>CM075437.1:907500-3307500 GCA_037832385.1 Rhizophora apiculata
CAAAATAAAAATATCCCCATTTACAGACCATTTTGATTGAAATATCGAGATATAATATTTGTTATTTTAACTTTTTTTTTTTTGGTGTTTTTTTCTAAGATAAGTCAATATAAATTGCTTCTTTGAAGATTATACTCAAAAAGACTATACAATACTAAATGAATAGCAAGGTGCATACTGTGTGGAAATGGGCAAGCTGGATCTTGGGTGCTTGACCGAACAAACCCCAAATAAAAAGATGTTTAAGCACGGTTTCCAAGTATTTTAATGAAAGGGCCACACTAAAGTAATCCCAATAAGATAAAAGAAAGCGCCCAATGAGAGTTGGCAAGTGTCAGTTGCTAGCTAATATTTGGCACAAAGCAAGCACTAAAATACACACATTACATTATAAATAACAAGTAAACAACAGTGTAAAAGGGTTAAAAACAAATATAAAAAAAGTAAACGAATATAACAATTAACAAATGGTGTCGAGGTGGGGGGGGGGGGAGTGAAAGGAAAGGAAAGGAAAGGAAAGGAGGTTGTTTCCGATACTAAAAAGGTTTCACAGCAGCAGTGGCGGTGGTTAATCATCAATAGCTCTCTTTTTGATGCAAGCGTGGGTATAAATGACAGCACTTTTGCGATTATTATTCACTCTCTTTAACACCTCTCTCTCTCTCTTCTCCCTCTTTTTTTCTTTTTAAAAAAAAAATCAAATCAAATGCTCAAATATATACCCAACTCCAATTCAGACCTATTCTTCTCGTCTCTTTTCTCTGTTTCAACGTAGGACTTCACTTGTGTAACGTGTGAGTATTTTTGTGTGGGGCAGCTGTGGTCAGTACAAGAGTGGGTGTGAGTGTGAGCTAAAAAAGCAGGGGAGGGTTTTTGTTGAGCAGAGCAGAGGCCAAAAAATCAGTAAAGTTTAGTGCTTTTTTTTTTTTTTTGAAGTTAAGAGCCTTGGAGAGCAGAGCAGGGCAGAGTACCAAAAGTAGCACGGAATCTGAAATGGGGTATCTTTCTCTTTGCACTTTTTAGGCTGCCCCTTTTCTCTGCTGCTGCAACTCTGACTAGGGTTTTGAATGGCCATATTAATTGTACTGAAATCAGCGTTTTTTTTTTTTTTTTTCTGGTTTTCGTATTTGACCGCTGCTGTTTAAGACTCCTCTTTCCCAGCTTTTCTCTCATCTTTCTTTTTCTGTATTTCATTTGTCTTGGTGGTACGCATACACATTGAATTTCAGTTGTGGGTAACTTTGGAAATGGCAGCAATCCAACTTCTTTAGTCTTTGGTGCTACCTTATTTATTTTTATTATTATTAATTTGGTAGCAAGGATATTTTGGATTTCCAGCCAATTTATTGAGGTGGATTTTATTTATTTTCGTTTTTTCTTTTTATGTGTAGTTTTACAGAGTTCATGTTCTCGTAGGTAGCCATATATGGTTGGCTTCAGATATTCTCATTCATCTGGGGGTCTGAGCTCTTGGGAAGGAATGATTTGGTGCGGCTGTAAATTTCTCAAGTTTCTTGTATTGTGAGTTGAGAATTTCTGGTATTCTCTTGCAGCTTTAAAGAAAAATTGTATCTTGTACTGGCTTTCTCCTGCTGCTTGGGGTCTTTGATCTTTGACTAGTCTTAACTGAGTTATTGGATCTCTGATATAGATAAAAGATAAAGATACCTATTCTCTGGCGGCTTCAGTGAAGATGGATATGAGTGAAAATGATAAACTTGAGCTAGAAAAGAGGAATGGTAATCCTGTAAACTACCGCTCTCCTGGAAGTAGTATGTCCTCAGACTGGCAATTTGGTGGTTCCAATTTGTCAATTTCATCTCTTGGTCTGGTTCCCACTGATAGCCAAATGGCAGTTTGTAGAGGAGATCTGGTTGGTGCTCATTCTTACTCTTCTGCTTCTATGGTGGAAACATTTGGTTCAGCTACATGGGAGCATCCAAACAATTCGCAAAACTTGGGATTGAGTGACATTAATAATGCCAGTTCTTCTAACACAGTGGGAATGGGGAAAGCCTGCCCTGCCTCTCTGAGAAGTGGCATTGACGGAGTGCTGGATATGGGTTGGAGTCCACAAAATGCAATGCTGAAAGCTGCTGGTCTCTTCTTACCAAATCCCCCTGTAACTCTCCCTCAAAACTTATCTCAGTTGCCTGCTAATTCTGCATTAATTGAGCGTGCGGCCAGGTTTTCATGCTTCAGTGGTGGGAGTTTTAGTGATATGCTGAATCCTCTTGGAATTCTCGACACGATGGGTTTTTATTCTGGAGGTGGGCGAATAATGCAAGGAACAGCTGAGGCTTTGGCTGGTGCTGGACCGAAATTGGTGTCTGTTGAACAAGCTCAGAGAAATGTTTTGAACGTTGGTGAAGGTCCCAATGATGTTTCCATGTCTCTTGACCATGTAGCTAATGAGGGGAGCCCATTAAAGAGTGAGGAAAAAAGTGAGGGCCTTCTAAGATCTCATGGCGAAGTGAAACAAGGTGTTGGTGGCTCAGGTAATGAGTCTGATAAAGCTGAATTTAGTGATGGTGTTCAAGAGGAACCCTCTATATTGGAGGGAAATGGTGGAGAAACATCTGCCAAGAGCCTTGGCTCCAAGAAAAGGAAAAGGGGTGGGCAGGTTGGAAACCATGTTTGCCAATTTTTATTTTCTTTTTATTTGAGGTACTTTGAGTAAGTTTTTCTTAATATGTATTTTGTGCCAGGACACTGAACTTGATCATGCTAAGGTAACCCAACATTCTGTTGATGCTGCAAAAGACAACTTCGAAAGCAAACAGAAGGCAGAGCAAAATCCCCCTTTGACTGCCAACAGGACTGCTGGAAAACAAGGCAAACAGGGGTCACAAGCATCAGATCCGGCAAAGGAAGAATATATTCATGTTAGAGCTCGAAGGGGCCAAGCAACAAATAGCCATAGTCTTGCAGAAAGAGTAAGATCAACCAAAAATATGTGGGTGGCTTGCAGCAAATTTGCTCAGACATCTAAGCTTTAATCTATTCTGAGTACAGGTAAGAAGGGAAAAAATCAGTGAAAGGATGAAGTTTCTACAAGATCTTGTTCCTGGTTGCAGCAAGGTTTGTTTGTTGGCCTTGAGTTCTCTGCATAGTTGGATTCTGGTGGCAGTTCATAGGGTGAGATATCAATTTGGACCTTGCAGGTCACAGGCAAGGCAGTGATGCTTGATGAAATCATCAATTATGTACAATCACTTCAGCGCCAGGTTGAGGTATGCAATTATAATTTTTCGTCATCCTTTCTCCACTTGGTTGTTCATACTTAGTCCAGTACGTCTGTTTCATTGAGGCCTCGGTTTATTGTTAGTGATGTTGCACTTTCACTAGTGGAGTAGTATTCTGATGTCTGTGTCATAAATTGCTTTCAAGAGAGCATAATTGTAGCTTATGGGGGTCTTCATAAGCTGTTGCTTGACAGATGGGCTCTGTTCATAAACTCTTTGACGGTTCTCTCTGCTTGGTCAAGATCTCATTCTGTTTATTATTCTTTTCTCCAGTTTCTATCAATGAAACTTGCAACAGTGAATCCAAGGCTTGATTTTAACATAGAAGGGCTTCTTGCAAAAGATGTAAGCGAATGTTATGTCCTTTACACATCCATTCTTTAATATAGTTTTTTCTTTATAAAGAGCTAGCTGAATAAGTGAAATACAAATTTATTGTGTTTTTGCCTACAAAACTTACCTAATCCACAAAATGTGTCAATGACTTGTAACCGTGTGCTCAAATCCTTCAGTCCAGGGCTGTTTCTTCATCCACTATGGCCTTTTCCCCCGAGCTGCCAATGGTTTATCCTCCAATGCATCCATCTCAATCAGGACTTGTTCCAGCTACTTTCCCAGGGATGGATGGCCATTCTGAAGTAATTCGGAGATCTCTCGGTTCCCATTTGACCCCGATGGGTGTAAGCTTCAAGGGGCCTTCACAGGTACCATTTCTGTTTTTGTGTTCTGATATAGGAGCAAATGGCCAGAAGAATATTATTTATGTGTGTATGCACCTTTGCTTGTCTGCTTGCTTGTGTGTTTGCTTTTGGACGGATGTGCTTCTGACAATAGCCAAGAGTTCAATTGATACGCTGTGGACTAGGATCATTGAAGCCTTGAGATGTGGATACTCTAGGCGCAGAGCTATCTGGGATCCTGTCTAATGAACTTCAACATTTAGTGTAGATTTCATTTTATGTTATGAGAAAGTTCTAATGGGCATGGCTGATTATTGGTAACTTCATCCTGCATTCACCGAGATGTAGTTTGGATAGCTCTTAGCAGTGAAATACCAGTTACATGAATTTCTACCTTATTTTAGTATGTCATTCACATCACGCATTTGGCAGCAGCTACACAGTGCATGGGAAGATGAGCTCCATAACGTCATCCAGGTGAACTATGGAACTAGTGCTCCTCAAGATAGTCAGGAAATTAATGGTATATTTGTCCATATAGCATTCACATTGCATGCACTTATCCCCAGCTGTCAATCTCCCTCCTTTAACACAAACAAGTTGTCTTTGTTGCAGGGCTGCGGCCAGGTCACATGAAAGTTGAACAATGATTTTTCTCCTTGTTATTCATGGCGCCTGTACACACTGCTGTGTATGTACGCTACTAATTGTGAAGGTAAAAGCACGTGAGATTCTTATCAAATTAGGAAAGCTGATAAAAGATGCTTCTGGCGTAGTTTCAAAGCTGGGTGCTCTAGTCACATTGCTCACATGTAGAAGGCAAAGCATTTCTGAGGATTTGAAAATGCCATTTGGAGAGGGGAATTGCATTCTGCCATTGATGATTCTCATCACCTTGACATTGCACCGACCCCACAGCATAACAAGAATATCAATATCTTCTTTTTTCATTACTATAGATTGCTACTAAGCAATAGCTATTATGAATTGAGGAATGTATAGATTTATTTACCAAGGGTCATGAGAGATGGGCTAATAGGGAAGCTCATGCATCGATTGAAAAGAGATGGGCTTTGTAATTTACATAACAAAGGAAGTTATGGTAGTATTGTTCCTGCATGTGTCAATGAGTATGTGTGTAGCCAGGAAGATGTGATGCTTTGGTTTCAACCCCACAAGGGGAACTTTAGAAGCATTAATTATTAAATCATATTCATATTTGCTTTGCATGCCTCCCTCCTGAGGGTGAAAGTGAAACAATGCAGTTCCAGCCATCGTGCGTTTCTGCCAGAAAGGCCCACTCTATGGGGTTGCACGGTGTATGCAAAGACATGTTTTGCCTCCAAATTTAAAACTTCTAATTAATTGGACTCACCAATTTAGGTATGTTGTAAGTTGTGGCAATGATCCTGTAGGTGAACCAAAGAGCCCCATGTCCTTGGTTGAATAGAAATGTGTGTTTCGTTTTGTTTGAATCCCAATTCTGCAACTGATAAAGAAGAAGAGGGAGAAGAGCTATTGCAAGAATGCTGCTTTTCCCATATGGTCCTGCTCTTATACTCAACTGGTAGGTGATACTTGATAAAAGATGGTAAATAGCTCATATCTGAGAGTTGATGACTGTCTACCGACAAAAAATTTAGTGTTCATAAAATATAAATGACAACTAGAAATATGTCGTTTGGTTGCATGCACTCTTCAATAATCTGCTTAATAAAAATAAGAGCAATGACTACGGGAACTCCAAAATCGTGGACTGTGGGCTGTAGTAGACTCAATTAATATTTTAAAAAACAGTGACATTTTAATAAGAAAAGAAATCCACAAAAGGTGGATAGAAAAAACAAAAACTGAAATTAATTTATAATCCTTTTTACTAGCATACGAACGTGTAAAGTTGGCTGAGAGCAAAATTTCTGAACTTATGTAAATTGTTAATAACATGTATACATGTTACCTCATGTAGTAGAAAAAAAAAAAAAAAGGGACGAGTGTTGTATATTATTATAAAGACAAGCTTTTATCATGCCAGCTGTGTAATCAAATAGCAAAACGAGTCACTTTATTCTTATGTGACAGTTCCATCACGTCTACAAAAGATATGGGCATGGACATGACTTCATCAGAAACCCACTGGCATTTATTCTTGGCACACACAAAATTTTTCTAAGTTAAAAATTTAAATTTAAAGGGTATTTCCTTTATACATAATTTTTTTTAATATTAGAAGTTAAATGCTAGTAACAAATTTAATAAACATTTAAAATCAATTTATATCAATGAGCATTTATACTACATTAGTGATTTTTATACACACAAAAGGATTTTTATACAATATGTTTTGTGTTTTATATGGCATAAATGTTACTTTATATTACATAAAAAGCCTTCTTGAATTACATATGAGTTGATTAGGATTGAAAGGTTATTATTATTTTTTAGATTATAAATTTAAAAATTTTATGAAAGATATGTTTTTATATTAATATGTGGGAATAAATTATTCCTCATAAAATAGATGAAATAATGCTTATGCACATAGAAACTTTTTATACAATCTAAAAACAATTGAACTTCTATAATTAGATAAGAAGAACAATTTTATTATTCATGATTTACTTTTTTCTACATCAATGACTCTTATATCATATTAGTTACATTTTACACTACACATAAGAATTTTGTACAACATATATCTTTTTTTGGTGCTACATTAATTGTGACAAAAATTAGGGCATAAGAATAGCATGAAATAAAAGAAAGTAAAGGGAAAAAGAGAGTTACTCAACTTTTTGTTAATAATCTTAAATATTAATTTAGTATCTAAAAAATTGTTATGTCTATTTTTTCTAGAAATGTTTTTCTAAGTATAAGATTATTATTTAAATTTATAGAAAGAATTTATATATGAAGTTTTTTTATTATACTACATTAAAAAAATTTTACATTATATATGTTTATTTTATACTAGATTACATATAAAGTTTCTTAATTTCACATTTTATATTTTTGAGTGTTAGGTTACCTTTCAAATGTTATAAATGGAGCTTATATATACAACCTTTTTAGTACTACATAGGGTTTAGTTATACTTCATTAACAAATATTTATATTATATAAGTAGCCTTAAACTTCAATATTTTAGATTTCTTAAAGTGTAAAGTTACTTTCTAAAAGTGACAAATATAGAATTTTTTTTTTAAGTCATTAAGGCCTCTTTAGTTTTTTGGTTATTACTTAATATATATTAAGGAATTTTATAACCAATTATCTAAAGTCTTATTAATTATATTTGTTTGAAATATCCTTAATATATAATAATTTACATCATAATAAAAAAAAGAAGTAACAACTAGCATAATTGGTAGTACTGAAACTCTTATGGGTTAATTAAGAGAATTTTAGATTTTGGGTAAGGACAAAAATATATCTTCTAGAGGGTATAAAATTTTTTTGTGTATAACACAAATTCTTTTTTATATTATATTTTTGATTATATAAAATTGATAGTCCTTTATATTACATATAATATATATATAAATTTCTTTTTATATTACATTAATGATCATTTATACCATACTTATTGCTTTTCATTTTACATATAAGCCTCTTATACAATATATATTATCTATTATACTACACTTAATAATATCTTATACTACACAAGGTGTCTTTTTGTATCATGTAGTAGTTAACTAGGATTTAGAGATTAATTTCTCAAAATTATAAAGTATAAAAGTTTATGAAAAAATGTTGTTTCTATTAATACAAGGAACAAATTTTGATTTGTAAAAGAGATTTTGAAATTAAATGTGTGTACATTGTTAATTAGTAAAAAAAATAAGAGTATAGTTGAGATGAATCAACTACTAATAAGAAAAAAGTTACTTATACTTGAATCTTTGAAAATATTACTTTTTCATCATAACATCTTATTCTTTTTTTTTTTTTTTTATGTGAGATACAAAATTGTACATATAAATTATATTCTTTAACTTGTGGTTCCTTATTTTCTTCCATTTATCTTATTTTCTAATTATTTTTATCAACCTATTTTGTTTCTTATACACAAAAACTCATGTTTCCTTATAACAAAAACTTTTATTTTGTCTCTTTAAAGAACAAAAACTCATCTTTTGTCTCCTTAAAACATAGAATTGCAAGATGCTTATGTTAGGAAACTTAGTTTCCTTGTTGTTTGAGCTTTGTTGAAGATTGAAGAACTTATTGTTGTTGAGAATTGCAGTAGAGGATGACTTATAGATCAAGTTTCAAGACTTATTTTTTTGTTGTAATCTTTTAGTTATGTTTTAATGATTAAGATTAAGGAAAAGTAGTAATTGAACTCAATTGTTTCTTTAGTTAGTTTGTTAGTGGGAGTAGCTAAACCCCATCCTTTTTTGTTTTTCTGCCTTTATGTTGCTATAATCTAGATGCAAGTTGCTTCTTTAACCTTCTTTACTTACTTTTTTGGTTAAGTAAAGCTAGTCATACCATGTATAATGATTGCACTTATAATGTAAAGGAGATGAACTCCTTAAAAGCAAAAAATCATCCCTGAAAGATTGACTTTTTACTCTCAAACTTTCTTGTATATTACTTAAACTTACTACAAAACATTTTTTTTTTTTTTTTTTGGCTTTGTTCTTTCAAGGGTATCAAAAGTTTTAAGATTACTAAAAGAACTGAAATACAAGTAAGGATTGATAAAAATTAATTGTAAAAATTACCAACACAAACTACCAAAAGAAAACTAGAGCCTATAATATGGTAACTAGTAGTTTTTCTCTTTCAATACCTTTTGTATTCTTGGGATAAAATTATCCCATATGGGCAATGAAAATAAGGGTCTTCCTTAAAGCCTTTGACCTTTGGAAGATTGTAGATGATGGAGATCAAGTTCAAGAGCTTCTTTATAACCCTACCCTTGCACATATTAGGCATCACAATGAGGTGACTACCAAAGTATTCAAAGCTCTTACTTGTATCTATTCTACAATTTTAGATGTAATCCTTACCAAGATAATGGCTTGTGAATTAGCCAAAGAAGCTTGGGATAAACTTAAGGAGGAGTATCATGATAAGGACAAGACTAGATATATTTAAATCCTAAACTTCAGAAGAGAGTTTAAGGTCTTAAAGATGAAGGTGACTAAAATTGTGAAATAATATACATATAGGCTCATGAAGGTTGCAAACTCTTTGTGCCTAATAGGGGAAGACTTAAGTGACCAAAGGATGGTTAAAAAGGTCCTTGTGTGCCTACTAAAAAGATATGAATGCAAAATTTCTTTTCTAAAAGACTCAAAGGACCTTAACAGCTTCACTCTTGCTGAGCTTGTCAATGCATTACAAACATTGGAACTAATAAGGAAAATAAGGTAGGAGGAGACTAAAGAGGTTGCATTGGTGGTAAGAGAGAAAGAAAAAGGTTAGGCTAGTGGATCCAAACATTACAAGATAAAAAGGACGAGGAAAAGAATGAGGGAGGTGGAAAAGAATTTGGGAGAGAAGAAGTTTTAGTCCTTGCAAACATTACAAGAGAATTAGCCACTTAGAGACATGTTATTGGTATAGACTAGACATTTAATGTAATATTTGTAAGCATATGGGACATATGGCTAAGGTATGAAAAAATAAGTAAACCACACAAGTAAGTAATCCACATCAAGCCTATGTTCCAAAAGGAAAACAATAAGAGGAATTGTTTTTTATTACAACATGTAGAGCTACAAAGAATGTTTCAGGAACCTGGCTAATTGACAGTGGGATCACTTACGATATGACAAATGATGCAACCTAATTTAAAGAGCTTGATCAAACCTTTCAATCCAAGGTAAGAATAGACAATGGAAAACATCTTGAGTTAAAAGGAAATGAATTGTTACCCTAGGTACCTCATTAGGCATGAGATGTCTTATAGAATTGACAAAAACTTGTTAAGTGTAAGTTAGTAGATAGAAAAAAATTGTACTTTGTTGTCTAAAGATGAAAAGTGCAAAATTTTTGACCTTAAAAGTCATGATCTTGTGGTTGTTAAAATGTAAAACAAAAGTTTCGCTATGAATTGGAATGAAGCTAGTAAATCTACTGATCCTTACTCTCTTGATGTCAATGTCTTATGGCATAAGAGATTAGGAGATCCTAATTCTTTTCCTTCAAGAAAATGCATGAGACATACTTATAATTCATGCACAAGCACTAATCTATGAAATTTTTCAAAGAGGGAAACAATCATATCTACCTTTTCCTCACTCATAAGCTTTGAGAGCCACAAAGAGGCTACAAATCATCCATACAAATCATTATGGGCCAATGTGTACTCCTTCCTTGAATGGTAACAAGTATTTCATCATCTTTATTAATGATGCAACTATATTATGTTGGATCTATTTCTTGAAACTCAAATCTAAAGTCTTAAATGTATTCTTTAGACATAAAGCTTAGATTGAAAGATAAATAGGCTACAGCATCATCATTATTAGTTCAAATAATGAGTTTAAGTATATAATAGACATTTAATAAGTTTTGTGTGGATTTTAGTATTCATCATTAACTCACTGTGCCCCATATTCCACACAACAAAATGGGGTCAGTGAAAGAAACAATAGGACATTGATGGAGATGTCAAGGTGCATATTGTTTTAAAAGAATATGCTTAAATGCTTTTGAGTTGAGGTTGCCAATATTGCAAATTACTTACAAAACAAACTTCCCACAAAAGTATTAAAAAAAAATGACTCTATATGAAGCTTAGCATAAAGTCAAACCCTATATGTATTATCTTTAAGTCTTTAGATGTATTTGCTATATCTTAATTCTTAAGGCGAAAAGGGTAAACTTGATGACGAAGCTCAAATTGGTGTCTTCTAAGTTATAAGATCCAATCAAAGGCAAAGACCTTACAACTAGAAATGTGATTGTGAGTAAGAGCATTAGGTTCAATGAATAAGGTAGCAGGGATAGGGGGAAAAAAAAATCAAACTACTCAAAGGGGATGCCATCCAGTTCCAATTTTAGTCCTTTGATGGTAGACATAAACACTGCTTTAAATCAGGTGGCTAACTTTAATGATGAATCAATGAGAAGAACAAGACCTATAGTAGATGTTTATGCAAGAGGAAATGTTGCAATTCTGGAACCAACAAGATGCCTAGAAGCCTTTCAGCCACTAGACTGGATTAAAGCTATGAAGGAGAATTATAAATGATTTAAGAAAATCAAACCTAAAACCTAATGCATAGACTTCAAAATAGACATATAATTGGGGTTAAGTGGGTTTATAGGGTCAAACTAAATGTAGATGAGATTATTAACAAGCTTAAAGCTAGACTTATAGTAAAAGACTTTTCTCAATAATATGAGATTGATTGTATTGAAACCTTTACCTCTATTGCATACCATAACACTATTAGATAGCTCTGTATGGCTTGAAGCAAGTTTCTCAACCTTGATACAAAATAGTAGACGCACATATGCTCAATTGAAGCTTTGCTTGAAGCCAAAATGAGACTACTTTGTATACTAGATTAAAAGGAGATCAATTATTGATTGTGTTTATCTATATAGATGACATCCTAGTCACTAGAAGTAGTAAAGTGATGATTGATGGCTTTAAGACACATATGGGGGATGCTTTTGACATGACAGACCTTGGTGAGATGAATTTCTCTTTAGGAATGAAGGTCTTGCAAACTCATAATGATATCTTCATTAGTCAAACAAAATATGTCACTAAATTGCTTACAAATTATAGCATAATGAATTGTAAACCAATTTTAACCCCCTTAATACAAGTAAGAAGCTTTGTAAAGATGATGGGGCTAAAAAGGTATATTGCATTGGTTATAGAGATCTCATTGGAAGTCTATTATAAATGGCTCCCAAGAGTCAATTACTACTGCTTTTTGACAGTAAAAGAAACTAAATATTGGGTACTTGGCAGCCAATGAACAAAAGTGGGCTCACTTCCGAATCAAGGTACAAGCTTGTGAAAGCAAGCAATAGATATCGAAAACTTCTTCCACTTTGTTAATTTAGCCAACATTTGATTATTCAGGACAAAGGCAAGCTAACAAAAGCACTATGAACACCTTTTTTGCCTCCACTCATCAGAATGACATTTTTTATGGCTAGCCAATTCAAAAATGATGTAGAGCTACTTCAATTCGGAAATCCAGATATGCTTGTACAGTAAATAATATAAAGAATCATTTAAATCTGGTAACCGCAATTTTAGTGTCAAGTCTTACTCTGCAAGCATCCTTTAAAAGTTGAACAACAGCTTCAAGTACCTTCAGATTTTGCACGACAGCTTTACATGCAGCAGTATTCTGCATGGACTGCCTGATGGTGCTAACAATTAGAGCAAAAATTTTGCTCCAGGTTTTGGTCATTTTACTTCAACGATCAATGTAGCTTGCTAGTTGTAAGAAGCATCTGCTTGGCTTTAACAATTTACAAACAGAAAAGGTTTTGAAGTCAATAATATGACACGGTATAAGAGCAAAATGATTCCAAAAAGAGTTGCATTTTAGGTTGTTTGAATGTTCTTGCCAATCTCAACAAAAATTTTGTTTGGCGTTATGTAATCTGCTCAATCCTCTTGTGCTGGGGCAACATCTCTCCACTTAAAGTGCCCATGTAAACCCATTCGTCAAAAAATGAAGCAGACAAACAACCTAGGTTTCTGTGCAAGGAAATGATTACAGAAATGCTTCCATAAAATTCCAATCTTCCGCCATTCTCTCATTCAATATTTTAGCTGGATTATCCATGAAAAGGTGACGAGAAATTAAGAACTGAAAACTGAAAAATTACAGAAATAGAGAGATAACAAATTTGATTTTTTCAAAAAAAAAAAAAACAATTTTAAAGAGATTAACATCTAATATCTTAAAAATTTTAATATATTTTATTATTAAAATAAAAAAATATAAAATATAAAATATATATAAATTTAAGAATCTAATTTAACTACTTATTAATAAAAAATAATTATGTTTATTAGTTTAAAAATAATAAAAAATAATTATTAAATCTAATAAATTAAGAGAATGATATAAAAAGGATGAAAAATTAAAACACTTGAATTTTCCATTGTTTTTTTTTTTTTGAATTGACAATTGCAATAAAACCTCAGGGAGAGTAGCGATAACCAAAGAAGAAACCAGGACATCAATGTAATCGCGTAAATCATGCCAAATCAAGAGCACCAAATTTGTGAAACCAAAAGAAAAAGCTCCTGAAGAAGTCACTGAAGTAGTCCCAAAACTCCATGTGAAGACGGTTTTGAGGTGGTGTCTTATGAGTGAGTCATATCACTTATTAATGTAGGTGTGTGAATATATGGCATAGATATATCATGAGTTAAAAAAACAAAAGAAAAGAAAAGGATTCAATCATAAATTTCCAATTATCAAGAGTAAAATTTGGAGGACCCATGGCATACTTTCACATTACGTTGACACCAAGGTTTCAAAACTTGATTGGATTGATTAGTTTGACCAATAAAATCAAGAATTAGGCGACGATTTAGTTTAATTTATTATAAAAATTATTAGTTCTAAAAATTAGTAACCAAACTAATAAATCAATCAGTTGGATTATAAATTAATGAATTGATCATTATTTTTTTAGTTCAGTTAATTCAAAAAATTTATAAAAAATTAACAAAATATTTTTTTATATTTTATTTTTTTAAAAATAAAAGAAATATTATTATTTTTTTATATATTTAATATTAAATATATGTTTTACTAATTTAATATCAGTTAAAATGGTTAAATCAGTTAAATCTTAAACCCCTAAGTATTCTGGTTCAATGACCAATTCAAATTTTAAAACCTTGGTTGACACTAAAACAAGGTTGAATGAATCAAGTCAAACTAGTTGGTTAGATCGTTAAAATCAACAATTGTTCATAATTTGGCTTGATTTTTTCTTATAACTGGTTAAAATAAGAATCAATACAAAAATTGGTAAACTAAACCTAATTTTTATAAGATGATTGATTTCGTTTAAAAAAATAATTTTTTAAACAAAATTAAAAACCAAAAATACCATTATCTTGACTCTCCCAAATCCTTAGCCTCCTACTTTTATTGTTCTAAGCTTCTTGCTCCCTCAAATCCCAAATCCCGAATCCTAATTACCTCCTACTATAATGCCTCCTATTATCATGCCTTTTACTATCGTGTCTCCTGTTGTTGTTGCACCTCCTCTTTTCGTGCATCCTCCTACTACTATGCCTCCTTCTGCTACTTATCAAGATTGAAAAATAGGTATTTATTTACAAACATGTAATTGGAGTGTGTTTAATAATTATAGTAAAAAACCGATGCTTCCTTGGCCATGTAAAACATGAATTAGCTTAATATCATTCTTATCATTTTCTTTTTTTTTTGGTGCATTTTTTGTATCATTAAGATTGGAAAATAGCAACTTAATGAAATACATGATGGGCATTAACTTTATGAAATATGACTTCAAACTTGAGATGGTCAAATGACATCTATATAAATGAAAAATTGCTTCTTTCATTCTATTACATATGAATCTCAGTGAGTGATGATGATAAAATTCAATTATAATTATATTATTATTTTTAAAATTTTTGAGATATATAAACTTTAAGAAATATTTATATTTTTTTATTTTAATTATAATACAATTTCTAGATATTTTATGTATATATATAATTTAATATTAAATACTAGTTGTATTAGTTCAATCCTAATTATATCAGTTAAACCTTAAATTTTTGAACTTTTTGATTTAATAACTGGTCCGGTTGTATCTCCTTTGTTGAATAAAATTTATCACTTTGTATGAACCTTCCCTATTTGGTACCAATTTGTTGGCTCTATTTTTGGTCTTGCTCACTTCCCATTTTCATAGGACTAGACTCTCAAATTAAATATTTGCTCTCTTACACATTGGTTATGATGTTGTGCTATCCTTTGCCAATAAATTGTGGTGCATACAAGTGCTTGCTCCCTTAATTCTTTTAAGAGGTCCAAATTGAGGCACAGTTCTTGGTTATTGGTAATTTTGTAAAACATTTTAAAGTGGTAGCTTGGCTTATTTACTTTTGTTGGCACTATTACTTTTATTCCAAAGACTAAAGTAAAGAGGGTCCCTTTTGATTTTATTCTTGGTGTGGTGTGATATGCTTATAACACTCTAAGTAACTTATTTACCCATTAACCTTTGACTTTTCCCAATTACTTTTTAAGGCCTTAAAGGATGGATTTATTGGTGACTTCAATCTATCTATTGCTCTATGGGTCTTTGATAGTAGCAAACTTATGGTTGATCCCCAACTTATTGTAGAAGTTCTTAAATTTTTCATTGTCAAATAGTTTTCCATTATTTATTATGATAGTTTGTGGGATGCTAAATCTACAAATGATAAACTTCCAATCAAATTTCCTTATATTTGCTTATGTTATGTTTGCTAAAGGTCTAAACTCAACCCACTTAGTAAGTAGTCCATTATCATGACTATGAATTACCTTCTTCTCATAGCATTAGGAAGTGGCCTTACCAAGTCTAACCCCTACTGGGCAAACAACTATCAAGCTAGGATAAGGATCAACTGAGTGGCTCGTTAAGGTAGGTTTGCAAATCATTGGTAGAGTCCATTATCATAACTATGAATTACCTTCTTCTCATAGCATTAGGAAATGGCTTTACCAAGTTTAACCCCTACTGGGCAAACAACCATGAAGTTAGGATAAGGGTCAACTAAGTGGCTGATAGTTAAGGTAGGTTCGTAAATCATTGGTAGCTATCACATTTTTGTGCCAGCTCAAGTGAATCTTCCTTCATTGAGGGCTAGTAAAAGCCCTACTCCAAGGCTTTAGAGGCCATGACTCACTCTTTAGTGTAGTTGCTACGTATGACTTCATATACCTCTTGAAGCACATAATTTCCCTTATCTCTCATAAGACGCTTTGGTAATGAAAGGCTAAAGGATCATTTATACAACTTGCCATTAATGAACATGTACTAAGTTAGCCTATATCTTATGTATTTGCTTGAGGGTAACTTGACAATCTAGAGATATTTGATGATGGAATCCATCTAAGATGGGCTAGACTAGGTTATGGCTATTTTTAGGTTATCACTTTATAGTTTAGTTATGTTAGGATTTTCGTAATGACATACCTTTCTACACTCACATTCCAACTCAACTAGTACTTCAAAAGTTCATTAGTGCATAAATTGTTTATTTTAGGGATCTTGATAAGTTTGAATTATGTGCTTGCTTTAAACTTTTGACCTTTCATAGGTATTTGATCAAGGATTTTTGGTTTTAAACACGCCCTATGTTTGGCTTACTATCAATTGCAAGTTGTTATAGACTTTAAAGTGCTTCATTTTTAGTGCCTTCACCATTCAAAACTAGCAATGAATGTCTTGTGTTCTAGCTCATTATTAGATGCTAGGAATTTGAACTTCAAAATATATTTTAAGACCACACCCCTTAGTTCTTGAATAATTATACAGGTGCCACTTCCTTCTTTTTGCAATGACCTGTTGACATGAATTTCCTAATCTAGTTCATGCACATCTACAACTTTCTTTCCTTTAATTATAGTGCATTCATTAATAAAGTTGGCTAATGCTTAGGCTTTTATCACTTTTCATAGTTAAAACTTAATGTCAAATTCTCCATGTTCCATTAACCACTAAAGTAATCTCCTTGTTACATTGGGCATTTATAAGACTAGCCTTAGTAATTGACTAGTAAGGACAATGATTTTGTGCACTGGGAAATAAAGCTTAAGCTTGTAGGCTGAGGTGATTAAGGTGATTGTTATTTGGTTCATCTTAGGATATCTTAGTTTTACATCCTAAAGAACTCAATTGACATAATACAAAAGCTTCTTGATGAAATTTTCCTCTCAAACCACAATTAAATTGATTGTTGTCAAGATCATGACCAAATACACAAATAACACTTCTTTTTAAAACAATTTGCTAAGGAGTTAAAGTGAGGTCAAATATGTCTTTAGGTCACTTAAGGCCATTTCACAATCTTCTTCCCGAGGAAAACACGAACCTTTTCTTAAAACTTGGAAGAATGACACTTACTTATCACTTGATTTGGATATGAACTTGTTAAGTTGGGCTAGCATGCCCATGAGCTTTTGTACATCTTTGATGCTTTGAGGTGAAGACAAGTTCATAATAGTTGGGATCTTTTTTGGGTTAGCTTTAATTCTTTAATTAAAAACTAGTAAACATTGGAATTTGCATCATTGGACACCCAAAGCACATTTGGTTGGATTCAACTTCTTATTATATTTGTTGAGGGTGTCAAATGTTTGTTGCAAGTCTTATACATGATTAAAAGTAGTTTTGCTCTTAACCAACATGTCCTCCACATACACTTCCACATTGCGCTTAATTTATAACTTGAATATTTTGTTTAATACCACTAGTATGTGGCATTTGCATTGTTCAATGTGAATGACATTTCCTTGTAACAATAAGTCATAGCTTGTGTGATGAATGATGTCTTTCCTAATTGGGTTTAAAAATAAGAATTTGATTGTACTATGACAATATATCTATAAAAGTCAGTAACTCATATCTCAAGGTACCATTTACAAGTTGGTTAATGTTAGGTAAATGATAGTTGTCCTTTAGGCATACCTTGTTCAAGTTGGTAAAGTCGACACTCATGCACCACTTGTTATTATACTTTTTGACCATTATGACATTGACTAATTAGTTTGAATAATTAATCTCCTTAATAAAACTCACTTGTAAAAATTTGTCTACCTTTTCCTATACCATTCGTTGCCTTTCAAGGGTAAAGTTACACTTCTTTAACTTTACTAGTTTATAAGATAGATTGATTTTAAGTGTATGAGCCCTGATTATTAGGTTTATCCTTGGCATGTCTACTAGTCCTTAAGTAAAGATTGATGCATTCTTTTTAAGGAAACTAACAATGGCCACTTTTGTTTCCTTGATCTTGATTATTTTGGTCTAATCATCAAGTTAAAGAGGGATATGGACGAAGCTTTTGGTTAGAATGTCACATCCCTTATCCTCTAACATAGAATCTAAGCTAGCTGCATCAATTACGAGTTATTTTCATTTTCCTTTCACTTATGTGACTTAAACCTTGAGCTTGTTTTTGGTTTCCTTCAACTTTCTCAATTCCAATTAGTGTATTTTCATATGTTTAATGGATAAGACAACATTAAAAGCCCTTAAAGCTAGGTGCTTAGATTTGCATTATAGGAACTGAGGGGTGTTGATCATTATAAACTCCAATGTGGCTTTTGTTGGGTACTAAAGGTCTTTTATCACAAGGGAAATTTTGATTGAGCCTATAAGCATAATGACCTTACTTAAGAAGATAGAGAAAGAATGTTATCAATTTAAACATTTGTAATTTTGGTGGAAGTGTCTAGGTATATGATGCCCACCAAGCTACTTATGTCCATTAAAATCCTTTGTATTTTGAACTCTTCAAACATGGTTTCAATAACCAAAGGGTTAAAGTAATGATATTTTATTCTCATGAGGTCATCACTTATGAAGGTGATTAAAGGACTCTTAATCTTGTGAGCTCACTTTCCTTAAAGATTTAGAATCCACTTATGGGTTGCTTCATTTATCCCAATAAAAGGGCCTCTCAGTATCATATTGATCACTTCCTCATTAGCCTTTGCTAGATATGGGTTGTTTTGAGTTAGTTTGTTATTTAATGGTGGGGTCCTCTCTTAACTCCTATTATCATGTTTGGTTTCTCCCTAGTTTCAACTTAACCCATCTTTTTAAACATATTTTTGTAACATTTTGTGATTGATTGATTCCTTAATCTCATTTTTTAGTTGCTTACACTTGTCAGTGATATGGCCATAATCATTATAGAATTGACATTACTTAAAAGGATCTTATCTTAACGAGGATGATTTGAGTGATGTTGGGTAACTGACTAAGTGCTTATCTTTGATTTCCACAATAATGTTGGTTTTCAGGGTGGTTAGTAGGGTATAATGATTGTACCTTAATTCATGTTATGACTTTTCTATTTACACATATTACGAGGTAGAGTTCTGATGTGCTTTTTGTCATTGGACTACTTATGGGAGGATTCTTTTACAAAGCTTTTGTTGCTATTGTATGGCCATTGGTCCTCTATATCCTTCTTAAAGGTGAATGCATCCAATTGGATGAAGCACTCAATTTGTTACATGACTTTCTCGAGGTATGCAAGTGGCTTCTTCAATAAGGTGTAAGCAAATTAGATTTGTCACAAGCCAACTATAAAGGTAGATAACACGAACTTATCTTTCAACATTGCCATATTAAGGATTGCCATATTGAAGTGAGTTATGTAATTTTATAATGATTTATCCTTCTTTTACTAAAACCCAATCAAAGAGGTTACGAGTTTTTTATGATCTTACTTGTAATAAATTAGATTATGAATTACTTGTTGAGTTGTTTTGTACTAGAAATGGAGCAAGAAGGGATATATGATTACCACCTTTGAGTTAGCCCTTTTAAGGTGGTTGCAAAAGTATTGTACAATATAGCCTTAAATGCTCCATGGAGGGACTTTAATGTGTAAAACCTGTTCCAATGATCTATAAGGTTGGTGGTGCCATCATAAGAGTCCAAACTAGTATCTTGAACTTATCTTGTATGGATGACACATGAATTTCTTTAGATAAAGGGTATCAATGGCCTATTTAAGCAACAAAGAGCTTACCTTTTTTTTCCCATTTTATAACAAAGGCACTTGATGCATCAAGTGTTTCAACTAGTTGGTCATTTCAACTTCTTTTTAGGTTGCACTTAGGGCTTTAACTGACAACTCTCAAACTTGTGCTACTAAAGAGGGCTCACTAGTTGGTTATTACCAAAGGCTACTAAGGATTGTTGGTAAGACTCTTGGGGAGGAGAAATGGAAAGTCTTCATCTTTAGATTTATATGAGGAAGGCTCATGTTGCATGTTCGATTTCATCCATTGGGTTGTTTTTAGTGCCTATCTCACTGTCAGGGGCTTAAGTGCGTTGTTCTTCTAGTGTGTTGATGATTAAGGTTGTCAACAATTGCCTTTTCCTAACTAGTAGTATCTGTTGGTTTTATGGTAGGGTTGCGACTGTCAACACAAAAGTATGAAATTGGTCTCACATAAAATAGAATTAACTTATAAAGGTCATAATTTGGTTATTTATTGCTAGGCTAAAGGTCATAGATGGGGAGGGTGCATCAAGATTTTGACAAGGAGAGTCCTCAGTTATAGTGGCAATTTTAGGAGCTTACAAGAGTTACAAGTAAAGGAAAATTGTATTAAAGTAAAGAAAGACCACACAATGTATCATTTCTCATAGATGATGTCAAATAATCTAATCAATTTATAAGTGGTTTGGATTAAAAGCTCTTACAAAACAAGAAGAGGTTATGAGGGTACTAGGATGGTGTCTTATGCCAACACTTTGATGCTTAAATCAATAGATTGCTACCAAAGAAGATAAAAGAATTAATTGGAGTGCAAATAAAAAGGAGATAGGGAACTTAAGTCCCTAAAGACTAAGGGTATTTATAAGCTATTCAGTAAGTTCATATTGGTCTAAGGGTATGGAATTTGTCCAAAACGAGCTTGTTTAAAGCAGTAGAGTGGGCTATAGGTAGCTAGCTAACAAAAGTGGTAGAGTTAGGGGTAAAAAATGCTCCTACAAGTGTGCCTGCTAGAGGTGGTAAAGCTAAGTAGTTGTACCTATCTAGGTGTTACATGTGGAGGTGCATCTTCCAATTTTGAAGTATAATGGGGTCTCAACTTATAGTTGACTTCAAGCTAAGGAGAGAAATTTTGGATTTAAAAGAGGCAGACTCATGTCAATAAAGTTCTTATCACCTGCTAATAAAAAAAGATTTAATTTCTTTATTTAAGATTACAAACTATTATTTAAAAAAAAAAAAAGAAAAAAATTATTAAAATTATGAATATTTTTTAATTTTCTTTTTAATTACTTTAAATTTAATTATTAATATTAATGGATTTCTTGAATTTGAATGACATATGAAGTTTATGTTAAGTTATTAGGTCATTCAATTGATTATTAATACAATAAAAAAAAAATTCTAAAAGATATGAATTGTCATTGCAACCCTTAAGTTGAAAGGTTTGTTATTTCAAATTATAAATCTAATAATCATTTATTACTCTCTTCTATCCCTTAACTTGATGCTTAAAGTTAAAAAGGTCTTAAGTGTTTTTTATTTTTTCTTTTTTGTTAGGATCAAATCAATGAATTATGTTATGCTATAGAGAGAGAAAAAAATGCAATTAGAGAGAGAAAGGAAAGATGAAAGAGAAAGAAGAGGAGGAGAGAGAAAAAAAATCAAGAATAAAAGTGATTGTCATGTTATATGATGTAGATTAATATAAGTATAAGATGTTGACTATAAAATATTGATTTAAGTAAATAAATTTTGTTGCATCACATACCACATTAATAAAGTTTCAGCCTCTTAACGATTAAATTAATAATTGTAAAATTATTTGACCTATTCATGAACTTTTTTTTTCAACAATAATGACTTTAATTGATTTTTTTTTTTTGGCTGCTAATTGATATTTAAACTTTTGAATATCAAAATTATCTCAAAGTATAACTATATAACCTTAAAAGTTCTTGAAAAAATTAACATAATTTTTTATTTAAAGAGTTTTAGAGATCCTAAAAGTTACACTTACACTCCTAAAAACTTTACTCTAAAATCTGGCACGAGAAGAGATATTATTAATTTAAATCAAGTGTTACGTCAATAAGAGTAAAAAAGTATAAATAATAATAAATTTAAATTATATAAAATAATTATAATTTATATATAATTATTTTTAATATTATTTAAAATTTTAATTTTTATTTAAATTTTAATAATGGTTATGATTTGATAAATAATTTTTTTTAAACTAAATGTAATCTATAATTACATATAAAGAGTGAAGAGTTAAAAAAAAAATCTCATTTTTAATAAATTTTGTGTGTGTTTACAAAATATAATATTTTTATTTCTTCTTAAATATAAAATATAATAAAATTTTTATTTTTTGTTGTTAAACGTGCAAATGATGATTTTAACTAATTATTAAAATATTAATCAAATTTGTATACTTAATTAGATAGAGAATATATGTACATCATTATATTATATGAAGTATATATATTTACTATTTAGATATTGTCCCACGTCTCTCTCTCTCCCCCTCTCTCTCTCTATATAATTATTTTATTATTTATTATTTTTTTTATTTTTTGGTTTTTGTGTGTGTTTACTTCCCCTTCCCGCCAATATTATAAAACAGATAGGGCTGGACACACAAACGGAAATGGCTGCTTCCTCCAACTACTACAGCTCCTTGCTCAAATTCTGCTGCGAAACCCGAAACCCGACCCGAGCCAAGAAGCTCCATTGTCTCATAGTCAAGACCTTGATTGACCCGGAACCGTTTCTCTGTAACAATCTCGTCAGCGCGTACGGTAGTCTCGGCAATGTTGCCTACGCACGCCGCATATTCGACGGAATTACCCAACCAAATGTATTTTCTTGGAACGCCCTTCTTTCTGCTTATTCGAAATCTGGGTGTCTTTCAGGCATGCAAGAAATCTTCAATCTCATGCCAAACCGGGATGTCGTTTCTTGGAACGCTCTTATTTCAGGTTATGCATGCCATGGTTCGGTTGTGGATGCTGTTCACGCATATCGCTTGATGTTGAGACACGGGATTGCTAATTCAAACAGAATAGCATTTTCAACGATGATCACATTGGCATTGTCTAGTCAAGAGTACCTGGATTTGGGCAGGGAGCTTCATGGGCAGATTGTGAAATGTGGGTTTGAGGCTAATACTTTTGTGAGTGGTTCTCTGGTTGATATGTATGCAAAAATGGGGTTCATTAATGAGGCCAAGCAAGTTTTTGATGAGACTTCAGGGAGGAATGTAGTACTGTGTAATAAGATGATCGCCGGGCTTTTGCGTTGTGGGATGGTAGAGGATTCTAGGAGGCTATTTCTTTGTATGAGGGAAAGAGATTCTGTTTCATGGACAACCATGATTACAGGGCTCATACAAAATGGAATGAAGAGAGAAGCTATTGATTTGTTTAGAGAGATGAGTGTGGGACAGCTGGCAATGGATCAATATACATTTGGCAGTGTGTTGACTGCCTGTGGGGGACTTACAGCCTTGAAAGAAGGCCAACAAGTTCATGCTTTTGTAATAAGGAGTGACTACAATCATAATGTCTTTGTTGGTAGTGCTCTTGTTGATATGTACTGTAAGTGTAGAAGCATAAAATATGCAGAAACAGTTTTTAAGATAATGAAACATAAGAATGTTGTATCATGGACTGCAATGTTAGTGGGTTATGGTCAAAATGGGTTCAGTGAAGAAGCGGTTAGGATTTTCCTTGATATGCAGAGAAATGAGATTGATCCAGATGATTTTACTTTTGGAAGCGTGATTAGCTCTTGCGCAAATCTGGCTAGCTTAGAAGAGGGTGTCCAGTTTCATGGTCAAGCCATAGTTTCTGGCTTCATTTCTTATACAACAGTCTCCAATGCACTGATTACTTTGTACAGTAAATGTGGAAGCGTAGAAGATTCTCACCGGTTATTCAATGGGATGAAACTCAGGGATGAAGTCTCTTGGACTGCATTGGTTTCAGGGTATGCACAATTTGGAAAAGCCAATGAGACAATTGAATTGTTTGAAAGAATGCTAGCTCATGGTTTGAAACCTGATGCAGTTACATTCATTGGGGTTCTTTCAGCTTGCAGTAGAGCTGGGTTAGTGGAGAGAGGAGAAAAGTATTTTGAATCAATGTCAAAGGAGCACAGAATAGTTCCAAGTCCCGACCACTACACATGCATGATTGATCTCTATAGTAGATCTGGAAGGTTAGAAGAAGCCAAAAGCTTTATCAACAACATGCCTTTGCATCCTGATGCAATTGGATGGGCCACTTTGCTGAGCTCCTGCAGACTTCATGGTAACATGGAGATAGGGGAATGGGCTGCTAAATCTCTTCAAAAACTAGAGCCCCAGAATCCTGCAGGCTATATCTTACTCTCAAGCATATACGCTGCAAAAGGAAAATGGAATTATGTGGCCCATTTAAGGAGAGGAATGAGAGAAATGGGTGCCAGAAAGGAACCAGGATGTAGTTGGATCAAATATAAAAATAAAGTCCACATTTTCTCAGCAGATGACCAGTCAAGTCCATTTTCTGATCAGATATATGCCAAGCTAGAAGAATTGAGCCAAAAAATGATAGAGGAAGGCTATGTGCCAGATGCAAGTTCAATTCTCCATGATGTTCAAGAATCTGAGAAGATAAAGATGCTTAACCACCATAGTGAGAAGCTTGCAATTGCTTTTGCATTGATATTTATTCCTCCTAGTCTTCCCATACGTGTAGTTAAAAATCTGAGGGTATGTGGGGATTGCCATAATGCGACTAAGTATATCTCTAGGGTCACTCAAAGAGAGATACTAGTAAGAGATGCTGTCCGGTTCCATTTGTTTAAAGATGGATCATGTTCATGTGGAGATTTCTGGTGACAATGTTCTTACTTTTCAAGGCTTTTGATGGGAGATGTTAAAGCAAGTATCATCTAGGGGAGTGTGCCAGATTGAGGATTTGATGAACACTGGGAAAGAGAGTGGCTGTTCATGAAGCAGCATTTGAGCACATCATTTTAATTTGCTGGAAAAAAAAAAAAAAAAAAAGCAAATATCAAGGATTCCAGAAACCAAAACGGTATGACCATAACAGAACCTAATAGTTCCTTGTTCCCTTCTTAAAAACTGGGTTTATTTGCATGTGTGTGAGACTTGTCAGCCATTTTCCATTTCCTTCTCCTAGTGAACACAACATATGTTTCCACTTCTTGGATCAGGATTATTGACATTTGCATCCACATGAATGACCGTGTTTGTTTTAGTTAGTACATGCATATACCATATATATGTATAACACAGTTCTTATAGTTGTATTAGGTGGCTGGAAAATTCTGCTGACCAAACAAAGTTTTTCATCATCACATTGCCATGCAGTGAATCTAACACTGCAACATAGCATTGAGGAAAAATGCTGACATACTGTCAACACTTTGTAAAAAGCTTGTATGATCCCTCATATTTTGTTTGATCAATCAAAGTATACACTTAAGCGAAGAGCTGATGATGAACCGTTGTTTTACAGAGGATTTCAGTTTCATTTAAAGTCCTTGTCATTACAAGCCACGTAAGCTGCAGGTTGATATGTTACAAGTGACTGACCAGAACATTAGTATCCGAAAAAAAAAGACAATCACACGTGGGAGTATGTTGTCTCTGATGGACTCATTTGTGATACAAATATATTAGAGATGAATCTGAGAATGCCCATTGGCAAGCATCACTGATATTCCTTTGATATTCTGATGGATTCCCCTTGATTTTGCTGAAGGTATTGCATCAGTTTAAGAAAAGTTGGTTAGAGTAAGATATGATACATAGGATGCCACTCTCAGCATGAGGTTAGAGTAGCTCACAAGAATTACCTGCAATTGACTGCAGATACTTCAGCTAAAGGAGCCTAATCACCAAAGTTTCTCTCAATAAACTGGGAAGCAATGCCACCCTTTCCTCTGCCAACACTAAAGAGTCCACCCTTAGTTTCCCTTTCTCCTTTGAAATTATGGTCTACTCCAAATGCCTTTTCGTGCCTATAATTTGCAATAGCTTGGGGGTCCAATAAAAACCCTGATATGAACTTGTCCTTGAGCAGTAGTCCCTCACCAAGAGCTTTAAAGAATTCCATGCCCCTATCAAAGAGAACAACACCACCCCAGTATCAGGGCCAAAAGTTGTTTACCTGTGTGGCAACAATCTCACATCAAGAAAAGATCAAGAAACGAAGAGTTGACCATATGCCAAGATATCTAAAGTTCACTGGATACCTAACTCTAAATGTTCATGGAGAACTGCATATAGTTGGACGCCCACTGCATCGAATAGTAGCTTTTTGGCATACAGCTGGTAAGCTTCAGCTCTGCACATGATGCACCTGTTTGAAATTCAAGAAATATTTGTCATTTTAAACATGTAAAGAGTAGTTGATCTGATGTTAAAGATGATATACTTGCCCTCTTTTAAAGTCTCGCCTCTAGTAACAGGTCTAATGGATTCTGATAACACATTTTCCCTGTCTATTGTTGCCACATCTTTAGCATTGACGAGCATTTAACAGTATTAACATTTTACCACTGCAAACATAACAAGTATAGCTGATAAGGCTCGGTAATCAGCTTTGGAAAACCATGCCAGGATCAGAAGAGAATTGCCTACCCAGGACATTGAATGCAGAGGAGCATGGCTGGCTTATCTTGCCAAAATTCAGAAGCCTTCATCGGAGGTGTCTTGGTTTTGACCAAACATTGCATCCCAATCTTTTATTCAGGAGTTAGCTTCTGAATTGATATGTTTTCAATGACTGAATAAGGTGCAACTTCTTCAACTACTGCAGTAGATTGTACACAACCACATGCCCATGGTGCAGGAGGCCCTGCTGCAACTGACCCTTTGAAGATGTATCCATCTTGAATCTCTAAATCAGCCAATGATTTTTCCAGCTGTTTGTCATAATTCATTAAGCTTCCTGTATAAGATTTTGACATGCTTTGTGCCTTCACTGAGCTGGCAGACCCAAAGCTCCTGAAATTTCCATCATTTCTATATGGTTTGCTAGTCATTTCCCTTGCAGGGAGAGCATTTTGAGTGGGAAGAGGATCTTTACAATTAAAGAAAAGCAAAGTGTAGCAATTGGTGATATATGGCCAATAAAGTTGGATAAAAGAAAATTAAAAGCTAATCCTCTGACGACTAACCTTTTGGCCCTGTCATGTTTAGTGAATCTATATCCTCTGAACTCATAATCTTCAATGTTGGCACATCATCCCAACCTTCTTCTAACTTTGGGAGGACCTCCTTCAAAGCTCCATTCCCTACAAATCATCCATTGAAAAAGAAGCCACGTTCTTTTTGCAGCAGAGAATGATGCAGAGCTCTCACCACCAAAGGTAGACCAATCACTTGGAGATTAATGGACCTCGAGGAAGTGTGAACAGAACAATAAATAAGCATTCACTTCATAATGTTGATGACAAAACATGAACCTAATCCTTTGTTTATGTTTTTCCTTTTTTCTTTCGGTTCCATTTCATAGACATTTTTTAAAATATCCGTCCACATGATGACTTCCAACTTGACGAAGTATTCTTTGTTTCAGGTTGCCATTTGATAGGAGAATGGCTAAGAATTGGTCTGCATTTAGGTGCGGACAATGGCTAAGAACTGGTTGGCATAATGGTGCATCTAGGCCCATGTTCTTTGTCATGTTCCTTGCATGGAAAGGGAAGGTATTTTGCATCAAAGAAAGGATGAAGGCTAAACTACAAAAGCTGGGGCTAAAAAAAGAAAAGAAAAAAACAAAAGTAATAAATTACTGGGAAACGGCACATTTTATCAATAGAAAAATATAATAACAGAAAGGTTAGATTAATGACATAATTCAGTCATGCCAGAAAGAGGGGACAGGCCAAAAGATGGTGGATTAAAGGAACATGGAGGTTGGACTAAAATATTCAATTGAGACAGCCGAAGATATGCTTGACAGTTTTCTATAAAAATAGTCGTTTTAGTTATTTTTCTTTTTGTCATTGCAGGCCAAAGCTGAAACCTTCTGTCATATATGTAATACATACACTGCCATGTTTTTCTGGGAAATATCTATTGGTCATATGTGACATCTTCTATGTGTGAATCCTTTGAAATTAAAAGTGGCTTCCATATTATATAATACCAAAACCGTTCATTTTCTCAGGACTGCTGCAAAATGTCAGCAGTGGTGCTGTAGGCTTTCAAATGGCCTTTTGTCATTTGAAGTAACAATCATAGCTGAACTAGTGATGTACAAGAAAACAATTGAGTTATTACCATAGTTTCTAAATTTAAAACACAAAACTTAAAATAGGACAGGAGAAATCTGTACTGAGTGAGTTAACCTACCTGTTTTTCTGGACTCTAGTTTCAGCTTTGGTTCACAGCAGGCCTATTCAAAAGCTCGATATTAATCTTGGCTAGCAAAACTGGAGAAGGAGACTTGGAACAGCTATGGCACAAGATGGTGAATAACATTCAAATTGATAAATTTGGAGGGGATTAACTCTGCATAAAAATCGATCTAATTTGGCTCTACATGATTGATTATGGGAAATTGTAGCCCAAACTTAGTCAAATGATAATTCTGCAGTTCTTGTTACATCCTTAGTACAATGTGATCACACCCAGTAATAGGAATTTGCTTGCTGTTTACAGCAACCTTAAAAGCGAGTCTAGAATGTGCAGTGGGAAAGAGTTGTCTCGGGCATCTTATTCAAATACCTCAAGATTTTCTCAGCTATCTGCCTTGTATTACCGCCTCCATGATGGAAAGCACTAACTAAAAGGGCAGGCAACTGCTTATCTTGCGATATATCTGAAGTAGACTTGTCTCCGCCTCTCATCAGAAATCTCTCAATGATCCAAAAGGATTTTTGCAGCAAACCATCTTGGCCGTAGTCTTTCACCACGTTCAGAACATGTTTAATGGTATTCACTTCGGTCAAAATGGTCACACTCTTGTCCACATCAACTTTGTCATCCAACAAAGTACATAGAGCTGACAATGCAGCTTCAACAACTTCAGCGTTCTCATGGTCCAAGCAGCCTAGCAGCCTCTCCACAGCATTTGCCTCAAGCAAACAGAAGGTGTCATGAGAGGAACACAATCCTCTGTGGACTGGACATGGTTGTGTTTTTCTCTTCTTTGATGAACCCAAACTTGGGAATTTCTGTGAGTAGAAAAGTCCCAGGGATTTGGTTTTTGTTTTTTGTGGCGGCCTTGATAAATTTACAGATTCTGATGAGAGATTCTCTAAGCCAATTGCTGATAGCCTCTGAACTTCATCACTTGATGCTCTCATGAGCAGCTTTGTGAATACTGCTGTGAAGTTGTATTTTCTTGCTAGAGACAAAATATAGGGTTCATAAAGTGTAGTTGTGAATCTGACTAGAATGCCCACCAAGCCTTCCAAGTATGGACGTGCATACCTGCTTGTTCCTGTCCAAGTACTCTGGATTTGGTTGATTCTTTCTAGGATAGTGGGGACTTTGTTGTTACTTGCAAGAGCCAGATTGAGTCTTAAATTCTGGTGGGGAAGTTTAGCTAGAAATTGCACGGAAACTGCCTGCTTTTCTGATATCTGTGTTGTCAGACAGTTGCCCAGGACTAAGTTGTCAGGTTGATCGCATATCATGCATAATCTATCGACCAGCATGTGCCCAATGAATGGTGAGAGTGTAACAAGTAACTTTATTGCAGCAACCACAAGCTCCTCATGTGGATTATTGATCAGTTCAACAAGAGTGTAGCTTGCCTCAGTCTCTTTAACAACTGATACAATTGTGCCCATTGATTTTGGAGACTTTGTCAAGCATAAGAGGACTCTTATGATGTTGATAATGAGTTCATCAGGAGATGAGTTCTTGAGCATATCAATGATGTTGTAAACTACATAGTCTGAGTGTAGTTTGTGGCCATGAGAATTGACATGAAGGTTCTCAAGGTCAATACCAGCCTCAAATACATTTGCAAGTATGGCAGAAGCTTCACTTTTGGAGTTCATTGGTTCACTGTAAATTCTCCGTGAGAACATCTCTTCGACCATAGTCTGTACAACTCCTGCTTTTATGAGCACCTCTACATTTGGGTGGTAAGATGATATTTGTGATAGAGCTTTAAATGCTGCCCTCCTGGAAAGTGTGTTCCCTCTATGTACCATGTTGATGAGTGCTGTGGAAGCCCTCTCAGCCACATGGGTCTTGCCGTCATGTCCAAGAGAAATGTCTCCAAGATAGTTTGCCATTTCCATCTGTATCTCCTCTGAACCTGCTTATATATTTGATTTACAACCAAGGTGCAATTAGATACTAATTGCTCAAAAAAGTCCATCTGTTGTATGTATTAACTGCTACTATGCTGACCAATTAAATACTATGCTTGCTTACTAGTTAAGTTTGCAGGCTCTTGAGTGCACAACTGCCATCAGTTGTGAACTAAACAGAAGCATTAAAAGTTACCTTCAAGAAGATGATTTAGAAGGGGCTCCAAGAGTCCATTTTCTGCCATCCGCCTAATATTTTCTGGATGTATCTCCAGGTTCTTCAAAATTTCATCTGCATTTTTGGAGGTGAAGGCATCAATAGACTTATTGTACTTGGTTCTGATCAGCATTAGAATCCCTCCAGTAGTCATTCCAATTTTCTCACACATTAATGGGGATTTTGAGAGCTCAAGCAATAATAACAATGCCGCATGCACTATGCATTGGTGACTACTTGATAACAATTTGAATACTGTTGAAATGTCCACCAATTCAGCAATCATTTCCTAGCCATAAAAAGAGAGAGAAAAAGGATTAACAAAGCAAGCCCAAATAGTACATTGGTTGTAACCAGTTTACCACAAAAGAGTGCACTGTCACATGTGGATAGATATTCAAAGGAATCTAGATAGCAGTTAGCTACAAATATATGAATTGTCAAGGGTTCCTTCAGGCAGATGTCCCTTGTATGTACAATAAATTTTGTTGCTGAATAAAGAGGCATTCAAATGAGTAAAGTTTATTCTTGCTACTGACAACATATCTCAAGATATGAGTATACGTGGGCTTTCAACATGACCTGGAACCAAATGAAAACATCAGACCTTTGGTTTGACATCCATACCCAACTAAAGTGGTCTTAATCAGAAAGTTTATTGGAGAAAACTACATAGATCTTTCTTTAGTTTATTGCAAACCAAATTAGCTGTCAGTTGGAAGATGTAAAAGAAAGACAAGATTTTGATTAATAAAGATTCAAAACAACTCTATGTGGAATTTCTTCCCCTTTACTCTGCCTGCAGTTAAAGCTCTAGTTTCATAAATATTCAAGGAAAAAAAAAACAAAGAAGTTTATACCTTTGTATCATCATCAACTTCTGCCAATTGCCGTAGTAATTGCAATGCTGCACATCTAACATCATACTCCTTGTAGGCTAGAAATTTAACAAGCAATGGCAGGATACCAGCATTACAAACTTGCATCCTATTATGCTCATTCCTTTTGCAAATACCTTGCAAATCCATTATTGCTTCATATATCATGCTTGCTGAACTAGCTAAAGACAATGCTGCGCGGCAAACTTTGATCTGTGCTGCCTCATTTCTTTCTTTCCATTCCCCTATTGTCATCTTCAGAGCCACATTGGTTCTTAACTCTGTACTTGACAGCTTGTGCATTGTGGTTGGGCAAAAAATTTGCTGTGAGTTTTCAAACTTTGAAAACCATTCTTTAATTGCCTTCCGGTCATAAGTCACTCCACTTTCTATGGTCACTGGATCATCCATGACCTGCTTAGTTAGTGGACAATAAAAACTGTAATACAGAGGCTCCAAGTACTCAGCCATCTCCAGCGATGATTTTGAGGAACTGCTTCTGTTATCGTGCTCACTTTGGCTGATTAGGCTTCTGCTTTTGAGGAAATCAATTGCATGTGGCAAATTTGAGACCTCAGAATTGCTGAAATCAAGATCAACTGGGTAGAGATCAGATTCTACTGCAGATGATTCTTTGTTTATTTCTGTCTCTGAGAAAATCTTGTCACCTTCCAGCTCATTGGTATGCAATACTTGAGCCTCGCGAACCACAAAGTGAGCATTCTGCATCTCATTTGAAAGTGAGCAGATTGCAACTTCTACATATTTTTCATTCTGAAATGTTAATGAAGGTATTGAGCTCAAGCATTCTCCAATATTTTTGATTGTCCCTTCTAGCTTGCCTGCAGCATGTTTGAGTTCAGAATAATTCTTTGGGCTTGCACTTCTTTTGAATTTACCCACGAGACATTTGGCCTCATCGATACTGCTGGAAAGGGCTAGTAAGATATCCACTGCATTTTCTGGAGTATCCTCCATTTTCTGCACTTCCAGAATGACTGGAGATACTCGATAAAGGTAGCATCCAAATTCTGCAAGGTTTTCCTTTTCTGGTTCTATGCATGCTACAGATTCTATGATCTCCAAAATTGATATCAACAACGATTCTGCAGCAACTGTAATTGTAGTCATATTTTTGTTGGCCTGTAGTGAGCAACAAAATTTCCTTAAGTTTAATTATCCCCAAGAAACTTCAACTAAGAGCTTATATCATAATATATAATATTTAGAGAAAGGAAAAACAAAGCAGAAACAGAAACTGTGTTGCCAAGATTAAAATGATTTTCAATGGTATCATATATTATCATCCTATCAACCAATTTGGTGCAAGAGCTAGCATGCATACAATTGGGAGTTCATTGATAGCAAATTAATGCTTTGAGTTGGGGGTTGTACTGAACTTTGAAAACTGTTAATATTACTACAGAGAGAGGACACTTGGGAGGCTCATACCAACATCCAGCTGCCACTGCTGATTTTGATGCCTTCCTGGTTTGTGCACCTGACTCGATCCGCAAAACTTGGAGAAGCAGCCTACTCAAATGCCTTCCTGGTATGCTTCCGGATAAGATACCTAGAAGGATCCATATGGTTTAGTTGTTTTGAATCAGTCAATATTATTTTATGGATTATGTTCCTGTTTATGACTTGGCAAGGAAAGAAAACGGGTGCAAACGAAATAGACTCAGTCAGCTTTAGTGGGGCATTGGAGGGGGTTGGGGGTGGGGGGCTGTGCATTGAAACTTGCATTTGTATTTGCTTTAATGTTACTTTCTCGATTTCAGAGGTCAATTCAAGGTAGTGAGGTGCATTAAATTGTTTTTTTTTTTTTTTTTTTATTTTTATTTTTTTCATGCCTACGTATATATATTTTTTTTTTCGGTGCCTTTTCTATTTGACTTGTACTATTTTATATATTTCTCAATTTTAGAGGTCAAATCAAGGAGGGCACCCATCTCTTTGACTTTAATTCTCGTAGGCATCCTCTTGATAGTAACTTAAACGTATCGGTTTCTGACAGCGTATACAATACCATTCTCATATGCATCTTGTCATTGACGAGTTGCCACGGTAGCAAGCATGTCTGTGTTTCTTAATGAAAAAAAATGGCGGACATCAACACATTTCTCTTGATCAAACAATTATCACTTGCTACTTGCTTGGCCCAAGAAAAGGGAAAGCGTCCAAAGTCTTGAAGATGCTCCAAATTCTATTACTATTATTTTTGGTATATATAAAAAAAATGCATTATTAACTCTGCCATCATATTCCACATGCCCCTTGTACAGTAGCAGACAGAAACCACAATCAATCCAAGCATGAAGATAACAAACCCTCAGTAGAAAGAGTGGCTCAAAGGTGTAGCAGATGCCAGTCGTCTGCTAAGCTACCCTTCTTCTGAGCCTGCATAGAAATGCTGAGATCTATTGATGCATACACGGCAATGATAAGTGGCATTGAAGCCTTCACCCTTCCTCACGTCTTCAAAAACATTGTTAACCTGGTGTTGAATTCCAAAGCTGATTCGATTCCCTTTTGCTCCGCATCAGTTACCACAACTTGCTGCAGAGGAAACTGGAGCAGTTCTTTCATTCAATCTGCATGTTTTATCATCTTCTTTCTTTGTGTCCTCCCAAAAAATAGACCCAAAATATGGAGAAAACTGAAGTGAAGAATATCTCATGCCAATAGTCAAATGCATTCCTTTCATCATATATACAAAAGCATCATTTGGATACCAATCAAATGGCAGGATACACCTCGAGTTGCCTCTCTTCTCAATCTTTGCCGGGTGATGTGGTGAAGGCTCTCAGGCACCAATCTTCACAAACCTGTGACAGGTATAAATAATACAAAAACTTCTGCCACCTTTGTTACAAATGACCGGGGACAATCCATAGCGACTGCCAAAAATAGACTCTGGCTAAAGCTAGTTGAAGAAATAGGTAGATTTGAGAACATCTCTAAGATCAAAGTCCCCTCGTTCTGGTATGGGAGGAAATTTCAATTTAGGAAATGACTTCTGAAAAGCCTTTAGCAACTGCAAATAAAACAGAAGCATTGAAGTTAGCACTATAAACATAAAAAAAAAGGGCATCCCAATACACAAGTCTCTCATGTTATAGGGTTTGCGTAGAGGCCAAATTTATGTAACATTACTGTTACACTAAGGTCCACCCTTCTACTACAATACAAATAGCAGACACTTATTTCAAAAGGCCTGATATTTAAGAATCCAAACATTTCAATTATCAACAAGCATTGTCAATGCAAAGCTAAGATTCTTTAAACAGGGCCTTGAAGATACTGAACAGCACTACCAGGGCGGATATCATCATCCAGAAATTGGCTTTAAAAGAGCTTATGAAATTAGTTAGTTGCCCTCATTTTCCCCCTTCTATTTAGGTGCTTTAACAAAGATTAGAGCTCTTAGGCTCATTTTTATCAAACTAAGAAGTCATTCTTATTGAGAGAATGCCAGATGTAGGTACAGGTTAAATGGTAATAACATTTCTCATTAATTTGAAATAATGACCTAACATAATGAAAAATAACAACTTGATACACCTGCCACCAGCCAAAGAAATGACATACCATTGGAACAAATGAAATTATATATCTAAATAGCAGGGTGTCCATCTTATACTTATACCTCATTCATAGCAGAAAGTGATGAGCTAAACAGGTGAAATGACATAAATATATATATATATACCATTCTACTAAATACAGAAAACTACTTGAGAATTCTCAACAGGAACTCAAATAGTATAGATAAAGATACTTTACATTTTCCAGTATTGGTGCCTCGTAGAGTTCAACAAACTTTTCTCTGAGTATATGGTTCATTTGGTCAACATCACATGCATGTGTCCAATATGAATCATGGACTCCTGTGGTTGCAGATTGAAATGGAAAGTTAGATAATCCAGAGTCGGAAGTAAATCACTGCTTTCTCTGAGAGAAGACCAATGCCATTGGACAAGCACAAACCTGCAAAGTTCATATTTGCCTTCTTGCAGGCAACAGCAGTCATCATCATGTGGCAACCATCAAGTGAATGAACAAAATTTGGGGGAAAAGCTGTTTTTTGTCTCTGAACCATGACCTGTACCAATCAAGAAAAAATTGAATCAGCATAGCATGAAGCTCCTTTTTAACCAGTCACAAATCACAAAACTTTTAATTTTTGCTTTCCTTCCACAACACAAGTGCTCAGGGTAAAAGGGAACAAACACATCCTGTATGGAAAACAGTAAGTTACAGCCTCAAGGCAAAGATTGCAAAAAGAAAAATGTTCAAGAGGTCAATCAATGTACCTTGTCAGTTTCTTTTTGTAATGCCAACACCTGAAGGGAAGTCCTAATCTGTGCATAATAAGAAGCAATATCAATTTAGAAACAAACAAGAGGAAAATGTTGATTTTGATTTAGATTGGATTAATTTCTTAGAACATTACAAGATGCCTTCCCAATTGTCGATAGGGTTGCACAACAGGAAGTCCAAGAGGAGTGGTCCATCGCACAGGCTGGTTCTCTGCAGCAATCACCTGTTTATGTTACATTTTAGCAGTCATCAATGTTCTGGGGCATTGCTCTTGAAATACATAGTTGTGAAATAAGAGTGAAAAAGTTCAGATTTCAGAAGGCTTGTTAAAATAAGAGCCACAGATGTTCACTAGCATGTATGATAAAAAAGAAGGATGAGCCCTGACATAACATAAGGTTACTCCATTGTGACCTGGATGACATAGGTTTGAGTTGTGAAAAACAGTCTTTTTATGAAATCAAGGATAAGACTGCATACATTTAATACTTCCCTAGGCCCTACAGTGTGGGAGCCTCGTGCACTGGGATACCCTAGCATATAAAAAGGTTGGACTGAACACGTCAAAGTTCAGAAGACATATTAAGCTGAGAGCCAGAGACTTCCACTAGCATTTAAAGAATACCAAGGGCTAGGGTTAACCCAAACCCCCAACCATCCATTCACCAGGGGAATTGCTAAAACACCATGTTGTTTTGACCAAATTTGAGCACATGCATGGACTCTAAACTTCCCAATAAGATTTAAAAAAAAAAAAAAATACAAAAACAAAAAGAGAAAGAACCCCTGACTAAAAGCCATCACACTGGATGCTGGACTAAAAAACACTGAAAAATGAAATAGCAGATATGGGGACCAAAAGGAACTTTAGACAATATTGTCAGAAAATACCTCAGGCAGAGGACATCTCTCATCCATGACAAAACAGTTAATCCATAAACAGGGGAAAAGATTTCATGTAGCAAACCTTGACTAGTCTGGGAAGAAGATTAGTTACATCACAGTAAAATTATGTATTACCTACCTAAATATACTATATTAAATTAGCATAGGCCAAGAAAAACTTAATTAAGATGATGACTTATCTAATACTAGAAGTATAAGACGAGGATGGCATCATGGACAAATTTAGATTCATTGGATGCGACTTCGATGATGTTTGAAGTTAGACAATTACAAAAGCCAAGAGGTTAACAAAAGCTCCATAATGGTTGTAAAGACCTTATCCATGCTTCATGCAATACAAACATACAATTAGTGAGAAAAAAAATACCTAAATGAGAAAATGTATACCAGAGCAGTTGACCAGGTTTAACAAATCCCAAAGTAGAGTTGGAGCTTATTAGATGATCCATATCTGCTGAGTCAAGATGGCTTCATAAAACTAGGCACCAATGGTTGTACATCTCAAACCATATCTACCAATCAGTAATCAATCAGGTAGGACTGTCTAATAATACCAAACCAAACTGTTCATGGTAGTTTCCCAAACGAAGGAACCACAAAGGTAGAAAATCGGTCAAACTGCATTGGTCAAATGCAATTTGATTTGGGTAATTCTAATGGTTATTAAACTAGATTTTCTTTTGGTCACTTGCTGTGATCTTGTACCTTAAGCACATATATAACAACTGCTGATTTGGGTTTGTTTACAATAGGATCCATAAGCGTAATAAAAATATGTTGGTCCATGTAGATTTAGTCTGTTAACTGAAATGGGGCTTTTCAATATATATATATATATAATAAGTGGTGCAGTTTCAGTTGAGTGACAGCTTTTAACTTTGACATCCAAAATCAAACCTTCAAACCTAAGTGTGATGGTTTTGTCAATAGCAAGCTTAAATGGTTCAGTTTAGATGGTTTAAGCAGTTTGCAAAGGTCAATCAACAAAGATTGTTGTAACATCCACATTGATCAGTCACCAGTTCAGCCCACAGAAAAACCTCTGTAGACTTTGAAGGAAAGTTCTCTCCCGCAGATGGGATTCAGCACATAAACATGTGGAAATTGGGATCAAACCATGATCTTAGCACCATAAGTGGCCAACAAATGAAATGAAATAGCTCTATACTAACCAAAGTTAATTAATAATATAAATCAGAATAACTCATGAATGAAATTAAGACAAGTCTTAAACATGCTCATGCAATACTACATAGAGACACATAAAAGTATGGTAAGCAGCATTATGAGTCATCACACATCTCAAATCTCTTTTGCTAAGTATGAATAAAATCAACAAACCTTTGCACAATCACCAAGCCAGCCCATGATAGCTCTGGCACCTTCAAACATTTCTTCTAAAGCCTTCAATGTGGTCTGCAGGGAAATACTTTAATCCTTGACTATTGACACACGAAGACACACAAACCGTAATCCATTTTAATTTGCTTACTTTGGCCGCGTAGCAAGATGCAGCAAACAGTTCTTTGTCATCTGCAATGGCACCACGCTCTTTTAACCTCCTCTTGATTTGGTCACGGGCACCAATATAAGTGACACCATACACTGAGGTCATCACTGTCTGCTTCACCAATTTTCGGTCCACCTAATTTATGATTAAAACAATTTAGCAATAATCTCTAGGAAGTCTCATACAGGTATGACCAAAGTAAACATGGAGCACCCTATGACCTACCTGCACCAGCTAATTGAAATAATTGAATTACATGTTCATTATTAGGTGCCTTCTATGGTGACTTAGCCTTTATCATTTTTAACTGTTATATAAGATGACAAGTGGCATAAAAGTTTTTCAAACAAAAGAAAATACAAGTGCATCCAATGCTTACAAAGGACAAAGTAAAGTTACTTTCTCCGAAAAGAAAAGATCACCATAGAATTTCCCCCATTAATTTAGCAAGTCAAACATAATCTTACAGTATTTGGCACCATTGACAAGCATTTGAAGGGATGAAACCTGATTGATTAACAGTTTTGCACACAATGCATGTGGATAAGTGGAAGGATCTTTTTCTGCCTCTCTCTGCATGATGTCAAGAACTCTACATCAAAACAACAATTGCCTTCAGATCATTTCCTTCAGACAAATCTAAGGCTAATCAGCATAGCTTCAGAGAATAAAAGCTACTTTTTGCAGAAGCAGGACAGAAATCTTAAAATAAAAACTATCCAATAGTTCTGTTTTAACTATAAAGAAACAGTAAATTCAGTCCAACTGTTTGGGTGTAAGATGATTGTAATCAGATAAATTATCATTATTAGCGGGATATATGGTGATTATTGCCAACATATGCAAATCTTGGTATTCATTCTCGATACTTGTCATTTAGACTCCCTTTGGCAGAAAAATCGGCTTGCCTCCCTCTTCTTCACACCCCTTTAGCATCAATATTAGTGTAGCAAGTTTTAGATGTAGCAGAAAAAAAATAGTTTTTCCAGCACCCAGTCTTACCTGGGATGTTAATCATCAAATTTGCTTCTTGACACATTTTAGGTGTGCCTACACTACCCCCCAAAAGGAAAAGAAAAATTATTGTTGTCTTCACCTGCCAGCCTCACTTTATGAAACTAAAGCCCAAAAACAAAAGAATCCCAGAAAGAGGTGGGCCTAACTTAAATGGGATAAAATGGCTTCCTTATGGCCTAACCAATAGTGCATAGAGTAGCACCTACCTGGAAGCAATTCCTGAGTAAACATCAGCAGGTTTCTCTGCTCCAACAAGATTTACAGCACCAGCCCCTAACTTCAAAAAAATTTAAGAAAGATGTGAAAAATACAAGAAAATTTCACCTTGTGCCAGAAAAGGGACAAATTTCCAATCAAACAAAGTATAAAAATGCATGGCCACAAATTTTCCTTGGGTTGAAACCCACTAGCATATGTCATGAAAAAGGACCATTGCATTCAACAAGTGACTGGTGTCCAGGTGAGAACATATTTATTGTCAAGTTTGCTATGCAGCAGCTGACTAACAGAATACAGAGAGTCAAATTACCTTGTCCCTTCCAAGGGCAGCATAGTGTTGCAAACCATTACATGAACCATCCTGGCAAAATGAAGAATCAGAACAATGTTGCGGCATTTATCTAAATGACAGATTATATCTGATAGTCTCCCATCTTCTTAGAACAATATGAGAAGTCAAATTTCTATTGTTGACCTGCTACATATTTCCTTGGCTCTGAAAAATTAAATTACCTGATGAACAGGCAAATGTGAAATAGTCGTCTCAGGAGAGGAGCTTCTCAATGCTTCTGAGAGATTAATGCACACTGCCAAGCATTGGAAAGGATCCTCTGCACCTAACCACCAGCATCTACCTTCCAAAGGTCTGTCTGCAGAATCAAAAATATCATCCAAATGATTTTCAGCAAATGCTAGTCGCTCCTCAAGGGACAATTTGTCCACACCACCAGCATATAAATTTGCCAAATGTATCTTCAACCAACGTATGCCCAAGTTCCCAAGAGGGCGCCCCTCTGCAAACTCCAGGATGCCCCGACACAAATCAGAGCCCAGATGATTCAAATAAGGGTGCATGGGGTAAGCCCGTCCTCGAAAATCAATGTTGTGTGGATAGTAGAAACCCTCCTCATCCTTCATCTTTCGAGCCACCTGAGCCAATTGATGATACTTAACAAGCCACACTAGAAAAGCATACAACATTGGTTATTTTATGTGGGAAGAAGTGCCTCTTACAGCAAGTTTAAGTTCTACATCACACCGCTGAGAATGTCTCTCTCTATTCTCCTTTTTCACATTTTTCACCTTCCACTTCCATTTTCGAATTTCTGCTTCATCCTGTGTATCTGGTTTCTCAGGCAGAGGAACCTATAAATAATAACCATCAATTACAAGGAAAATAAGTTAAAAGGAGGCTAAAAAAGAGAATATAAATAAAAGGCCAGCACAACATTTAATTGGATATTTCAATAAGTGGAAATAGTGCAAAAGAATGTCATGGAAATACAGAAATTTTATTTTCTAAGAAAAAAAGAAAGTTAAACCACTAAAAAGAAAAACTTTCTTCTTCCATACATGTAAGCATATAACTCACATCTTCACAATCCACCAAGCCAGCAAGTTGACCTCCATTGGCCCAAATTCTGTCAACTATAGAAAGCACCCTTTTATTTACTCTCCATTTGGTATTTCCTAGTGTATTCAGGGCCTGATTAACAGAAAAATCACAACATTAGCATACCGGCTAATAAGTTTTGGCACCAAGCTCACCAGCAACAACCAATCCTAAAATCAGCTTGCCAGCTAATGTCAAAACAAAAACAAAATCAACCAAACAATTGATGTCAACCTCAAAAACAGGCTCCAATTGCTTTCTTGGAGCCCTTCTAATTGATTCACGCTGTAGTTTTGATCCATGTGTTCGCATAACAAAGGATGGTAAAAACAAGTATGCACCTTGATCGTACCTGACAAAACATTAGCAAATTAAAAAGGCAAAGGCAGTACAGAATAATGAAGCTGAAAATCTATCTTGTTGTACTTGTATCACTCAACAAAGAAACACAAAGCTTGTTATCTCAAGTAAAGCTTGAGGGACAAACTGAGAGAGTGTCCAGTGGCAAGCATGATATTAATTTGCAACAGAAATATTTCTGGTTACAAACATTTTTATATTAGTAAGATACAAGTAGACTTGGTTAATAGAAATGTCTTAGAAACATAATTATATTTTAATTGCATACCCTTTCCAATTTAAAGGAGGCAATAGCATTGGCATATAAGGAATTACCATGTGCCTGGCCTGTATTGAAAGATAGAATCAGTTAATCATTAGACATATATATGAACTATTAATTTATTCAATAGGAATTTTAAACCCACAAAATTTACTGCAAGCAATTTCTAGAGGATAATTTTCCACATACAGATCTCTCAAGCCCTCTACAGACAAGTGGATCACACTCTATAACACCATATCTCCTACTATGCTTCCTATCCAAGAAAAAAAAGATCAAAATTAAATTAGTAAATTGTTGAGTGTTTGTGTGAGAGAGAAAGCCATTAAATTAAACAAAGAATCTTTCTCACTGTGATTCCTTTGTGACAGTTTTTAATGTGTGCATGAATGCCGGTCGAATTTCAGGTGGACAATCTCCTAATTGATCAACTGGAGGCTGTATATAAGCTGTTTCTATCAACAAGTGAATTAGGCGGCAGCCAACCTGGGATGTACAAGCATTAGAGTAAACTCTGAAATATGAATGCAACTTCAAAATCAAGAACCTTTGACATCACAAAACCTTAACATGGGCTTCCTGACCCCAGGGCATCGAATCATCCTGACCCTTGACCATTTGCTTTATTTGATGGACCTTTTGCTTTTTCATCAGTGTATTCACTTTTCTCCTCAGTTTCTCATTTTCTTTTGCTTTCTTATCTTGTCCATCAGTCTTAACATTATATTCACCTTCAGGGTCCTTGCCTTCTCCACTTTTGTCCTTTTTTGTCTTCCCAAGAAACTTGTGTATCCTAGCCTGATCCAAGAAGAGATGATTATTAATATGCTCTCAATATTAGAAATGGCAGGAAATTTATGAAAATTCTGGTAAAGCAACTATAGAGGCATAATATGTCCTAAACAAGTAGTCATATACAATACTATGTGAATAACAACATGAAAGTTGCAGCCCAGCAGATGACCAGACCAATGCCAACGAGGGCAAAATATAAGATAAGAAATACCTGAAAAAGAAAAAATATTCAAGCAACCCCAAACTTTAACAAATTACTTTAAAGAACCCAAGCAATAATACCAACAAAAAATTTGGTAAAAGCTTCGAGAAAAGAATAAAATTGTGCCTAGGTTTGCCATTTGCATATCTGCTCACCCCTTGTGATTTTGCAAACCATTAATGCCCTAAATTTTTGGCCTCAATGCTTGATTTTTATTTCAATTGTCCTTAGGAATAAGAATAGGAAAAACAAAAATATAAATGCTTCTATGTATATCCCTAAATGAGTTACTCAACAATAAAAATAAAAATTCTCTACAAATAATGCGACTTTATATTTCCTTCAACTATGAACCCTAAAATTTATACCCTATTAACAGTATTACAAGTTCAAATTACCAGCAACTTCAAATTTTCCCTCAAAGATAAATCTACGCAGCTGCTTTTCATTTTTCTTTTCCATGGGATAGGACAATTTGCTCAGCATCCTTATGGTGCTGAATAAACTGGAATTTTCACATTGTTTCACCAGCAGTATCTCCAAGGAGGTCAGCATGTTTTATTTTTTCCTGGTGATGGATGCTTCTTGTTCTAGCTACTCTGACTTGATTTCTCACATAGAAGGATAACTTCAATCTGCTCTATTACTCATTCCCTTATGGAGTTAGCTCTCCTAACAAAATTTGTACATTGTATAAATGTACTGAAAACAGAACAAAAGATTCATCACAAAATGCTACTGTGTAATCTACTAAAAAACCTACATATTAAAAAATTACTTACCTCATTTTCAATTGCTTCACCAATGGCGCAACCAGCTTGAACGACCCTAACATCCCCAGTCTGTCCATTGGACATCAACAACCCCATCAACTTATGCATGGTAATAACAGCCATCATATCAGCGGGCAACAGATTGAAATATTGTGCATGGGATCTATGAATATCATTTCTGCACAATTCCTGCTCAGAAACAATAGCATCCCTCAGAGGCTCAAACCAACCAAGAAACAAGGACTTCATATAAGGCAAATTGGGTGCAAGCTTCTGCTCACACATGTCCATGAGCAATTCCTGGTACTCCTTGGATGCCTCTTCCCAGGCCTCTGTCTCCATCTTTATTTGCCTCCTTTTAAGCATATAGTACTTTGCAGAACCCATACCCGCCACCATTCTCTTTGGCTGTGGCCGCTTAAACTGCGACTCCACTTGCTGGTGGTGTTTGTTCGCTTCCTCAATCACTTCTTGCAGTTCATCAGACCCAGAAAACTCAGATTCATCTGTTGACGAAATTGCCTGTGCAGCTGCAGTGGCATAGCCTTTGAATAAGGGAGAGACACCAAAGGAATTCTTCACATTACACAAACTAGGTGGTTCGCTCAAATCCCCATTTTGATACGGAAAAACACCAAACCGGAAAAAATCCACAAATGGGTGTGAAGAATTCACTACTGTTTGCAGCCCAGGCGGCCTGGCTTTCTCGGGAAAGCTCAGACCCTGACGATAAAGAATGCTAGAATTCAATAAAAACTTGAACTCTTTGGAATCAGCTCTTTTGGCCAACTTACTCAACATGATGCCTTTAGCCCCCTCTCGCCCCCTCTCCCCCCAACACACACAAGTGGATTTGATTTGATTTGATTTGATAGACTATTCGCAGGACATTGCTTGAAACTAACTGCATCCAATCATGGAAGAAAGGAACCTGAGTACAGAGAGATTGGAAGGAAGGCGACAGAAGCTGGTGTCCAAGCAAATTTCAAAGGACAAGAAAAAATTTTAAAAAAAAGAAATGTGTGAAAATCTGAAGAAATAAAAGGGATAAACCTGAGGTTATCGAGAGAGACTGCCACAGAAAGAACAAACAAAAGTGGGAACAACAGAGATGGCATAAGCCGCCTTTAAACCCTACCCTACGTACTCTTTAAGAGTCTCAAACCAACAGTGCCCTGTGTCACTGTTTCATGATGTCGTTCAACGATGACTCTCTCTACCATCCGAGGATGAGGTTCACAACATGAGTCCAACCCTAAATGAACATGTAATGGGCCCAATTGACAAATGGGCCTGCATTCACTATTCCCGCCAGCCTAACTTACACAACCATTTTTCATTTTTAACAAATTTTTTTTTAATACAATTCAAAAAGAGAGCGGCTGTAGTCAACTTTTTATTTTAATCGATTCTATATCTATATTTATATTTATATACAAATAAAATAAAAAATAAACCTAACTGTTATATTAAAAAATTAAAAAAATTTCGAATTAAATTTAAATTTTTCACAGATAGTAAATTTCCTTTTTACTATCTTTTTCTCCATCAATTACTTGTATTTCCATAAATATAATATTTCACTTCATGAATTTTACTCATCAATGCCATAATAACATTTGTGAACTAAACATTCCGTTTTTCCAAGTAAAAAGTTGCCTAAATTCTCTGCTTAGGAGAAGGAGGAGGTCTTGCAATTTGCCAGAGTAGGAATCACAAGCCAAAAGAATGGCCCGCATGGTCCAGCTAGTATGCTCAGTTGTTTTCTGTTTTGTCTCTTTTTGATTGATAAATAGGAAGAGCACTTGTGTTATAATGATTCAAAAGAGCTCTAATATTGTTTCCTCAAGTTTGTTGTGGAGTTATTCCTACATGCCTTTCTCAATTCCTTTTCCCTCAAAAATAATGCTTCCACTTGTGACACATTTTCTTGGCCTATTATGTTATTGTGTTCTAAATTTATTATACTATTTTATAATTTCGTTCCCCTACCATTAGTTTTCTGATGCTTAAAGATTTTCACATCCTAATGTTATTACCATTTTTCTTCCTTAGTGACATTTTTCTTATCTTCTTTGGAACTTATAAGTTGGTCTTTCAAAATTAAAACTTACAAGTTATTTTTTGAATACCTTGGTGCCTTATGAAACTTGAAGAAAATTAGGATGCAAAGTAAAAATGATACAAAAAAAGAAAAGGCTTGGTGCACTATTCACTACCAAAAAAATAGTTTAAAGGTAATGGTTCAAAATCGTTTCCTTTGACCCAAAAACTACTGTGTAAAGTCTAATGTAGTGGTTTTTAGGTTATTACATTTGTGAGCATTGTAATAGATTTAAGATAGCGGTTATTTCTACTTATAGCAATACATATAAAATTACTACTTAAAGATAGTTTAGGCAGCTATTTTTTAAAGAATAGGTAATGGTCCTTTTAAGAAAATAGGTAGCGATGTTTTAAGAATAGGCAGCTATTTGTTTAAAAATAGGTAGTGATTTTTTAAAATGAATAAGTAGCAGTTTTGTAAAAATATGTAGCAATTTTTTTTTAAATGAATAGGCAGTAGTTTTTTTATATTGAATAAGTAATGATTTTTTTAAAAGAATATGCAACAATTTATTTGAGAAAATACAACAATTTTTTTGAAAATAAAAAGTGGTTTTTTAAAAATCGATAGCGACTTTTTTAAAATAGTCAATGATTTTTTATAAGAATATGTCACATTTTTTTTTATGCAAATAGATAGTGGTTTTTTTGAATGAATAAATGTTAGTTTTCTAATTATTTTGATATTCTAAAATTATTATATTAGTGACAATTATTTAAAAAAAAATGCAAATATTGGAAAAAAAACACAAAATTGTCTTTAAAAAATGAACTTTTTCACATTAAATGCACTTTTAAAATGAAATTCAATTTCAAAGGCATCATGTAGTCATTAGTATAATTTCATTAGTATAATAACAATATCTACTAAGAAACATAACATCAAATAGGTAAGGTATATTCTTCTAAAATATCAGATACATATATCAATTATAAGTAAGCATAATTTAGAAATTCACAGAACAATCATTTTAAATGTCTTTAAATTCTTTTACTAAACAAGTCCTAAATTTATATACAATCACAACATATGCATTAACAAACCACAGTAACACTTACAAAAATCTACAAACCTTGAATATCTCCTCTTTAAGTTATTTTCAAGGGCCTTCTCAATGTCCTCAGCCTAAAGGAGGAGCATTGTCTTACTAAAAGATGAATAGAACTTTTGATTTAAACTTATAAATATTTAAAATAAAATGTTTAGGTGATGTGCTTAGGAGAATGGGGGTAAAACCTTCTTTTAAGTTTTCTATTGTAATTATCATTAAATGAGATATGTGTCATTTTGCTATTAGTGTTGTTTCTTGTAGCAAATTGACTCATTTCCTCTAATCCTCCTTGCATATTTGTTTAATTTGTACTTTGCTTACTTCACTATAATGTCAACTTTTTAGTAGAACAACAAAACACAATTCATAGAGAGTGCATAACAGTTTGGCTAAGAGGTGGAGAATGATGAGAACCATAGAGATGATGGGTGAAAGGCTCTAATGGTTGCAAGAGGTCCATTGCACATCCCAGAACGCCCAATAACACGAGTTAGAGTCAAAAAGATTAAAGAAGCACTAAATGGGCTGATTCAGGATCATTCTTACCTTGGAATGAAGGAATTGTCATTTTAATACTACCCAAATTATGATCGTAGGTGCCTTGCCTCCCAAATTCTCTTCGATCCCTTCTATTGTTACCAGTTCTAACCATCGTAGTTTGATCATCAACTTCATCATCTTCTACATCATCCTCATGGTCATAGGCACGTGTCAACTGCCTTCTTGCTTTGGGAGCCTCATATTCCTTATGTTTCCTTTGCAACTCTGCTATTGTAATAGCTTGCTCCTCCATCCTCTCCTCATATCATCAAATCTGGTATTCATGCGCTCAAATTGTTGTTGCATAGCTTTGATCATGAAGGACATATCACCAGCTGCCTCTTGAGCTACACCTTTGTCTTTGGACGCCATAGTCTTACTTCTGCACAAACAAATGGGATACCTCACAGAACACTCCCTCACGTGTTTCACTCAAAAGATTATGTCACACTCCCTCGTGTTTATACTCTTTATGGTTTTTTTTTTTTATATGAACTTTCACTCTTACCTTTTACCGCTCAGATTTTCCTTTTCAGCTCTATAAAGAACTAAACAACGTAAATCAAGGGTATTGATTTTGAACAGAATAAGCTAAACGGCGTAGAATTGAACAAATTGGAGAACAAGAATCAAGCGAAAAAGGATGTCAACACAAACGGATTTAATGAACTAAATTCACAAAAATCAGGATAGGGGTAATATAACCTAGAGGACAACTTGGGTAACAAAATAGGAAAACAGATGGTAGAATTGGAGTTGAGTAAAAAAACTTTATTATTATTGTGGCCAATATGACCAAACTGTTAACCTTATCAATAACTTTGAATTTGATGTTTTCTTTCTTTTGTTCTTCTTCCTTCCCCTTTTTTCCTTTTTTTTTCTTTTTTTTTTGGTTTTTTTTCAACACAAAACAATAGGAGAATACTTAAACATACCAATTAGAATTGAAATTAGTACGTTTATGAGCTTAAACAAACAAGCAAAGAGAGAAGGATTGCAAATAAATAGATTTGTGCATTTGAATGATAATGCACATAATAGACAAACTAAACAACAATAAATAAATCAAAAGATAGAAAAATTGAAGAGCGAGTGGATTCAACCTGACTTAGAACCCTGCTCTGATACCAACTGATGGGAAAAACCCCAAAAAGATGTGGCTTAGGGACCCAACACACACAGGGAATCAAAGAACAACCAGGAAAGCTAAACTAGAGTTTAATATCACAAACCCTAGACCCACTCTGGGAAGGAATACGAACCTTAGCGTATTTAAAAAGGATATGGACGCCACACTCCAGAAAAGAAGGAATTGGGAGTGATAAGTCGATTAGAACACCACAAGAAGTACCTCTTGATAAGTTCTTTAGTCCTTAAAAGAACCGAAAGGAAAACCCTTACTTTTTATTTCACTCAAAGTTGTCTGCCCCTTCAGAGCTTACAAGGGGAGCCTATTTATAGGCTAAGATAGCAATCTTAAAGAGGCACAAATTCCTACTTAGGACAAATCCTTATTTTGGAGGAATTCCTAATTGAGGATAAATTCCTACATAAATAATAAACTCTTATTTAGGAAGAAATGCTATTACTTATTCTAACCTATTTAAATATTCTAATTATATTAATTAGGGCTGGATTTCTTGTCAAACTTGAATTCGCCCCATTTAAAGCTGGGTTGGCTTGGATGTCCTGAATCAGCCCATTTAGTGCTTCTTTAATTTTTTTGGCTCTAACTTGTGTTATTGGGCCTTCTGGGATGTGCAATGGACCTCTTGCAACCATTGGAGCCTTCCACCCATCATCTCTATGGTTCTCATCATGGAGAGTGTGAGACTTTACTTGGGTTGACCTAATTAACTTATAATCCTTATTGTTATTACTTGAGTTACTTCAACTATGTTGTAATGACTGAACCTAAGAAATTAAGTTGTACTTATTAGGGAACTATTACATTTCTTTAGTTTTTATGGCCAAATGTTGTCATACTAAAGGTGTAAGTTAACTATTAATAGGAACTATTATCTAGATCTTTTAGTAAACAATTTAATTTTTATCTTTCTATTACATTATTATAAGTAAAACCATCTATATTTCAAATCTAAATTGATATTATTATTATTCTCAATTAATCATCCACCTGATGATTATGTATAAAGTTAATGAATTATTTAAAAAGTTTACCTGTACTATTAAGGAGGTTTATCACTTACCATATTAGCCAACACACTACCATGTTAAGGAGGTTTAGGGGAAAGCAACTAACTTTCTTTGCTCCTTCAGCATCATTAACCTATTATAAGTATTAAACTTACCTTGTTTCACTTTATGATAAATGTTACTTAGGCCAACACCTACACTTATGTTGGATGCAAGTATCTAAGGAGGGTTAAGAGTTTGGTTATGGGACATGTTCATGCAAAGTTTGTATCTCAGAGGTGGTAAAGTGTGTATGGAACTAAATCATTTCTTTTCTTATTATTTTCTCACTTATATGTGGATAGATAACAATACATAATCACTGATTATCATTGTTGCATCAAAATCTTCCTTTAATTTGAATTATTGTACTTTAGCATTAGCCCATAACACAAGCTTACTTCATTGTAATTTGTAACCAATAAATAAAATCATTCTTATTTAAGCATTAAATTTTCTATTATCATTTCTTATTCCATGCTCTTGTATCTTTTGCTTTATGCCTTTGCTCTTTGTGATGTGCTTATCTTTCTTACCTATTTTTCATAACATAATTTGCTTAATATTAATGGCAAAATGCTTGTATTATGGGCTTGTGTAGGGTGCCTTAGGCATTTTTGGCATGAAACCTATGCAATACAATTACATGGGGTGCCTAAAGAAGTTATTAGATTCATCATGATGTGAAAAGCTTGTGTGACATGCTCATGTAAGGCACCTTACATGTTCTTGGTGAAAAGGTTATGTGGCATGCTTACATAAGGTGCTTTAGGCATTTTTAGTAGAAGGCTTATGTGGCACACTCACATTGAGCGCCTTAGTCATTCTTGGCAAGAGGCTTATGTGATGCATTCATGCAAGGTGCTTTAGGCAATTCCTAGCTTCGTGTGGCATATTCGCATGGAGTGCCTTAAGCATTCTTGCTAAGAGACCTATGTGGTGTACTCATATAAGGCCTTAAGTGGATCTTGTCTTTGTCGTTAGGCAAAAGCATTTTTGTCACACTCATATGAGGCATCTTAGGAATTTTTTACAAAAGGCTTGTGTGTCACATTTGTATGGAGCAAAGAGTCTATATGACTTGTTCATGTGTAACACCTTAGGTATTTATAGTAGAAAGCTTATGTAGCATGCTTACATAAGGCAACTTAGGCAGCTTTTGGCTTTATTATAAGATAAGAGGTCTATATAGGGTACTCATATAAGGTGCCTCAAGTACAAGGTTTATGTGAGTTGCTTATGTAAGGGTTTAGGTGACTTTTGACTTCATCATTAAGTAAGAAGCTTGTGTGACATACTTGTGTGGGGTCCCATAAGTGGCTTCTGGCTTTGTCGTTAGGAAAAAAACTTCTTTGGTGTATTTGTGTGGAGTGTCTTAGGCAGCTTTTATCTTTATTATAAAATAAAAAATTTATATATGATGTTATTTGTGGCAACATATTAGGGGAATATAAGTTTTATTAATAGTTTATGTGGTAAAAAACTATTTATATGTTTTAAGAAAATTTCATACTAGCAGTAAGCCTTAAGACATTTAAAGTTTCAATATCCTATTTAATTCTTACATGCAATAACTCTTAGGTATTGCATTTTGACCTTCAATTTTTGCAACACCTAAGTTACTTTTATGAAGTAACTGCTTCCTCTCTTTCTTGTCGTGGTACTATGACATCTTATGGCATGATGCCATTCATGTGAAGGCTTGTTTGTATACCTTATCTAATCAAGCTCACCTCACAATTCTTTGTTATTGTTAACTTTGTCAAAGCATTGCTACTTATAACTTAACTCACCTATTGCTACTTATACCATTACCTCTATTTTAAATGCAAAAAGAAAAAGAGTTTTCCTTATCATAATCCATTAGGTCATATAGTATGCATATAACACACTTGGTAGCTTGTCCTCCCATAAGCATTTTTCCTGTCCCAATCTCTTTTTCAAACCTTGGATGATTATGTTATTACTAACTTTTAATTAACCATTAGACTTTGAGTGTTTTAGTGAGGCAAATTTCAAAATGATATCAAAGTCTTAGAAGAATATCCCTTAATTTAGTATTATCAAACTACTTGTCACTATTTATGATAATTGCACGGGGGATATTAAACCTATAAACCACATCCTTCCATATGAAAGCATATATTTGTTTTTTGTGCTTAATGTGAGGACCTAGGCTTCTATCTACTTTATGAAGTAATTGACAATGACTATAACAAACTTACATCCCTTAGTAATCATTAAGAATGGACCAATAAAGTCTATTCCCTATTAGGCAAATGGCCTTGAAGATGGTATAAGTGTAAGGTGTGTGGCAGGGACTTGTTAATGATTAGAGAATCATTAATAGACATTGCATTTTCATACCGATTTTTGGGTATCTACATTTAGGATGGGCCTTGTTTGATCACTTTGTTCAAGAGAAACCTACTTCCTAAATAGTTTTTGTAGATGCCTTCTTAAGTTTCATAGAGAACTTAGTTTGCTTCTTCTTTAGCTAGGCACTTGAGGAGGAACACACTTAGGGATTGTTTGTATAACCTTATGTTAATCAACAAGTACATAGTTGCCTTTAGTTGTAGATGTTTACATTCCATTTTTCCTTATAAGAGTTACGCACTTAACAAGTATGTAATAATTAAGTCTATTCATAAATGGGTTACATTGAGCTCTAATACTTGCTCCATCAATGCTTTGTAGCTTGGTTATACCAAAGTCTACACAAAAACTACTTTTTCAAGTGACACTTGCATGTAGTTCATTGTTTTATTGAGGTATGCACTTGAGTGTTGGTTGCTCAGAGGATCTATTCCAAAATAATGTTCATTCCTCTTTAACAAGAGGTTCGCAAATGATGTAAACTTTATGTAAATATTTGGCCATATTGTCCCTTTTTGCTTTACATTAACCATTCACTTATCCTTTTACTAATTACAAGCCATGGAAGATCTTCATCTCTTTAATGCTCAAAGTTCAAGCTATGTTTTATGTTAAATCCAATAATTAATGTCATATATTTAGTTTTATTATTTAGCATATGGAAGTTTAATTGCAATATATATTTAAGTGTGACCTCACCTATCTTGTGAAGACTAGGCTTACACCACTATTTTTCTTACTAGATGATTCATTAACATGTAGGATCTAAAGTTTGGTTGGCAACTTCTAAACTGATGCCTTAATGCTTATACACTTATAAATGATGTGAGCTAGTGTTTATGCATTTAATGCCTTGTATGGCTTAAACAGAATATTGAATTCTCTTAACTTGACTAACCATTGAAAGAGTTGGCTCTCTACTTCTAGCTTATGTAGCACTAGATATAGTGATTGGTTGGTTAGGACTATAATGAAGTAAACCTATACTAGGGCTATAATCTTCTCACTGTTGTGACCAATATAAAGGTTAGCTTGTTGAATTTTAGGTGTCACAACTATACTATTTAGAGGACTCTACTTGTGTAGTACACTAACCACTATATATTATCTTTTTCTTAGACTAAGAACAAACTGACAATTATATTACTAGCAGTAAGGTATAGGTATAACATTTGTCCACTTATTAACTTACTTAGTAATAATAAAGATAACAAGTAGTCTTTTGATTACTAGAAAACATATTTGTAGTCATTTATCTATTAGAACTCCAGTGGTTTTTTCAAGATTTTAAAGAAAAGGAGCTATTGTTACTACAACAAAAGATAAACCAATTTAAGTGGGTCAATATTATAATAAGAACTTGCATATTCTTAGTGGTCTTAAGGGAAGGGAGATATTTGATGGCTTGTATCATCTTTAGGTTTACTTATATTCCTTTGTTTAAGACCAAAAGCTATAAGAATTTATCAAATTATACTTTAAAAGTGTTTTCATGGGTTTAAGCTTCCTTTTGCAGTGATTAAGAGCTTTAAATATCTCCTTTTAATTAATGATATGGTCTTTTGCAATCTTACTTTTGATAAGTATGTCATCGACATGCACATTCATGTTTCAGCCTATTTGATTCTAGAACATCTTGTTCACTAGTTGCCAATATGTAGTTTTTGTGTTTTAAAATTCAAAAGTATTACTTAATAATAGTATAACCCTTACTCCACTTTAAAGAACATTTTTATGGGTCATCCTTGAGTATAGATACTTAATGTAGCTAGAAAATATGTTTACAATTATACTAATTGATTGACTAATATGTCAATTATAATTAACTAATTGATTAATTCTTAAAAGAATGTAGTTGTATTTTGGCATGCCTCATTGAGGTTAGTCAAGTCCATGCAGATGCATCATTATTTGTTTTGCTTTTTAGATTATAACTACATTAGCTAACTAATCTATATGGTTGACTTCTTGAATAAGTCAAGCCTTAAGGAGTTTGTTCACCTCTTCTTCGATCATTACTTATCACTCAAAACCCATGCTCCATTTCTTTTTTCTAACTAAGAGAGCACTTTATGATAGTGCTCAAGTAATGTGAGGTTATCTTTAGGTCAATATTGAACATGTCTATCAATACCCAAGGACATACATTTAAGTACATCTATAAGAAATAAGCATTGTCATATTTTAAGTCTCTTTATAAATTTTCTCTAATTTGTACTATCTTCGAGGGTTCATGTGGGTTCAGAGGAGATATAGATTTATTCGTTAACAAGAATTCCTCACTTATTTGTGTCTTCTAGGATGGTGTCAAGGCTCACTATTTTCACCATTGGTGCTTTCCATTTACTTTGATACATCCTACTTATGGTTCCTATGCCTCTTTATATTCTCCATAGACTTTTCCCACTCCTTGTGGAGGAAATATAAACTTAAGGTGCTTAAGGGAGAATATAACATCCAAGGCCGATAATCCTAAACTTTATAACATTAAGTTATAAAAAAAAAATAATTTCACCATTACCAACCTAAGGATGATAATTGATATATGCAAAGAATATCTTATTGAGTTGAGTAACTCCACTACTCCTTTTATAATGACAAATTCACTAGTAATGTCATAAAGGAGGTAGCTTGTTGATTGCATGTTGCATTTGTTATGTCTCATTTCAAGAAATGCATTAAAGAACAAGATGTCTAACAAGTTCTTAGTACCCACTAGAATGCATTTAATTTAAAGTAATCAACTATGGCTAAGATGACTAAGGGTTTGTTATGAAGGTATTCTAGGCTTGTGAGATTATTATTCATGAATGTAACGAGGGTAGCCTCCCTTTCCTACGAGACATAGAGATTAATGACCCTTCAAGCATATAACTTCCTAATCATGATGTTGATTTCTTCTTAATATAGCTCTCTAATGATTATAAGAATGGTTCCTTATCTTAGCTCAAAGACTAGCAATCTTGTGTCACTAATTTATGTATAACTTGTTTGTCATTAATATTAGATATATTGTCTAAGGTATCTTACTCAAATTAGCTTTTCAATTGCATCTATATGTTTGCAACATTCTTCAGTCATGTGTTCATGGTCTTAGTAGAACTCACAATATCTTGTCACGTCATGGGTGTTAGGAGCCAACTTCATCTTAGCAAGCTCTCAAGCAACTTTGTCATTTTACTTCCATTAATATTTAAGAAGTTAAAACTGTGAGAAAACTATAATTATTGTATTTAGGGGCATTAAGGCTAATACTTTGCGCTCAATGATTATAGGGAGTCACTCTTCACTCCCCTTATTGATTATTCCTATCTCTCTTTAAAAGAGGTAACTCTTTTCAAGTTTATCTATTTTGTATCTTTCTTTAAGCATTGTTTGCTTCATCCATATTGATGAAACTCTTTGTTTAAGTTATCATATCAACAAAGTCTAAAAGGGTTTTTTGTTCAAAGATTGTGAAAAGGGTGAGTTAACTAGGTTGCTTAAAATTGTGGCAAGTGCCATGACTATAGATTTAAGCTTTTCATATTCAACATTTTCATATTAAATTGATTCATAAACTCACATAAGGGTTCATTTCTTCTTTTTATAATTGCAATGAAAGCTATTAGTCTTTTTGCACAGTGAGTGGTAATGAATAACATAAAGAAAAGGCTTTACAATTGCTTTAAGTTCATGATTAATTAGGAAGGGAGCTTTGAGTATCACCACTAGGCAATGTCTTTCGACATAGTTATGAATGCCTTACATATGATGAAATCTAAGGTAAAATAAAGGAACATTAACATCCAAAATTTGATCTAATGGTCATTAGAATACTTTGTGCCATTATAGTTGTCCAAATTTAAGAGTTTAAATTTCTTAAAGATAAAGGCATTCATGATTTCTTAAGAGAGGAGGAACATCATACCTCTCATCCCTTTTGGGCATATAAGAGGACAAAATGCATAGAGGATCGTATCTCCTCTTGCATTTAATTTAGTTGTGCCATTAATAGGTTGTTGTCACATGATTGTGGCGCTCTAACCATCCTTGGATGGTTAAGATGATGAACTTGTTGGTTGTGCACTGAGGTCGGAGAGGACTCCTAAAGCAAGCTCTTTTGTTCCTCGAGACAATGGAAGATGCTGGGCGATAACTCTTATACTCCAAGTAGACTAGTCTCCTTTGGATACCATCCTTACGATAGTTTTCCTTATTATCCTCAAGGGTTGGCATGGGATTATAGGCCTTACTTGTTTTGGGTGTCAATTAGGTATTTTACAATTAGGATAGAGGTATTCACAAGGTGTCTCTTGGGGTTTCAACTATTGAGGCATCCCTTGTCACCCTTATTGTATTGGGAGGACTATTGTATAGATAAGTTATACTTATATTGTCAAGAAATTCATTGATGTAGCACCTAGGGAGTCAACAAATTCAATTAGCAAGTCGAGATGATCTTGGGTGGTAGTTAGTTTAGGGGTCTACTACATGACAAGTTGCATGCTCAATGTTTCTGTTGCTTTAATGATAAGTTAAGTACTAAACGAGTTAAGTGATATGGAAGTTAATAGGTTATGTAAATTCACTTGTATGGTACTCTAGAGACCATCAAGGACTTTCATACTCCATATGGTTTGACAAAATTGTGTCCATAAAAGAGGAGCAATTAGAAAGGGCACACAGCGTGTCTTTCCCACCAATGATGCCCATTGATGAGGGAGCTGACCAAGGAAAACATATGGCCAGATTTGGTTGGATCAAGTTGGTATAGAGGTCTAGTCGTAAGAGTTTGGATTAGTTCTTACAAAAGAATACATAACTAAAGGTGGACTATAATGTTACCACTTCGACAATCAAATCAATAAAACACAAAAAGTTATTAAGTATGTAAGAAAGATTTAAGTCATTACCTTACTTAAATATAGGTCTCGTTTATTTAAATATTACTAGGTTTTTTTATCGTGAATTAGATTTCATTGGTGATGTGACAAGTACAGAGTCACTTTTTTAAGTGGGGTCTAGGTCTCTTGTCTAATGGGATGAATTTGAGAGATAAGTTTTTAAGGTTTTTATGAGTTTTATAATGTTTATGCAAGTTCAATGGTGGGGTCTCTTAGGTTTGTCTTAAGGTGATTGTTAGTTAGTTATAAGCCTCTTTATCACTTATAGTTGATTTTATTTTTACAAAATAATTGGTTAAAAGTCAAATACATTTATTATTTGTTCAATTTAATGAGTAAGAGATTGATTTATAATGTTATTAAATTTCAAAATTTTAATGATGAATTATAATTGTTCCTAAGACTTGCAAATGACATGCAAGTCAATATTTTTTGGTTTTTTAGAAACTAAATTTTGCTTTTAAAACTTTTAAGAGTTTAATGATTTTTGGATTACAAATCATTTTGTTATCTTTCTTTTTGTAAGGTCGTGAAATGAAAGTGAGAGGGACAAAGTGCATGATAAAGAAATATAAGAGAGAATAAGAGATTGTGATAAGGAGAGAGAGGACAAATCTTGCTTTGATTTTTTTGCTTTCATTCTCTATTTTCTAATTTATTTCACATTTTTTTCTTTCTTTAAAACATATTTTGGTCATCCTTGTTTTTAATTTTCTCATTGAGCTAATTCTTAAGATACTAAAAATTTTACTTTTTCTTGAAATACCAAAATTTTATTTTATTTTTTTCATGGACAAAGGAAGTTTGAAGAAGGAGTTAAAGGATTAGAACAATATTATAAAAAAAATATAAATACCCTTGCATTTAATGTATGTTGTCCACCTAACTTGCCTTTGATTATCATATCTATTTATTCAAACTCTTATGTCCTTAAAGTCTAGTTAAAATTACATTTGTTCCCCTTATTGATCATGATGTAAAGAATTATTTGAAATATATAAAGATTCAATCTTTACTTTAAATATTTAATCTTTGCTCAAAAAAAAAAAAATCTAATAGAATTAGGTCACATTTTCTCTAACCATATCTACACTTTGTTGTAGTAACTCCTTAAGAATAACTTGAAAATTGATTAAATAGATAAAATAAAAAAAAAAAAAGAAAATGGAAATATGATGAAAAGAAACTACAAATCATTAGTAGAAAAGTCATCATTTATATCTTATGACAATATAAAATATTTTAGATAAGAGACTAATAAATAATTTGTAGCCTAACCCTCTTGATATGTAATGGAATTTATATAAACTTCTTATCAATTAAAGAGAGGGAGAGAGAGAGAGAGAGAGAGAGAGGATTTTCAACTCCAATTTGGGTTAATGTGCAAACTATAACGTTATAAAACATACCATACATCAATGTTAGGTGATTATATAGTGTAAATGAAAAAATGAAAAAAGTTAAAACATAATGTATCATGATGGTGGAGACATTTTTCAAAGACTTGCAAATGTTGTACATCTCATTTGATATTATGGTGGTAATGTTACTTATGATCCTTTAAATAATGAAGAAACTTGTTTTATTGGTGGCTCTGCTCTCACATTTTTTTCTTGATGTGAGATAAGACTCCCTATAATATATGCAGTTCCTTAACAATACCATAAATAATGGCACTACTTGGAGCATTAGACAACTTAAGGATTGTAAACTAGTGAAGTGGAGATTAGAGCATATAATATATATTAATACAAGGGCTATAATGAACCCTTTTCCCAATGACAAGATTTCTCTAGTAAGATGATACTAAACTTCCATCTAATAAACAAGGATAAGGTTTACTAGAACTAAAGAATGAGAAAGAGATGTAACATAGAAAGAGAGAGAGAGAGATGAGAAATGAAGGTCGAAATTGTTGTAAAAAAAACTTACTTTCATTAATCTTCTTCTCCTTTATATGGAGTCTTTTACAAGAATAAGACAAACCAAAATGATTACTTCAAGTATAGTTTACATTACTTAAAAATAAAGCTACAACTAATCAAACTTAAAAAAACAAACTCAACTCCTAATTGTTGCACAAGAAATGACAACTTCCAACTACTTTTACTAACATTTTATAGTTTGAATCTTGAACAATATGCATTTTAATTCCATTCTAACCTCCTCTTTGGCCTTCATCATCAAAAAAATAACCATAATAATTAGCAAAACACCAAGTCTTTAAGATTGGTCTCAAATTGCAATGGTGGCTTGAACAACAAGAAGTTAGGCTTCTTAACACTCCTTAGATTCCTTGATGTTCATACCCATTTTGTCTCTTAAATACTTAAATATATGTTTTGACAAAGCCTTAATCAGTATGTTTGCAATACATTACTTTGAGAACTTTCCTTCCTACTATATGTCTCTAATGAAGTGAAAATAGATTTTAAAATGTTTTTTCCTACTATGAAAGATGAGATTTTTGGAGATGGCCACTATAAATTGATTATTAACCTTGATCTTAGAAGGGTCCAACTACAAGTGCTTTAAATCTTTTAGCATTTTCTTTAGGGTTTAAGGTTCATGATTCATTATAGTATTAACACCAATATATTCTACTTTTGCAATTGATTTTGCAATGACTTCTTGCTTCCTAAAGCTTTAAGTGAATACACCTAATGCCAGAGACAAAGGCAACTTAATGTACTTCTCATATCATCATAGCAACCAATCTAGTCACTATTTGGGAACCCATATAACTTTAAGTTTGTCTTTCTCTTAAACCATACACCAAAGTTAGTTGTTGATCGAAAATTTGAGAATTATCTTTGCTGCCATATGGTGAATCTCACTAGGAGCTTGATAAAAGGTTAGTTGCATGCATTATATCTAGTTTAGTTGTTCTCAAGTACAAGAAGCATCCAATCAAGCCCTTATAACTTGAGCAATAAGTCTTTTTTGCTTTATCTTCTTTACCAAGTTTCTCACTCATGTTCAAAGGAGTTGACATTAGTTTGCAGCTAGACATGTTGTATTGCTTTTGTAATTCAGTGGCATACTTCATATGGTTGATGAAGATGTCATCTTCGGTTTGCAAAAACTCCATTCCCAAGAAGAAAGACATCTTTCCTAGGTATATCATTTGAAAGGCTATTTTCATTTGAAGATTGAAGTCATTGATCAATGCTTTATTGCTTCCTACAATTAGCATATCATCAACATATATAAAAACAATCAATATATCATCACCCTCAGACCTAATATACAAGTTGTCTTCATTCTTGCTTCTAGTGAACCTAGATTGATCAGATGTTCATCCATCTTGTCATAATAGGCTCAAGAAGCTTGCTTTAAGTCATATAAAGCCTTTTTCAAGTGATACACTTTATCCTTTGCTCCTCTAAGATAAAAGCCTTTTAATTGCTCCAAATAAATCTCTTCCTTAAGAGTTCCATTCAAAAAGTTGACTTAACATCTAATTGAAGCACTTTTTAGTCCTTTTGAGCTAATAAAGCCAGTAGCAACCTAATTGTATTATGTCTTACAATAGGTGCAAATGTTCTTTGTAGTTAGTTTCAAATTATTAGGTGTGGCCCTTGATCATTAGTCTTGCCATGTGTTTATTGATTGAGCTATATGCATTGAGCTTGATTCTATTGACCCATTTCACAACAATAAGCTCCCATGTTTGTTTTTTTGTATCTTTCTAAATTCTTCTTACACAGTTTCATTCTAAGTAGCTGATTGTGAAGCTTATAGAAAACTTATTAGTTCCAACACTACTACATTTCCCTTCTCATAAAAACTATAAGAGGTATCTCTCACTAGTTCATCATCAAAATTTGCTACATCATCTATTGCATCTTCATTTTTAAGAGGTTGAGGGACAATGTTGATGCTAGAGGACACCACTTTTTCACATGTGTGATCTTTACTCTAGTCCTAAGCAACTTTGTCATTAAGCTTCACCCTTTTACTAATAATCAACTTCATAAACTTTAGGTTATATGCCTAAACTTTCCTTGACTATTGTATCCAAAAAGATATCAGAATTTAATCAAGCTTGTCTTTTGACTTTTAGAACAAAGGTATAACATAAACATCAAAAACTTTGATGTGCTATAGTGAGGACTTGACTCTAAACCATGCTTTATATGGAATCGTTCTCTTTATAGCCTTTATAGGAAATTTGTTAAGAAGGATGTTAGATGTGTTTACAGCCTTAACCCAAAAACTCTTGGCCATATTCTTGTCAAACAAGAGACATTTAGTTATCTCCATCAGAGTCTGATTCTTTCTTTCACTCACTTTATTTTGTTAAAGAGTGTAAAGAAGACTTAGCTAGTGGTAGATTCCATATTCTTTATGAAACTTGTTGAATCTTTTAGTTGTATACTCTAAACCATTGTCTAATATGATGGACTTAATGTTGCAGCCTACTTGCTCTTATTCCAAGTTTTAAACTTGAAGAACACTTCCAACACCTCTGACTTGTACTTCAAAAAGTGAATCCAGTTATACCTCGTGTAATCATCAATGAAGATGATAAAGTATTTACTTCCATTTAGTGAAGGAGAGCTCATTGGTCCACACACATTAGCGTGAATAAGTTGAAGTTTTGATAAGACTCTTTAGGTTGGGTTCAGTTGAAAGGGTTGCCTAGCTTGCTTTCCTTTTTACCAGATTCTAGAAATAGAAGGACTTGCATTCATAACAGACATGGCGAGTGTTGGATTTTTATCATGTATATGCGCTTTAGATATGAATGATTTAAATACTCTAAACATTTATGCCACAAAATACTATCATCGGTAAAGTTTGCATATGCTACATTCTACCTTCATTCTAATCTATAGCAAAGCTTTTATTTTTCATTTTAACAATTGGCAACTCAAGACCCCTAGGATACAAGATTTTTCATGTTTTATCTTTGAAAAGAAAGGTATAGTTCTTTTCAAGCAATTGACCTATACTCAGCAAACCTTGATCAATATCTGGAACATAAAGCACGTCAGTGATGTACTTGGTACATGACAGTGTGTCAACTAACACTGCAGCTCTTTCCTTAGCTTGGATATACTCTCCATTACCAATTCTGACTCTGGAGATGTATGTTTGATTCAAATCGTTGAACTTACTTGCATCATTGGTTATGTAGTGAGCGTACCCACTATCAATCAGCCAAGTTCTAGAAAATTTTCAGTAATATTGCATACGGCGACAAACGATAGCCCATCTTCCTGCTTGTCTTCTACAATTTGAGCTTGTTAAGGAGAAGACTGTTGGTTTTGTTTGTTTTTGCATACTTTGGTCATGTTTCCCATCTTCTTACATATTTTACACTGCACTTCTGGTTTGTATCAACAATACCTTTCAAGGTGATTGGTTTTCTTACAGTTTTTGCGAGGTCCAAACTTCTTTCTTTTCCTAGCTTTCTTTCCACCATCCTCCTTCTTCTCTTTATCATTTCTGTCAGACTCCGCTCTTGGACCTGCATCTTGGCTTTTTCTCTTTACTTTTGGCCATTATGTGCAGCATCTACTGCTTCTTCCTATCTGATTTGTCTCCTAAGTTTTAGAGCTTGCAATGTATTGGCAAGTTCTACAAGTGTAAACTTGCTCAAATCCTTCGAGTTTTCTAGTGAGGAGAATAACAGGTACAAAGAAAACTTTTCAACAACTCTATGACTAGTGAGCTCTTCCCCCAAGTAATATGATCTGGTTCACGGTTCTTGCGAGCTTATTTGAGAATTCTTTCACAGCTTTAAAACCTCAAACTTTCTTCTTAGATTCAAGATCTGGATGTGCCTTTTCTTGTCACTATCATGATACTCCTCCTTGAGTTTATCCTAAATCTCCTTGGTTGATTCATAGGTCATGATCTTGGTAAAGATTACATCTGATAAAAACTTGTAGAACTTGGCTCTTTCCTCACTGTGGTGGCTAATTTGTGCAAGGATAGGATTGTTGGGAAGTTAGTAAACCTAAACTCCATTTTCCACAATTTTTCAAAGATCAAAAGTTCTTAAATAGGCTCTATTCTTTACAACCTGATCTAAAATTGAGAAAGAGATGTAACGGGGAGAGAGAGAGAGAGAGAGAGAGGTGGGGGTTGAAATTGCAGTAAAAACAACGTACTTTTATTAATCTTTTTCTCCATTATATGGAGTCTTTTACAAGAATAAGATGAGCCAAAATGATTACATCAAGTATGGTTTACATTGCTTGAAGATAAAGCTACTAGGAATCAAACTTAAAGAAGAAAACTCTGCTCCTAATTGTTGTAAAAGAAAGGACAGCAACTTCTAACTGTTCCTACTAACATTTTATGACTTGATCTTGACCAATCTGCATCTTGTTTCACTTCTAACTTCCTCTTTAGTCTTCAACATCGAAAAGTAACCCGAATCATTAGCAAAACACCAAGTCTTTGAGCTTGTTCTCCAACCTCTTTGGTGGCTTGAACAACAAGGAAGCTAGGCTTCCCAAAAAAACTTCCTTGATCGCGCAGCCTTGTGTAACTTGAAAAAGGGAGAATTAAAATTGTTCAACAAGATTCCAGATTTTGTTCCGTATCCCTTCTCGCTTGTGCTCCCTTGGTGGCCCACCCCACTTTCCTTAGTCCAAAAATTACCCGCGAATATACCAAAGCTTAGCAGCCACCCATTAGATGGCCCTCCAGCCATCTACCATGGCCATGGTGTGAACCATGTTCATTTGAATGTGGTGGACAAAGCGATTAACAAACTGTAGACTGCGAGAAAGAAGAAAAAGCATCATGTTTCTCGAGGTTGAGGGTTTGAGGGTCTCTTTGAATTGATCATATATGTTCAATGTGAAACATATTTTCCGCTTTTATGTTTAACACTTCTGTCTTAAACTTGGGCATCATGTTTACTTTTATTTATGCTAGTGTTGACATCTTATGTCGCTTGCTCAACTATTACTGCTATTAATATTTTTTGATGATTTGTTTAGCTATGTGGATATCTCCGTGCAATTGGTGGGAAGACTACGAGAGTTAGAAACAATTCACACATATAGACGTCTTGGAAACATCTGATAGCATAGAAGTAACATTAGGTGAATATTTTTAGTTCAAGGTTTTTCACACATTTAAGAGAGTGCATTTTTCGCTGTTGCATAAGCACTGCTGCTTTTGGATTTTGTATCAGTTCCTTTTTTGGATCAATCTTGTGTAAGCAGTAATGCATTAGTTTCATAAATTTGACGGTCTAACACAAGAACTAACTAGTTCCCATGAGATGGACTAACAATATTTGTAAGAAATGGCACATGAAAATCTCCAAGAAAACAAGCCATTGAAAGAGAAAGACGAAGCACTCAGACAACGAGATGAATGGGACTTAGCGTCAATGCTGTAGCAGGATGAAGCTGGGTAAAAGAATTCCAGTACGCTTTGCTCTTTGTATCAGAAAAATCAGCAGGAATACAAAGATATAAAATATTCAATCATAAACTTGACCACAATTTCAACTAGATGCCTGTCAATCTTCCAAAAATAAAGAGCTCAAGTGGCACGTTACTTACAGTCCAGTTAGAAGAAGCACCACTGTTTCCTGCTTCAGACGTCCAAAGCTGTCGGCTTCAAGCAGTCAACATTGCAGAGTCCAACAGATCTCACAATGTCTCCCAATCTAGAATGACAGGTTCCAACAATCAAAACAACCAGTTGTGTTAATAAAGATGCAGCCTAAACGGCTTCTGTCAGACTTGCTTCACGTAGGATTTGATTCAATTATGGGACTGACTTTAGTATTTTGATTGTGCAGTTGTTTTGATAGCGACGATAAGAAAACATGCATAGCAATAAAGACAAGCGCTTAAAACACTCGGTGGAACTAACCGGTCGATGCTTTTCCTTGCTTTTTCTGGCTGATCAGTGCTGTTCCTTGCTTTTCCTGGTCGATCAATGCTCTTTCTTGACTTCTCTCTCCTCTCAATGCTGACCCTAGCTTTTTCTCGGCTATCGGTGCTTAGTCTTCCCTGCCCAGTACTGGTTCTAGCCTTCCCTCTTTGATCTGTGCTTGGCCTTGGCTCCTCCTTGCCAGCTTCCAGGGTGTCCACGTTGTTCTGTTCTTGCAAATGTTCATCTGTACTATGTCTGGATGCATTTCTAAGCTGCGGGGTCAGCTTCTCAATGGCAGATATGAACTTCTTGAGATGCTTTAGGTACTCAGGATAGAGCTCCAAGTTGCAGTGGTTTCCTCCTTTGACCCACAATGGCTCATACTTCTCTTTGCAAAGCTCCCATAGCTGCTTTCCATGCGAAAAATCAACAACTTCATCTTCTGTTCCCTGCAAGCACGAGCATGGCAATTACATAATTACATTGCCCAGCTACCAGCGGGTCAACAAATAAGATTAAACCACCTTCAATATGTGCATACAAATGCTTCAATATAAAGTCAAATTTATGGCTATGGCATTCCTCGTTTGGCTGAACAGGGGACCAAGTTGTTAGGAATGTTTACTGATTCCAATCGGACAGCAATGGTTATTCATTAAGCATAGCTAAAGACTGGGGCCTGTGTTCATTTCATGTCTCGGTGGTCTATACAAAACCTCCAAGTATGCAACTTTTCCAAAAATTTGGTAGCGGGCAAAAACACCCGCTAAAAACACATTAAGGTAATGAAACTTACATGAATTACCAGAACTGGGCAATTGACCAGCTGAATCTTATCAATGTTCTGCAACAAAAACAAGAGGGTTACAAGAAAAATGTCAATAGATTCCATAAACCACAAAACAACCCAACTTTTATTCATTTCCACCAACTGACCGGAGCTTAAAGGTACTGGAATGACAAACCTTGTACATGTCAAATCGAAAGGTCTTCTTAACAGGATACATAACTCGAAGGCCAGAAAGAATGGGACTGTGAAGTACCACGGCTCTTAGTTGAGGCAAACGGGTAGCTAATTCAAGAGTAGGGCCACTCCCCACTGACTGACCATACAGCACAATGTCTTCCTCCACCACTCCATATGTCTCTCTAAGGCATTCACATGCAGCCTCAATGTCAGCATACGTGTCTTGCTCACTTGGCTGCAGCTTGGCATCCAATGCAATGCAATAAGCAGGCAGTCTTGCTTCTATGTTATGCATTGAAATAACAAAAAAACTGACGCAATGTGTCAACACTATACCTACTAGCTGTAAACTGCTGGCTGTACATTACAGATACCTCTTCTCTTTTCTATCTTGAGAGTGGAATCAAATTTCAAATCTCACAACAGAGGGATTGAATGACTTTACCAGTCTTCCGGACTCATTTAGTTTACCTAATTCAGACAAATCTAATTCTATTTAAAAATATTTAACCAACAGCTAAACCAAAAGTACGTTGAAGTCAGCTGACCCATAATAGGTATCTTCTTCCCAATATTCCGTCAAACGCATAACGTTAAATTAACTCTTGCAAGGCCAGCAATGTGCTTAATTAAAATTTATTTGTGTTAAATCAAATATACCACAGGCATATGTACTATGAGACCCCAAGAAACTCGATGTTTATAGAAAGCGACAAGGCCGTCCCCAACCAGCACAGTTCCACACTAACCTCCCACACGTGCCCATGTTGCTGTAAACAAGGGAACATGACAAATAGTTCAATGTTTATAATAAACATGATAGGACAAATTACAATTGATGCCCTTTTTGACTTGTTGCATCCTCAAAACCTCACTTGGTACGTGTCTCGATGTATGTGTTATATTTTAGCATAAAGATTTGTATAGCTTTAATACAGTCTACAGTGGCCTGGATTTTATAGTGTATGCTATAATGACGCTAGTATCTGTAGATGGAACTTTAATTTTACATTGGCTCTGCTCAAAATCGCAGCCGGGGACAGAGGAGATTTGAGCAACCGTGACCCAAAATCTTGCATTTCTACAGGAATTATCCAACCCCTCATAATTTAAACAAAAAATAAAAAACAAAGGAAAAGTGTTGCCTCAAGAGCAAGCTAGGCTGAGCTTTGACTCAATTTTATTTTATGTATACATCCAATTTTTATATGATTATTATTATTATTATTTTGTGTCTTTTCTTTTAATGCTAACGAGTACAAAGCACTTCCGGTTAAAATATTATTAACGTTAATGTTTTTGATTGACGTGAAAAAGAGAAAAACAAGACAGAATATACCTTTCCAGAAGAGTGTCCATAACCAGAATAATCGTACCTGCATAGCATCATAGATTCTGGTTCAACCCAAACGCAAACAAAACAATCTATAAAAATAACATTAACTATAATTTTCATTAAAAAAAAAAAAGGAATAACTTGCAAACTGACCCCATAAGATTGACGTTCAGATGGAAACTAAGCTCAGTGAAAATATGACACAGCTGGCCGAGATCAGCAGCGTTGCCATGAGAATACAGGACTGTCAGTGAAGCCGATGGATTCTTGACATACATGGCAACAATCTCGTTCCCTCTCTTGGTACTAAGCTTCAGGACATCCAAGTTATTTTTGTTGTCGTTCATCGCCTGGTGGACATCTGAGATCCTCAGTTCCCCAGTTTGTTGGTCCACTTCTATGTTGTAAGAAGGTGGGTTTGGTGGGAAGAAGGCAAATTTTGCTGCCATAGATGATGTCGCAGTCCCCATTTGATCCTCTCCTCTGGGAGGTGGATTTGCTTTGTGGGATCCTTAAAATGGTTTTGACCTAGTAATGAGGGAGGGAATTAGAGGTTCAGTACTAAGTGTGTTGGTGGGAAATATTCTATAGATTCTGGGTTTTGGGAGGTTTTGTTCTGTTTCTGTTTGATTATGGAGAAAATGCATGCCATGACTCTCTCCTTTTTTCTTTCCAAGAAAACACAGACAGAGAGACACACAGATATAGAGAGAGCAAACATGGAAAGCCAAAATCAGAGGGAAGAATTTTTGTGGGTTAATTACTAAGGAGTAATTTTAGGATTCTTTTGCTTTTTATATAATTATTCGAGACATTGACATTGAGAGTGAAACTCGTTTTCATATGTTCTCTCACAAGCAACCCTTGATACCATTCGACCAAAACGGGTTAATCTTAGGATATTTAAAATGACACAGAAGAAAGAGTAATGTCATTAGTTTAATCCTTTAATATACAATTGAACAAAGTTCAATATGATTGTTTTTTATAACAATATTAAATCATATATATAATTCGGTTTTTCTGTGTTGGCAGCATATGTAGACGTGACCTTTTTATTCAATCGTTTTCTTTTTTTCTTTTTTCCTTTTTTGAGATTTGCTCTCAGGTAACATTTTAAGCTAGCTAACGTGTATTGTATTAAGTTCATCTTTTGAGCAGGTTAGAAACAGATTAATTAGGAAGGAATTTGATTTAGAAAGTAACGTAACCTAATAAAGTTCAAATCTTAACACCAAAAATGAAAAGAATATTTTATTTTACCAACCACACTTAGCTTCTTTTGATAAGTTGATAATTGTAATAAAAGTCTTACTTTTCAATTTTATTATTTTTTTAATATGAAAAAATTTTTAAAAGATTTATTAAATCCTAAATTACATAACATTTATAATTTATTTTTATTTTTTTATATATTTTATTTTTTAATATTAAAATTTAAAATTTTAAAAATAAATATCCAAGTATTAGAGTGGTTTTTTAAAAGCGGTCAGGTATTTCTTTTTCTAACTATTAAGATAAAGTCGAGATGTGACTGGGGGGTTTGCTTAGATATGCTTGACTCCTCGGAAATAATTCCCCGTGGTACCGTCTAGCTTTTCATGGTTTGACTATAGTATCCGCGAAAGCATTGCACGGCAATTGCACTCTTTTCCTTTTTTTTTTTTTTAAATAAATTAAATTTTATTATGTAAATATAACAATTAAATATAAATATTAAAGGTAAATTTATATTTAATTTTAATATCCACGTAACTTTTATTCCCTTATTTTTTCAGTTGTTGTGAAGAGGCGTACGTAATGTTGCTGTCGAGGGTTAGCAGAGCATTAAAAAAGAAGTGGATGATTTATCAAAGTTGCAATTATCAGAAACAATTTGCTCACTTTGGTTCGACGTAATCAAATTGGGCAATTTTAATTTTTATGATAAGCATCGAACACCGGCAAAATAAACCAAGGTTTTCAAAACTGAACTAGCCGTTAAACTAAAAAAATTGACCGATTTACGCTTAATCGATTTAATTAGTTTAACTGAATTTAAATTTTTTAAATAAATATTTAATATTAAATATAAAAAAATATTTAAAAAATTATTTTTTGATTTTTTATAAAATTTTTAAATTAATCAAACTAAAAAAAATATAATTAATTTAATTATTAATTTTAAAAATTATTTCTAAACATTAAAATCAACACGTATATAAGATCCCTTGAGTCAATTGATCGATGAAACTAAGATGGCCCTCCAGTACCTCACCGTGTTTGAGTCAATTGATCAATGAAACTAAGATGGCCCTCCAGCACCTCACCGTGAATTCACATGTATGTGGTGCTTTTCCACTGTAAAATCCACTAGAGTTGCATGGAAGGTGCTCTTGCTTTGATGAACACCAGAACAAAAAAAAAAATGTTAAGAGGAGAGAAGGACAAAGGATAACATGCTCGTAAAGGTAAGAGGGAAATGATTAGCGGGTGGGACTAGAGACTCATAGTAAAATTTTAAATAAATGTATTGGTGGGGCAACATTAGAAGGGAATAGGGAACACATCATAATTGCGAATTAGTGCTTTTGTTTTGTTTCGTTTCGTTTTGTTTTCCTTTTTCACTTTTGGCGTCGTGGCTCTGGTTAAGTCGTCGCGGCTCTGGTTAAGTCGTCGCAATTGGATACATCACCGTATCTATCTAACATGTCTCCAAGTTAATCTACATGTTGCGTGACTTTGATAAGTGGTTTGTTGATTTAGTTTATATAAATAATTTTTTTTATATATATTTAAAAATTAATATTTTATATTATACTAACCATTCTCATAATATAATATAATATAATATAAGTTAAATATATTTATTTTTTTATAATATAATATATTTATTATTTTTAATTATAATTAAATTTTATTTAAAATTTTTATTTTTTTAATATATAAAAATGAATTAACTTGACTTTATTATTTAAATGAGTCAAATATAAAATCTCAATTATATAATTTTTTATTTATGAAAAATTTATATGATTTAATATTGATACAAGCAATTTCAAAAATTAGATTAAAATAAATAGTTGCAAGAAGTTGTTCAACTACGAAGAGAGATTATCTTATTTTATTTATCTATATTTATTAAAAGGAATAAGTATTATCTATTAAGATTCAAAATTTACGACACAATTGTTACACGGAGGCTTAGTGCAAAGCTGGCCCAATAAATAAGCTTCCCACTATTCTTACTCAAATCAAACATTTGTTGAAAGTTGAAAGAATAGCCTTTGATTAGTTAAAATTTGTAATTGACGCCTTTTCCCTTTTTTTTTTTTTTTTTTTTTAGCATTTGGCTGATTAATCTATCTTCCCCATCTGATTAAAGATAAACCCCATTATATGTTAGATTTTGTCCTCACTGATATAATTTTGATGTGTCTATATAACTAGGTTTTTTTTTTTTTTTTTTTTTTTGTGTAGCCGACGCTTGTTTATCTACTTGATTGTGATTATTCTTCTTATCTAGGTTGAATGTTTGGTTTTGTTGTGATGAAAAATTCTTGTAGATGATTATGATAGCTTGTTTATTATGCCTTTACATTGTTGCAATATTAGCTAAAAGTTTTTGATTTTATATCTTTTTATGTTAAGTGTATATTCTCGTAATCTTGTCACAACAAGATAAGCAATAAGTTTGATTTCCCATTTTCCATACGGTAAGTTGTATATTCTTGGAGTATAAGTTTGATAATTTCAACCATATGAATTGGAACATGTTAATTACTCTCTGTATGGTAAGCGAATTATTTTGGTTCTTCATGATTATTACCATTAGATTGGCTCATGAGTAGTCTTTCAGATTTATTTATTTATTTTTTTTTTGTAACCATGTCCTTAACCCTCTTTGGTGAGATTTTGGAGTTATAACTTTGCATTTTTATGGGATTATTTTTGAATAACTTTGAATATTACAAAGAAAGATTTATTGAGAAATTATGAGTTGCCCGCAAGATAAGCTTTTAAAGCCCATAAGGAAATTATATTTTCATCATAGGTAAATCACAATGGAGCTATGGTTTAATCCCATTAAAATAGCAAAATTTTTAAAAATAATAATAATAATAATAAAGTCATCACATCTTTAAACCTTGGACTTGAAAAATAAAAAAAAAAAGTACTTTACATGAAAAATTTTCTTCTTGAAATTTTAGTCTACATTAACAAGGAAGACTTAAAGCCAAAATTATGAAGATTTAATACATTTCAAGAAAGTCTTGGTTGAAAAACTCATATGAAAACATTTTTAAAAATTTAGCAATAATTCTAAAAATTATCATGTATATGGCAAGTTGAATCAATTAATTGTCATGATTAGCCAAATTCATATATATAGGAAGAATCGAAGGAGATTTCTCTCTATAACCAATAACTCAAATATGGAATACTTTTTTTATATAGTAACCACTAAGAAATTAATCCATCTAAAAATTTAAGTTGTCAAGTGAGGCTTAGAGTATGAATTATATATGTACTTTAATACATTCTCTCACATGAAAATTCATTTAACTGAAAGTGTGAACAAATAAAAGATATACCAACCATACCTGTGGAAATTCACAATTAAATGTGAGAGTAATCTTGTTCAAATACAAGATCACTTGGTCATAAAACTTTTAATATTATGTTAAAAAACTAATCTAGCTAAAACGTTAAATTGTTAAGTAAAATTCAAGATATAAATCATATATTATACTTTAATAATAACAAATCTCTTTTCCATTTGTAATGAATTTTTGTGAAGATTAAATAAAATAAAAGTGAGAAATCTTTATGTAAGAACAATAGTTGCTTAAAGTGAATAAGAGAAAATTAAAGTGTTTTGAGTATGTAGAATAAGAGCTTCAGTTGTGAAAAGTGGGTGTGTGTGCTCAAAGTTGTGAAAGTGTTGTTAGAAAGGTTATTGTATCTTTGTGTGTAGTGTTATTATTTTTTTAATTAGGAAATTCAACAATGAAGTCGAAAAACTCAAGGTAGTAGCCTTCAGAAAAGAAAGTAGGTTTAAGAGAACTAAATTTTTATAAATCATCATATGTTTTGCTTCTCTCTTTTTCTCTCTTTATTAAATTTGTTAATCTTTACTTAAATCCATACAACAAAGTTGTTATATGATTTTTTTTTTCTTTGATTATCTTTATATACACACAATTTACATACATATCACTTTTGTTATTTATATTGCATTTGTTTTATTTATTCACACTACGTAATTCTTAGATATGTGTCCTTGCAATTCAATTGACCCCTTCTTAGATATCTTTGGGATCTACCACATATTTTATAAAAATTAACTTAGCTTACTTAACCTAAGATTCAAATTTAATATGTTACTAGTGTAGACCAAAGCCTAGTATTATTAAGCTACTAGCTTTATTTAATTTGTTATTACAGAATATCTTCAAGCCACATATTGTCTCTTTGTATAATGATTAACATAAACATGTTTTAGCTAAGAATTACTTAAAGTAAAAGAAGAAAGGTTACCCTTGCCAATACCAAGATTTACATGGAAGTCTAAAGAAGAGTTCCCTCGCATAATGTGTGTTGCAAATAACAATCTTAAGGCAATTTTAGGAGATGAATACACTTAGCCAGTATAAGGTAAGGAGCAAATTTATCTTTACAATTATTTGAAGAGTTGGTCTTGTTGCATTACTCAAGTTTTTCCCTCAAGAACTCAACTTTCAATTATGGTAGTTATAAAGAAATTTTAAAGAAATTAGATATTTGAATTAAATTTGGAAAGAGCTACTAATTTTTTAAATTTCAAAATTTGTATTTGAACTTGTAAATTACCTCTTCTCCTTCTTGTAACTTTTTAACAAGCTCTTTTATTGCATCCTCTTCTCTAAAATATTGTCCATTAACAACTTTTGTGATATTGCCAACAATTATATGTTGTGTTTATTATTTACATAGAAAATTGCTAGTAATTATATACTATTTTCACCTATTCTTCAAAAGACAAAGAAAGGAAACCAAAAACCTTAAGTTTAAAAACCACAAAAGTTTGAGTGACCTACAATATGTAAAGACAGAAGAAAGTGACTCAAACACTTGAGTGAGGAGTGTAAAACCAAAAGTTTCTCCCACCAAACCAAAGTAAAACTAGCTAATGGATTTTGCAATTTTTAAAGTTTTGTTTTCTTGGGTAATTTATAAAGGCAACAAAAATCTATTTTATCAACAAGAAAAATTTTATTTTCCAATAATACTAGATCTTGTTTGAAGCAGTTAAAAACCCTCAATTGTGAGTTCTAGAGAAGAAAAAAATAATGAACTCAACCTTAAATATTCTTTATGATTCTAAGAGGTAAAATAAAAAAGTCAAACACTTGCCAAATTTTGGTTTTAAAACTAAAAAAACTTAAAGGTTCTAAAAGAGCCAAAACCATTTGAGGTTTCGTTTCAACAATTAGTAAGTTTAAAGAGTCTAGGTGAGTTCAATACATTTGAAGTATAGTTTCAAAAACTAGCAAGTTTGAAGACTCTAGATAAGTCAAACATATTTGAAATCTACTTTCAAAAACTAGCAAGTTTGAGGACTCTAGATAAGTCAAACATATTTGAAATCTGCTTTCAAAAACTAGCAAGTTTGATGACTTTAGATGAGTCAAAACCATTTGAAGTCTGGTTTCAAAAACAAGTAAGTTCAAAAATTTTAAATAAGTCAAACATACTTGAAGACTAGTTTCATAACTCAAAAAAAGAGAATGAAGTTTCAAATTAGGTTTTTTTCTTGCATAATCTAATTTGTTATGTCTAAGTTATGTAAAACTTTGACACCAAGGTGTGATAGAGAACCATGATACTACAATTTTATAGCCAAGCTAAAGTTCCAACTTTATATTTAAGTTCTTCCCTTCAAAATTTGATTTCTTGTTATGGCAGAGAAGTAAAACTCATAAGAACTAAGTCAAGTTCATGTTTTGTAGCAAAAGCATTGATTCAATGCAATATTAGCAAGGAAAAGTGTTAGAATAGTTGGTGTTACTGTATTGCTTAAGTTTTTCCCTCAATAACTTAACTTTCAATTATGGTAGTTACAAAGAGATGTTAGAGAAATTGGAAATTTGAATTAAAGTTGCAAAAAACTGTCAATTTTTTAAATTTCAAAGTTAGTATTTAAATTTATATTTGAACTTGTAAAATACCTCTGTATAATGAGATTTTTATGGATAATGGAAGAAGAAGTTATCTTTGTACCTCTTATCCTTGGTATAACTTTTTAGCAAACTCTTTTATTGCATCCTTTTCTTTGTAATATTGCTTATTAGCTACTTTTGTGATATTGCCATCAATTATATGTTGTAATCACTGTTTACACATAAAATTGCTAGCAATTATAAACTTTTTTCACTTATTCTTCAAGAGATAAAGAAAGGGAACAATAAACCTTAAATTTAATAGCCAACAATAATTTTCTACAATCCTCTCTTCCACACACTTTGCATTGCAACATAGATTACCCTTAACTCTATACCAATAGCCACAATATAGTCATAACCACTTGGGAATCCATAAACCTAATGCATATAGTCATCCTACATAACTCTACCATACCTGGTTAGACCTAATGCCCCTTTTGCACAATTGTCAACATTGATTCTCAAGAAAGGAGCACTCATATAAGGCTATTTTGCAACCTAGTCAACTACCCCAAGTCCTGATATAGGTGCTCCAAAGACTAGTTATCATGGATTTAAATTGCACTTTGTTAGACTAAAGACACCACCTTTAATGGAGAAGTGATTAAACTAAAGAATATAAACTTGTTGCAACGAACCTAGAGATGCCAAAGAGTGGAAACAAATAAAGTTTGAAAGGAGCATTTCAAAATTATGAGTGTGGTATTGGAACATACCCTTAGTTAATCTAAGAATTAACACTAACAAATAAATGATTATCATAAGAAAAAGTTTGAAACAAAGTGTCTTAAACTTGTCGAGCAAAGACATATCCATAAAGAATGTTTTTTGGATTTTCCCACCAAATGTTGCACCTTTTACAATGGCCATCATCAATTAGCCTCCTTCTAAAACTTTGGGAATTAGTTAACAATCTATTTTTACAAACCATAAATAATAAAGTTCATGAGCTCTCCATAAATAGCATCATCGGTCACTAGAAGTTCATAAGCCCCACTAATGGAAAAATGTCTCATACTTGCATTTCATGAAAGTTTATTCTCGAATGAGAAGCGATAAACAGTCCTTAAAGTAACAATATGACAAGTTATTGAATATTTCTAAATAATTTAAACTAGTTCCAAGCACCATCGCTAAGCAAGTAATAGTTAACTAATAAGGAAACCTCAATAAGATCTAAAACCATACCCTCTACTTTAAGTAAAGGAATCTTTATTAATTAGTAATTAGTCCAAATCTTCACATTATTTTTCCATCTCACATTTTATCTAAAGCCCCTTTAAAGCAAATCATGACCATACAGAATGGCTAATTAGATAGCTAATATAATGTATGAAAGGTAACCATTCATATAATGTAAAATTTAGAGTTGTTAAAATTCGATGTGAGTTGAATTTATCCAAAAATATTCAAGTCAAAAACAATTTAATGTGAAAATGACTTGAAAATTTAAAGTCAAATTCAATCTAATTTGCAGCCTAGTTGTCACTCCTATCTTTTATTTTTCTTTTTTCTTAATAGAAAAAAGAAGAAAAATAAAAAAAAATTAATATTTAAAATATAGATTTTATATTAAAAAAAACTTATAATTTCTACTATAATAACTTTAAATCTAATAAACATTCATTATAAAAAAAATATGTTTATTATTTAATATTTTCTTATATTACTTAATATTTTATTGAAAAATATATACATTATTTATACAAATATATACAAATTACACATATAAACTACTTTTTTGTTAATTAAACAAATATATATTATATTTAACTTACTTAATATTTGATTTATTATATATATTTAAATATTTTATATTCATATTAAATTATTTACTTTATATAATTATTTATTTTTATCATTTTTAATTTATAATATTTTAAAAATTTTATACATATATATATACAAATATGTATATAATATCTATTTATATGTTATAAATTAATGTGTACAAAATATACACACATATTTGTATATAAATGTCATAAATAATATAAATATTTAATATATATAATATATTTATATACTTTTAAGAAAAATAATATATAAAAATAAAATAATAAATTATAATATTTTGACTTATTTTAACATATAAAAATAAAAACATAAAAGCAAAAAAAATTAATTTTTGTTAAAATTGATAGATTAACTACAAGCCAATCCAAATCTAAGAGACAAAATAAAAATAATTAGTATGTAAAAAATTTAAAAATATATATATACTTTTGATACAAATCAATATATGAAATAAATAATAAATAATGATATTTTTCACCTATTAAAGTAAAAGCTTAGTGAAAAAAATAAAAAATTTAATTTTTAGATAGTAATTTGCAAACCTGTAACTTAATTCGAACCTAAAAAATTTAAATTCCAAAACAACATAAATGTGATAAATTCAAAATTATACCAACCTAAAATTAACCCAAACTTAATATAGTTCTTCTCCAACTCAACTTAATGTCCCATTTTGAAACCTCCAATAAGAATGCTAAAAATGTTTATTAGAAATTGATATTATTATTTTTGTAATCAACTATGATATATCAAAGAATGTAAATGTCATTGTATTTGATGTTTTGTTGTTCAAAATAACATGAATGCCTTTTTAGCATTATAGTTTATATGACAATATTTTTATTTTAGATTAAATACAAATTTGACTTTTCAACTTCATTAATTTTATTAATTTAGACCATATAAGTTACTTTTAATCAATTTAAATCATAAATTTATAAAATTTAGTTAATTTAAATTGCGTAATTTAATTATAATTAATTTGAATTATTAACTTTTAACATTAAGTTAATTTGAATCATTTAATAATTATTGTTACTATTATTTTATCAATGTTAATGTGACAAATAACATGATAAAAAATAATTATTATTAATTTGAGTAGTTTAATATTATTAAATGATTTTATTTATATTTAATAAAAAATAAAAAAATTACTCTTGCAAATTTTTTATAATATTTCATTCAAAATTATTCTAACAAATTCTTATTAAATTAAAAAAAATATATAAAGATATTCAAATTATTTTGTCCAAATAAAGTCCCACTTTGACAACTCCACAAGTTATCTACTTAAAATGATTTAGCACTGTAACCATCACTCTGTACATTTAAAAAACTTATTTTTAATTAATAATTTAAATGTACTAATTTTTTTATTTTGGTAAAATATATCTTTATTTTTTCATAGTAAAATATATATTCTCTTTAAAATAGTGTGTATTTTTTATAAAAATCTAAACACCTTTTAAACTTATTTTCAATTACATTCACAATAATATAAAAGAAGTAATACTTGTAACCTTCTAGAATAAAATAATTTGGAAATCAATAAAATCTATCTCTTTCTCCTTCTTTATTTTTATTTATGGCAAGCTTTTCTAATTAAATTAAAGAGAAAATAGTTTTTGATTAGTTTAACTCAAATCTCTCATATTAATTTCAATAATCCTTTTTTTGTTTTTAATAAGACTCTAATATTAGTTGTTGGAAAACACAATATTCAAAAAAAGATAAAAGTAAAAAGAATATAAGAAATTTATATAGTTAAGAATTTGAATGTTTATATATTTATGATTCTAGTAGAATTTTAGTATTTTAGAAGTTCTAAATTACATGATAAGTATACTTTTTTATACAAAAAAATAGGATAAATCTTATATAAAGGTAAATTACAAATTTATCTATTATATAATATTAATCAAAATTTATTTTTACAATAAAGTATGCTATATGACATGTCTATGTGATAATAGTAATTATATTCATCTACATTTATGTATTATATTAGAAAACTCAATTTTATTCCTTTTAATTATAGGTCAAAAGTGATGGTGGAGAACAAAACACTTAATTAAAAAAAAACTTATTTATTAATTTTGAAATGATAAATTTAATAGTACAAAAATAATATAACAAAGAATATTTTCTTATTAATTAGTGATAAGAATAATTCTTACAAACTATTAATGAGCCTTTAGTCTAATATGATAATACTATGTATATCTTTTCTTAGCCCAACTTAGGGAAATGTTGCCTTCTTAAGATAAACACATCACTCTTTAAGCCATACACATGCATCTCATTTGAATTATTCCTTTAATCCTATTTACATCTAAGCTCAATTATAAATACTCTGTAAATTTCATTTCAAATGTAAACATTAATTATTTTTTAACTCTGTTAACTCTCATTTAATCAAACTTTCTACTAATTTAAGCATCAGAGAGCTAATACTGAGTTAAGACTCAACACCCCTTAGCCTCCCCTTGTATTGTAGGTTACAAATTTGATCTAGCCTATATGTCCACATTCAAGCCCTCCTTAATCCAACTTCATCAAGTTCCTACTCAATCATATAAGGCATTGTATGTGAGAATGATGATATGTGTCTCATCCTTTCTACTACCCAATTGCATATATAAAAGTAAATGAAATTGTTAGATGTTACAATCATAACTCAAGCTCATATTAAGGATATATCTAAAACATTCATAAAACAAATTGTACATGAGAGTCAATACATTTGCCAAAAGGAGAATCCCAAAATATCACCGACATTCCTTAACTTAGAGTACATATCTAATATGGTCCTTTGAGGATAATGGATTTGATCTACAGCTTCAAAGACAAATAAATCCATTGTAAGGATCACAAAGGATGTGCATATTTCTCTATAGAAATCCATGAGCACCACCAATAAGCCTTTATTAGAAATTTTCATAGAAAGACTTCTTAACAATCAAAAAACCCTCATTAAGAGCCTAAGAAGGCACCCTCTTTATCCTTAGAATATAATGCACTTAGGTCTCCACAAAATCTTGCACTTCCTTCTAAATGAAAACTTCACTTCGCTTACTATCACAATTACTTGAAAATAATGATAATGCAATAAATATTTCTCTTCACATGTCACCATTTTGCACCTTTAGGCATGGTAAGTTGTCAAATGCTAGAATGATTGTGATACTAAGTGATATATTTCATGCCACCAAAATATCTCATCTCCTTCCATCCCACACTTAACGTTAGTAGTAAGAATATATAATGGGGTTTAATTTAAAATTGATAAGCAGTGGATCAATCCATCTCTAAAATTTATAAAGGGAAGGACCACTAAGATATCAATACCCATTAACTTGCAATAAATATGAACATTAATAACATTATATTAATAGCACCTTAATTTTTTTTTTTTTTTTTTTTTAAAAGAGAAAAGTATGACAAAAATGAAAAGCAAAAATTTTATTCAATTGAGTACAACTTTATTAACTTCAAATATAATAGCCTGATAATCTTAATATACCTAATTATTGTAGAAGAACTTGGTGTTCCCAACTTACCTATTTATTACACAGATATAAGTTATAGTTTTATTAGACATCTTAACTTCTAAGGATCCTTATTATTTATCTTTCCCTCTCCTAATATAGTCTAATCAAAAGGAACAATATTCTCAAAGGAAATTTTGAGTTGAATGATCTTAATCTTATGATCTATAGCCTACTTAACATATCACACTCAAGATGATGACAACAAGTGCCTTCTTACTTCAATTCTTCCTTTAAATACTACACTTTAGAATTAACAACCTTGAGTGACACATTGGAAGCTATCAATTATTTCCTCAACACCTAGATGGTGGCATTTACAAGTTGCTTTATAAAAGTCAACTTACTAACTTGGTCATTATGACAAGCATAGGCCTCCCTTTACGTAATGTCTTAGAGTAATCAAGAGTCTTGTCCAACTTCCCCAAACATTAAAGAGGGTCACCCTTTATATAATGCAAGTCCTTCTACTTAGTCATGACTAAGTGAATACTATTTTTTGTGTAACTAACACTTATTGTATATATTTGTCTACTTAATAATCTTAGGGAACCTTAGTTACCCTAGGGGATTTCCCTTTATCCTTAAAAACTTTAATTTACAGTATATTAATTAAAGACAATTGTCTAAACAATTGTCCTTCCCCCTTGGATATATCCATATCAACAATATGAAAGGAGTAGAAAGATTTTTTAGTACAAGCCTCCTAACTATATTTTTGCCTTTATCACCTAAACTCGTTTTATTTTCTAATTTAACCATGGATGGTAAGATAGAGTATCTGCTAGATAGCTCTAAATGCTTAACAAGACTCTCTAAGTTAACTTCTTTCTTAGCATGATTTAAACACTTTTTTTTTTTACCTATTTGTAAGCCTCTCCAAGAGAAATGTCTTAGTAACTTTGATGCCTTTATACTTAATGCTAGAATTTTAATTACCAAAATGTAAATAAAAATATGAGGATTATAAGGGATGATAACCACATAACAAATTTATCAAAAAAGAAAAATTCATTAATTTCCTAACTAATGTGCAAATTAAGATTTAGGCTAAGATTGATTCCTTGATCAATTTCTTGGTTAATACCTACCGAATCTTCAACCCAAATTCTTGGTGGACCCTCTAGCCATGAAAATCAAAGCTTTAAATTCCCACCTCTTATATCCCTTGAAGCTTAGATGGAAAATAGGATCATCATGATAAGTCACATTCGAATTATAAATAAATTCCTAAGAAACCTAGTAATATGGAAATGAAAGGATATGCACTCCCTCTAGATCGAAGAAAGGCTGACGCACATTTATTCAAAAGAAACAAGGTGCATTAAGCAGTCTCTTCATATTTTCCTCTTCATCCACACTCAATAGAGGTACTAATACTTGCTCTAGGTTAATAAAACCCTAATAAATTGGGTAACCACTATTTTTTCCTACTAACTTAGAAAAAAGAATGCATGTTATTACACACATTTTTTTCTATATCTCTCAACTCATCATATAATATAAAGAGATTGTAATCACCATCTTTTTACCACTTAATCGCATACATATCTTTACCCCCTTTATAGGGCATAGCAACAACTTGGTATAAGTGAGGCAACATGGTTTTAATTACAACAACCCCCCATATGAGCACTTAAAACTAATAACCTTATTAGTAAACTCTAAGAGTCAAGCATCAACTAACTTAGTGTAATTCCTATAAAGATGAGGAATTCCTAAAGAGCCTAATATGGAGGAAACTACATACTGTTGGCCAGATCATCTAAATAAATGCTTATAAAAATAATAAGAAAACAACAAACCCTCTTAACAAATACATAAATAACCAATTTTATATCTACACAAAACCCATAATGATCCTAAAATTGAAGATCTTTTAATAAGTTTTCATACTTATTGGAAGCCTAATGACATCTAACATATAGTAATACAAAGTAGCAACTTTTAACTTTAGGTTCATCTCTCTTAAATCAAATTGTATTACTATCAACCACTGTAATGTTATTGTTAAAGGTTGTTTACATAAGGATATTTATACCTAAAAATATTCAAAAACATGTAAAAACTTATAGATTTTAAAATATGACACTTACAGTGTACTATATGTATTATAATAATAAAAGTATAACTATTTATTCAATCAAAGTTTTAAAAGTACCACTATGAAATACTAAGAAAGCAAAATATATTTTAAGGGTTAAAAAAAGTCCCTTATATATAGTTATTAAAAGTTAATGAATAATATCATATGAGACATTCTTCTTAATGACAAGTTTAAGGTTAACAGATCCAAAAGTATAAAAGAAAAACAAAGACAAAAAAAATAGAAAATTCAAAAAAATAAAATGTGAAGTAATAACTAAAGAGTCTAAATTTAAGGGATAAGATGAAAATTAATTTATCTTAAAACCTTAATCATAGATAGTTACTAGATAATGAAAATTTGTAGTCTAAAGTTAGGGGAGGTATAAAGGTAGCAATATTACTCTTTATTTAACTCAAAATTTTCAACTTAAAGTCACTTAAGAAAAAAATCTAGTAGTTTATTAGTTAAAATTTATATCTAAATGCATATCTTTGAGTTTACTCTTCCATATGTCAAAAGTTTATTTGAGAATCATTAGGAAGATAGTCAAGGCCACTTGTTAAATTTTTTATACATTCTTGATAAAAGGAGTAAGCAAATCTTCCTTAGTGACTCAAAACTTTTCTTCTAGACTCTTAACTTTTTTTTTAAACTCTTCCATGCTTTTAACATTCTCCTAGAGGCAAACTACCTATTTATATTCCTTATTAACACCATAGTTAAGCCTTTTTTACTTTGATATTCATGTTTTTAAACTCTTTATATCAACAAATATTATTTCTTTTAAGAAGAATTCTAACATGTTCTAACTTTTTTGGTCAAATCCCTTATTCTAGCATTATGTAAAACTAATGAATCTTAATCAAGCTAAACATCATCCTTGAAAAGGGAAGTCACTTCTACTTTTGCATCCCCTTAATCAAACACCTTTTGTTTCTTCTACAAGGTATTGACTTCATTTACAGGTTACTTTTTTTGCAACTTTGGCTAAATGAGAACTTTCCATGATATAAACCTTAAACTAAGTATCATGGTTGGAAGGTTTTAAGAAATTAGCCAAGAAATAGCTTCTTCAGTACTTAACTTCTTAAGTTATGCTAAAATAATGGAGTCACTATCTTTTAAGACAATGTAATTCTTCTTTTGGATTTCGTGATTTTACAAAGTAGATAAAATTTAGAGTTAAAGTTTTAAAAATATATGAATTTATCTTTAAACTCTTAATTAAAAGGATAATTATCCAGTCTCAATTTACATTTAGCTTGGTGTAATATTTAATATAACCTAATACAATTTTGTATATTTTTAAAATCATGAAGATAAAATACTACCCTAATATTAAAAATACAACTAACCTGATGAGTAGCCTTCTTTTCCATGATTAGATTTAACTAGTTATTAGGGTATAACTACCTAAGATCAATCTTATAAATGCTCAAGGAATTATTGAAAATCCTCTAAGATAGGTAGGTTCATCTCTAAGACTAAGATCTTAGTATAGAGGAAAACAAACCCTTTAAGTGATTGATAAATTTATTGAGAAGATGTCCAAAAGACAAATCCATATATATATATATATAGAGTTTGGGGCACATAATTCTTAAAGAATTCAAAATAAGTCTTTAGTGGGTTAAATTTCTCTATTATGATGACATATTAAGCAAGTTTGCAAAGAGTAATGAGAAGAATGTCATAATTACTGTCATTAACCTTATCATCCTTTGTGGTTGATTTAATAAAAGTAGCCTTCCAAAATTATGCTAAAACCCTTACTTTTGAGGATATAGTTTAAGGAAAGTTCTGTACAAATAAGGTGTTGCAAAAAGATCTTAAAGGATCGTCCCTCATAGATAAGAAAGATTTGAATGAGGATTAAATGCTCACTTCTCCATCAAATATCATGGCAAGTAAGAAGGATAGAAGTAGAAAGAAAAGAAGTTCTATTGTAAATAATTTCCTCCAAAAAAAATTAAATAAGGGTAAAAGAAAAATGAAAACTCTAAAATAGTCAATAGTATAAAAAGAATAAATCTACCCAAATAAATCCAAAGGTCACAACTTAGAGAAGACATATTGTTCTAAATCCATTAATGGTTGAGGCCTTCTCAATCCTTAAGGAATGTCTAAAGAATGGAATAACTTATAAGTCTAAACCTCTTAGAGAAAACTAGAATCTTTTGATAGAGTAAATGATAAAGATAATTCTTATAAGTTACCAATAGATCTCTAACCTAGCTTAATAATATTAGGTATATCTCTTCTCAACTTGGCTTGCAAAAACGAAGCCTTCCTACGATATATGCATTACCCTTTAGACCCCACCCTTGCACTTAATTTGGACTATTTTCTAATCATATCAACACTTAAATTTGGTTACAAATATCTAATAGATATTATTCCTCAGATATATATTAATTATTTATGACTTTGTTAACTTTTACAAATTTACACATAATCACACCTTTTATTAACTTAACCATTAGAATACTAATGCTTGGTTGAGCGCCAACACCCCTTAGTTTCCCCTTATTTTGCCACCCATAAATCCAATTCAACCTAAACATCTAGACCCAAGCCCTATTCAATCTAATTTTATCAAATTTTTATTTAATCAATTAGCAATATAATAAATTGATAATATCCAAAAAAAACACAATTATCTCTTATTCTTACATAATATTATATAGTAATGCAAGGAACCACCAACATGAATTATCTAGAAAAGTCACTCATTCTCAACTTTTCTCCATTAGTTGTAGGGATTAATTATTGATTTATATAAAAAACATTGTTCACAAAATACAATATTCTTTTCTTGAGGACATCCATAATAATGACCAAGTTAGCTATGTGCAACTAGTTATTTGATGTCTTATAATGACTATGAAAACATCATTACTAAAGTCCATCATAAACTTACAATTACACCTCTATCCATTCTTTTTCCCACCCTAAGGATTACCCTTACAAAGGTTGTCATCGTATCTCCCTTAAAAAATATAAAATTTATGATTTATCAATGTAATTTACATCTATCATCTTTTTTCAAATTCATCTAATAAGTCTTTCTTCTTACAATCTTTGTGATGTTATGTTATTCTCTATAATTTCCTACATTTTTTTTTCATTTTTTAGCTATAATGTTATTTCTAAAACCACTTTGAGTTTGTTTTTCTTTTTCTTTTTTTTTTTAACCTTTTTTCAATTAAGAACTCTGATGTATATTATAATTATCATTATGGCCAATGATAAGAATCATTGTACTCTAATTCTCATTAAGGTATATTTTTCTTCACTTATAATTTTTGCTATTTCTTTTACTTAGGTAAGGGTAAAACAAAAAAAAAAATGAGGAAAAAACCCTAATAATGAAAAACACATTTAAGGAGAGTTCACCAAAGTATTTTTCTCTTTTTCTCATTTAATTTTCTCTTCACATTAAATTGTTTGTCACTAATCTTTATTGTCTTTACTATCTTGCACTATTAAGTGGAAGGGATGAGAAAATTTTGTTTTGGCCCTTAAAATTTATGATATTATTACTTTTTTTCTTACTTAAATCAATATGGGCTATCTATATACAATATATGAAAATATTATAAGAAAATGCAAAACTCTCAATGAAGTGAATTTTTTTAAAATGTATTGATTTAATTTAATGATATATTTTTTTAAATTTGGATTAAATGGTAACTTCAAACCTGTCCACTTGAATTAGTGAATTCATTCAAGGTGGACATTTCTCTTAAAGATTAAGATCACTCTTATTAGAAGCCTTTATATTGGTAGAAAATTTGTACAAAAGTTGCCTTTTCTCAAAATGTATTTTAAATGATACTCCTAAGAAAGGCTAAGCATCCATAAGCACTCAACAGTAATGGATCAAGAAGAGTCAACCACCTAATCTTTTTGTATTAATTTTTAGAGCACAAGTTGTGACTTAGTTTTTATAATAATTCTTTGAAAACCCCTTTTCCCAAGTTATTTGAAATGCTATATAAATAACTCAAAGTTTAACTCCAATAATCATTATAATCTTGTTGTAGTTAGAGAACTCAGAAACCCATCTTTCATTCGCATCTCTTACCAATCTACTGAATTCCACCATTTCTAACATCCCTTTAGCATAATTATCAACATTGATTTTGAAAAAGGATGATGGTGGGGGTTACCAAGAAATCAATTTATCATTTACTTCAATTTTGTTCAAATATTCAAACTTTTCAAAATTTTATTTTTTGTAGCATGCATTAATTCTTACAGAGAGATACATTCACCATAAAACAAAACTTCTTTTCACTAATGTCATAAGTGTTAGATGATAAAATTAAAAAATTCTTAAACCATTTTTTAAAAGAACTCAAATTTGATACTTGAATGAGGTTACTTGAGTCAAAAAATATCAAAACCTATTGTGCATAAATGCAATCAAGTAACACATATTTTACAATTTCCCAAAGCAACTCACAATGCTGGTATGTTCCATCCATTATGAGTCTTTAAATAAGCTTTACTCATTAGTAAGTAATCTTCCTTTCTACATTAACCACACAAGAGTTTTCATATGTTATGAAATTAATAGCTTCCAATCAAACTCCAATCTTCTAAAGTTTATTTTTGGTTGTCTAGCAAACATGTATACACCCCTTTTCACTTAAAAATGACCAATTTTTTAAACCTAAATAAGTTTGTCTTTAACTCTAAAATTAGGGGTTATGAAAATTCTTTGAGACACCCTATGTAGACTTTATAGCACTTTTATAGCTACATATCTCGTTTCCAACCACTATTTGTAATTAAATGATTAGACATTTTTCACCCTAAGTTGGTACACTCTAAACTAATGCCTTAAATTTTACACAACATTTCAAAAATAACCATTTTGACCATCTCTTACACTCCACTAAAGGCCATTTTATGGAAGCTCTCTTCCTCACAAGATGGTTGATTAGACATAGGAGCAATTTCAACCTCTTTACACTTAAAAAAAACTCACAATTACAAAAATATATAAACTTCACAACTTGTACCCATAACTTATTATCTTGATTGAGGATGTCCTGATCAAACTTTGTCAATAAAGATAGATTCATATCATAGGTCATTTATAATTTTAAGTCACTCTTTTTCTTAAGTCTATACACCTCCTCCTATACCATTATACTTTTCTTTTTTGGCCCTTTATACCTCCCCATAAGAATACTTTATTTCTCTTATCAATTTCATCATGAATTAACCATGATAAAAGAAAAATGTATAATGAGTAATTAAAAATAACTTGAGAAACTTATTGATTGCTTGCCCATCTAAGGCAAAGCATAAGCTTTCCAACCATTCAATTTGGCTTGCACTCTCCATATAACATCATATAAAGTTTAAAATTATGACAATCATGAATTAAATAGAGTTCTAAGTATTTACCCAAATTCTAAACCCAAATAAAGGGACATCAAAACACCTTGTTACAATTTGTAGAGAAGTTTAAAAGTTTCCATCTATTCTTTATTCTATAAAATAAATATCTTAATTGAAGAAATACAATCCATAATAAGGATATTAGATTGGATAGAAGATTAAGGGAATTAAGTATTTCATACAAAAAGAAAAAAAGAAAAAAAATCTCAATTAATCCTATCATACGCTTTTTCTAAGTCAACCTTTAAAGTCTTAAACCCCAACTTGCCACTCTTCTTTCTCCTTATATGATTCAAAGTTTTTTGGGAGTATCTAATAAAACTTTTAAAAAGAAGTATTAATATATTTTAAGTGTCTTACCAAAGACTTAATTAGCAAGTATTTAAGAGTTTTACTTGTACTTTAAGTAGTAAGGAAGAAGAAGACAAGTAAGAAGTGAAAGCTATAGCATCAATCATAAAGTAACAGAAGAAGGGATAATAGTCATGCTAGACGACTTAAATATCAAGAAATTAGACTTTTATTGTATTAGTTATTAGTTAGGTTAGTTTATGATGAAAAGAGAAGATTTTAAAAATATAATAGGTAACTTGTATTAGTTGTCAAAGTATAAAAATTTTTCTATCTAATATACATTATACATGTTCCATATAAAAAGAACTAAGTTTTTGGAATAAAATTTTTATAATTTTACAACTTCAGATTATGATCCCTTTCATTTTGAACCATATATTATACCTTTATATGGAAAATCTTCTTAAAACACAAGACCTTTGTTCTTAATAATAGAATCAGCCAATTATAGGCGAGTAAGGCAACGCTACTTTTTCCCTTACTAGATATACAACAATAACTCTAATACATGTTATATTGATAGGTTTCAATCTTTAAGAAAATAAAGATTAAACAATTTTCACTGGGACACAATACTCAAAACCAAAAATATGAAAGCAAAGTTGCCTATAAGATAGGACAATGTTGTTGGCTTGACTACAAAAATTCAAAAATTTAACTAGAAATATTGAAATAGAAATTTAGATTTATTGGTACTCCTTCAAATTATAACTTAAAACTCAATAAGAGTTTGTTAGAAAATTGTATTAATACTCATAATTTTATTAAACTTATAAAATGTCATATAATAATTGAAAAACGAACATAATAATATATACATCATATCATTATTTAATAATAAATATCTAAGTTTACTTAAATAACAAAATTATATTAAATTAGATTTAATTAATCTAACTTCCATTGAAATTATAATCAACTCCTAATTTGAATTAACCTCTACAGTCTCCTTATTCATTATTCAATAATGCTCTTAATCCTAACAATTACTTTTGCTAGACAATAATTTCATATCTTAATGGCTTTATGAGAATGTTAGTCAATTGATCTTTAGAGTTATGATATGTCAATATAATCTGCATTTTATCAACTTAATCTTACAAATAATGAAAATAATTATCAATATATTTACTCTTTTCATAAGTCACTAAATTTTTGATCAAATTGTTTACAAAAACATCATTGACAATAATTAAAAATATTTTTACAAGTTAAAAATGTAATAATAAACTATTACTTGGAAGACTATGAACAAGTTGAAATACTAACTAAAAATACTTCTATGATCATTTATATTTTCACCTTAATCATTATTAGAATAGGTTAAAAAAGTACAACTTTTAAAAGAAAAATAAAGTAGGAAATAATTATAAGTCTCATTTTAAGTATTGTATAATCATCTTAACAACTTGTATATAAGACTAGTAGGAAGATTCTAAAAATTTATTAATTTAACTAACTCCACAAAATATATTAAGCCTTATGTATGTAAAATATCTCAAACTCAAATTCCTAACAATCTACTTGAAACATGTGAAATCAATAAGTCATTAATTTCCTTACTCAAGAAATTTGGTGTCAACCTTTATAAGAATTCTCACAAGATTATAATTATATATTTAAAACTTCTTTAAAAGCTCAAAAACCAAAGTGAATCATAAGATTCATATATGCAAATATGAGGAAAAAAAGTATGATTAGAAAAAAAAAATGAAAAATAACATTGTAAAATAATTTTCAACTCATAAATTTAATCTGAAAGTAATGTCATATATTAGACTTTGGCATCTTTACACCATGTTAATGAGTATAGATTCATAAAAAAATATAAGAAAATTTTACCTTACAAAATATCACTCCTTATAACTATCTAGAAATTTAACATATGGTTTTTCATTTGGTCATTTTCCATGAGATATTATCATTATAAAGTGAGATAAATGGATCATGTTATTAGCTATCACTCGTCGAGGCATTGATCTTAATACAACTTATATATTCTAACAATAGGTCTACTCTTTTCTAATTCTCTAATCATAATTTTTTGATTTATTTGGATGGATTTAATGATAACCTCTAAGGTAATTACATACTTCCCATATATGCTAACCAAAATATAGTATTAAAATAATTGTCATTAATTTTGTAAATAATATATCATATAATCAATCAAATACTAGATTAACATGATGTAAAACCCTATGTTATGCCTTTATATGGAAAAACTCTTCAAACAAAAGACTTTTGTTCTTGATAATAACATTAACTAATTCTATGTTGGTAGGGTGACGCAACTTATTCCCTTACTAAACATATGACAATAACTATAGTACATGTTGTATTGATAAGTTTCATCCCTTAAGAAAATTTAAATTAAATAATTTTAGCTATAATACAATACCTAAAACCAAAGATATGAAATACATGTGCCTACAAGATAGGACAATGTTACTATCCTGACCACATAAATTCAACAATTTCATTAAAAATATTGAAATGAAAATATGAATTTATTGTTACTCCCTTGATTCATAGGTTGAAAGTCAAGAAAAATTTGTTAAACTAGTATATGAATACTCATAATTTTATTAAATTGACAAAATATTACATAATAATTGAGAAGCACATAAATAAATAAATAAATAAATAAATAAATAAATAAATATATATATATATATCTTTAGATGATAGTAAACATCTAATTTTACCTAAATAATAAAATCATATTAAATGAAATTCAACTAATTTGACTTATACTATAATTCTAAATAATTGCTAATTTGGACTAGCTATAATATCTCCCTTAATCTTAATTTAGTAATGCTCTTACTTCCAACATTTACTCTTATTTAAAAAATACTTCATACCTTAACTATTTTATGAGAATGTCAATAACTTAATCTTTATACATGTAATATGCCAATTTAATCTTTATTTTATCAACTTGATCTTTTAGAAAGTGAAACGAATATCAATATATTTACTTCATTCATAAGTCACTAGATTCTTGGCCAAATTGATTGCAAAAGTATTATCAATACATATTAATGTAAGACTTTTTATTTAAACATATATCTCACTTGATAAATTATGTAATTGAATTGCTTGAAAAGCACTTGAAAGTATAGCTACATATCATACTTTAAATGTTAAAATTACATTAATAACTATTTTTTGAATGACCATGAGTAAGAATAGTTTCAAAGTTAAAATAATAACTAAAAGTATTTCTATAATCATTTATATCTCTACCTCAATCATTATCAAAATAGTATAAAAAGACATAACTTTTAAATAAATAATAAAGTAAGTTATGATCTTAAGTCCCTTTTATATACTATATAATCACCTTAGTAACTTGCATATAAAATTAATAGGAAAACACTAGAAACTTACTAATCAAACCAACTAAAAACTTATTAATCAAACCAACTCTATAAGATATATCAAGCTTTATGTATGTCAAATATCTTAAACTCCTAATAAATTGGTTGAAACATGTGGAATCAACAAGTGCTTTATTATCTTCCTTAATCAATTTCATGTTAACCTTTATGGGAGTTTTCACCATAGTACAATCATGTATTTGAAATTTTTTTAAAAACTCAGTAGCATACTTCTTCTAATTCCAACATTTTCTTAAATCAATTTAATGCCAACAAAATGAGACATTAATTTCAAATCTAGCATTTCAAATTCATGCATCATAGATTTCTTAAAATCTTCAATCATTTTAAGATTATTGACTGTAGAGATCAAGTTATCAATATTAAAGTAATCAATAAATATCACTATAATCATTGACTTTAACATATAAGAGATGCTCAAAATAACACTTTTGGAAGTTGCTCTTACAGAAAAAAGAATTAATGCACTTGTTTCATGCTTTAAGTGCTTATTTTAAGTTATATGGTGCTTTCTTCAACTTATATATTTTCTTTTCACTATTTTTTTTCATAAAACTTGTTAGCTACTTTACAAAAACTTCCTCTTCAAGAGGATCATTAAAAAAAATTGACTTTCCATTGATTTAATTGAAGTTTGTAATGATTTTGTATAATTAAAGTAATTATAAGTCTAATAATTTTCATTCGAATAATAAAAGAGAATACTTTGTAATAGTCATTGCCATGATGTTGTTCAAATCCTTATACAATAAATCTTGATTTATATCTAATTAGTTTTCCGTTTAACTTTTTCTTAGTCTTGAAGACACTTCACATCATTAGTTTTATAATCTTATGGAATATTAGTAAACTCTCATATATGAAAAATGCATGCGTACACTCAAGCATGACCCAATATGAATGTAATGTATACTTAAGGAGAAAATTGTTGAGATTTTAAATGTAAATTATATGTTTAAGGAATCTTATATTAGAAGTTAAAGGGAGGAGTAAGTAATTTAAAAGTAGGAAAAACTTATAAACTCAATACCTTAGGGTTTTAGGTTAAGATGTGGTATCAAACCCATAAGTTGAAAACAAAAAACTAATGTCTTCTATGTTAAAAAACAAATAGTTTGAATATAGCAAAGTCTTCAGTTTTCTTGCCAAGTATTGTCATCTTATTATAAAAAGTTGATGAATGACAAATCTCAATTTATTTAATTGATTTTCTACTCTAACAAAATCAATAAGTATAAAATTAATAAAATTATAGGACCCATGGGTTATAAACTAAGATTCAAGAATATTTTTCTTTATAAAATCAATAACAACACTAGTCTCTTAACATTTTATCACAATCCTACTTAATTTCACAAATAATTACTATTTTTGATCTACAAATATATTTAAAAAGATTATCAAATATTATAAGTTCAACTTTTTGCTAATGAAGTACAAGAATCAATGAAAGTTTCTTGTACAAATTAAATCTCTTGAATGCATGAATTCATATCTAATGAAGAACCAAGATCCACTTGTTTTGTGCTAAAGTTGAACGATTATAATGTATTGTGATAACTTTCATTACAATTTTCAAAATATTGATTCAATTTTCAATTAAGCTTATACAAAACTTCTAGTCAAAATAAAACTCTAAAATCAACAATTTACACATTTTTAACCATAATTGAATTTTGGATTTATCTCAATAGAGTTCATATTATTATCACTTATACCACATATATGTGGGATAAGTCACCATTTAACTTCTAGGCTTTGTAGCTTTATTGTTAATATAGTGTTAGTATCTTTTGTTTTCTAGTTTAGTACTATACTTTTATATTTTGTTTTATATGATTTTACTTTTCAATGGAATTTAGATACTTCTTAAAGCATATTTCATCTAGTCAAACACTTTTTTTTTTAATAGATTAATTAAATTCCATCCAAATATGCACTCATATAAAACAAAACATTAATATATAAGTTTCAAATGAAAAAATAAAAAATAATATATATATATAAGTTTAAGACTAAATTTAAGCTTATTCCTAAAAAAAAATTACATAAACACATTTTTTGTTGGATATAATATACACAATTAATAAAAAATTTACAAAAAAAAAAAAAGGCATTTTCAATTAAACATTATAATACTTTCCTTTGTTTATTAATTATAAAATAATTATTTTATTAATTGTACATGGCATGTTTAGAAAAAGTTGTGTCCAACAATTATTTTCATCGTAACAAAGTAATAAGAAGTCTTCGGGTCAGACTCTTTTCTCTTCTCGTCGCTTCAATCCTTCACACCCCAAATAGACTTTGGAGTCTTTAAACCAAAATCATACATGATTAGCGATGGGTGTGATACGTAGTTTAATATTAGAATCACAGCTTTAAAACATTCCTTGTTTCATTCAAATTGAAAAAAGTTGTTTAAATAATTATCAAGCTCATTATTTAAGCTTAGTGACTTTGGCTTTTTTCGAATTTGAGCTAGAATCAACTTAGCTTTTGATACCTTACCTGAACTCACACCGTGAATGCCAAGTGCAGAATCTTGTTGGGGAATTTGCCGAGAATATTAATCATAATACTTATTATGAGTTTTTACAAATGATTTTTAACATCTGCTGTTATAATAGAAACATCACGTTTGTCACTTAAATGCAACAAATCGCAGTAAGCAGTTAAATAAGACATCAAATAATCCAATCTAATGTATCGATCAAAAACAGTAATTAATAAAGCAATCATAGAAATGTCAACAAAAAAAAAAAAAAAAAACTAATAACTTCTTCTTCATGACCATGATTGAAAAAACAAACCATGATCTTTTTAATTTTTTTTATAGAACATACCAATAACGTTAATAAAAATTCCATGACAGCGAAATACAAAGTGGGATAATAAACATATGATAAAGTAGAAGCAACATTATTAAAAAATTCTTAAAACTTCACAAAGTGTAAAAAAATGCATTAAAACTCTCACGTTCCCAATATAAAGCATTAAAACAAACGTGCACAACTCTTGATAGTCCACAACATCTTGCATGTCTAGTATTTCATCTATTGAACTCTAATGGATTGGAAAGCCCCTTGAAAGCTTTTGGGACGTTTGTTGTTGGCTCGGTGAAATATTTCCCAATCTTTCATTGCTTGTGATTTTCTCCACACATACGAAAGAATATTTCTAGTTAGATTAATAAGCATGCAAAGTGCTTTTAACAAATCATGTACACACAAAGTTAAAATATGACATGTGTACTTTTAATGAAAATAGTTAACGTTTGTAAACAGTTTTCAACATTTTGATAATTGTATTGTCAGAATAAATTGAAAGAACTTTGATTTATAAATTGTATTCTATCAAAATAATACAAATAATATAATAAATGTTAAGGGCAATATGACGATTATCAAAAGCTCTAAATGCCAAAAGACTTTTTTGTATAGTTTAAGAATTATCAACTCAATGACAAGTAATACTCATGTATGAATGAAATTGCTAAAAGTCACTTTTAATATCGAAGCAAATAATCACACGGCCATCAAAAATTAATAAAATATAAAAAAAAAAATGAAAAACTAGATAGTGTGTCTTTTTCTTTATAATAAAGTTTACAGACTGTACGTGCTAGCATCATCCTAAGTACGTGTTTAGCAACAGGATTTAAAGCATTTTGATGATAATTAATAAAACTTAATTTTTGACCAAAACTAAAAGATAAATAATCAATTGTAATCATTTCAACCGTTTTTTCTTTACTTTAAGTTAACAATATCAGAAGTTTGTCTAGTATCACTTGTAGGAGGTGCAAAAAGTTGAGCTTTATTGTTATTTTGAGATTGGGTAACGGGAAAATTACTGATATATGGGAGATATCGACGTCAAAGTATCAAAATCAAACTCCATTTCAGGGTCTTTGGAATTTCAATCATAGGAAAAAAAAACTATGACTAAAAATAATAATAATAAGTATAAAAATATTTTCAAAAACAATGAAAAAGATGCATTACAAATCTTTTGATTTAAAAAATATAAGTTAGTTTTAAAATATAATTACAATTATATATTAAAAAGAATTTTACAAATTGCAACTATGAAAAATTAGTTGAGCTTGGAATAGAGAGAGAGAGAGAGAGAGAGAGAGAGAGAATGGGATTGTGGGAATTGGAGGAGGGTGATGAAATTCATAGGATTTTAGAAATGAGAAAAAAAAAAACACTATAAACAGTCTGATGACCTTAAATGGACCAAATTACTTCAATGATGGGGTTTAATCAAATTCGGACTTCCACAGCCCTTTAACCTAAACCAACTAAATAATTAATCCCCTAAAAGTGATGGATCCACGACTACCTAGATTTGAACCATGATGTAAGCAACTTTAATAGAACTCAACAAACCGAGCATTGAATTGCCATAATCAAAAAATTAAGTAATAATCAATTCAACTAATATTTAGTAATAAATACATAAATTTTAGTGTTTATATACATTTATATAAAATATTAATGTGTAAAATATAAAAATATGTAAAATATAAATGTTACAAATGTTATAAATATCATATTTGATAGACTGAATTCTATGTAATTTATAATTCAATGTACGATAATATTGAAAAAAAAAAACAATTAATACAATATATTAATTGAAGTAAATAATAAAAATTAAATAAAATAAATATAAAATATATTATAATTTATATATTTTTAGTTGAAATTAATTCATGTGTCTTTTGTTTTTTTTAGAAAATATTGTAACACAAGAAAAAGTTTGTAAATTAAAAAATTAAAGAGAAAATATAATTTAGTATATAATTTTTTTTCTTTTTTTTTCTTAAAATGTTGATTAGTACATTTTTGTCAATATTTTGTAGAGGGTAGTTGCCGTTTATGGGCATATTGAGGACCTGCGTTGGATTTGGTGGGTTCATCCAAATCAGTAGCTTAAACTTTAAAAAGCTTAAAAGAACGGAAAAACACAAAGTCATATCCCACCGCCATTTAATTTTCATATGTAGCGATTTATTGGTGTCAAGGGCAAATGCATGCTTGATTAGGGCTTGGCCATGGAAGGAAGAAGGCTGCCCTCTGTCTGTTCAACCGTTAGGCCCATAAACGAAGGCATTGACGGATCCGACATTTAACCGAGATTTAACTCTAAACCTTAAACCCTAAATTTTAAACTCTAAATGCACAGTAAAAGCACGTAGCATAGGACGTGATACTTACTAATATAAATTGATGGAAGAAGCTTGATTTTTGACAGTTTAAGAGTTAACAACTTGAATTGATGAAATTAAAAACTGACAACCCAGACCGAAGAAATGTGCAAGATTTGTAACCTACATTATACTAAACTCAAATTAATTGGTGTTAATGGTGCTGAATTGGAACGACTGTCGCTTCATGGTTGACTGGCTTTTAAATTTTGCGGGTTCCAAGATTTTTAACCAAAATGAACCTTGGCCCCGTTCTCAGTTTTCAAAGTTGTGCCAGTTTTAATGGTCCGAACTCTCTTGGTTGACTCGCACGCTAATCAACTCCAGTCATTCATCGAAGGCGAGTTTCTTTTTCTAGTTTCTAGGGTCGGCTGGCCTAGAAAGGAACAACTTTGTCTCCGTGATTTGCACCAGGCGTATGGTGTCAGGAAAGGTTGCTTCATTTCTCCGAAAGAAAATTACAAAAACCTCCTTGCATGGCATCATCATTCCACTACTTCTTTGCCAAGTTATGGATGGATGCTTCGTTTCTTATTCTGAATATGTAGAAAATTAGTATGTGATATTGGTGGTATATTTATTTTGGTTATGGGCATGTGGCAAGTCATGTTTATGAGCCTTGGCTTACACGTAGCACGGGTAGCCATCATTGAAGAATGTAGAAACCGGGGCAGTCAGAATTTTCTAAACAATGTTTTGAAGGGCACTCGTTCTGTCTTCAAATTCCAATTTGCTAAAAATCAAACTCTTTACAGATTTTCACTGACTCTATGTGCATGGTCAACACAACAATTAAGTCCTCCTATCTATGAGAATACTGGTACGTAGGCATGAGACTTGCAAGCTTAACACTAGAAGGAATTCAACGAGTGAATACCCAAGAAGTCTTTTGATTAGATTTTGGAAATGGAGAAAATGATAACTTTGATAAAAAGGGTTAGATACTAATACTGTTGGATTTAGGAATACCCAGTAGCAGGAATCCCCTCTAAGATATTGTCCAGAGCACATATCTCAAATTGGAAAACAATTACATAAATGAGAAGCACCTGATTGAGAGGACCATTCTGACTATCCGAAATGAAACAGTCAATGAAATCAATTCTTATATTTTGGACCAATTTCCAGGAGAAGAAACCATTTTTCAAGGTTCTGATTCAATCTCCAAGATTAGTCCAACTTACCATGATCAAAATCTATTACATCTAATTGAATTTCTATACAACCTCAACTTTCTGGGATTACCTCCGCACCAATTAAATTAAAGCTTTAAAAAAAAAAAAGAAATTGGAGTTTTCATCCCATGAGTTACTTTTTCTCCAAACGACAGCAATTTGCCTCTTATTTTGAAGAGGTGTTAATTCATATTAATCCTATCTTTTGTAATGACAATAAATAAAACTTAAGGATAGTCTTTAAGTAAAGTTTGGCATATATCTGACAAAGCAAGTTTTCACTCATGGACAGCTATATGTGGCAATTTCAAGAGTTACAAATAGAGAAGGACTACAAATACTGAGCACAGATGACAATGGAGAATCAATTGCATAAACATAAAATATTAAAGGTTTAATTATTTATTTCTAACGACAATGTCAAATACTTTACTATTTTATTTGTTTATCTTTTGTTGATGACATGGAGCTTACGAAATTTTTGTCGTGGCCACATATTAAGATTTTGATAATATTGATGCAATAGAAAGTGAGGTTATGTTTCAAGAAAATTTGTGAGATGCTTTCGTGGAGGCTTCATGTCCCAGTATGAAGTGTGATACTGACACCCAAAAAAGAATTTGAAAATGTTAAGATTCGCTCGCAGTAATCGTTCACCCCGAAGAAGTTTAAAAATGATAGAATAGTTTTAATGAATATTCTTTATTTCGAAGTAATTTTTAAAAGGAATGAAATGTTTTTTTTACAGTGATCCCTTGTCCTAGAGAACTTTAAAAAAATGATTTAGAATTTTAACAATTTAAGTTTTATATTTTATATATCATTATTATTATTATTATTATTATTATTGTTATTATTAGAAAACAGAGAATTTTGAGGGATCTTTGAAAAATTTAAAATTGGAGTTGCACCGAAACAAGTTTTTGGAATTTTGTATGAAATGAATTTTTATTAAAAATTTTGATTTGTGAAAATATGGAATTCTTGAAATTTTGAAATAAAAAATGCACGGAAATTTTTAAAATTTTGAAAATGAAATAATTTAGAAAGATAAGAATAAAACATACTGAAAAATGAAAAATTGTGAGGAATTAGAGATTTTTCCTTCTTTTTTTTTTTTTTTAAGAGTTTTAGAAACATTTAAAAGTTATTTTTCTCTTTTTTTTTTATTAATTAGTTCAATATACGAAATAGGATAAAACGACATTGTTTTGGGGTAGAGGGTCGGGTTTCAAGCGCCAAGATGGTGTTGTTTTGAAGTTGAGAAGACTATTTAAAAAACGTCATTTTGGAAAAGAGGGATTGAGTATGGAACACCAAAAATGGCGCCGACATCATTTTGGATGGAAGGGATTGGGTTGGGAATGCTAAAACAGCGTCACCTTGAGACAGATGGAATTGTTCAAAACAATGTTTCAAAATGACGTTTCAAATAAAGGCAGTGGAACTAAAACGCCAAAACGACATCATTTTAAGACTGAAAGAACTGTTCAAAACAAAATTGTTTTGAATGAAGGGGCGGGGATTGCGATGCCAAAATGGTGTCATTTTGAAATCAAGGAAATTGTTTAAAAGGACATCGTTTTCAATGAAAAGGTTGGAACTAGAATGCCAAAACGACATCATTTTGAACAGTTTGAAGCTGGGGGAATTATTCAAAACGACATTGTTTCAAACGAAGGGGGTAGGACTGGAACATCAAAATGGAGTCTTTTTGAGGTTAAGGGAATTGTTTAAAATGACATCGTTGCGAACGAAGAGGTTGGGACTAGAATGCCAAAACGATGCTGTTTTGAAACTAAAGAAATTGTTTAAAACAACGTCATTTCAAACGAGGCTGAGACTAGAATACCAGAACGGTTTTGTGTTGACGCCGAGGAAACTGTTCAAAACGACATTGTTCCGAATGAAGGGGTTGGAACTAAAACGTCAAAACAACGTGATTTTGAGGTTGAGGAAATTGTTCAAATCGACGTCATTTCAAATAAAGGGATTAAGACTAAAATGCTAAAATGACATTGTTTTGGGGCTGAGGGAACCATTCCTCGAACACTGAAACAACGTCGTTTTGGATCAACCTATATATTTATCCCTTTGAGTTGAATCCTAACCCTTCCTTCACTTTTCCATCGGTCAGTCCTCGGTCTTCTCTCTCTCAACTTTTGAAGTCCACAGTATGAATTTTCTCCTCTTTTAATTGCAAAGCCTCTAGAAAAGCATAATTTTCTTATTTTTACTACACCTACAATGCAATCACGCTCGTTTGGGACTTAGCTTCGATGGAAGACCACCATTTTTAGAGTTGCTGTTTGTGTTTTTGAAGGTTTACGAGTTTGATTTCTAGATTTAGGTACCAAGGTAAAGTATGGAGTTCAATTTTACCTTTAAAAACTTTCTCTTTTTGTTTATTTATTTATTATTTATTTTATTTTTTTGATTTTTTTGAAAAATAGCCTTTTCTTTTCTTAAAACGAAGAAAAAACAAAAATAAGTTCAATCTACAAATATTAATTAGAGAGTCTTTGATGTTTGATCTTCTGACATTGTGTTTTTGTGGTCGGGTCATATTTATGAGATCAAGTCAGGTTTGGTCAAAAGGTAAAGATTTATGGAATCATTTTGACCTAGTTTGACTAGGTTCCACCAGATTTGACCCGAATCGAGCCAATGTAATGAAATTTGACTCCATTTGACTGACTTGTGTTAGTCTAATCAAGTGTGACTCGAATTTGACCAGGTGAACTAGGATTTGACAGGGTCAACCTGGATTTAAACAAATTTGACTCCTATTTGACTGAATTCTCTTGGTCTAATCGAGTATGACTCGAATTTGACTGGGTGAACTAGGATTTGACAGGGTCAACTTGGATTTAAACGAGTCTCACCTAATTTTCTTGAGTCGATTCACTTTTTTTTTTTTTTAACTATTTTTTATTTATCTCTTTTATTTATTTATTATTTTGTAAAAAGAAAAACTTTTTACTATTTTTGTGATTTTCTCCTTAATCTATTATTTCGTTTTTATTTGCTATTTCTACAAATTCAGGTTTTACTCTATTTTTTTATATTCCTTTTTTTTTTTCTTTCGTTGCTTCTTGGTTCTCTTTTTGTTTGCTTTGTGTTTATATATTTATCTTTTCGTTACTTCTTTTTTTTTTTTTTCTAATCTTTGCATATTTACATTCAAAGAAGTATAAAATTTACTTTTTTAATAAAAAATTATTTACATACAAACATACTCATTATCTAATTCAATGCTATAAAAATCGATTAATGATCCAAATACGGTACTGACCAATTTCTGTTTATTTTCTTTTGCTAACTTGGGAAGCTACAATTGTCTTCCTTGCACTTGCAAATCAAATTTGGACAACAGCTCATTGGTATGACAAAACTTCGTAAAAAAATATCTCAAGAAATTTATGAAGATCGAATTAGACCTCAACAGAGGAATCGGTGTTTTACTACCAATCACAAGTTTCATATTGGGTCCATTACTCATACTGGAAATTATGATCAAAAATTACTCTATCAACCACCATCTACTTCAAAAATATCTTATGAAACTGAAACATTTTTCAAATACAAAAAATCAGTATCGTCCCATGAATTAGTAAATTAGCGAAAGGATTCGTTTATTTTATACAAAATAACAAGGGGTAAGTCAATCTTCATAAATTTCATTGTACATGTGAAAGACTTATACAAATCAAAATTGGGAGAGGGAAAAAAGATGCAGGGTCGTTTATCCGCTTGGCTGGTCAAACATGGGCTAATTCATAGATCTTTAGGCTTTGATTACCAAGGAATAGAGACTTTACAAATAAAACCTGAGGATTGGCATTCCATTGCTGTCATTTTATATGTATATGGTTATAATTATTTGCGTTCCCAATGTGCCTATGATGTAGCACCGAGCGGGCTGTTAGCTAATGTATATCATCTTACGAGAATAGAGTATGGTATCGACCAACCAGAAGAAGTATGTATAAAAGTATTTGTCCTAAGGAGGAATCCTAGAATTTTGTCCATTTTCTGGGTTCGGAAAAGTTCGGATTTTCAAGAAAGGGAATCTTATGATATGTTGGGTCTTATGATAATCATCCGCGTTTGAAACGTATCTTACTGCCGGAAAGTTGGATAGGGTGGCCCTTGCGTAAGGATTATATTGCCCCCAATTTTTATGAAATACAAGATGCTCATTGAATAATAAAAAACGAATCATCGATGCTACAATTCCTGATATTCAAGGAGTTCGTTCTCTTATAGATCAATATAGTTATTTAAGTCTCATTCATATTATTATAAATATGAATATAGATAAACTAAAAAAAAAAGAAAAAAAAAAGACAATACAATTAGAGATTCGTTGGATTCTCCAATTTTGAAGATATTTATTTAGGACAAGCTGAACTCAAACTAATATAATAAGAATATAGAAATAGGCTGAATTAAGTTTGGCATCATGAACTTTGTACTGCGTACAACCCTTAGATGAACTATATAAAATCCCATAAGAGGGAATGAAGAAATAGAATATGAAAGAAAATACAACGAAATGAAAGAGGGTCGAATTCTATTTGTACTATATCTGAGATGAATTTTGGATATTCTCACCCTCTAGACTAGAGTTTTAGACTAGAGTTTTAAGTCTTTTAAACAATTAATTCATGTAATAACCAATTCATTTAACTTTTCAAATTTATATGAAGTATTAACATTCTTTTTGACCGCGAGGAAACACATTGTGAACAAATAATAAAAGAAGAGGAAAGATACTCTAATTTTTTTCTTTTACATACTTTATAACATATATTTTTTACTAAAAAAAAAGACTATATCTCCAGACACCTTTTCTTTACTAATTATAGTTTTAGGTGTTGTTTTTTTTTTTTAATTTAGTTTATGATGATGATGATTGCTTACTAGCCCCAGAATGAGTTATCAGCAATATTGGTAGCATTTATTGTTCACTTTTTTAATTGCTATGTGTGTCCTTTTCAAATATTCTATGTTGTTTTCCTTCTCTTTTTGTTGTTTTTTTTCTCTATTGTTGTTGCCTTTTTGTGTTTTTTTCCCTTCCACAAGACTTCTCCCCAAAAGCCTTTTAAGTTGTCCTTAAATAACTCAAAATATCACGAAGTTAGTTGATTTCTATTGACTATGAAGTGATAAGAACAAACTTAATAATATTTATTTATTATTTGTTAGAGATAATACAGTTTGTTAGAAATAATAATCATTGGATTTTATGAATGTTTGATACTGTTTAACTCTTTTCTACCTTGTCTTTTAATATTTTTGGTTAAGGCCCTTGGGAGAAAGGTTCTTTTAGATGCTCTTAGAAGATGGATCTAGAGGCTTTTGAGTTGTCGTGGGTTGCTGGCATGAAGGCTTGCACTCGAAGAGCTTGTACCGAATTTAGGCCATGTAGGTTTGGACTTTTGCAAGAAATTATGGCCTAATGGCCTTTTTAGTTTGCAGCCATTGAATTTATGCTCTTATGATTTCAAGAAATCACCAAATTGTATGGACAATTTTAGCGCAAGTTTCCTGCTTTTTCCTTGTAATTGGTCGTTATGTCCACGACCCACCACTTTGATGTGCTTGAGACATTTTATATCCCTCTCTCCTCTTTAGTGCATGGATAACAAAATGGACTTAAGCCCAATAATTTTCTCTTTTCACTGAACACCCCAAGTGCAAGCTAATAGCAACGATTCGTAAGAGCGAAAAGAAAAATTGAGAGTATGTTTGGAGATGGGATGAACAAAATAAGAGTACAATATGTATAATTCACTTTTGTTTTTTTTTTTTTTTCTATTTAAGGATATCTTAAGGATAATTATCGTAATTGTTTGAATGATTTTCATTTTCACAACGTTAACATCTCAATACTTAAAACACCCAATGGATGCAATATATAAATTAGGGTTGTCCTTGTGTACTTATTAATTATGATTGATCATATGTACTTAAGGCCGCATAAGCCCATTGAACAATTTGAGATGCCCGATTAAAATATTATGCATTATGCATGATATTGCATACAGTCGATGATTACATAATTCCCTCTTTTGCTGGACATTTCTCATTAATGAGTCCTCATGTCGCTTAGATTAATCCTTTTTTTGTTGTGATTATGATTTGAGTTTTGTTATACCTTCTTTTTAGAATCAATCTAACGACAATGAATGTAAAAAATATATTATAAAATATATAATGAATCAACCAAAAACCAAAAAATAAATAAAATAAAATAAAAAAAGAATGATGATCTCACATATCACGTGGGTCTAACTGTACAAATTTAATTATATTTAATGATATATTTATTTTTATTATTATTTAATTTTAAAAAAAAAAACTGAAATATTACATTTTTTAAAAGAAAATTTAAAATATATTTTTTTTTAAAATTAATTTAAGTTAAATTTGTTTGTATAGTTAATTAAATTTTAAAAAATAATTAGTTAAATTATATTAATTTAGAGAATTTAAAAAAGAAATTTGAAAATATTTTTTTTTTTCTGAAAAATTTGAGAGTAATTTTTTTTATTTTTTAATAAAAAAGTGAATTTAAAAATTTTTTTTCTTAAAATAGAGGATTTGAAAATACTTTATTTATTTTATTATTTTTTTTATTAAAAATTTTATAATTATAAAAATTTCATTATAATCAATATAAAATTATATGAATCAACATAATTTTTATTTGTATATAATTAATATATATTAATTGATTTATAAAAATATATATATAAAATGACAGAACAGGCCCACCGCCGGTAGTTTTTAAGCGATCCCATGGACGTGGACTAACCAGCTCTATCTCTCTCTCTCTCTCTCTCTCTGTTTCTTTGTTTTTTTTTGGGTTGGGGTCCTCTAGATACTTGCCCACATTGTTTACGGGCAATTTTCCTACATTGAAAGACTGTTCGCTGCTTCTCATGAGGGCAAGTTCCAGCCTTCAAGCTCAAATTGGCTTCTAGTAAAAAGTCCAATTCATCTTAATTTTAAACCTTTCAAGGATTAAACCATTTTCTTGTTTATCTCGTCGTTGGATCCCCATTCCTTTTTTATTTATGTTTTTTTTTTTATAAAATTAAAGATGTTTATAATATTCAGGTTGTTCTTTGAAACTAGAGAGTTGTACATTGGACTCGGTTCCAAGCAAGTTGTGACATCCCTGCACTCTTTTTTGCACATACATGGGGAATAGTAGTGGCTACCGACAACGCCAAATATTGCACATGACGAGAAACCTGGCATATTAGATTAGATAATCCAAAAATTCTCACAAAACTAAGAAAAGCAATTCTCGTGGAATGCATGGCGGCAGACAGGCGCAAAACACCCGTAACCTTCCATTCCACGTTATCGTATCTATCACCTTTCACGCTATCAACCTTCTTGAGTATTAGTGCCCCTATGCATGTGTATGTTGATTCCTACGCCAATTAATAGTTTGTACAACCAAGTCATATTGGTATTTGAAAAAATGCACGTAAATCTTGGTATTTTAAATATGAGTTATATAATTAAAAAATAAATAATTTATATATATATAATAAGTTATAAAATTAATATTTTAAAATTTTAAATTAAAATATAATATTAAATTTATTATTTACTTAAATTTTTTATATTTTCCTGATAAATTATATTAAAATCAGTAATTTCATAAAATATATTATATAATTTTATAAATATTAATAAAATTATGTATAAAAACTCATAAAATAGTGAAATTTTATATAATTATGGATAGGAAAATATTTAAATTTCAAATCATATAAATTTTTTATATTCTTATTTATTTTAATTATTTTTTAAATATTTTATTTCTTAATAACAGAGAGGTCATCATATGGTGATGGAAGATACTTTGAGATTCTCGTATTGAATCCAATCGACACTAGTGTTTGTCTACTACTAGTACTAAAAAATTAAATTACGGACGGAAACATGGAAAAGCGAATGTTGGGACCATAATAGTGTTAATTACTAACTATCTTTGACTTATCCTTGACTGGTCTTGAATTCAATCTCTATTAATCTCAAGTCTCTGCTTTCATTTAAAACTCTTCTCATCTGTGAATCTTAAAACCTCAGACATACTCTCATATTAAAAGGTCGAAGAGACAGAGACGTGCAATGGCTACTGTGAGGGCTGCAAACTTGCTGCTAATTCTACTGTTTGCTGGATGGAAAACCAATAATGGGCATGCCCATGAAGGTGTATATACATATATAAATATGTATATTATATTCTTCCCTTAATACTTCTTTCGTTTTGCTTTTATTATTCTCTCCAATTAGATTGATTGCCACCAGGAAAGATTGTACTTATTCATTTGACTAAAAATCTATTTTTCTTGTCTATAATGCAGCTGCAATGACTGACATTGCTTCAACTCAGGGAGAGCTAGTGGATGGTGGTGGGGTTGGGGTTGGGGTTGGAGTTGGAGTTGGAGTTGGAGTTGAGCCCACCATCATAAGGGCAAGAAAAATGGAAATGGCTATAGAAAACGTCAGAGAGGATGGAAGTGAAATCAAAGGAGCTGTTGCAGGTTCCTCAAAGATTTTAACAGGTAATCATCCAGTTGTTGGAAATCTTGACCATCAAGGTTGGAAGGAGACTATGAATGCCGCAAGCGAGGGAAGAGTAGCACAGGATCTTAATGAGGCTGCTTTTGTATCTTTTAGTGCTGATTATCATGCTCCCAGGCATCACCCACCTAGGCATAACTGATTGAGAAATATAGCAGTAAAAAAAAAAATGGCAATAAGGCCTCTTAAAATAGGTTTTTTTTTTTTTTTTCGGCTATAATATCTATTTTGCTATTAGTTTTTGGTGATTATTAAAGAAAATCTGAAGATAATATTCCGCTAAATTCAATATCCAGTGCATTTTGGTGGTCTGCCCTTTCTTTTACAATTTTTTCTATTAAAGAAAAAAAAATTTATTATTTTTTTGCACTATTTTAACTTTTAAATTGAATATTTTATTCTTTTAATATATATAACAATGAAATCGCAAGTGTACATCAAATAAATAAAGCTCCTAAATAATCTCTTAATTTGATTGAGCCCTTTTGTAAGTTCGTGCTTATATAACTAAATAATAGGTAAGTAAAGCATTAAATAGTCAAAAAAATATAAATAATAAAAAAAAAGATTTGACTCTTCAAATATAATGTCTTTTAGATCATGCCAATTTTATTTTTTTATTTTCTTAATCGGCATTCTACTGGGGACGCCGATGAAATTGGTCTTTCTTCGACAATGTGTTGTTAATTGCGGCACGTGGCCTGCCATATCAACTACTTCTTGTTGAGTTATATGCTACCTAGGTATAAAATGATGACACAATATTTTTTTTATAAAAATTAAAAATTTTAAAAATGGTCAAAATTAAAATAAAAAAAGATAATTTGATTTTTTGAAAAAAAAAGAAAATTTTAAAAATTTGATTGTTAAAAAAAAATAATATAATTAAGATAATGAAAGGATCCAAAATATTTAAAATTTTAAAAAATTTAAAAAATTAAAACAAAAATAAAGAAGATTCAAAAAAATTTTATATTTTTTTCTTTCTTCCTTTCAATTTCTAGTTTGCTTTCTCCATCTTTATCATCTCTCTGTTGTAATACAACAATAATAACAAAATTTTAATTTTAATTTAATATAATTATATAATTTTTTATTATTATTTTATTTTATTTTATACTAAATTAAAAAAATAAAATTTAATTATTAAAAATCATTTTAATTAAAGATCCTTAAGTGAATCTAATTACATTTCTCTTTTCATTCATCTAAATTTGATCACTACTTTTAATTGAAACATTTGCTAGTCCTCGTTGAACATATCACATCCACAATTTATCTATCATAAGTAATCCTTCTACTTTGCAATGGATATATTCATTTCTTATTTGATTGTGCATAGAGGACCACACATTTATGTAAACATTCTTATTTCTACTATATTCATTTTTTAGGTACAATATTTTTTTCACAACCTAACACTTAATGTCGTGGTCTATCCTTGACTTAATTGTTGTATGATAAAATTTTCCCTTTTAACTTAATGGGAATTTTGCGATCACATAAAACTACCATGACACATCTTCATTTTATTAATTCAGCCTTTTTCCAATAGAACTTAAATAATAAAATTGGTCACATCAATAGCTTTTCTATCATCTAATCTAAGGGTCCACTCTACTATATATTAGTATTATTAAAATCATAATATAAATTAAATTAAAATTTATATATTATAGTATATAACTTCCTATCTTTAATTTGCAATTTAATCCTTTCCCTTTTTTTTTTTTCCTAAATAGCATTTAAAAATCTTATTCATGGTATCCAAAGCAAATAAAGGACACCAAAATTAAAATATATAAGCAAGTAACCCTAAAAGCAAATTCACACCTTATAAAGAGAAAACCTAAATTATCCATCTATAAACTGAAAACCCAAAAATTCTCTTGATTGGTCTCTCCTTTCTTATACCCTTATATATGAACTAATTTTTTCAAAAAGAAAAAGAAAAATGTTGCTACCAAAATATGATAGCTTTAAAACCAAAAGTCATTTTTTAGATCATGTAACTTTACCCATAAAGTCACCTTATCGTTCATTTTAAAGAAAATTCCAAACCATTACCAAAACCCATAGGCAATTGAATCAAAAGAGCACTTAGCCAACTATAGTAAAGTAAACCATAAAACGTGAGTTTAGAATCTTTACCCATGAGTACCTAGCTCTTTGACCCAAAGATAGCAAAAAGCTTTTAGAGTCTAGTCCTCATCTAATACCTTATAACCTTAAAAACCATAGGCAACCTTCCCCTAAGCAAAACAAGTCATCAGAGGAACAACTAGTTATTCATAATTTATATATGAACCATAATTGACTGAGGTAGACATACTAGCTTCCTCCATCCAAGGAAACAAACTATAAAGCCTTAGCATCCATCCTTTAATTGTAATATATTGAGGACCACTCACCTCCTCAATTAGCTGAAACCTTTTGACATCTTAAGGTGATATAACATCATTAGATAAGCCCTTTACCTTAGAAACAAACAAGTAAAAAATCAACTAATTCTAAATTCATCTTAAGATAAACACCAACACTTGTTATAATTTTGATTATTGTAAGCACACAAAACAAGGTTTCAATTTGACTAACCAACTATGTCATGCCTTTCTCTTTGTGGTGGTACCTAACAATCTCATATCTAAATTATCAAAAAACATAATATGGAATGACAAAAACCTAATCCCACACTTTTAATATGCAACATTACTAACCTCATAAGATACATTTGTCTCTCTCCATTTTATGAAGTAGTTCATGCAACTTCTCTTTTCCTATTATCATTATCTACCCCAAAACTTTACATATTTCCACAATATTTTATGATTTACCCAAAAAGATCCTATTATAAGCCCAAGTAACCCTAGTAGAAATTTGTATACCCTCTAACAACGCTTCTTTAGCCAGCTCCACAATGTCACCAACGGCCCTATTTGTCATAACTCTTTCAGCTAACACCTTACTCCTTTTGGTGCCTTTACCATTAATCCCATCACTTCAAAGCCCTTCCATTTTATGGGTACTTACTTGCCTTACATTTCTATGAATAAGGTGTTAGCATGAGTTGTAGTTTGGTTGATAGAGAAATTGTAGGCAAGAAATCTAAAATATAAAGATTATTATGTTGGTGCCAACTATACCAAATATCATGTTAGTTAATAAAAAAAAAAATCTTATGAATTGAATTATATTCCATATTAGTTAGGGATATTCTCTCTGTAACTAATATAAAAAGACATTATGTGTAAAGAAATAAAATAATAGATATCAATTTCTTATTATGGTATCAAAGCATATAATCCTAAAAAACCTAAGAAATCACCAATAATAAAAGAAATTTCTTCCATTATAAAGGAGGCTTTTTCATCTAGAGTGATAGGTTCTCACGGAGAGGCTTCAATCCTTATAAACCCACCTACTAAATTATCTTAATTATTAAGTTAGACCCTAATTTCATTAGGATATGATCTTGGAGTAGCCACGATTGGTGTTAAGTTATACGATACCAATTATGGTCTCTGTTATATCTTGTGTAAAGATAAATTATGATACATAAATGAAGATATTCCCTGACCTTAGAGGCAGACCCAACTTTCAAGAAATGGAGGACAAAAAATGCAATTGAGAAAGGTTGGTTAATCAATTATATGGATCCTAAACTAGTTAGAAATTATATAAGATTTTTGACAACAAAGAATATATGGGATGTTATTGCCATAACTTTCTTTAATGGTGCAAACATGTCTTAGGTATACAGCCTTAAGAAGAAAGTCATTAAAAAAAAGCAAGGAGGAGGGTCTATAGAAGCAAACAACAATACTCTCTAAGATCTTTGGAGAGAAATTGATTTTCGTAGACTGAACCCCATAGACTGCAAGACAAACGTCAAAAAATATAACTTTATCATTCAGGAGGATAGGGTTTATACTTTTTGAATGGATTAAATGATCAGTTGGATAAAATTTGAAAAGATGTTCTCCAAATAAAACCATTCCTAACCATTGAACAAGTATACACTTTAATTTGTAAAGAAGATTTTCGACAAGCTGTTATATTATCAATGGGAGATAAAGATGAGACATAGAGTGTTGTTATGGTGTTAATAAAAAAGGTTGAAGTAACCCTTCCTTCAACAAATTAATCTTCATTAAGGAACCATCTCAACAAAGTTTAAAGCTCTAATAGATGGAGAAGGATGCTCTTATTATGGAAAACCCCAAACATACCTAAGAAATCTACTTCAAAATACTTGGTTTCCAGATTGGTAGCAAAACTTATGATCTAAAAAAAAGTGTGATGGTAAGGGAGGAGAAAATTTAGGCCAAACTATAGTGATGGAATTTAGACAAAGTTTATCTCTTATATTGTAGTGAAGGAAAGCTTTTTATGACCCTGATTCTCAAGGGTTGGTACTAGTTGCTTCAAGAAACAAATTAAAGTCATTAGGTAAATATTAGCAAATAATTAATTCTAGGACAACATAACATATAAACTTTGATTTGTAAGATTTTATTACTTATTCAAAGTTGAAGATATCTTTTATAGTTAGCATAAATGGTGTAACCTAACCTATTATAGGAGTGTCAATGAGGCCACATTTCTCTAGTGAAATTATTTAAAAACTTTTCCTAAACAATTCATTAGTTTCATCATTAAAATAAGGATAATTATGTTTATACAACTCATATGTGTCATTCTACTTCAAAGTAAAAGACAATCATTCCTGAATAATTATAACGAACTCCTCATAATCTCTAACCACTCATTTATTACAAGATGAAAATATAGAATTACGAACCATGCATTTAAACACTTAACATAAATATAATGATTATCATAAATCATCACAAGTTCATATTTGAAATTTGCCCATTACAATTTCAATGTCACACATTAGTCGATTATTTTAGGTTAAACATGAGAGTTTTTAATCTTTCTACTCTTGACCTATCACAACAAACATTAATATACATTTCACAAAAGTATGTTCTAGTTAGTTCTCAACATTGAAAAATAACTTTTTAGTATATTATATGTAATCTTAAATCTAAATGAGAATCAAGCAAATTAAATGTAAACCCTTTAAGATTTATAAAATATAATGTAATGTTATTAAGCATATTTTTTGGCCATTAAGTGAATCTTATAACAATATATCTATCTACTTAGCATATATGTGAGAATCAACTAATTATTTATTCCTTTGTGCCTAAATAGAAACCTATGATGTCCTAAACATAGTCAAATTCTATTAACTTCTTATTCAATCATCATCCTTCATTCACAATAAGAAAGCACAAGAGACAATCTCAAATTTTTTCATGCTTTCAATTATATTAACAAGTAGCAAACTTAGCATCCCATTCAATTCTTAAATTTTTTTAAATGGAATCACTTTATAACTACTTTTTGTTGCAAAAATAATCAATAAAATAATATAATGTTGCAACAAAAGTAAATTAAAAAAAAAAAAAGGATATTATGTGCTAGGCACTATCCTTAAAAATAATTTTTGCCCTAATAGATAAATTATCCTAATGCAATTGGTTTTAACAACTATCCTTCTAGAATACAATAAACCTTCTCATTAATATGCACCTCAAATAATGAGACAATAGAAACAACTTAATTTTTAATTAACCTAGTAATATGTTATGAATTGTTATAAATAATATCTACCATCTACCATATTACAAAAATAAGGGGAAGAAACTAATTTATATTAGACATGACTTAATAACTCATAAAGTGTATTAATATTTAATATAAATTCCAATAGTAATAAATGGTTAGCATTATTATGATCCACAACAGCAAATAATGAACATATAACAGCTAGTCCAATAACCATATAATAACTAGCTTAATGGTCATATAACAAATAGCTTAATAGTTATAAAATGACTAGTTGATCAAGTCTAAAAATATAGTAATTAGTCAATGAAAATACATTAATTTACAATAATTTCTCACTATTTTAAAAAGCTAATTTTGTTGAGTTAATCAGTGAAAAGATAATACATTATCTTTGGTGCCTTTTACACTATTAACCAAAGATTATGATATACAAGTTTTGATATTTAGAAGCATAGTAAAATAAAAATGGTTATGAATCATAACTTTTTTATAAATACCAGTGAATTTGCCTTCATATTACATTTTTTAATATCATATTGTTTATCATGGTTAGACCCTGTTAAACCATAGGTATGTTTAGTTTATTTTCATAAAAACTTTAAAGTACTTGCTAAGGATCTCATAGGAGTAGTCTTACTCCACTCTTATATAGTTGAATCTATTAAGTGTGTATTCTAGTAATGCATCATCTACAAGAGTTATAGAATTCATTAAAAGTATAACTCATCATCAAACATTAGAATTTATGCACTATCTATACCTTAGGAAGGAACATTACAATTTTAATAATGCAAACAAAGTCAATTAATGACTGTTATTATCCATTTAAACTTACTTTAAGAGATCTCTTATTACATAGATTAGGTTCCTATCACTCTTTATTAAGTGTGCATTCGAATAATACATCATCTATAAGGGTTGTAAAATATAACTCAACTTTAAACATTAGAAGTTTTACACTATCTACATCATATAAAGGGATTTTACAATTTTGATAATGCATACAACGTCAATTAATGACTTATTATTACCCATATGAACCTACTTTAAGGAATGTCCTATTAAATAGGTTAAGTTCCCGTTACTCTTTACCATGCTTTATAAGCATTTGTCTAATTCTCTTAATATAATTTTTACTAACTTTTTACTTAATGACTTAGTCAGAGGGTCACCTTAATTCAGCTTTGACTATATAAAATCAAAAGATCACTTTATCATTCAACAATTTAGTTTATCAACTCATGACTTACACAAACATGTTTTTTCTTTCTATTATTTGATTTGCTCTTGACATAAGCAATAAAGATGTGGCTATCATAATACATTAGTAGTTATAATGTGGGTTTCATCCATAATGAAATATCCATTAAAAATTTTGTTAGATAATTTGTCTCCACACTAGCCATATCTATAGTTATAAGCTCTCAAGTAATAATTATTTATTTATTAAACTTTCAAACCATTGTTTCACCTTTAAAGGTGAACATATCTCAATTGAATCAAAGATTTAGTTAACATAATTATATTCTTCTAATATAATGAAAATCCATTATAAAATATCATATTTAGGTGTAAGCATGAAATTTATAGCCCAAATTAATACCCTTTAAAGGCATACTAGTACACCTCTACTAGTAATCTTAATTTGCTATCTTGCAAGTGACAATTGATTCACATAATCACACTTTTGCAAATCAAAAAATGTTACAAGTACAATTCCCTACACATGGTTATGGGAACAACAATGAAAGCAACCATCACTATCCTTTTAAAAGAAAAATAATAACAAAGGTGAAATTATATTGTTATGATTTATCTAGTCAAAAAGTGTAATGCTTTCCAACCTTTTATGCCATCAATAAGTGAGTGAGATACCAACAATGTGAAGATGTCCAAAATAATTGTTATTTTATTTGTCATGTAATAATTAAGTATCTTTGCTTAAATTGCATTAAAAAAAAAAAAGTTATGCTTACTCAACATAAAATACATACCAGTATAGAGTATAAGATATGACAATAAGTTGTACCTAAGACAATTTTGAATATTTTATATACCAAGCTTGCCACATGGCAAGGATTCATTCATCAACTCTTATGGTGGCTCATCACATTAATATGTTTTGTTGAATATAAGCATGTGACCAGTCATAACTGCAATCCTAAAATCCAACTTTCATAGAAACTCAAAAACTAGAATTTTACCTTTTGGTTGTTAGAATTTCACATCAAATTTAAATTCAGCACTACAAAAAAAAAAAAAAAATCCAAAATGGATAATCTCAAGTCAAAATATCCAATGAAAATTTGGAATGCATTGATCTTTTATCTTTACATACCGATCATTCCATCACAACTTATGTTTGAAGATCTTAACTAGAAAATAAAAATTACACAAATTAGTCTTACACCAACAAATATGTGCTACAATTTTCATATAAAAGGAAACTATCTTTAATATTGTTGGAAAAATAATCAATAAAATAACATAATGTTATAATAAAGTAAATTAACAAAAAAAGATATCATGTCTAAAGTGTGTTAGGCACTGTCCTTAAGGTAGGTAATTTCTGTCCCAATAAACAAATTATCCCAGTGTAGTAAGTAATAGTGGCTATCCTTCCAAGATATGACAAACCTTACTATTAATATGTACCTTAAATAGTAAGGCAATAAAAAGAACTTAATTTTTTATTAACCTAACAATAAACTATGAATTATTATAAATAGTGTTTAATATCTATTACCTAATGTCTTACAAGAATAAGAGGAAGAGACTAATTTATATTAGTTATAATTTAATAATTTATAAAATGAAATAATATTTAACATAAATTCTAACAATAAAAAATAACTAGCATTATTATGATCTATAACAACTAGTAATGAACATATAATGACTAGTAATAAATATATAACAACTGGTAATGGACACATAATGACTAATCCAATAGTCATAAAATGACTAGCCTAATGATAATAAATTGACTACTGACCAAGTCTAGAAATATAGTAATTAATTTTTGAAAATACAGTAATTTACAACACTTTCATGCAGTTGAACTTCCCAATAACCACATGTTCCCATTAATTTAAGCGAGATGAAATACGTTTTTGCATATCTCAACACAACAATTTAGTAAACCACTTAGTTCATTAATTTTCTAATTTACCATAAATTAGAAGACTTAATCAGCTAAATCTTTACTAAAAATGTGTTCTTTTCAAAACACGATATCTCATGAAACTAATTTACTCATACTCCTACATGTCCATTCATCAATGAACATTATGCCTATGACAATATTCATTAAATCCTTAAAGATACATTTCTTACATTTTTAGGCACAAGGTTTACTCTTTACTCATACTCCTACATGTCTATTCATCAATGAACATTATGCCCTATGACAATATTCATTAAATCCTCAAAGATACATTTCTTACATTTTTAGGCACAAGGTTTACTCTTTAATGAAAGGTTATTAAACAATAACAACTAACCTTAAAGTTACAAACTACTTAAGTTTCTACTTTTAACTCATAAGGTAAGAAATGGTTAAATTTAAGGTACAAGGTCAAACATATAAGATGCTCTCTCTTTTTGCATCTTGTAATATTTGTATATTTCTTTCTTGCATTATTATTAACCTTACAAGCTTTTACAATCTACTTTTTTGTTCACCAAAATAACACTTCATTACAAAATTCCTTGAATAGCTAGCAATCTCATTTCTCTATTTTCATTATAAACATTATTGAATCTCCATCATAACATTAACCCTTCTTTTTATTTATTTATTTTACTAATTTTTTGCCACAAAAATATTATCTAAAAGTAATCTTATACTTAAATATGTTAGAAATCATAGATATAACCAAAAGCTTGAAGCCGTCTACAAATATAATAAAAAGCAAGTCCAATACCTTGTCTTTTCATTCATTAACTTATAATTATCAAAATGGATTAATAATAATAGAATTATAGTTTTAATTGTTTTTCAAATAGATTCATTTATATCTTTAATTAAGTCATATTGGATTATGGGTTAATCAACATAAAGGAGTAAATTTGACACAATTTTCTCTAACTTAACTTTTAATCTTTCATTACCTAATATGACTTAATTAATCATTCAAACTAAATATCGACGTTAATGCTCTTTTTGAGTTAATGCAATTAAGGAAAAATAATTAATATTATAAACTTTATCTATATAATTAAATTTATTAGGTAAAAACTATAAGAAATAATGTTACCTTAAAATTTATATTATCATTATAGGACTGCAAATTATAACCCAAATAAAGAAAAATGAAGATAAAGACCAATGCACGTAACCTTCAATTAAGTTAGACAAAATAAAAACAAAATACCTTGTATGAATAAAAAATATTAAATATAATAGATAAAAATATAAAAAATAATTTTAATAAAATAAATAAATAAATAAATAAATAAATAAACAAGTATACAGCTACTTCGAACTCACCGACAATTTGCAGTCATGTTAGATCCCTGACCTCAATTCAAAAACAGAGCGCAGGAAGCTGGCAACCGATGTTTCTAACAAAAGTCTCATCATTATCGAGACGCACAAAAGGCATGCGTCACCGACGTTGAGCCCATCTGCAATGAAATAATATGTAATAAAATATTTTTAAAAATTTTTAATTTTTTAATAAAAAATACTTTATATACATAAAAAATAATAAAATATATAAATAAATTAAACAAAATATTTATAAAAAATTTTTAAAAAAATGTGACAATGATGATATTTTAATTATTATACTTTTTATTGATATTTTTATATATTTTTTTATTTTATATACATATTTTATTATTTTTTTTATAAATTATATAATTTATGTCAAAAAAATTTTAATTTTTTTAAAAAAATATTATTTTATTTAGATTAACATCACGTTGAAATCACCCAATAGACCTTAAATCAGTTCCCTGGTCATTTTGTGCATCAGGCAATCATTTTTCCTTAACAAAATTAAATCACTGTTGGAGAACTTAAATGAAAAAAAAAAAAAAAAAAGCCCGTGCGAATGGCAATATAGATTTACGGGTCTTCCCAATCGTCTCTTTTTCAAATTTTATTGCTGTCCGCTTCTTGGGACACCAGCCAGGTTTGGTGAGCAACAACAGAAGAAAAGCTAACACGGGAAACATTGTCATTTACGACCAAATGGAAGACATGGCTTCTTGCTGTCGGTACCATGGCTGTACGCGGTTCAGTTAATCGATAAAATTTATAATCGAGCAAAAAATTTTGATTATTTTAAATTAAAATTTAATTTTTTAACTGAAAATTTAATTAATCGAACATTTTAGTTAATTTTCATTAACCATTAATTGAATTCAATAAGACATTAAAAATTATAATTTAAATGTGAAAAAAAAATCTAATTGAATTAAAAATTTTAATTATTTTAAATTAAAAATTATTTTTAAATTAAAAATTCAGATAATCAAAAATTTTGATTTTTTTTTTATTAACTATGAATTGAATTCAATGAAAAAATTAAAAATATATTTTAAATGCAAAAAAAAAAAAAGAGATGTATTTTGTAGTTTAAAATAAAAATATTATTTTTGATGTATTTAAAAAAAATTATAATTATCATTATAATTAAAATTAATATTTATTTGTTATTAATTTTTATATTAGTAATATTTTTTTCTTATTATTAGAATAAAAATTTTAAAATATATAAAATAATATTTCAATTCGGTTCAATTAATTACAATTTTTTTAATATAAAAATTAAAATTAAATTAAAATTTTCAATTTTTATTCAATTTGATTAACTAACTATTAAATCAATTCAATTACATTTTGTCAATCAACTAAAATTTGCAATTTTTGCAAAACACCCCTAATTGGCACCAAACATAGATTTGCGACACCATTTGTCCTAACATTCACTTGTCACATAGGCAAAGAACACATTAATTATGAGATGATGATAGTGTGGTTAGCAAGCATTCACCTAAAAAATCATTATATGTCTATACGAGGATTATATTAATCAGTGTCCATAACTGTAATCAAGATACAGCTTTCCAATGATAAGACTCGTAGATTTAAAGGGGAAAGCACACAGTTGTGGTCAAGTGGTATTTACTACTGAGAGTTGTCCTTCTTGGCAGGTGTTAACCAGTTTAATTTCTAGTATCATAGTCTCGAATACAATTAAAAAAGAAAAAGGCAAATGTCTGCGTTTCCTGTAATTTTCTTCTCGTAATGAAGACCAGGAAGAATGTAGGATGACATTTCTCTGTCTATGCAGGCAACAGGTATGCCTCAGACGACCTTCAAGACAATAAGCGAGAGTAAAAGTTAAGAAATTTTGGACCCATGGCACTTGCACTGAGACAAACCCTACAACTAAAATCTCTAGATCTTCTTTGCACCCTAACCTCAACTAAAAGAGGATCTAAAGTCTCACTCACCCAAAAATTGAGTTGATACAAGAGGACTGGAAAACGGCTTGGAAGTACTTGGCACCAATAGGCCCAAGAAGCCTTTTTTTTTTTTTTTAGTTTTTTTCCCCGGGGGGGGGGGTGTGGTGGAGGGAGAGAGGGGGGTTCAGCCCACTTCATTTGATTATCATGGCAACACCTGTCCCAATCTGCATATGGTTCATACCATATAAACTCGCCACTAGTCAAACTTTCATTGCTTAACCAAATATAAAATGAATGATGCACCAATATGGCTAAACCACCTCTAAACGATTAAAATAAATAAATCAAGTTGGTCAACTTAAAACCTGCAGTTTGGTGTATGTAGGACTGAATTGTATGACATCTTTATCATCGTTTGTTTTTTTAACGTGACATTTACAAATACAAGAGCATTTTATTAGATAAAAGGGCCACCCTAAATTTGGTTTTGCTTGAAGACCAAGAAGCATAAACTGATAATTAATGAAACCCACACTTCAACAACTTAGGGATGGCACCTTTAGACTCCTTCCCATTTTAAAACCCTCAACACCTTTTGTTGGTTTCTCCAACTCCCTTTTTACATCTACCCAATTAATGACAACAGAAATTTCACGTTTTCTCCGCCAATGTCTGTAGCTTATCCAAAGAAACAGGTTCTGGAGAAGAACATTTTCTTCCAAGAAAATGAGAAGCCAAATAGTAACCAAGGCATCCTGCCAAAGAACCTCAAGAAAGTGTACCCAGTTGGCCTGAATAGAAGCAGTTCATCCGTATCATTATCTTCAGTGTCCTTGTCTTTGTCACAGAACTCCAATGACTCTTCTCTCACAGATTGCTCCACTCCCTTAGATCAGAAGATATCGCTAGCGCTTCGCCTTTTAGCCTCTCCAGGAAGAAGAGAAGTCTCACCACCAGTGGCTAAGAATGTGCAACAGCAGCAGCAACACAGCCAGGGGTCTAATGGTGGGGAGTTGAGGAGGTGCAATTGGATCACTAAAAACAGCGGTAACATGATAAAGCCACGTTGTTATTCGCTTTCCTACTGCAAACTAACTCATCTTTTTCATGCATATATAGCAAAGTATCTTATCTGTACAAATTTTTTATTTTTCTGAATTTCATGCCAAATGTTACGTCAGAATTTATTGACAAAATGACCTGAAGAAAAGCAAAGGAAGAGAAGAAAAAGGTTAAAAAGAGAAAGTTATACTTATGATGTTACTTTTATTGTGGGGTGAGCCACTATTGCTTCACTTCTACTCATTTTGTCATTAATGAAATGGTTGCTAGGATCCTTATATCCCTCATCTCTCTACCAAATGCTACAAATACTACATAGTCTAACGTGCCAATTTTCAATCTGCAATCGAATGCAACATATACCACTTTTCATTGCTTTGATGGAGATTATAGAATGCTTCAGTATACCTACCATGCCATAAGAAGTAGACATTCTCGTAAAAATTTCCAATGTATAGGCAATATATCGTAACATGACCTACCATAATATTTTAATAGCCTGATAACAATTTAAAATGAACAGCCTGTTTATAGAACGAAAGGATCTTAATTATACACGGACATTGATTCAAAGTTTGATGCGCAGATAAAGCTTATGTAGCATTTCATGACGAAATCTGGGGAGTTCCAGTCTATGACGACAAGTAAGTTGTGTTCATTGAATGAGGTTCACCTACTTAATAATTATGGGATGTATTTTTGTCAACTTAGGTTGGTATGTGTTCTAATAAAAAACAGTCAACTCTTCGAGTTGCTTGCAATGTCTGGTATGTTGATGGACTACAATTGGACAGAGATACTAAAAAGAAAAGAACTATTCAGGTACTTTCCGTGAACTACTCCGTGTTTCAACAAACATAATTTCACTTAATACGTTGGATGTTATGTACAATTCAGATTACATTGTGAATGACAGCTAAGTACATAAAGCTCGTGACTTTGTTGGAACATATATAGGGAAGCTTTCTGTGGATTTGATCCTAATATTGTTGCGAAATTGGAAGAGAAAGAAATCATGGAGATAGCCTCCAACAAAGCAATCATGCTGGCTGAGTGCAGAGTGAGGTGCATAGTCGACAATGCCAAATGCATAGTGAAGGCAAAGTTCCCAAAACTCATTAATGTCTATAGTTGTACTTGCAATGGTTTTATTATATATATGTATATAATATATGGATTGACATTATTCACTCACTGAAATGTGACTTTGCTGCAAGCACAGATTGCAAGAGAATATGGATCTTTTAGTAGCTACATGTGGGGCTACGTGAATTACAAACCAGTGATCAACAGATTCAAATACCCCAGAAGCGTTCCGCTAAGATCGCCAAAAGCAGAGGCCATTAGTAAGGACCTACTGAAGCACGGATTCCGATTGGTTGGTCCAGTGATTGTTTATTCATTCATGCAAGCAGCAGGGTTGACGATAGACCATCTTGTTGATTGTTTTCGGTACGGTGAATGCGTAAGCCTATCAGAAAGACCTTGGAGGCACATCTAACATTTGTATTTTACCTTAAAATCTTGTAAAGACTGGTCTCGAAGGTTGTCAGATTGTAAGTAGAAGCAAATGCCCTGATGTTGGCAGAGCTTTAGTCCCGAAGTTTATGCTTAACAGGAACATACAAACATTGGACTGTATAGCTTCAGTTTGTATCACCTTTCATTGGTCTTTGTCTTGTCCTGATTATTTTTTGTTCATTTCCTGCGTTCCTATCATCAATGAACAGAACATAATTGCTCGTCAGTCTTTCTGGGGAGATTTGAACTAATTTAGTAGCGATTCTTACTTTTTGGGTCCAACTCGGACCGAACCTGAAAACCTCACCCCCTGAAGATTACTTGAGTACCACCAAGTCAAAAACTCAATTTGTATCGACCTCAAAGCTCTGCATCATTAGGTTACACATATTAAAATTATTCCTGCTTATGCAGAAACAATTGTATTTCTAAACTCTCTTTCTAATGTCCAAAATTTGCAAGGATCGTTTCAATTATTACGCATTGGTGTCGTGGTTTTACTGTTGGTTTTCTGATTTGGTGAGCTTGCTTATGGAGAGATGGCGACAACACAGCAACCATTGCCTTCTTGTTGATAACCATAGGCCATTACTATTAGCAGCTAAACATCCATGAGAGGCAGACGGGAGACCGATGTGGGGAAGATAAGAGCTCGGCATTGCCACTAGACCTTATGGCTGGCGGTTGTGTATTCACGAAATTGAGTCGCAAAGTTTTTAATTTAAGAGAAGATTTAGGAAATAAGAGAACACCATTTTGTTAATATAATCCATTGATTAATTGGCCTTTTATGGTGGAAAAATATCCTGAAAAGGAAATCTCGAGAAATAAGTTATATCTTCTCAAAGAATAAAGTTGATGAAATTTTTAATATTTATTATGAATAAATGGTGGATTTAGACGTAACATTTTTCTTATGATAGTGTAAAATGGTCGAGTTTTGACCTTTTCTTTATTTTTTTTAAGTCTAATTATTTCATAATTCATTTATTTTTTGGATTGTATTGTTCCGCATTTGAAAATTTGAATAATGAGTTCAATACAACTCATATGTCTAAGCACTATGTACTCATATTGTATCATGTTTAGACTGTTACTCATACTTAAATCATACCTAAGCATAGTATTTATAAAAAAGTAAATTTATAAATAAATAAATATACAAAATAGTAAACAATTTAAGTGAAAAAAAATTAAAAGAGTAGTGAAATTTTTGGATTTAAAAAGGAAAATAACATACAAACAAAATATTTTTATATAAAATTTTATTAATAAAATTTAAATTTGAATTAAAATCACTTAAATTAACTATTTTTTTTGTTTTTTTAGTCAATAATAATATATTATACTCTTTTTTTAATAATTTAATTATATTTAAATTATACAAAATAACACGTAGATTTTTGTCACAATAATTGTTGTAATTTAATCACAAAACAAAAACTTTTAAAATATTATATTAATATTTAATGATATAATAAAAATAGAAAAAGGCTTAGGACGGGTTGTGTCATGCTTCGGCCACGATTCAAAAGCTTTCAGCCCAACTCAAACCTAGGCGACAAGTCGTGTTTAGTACAGTCGGACATTGTTCGTGTGCTGGTCCTTCCTAGGACGGCACATCATCGGGTCGTAGTAGACCAACCCACAGGCCGTCCGTGGGATTTTACATGTTTATATACACTGTGTACCCTATCGCTTGCCGGACCTTGACAGAAATGGGAAAACATAAATAAATTAAAAGACTCGATCCACACTCAAACCAATCATACACTCCGTTGAATTGATCATGGGTTCGTTGTACTAATTCCATGACTACGACGAAAACAATTGTTTAGGGTTATTTGTTGATTTGTTAATATTCTGTCGACATTCCAAATGGAATAATTGAAAATTGAGAATTTGAAGGCACACCAAGCTCAGATTTTTAGCTTATCCAACAGCATCCTGAAGTGTCACAAATGTACTTAGCGCATATTTGGACTCCAACGTAATTATAATATGCCCATGCAAGAACCAAATGAAGCAGCAGCCATGGCGTACCGGCAAAGCTGGAAAGGGATAATCGATGATTAAACTTTACCAAAGTTGAGCCAAAGCCTCCTTTTTTATAGTTGCATGCTTTTGCTCGTAATGCTTTTTATAACCCATATACGGATTACCATCGGCGGCTAACAAGAAGCTGATGCACATGCGCACATGAGATCATACGGCAAAAACAACAGGAAAAAGAAAAAGCAAGCAAGAAGAAGAAGATGCCACTTATCATGACTTCAAGCTCAAAAAGTAATGCGCTTTGGGTATTAGCCTCATGATTTTGTCCTATAAAACGTACGACTCTTGAGCAGACGGATGCATGCATCGACAACTGTATAATTGAGGTAAAGCCTTGTAAAAAAAAAAAAAAAGAAAGTTATTATTACATTTTTTTTTTAATGCTTTTTTCAACCTCAAAAATAAATTATAATATGAACGAACGATTTTTTTAATTACACACACAAGTTGCATATCATTTTATAGAAAGGATGTAGCCAACTTAGGATAACACTTTATAGAATATAGACACACCCTTTGATATATTTATTGGAGACAATTAGTAAAATAATTATTTTATTAATAAAAAATATTTTATTTTATCGTGAATAAAATAAAATATCACTTTTTAAACCCTTTTTCTTACTCAGTGTGACTTTCTGTTTTAATTGTGTACAATGCATTCACCGAAAACTATGAGCCTGCAGAAATTTGCTCCCCCAATTCAAAATAATCGATTCCTTCTCTTATTTTCACGTGTCAGTTCTGTACTGTGTGATCTCCTCAGTCTCCACTCCCAGCCGGTTTTAAGTCTCCCAGGTTGAACCCCACTTCCTTTTTCTTTTGAATTTCATCATTATCATCCTCGTCATTCATCGCATGTGCCGTTGCTTTCCCATCATTCACACTTATTGATCACGCATACAGGTAGGTTAGGCCTCAAATCTTGTGATTGAGAAGAAGAATGTGATGGAGTTCGAGGGATCAAGATGTATGTACACCAAGGAGGAAACGAAGAAGGAATATGTCCGAAGGTTCAGATGTCTCTTTAAGACACTCAAAAAAGTGTTTTGCCAAAACTCGAACATCATTTTGCTTCACAAATGTTACGAAAGGAACAGCTAGACACCATCCCAGGCCCACTTTTTGTTGTCTGCCTGTCCTTCTCTGCGGACTCATCGTTTATCTTGAGCTACACTTCAATTGGAAATTAGACAAAGGGGAGGGTTTTGGAGGTGGCCCTGGACCCCCTGTTCAAGGCACAAATGGATTTATATAAAGCAAAGCAAAATGATTCTGAGATTAGGCTGCCACGTTGGGAGCCGTAGATGTGAACCTTCTGTGTTAATTTGTTAATGAATAGGATTTCACAGTAAATTGTGCTAGGGGTGGTCTATAATTAAGAATGTGCATTGCTGGGAAGTCAAATTCAGAGTTTTTGTAAGAATAATTTATGACTGATAAATACCATTAGAATTAATCTTTCTCGTAAGGTCTAAAAAGTTAAATCAAATTAATGGGATAAAAAATTAAAATATAAATTTATTTCAAAAATTCTTAACTCTAAAAATGAGTAATTAATTAATTAATTATAAATTAATAAATAATTTATAATTTTACTTTAAAAAATTTTTAAAATAATTTTTTACATTTAAATTTTTTAAAAAAATAAAATTTATATTATTAATATATATATATATTTAATATTAAACATTAAAAAATTATAATTTTTTTTAAATTTAATAATCAATTTAATTCTTAAAAAAATTACTCTCTTAATCAAGTTGAAGGGCCGATGAAAACCATAAAATATCCCACAAATTCAGCCGGCAGAATGAATCCGTGCACGACAACCAAGGGGTTCTATAACAGGAAGAAGAACATGGGTCTAAAACAGTATTCACTTTTCTTCCAAGAAACAGCCAGCGGGTTCTCAACGACAACCAATGCAAAAATAAGCTGTAGCCTAAGAGCAGAAAAAGAGTAGCCGTGAAATAATTGAATATCAACATTATTAGAACAACTTCGATCCAAAGCCAGTTGCAGGAAACAAAAGGGGCTGCTATTACATAACAATCTTCATCTAAGGGATCTCACTCCAACAAATTATTTATCCAACAAGTCCACCGCAACTAGGTAGTAGGGGGGGGGGGGAAAATGAAAACAGAATCGTTAAAAAATATAAATATATATATATATATACACACACAAAAAACAACCAACTCTACTCCGCTCCTCGCTTAGCTGATGCCAAGAATACTTACAAGAGGTTCTCCTACAGTTGATGCTAACTACAGCATCAACCAAGAGAGGAAACCCACGAACTGAAGCTATGCTAAAGATCTTTCATCCCACAAACCTAACAAGACTTCATTCATTCTTCTGCATACGGATATTTTCTATCAAAACTGGCACGAAGTACCAAGCCTCTGTCTCTGCCTCTGACCTAACGTCACAGACTTCCGTTTGGCAAATGCTGGGTAAAGCAGCTCCTGAAACTTCTCCAAAAACAGTGTCCATTCCTCCTCATTCATGTCTGCCAGCTTCACAAAACCCGTGCTTGCAGGAAGCTGGTCATTAGCACTCCTGTTCCCAGAGGATGTGTTAGTGAAGTAGCTGTTTTCTGGTTTCACTCCTGAAAAATTCTGATACTTATGATTCTTGACACCTAATGCGGTGTTCTTCAGTGACATTGAAAGCTTTGACATGGTTGGCAACTGCCCTGGACTAGGCAACATGGTGCATCCCTCTTGCCAATCCTCTCCTCCGCTTTCCTCTTCCTCCTCAGTGCTCTCCTCCAATTTTGAAAGTGGGCAGTGGCCATTAAAAGGCCCAGACCCATTTTGGAACGAAGCTCCAACCATATTATCACAATATATTTTCATCTTTGTGGCAAAGTCAAATTCTGGTTCATCACAGTCTATAAGGAACTGAAAATCCTCATCACCCAAATCAGCTCTGGGAGACAAGGTCTCCATTTCTGCTATCAACCCCTTGGCCTCATTGCATACAACCTCAAGTTCACTGGGTTCCTCCTCACCAGCACGAAATTCCCTCGTCATCATCTCACCAATTTCAGCAAGACACATACCCGAAGCTGCAGCTTCTTTGAGGAAAACTGTGCACAGAATCAAGATGCGCAAACAGGCCTCTCGAATCATCGGAAGTTCTGCCCGCAACATCTCACAGTCTTTAGCAGGATCAAGTTTTGCTATATACTCAAGCTCATCATCTGAAAATGGTATTGATGCCTGAGGCCAATGAATCCACTCAAAATATGGATCCTCCAATGTTTCTGGCAAGCAAAGTCCATGATCAATTGGAATCAGCTCAGTTTGCCCAAATCTGCCAATGCCATCAAGCTTCCTCACCAGAAGGTTTCCCGCATGCCTGTCCGTGTTAAAGATTCTTATATCCAATATTCCAATACGATGCACAGCAGAAACTGGGAAACTTGACGTTCCATGATCACTCGCATCAAAATCATGTGGTATAAACTGTTGAAATGAGGCAATTTTGCTAACCTGCTTCTTCTTGAGAGAATTGTTCCCACTCACCCCATCATTGACATTAAAGATTGAGTGCGTAATCTTTACTAGGGCAGTTGCAGGCACATTGGCAAAGTGATCATAATCGAGAAGGTAGGCTGCAACTTCCCTGAACCCAGTTTCTCCAACCCGAACAGACCGCTTTAAGCCTGGTCGCCCAAGCGCTTTGCCAATAAATCCTTTTGGGTTGTTTGGAGCAAAAGGCTCTTCATCCGTTGGCTTCACAATTGCAACACTCTCACCTCGGCTATTTCTAAAGTAGTAGGCACCTCCTAAACCACTGTGAACAAGAATTGGATCAACACCAAGCTTAATGGCCTTGACAATTTCCTTAACCAGATGTTTCACTCTAGAAAAGATTTTTGCTTGTCCCAATATTTCAATAGGGCCACTCTGATCTCTTTGCTGGATATCCCTGCCAGATGGTGAAAGACAGGGAGTAGATGAGCTTCTGTGCATATAATTCCTTGTTAAAAGAAGAGGTGAATAATTGCGAACAGCACTAAGATCATTTTTCAGCACTTTATCCCCAAAAGTCAAAGAACTTCCCTCAGTTGGAAAATTAAGTGCAAGCTGCAACCTCCGTTTCACAGTATGAGCATTGTCACTTCGATCCAACTCCATACCCAAGACACAACCAGTCTCGGTTTGCACAAAAACACGTCTTCTTCCTGCAGGTTGTTTACCTTCCATTCTATTGCTACCACAGCATTCCCTACTTAGAGGGCTCTTAAAAAGTGACACAGCCATCTGAGTCTGAACTGGGCTGTCCAACTCAGGAGACATGAAATGGAGCAAGAATTCTATCTTTTATCCAACAAGAGAGACAGCAAAAAAGGAAGAAAGCGTCTCCCTTCCCAGGAGACAGCCAAGCTCCAGAGCTGATGGCAACTGATCCGGCACTAAAAAGCGTAATCCACTACCAATCATTAATTAGTTGCCTATCAACCAGACTCCACCCACAAACTCAGGGAGTGAAAAACTATCACCCACTCTATCAGTGACCAAAGATAAAGCACAGAAGTCAATGCTACAAAAACCAAGCCATTCCCTGGCGCTGGACAGCCAAGAACCAAGAATCTAGAAAAGCAACAAAATATCTTGTTGATGTTAGAAGCACTGATATCTTGATTGTTAAATACCCATGGAAAACATAAGTAAAACTAGACATCAGCTACTTATATTAACTGAATTTAATAGATCCATTTCCCCAATTAAATAAAACACCCAAGTGAATGCTTCTAAATAAATGGATCCATAACCACAATTTTTCCCTTCATAAAGGTTTTGAATCCGGAATGTTACCCAACCCGTCTTATGTACATTTCCAAAAGAATTAATGCCTCAGTAGCAGCAGATTTAAGAAACTTTCACAATAACTAAAACTTAAAACCCCCCCCTCCCCAAAACAAAAATAATAATAATAACGCAAAGCAATTACTGAATTCAACCCACGAAATTGATCAAAAACGAATCTTTATGTTGGTCAAAATCAATCGCAAAAACATTAATTTACTCGAATCTTTCGTAAACCTGCATATTAATCACTTACTTACATTATCCATAAACCCAAACCCAACAACGAATGTACAAGAAAAGGAAAAAAAAATGAATAAAAGAGAGGCCAGCCCACATGAAAAACAACGTAAAATTAGAAATCAGAAACAGCAGAACCCCAAAACGAACCCCAGAAAAAAAAAAAAAAAAAAAAAGAAAAACCATTACAACTACGATCCCAACAAAACAAAGCAAAACCCATTACAGAAATAAACCACAAAATGATCAGAGAACATACCAGATTAGCGAGATCTAAGAAAACCGCCAAGAATCTCGAAAGAAACAGAGACAGCCAATGGCTGACGTACAGAAAAAGAATGAAACAAAGAAAAGAAATTAAAAAAAAAAAGGGGGGAAGAAGCAGAAGGGCAAAGGAATCGTCCGACTTGACTCAGTTGAATCCAATATTCCTCAGCCCAGAGCAACACCAAGAGACTGAAATCCCAAAACCCAGAAGCCAAAAGCAATAAAACCCCCAAAAAAAAGAACCCTTGAATTCTTTTCCCTTTCCTTTTTGATTTTTTTTGAGGGTTTTCTTTCCTTTGGTTGGGTTTCCTTTTCTATGCTCTTCCTCTTCTTCCCTCTGTTTCTCTCTTTCCCTCTCTCATTTCCAAGAACGTTCCTTTAACGCGGCTATGGCTATCTGATTAAACCACGGGTCGTTCTTTAACCAACCCTGGTTACCAAACTTTACCCTCTGTCTCTTTCTAAACTTTTTATTCCTCTCTCTGCCTCTCCCTCTCTCTCTCTCTCTCTCTCTCTCGCATGAGTGGAAGAATCTAGAAAGTAGGATCGAGGCCGTTGGATGTCAATGGCGATGCAGGGGAAGCAAGCCGTTGAATTGAGGGACGGAGGCTTGGTGACGTGGAGATAAAGCATTGGGTTATATGACGTGGCGAGTGTCACTCTCCGAGTCACCTTCTTAACACGGTGAGTCAGCTAAAACTAAATCCTTTTTGTTCGAGATTATCTTTAGTTGAAGAAAAATATCATGTGTAAATGTACGCACAAATCTATAAAATTTTAAAAAAAAAAAAATTTATATGAATACATGTAACAACTAAAAATTAAATAATAACAAAAAAAATTTATATAAATTTTTTTAAATATTTTTAATAAAATATTATAACGTATAATAAAATAAAATTAAATAAAATATAAAAATTACATATAAATATATAATAAATATAATCATAAAATTATATAACAATTATTATATATTTTAAATTAAATAATAATTTTTATATATATTTATATTATTTATTATATATTTTATATTTAAAAAAATAAAATAAAATAAAAAAATTTGTGTACAAAAATTCATCTGATTCGTTTGTACCACGTCCATCTTTTTTTTTTTTAATATTTTTTAAAATATTAAAATATTATTTTTGTTATATATATATTAAAATTATAATTTTATTAAAATAAAAAAATATAAATTAATTTTTAAATTAATTGGATGGTATCAATAAGTTATTTGAACGGCTAGATACACTCAAAGGCCGGCCATTGCTGACACCCAACAGATTCCAATGCCGCCGTAAACACCGCACGTGATGGTGACTCACTGGTTTTTATCTGATCCGTCGGTGTTATCGGGCCACGTGTTGCTTGTAACAAATTCTTGTTTCAGCCTTTACTCCAAACTGCTGAAAATAATATATATTAAATTAAAATCCTCGTTTCAGATAAATCAAAGTGGAAACACTCTCGTCATTGTTGGGCCGTGTCTTGATTCGTTTACGTGGTAGATTTTTTCCTTGTCACGTTTCTCTTGGGCCTACCACTACCTGAGGATTTTGTTTTCATCAATTTTAAAAAATATTAAAATTTATTTATTAATATTTTTATTTAATTATTTTTATAAAAATATTATTAAATTTAAATAAATTTTTTTATATATAATTTTGATATTAATAAATTTAAAATTTAATATTATATTTTTTAAAAAAATTATTAAAAACAAATTATTTAGATTTTATTGGTGAGAATTTGCATCATTAAATTCACGATATTTTTAACTGCTATTACTTATGAATGATTGAATGGACACCATTTGCCCCGTCACATCAGGCACACAAAACCAATCATGTTAGACGCTGAAAATTTCTTGTTTTCAAAGTTTTAATACAACACGACGGAGAAACTACTGGTTTGATCATGAAAACTTGAAAGAAAAATGTTATCCTTAGATTTATTCAAAATGTCATAAAATGAAAAATGTTAGAACGAGCACAGATTTTTGACACAAGAGCAAAGCAGATATATTAAAAACCCCGTCTTGATTATTATTATTATTATTATTAGGTTGTAAATTTGTAATCTGTTTTTTCTTTTTTCTTTTTTGTTTGTTTTAAAACTACGATTATGATTCCAATTTTTCTGTAAGAAAACTAGACACAGCCCCCCACTCCCCACCCCCCAAAAACAAAACAGAAAGAGAAAAACCCTTCAAGCTGCAATGGGCCAAAAGTTAAAATCACGAGACGACAAAATGATGGCCAATGATATTCTGCCACGTTGCAATCAAACAAAGTTCCTCAAATTGGTTTAATCAAAATTGTAGCGTCCGTTTTTGTTTGTTCTTTCTAATGAAAAGGAAAATACATAAAATTCAAGTGGAATACGATACCGATACCGTCCCAGTGGTTTTCTTTTTGTCGCGCGCCCGTTGTTTTGCATTCTCTAGCCACTGTTTGTTTTTCTTTTTGTTTTATCAGAAGACTCATTGTATAAGAGTTTTTTTTTAACAAAAAAAAATTAATCTACACTTTAAAATAAATATTTAAAATTTGTATTTTTAATATGTATTTATTTGATAAAAATCTCTGCAACTCTCAATATAAAAGCCTTAAGTAGGCGTCGCCCAATAGCATAACAGAGCACCTCTATACCAATCTACCAAAGTTTCAAGCACATTATTTCTTTCTTTCATGGCATATGTTCAATGGCTATTTAGACTCAAATTTTACCAATCCCCACTTCCTAATTTTGGTTGAAGGACAATACTGCAAAGGAAGCCCCATGATGCATCTGGAAGCAGCGAAATGAGAAAGTCATTGGAAGCGACAGTCCTAATGTCATTCAACCTTATCAACGAAGACTTTTAACATTGCGCGTGAACTTGTAAAGATTTGCTTGCTTACTCCATGATTCATCTTCTTCTACTAAAGTGCAATTATTGTCTCGGGAGATATCTAAAACTGGTTATTTTAAATTGAATATGGATTGCAACTCGGACAATCCAATGCCCGGAGACTGGTTCGGAATATTGCTAGTCGTTGGGCTGCCGACTTTTTCTACGAGAGTTGGGTTTAACATCAATCCAGATCGTTGAAATGTTTGCACTGAAGGAAGAACAACTTTCAGTGTGCTGAAATCTGAACGCTAGGAACGGAGTGATGCACATTGGCTCACAAGTGGCTCTTAAGCTGACACAGTTGGTTAATTTTATATCTAATTAATTAATTGAACTGAAATATATCAACTTAAAAAAAAAAAAAAAAATTCAAATCGAAGGTGGGACTACATTTGACAAAACAAAAATTAATTTTTTTTATTTTTGGTGATTAATCCTAGTTTGAATCCAAACAAACTAAATCAAGAAGAATCCTAGCTAAATGAATAATATGACTGTCTAAAGTTTGAAATTGTAGATAAGAATAGAATATAAGACTCAAAATTGATTCTGTCGGGTACATATTAAATCTATAAAGCATTGTTTAGTGGACTTGACATATCCAATAATTATACCCAGAAATGCTTTAGTTAACCAAAATAAAAAATAAAAAAAATTAAAAAAACGTTTGATAAGAAAAGCCTTGAGGATCATGATGGTTATGTCCACATCAAGAGAGAACAACTTTAGACTTGCTTGTAAAGATATCACTTTCGAGAATAAAAAATTTTAACTTGTTCCCTGTTCCCTGTTCCCCGGTATGATAAAAATATTCGAGAAGACTTTTTTTTTTTTTTTTTTTAAAAGAAAATTGCATCGTGTATGTGAAAGCTTATGTATTCTTTTTCATGAAGTTACAATTTTTATTTGCACAATCAGATCCAAATTATTGTAATTTTTTTTTGTTTTTTTGGTCACCACAAATTTTTTGTATGAACAATGTGCAGTTGACGATAGAATGAATGTGTAATTGTGTGCATATGGTGACTCGACCTACGTCTTGCATATGAAAACAAACGTCGTTTCCCCCTCTTTTTAATTCCAATGAGGAAATTGACGTGGTTTGAGACAACGATTGTTACAAAACACAAGGGGTTCCAATTGACAAAGTGAGCTTCCTCTTTCATTTTGTTAAACAAAGTCTGATTTTTTGGGGGGACGAGAGCATGAAGAGTTGTTTTTCTACATAAATCTTCCTATTTCTGCCAAAAGCTTGTTTTATGGCATTTTCTAATGAAATAGCGATTTGTGTGGAAACGAAATTATTATTTTAAAAAAAAAAAACTGGGCCTATTATTTCCAACTCTATAGTTGGGCTATTAGTTTATCCATTGGGCTTCTCAATCGGGCTCCATGCTTTATTTTTCAATAAGTAAACAATTGAGTTTTTTTTTTTTTTTTTAAAAAAAAAAAAAAAGAATAAACTTTTGTATCCGAAAAATGAATAATATCTAGACCCAAAAAAAAAAAAAAGAAAGAATAATATCAATAAATATGAAGAAATAAATATATAAATATTGATTGAATCAATAAAAAAAAAAAAAGACTAAACGCTCAGCCAAGTCAATGGTCGGACTGAGTTAGAGAGAGAATTATTCAGTTATTTATCAGCCTTCTCTTAGAGTCAATCTGTGGTTTTGACCCCAAAAAAAATAATAATAAAATAAAAATAAATAAAAAACAGAGTGGTCATTTGCCTTTACCTTGAAGCCAAAGTTTCCAATAATATGCTGGTCTTTCTTTGGTAAAACACTTTTACTTGGTCGTCAAGAAAAGATGACATTTCTACTTGATCGTCAAGAAATATGAGACTATATAAGAGGGTGAAGCCCGTTTCTCTGAACTCAACCGGTAAAATCTTGCATGTACACATAAATTGAGCACAAGCATATCCATTTGCAGCTATGGCTTAACTTGGTGTTTCATCGTGTAAAAATGTCAATTGATCGGGCAAAGATAAAGTTATGAGCAAAGACAAGGCAGCTAGACGACACTCATCAATCCTAGTATTGTTAGCCTCGTGCTTCGGTATCTCTGGTAGGGGTGCAAGTGTTAAGGGTGAAGAAGCTGCGCCGCCAGCCCCCCCGGGGCCGGTGGCCTCCATGGTGGCTGCAGCAAAGCATTTCTCTTCTGCCCATAAGGTAAGGTTAAATTAGTTTAGCATTTTATGGCTTGTAATCTATAAATGTATGCTGGATCTGTTATAAAGTTCCAGTCTTTTCTTTTCTGCTTGCTGGTATGAGCATAAAGTGGGGTATTGGCTCAGGCTTCTCCGCTCAGCAGACAATAAGAGCCTGAATTCTCCTAGTGATCCTTTACTTCTTTCTGTTTAAGTCAGGGACGCTTGTCAATGGTATCAAAAAATGAGCTTCGGCTCTTCTACGTTGAGCTGTTTGGTAGTTTGATAAAAAAATCCATTGGATGAGCTCAAGCTCTACTACCTTCAAATGCCATTGACCGTGAAAAATGTAAATCATGTTTTTGATGATGAAAAGTGCCACATATTTTTGACTTGAGACGAAGCGAATATGCTCAATGAAACCCTCTGTGTCGTACTTGACAGCTCCTTTCAGCAATTCCCAATTTCGTGCTGCAATGCAAACATGCAACAATCAATTATTGGGTGTACGTTGAAAGACGAAATATTTGAAAAATTATAAAAACGAAAAAAAGAGAAACACAAAATATAATTCACACGACTCAAAAATAAAATGCTTTTACATCTATAATTATATTAAAATTTAATAATTTTAAAAATTATTAATCTTTTTATTTAAAAAAATAAAATAAAATAAATTATATATTTATTTTACATATAAATAATTATTTTTTTATTTAAAAATTAATTATTAAATTAATAATTATCATATTATAATTAAATTTTTCTTATAATTTATAATTTTAGTATAATATCTTACTAATAATTAATCATAAAAACCAATTAAAATTACAAATAATTTCAATTTTTTTATAACCATCAACTTAATTAAAATATTAATAAAATTTTTTATATTATGAAATTTTTTTTATATTTTTAAAAAAAATTGTACTTTAACTATTATAGTGTGACTTTCAATTTTTTTATAACCATCAACTTAATTAAAATATTAATAGAATTCTTTATATTATATATTATTTTCAAAATTAATATCTCGTCAATTAATAAATTAAATGTAAATTAATTTTTAAATTATGAGATTTTTTTTTTTAATTTTTTTTTTAAAATTACACTTCAACTATTATAGTGTGGCTTGCAAAATTTTTCAAAATATTCTTTAATTAAATCAATTCGTTACTAATTTTAGTGATGATGACATATTGAACTTTAATAGTTGATAAGATCACAATTTTTTGTACTTGATATATCCAACTCACATTAGTGCACCCAAAGTATAAACATAACTGTTATACTCTTTTTACCACCAAGATATGCATCAACAAAACTTTGTAAGTTTATATTGATCTTCCTAAAACACAATATTGCATTTATGCTACCTTTCAAATAACAACAAATTCACTAAACAACCTTCCAATGTTGTTTATCATGATTAGTCATGTATCGACTTACTACTCTCCTTACAAGTACATATGAGATTTGGTACAAATCATAATATATATAATATTACGAATCATTGAGGTATAAGAAATTATTTACATGTACTTTCACTCTTTATTTGTTATTAGTAATTGTTCCTTTAAAAGCGCAAATTGATTTGCCAAAAGAGTGCTAATCAACTTTGTTTTTTACATCTTAAATTGGTTCAAAAGCTTTTAATATAAGTAATTTGTGATAGTTTTAATGTATTAGTCTCTTAGTTTCTTATGATTTTCATCATAAGAATTTTTTTTACAACTTTGAGATCTTTCATTATATATTCATTTGATAATCTTTACTTTAAATTATTAATTTCTTAAATATTAAAACTTATAATGAACATATTATCTATATATAAGAGCAAAATAATATAGAAATTGTTAAATTTATTAAAATAACAATAATAATTTATGTTATGTCTCTTGAAATTGCAATTATAAATAAAGATATCAAATTTTTTATACCATTACCTTGTAGTTTTTTTCAAACTATAAAAATTTTAATTGACCTTTGCACACAAAATTTTTCTTTTTAAGAATTTAAAAACCTTTCAATTGTATCATTTATATTGAGTTATTATATATACAAATTTTCAAATGCAACAACACTTAACACTAACTAAATTGTTAATATCTTCACAATTGAAAAGAATATTTCAATATAGTCAATACCTCTTTTCTGCTAAAATCCCCTTCATAACCCACCTTACCTTATATCTTTTATTGTTATTATGTTTTTTTTTTTTTTACTTGGTAAATTTATTTGTTATTTAATGTCTTTTTTCCTTTTAGTAATTAAGTTAGCTCTTGTGTATAATTTTTTGTAGCAAACTCATATATTTTTCCATAGTTAACTCCTAATTAACATAATTTTCAACTTATGTTGTTTCATCAAAATATTATGGTTCACCTTCATCAATCAATTGTAAATAATACAATAAAAGGAATAATTGTTGTAAAAGCTTAAATATTCTATTAGATTTCTTCTCCTAAATTATTAATATAGATAATTCTGATTATATTGAGATATTTTTAGAATTTTCTAACATTCTTCTACTCATAACAAATATGTAGGAATTTCAAGAGATTTTTTTTCTTTTTAATTACAACTCCTTTGAAGTATATTTTTTTGATTTAATTTATTTAGAATATGGACAATTTTTTTGTTTTTCCTTTTGGTTTTGCATGTTTGAGGTTTGCCATTGTCTTTGATTTCATTAAATTAGATAGCAATTTGGTAAGTATTTTATCATTGTAGGGATTTTCTTTGAAATCTTTGTGTTAATTAGAGAAGTTGAGGAGGTGAAGGGAAATAATAAAGATACATTAGCTATAACATGTACATACATTAGTCATATTAGTTATATTTGTTTTTCCCTCGTCGCATTCCAAACTTTGGTTATACATTTATGTATAAACTAAAATTTTGAATATTTTCATTAGATTTGATTAACTATTCAATTCACTAAAACTGAACTAAAATTTGGTGAATCGAATTTTCTAATAAAAAATCATTTAAAAATTGCACAACATACAAAATTTCACGATAGACTACTTGATAATAAGACGTAAAACACAAAAGATAGAGTTTCTCATCATCGGAGAAGAAAAGAAAATGATAATATACTGTAGCTTTTTTTAACCCTTACTGTCAGGCCTAATAACATAGATTAAACTTTAATTCACCAATTAATAACATTATCAAGTAAATAATAATAATAATAATAAAGAATGAGAGAGAGAGAGAGGGAGAAAGGAAAATACAGAGAGAGGCATCAATTACCATTATTTTCTTCTTCTTTTATGTTTAGTCGGCCAACAAATCGGAGGCAAACTCCATATCAAAATATCCCATTTGCTAGAACGTCCTTCATTGCTACAAAACTCGTATTACACAACCTTGTCTGCTCGGTTTGACTGCGGTCGATTAGAGGAGCAGTGACCACGGTTCAAAAGTAATATTTTGTTTATGTATTAAGTAATAATTGGGGAGAGAGGTGGCACTAATGTCCAGCATGAATTGAATCATGCTGTACTACAACAAAACATAAACTTTGGGGTAATACCCACAATTAAAACCTAATACCTTCTCATCCCCAACTTCTAGCGCTGATGGTCGTATTCTTGATTCCTTTACAAGTTCACTTCTCATCCCCATTCATTGTATATGGATTAATAATAATTGTTTGACCATTAATAACGTATTAGATTTGAAATCAAATACCAAATTAATGATATAATTCTAAAAATATATATTGAATTTGACGAGAAAAAAAAAAGCACATGATTTTTCTTTTTTTTTTTTAAATTAACCCCAAACTAAATTCTGGGGTCTTTAGATTGGTCAAAATTGGAATATTGACTAAGTAGTTTGCGTGAAGAGAATCATTGACCTTGTTGCACAACGTGAAAAAGTTTACGAAAGACTTTGGTTTTGGGCTTCGACGATTCCTTGGGATCCCAATAAGTCTGCGTGTTTGGTTTTCTTTCTGAAGCTCTTGGGACTGAATGGGACCGCCTGGGCCCACAAGATCATCAAAGGACAAAACGTGTACAAACGAGGGAAAATGGGCATTTCGGCTGATTTATTTGCAGCTTCCGTTCAAGGATTTAATTCTTATCCTTGTCGGCTCTCACGTGAACACCCCCACAGCCCATCACTGCCCCGCTACGAAATGCAATACACCTCACAGCTTTCATTATAATAAACCTGCTTATTATTATTATTGAAAAGATCTTTTTTTTTTTTTTTTTTTTTTGTCTTTTGTGTAAGAAAATTCTCAATAATTTGGGCTTGAAATGGCACCTCAGGTTGAAAATTATTCTTGATCGTTTTATTTAATATTTTTTTATAAAAAATTTATTACTTAAATTTTATTGTCTCTAAACATAATTACCAACATTTATAAAAAACTTATTATCTAAATTTTTATTTTATATTTAAAAATAAGTGATAATAAAAAAATATAAAATTAAATTTATATAAAAATTAAACCAAAAAAAAAAAAGATTATTAATTAAATTATTGTTTGGTGTGATTTATTTAAAAGTCATTCACGTTATATATACCACGTTTAAGTATTTCTAGCGTTTTCTTGAAAAGACAAGCCCACCGAACGGAAGCGAGCAAAATGACATCTAACCCCGTGCAGCCACGATCCAACATCTTCCCGTGCTTGCGATTGTGATAAAATGTATTTTTTTTGTTGATATATGTAAATAAATTTTTTTTTATTAATTTCCAAAACTAACATCAACTTTAATTATTAGTAACAACTTATATTCTGTTGAGATGTCACAACCCCGTCATTTACGGGTAACATCTAACGAGGGAAAGATAAAAAGGGGTTGTTCCCTAGCAACCGCAACATCAACGGCGTAGTGATATTTAAATTGCTATAAATTAAAGTTTGATGATATATTTGAACATCAGCAAAAAGTTTAATAACGTGATTACGAGAAATTGAAATTAACTAAATCACTGTATTCTTACTTAAAATTCATCGTGTTCACATGTGTCATTGAATCTTATGAGTGATCATGTTGCTAATACTTAATTATGCTCACTAAAAAAGTTCTTTATTTTTTTTATTATATATATATATATATTAATTTATATTACAATTTATTTTAATAAAATTAAGTTTAAATATAAATTTTAAATTTATTAAAATTGATATTAATTTAAGAATAAATTATTTATATTTTAATTACCAACATTTAGGGCTTCAACAGCTTTATATTGTGGATTATGGTTATAAACCGTTTATTTGTAATTTTTAACAACACATATTCGAATTTACTAAAAGGGAATGGAAATAATTGGAAGAGGAGAAGAAGATCCGTGCAATTAATGATTAGTAAAGGCCAATTCAACGACAATGTTACAACTTTTAGTGATCCCAATAAATATGCCAAGTACTAACTAACAACGTCACCGTTGAAATCAGTCTAACCTGTTAATATATATATAAAAGTAAATAATAATTTTTTAATGATAATGAAATAAAATATTTTTTATTTTTAAATTTAATTTATTTTTTAATTCTAATTTATACCAAATTATATATAAAATTTAGATATTTGTTAAAATATTAAAAAATTAATTTAGTATAAAAAATAAATTTATAATTTAAAAGGTTAAAAAAATAAATAAAATAATATAAAATTAATTATTTATTTTTTTAAAATTATTTAATAAATATATCAATTATTTTATTTATAAATTTTAATAATTTTTTTAAAAATAATATTAAAATATAATAATTTTTTTAAATTAATTATTCATATTTTTTATTATTAAATAATTTTTTTAAATATAAAAAATATATATTATGAATAAATAATTATTATATTTATAAATTAAAATTAATAATTACTTATTTTTTTAAAAAATGATTTATTAAAATATTTTTATTTTAAAATAAATTTATTTAGTTTTATTCTAATATTAAAGAATTTCAAAGTTTGCCTAATATAAATCCCGGTTATTTGGATATGGAATACTGGCGAAGGGACTCGAAACTCAGTTATCGCATCTGATGTAAAATATTCGTAGCTTATAGCCGAGTAATATGGCATCTTGACAGGTACGTTCAGCAGATTGTTGGAATTTAAACATTTTTTTACGTTAGTGATTGAGACCTCATAATTGAAATTCTGGTGAAGAGTACTCCGGCGGGCAGGCGGCAGCGGAAGGAACAGGAAGCAGCTTCCGTTCGTCAACCTCTTTACTAAAATATTTCTTTATATATATATATATATATATATATCCGAAAAATATTACAGCCTTTCACTCCAAAGAAACAGAATCTGCTTACATCTTCAGAATCCGAATTCTGGGTGTGTGGGTATGGCTAACTGATTGAGGGGCTGAGCCGAGAATGAGAGGAAAAGGGGACCAAGATCAGGACGGGGAAGAGTACGAGGACGATGATTTTGGTCCTAGAAAAGACGGTGGTGATCCCTTTTCTAATGTCTCTGCCGCCATCGGCAATCACAACACTAGCAGTACTAACAACAAAGGTACTATGCTTTTTTCTTTTTTGGTTGTTTTTCCATTCTTTTCTTTTCGATAGCAATATTAGAATTTAGTTCCGTCTCTATTTTTGGTTGCGTTTTCTACTGGATTTGTCATTTCCTCAAGAGGGTTGGGGGTGGGAGGGTGGGGAGTTATTGCTTAAAGTTCTTTGATTTTATGGGGCGCTGAATTGCAAAGTTTAAAGCTTTTTGTGTTTCTGGGGTTTTAACATGGTGTGTTTTCTGAATGGGGGCATTCAATTATGAGCCTTTGAAAGCTTTTCGATGTGGGTTTTGGGTGTGGACGCAGATGGGAAGAACAGTGATAAGGCTAGTGCGATAAGATCGAAACATTCGGTTACTGAGCAGCGAAGGAGGAGCAAGATCAACGAGAGGTAGATTTTTGCCGATTTGTTGGTTTTTATCGATCGTTTTGGTGATATGAATGGCTGATTGGTTGTAATTTTGTATGCCTGTGATGCATTTTGGTGTTTTTACTAGGTCTTTTCCCCCTTTAGTGTCTTATTGTTGTTGTTCTTAGAAGCTTGGTATTCTTTTCTGCATTCGTGATTCTAGTTTTTCATCATTTTGAATTAACAAATTCACCAGATATTGTGCAAGGATAGGTTCACATTTTAACAGCTAGATATAACTTGTAAGTGTCCAGGCAAAAGGCTGTCCAACACTTGTATTTGACCAAAAGTTTGTTCGAGCAATTTCCAACGATTGAGTTGAAACATGTCAGGAGGTCTTGCAAATACGATTGCTGATGGACTTGCTGAACAATCAGCATTGAGAATGCAACATGTCTTTGCATGGTCTAAGTAGTTCACTGGCCTCTGCTTTAGAAATTTTGTTCTTCTTTATAGTTCTCTCCCTGCATGTACATTTCATGTTTGTTTGGTCTCCTTCCTATTTTCTTTTGGGCGTAAACTTTTGTTTTGATTGCAGCTTAGCTTGTTTTTGATGTAATGCTTAACTGCTGATGAAATGGCACACACCTTTCAATAAAAAAGAAAAAAAAAAAAAAAACTTATAGCTTCTAAAAGGATATGACAGTGGTTTCTGAGAGGGCAATTTTTGAGTATTCTAAAAATTGAATCTTTTTCAAATAATGATTGTCTGTATTCATCTGCATACATTTACAGACAGTGAGTCTGTTGTTCCCACTAAGTGATGGTCTTTAAAGCTAGAAGCAGGTTTATGGGATCCTTATTGACATTGTGTAGAAGTTGATGTGACTATTACTTCAGATTGATCTTTCAGGTTCTTGCTGTGCCACAGGATTAGGAAATACAGGTTCAGTTAAAAAAATAGGACTTGAAGAAATGAAGCTTGTGTTGTGTGTGTGTTTGTCTTAAAGTTGTGTTGTTAAGATTTAAGAATTCCCCCTCTCTCCCTCCTGCCTCTGCCATGTGAGCGCACACACACATACATTCTCACGCTTTCTTCCCGGTTAAAATTGCATATTTAGGAGTAATGACCACTCAAACAATCGAACTTTGAAAGCCTTCAGGATTTCCAGAAAACTGAGGATGGCTTTGAGAGAACTTGGGATATTGGTGTCTTTTAGAACTTTAGGGATGATAAAGCTAAATTCTGAAAAACCATTATTTTTTTTTTCTTTTTCAGATTTCAGATGTTAAGAGAACTTATACCTCATGGTGATCAAAAGAGAGATACAGCATCTTTTCTGCTAGAGGTAAAACACTAATGTGGGATCCAACACATAGGATGTGTAAATTCGGTTGTTGTCCATCTGATTCAAATTTATTGACTAAATGTAATTTCTTTCTGCAGGTGATTGAATATGTCCAGTATTTACAGGAAAAGATTCAAAAGTATGAGGGTACATACCAGGAATGGGTTTCTGAGCCCACAAAGCTGATGCCATGGGTAAAGTTCTAAAATATTCATCTAGCTTTTGTTTCTATAACAGGGAGCAGAACTAGCACTGTATTTTACATATCACAAGAAATTCTGTGTCAGAGGATGAGACATATGAATAAGTTCACAAAACAAATTTAGTTTTCGGTCTTGAGTTAGTAGGAAAAAATGCATGGTGGCCTCAAGACTTCATAATCTTTTAAAGTCATCAGAGTATTTTTGTTTAGTAGAGAACCAGAGAGACAGGTAAGGTGAGAAAAAAGATCCTCATAATCCATTGAAGGACACTAATACAGACATCTATAATCAAGTAATGAAACAATTGCTTGTTTCTCTAAGTCTTGGAAATTTGACTCTGTAAAATTATGCAGAGCAGAGTATGGTTTTATGTATCCTTTTTTGAATTAATTATGTAAGTTGATTGGGTAATGTGAGATCATTAAAAAAAAAAAAAAAAAGAAGAAAAAAGAAACATGTATAAATTAACTTACTAGAAACGATTTTGTATGAGTGTGTTGCTAAATTTGTTCATATATTATATTGTCTTTAACTGAAAATTTATGGTTTGTAGAATTTGATCTTTGATGTTGGTATATACATTTTTTTAAGCTGATTTTGCTCTCCTTACAAGTTGCATTTCGGCATATTTTAACTGTTCTTTAAGAATTGTTGGTATGGAGCGATGTTATTCTTTGAACAGAAATCTTTTCTGTACATGCAGTTGGCATATAATTTGGTGCCTGATTTCATATCAGAAGCTTCTAAAATTAACTTTTTCTTCCCCATGTTTGTGAGCAGAGAAATAGTCATTGGCATGTCCAAAGTTTTGTTGGTCAAGCACAAGCTATGAAAAATGGTTCGGGTCCAGGGTCAACTTTTGCAGGAAGATTTGATGAGAATGACATTGCAAGTTCCCCAACCTTGCTTACTAGTCCACATAATCTGGTAGAATCTGACCCAAGTAGGGATGTCACCTGCAAAGCAATGGAATGGCAACCTGAGTTGGCAAACAAGGGTATGTCTCTTCCTATGTCCTTAGAGACAGACATGCCTGCATCTGTTCGAGGTGTTGAGGTTTCTGCACAGGCCCTTTATCAGCCAGGTTCTCATGTGCAATCAGATGAGTGTCCTGTTATGAATGACCCACTGAACCAGCAGGAGGAGCTAACTGTAGAAGGGGGGACAATCAGCATTTCCAGTGTTTACTCTGAAGGGTGTGTAAGATCGTTTTGGATTTTGTGTTCTGCAAAGTGTATATCCTCATATAAATCAAGAACTTGATTTATGTTGGTCTTTGCTCTCAGTTTTCATTGGTCACCTTCCTATCTCTTTGCTCCTCTGTGAGGGCATTTTTTGTGCACCAGAACCCTACAGAAATTTCCAATTTCAGGAAGAAATGAAGCATAAACCCTATTTATCTTTGTTGTTGCTGCTAGGGCTTTTCTTTTCAAGTGGGTTTGTAGTTTTTGTGTGATACTCTTGGTCATTTGTATTTTGGGATGGTCTGTGCCATGTGTATATCAGGTTTTTATCATCTAGTACCTTACATTCTTGGGAGTGGCATCTTGTTTGGAGATCTATCTTTATCAGCAAACTCTTGGAGTGGCCTTATTAAGCTAAGGCCAGGATGACGCTATCTTCTTGTGTAGTTTTACATTTTTGGGAAGCTCCCTTGGGTTTGGAAGGTAAATCCTAAACTGACTAGAACTTAAATTTTGTACAAACCAGGTTGTTGAACACCCTGACACAGGCACTTCAAAGCGCTGGCATAGATTTGTCACGAGCCAAAATCTCAGTGCAGATTGATCTCGGAAAGCGTGCAAATAGAGGGATGAACTCTGGAACATCTGCCATTAAGGTATAAAGCTGGTGAATAAGGTGCTTAATAAATGGTTGGATCCTATAGGACAGCTACTATGAAACTTACCTTTACACTTGGACAACTTTCATGTCTTCATGATTACAGGATTTTCAGGATCTCCCATCTGGCAATCAAGCAGCAATACATCTTAGGGACACAAAGAGTGGGGAGGACTCAGAGCAGGCTGAGAAACGGCTGAAGACATAAATATAGTATGACTTTTCTCAGGTCTTCATTTTGCTCAGTTTTTCTCTTCCCTTTTTCCTTTGCCCGTTTTTCTCCTTTGGGTGCTGTATATGCTATGGTTTGGTATCCTCATTCTTCCCTAATGTCATGGGATTCATACGAAGAGCAGTTACCCTAGCTTATATGGTTCTGTTCTGCCAAGATACTTATTTGATTTCTGGTCAGGATATGCAATCATCTGGATCATGGTTTTAGTACACATATTTGTATTTTCCATAATATATTTATGAAGTAGGGCCTTTTGATGGCAATGTGCATTTGTGGAGTAAGCATGATGTTTATCTCTTATATTTGTGCGTGAAAATGACTGTAAAAATAGTTCAGGACTTGGCATTTTGAACTTCTTGCTTATGAACTCTGCAAAAGTGGTCTTTATATGGGCAGGCCAGCTTGATATTGGAATTTATTGCTACGTTGAAGATTCTGCTACATGCTTAAAGAAACCATCTATTAATTAAGCTTTTTGATCTGAGTAATATGTGTTTGCAACTTAGAAAATGAGGTATGTTGAACTTGTATGTTTCTTAATGGGGCATGTAAGGTATGTGGAAGGAAAGACATTACATAGAATTACAACTAAAGTTGTATATTTAGGTGAAATAGTAGGATTCTTAAACATTTCCGAAGGTTTGTTAAATATTATCTAAATTTTAAATTCAAGTACACTAGCTCTGAAATGTTTTTCTCTTTTAGGCGTATATTTCGGTCTTTTTGTCAACCAGATTACCTTTTAGTCAAGTTGAAATAAACTCATCCTTGACTTTTGTTTCAGGTGTACATCACAGCATTTGAGGTTTGTTTTTGTGAATGGGGACTTTAATCCATGGGCTGAGTTGTCAATAGGCACCTTTTAGTTATTTTTGCAAAATGCCCCATGTGCTCTGCCTGAGCTGCCTTTATTATAAAGGTGAACTCATCCCAACTCAGCCTACCAATCTTGTACTGATTGATTAAACTGACAAGGATCCTTCTGTTAGTGTAATCATTGTCTGAAATCCCAGGCATCTGCAAACAATAACATTATACAGATAAGATTTAGGAAGTGGCTGTGAGTTTTGTGTAAAATAAAAAATTAAAGGCCGTGTTATCCTGTTAAGCCTATACCGTCAATGGCCTTCAACAGATTTTGTCATATTTTCCCATAGGGTAGGAGCAAATATGCCAGTTTCTAATGAAACAATGTAATCCAATGCTGCCATCTGATTCAAATTGAATGGATCAGAAGGGGCCTGAGATCAGAGGGATCCAACAGAGACTCCTTCTTGACCTATTTTTACATTTACAAAAGAAGAATTAGAACCAGGGCAAGCAGGCTGAACAAGCAGAACATAGATGGCTTATTACTAACCAGATTTCGAAAAGATTCTGCTGGCTTTGCAGTCTACTTTGGGCTCCATACATCTTCCTAGAAGTGATATAAATTTACCTTAGTTTGGACATGTCCAACATAATCTAGCAAATATTTGATTTAAGAGGGACAATCAAATTCATTTGAATGGCAAGAGCCGCAGGAGGGAAGCACCTAGGTAGGAGAGGCAAATAATTAACAAGGATTTAGAGCAATTTAGGTCTCATCTTTAACTCAGTGCATAATGAAACATAATGATGAGATAAAATTTATGTAGTCGATCTTAATTAAATTTGGGATTAAGACTTTGTTATTGTTGTGTCGATTCCTAGTGGGTGTAGAGCAAGTGTGGTCTCATCAGGAATTAATGGACACATTCCAGATTTTCTTCTCATTGGCAGGATCTGCTTTTCCACCAGGATAAGACTGTTCAAATATACAACATTTGGCTCATCTGTCCAACTAAGTTTGCTGCAGAGACAGAGTATGCTTTTGCTTACCTCATATTTATGGATGCTACAATCTCTTGGTGGGTTATGCGTTCAGTGCACCCAGTGAATGACAACATGTCCATTTCGTATCTGAGATAAAGCACTAAGAAAAGGACCCCCTTTCTTCGGAATCTGAACAATCGTTCTGCATAGCTTCTCAACAAGGGTGGCAAACTTTAGCATTTCATAGTTTATGTGGCAGCGCCATTTCTGTAGCTTGTCAGGGAACCCATTGTCAGCTGGTCTAGCATCAGCTTGAAGGAAATGTAAGAATTTATGCTTTTATATTTGAGGAAGAATCTTCACACAGATTTATGGAGACATTAGTAATAAAAACTGAAGTCTTGACCTAAGAAATACCCTTAACGATAATCAAGTTAAGATGTAAGAGATCAAAGAACATACCTTGTGACATGCTAGACCAACCAGCTGGATTTATGGAATAGAGAGGTTTTTAGTCGAGTCTTTTATGCTCCTCAGCAAGCTCTTTATGAGAATCCGGCCTCTCAAGGATGTAAAAAAGTAAACCATGTCAAAAATATCTGCAAACGACCATACATAACAAATGTATAGCTAAGCTCACTTCACAGATACGTAATGGCAGAACTAGGAATGAACAGCATCTTGTGATCTAGTGGACAATGAGTGTGTTATCCATGTTAATGCCAATAGGAGGACTTGTCCAGTTCAGGAACTATGAGTGATATTCAATGATCTAGCTATTGCAACCATGTGACAGATATTTGCAGTGCAGAAAAGTAAGGGGTAGTTAGCTGCAATGGAAAACCATAAAAAATGAAAATCACTTAACAGCAGTTTGCATCCGGTTTAATCCACCCTTCTATGAAACCATTAGAGAATCATTGTTTTCATAGGCCCCTGTAGTGATAGCAATCAAACATCTTCACATCTACAAATTGCCTTGTCAAAACAAGATTTTGCGTGGATTAGCAGAAACCAAACTAATCGCCACGTTGATCTGTCAAGGCCCTTAAGTGGGTGGCTTCATCCATAATATTGGCTTTACTTCTGTATTTGTTGCAAAACTATGAGAAATCTTTTAAGGTTTGAATTTTGCTTGACACAAAAGTTTAGAAAGAATTATTTTGAAAACAACCTCCAAATATATCCTTAAAATGTTGCTGTGGGGTGTGTCAACTAAGCACCCTTAAGCTATTTTGATTTGTTGCTACAGAGAGATGATGCAGAGGGATTCGTCCATTTAAGCTAGTTCTTGTATTCCATGAAGGAAAATCTCATAATAGATTGACTTGCGTCTTTTGCTCTTAATTAGAATCTTGGTTTAACTCTCCTTTGTTAACCTTTTATTGTATTATATAGGATTCTTGTTAAAAAAGCAGTTGGAGTTTACTTCCTCAGAGATGTAGTCATTTAATTTTGAGTTGTGCTCTTCTAATTTACCAAAAAAGAAAAAAAAAAACTTTTATTTGCTGGAACGAGATAAACCCTTAAGAAATCTTAAATTTTTAAAAATTTTTATAATTAAATTCTAATTTTTTTTTTTAATTTTCAAGTCAATTCTAAAATTTTAATATTTATTTTATAAAATTTTTTCTAAATAAAAATTAATTAAATTGTTAACTATATAATTTGATTTTATGATACCTCTCAAAATATGTCTTAAAAGTATGTAATATTTTTAAATATTTTATTTCATTAAAATTTTTTTTTTACTTATATATGAATTTGAGAAAAATAAAAAAAAATTAGAATTTTTGTTTTTTAATATATAAATTTTTTAATAATAATAATAATATTATTAATTTGATAAATAAATATTTTTATTTAATTTAATTTATTTAATTACTTACAAAATAAATAATTATATATTTTTATTAAAATTTTAATATTTAATTTTTAATTAATTTTTATAATATATAATTTTTATGATACTTATTTTTTTTTTAAATATATTAAATTTATAAAATTTAATATCAATTCAATGAATAAAATTAATAATTTTTATTTTATAATTTATTATATTATTTTATTAATATATGTGTAAAAATTTTTTATTTATGTTAATTTAATAATATTAATTAATAAATATTAATATATTTTTAATATGTATAAGTGAATGTATTATTTTTATTTTTAAATTTTAAAATTATAATATATTTTAAAATATTTATTATTTTAATATTTATATAAATTTAAATAATAATATAAATATTTTAAATGTTTATGTAAATAAGTTAATTTTAAAAATAATTGTAAATTTTAAAAATAAGAGATATTTTAAAAATTGATTTTATTTATAAAAAATTAATAAAGAAAAAATATTTATTAATTTATTTTAATTAATTATAATTAAAATTAAAATTTTTATATTTTTATTTAAATTTTATATTTTTAATTTTTTTGATAATTATTTAAAAAATAATTAAAATAATTAAAATTATATTATAAAATATAAGTTATTAATAATTTAATTATTTTTATTTAAAATTAAGTAATTTAAATATAAAGTTTAAATAAAAATATAAAAATAATAAAAATTTAATTATAAAAATATATAAAAATTTAGGATATATATGTAGAGTATATCTCATTTCGCCTTTGCCTTCGCATCCTATGATCAATCGCCAAATTTGCACTGTAATTAACACCCATCGCCACCAATCTGTCGTCTTTCATTCGGCTTGCTTGTGTTGACGTTTCCGCCATTCGGAGGTGGTTGGAAGTACACAGATCCCTCCATTGCAGTTGCAATTAACCCATAAAAAAAAGGTTTAAACTTATTATTAACTCTCTCTCTTCCTTCCGAATCCCTCTTCGACGGAAAGGAAAAAATTTTCTTAAAAAAACTCAACTTTTCAGTTTAATTTTATTTATTTATTTATTTGTTTTAACACAGGATGTCAGGAGAAGAAGAAGAAAATGCGGCTGAGCTCAAAATTGGAGATGGTAAGTGGGTTTCGTCTGTTTCTCCTTCTTGTTATCTGTGCTTTCTCTTTTTTGTGTGTTTTTTTTTCTGGGGGGGGGGGGCGTATGTGTAAGATCTAATTTCTTTTTCATTCAGTGCATACAGTAACTATCTCATGGCAGACCAGAGCGAGTTTTTGTGCTGTTGCGATTCCTTATTTGAGTCTTGAGGGGAGAGGATGCAAAAGGGAGTTTGAGGGTTTTATGTTTCGTTGCCTGGTTGGAAGTTTTGTAATTGGAATTACTTTTGCCTAAAGATGACAGTATCTAATTTGATTGTTGGGAACTTGAGCAAAACCTTGCAAAATGGAAAACTTACAATATTTTCTTGGGCGTGCAACTTAATGAGATTCTGAAATTTGTTGTGTATTCTCATTGTCTACTCGGGATAACATTGCCAAACCGGCGTTGGGGTGTGTTAAGATTTAATGGGGAACAACATTGTTATTTGCACTTTACTCTTGCCTTTTTTTCTGGCAGCAGCTTCATCTGTTTGTTTGATTCCATGAATAGTCAATAATGTACTTCGGGTTTGATGACTGATGATAAGCAATTTATTTTTATTTTTATTTTTATTTTTATTTTTATTAGAGTTTTTGAAGGCCAAGTGTTTGATGAATTGTGAAGTATCATTGATTCTTGAGCACAAGTATGAACAGCTTCAGCAGATGTCTGATGATCCAATGAACCAGGTCTCCCAGTGAGTACCAGACCACAAATTTGCTTACATCTGTTTTTCCCTGGCTTTTGTGGTTAGAAAGTGCATGTGAGAATATTTGCTGAAGCTTGCTGTAGCCAATTCATTGCATATGTTAATCATCACTCGGGCGTTGCTCCTTTAGGTTTGTTAGCCTTGTGCATATTTTGTAGCTTATTGTTTAAGAGTTTTTTAAGGGAAAATTAAGCAAAGAGTCTTGTTTGTCTTGCCAACTGACATATAATTGAGTAATGTTACCTTGCAACACTACACTACTGTTGAATTTTTGACATCCCTCTTCATACTATTCTCATCTTTTCTCAGCATTTGAACCCATACTAGTCAATGGTGATGTTGACATAGATGATGAGACAGGAACATCTTCACAAAATAGCGTGCTGTAAAATCTTGAATTATTTGTTCATTATTGGTTTTCCTTATTGTGCAGGGTATTTGAGAAGTCACTGCAGTATGTAAAGCGCTTTAGCCGATATAAAAACCCTGATGCTGTTAGACAAGTTCGAGAGTATCCTTGAACCTTATAGGAATGTTGAAAATGCCTAATAAACCTGACCTGCTCACATTCTTAAGGTTATCTTATACAGGGTCTTTAATTCTTTGTACCAGTCTAAAATGATACCACTTGCAGAAGATTTTGCTATTACTGTTTGTTGCTTGTTGTATTTGGTTTGCTTTAATAAGTTGATCTATGCTTCAAAGTCCCACATAATTTATGTAATAACATGAATATAAGGAGTCTTTAAATGTTTAGGGGCCATGGTATTCATTTCCCAAAAGATTATTTGATTTTTGCGAGTCACTAAGCATTCAGGAAGTTAGACTCTAGTTTTCTTCAAGGCTTATCATCTCTTGCAGTACTTAACCTACCATCAGAATTCTTAGCAGATATCAATTGGCTGAATTTGAGGTAACCTGCATGACAAACTAGCAAGTTAACATTAGCAACTTTTTGTTTCCAAAAAAAGGAAAACAAATTAGCAAGTTTGGTCCTACGTAAGAAAACCATTGATTGCTTGTTCTATGTATTTTGTGCAGCTCTGTGTTCTTGGTAATCTTTGTCCTGAAACTGTGGAGGAAGCTATTGCTATGGTACCCTCTATCAAGGTACAGCTGTTTGAAGTGAATATTATTTGTTCTTCTCTGTTTCTTTTTCCACATAGCTCCTTACTCTCTTCCCCCTTCCTGAAAGGGGAAAAAACAGAGTTTTCAGCACTTGTTAGAATTGCATTTGTTGAGAAAGAACGACAATAACAATAACAGTAATAATAATAATAATAACAAAGTCTCGATCACATATTTGATTAGTGTCACTTTCATAGAAATATATATATATATATATATATATATTATTGCCATTTTGGTCTATTATGAACTGAGTTTTTTAGAATCCTTCGTAGTTGGAGATTACCAACTAAACTTAGGTTGCCCTCTGCCTCTTCATCTCCTGTCACAATCCACTTGGATTTGCTTCTCCCTCTTAATTGGAGAATTTTTAGATCTAAGTTGGACATACCCAAACCAATTCAAATGTCACTTCTTCAACTTGTCTCTAATCAGAGTTACACCTATGGTTTCATGAATATCATGATTTCTCATCATGTCCCCTCATAATGTCCTTCCCAGAGCAGCAACAATTCTATCTAAGATTCTTATTTGTGTCAATCTCATTTTATGTACTTGTTTCTTAATAGCTCAATGCTCACTGGCTGCAACATTGCTGGCCTAATCATTGTTAGAGGAATTTATCTTTCAATTTAATGAGACTTTTGCAGTAACACAGAGCTCCAGACACATACCTCTATTTTATTCATCACCTTATGAAGGTGTAACTCTGATTGGAGACAAGTTGAGGAAGTGACATTTTTGCGTGATTCAATGAAAGTCTCTTCTTTTTGGCTTCATACCATCCCAGTTGCAGAGCATAGATACTGATAACATTAATCATTTTTTGCTCATTACTTAACTTCACTAGTATTATTTTATCTTCATTCTGTTTTACTTATACTTTCTCTTCTTTCTGTAGACTATCAGCAATTATTCTTATTGCTCTTATTAGTACCTGTATACCAGTGCTTTAAATTTGGTATTAGGTATTCTCTGCTTTTCTCTCCAATCTACTTCATCTCTTCTAGACATACTATATATACCCTCTCCCTGGTCATAACATCAACAACTTCTTGTAGTTTACTTGTTGAGGTACCAATCTCCTAAATCCCAGAACAATCTGCTTTCTGTGAACTAACTTTTGAACCCACCATAGTCCATGAAGGTGTGGGAACCATTGCGTGTTTTTTGTCATCTCCGAGGGCCATCATGGCACATGGAATGTGGGCATGACCTGCACTCTTCCCCATTTTTCACTAGTATCAGGCTCCAATACAATGCGTCGTAGGTAGGGAATGCCTCAATAAAATTACTAGAAAAATTCATTTCATAAAGAACCGACAACAGGAAAGGCAATGGTTAGTTTTTGGCAAATTTTAATTTAGAAAGAGCACTACAATTTTCTCACACTATCTTTAAGTCTTTTGAATGTGATGGTGATTAAGTTTTCTTCTTATGCAGTCAAAAGGACGAGCCCATGATGATGAGGCAATTGAAAAAATGTTGAACGACTTGTCGTTGATCAAGAGGTTTGAATAGTGGTTCCAGCTTTTGCCAATACCAGTTTTTTATTGGTGATACACCAACATGTTAAAGGAGCACGCTTCATGTCTAGCAATACAATTTTCAATTTTTGCATGCATGTTTTTACATTGATCGGTTGGTTGGCTGGTTAACGTGGTTTTGTATTGCTGCTGATAAGTTATAACCTCATATGCAAAACTTCATAAGATGTTCCCATTTCCTAGTATTCCTATCTTGAGTTGTGCAATTCAAATAAATGCTTAAGCAATGTGCTAACTGATTGAGATGTTAAAGAATAGTCTTGATCAAAGTGATCTCAGGAAAGGAACACAAATTGAGATGGAGAAATGGAATGCACTTTGGGCCACTATAACCCAAAAGCGGGCAGATGAATGCTGTGCTAGATGCTTTGATATTGCCTTTCAATGTTCTTCCCATGCTTTTGTTGAGCAGTTATTTGAGTATTTGTTCCTTTGATGGTAACTAAATTTCCCTAAAATGGGTACTCGGTCAGTGAGATGTCAGGCTTTCCTACCCTGCCTTTACAATGATTTTAGAAATACTCCTTTTTACCTATTTATCAGACTCTGCCTTTTGAATGGTGAATGTTTATTTATTTTATACACAACTTAAATGCTTATGAATATTTTAAAATTCATATGTTTATTTCAATTGTCGTCACTATAGTCGAATGATGACAACCTCTGTATTTCCACCCACCTGCTATAACGATTTTCTTTGGATTGTCTGCGTTTAGTTATTGGAAAAAAAACCTTTTCCATCTTCATTTAAATATAAAGATACATGAAATCATAAACAATATAATAACACGATATAGACAAGTGGAGACACATTAACTTAGAAAATTAAGATATAAATGCAACATTAACACGACTACAAAATATATATTATGAATGTTGTATGCACACACTGTTGCCCATCAACTCTCAAAAAATTAATACAAAGCATAGGATTGGAATATGTCTGCGTGAAAAATTGTAAATATTTCAAGAAAAATAGACTTTGTGGAGATTGGGTGGTTTTAAAGAATGAGAGAACTCACAAAGTTTCTTTGGCTCTTTTTGGTTCTTGGGTTCTCCTCCCTGCTCTGCTAGAGGAAATCTCCTCTTATGGCCTCAAGGAGGTCAGGTTCTTATCAGTATAATTTTGAAAGGGAAAGGCAACAATTGCCTTTTAGAAAGCATAGTTTTAGGTGAGAATCTTAATAATTTCATTTTTGGTTTTTTGGACACACTTTCTTCTCTCTCAGCTGGAAGTAGTTTTTTCCTTTGTCTGTTGAATTTGCGCCAAAACATGTTTTGTCGTTTTTGTCTCCATATTACTAGACAACTCCTTAAATGTCATTTCATCTTTTTGGAGTAGTCCTTGGGCATGTTCTTACGAATCGCTGGACAATTCTTATTCAAAAGGGTCTTGTATGCTCTTGTTGTTTAGGCTTTGGGTCACCTGTGTGGTGGGATGGGCTTTGCTTGAAAGAAATTGGGTCAATGAGTCCTCAATTGTCTAGACTTATTGTGTATTCTAGAAGAACACTTTCACGCCCCTTCGAGGGAGACATCTTTAGCTTTGAATTTTGGCCATCATTTTATGGTGAACAGGTTCTATTGTGTAATGGGTAAGGTGCTTTGTGGAAAAACATTGGTCAATGCAGAGCTTCCAAATGTGTCAGCATGTAATAGCAAAAAACGTCGGTCAATCCTTGATATTTTACTTGCCACACTTACCCTGTAAATTGTGTAGCAGCCACGGTACAAACTCAGGTCAGAAGAAAGTTGCCTTGTCTGCTGGTGTCACCAACTAATTCCATAAGTTGGTTACTTTTTTGCAGTCACGTAGCATATGCACCAGACTCTCGACAAAGCAGCCGCATAGAGCACGTATGTCCCTCGAAGCAAATCCCCTTCAACATCTCTTTCCTTATTTGTCATCGGCTAGTGACCCTGAGTTTCTAGAGATTTGCCAGTTGTGTACTCCAACTAGAACCCCCATGATAAGCCATCAAAGCTTCAAAGGCTGCTTTCACATTGAAATTTCCATCCGTTGAGCAACTCTTATGTTTGCTCCCCAGGGTTGGCCTATCAAAAATTCAACTTTATTAAACCTTTTTTTGTTGGTAGGATAAAGATAATCCTTCACACAAAATTTTAATTTACTCTATTATTATTTTTTTAAGCACATTTATTCTTTTCTCAAACTTAATTTTTTTTATAATTTTTGTTCTTAATTTTTTACTTTTTAATCACTTTTTTTCTTTTCATTAAATATATATAATAAATAATTTTTATTAATTTTTAATTTTTTTTGTACTCTTTATAAAAAATTTTTATAATTCTCTTACAAATAAATATAAAAAAATAATTATCATTCAATTTTATTAATCAATCTAATTGAATTTTTTATAATTTTTACAATGTTTAAATTTTAAATTTTAATTTTTCAAATGTTTCAGTTTATCGTAATCATTAGTTAAATTAATCAAATTAAAATTTTTCTCACTTTTCTTTTTAAAACTTAAAACCTTATTTTGTGTTCAATTTACTGAATATATTAATTTGATTAATTAATTCAAATTCTTTATTTTTATTTTAATTTTGTTATATTTTCTTCTAATTATTTGATTAATATACATTAATTAATTTAATTTTTTTAATAAAATTATTCAGAATTTAATTTAATATATTTCTAAAAATATAAATTTGACAAAAAAATCAAAATTTTTACAAAATTATTAACAAATTCAAACTTTAAATTAAAAAATTTTACTACAAAAATTATAAATCAAATAATAACTTTTTAAATAAAATTCACATGTTTCACTAAGAAGAAAGTAAAAATATAATAAATAGATATTAATTAATTAAGTATAAAAAGATATATTAAAATATAGAAGAATAAATCTCATTAAATTCAATATTCTCAACAATCTTAACAACCTCAACATTAATAGATGTACAATTCATTTGCTTTACAAAAGGTTAGCAAAAGGCTGAAATATACGAGTACACTAGAAAATAACGAGGCTATTTACGGTTGTTAGGAGGCTGTGAAAAGCGGCAAAGTGATTTCACTAGAGTTTGTGAGGGTGCATGAGTATCAGCACATAGTCCATTAAGGTACAGGGGATGACAATGGACATGGGTATGATAGTGTGGGATCGAGTAAGGGTATGAATATTCCGTCTAAAGATGCTATTGAGAAGCAAAGAGTGTTTATTTAGAATGGAAATAAAATTAGGCAAGAAAAAGACAGAGAAAGACTTGGGTATAATCTGGCGTGTAAGAGAGAATTTCAGCATTAGACTAGATGAGGGACAAGCTTTAAGTTCTAGGATGCTAGAAACTCACTGCCATGACATAGGGAGTGATGGTTTAATATGCAAGGCCAAGACATGGAAAGAGAAGAAAAAGAAAGAGTTGGTTGGAATGGAGAAAAAATGATTACATTGGGTCCAAAGACTTGAGAATTTGATGGGCAAAGGTAGTTTTGAGATGAGAGGTAACAAGCTATAGAATGATAAAAAAGGGACCACTTGTTAAGACGTAGTAAGGAAAATTTAGAGTGAGGTTATTTTATTAAGGAATGAGAAATTTTGTAGTAGAAACAGAGTTATAACCAAAGAAGCCAAAAGAGTTCTAAGAATAAGTAAATTGTTAAGTCTCACTCCTATACTAGAGAGGCTAGTGGCAATGGATATGGAGGAATATAGGGTATTATCCCTGTGGACCAATGTTAGTGCAGAGGGTTCTTACCATGTAACAATGAAGGAGGCGATTAGTAATTATAAAGATAGTTTTTGGTGTTTTAGGGACCATGGAGGCGTTTTCTAGGGTGATAGAAAAGTCGAGCTTCTTGCCTTCATACTTGTTTAGGAGTGCATTTGTATGGAAGTTTAGATGTGGGTTGTTTTATTGTTGGGTGTTCTTGGGTGGTGCAAGCTTGAGGAACAAGGGACTTGTCTAATAAGGGAAGGTAGCAGTGGATCTGGGATTTGTGCAAGTGGGATGTCTTGGAGCCTACCGGCTAGTCTTGCTATGGATATTTGGTATGGGATTGTAATGACAATAGATTAGGTGTGGATCCAAGTTTTTTGGTGTCCTGGGGAACAAGACAGCATGGTATTTTGTAGTTTCACCTACATATGGGGGCAGTCTTATTCAGGTTACAACTGCATCTCTTTCTATGGTGTTTTTGGATATTAAGGACTTGAAGTGGAGTTGTAACATAAGAATTTGGGGCAGGCTTGTTCTGCACATGCTACCTATGAACAAAAATTCGCTACTTACTGCTCCCAAGAAAAAAAAAAGGAAAAAAAAAAAGAAGAAAGAACGGAAAAAAGAAAGAAAGAAAAACAAGAACTCTGGATCATTTGGCTTTATTGTATCCATCACATGTAGGCAAATAGCTTCTCATACTTGTCCAAAACATCTACTAATAGTTTCTCCTGAATGTTGGAACCGTTCTTGTACTTGACAATTTGAAGAACCTAATGCAAGAGAGTACAGGAACATGCAAACTTTTTCCATAACTGACATTTTTCTCGATGGCATCAATCCATATTTGCATTCTAAGTTGAGACATAGTTGGATTACTGCATCTTTATCCGTCCGAAACCGAAACAGATTCAAACATCATTTTTCATGCCTTCTCATCAATTACTATAACCATCTCATTCCAGTTTGGTAAGTGTCATGCATGGCTCTTGTGAATGTACTTGCAAAAATAGCCAGACACAACAATGGCTATGCATGCAACTAATTTCTAGTCTTCATCGTCATCATCATAAATATTTCTTGTTCACACACTTGGTCATCATCCCATTCATTATAGTGGTCTTCCATATCTATGGTAAAAATATAAATCAATATTATAGAAGTAATAAAACAATGAATAGAGATAAACAGATATGAGATCACGCACTTGGTTCAACTTTAGATGCCAGTACACGACTTTCGTCTGGCAACTTTATTTCCCTATCTACAGATGCTAACAATCATGTGACCCAGAAAATTGAGATCATGCCTAGTGTGCCCTGAGAGTTCATTTTAAGCACTCATTTATCAGTTCAAAAGATTGTGAGGTGTAACCCATGTGGAAAGGACATATTTGGCTAATCTCCAATGACCACACAGTTATATAACCTTGTTACAAAATTAAAAGAACCAACAAAGACAATTTGGATGGATTGTCCATATGTCTATTCTAAACAAAGCATTCTCTCTCTCTCTCTCTCTCTCTCTCTCTCTCTCTCTTTTTCTTTTTGCATAGCAAACCAATTTCATTCATTGAGTCCAAGAAAACTGAACACCCACCATAAAAAATTGGCAAAAAGTATACCAACAATAAGAAATTTTATGCCTTAATCAAGAAGTATAACTATTGAAAAAGTACAAAACTCACACCTTCAATACCATAAGATATTCATGCTAATCACAGAATTAACTAAACTTTCATGCCATTAAAGCAAATTAAGAGAAGAAACACCAAAGAACAGGGCATTATATTATGCTTGACAGAAAACAAGGACGGACAAAAACCCATAACTTTGAAACCCTAAGGCCGAAAAGCAAACACTTATCAAAGATGCATTTGCAAATCAGAAAAATCTTTCGAGAGAGCACGGATGAGATTGGTTTGAGAGATTAAAATTACCCAGTTTTGGACTCTTGAGTTCCCAGTTGAGAAGAGATCACAAAATAAGTAATTGTTATATATTGTTAAACTTGTAATTACTTTGTTTATGGGTGGGTATTTTCTCTTAAAAAAATTATAAAAGTATGGTGCAGTTCCTCAGTTTTTCTGAGTTTCCTAGCTATACCAAAACACTGTATTTCCAAAACTCAGGTTGGAGTTGCAGTGTGCTTTGGTCAAGTGCAGTCTTTAGAATTTACCAAACACCAACAATTCAGCATTTGGCTCAAAATGCAAGTTCCACACCACAACTACAATCCCAAATCCACCCTTATTGCCATAAAAGTAGGCTTCCTCCTTTAGAATAGACAAAAGATAATAACCAAAAATAAGAAACAAACTCTGTGAACTTTCTTTCTTTTCAAATAAAGTTCCATTGATTTCTTGATTGTTCATTGTTTCTTGAAGATCATCAGTTTGGAATGAGTTGGGACTTTTTATACTACTAGTCTTTAAAGTTAATGTGGAGAATAAGAAGATTGTTAATCTGTTAAAAAATTTCATTAGTGAGTGAAAGCTTGTTGAGCTTCTTCTGAGATTGCATGTAATTATTTTTGCAGCTTGGGCTTATTGCCAGTTTGAAATAAAACTGATTTAAACTCACAAAATGTCAGTTACAGCATTACAAACCATTTTTCATGAAGTCTAGTCTTGGAATCTCCTTACTATAAAAAATCCAAGATATTGAAACATCAATTCTTAAAGCCTCATTTTTCACTGCAATGCACAGATCTAGAGGAAATGTATTGTCTTTTAGTGGAATCTTCGATTCCTATCAGAGGGGAAAAGCAGAACAAACTGTAACCATGAAGAAGCATCCTAGCCAATAGCAAAAACTAAAATTACTTGAGAGATGTTTACCTGTTTAGAACACAATTTTGCATCATTTATTGCTTCCGATACTCTATGAATGCTTTCCACAAGGCCACCTTATTTGCTTTTCATTCAACTGCCCTAAAGTTTTCATAAGAAAAGCATAAACATAAGCTGTTTCCTTGCAATGATTGTATGAACCACCTTCCCCAAAATGTCCTCCAGTCATATTTGTCTTCAGAATAACTGAGCGAGAACAACTAGAACATGTACGAGCTCGTAACCTGGCTACCCATTTGGCAGCTTCCCAAACCCCAACCCTGAATGAAGCATTCAGCAGTTAGATTAAGGAAAACAATACACATGCATGTATATGTGTAACGTGTGTGGGGACACATATACATGCATGTTATCATCAATCAAAGATGGCATAAGTAATGAATTTGCCTGGAATCATGGAATGATGCTGTGACAAGCACTGCTGGATAGCAACCACCACAATGAATGTTGTCATAGGGAGAATAACTTAGAATAGCCTCAAAGTGGGACTTTAACTGAGGATTCCCAAATTCTTCATGGTCGAGTACAGTAAGAGGTAAAGTTGGATCCAACAATGTGTTGCATATATCTAGAAATGGAACCTGAAAGAAATATATCCAAGCCTCAGCACCAATTACTAACAAGAAGGCATGTTAAAACCATCCTCAATGTAGGGAATATAAGCACAATGCTCCGTCTGTCAGAACAGAGAAGCAAGAGGGAAAGGATGAAGCTAGACTAATGTAATACATTGGCTTATTAATTTCTGAGCTATTTTCGCCCAACAAGAAATCATTGCCTTTTATACCAATCAATGACATATTTAGTAATGCTTATTTTCCTCCTATATTTGTTAGCAACAATGGCAATTGCACAAAGAGATGCTCCATCTACTTTTTCACGAGGGGTGAACAACATACAAAATGATATTTTTCATAGTCGAATTGAAACCCAAGCAATTGATAGCATTTCCTTTCCCAGTGTTTGGCAACTAACCATCAATATAGCTGCACGAAACAGATCTGGCCTCATATTAATAGCTGCCCCAACAAGAAGACCCCCTGCACTGACACCAATGGCAGTGAGCCGATCTTTGTGTACATAGCCCTTGTCAATAAGGTAGTTGCTGCATGACAAAAAGTCAAATACAGAATTCTTTTTGTTCAGCCTGTTGCCAGATTTATGCCATGAGGCATCACTGCCGCTGCCACCTCTGTTCATATGAACAACGTCAATAAGATTGAAGGTGATATCTACAAGGAAAAGTCAAAAATTGGCAGGAAACACTATGCAAACAAGAAGCTAGACATCAGATGCCGTCTCAGTAATCTCACAGTGCTTGTGAATGCAAACTTGTGTAGAATTTTAGACAGAATAAAAAACACAGCAACAATGTAGAGATAGGAGGATGCAGTTTCCATGAGGCCTTTGCAGTTGGTTTTGGACAAAATGTCAAGCACAATACGGGCAGATTTTAAGCATGAATGTTTGCATGCAACTATCCAAAGATAATAAAACATAAACACAATATACAGTTTTTTTTTTTCAATTACATTCATAAAGTGACTTTATTCATGACCATTCCCAAGAAGCTCTGCAAGAGGCAAGAAGAAAATGGAATAAACACAAGGCAACAAACCTCACATCAGCAAATGCCAGCACCCAACCACGATCAAGTAAACTCAGGCGGTCTGAGCACCAGCTTTTGTCTAGGACTTCTCCATATGCTCCATAGCCTTGCAATAGTCCAGGAGACTCATGCCCATGCCAGGCCTTTTGGGAGTATATGATCGTCAAGGGAATCCTAACACCATCATAGGATATGACTTCCTCTCTTTTGCAGCAATATGTATCAGAAAAGTGTTTCCATCCCTGCAATTCTATATTCTCCTCATTTTTAACATCATTGTTTTGTGTGTCAAGATATTCACAGGTCTTGTAAGCCAGGGAGCTTGACCCATGGTCACTAGATGTAGATCCAACTTCCTCTTGCACCAGGACAGAAAATGTCTGTTTTGACATGTCATAGTCAACAATCATGTCAGGTATCTGCACATTTTGCAAGAGAAGTCCTGAGTTTCATAAAGTTAACAGGAGATCAATAGAGGAAAATTTATGGCAGCAACCTAGTCTGCAAAAATTAAATTTGCTCCTGAACTTTAACTCTTAAGTACTTAGATTAGAGAACTTCTCTAATTTTGTCTAAGAATCTAACACATAAAGTTAACAAGAAGAAGAATTTTGATATATACGTAAAACTGGAATATAAACATATGGCAATAATGATGACTTCTCAACCACAACAAAGGCTACAATGTGTGAAACAGTAAAAGACTCATAAGGTGCCTGTCCTTGTCACATTTTTCCAAAATGGGGGATGTTTTCAACACTAGAAACTGTAGTAGTTTGTGCAAAATAGGAGGAATGATGGGGAAGGGAGAGCAGGAGGTATTATAGCCACAGTCTATGTCTTAGTTGTAAATCAAATTCTCAGAAGCAGGCTTAGAATTGGTGATACCACTGGTGATGACAGCACCACACGGTACACTGGGTTCATGAAGTCATGGTTAGACCCTGGAACAATGCTACATAGATCTGAAGGCAGAGGGAAAAACCATGGATCTAAATCCTCAAGCTGAAATTGATCCTGCAAAACAGTTCAGGAGAAAATGAAACATCAATTGATAATACTCACTAAGAATGGAATTTTTAGCACCAATGCCAGAATGGAAAGTATCACATAAGCCAGACTGTGACCTTGAAAAGAAGTCATGAAGTACTACAATTTAGCACAATGTTGTATGCTTCTTGTAGAGCACCATCAACAACACAGTTCCATTTAAGACTATGATGAATTTAGAATAATGTACACAATGAATTGCCAATTTTTTCAGGAGCTATGTTTTTCTGCCATTAGACTAAATATCATAGTGTTTTATTTGTTTCTGTGTTTGTTGCAGTAATTACAAAAATTTACATGCATTTTGTTTGTATTGCTCATACAACAATGTAAAGAAGCAAAATGTACAACATACCAAGCATGACAAGACGTTAGACATAATGCCATGATGGATTTTTGTTTCATCCCACATATTGTCCTTCATTGTAATAATGGAAAATATTTTATTTGTATGAGGTGAAAAATCATTGCCATTATATAAAAGTTGACAAATGCAAAACAAATCAGAAATCCTTATTTGTCAGTCCAAGCGTGCTACTGGTGGTGAGTTAGTGCAATGAAGTTCACATTCACAACCTTGACACTGGCCTTGATTGGCAAATTGATGGAACATAACATAGGAATATCCTTCTTGTTGAGAAAAAGCACCAAATGTCCACGAAGAATGTCAATGTCCTGAAAACTCACATCTTCACCTGGAAGGATGTTCTGCAAGAAAATAAAGCCACTCTTTGATTGAGGAACACAATGTTAAAATAGATGGGTAAGGAGTCCAAGGGAACCACACACTGTAAAAGAATTAAACCTGCCAATTGGACGACTGTATATGTTCAACCTGGCATGTAGCCAAGTAATAATTTCCACCAGACCATATCTTGTTTTCACTTAAAGGAGCATTTGTAAGAATATAGAACACACCAGAATGATGCTCCAAAAAATACTGTACACCAGAAACCCGCTTGCGTATTCTTTGCATCCCATGAAATGGGCTAGTTGCATCTATTACATATACCTGTAATGGAAGGAATAAGGCATAAGCCTCACTCACTATGAGGATGTATACTCACATGAAGATATCATTAAAACAAATTAAAATCAAACAAGTAAATTCCTTCCTCTGACGATGTTCTTGAATTTGAGTTCACAGTTATAAACTTGCCGTCTTTTGTGCTTGTTATATCCACGCAATAGCTGGAATCACTTTCTGTGAATATTGGGTAATTATGGATCTCATCTGACCCCATTTTGGTGCAGAGGACCCTATAAACAATGAAAAATGAGGGAATGCAATCTCATAAATAAGAAAAAAGGTTCAACAACATATCAAAATGATTTACCACACCTGTAGGGTCGTTGATTGTCATCTGATATTGTATAAAATAAAGTACTGCTATCTTGAGCCCAAGCCAAACTAATAACCCCATCAACATGTGATCTTGGAACAATAGATCCATTTCTAAGGTCCTTAATTTGAAGAATGAACTCTTCATGGCCAGTAGTGTCAAGTGTGTATGCTAGAAAGTTGTGGTCTGGTGAAACACAACATGAACCCACATGTACATAGCCTGCATTAATATGCATATCAACCAACATGCAGATACTAATCTGAAAAAAAAAAAATGTAAAAATATTTTCAGTCAGTCAGCTTTGAAAATACATGTAGGTAACAAGCAAGTGTAATGGCCTCAAGATTTGGAAAGAAGTTCACCTAGACACATATTTATCATTACCTTCTGTTCTCCTTCTAAACTCATTTACCTCTTTCTTTAATGCTAAAAAAAATATTTCTCTTGGCCTTGTAATCAAAGACTTGAGGGTGCATTTTTCTTGATATATGACTATGAGGAAACTAAGAAAAAAATCCAATGCCTTCCAAGCATGGAAGCCAAGTGGAAGAGGAAAATGGAGTAATTAAGGGAAATATTAGAATTAGGCAGCAAGTATTCATCCCCTGTCAAGGAATGAAAAAGAAGCTGACCATTTTGTTCTGCAATTTCATTCCAATCGAGCAAATGTTGCTCCCTCCCAAACTTTCCAGTAATTGAACCTAGAAATGTCTTCATCCAACCATTTGTTTTCATATCCAACTTTCTGCATAGTATTGGATATTCCTTTCCTTCTGGAATGTATTCATAGTACAGCCTGCTCACATATTTAAAGCAAAACACACACAATTTACTAATTCAAATATCATACCAAAATTAAGCTCCCAAATTCAAAATAATAGCAGCCAAATGAGAAAATACAATAGCTAGAACCTAATGCAAATTGCACAACACTCTTCAAAAGGAATGTGAGAATTTAACATGTGATCTATTCTTGAACCTCAATGAATCCAAACCATGTCATCCTTATTTTTCGCATTCAATTTTGAATTTCTGCAGAGGAGTGTACAAGTGTGAGAACATGTGTCATAGTCTGTTATGTGATCCATTCTCGCCTGTGGGCTTAGGTTTTGCGTTGAATAATTTTGGACATAGAATCAGAGGTTTTATGGCTGAGTGGTCAGGATCTCAACATTTTTTTTTTTCGTTTTTTCTTTTTTTTTTTAATCTAATGGTAAATTTTATAAGGAGGGCATGTGTTTCGTTTTATTTGATGTATTATTGAGTCTCCATCTTTTGTGGGTATATTAGTTTCTTGACAAGAAAAACAATAATTTGATAAAAGCAAACTAAGACGATACAAAACCAAATGAAAACAGCAAGATTGGACAAGAAAAACAAAAGGGAATGTGCAAAATGGACAAACCAAGGACCCCAACGCTCAGGAGGAGTGGAAATCTTGGTGGGGATTCGACTTCTCATCTCTTCAAAGAGAGTACGTTGCAGATGCTGAGTGTCGGCCATGAAAGCTTCTGCATAGGCGTTTTCCTGGTTGACGTATTCCACGAAACTGGGGTCGGCAGTGTTTCGCATCCAATGGTAAGGATCCTGCAGGGTCCTGCCATGAGCAGAGACTGTGGATGGAACTTTCTTTGCCACTGGAGGTGGCTGTGAAGGAAGGCACAAGTTCATGGCTGCGTCTCTCCTGCAGCGGGAAGAGATACAGTAGAAGGATGAGAATATTGTAGAAGAAGCAAGGGGCAGAATTGGGGTTTTAAGTCGGGTTTTGGCCTTTAACAGGAAGGGAAGTGCCATGGCTTGCTGTCCTTTTGTCTGCAGCAATGCAGACTGAAGAAGGAAGCACCAGAACTGAACTTAAGCAGTTCCCACGGTCGGCAGCGACTACTATTGACCTCAATTTTCTACCTAGGAGTTTAGAAGGGTTGGCTCTGCTAGCTCTTTGCGCCGCTTACTTGTTTCGGGCTCAAGTTTTTTTTATTTCTTATTTTAAAATATATTCACAATTTTAATCTATTTTTACATTTTTTCATTTAAATAACATATAAAAAATATATTTTTTTAATAAACATAATAAACTGGTATAACTACATATATTTTCGTTTCCCGACATGCCTCAAGGGCGTTCCTGTGTTATAAGGCAAGCAGCGCAGCCTTATTTCAGGGGTTTATACCTTCAATTCAAGTCAAAATGAGATAACTTAGAAGAGGACTCCGGTTCTCAGTTTTTCGAGTTGGGAAAGGCTCCTTTTCATCTCCTAGAAAGTTTACTTGTTTGGTATCTTAGGGCCTTGTCGCTAAAAAGTTCTCAAGGATCGAGTCCATTCAAACGTTTGTAGCCTTTGATGATAGGATCTCTCTTCGATATGTTCATGTATGAGCCTGCGTGATCAAAAATATTATCTCCTCGCAGATGCAATTAGATGACCCATGCCTCTAACTGACTTAGAACATTAAACACAAAAAGTTGAATTAACCGTGGCAAGAAATCTGTACAAGGCAGATAACATTCTTGAATTTAGCTAATGTTTTAAAGGATCGACGGTTTGCAAGCTAGAAGTCCAAACCACTAAATTAAATCAATGAAATAATGAAAAAGGACATGTACTTTAAAACTGCTAACTTTCTCATGTACCCCTCTCCCAGAAGTATCGCTCCACCCTTTTCCATTATTTGGCTCTACTCTCATTCATGGGCTAGTGCCTTTGTTGCTCCACTCTCTCGAGGTGCCTCCTTCTAGTCTGTTGCAGCTGCCACTTTCTTCACATGCTTCTCTTCTTCAATGTCCTAGGAACAAAATTCAATAAAGATTCCAGATTGATCGAGGCACCATAAATTTTCACAAGTACAGCAGCCCAGCGCATCATCAATCAGGCCAGACCTCAAACCAATTTCCAAAAATTGGCACATGATAAATGAAACAGAAGATGCTAGATTAAATAGTGCCATAAGAGAAGCTGAAGCCAATGAAATCATGAGATAAACTTACAGAATTGTCAATCTTGTCAAAATCATCACCAAAGCTCCCATCAGCATCATCTGAAATAGGAAATAAAAAATTCAAAATCTAAACATAGACCCATATCCTAGTCCTTTTGCATAGAGCCATAACTACTTTCCCTGTTGCACATGTGCTGACGAGCAGATGTGTGCAAAAACTAAGTAAAATGAGATTGCATGTCCCATTAATGCCATTTCACACATTCACAAAGGATCAATTATTAGCTGACAAAGCATAGTGCACTAGAGGGTCCAGACAAGTGTGCCAATAATGATAGGAAATAAGCTCAAGAGGTTGTAGAAATGACAGACATTCAAAGCCCTGATTTTAAATGATGATAATGAAGAAACAAAAAACAGTTACAAAAGTGATACCTCAATGGCTAAGAACTTGAACTTGCAAATTGAAACTCTCAAGTTATAATTTAATAATAGCTTCCAGGAGCAGGATTTACATTGCAAAAGCAAGTTAAAAATGCCAAAACTCACCATCACAAGATAGAAGAGCCATATCCACTATAATGCATAATTGCATAGAAACCTAAACTAAAACATGCTCAAAGGATATACCTGGACCTCCATCACTGTCTTCGAAATCTCCCAAAAGAAATGCGTCCAAATCCCGCTCAGATGCTGTGGTTGACTTCTGACTTTTCAAGTTTGTTTCCGTTACATCTGATCTAGATGCCTCTCCAGCAGCCTGAATTTTCTTGGCTTTTTCATCTTTTATCTGCTCCTCAGCTTTGCGCTTAAGCTCCTCCATATACTGCTTCTCATACCTGTGTATTAAAAAACAATAGAAAACGATGCAAATCTAAGCATCCTTATATCTACAGTCTCCCTTTATAAACTGATTGGTCTCACATCTATATCTGTATCCTGGAAGGGAAAAAGGAAAATAACTATTCTTCTGCATATGTATTTAAATTTATATGCATATTGAAATTTTGATTTATTTTCAAATTAAAATGCAACTGTAAACTTGTTTTTCACCTTAAAATATTTCATTATATTCACATGAAAATAAGTATTTTCAACTTTATATAAGGTATTAAATTTTTTATTACTTAACAACCTTTTTATTTTTATGAATGCAACTTCAAGCAGCTATGCAATGCAGATACTTGCAAGATGTATCGTCGAATTGCTTCTTTTGAACATAATGTGTCCATCATAATTTGATGTAAATGGGGGAAAAATGGGATCATACGGTGCAACATGAGTGCTGACTAGCGTAAAGTAAATCCTCCAAAATCTCCGTTCTTTCATCACACGTGGGCATAATTCATACCTTAATCTTGATATCATCTGCAAAAGAAATAATCATCAGAAATATTTTCAAATGTAATCCCTGATTTGGCCCTGTAAAGCAAAGCTTGAATTGTAAAATTAAAATTTTGACAAACAAGCCTAAGCTACAAATTACATATTTGAGGAACATGACAAGTGATATCAGATTATGAATCAACAAGTTGTATGTTAGGATTCTAAGTGAAAGGTATAGGAATTGAGTCCCACATCGGAAATATGGAATTCCAATGTAAATCTCATATGGACTTGGGCTCTGCCACCACTTTTGGGGTGTGGTTCTTCTAAGGTTCGTATCATTGCAAATCTCTTCCCTAGCAAGCAATTAGAGTCTGTACGCAATAAAAAGAAACCCAAAACAACAAATGAAAAGAGTTTAACAATTCTTTTTTGTTCAAAAAAAAAAGAGAGAGAAAATCAATCAAAGGCTGGTAGAGTTCACCTTGACGGTGGACAGAACGAGAGTAGCATGCCTCTCCTGCCACTCCGTGAGATCCTTCCGTACGTTGGACGCCGTAGTGGCCACATCAGACGGATCGGCTTCATCTACGCCAATCACAATCAAACCAAACAAGCAAAATTTCCTAAAGCTTAACACATTTCACCAAAAAAATATTAATCAAATAATAATCACCGTTTCACCTTGAATAGGAAAGTTCTGGAAGGTAGTGGAACTGAGTCCCTTGACAAAATCTCTCAAATCCTCGGTGATCCCGAACTTCTGGAGCTCCGAATCCGAAACATCTGGCCCCGAGGAGGAGGAGGAAGGCGAAGAGGAAGACGTGCCGCCTACGTTACCACCGACGATGGAGAGAGAGGAGAGCTGAGAGGGAATAATGTCGGAAATGGACTTGATAGGGATCTGATCGGCGGCTTGCTTGAGAGCGGCTTCCCTGAGCTGATCGGCTTTCTTGGATGCTTCGAGGGCCAGCTCCTTGGACTTCTTGGCTGTCTCGGCTACCAGATCGGCGATTTTTGTGGAAGAAGACGTGAGATCTTGGGACTTCTTCGCGGCTTCCTCCGCAAACAGCTTCGCTCTCTTCCATATGTCCATTGCTTCTCTTGTGTTTTTGCTATTTTGTAATTATTACTACTGCGCCTTCTTTCTGCCTGCCAGCCTTCGGAGTTTGGTTTTGTTTCTACTTTGTTGCGGACCGGACCGGATGGGTTTAAACGTACGGCGACGTTTTCATTGTCGGGGGAGTGGCTAAATTTCTGAACACAGGATTCATAATTAGGTGCCCGAGCAACATATCTTTTGTTTGCATTTATATATAATTTATATTTATTTATATATATTTATCTTAAATTTATTTTTTTAATTTTAAAAAATAATTTTAATTTTTATTTTTTTAAAAAAATATTAATTATTTATTATTAATTTTTTATTTTTAAATAAAATATAAATAAAAATTATATATTTAAATAAATATAATAATTTTGTATATAATAAAAATTTAATATTAATATATAAATAAATTTTATTAAAATTTAAAAATAAAAAAATTAAAATATTTTTTATTTTTTAATAATATTAATTTTACTTATTTAATATCATTTATTTAATTTTTAAAATAAATTTTAATAATTTATAATATTTAATATTAATATAATAATTTATTTGTAATTATTTTAATATTTTAATAAAATTATAATTTAAATATATATTTAATTTATTTAATTTATTAAATTAAAATTTAATATATATTATAATTTATATAATATATATTAATAATTTTTTTATATATTAAAATTAATAAAATATAAATAATTATAATTAATAAAAAAATAATTTTTTTTAAAAAATAAAATAATATTAATTTTTTTTATTTTTAAAAAAATAAATATTTTTAAATTTAATTTTAAAAAATAAAATACTAATAATTTATTTTTAAAAAAATTAATTTATTTTTTATATTAAAAAATATTTATAATTTAAATTTTTTTATAAATAAAATATAAATAAATAAATTTTATAATAAAAATAAAAAATTTACGTGTAATAAAATTTTATATTAGTATATATTAATATTATTGAAATAAAAAAATAAATTAAATATTTATATAATAATATTTAAATATTTTAAATAATATATAATTATCTAATTAAAATTTTAAATTATAATTTATAATATTTAATATAAATTTAATCGTTAATTTTAATTTTTTTAATATTTAAATAAAATTAAAATTTTAATATTTATTTAATTTATTTAATTATAATATAATATATATTATAATTTATTTAATTTATATTAATAAATTTTTATAAATATTTAAAATTTAAATATACAAAAATTAATAATGAAAAAAATTAAAATAAAATAAAATAAGACAAATAATTTTTAAAAAAAATTTTAAATTTTTTATTTTATTTTTTTTAAAAAATATTTTTTTTTTCTTAAAAAAAAAAATATACTCATACTTCAAATTTTCTTTTTCTCCCTTTTGGTTTTTTAAAAAACAAAAACTCTCAAATTCAATTTTTTATTTTTCTTAAAAAATATTCATAATTTAAGTATTATTTTACTTTTTTATTTAAATAAATACAATTAAAATGTACAAATTAATAATTATTAAAAATTTTGTATAATAAAATAAATATAAACAAATTTGACACTTTATATTATTATCATTATATGTACATATTCATTTTAATTAAATAGTATTTAATTTTAATTTTTATGAAATTAAGATTTAAATTATATAAATATTAATATATTTGGTTTTCTTAAAAGATTTTTTTTATTAACTTTAGTAACAATTATATATAGAAATTTAATCAACTTAATTATGATGTATCATGTATATAATCAATTCATATTAATGATTATTCACATGCATTTAAAATTTGTATACTCTAAATAAGTATAATAAATAAAAATAAAAGATTAAAACAAAATAAAATCTAAAAAAAATAGAAAAAAATACTTATAAATTTTTCTTAAAAATTAAAAAGGAAAACAAAAAATTATTTATCAATTATTTTATTCTTCTAAAAAATAAAAATAATATTTAAAATTTAAATTCCTTTTATTTTTTTCTCTTTTAAGTAAAATACAAGTGAAAATATTTTTTTTTTAACTAATAAGTTAAATCTGTGTATTATATGATTTAATATTAAAAAATATAAATTATCGAAGTAAAAAGAACTCATTATTCTCTTTTTGTTACATTGTCAATTTTGTCAATTTTATTTATATAGTTTTTTTAGTAAACTATTATAATTTTTAATATTTGCATTAATTTAGTAGATAGTTTGTAATTTTTCTTAATATTTGAATAAAATTAAGGTTTTAATATATATCTAATCTTTTTTTTTCATATTATAAAATTAAGCATGTTTACCCTACATTATTATTCTTTTATTTTCTCCCTATTATATTTCTTAATTTCACATATTAATTTTCTTAACTAGAAATTTTTTTGAGCAACTTTATCAATTTTGTTTTCATGGTATTAAGTGAAATAAATGAAAAAAACAATCTTCTCTTAAAAACAAAAAGTTTTAATTCCCTTACAAACAAAAGTAGCTTAAATTAAATCATTAATTTTGTTATTTTAATATTTTTTTATTAAATATCTAGAAACTTATATAACATGTAAATCCAAACTTAGTGTATATTAGTATTGTTAAAATTAAGAGAAAGTTGGTAAAATGTTTATATGATAATATTTACTTAATTTTGAGAATACTTTCTTATATTTTCATAATTTGTAGTATTGAATATTAAATTAGTAATTACTTTATAATATTTTTTAATATTATATATATTTAAAATTTGTACAATGCAAATACTTAAAATTAATATAAATATAAGGGAAAAAATAATTTCTGAAAAAGAAGAAAAAAATGATTTTAAATTTCTTATTACATTTTTTTGATAGAAAAAAATATATTTTAAATTTTTTTTCTTTTTTTAAAAAGAAAAAAATACTCATGATTTAACTTTTTATTTTATTTTTCTCTTTTAATTTTCTTAAAAAGAAAAACAACTATTGTTAAAATTTTTTATGTTCTTTAAAACAAAATACTAACAATTTCAATTTCTTTTATATCTTTTATTTAAATACAATATAAGTAAAAATTTATTTATCAATAAATATAATAAATTTGTAAATTATATAGGTATAATACACACACACACACACACATAATATTTGCTTAAATAAGAGAAACTTTCATTCCATCTTTCTTTGATTTTAGGTTTAAAAAAAAAAAAAAACTTATATGACATGCTTCCTAAAAATTCAATTTTTAGATATTTTTATATATTTAACTATTTTATTTTGATAATAAAAGAATTCTTGATTAGGATTTCCTAATTTCAATTTCAATTAATTACTACTATTTAGGTTTAACTTAAATCTATTAGAACTCTATTAAGAATCTTCTAATGAGATTATCTCTACAATAACTAACTTCTCAAATTTTTATTAAATTACTTATATAATTATTTTTTCCTTATTAAAACTTTATAATGGTTACCACCTTACTTCTTGGTTAAAAATTGGGGTGAAAAGTTGCCCATGCCAACCTTTCTTTTAAAATCTAGATCCACTTTTGAAAACCCTTATCTAGTGATTTATTTTTGTTATCTTTTGCTTATGATGAACCTTTTTGGTTCTTTACATATTGAGTTTGCATTATTAATGATTTTAATCATTTCTAATAGTTTATATCTAAACGATGAGCTTAATTAAAAGGTTTTTTCATGCAAGTTAAAAAAAAAAAACTAACACTTATTAAGAAGTTAAATTTGAAGCCAAAATAAGTTGAAGCTTTATTTTAAAATAGGAGGGCAAAATGATGGATATATATGTTTATTCATGTATTAAATGCAATACCCTAAATAAACATATCATGCTCTTTTTTTCCTTTTCTTTCCCTCCAATTTTCAATGGTCTCTCATCTTGGTTTCCTTTATTCAATATGACTAAGTATGTATTATAGGACTAAATTGAAGTAAACTAAGGTAGATTGTGAATTATTGCAAGACTTTGCAACTTGAAAGTATTAGATTAGAAAGACATGTGACAATTGACTCATCGTTCATTTTATATGATATGAAAAGTATAAGCTAGATACAATACCTTTAAAGGCCATGCACATACAAAGGATGTTACATTATTAGAAAAGTTAGTCCTTTGGTTGATTGCAATATGAAACTTCTACTCAATGACATTTTATTTGGTGTAAGTAGACTTAATTGATAGATGCATTATGTCTCTAATTTTTTTATATTAAAAGTTTTGACTTTTATGTTAAATTTATTATATTATTACATAATTTAGTATATTAACCAAGCTGAGTATAAGTAGCATTTATTTAATTTTAGGAATATATAAATATTTTATTAAAAATTAAATTTTTTCATAGATTTTTATGATTTATATTATTTTAACATTAACTTAATAATTACTTTATAGTCGTTTTTAATATTTTAATAAAATTAAGATTTTAACATGCATTTGATTTACTAAATTTATTTAATTATAATTTAATATATATTTTAATTTATCTAATTTATATTAATAATTTTTCATATATCTCTAAAAATAATCATAATTTAAGCATTTTAATTTTTTTTTCTATTTATATAAAATACAAGTAAAAATGCATTCTTTAGTAAATATGATAAACATGCACATCGTACAAGTCTAATATTATTGTAATATTATGTTATGCAATACTTATTAAATTATTATGTTATTTTACACCACTTGAGTAGGAGTTTGATAATAATTTAACATATATTTTGGTCTAAGTTCCAATTCTTATAATAACACCCCTTTTAAAAATAAAAAAAAGGGAAATTAAAGTGTGTGTATTGTTGAGTTTTAAATTCAATACATTATAACTGAATGTTAAAAATATATATATATATATAGTTCACAACAATAATTATAAGAGGGGTAAACCTTCTTTATAGTAAGATACATTGCCATATGTATGTACTTAAAAAGAATGCACGTCCTGTCTAATGAATGATTGTTCAAATGTTTGACATACTTTAACATTTCACACAAGCATTTCAAAATCAAATGCTTATATTTTTGAATAAGATCAATAGTTTAAATAATTAATTTGATTCCTAAGTTTATCTTTTAATTCATGATTTCATTTTGCAAATTTTAAAATTGAATCAACTCATCTAAGGTATTAAAATTATCCCTAACCTTAGGATTTTCCTTTAAAATCATAATAAATTGTAAAAAAAAAAAAAATCAAAATATTAGGTTGAGTCAAATATTTTCAAATTTCTCCATATTAAAATAATTGTTGAAATATAATAAGAACTTTCGAAATTCAATTATATCTATGCTAATGTATTAAAAAATGTCAAATTTAACTTAAAAAATTTATAATAAATTGAAGAGATTTATAAAAACAAAAATATGATTTTTTTATTTTTGAATTTTCTTTCATTTATCAATCTATTGATCTAGTTTCACATTATAATTTATGTAAATGTTATTAGGTTAGGTTAATTCACTTATTATGGGATAACTTAACATAATTAAGGGAAAATTAGAGGAAGTTAAAACATTCTTATAAACACACATTACAAAAAATGTGTATAAAATTGTAATCATTTGCATTAATAAAAATGCATTATAAATGCTTTGAAAAAAAATACTTGAAAACTTCTTTAACTTTAAAAGAACAAATAGAATAGAAATTGTTCATTAATTCTCATAGTAAGAAGTTTTTAAATTGCAAACAAAACATTATTAGTATAATGATATCACTTAAATAGTAAAAAAAGTTTAATTTATAGATGATCAATCTATTGTTATTTTTAGAGGCTTTCATGGGTAACTATGATCCTACCTACTTAACTTTATATTGATATTAAAGTTTTCCTAGATTGGTTTTGGCATGAAAAATACATGAAAATTAATATTTAATTTTTTTTAATTTTATATGTAATTTTTGTATAAATTTTAGATTATTATGTTTAAAAATTTGTTTATCTCACACTTGTTATATTTTATGAAAATTTTCATGTGATAAAATATTGAAATATAAAATACATTATAAAAATATCATGTTTTTTAAAGTTGTATGTTATGTGAGAAAAATAATTTTCTTATTATTATTTATCAAAATTAACACTAAAAATGACAATTTCATGGTACAAAATTTATGTGTATAGAAAGTGCTGGTCATGAGCTTTCTAACTATTTATTATTTGTAAATTTTGGACATATCAATTGAAAGTAATTTAGTCTCAAAATTTTAAATCAAATATAAAATTTTAAGAAAAAGATGAACAATATTCACAACAAATTCTAGTCTTATGTGTTTACATGATTTTTCAAATACATATTTTTATATGTTATTTTTGAAAACCAACCATATCAATGAATTAAAGAGATCAAACTACGGTATGTGTTAAAATTTCACAACTGTCAAAGGTTTAAATGACAATGAATACAATGTACTAAAACATTGTCTTTTTGGCTGATTTGGCGTGTATAAGACCACTAATACATATGATAATTATCATTGAGAAGCTACCACATGGAAAATTGATCAAGTTAAAATAAAAGTATTTTGACTTCATGTTTCATTGACTATTTAAAGAGTATCATGTGTCATGTACTTGCTAATAAGAATTTACCATTTTATACTATTTTCTAATTGCTTCAAAAATGAATTATTTCTTTAAAAAATCATAATATTAGTAAGAATATTATAAAAATATGAAATTTACACCAAAATTTTTCTAATTTTGTACTTTACAAAATGGATCATTAGAGAGTCTCTTAAAAAAGTCAATTTTGAACTTTTAAAATAATTTCTCAAGCCTCTATCAAGTAATACCTAAAGAATATAATTTTCATCATTTTGGCCTCATTCAAGTAGGCATTAAGCCTTTGTCTAGAAAAGGTCTAAGCATCTTAGTCTTAGTAACCCTTAGAGATTATAGGTTAATCAACTTTGATGATTCTTTTTTAAGGATCATTGAAGCAAACTTATACTCAGTCGAATTTATTTTAATTATTTTCTTGACTTCATAGTTTCTTTGTATGATAAGAACATTTTAGATATTTTAACATTATAACTTAAGCTTCACAATAACAAATTTATAGAGGGATTTATTCCTCTTAGTTTGATGTACCAAATCCACTATAAGACTATGAAGATAACCTTTAATACAAAGACACTCAGGTATAACACGAGAGGTGAAACAATTTTGTGGTATACTAACATTCACTAAGCAAACATTCAAACACCTAAGTTCATTAAGTGTCACTTCCTAACACTTTGAAACTCACAAGTGTAATTACACCCTAACCTCCAACCACACAAGCCATGCACAAAATCACATAATTTCCTAATAATAGTGTCAATGTCTCATGTGCTAGATCTAGACACTCCACAGCACTAAATCTGAGTCAAGTAAAGACAATGATCTTAAAAGCTGAATTCAAAACTACCTTCAAAAGAGTTTATCTAGCATACTTCCCTCACAACATTCAAGCTCAAGTTTAGTTGGCATCAACACTCAAAGCACAATTCCCCAAATTGTTTATGAAAGACAAAGTTCACCAAATTCACTAACTACATCTCAAATGAATTTTCTAAACCAAACTTTTATTGACCATGAGCTCAACATTCTAGAAAAAAAAAATTGTTTTAAATAAAAATCTTTTATGAAATGATTTCTATTCTTAAGCCAATTATAAAAAAAGTTTCTAGTTTTTTAAGCATTTTCTTAACCAGAGAACTCAAATAAATTATTCTTATTATGATTTTCTTTAAAAGTATGAAAAATATATTATATTTTTTTAATGATTTAAAAAAGAATATGCTCTTTAAAATGAGGTAGTTTATCCTTTTTCAACAAATTTTTTAAAAGACATCAATGTCCAAGCCCAAACACAACAATGAGAAATTGGAATAGGTCTAAAAATTGACTCTATCCATCCACCCACTTATGAAATTACTTTCAAATGAAAAGATTATTAAGTTTTAGTTTTACCTTTCAAGAATTGTAGAAAAGCCAAAGATTTCTTTACAAATGATATCAAAAAAATTTTGAACAAAATAATCATACCAATAAATTTTTACAAACTATTGCTAACCAACTTTCAATCATAAAAACCAATGTTTCTACTTTACCTTCAATGGCATAACAAACTTTAAAAAAGCTTTTCTCAACCAACTTTTAAGCCTTTTGAAATTTCAAACAAAATAATAAATAAATTTTCTCAAACACTAAGGCAAAGATGTTAAGCCTTAGAAACATCCACAAACATTGCACAAAATCAAGCAGTAAAGAATCTTCAGATTCTTAGCATAGATATTAGCTTCAGTAAACCATTAACACCTCTAAATTTTGATAGCAATTTAGCTATCAACAAACTTCATTTTAGGCCATTAAGCATAAAAATGTATTATCTTATGCCTACAACTCTAGGCCTTGTTCTAGACAAAAAACTAACTCTCATCCAAGCTAAATATAGTTCAAATGCCATTTATGAATGGAATATGGATGGTTTATTTGAATACTAGGTTCTTAATCTACTTTAACAAATGATCATGGTATCAAATGTCTACAAAACCCCAAGTTAGCTTTCTGACCCTACAATTACTAAACTTTTAGTTATCGATTTTGCTAGTCAACTAAAAGGGCTGGTGGAATAACATTCTCACCTAAATTGACCACTACCAAATACTTCAATCTACTAAAACAAATCCTTAAGGTGAACCCCCTTTGGATGATCAAGCCCAACCAATGCTAAATGTTGTAGCATCTTTAATTTTTGCAATTTCTAAAGACTTTATTGGTGATCCTTCACATTTGAAGGATTAAAACATCAATATACTTTTAAATCTCAGGTGTAAGTACCTTCACAATTTTCGTTGGTACAAAAATACTTTCATAACTCATGTTATATAGTGGGAAGATGGTAATCAGTTCTTTTAAAAAGAAAAGTCTCTAGTTCGGCTATCTAGGCTCCTTGGTGATAAGGTAAGATCTAAACTTTAAGTCCATTTCAATGGTTAAATTTCATATCATACTCTAGCCTATGGTGAGCATATTAGTTTTATCCAAAAGGAAGATTTACAAATTTATTTTGATTTTAAGCTTTAAAAACAATTTAAGTATAAATAAAAATAGACTATGAAAGAATTAGGTTTTTATTTGTGTCCAATTTAATGACTCTTTTTATCACAAAGAACATTCCAAGCATAAAAAGCCTTTTAAGCTTGTTAGAAACCCTTTCTATTCCAAAGCCCATAATCCTCCAAAATATGTCCTTTGACAAAAAACTTAAAAATAAGACCAAAAATCCAAACAATCTTTTAAGCTTAAAGCCTAAACACCATATAACCCCTATAGTAACTTACTTTAGATGTGGCCAACCTAGACATGTAACTCATTATTGTGAACTTAGAAAGAAAGACTAAACCCTTTAATTATACCTAAATCAATTTAAGAAGAAATTTAAAATCTCTTCATTGACTCTTTTGATTCTAATCTCTCATCAGAAGATAAACAAGGTCTTTAAGTAGATGAACTTACCACTTCATCTACTTCAAGTAGTGAAAAATGGGTAAGTGTTCTCATTAAAGACCAAGAACTCTTTCTGGAGTTGCTTGATCTCATGGATAATCTACAAGTTAAAGCTCAATGCCTTTAAAAACTTTTGTCTTAAATACTAATAAACCTTACCCAACACTTTCTATTACAAGTCCAAACACCTTACAACCTTACATTCATTCTTAAGCATTTTGATTAGCCCAAATCAAAACTTGTAACCCTTTAAGAACTTGAATACGAAGTTAACTAACTCAAGATGGAAATCAAAATGCTTAAACAACAGAGATCAATAGACCACGATCTATTGTTGTCTCTTCTTCAACAATCTCATGGTGAGCCTATTAAACCAAACACTTCCCAAGTAGACCCAATGACATCTTAAAATCCAAAGTTTGATATATCTACCCTAAACCAAGTTGAATTTTTGTTTTTACTCATAAAAATTACAACTAAAAAATGGCTTGTCAATATCACAATTCAAATTCATAATTTCAAGCTAACTACTGTAGCTTTGTTAGACATTGGTGTAGATTTAAATAACATCTAGAATGACCTCATCCCTATTAAGCATTAGGAGAAAACATTGGAAGGACTTGAGTCTACAAGTAACAACTCCCTTCTAGTCAAGTATAAATATCAAAACTTCTTTTATTTTAATTGGGAGTCTTAAACAAAAGATTATTTTAGGAATACCCTCCTTTAATCTTATTTAACCATTTTAAGTCACAAACCAAGGCATAACCACTAAAATCCTTGGTCAAACACTTTATTTTCAATTTATACACCAACCTTAAGTTAGAAATCTCAATCTTCTGAAAGATATCTCCATTTAAGAATCCATAAAACTTAATTTACTTCTAAAAACCAAAACATCAAATTTTCACCACCTTTAAGATGAGGTAATTTTCAAAAAACTTGAGTATCAATTAACTCAACCAATTCTTCAACCTAGAATTCAAAACCTTTATAACAAAATGGAAACTTCTATTTGTTCTGAAGTACCTAATGCTTTTTAGCATCACAAACAACATATGGTAGACCTACCTTATGTTGAACAATTCGATGAACATGAAATACCAACTAAAGTACAACCAATCCAAATGCATCCACAGTTAGTGGAATATTGTAAGTATGAAATATAAATTATACTTACTAAAGATATTATCAAATATAGTAAGTTACCTTGGAGTCGTGCAGCATTTTATGTTAATAACAATGCTGAAATAGAATGCAAAACTCTTAGGTTAGTTATTAATTATAAACATTTAAATAAGATTTGGAATGGATTTAATACCTAATTTCAAACCAAAAGATCTATTACAATGCCTTACTGAGGTATTAATCTTTTCCAAATTTGCTCTAAAATTTAGGTTTTGCTAGATTTAGATTAAGAAGGTAGATATGTATAAAAATACTTTCATTATACCCTTTGGCTAATATGAATGGAATGTGATGCTATTTAAACTAAAAAATACACCCTCTAAATTCCAGTGAATTATGAATAAGATTTATTCTTATTACTCCCAATTTTTAGTGGTCTATATTGATGATGTTTTAATATTTTCATCTAATATAAATCAATACTTCAAGCATTTTGCAATCTTCATAGAAGCCACGTATAAGCATGGCTGAACTATATACAGGCCTAAACAAAAGCTCACCTTGCAAGCATATAAAAAAAATAAGTTCAAAATCTTTTTTTACATTATAAGATCCATTAGCAAATTAAGAATCATTTTATTATAATAAGGCAAAAAGCCTTATATTTTCCTTCTCTTCTCTCTCATTTTTTTTCCCCTTATTGAGGGATATTAAATTGAATTATGGACTCCCTATAGTAAGAGGTCTTTAAGTTTTAATTTTTTTCACATAAAAAAAGAATTTATTAAAGGTTAAAAGTCCTCTAACTTTTCCTTGTCTCCTCTCTTTCTCTCTCTCTCTCTCTCTTATTTTTTTATGAGAAGATAAAGGGCTTTATTCCAAGAGATTTTTGACCTCCAATCCTTTCTTATATAAAAGAATACCTATGACATAAAAAAAGATAAAAAACCCTTAAATCTTTATGATAAGGTACTTATAACTCTAATCATTTTTTACAAAATAAATAAATAAAAATCTAAAATCTCCCAACCATAAAAGGCCTTTGGCCTTATATTTTTTCCCTCTCTCTCTTTTTTTTTTTTTCTAATTAAGTTCTTCTTTAAAAGGTAAGATATAAGGTTTTTAGTATTAATCATTTCTTATAATAAGAGATCCATCAAGGGGCAAAATACCTCTTATACCTTTTGATAAGGGATGTAAATACTCAAAATCTTTTTCCACACATGAGAATCTATTGGAGAGTTAGAAGCCTTTTATCATAAGGGGGGTTAGAGGCACCTTATCTTCGCCCTCTTTTATTTTTTATTTTTTAATGGAAAAAATAGAGTATTTTTGGCTCTTTTATGATAAAAGGTCTTTTATCCCTAATCTTTTCTTATATTAAGAGATCCATTAAAGAGTCAGATACCCTTTTTCTTTCCTTTCTTTGTTTTTCTTTTTCCTTTTATAAAGGAAAAGCTACAGGCATTTGACCACTTATTGTATCATTATATTTTCTCACATAAAGATATCCATTATGAGGCCTTTAACCCCTTACTTTCCTCCTTTATTTTTCTAGATTTAAGAGAAAGATAATAGTGCTTTAGCCCATAATCTTTTTCCCTAAAAAAAATCTACTAAGGGGTCAAAGGCCCTTTATCTTCCTCCTCTCTCTATATATTTTTTTTTTCAACTTTTTTTAAAGGTAAAGATTAGAGGTCTTTGGTCTCTTAACAATAGTGGACCTTTGATCTTTAATCTCTTCCTACACCAAATGATCCATTAAAGAGTTAAAGGTCCCTTTTGACGTTTAATCTTTTCATGCATAAAGTGATTTATTAATGAGTTAAAGTTCCCATGCCATAAGACAGGTAAAGACCCTTTATCTTCTTTCCTTTTATTTTATAAATGAAATATATAAGACAAAAGTCTTAAATATTTTTTTTTAATACAAAAAAATCCATTAAAAGCTCTTTATATTTCACCTCTCTCTTTCTAATTTTTTTCAAAGGGAAGATATAAACAAAATAAGAGAGTTAAAAGTCATATATCTTCTCTTTTTCTTTTTCTTTTTTTTTTGTTTTGTTTTTTTTTTTTTATAAAGAAGATATGAGGCCTATAACCCCTAATATTTATTCACATAAAAGGATTTATTAAAGGCACTTAATCATTCACCTCTTTTTTTTTTTTATGAGTAAAGATAAAGGTAAGATAAAAAGACTTTGGCTCTTTTATGTTATTAGGTGCATATCTCTCATTTTTTTTGCCTTACAAAGGGTTCCATTAGGAGGTCTATCTTCTTTAATTTTTTCCTAATTAAAAAACAAAAGAAGATAAAGAGTTTTTGCTCCATAATCTTTTATCCACACAAAAATATTTATTGAGGAACCAAAGACTCTTTATATTTCCCATTTCTTTTATTATTTTTAGGTAAAATTAAGGGCCTTTGAACCCTTCATGGCTGGTAACTTTTAACCGATAATCTTTCTTTTATTATACAAAAGAATCTATCAAGAGTCATCTTCCCATGTTTATTCTTTATCTTTATTGTGTTTTTTTTTTTTCAAAAAACAAAAAAAAGGAAGATATCAAACATATCACCCTCAATTGTTTCCCACACTAAAGGAACCATTAGGAAGTTTCTGGCCTTAATCTCTCCCCACAAAAAGAAATCTATTAGAAATTAGAGACTATCTATTTCTCCTTATCTTTTTTTGGCTCCCAATCTTTTTAATAACAAAAATATTACTTTTTTAACTTACATGAGCATGCACATTATACTATGTTGAGGTTTATACTCTAAATTTGATAATTGTATACAACTAATTGATTAACAAAAGGAAATTGTCCATTAAATGAAAAAAAAATATAACAATAATAAGAAGTAAGTGATATGTATAATTTGTTAATAAAGTTTAACTGAAAACTCATTTATTTATTTTTGAAAAGATAAAATCTAAATTAACATAAAAATGGTGGATTTAAGTAGATACAAATTGTTTTTAAATTACATATAAGACATTTTAGACTACATTGATTTTTCATGTAATCTAAAATATTTTATATGTAGTATAAAACCTTTTGTACCTAATTAAGTCCACCACTTTCATATTCACCTAGTCTTACCACATTTTAGTCACCTTTTGGTGACTCATAATAATGAAATGAATATAAATGACTCAATGTCACAAAATTTATAAAGTTGATAATTTAATTATAAGTTATCAAAGTTGTTTTTTGTATATCAGTTTCCCATACTATATCTTCAAAAAAAAAAAAAAAAGAGGATTAAATATATGGAGTCTTCCAATTATCTTTTATATAAAAAAAAAAAGTTATTTCAATATATTGAATCTATAACCTACATATAGGGTGTTTGGTAGTGATTTAGAGTTAGTATTTTAATATCTAAGGTATAAAGACCCCTAAAGGGTAGAGAAAGGGCATGATAGCTTAGAAAAGGAGAGGTTACTTAGAGTTATGGAGGCATGAAGGATTTATAAGCCCTTCAAAGGGTTTATATTAGCTTATAGGTAAAGAGGCTAGTTAGTTAGGCATGCTAGGACAACACCTTTTACAAAGTAGTGTGGATTGGTCTCCTACAAACACAAGTAATGGTGAGAGTAGTGGTGTCATGCCTTCGTAGGTGCACCTCATAGAGGTTGGAAGTAGTTATACAGGTGAATAAGTGTTAGGGTAATGCTAGTGGTGATGCATGTCTTGTAGCCTAAAGTATAGTAAACGAGGTGTCAAACTTATGTAGGTCTATCATGCAACCATGCGATGGGTTGTTTAAAGTTTAAAAAGTTTTTGATTATCAAATTAAAGAGAATAAATTAGACTTAGATAAGATGTGGATTTTGAGTATATGTTATAATTGCCTTATTAATAACTTTCTTTGTTAGTTTTGAAATTGTTGTCATGAAATATATATATATATATATATATGTATATATAACTCATTGGTTCTATACCTAATTCTTAACTTGAAAGTTTATTAGACCTTTTGTTAATTACAAATAAAATTTTGAAAATTAGAAATGCCAAAATAGGAATAATGTTTAATATTATTAGAAATGCCCAAAAAATATTATATTCGTAAAGCAAAAACATAGGTGCACTTTTATGAATGTGGAAAATATAATAGAAAATATATTAAATTAGTTAAGTTGAATTGAAATTAATTATCAACTCATCCATAATTGTTTTGTCAAACCAAGAATTTTTTTTTTTCTATTATACCTTATATACTACACTTTATATACTACTTTATTTTATTACTTTATTTACTTTCCTTTTTATATGTATATATTATGTTTATAATTAGAGTTTACAATTCTAATCATCAAATAGAATCATTAAAGGAGAGAGACTCCTTTCTTTTCATATACAGTTTCTTATTAATGTAAAATAGAATAGAGGAAAAAACCAGGAGAATGTCCCGAAATTTTCATCTTACAATTTAAAGTTAGAATATAATATGGTGTTGGTTATTATTATTGATTTTTATTTTATAATATATCAATAAAATAATATTAATAATCTATAAATAATATTATATCTATAAAATAATTAAATAAATCTATAAAAAAAATATTAATTTTATACATCTATAAAATAATAATAAATTATATTAAGTTATATAAAATTATATATTAATATCTTAATATGAATTAATATATAGATTAATATGGGCCTATATTGATTGAATAGGGTAACAGAAGATTACTTTATTTTGTGTCTTAACGAGTTTTAATAAGTAAGGTATACCAAAAAAGCCAAGTCCATTTGACAATATTAATAATGAAAAATGTTAATAATGAAAGTTATGAATGATCTTCATTTTTCAAACCTTGGCTATCCATAAATCTAGTAAGTCATTCCTTAATTCATATAACATACGAGTAGATTCGATTTTAGTTAGGTTGGGTGGGGATTTGTTTTTACCTAAGGTCATGTCATGGTTTTGATTTAAAAAATTTACTAGGATTAGATAAATATCTCAAAGACAGAGAAAAAAAATATCACTAATTCTTTGATTATGGACAAGAAATGGGGAAAGTTCGTATGAAATTACCTTATAACATATGAAATTGACTTATAACATATGCAATTTACTTATATTTACTTATAAAGAGTAATGAAGAAAATTGGGTTTGTCTAGCCAAGATTAGAAAAAATATGGATTGGATCTATTAAAATGCTTTTTTTCTTTTCAGCTTTATATTGTGCCCTGAAAGATTTCTGTGAATAAACTTATAAGAATGCTTTTTTATTTTTTATGAATCAAATACAAACAGTACAATAATGAAGAAATGTAAACTATCCAATTTTTATATTTTAATTTTATTTTCACTTTTTAGGGCTATATAAATTCAAATCGTAGACCTACCTGGTAAAATAAATCAAACTTATTATTATCAACATGATTTAAATTGTTTCAAAGACCCAAATGCTTTTTTTTTTTTTTTTTTTGTATTGGGCTCTTTCATTAACTGATTTTTTATATCAGTTAGTCTACCAAAACTCTTTAGACAAAAAGATAAGAAGATGGCTCTAAGTGTTTTGATTTATGATTTGGATTATGATCTAAGAGTACTATACCCAAGTGCTTTAAAAAAGGAGCATTTTGACATAGGTCTACTTTTGGCTTAAATCAACTTAAGTTAAATGGAGTCTCCATTGTCTCGTTTCTGTTTTTCAAGAATAAAATTTAAAACTTCATACACCTTAAAGTTCATAAAATATAGGACTAAAATAGAATTTTTTTTTTGAGGTTTTTATCCTTATTACTCATTATGCCTAGCATTAAATAGACTAGATATTCATCATATTAATATCTTAAATCAATGATGGGTTATATTGATTGCCTAAATTAGATCTTATCTTTCATCAGGCTAGTGTTCTCTAGTTCCCTATAAGTCATGGAGTAAGACATTAACTTCTTAATAAGTCTTTTGATTACATAATATACTCCTTTGAAAAAAAAACCACATTGACGCACGTGTAAACGACATGCTCTACCTAAATGAGTTATAACCCTTAGGCTTGTAATACATAATTTATTATGTTATAATTTCTTGTCAAGATAAATATTATATGCTCCAACATCCTATTTATTTCTTTCATCTATTTGATCAATATTGCTTATAAATAATATTCCATTTATAATCCATTGATGTGATGGGTTTCATTTGATTATTTTTGTAATGATAAATAACCTATTGAACTCAATGGTTATAGTATTGTTTTCATACAGTGAGAGTCATTGGTTCAAATCTAATAATAGTAGAACTCATTAGATATTACAATCAATGTTATCTAATAAGTTTTTTTATCCATACTATATTCAATGATTTTTTATGTTTTTCATTCTGTTTTAGTTCTCTATTTCAATTATGTTTTTGAATTCAAAAATTTGTTGTTGTATTATAATTAAATTGTACTTATAATTTTATATAATTGGCAGAATAAAATAAGAGATATAAACAACTTTTATTTATAAGAAGTTCTTTTGATTATTTGTCCCCACCAACTAGTTACTAGTTATTAGTTATAATTATGAAATCACATTGATAACTTTTACTTATACCCTTACTCATCGGTGAGAGAAAAAATGGCTTAGGAGGAGGGAGAAACCTATTTTGTTTAAGTGAACACTTTTTGTTAGCTTGAATAAATGTCTTTCACTAGGTAAGCATTTAATAGGCCTTTTAAAAAAATTAATAGTTTTAACCTATTAGCACATTATTTTTAATGACATTAACCTTAATTAGGCGATTTTCAAATATTTTTGAAAGAAGAAGAGAAGAGCATACAAGGTATCATTCCCATAAATGATACCAAATGATAGAGACTTTACTAGTAAGAAGGTTTAGTACTTGCAAAAAGAAGGAAAAATTATAAGGTATTAGGTTGTGACTTAGCATGAGTATTATGATATCCAAGTCAAAAAAAAGTTTTGAAACATAGAGAAAAGGGGGTGATACCTTGGAGAAAGAAAGATTACTTAAAGGTTATGAAGGAATAAAGTATTTCCATTAATTAACAGGTGAGAGGATTAGCTAAGTTAGCATGTCAAGCTAGTACCCTTCAAAAGATCATGTGATATGGTTTACTAGTAGATGATGCTAGTGGTGAGAGAAGTGGCATGATGCCTTCATATGTGCACCCTATACAAGTTGAAGGCATTCATTTAGGCATACATGTGAGTACTATGTTGGTGGTAATGCTTGTCTCATAGCTTGAAGTATAGTAGATAGTGTATGGAACTTGTTTAAATTTGTCGTATAACGATGAAAAGGGTTGCCTAGAACCTAGAAGGCTTTGGGTTGATGGATTAAAAATAGTGAATTAGGTTTTTATAGAATATAGGCTTTGGACTTATGTTATGATGTCTTTATCAATAACTTTCTTTCTTTCCTTTTAGGTTATTGTTATCATGGAAGAGATATGGAAAGAGTGTGAGTGAGAGAAAGATTGTTAGGAGGAAAGAGAAAAAATGGTTTGGTAAAAGAGAGAAATCTATTCGATATAAGTGAATTCTTTTTGTTGACTTGGATAAGCAAGTTTTGTCATGTGAGCAAATACATTAATGTCACATGAACACTTAATAAGTCTTTTGAAAAAATTAACAATTCTTACCCATTAGTATATTATTTTTAATGACGATAACTTTAATTAAATAATTTTTAAATTATCAATTAACTAATTAAAAATTTAGTAATTCAAATATAAACTTTTTTTTTTGCTATTATTTCTCGTTTTAATAATTAAAGGAGAAAGAATAAAGAAAATAAAACAAAACAGCAAAGAAGAGATAAAGAAAATTATCGTATCATCACGCTAGTGGGATAACATTTATTCATGTGACATCAAAGTGAATAGATTCATCTAAGTGAATAAATTTACTTACAAAATAATTAAATTTATTTTTATTAACAAAATAATAATAATATACTATTTTACTCAAAAAAAAAATTAATTAATATTATTTGTAAAATTTATAATAAATTTATAAAATGTGAATTAATTATATTTATCTATAATCACAAATAAATAAAATTAAAAATAAAAAATTATTTTAATATCTTCTATTATATTGTAATAAAGATAGTTGCGTAGGTTTAGATACACGAAGCGCAAATTGCGAGATTTGGATTTGATTATTTGTGCCCTCAGTAGACTTTATTCAGCTTTACACTGGAGTTGCAATCTTTTTCTTTTTTTAACATGAAAATGACAAACAAGAATCTCATATTACTGTTCAAGAAACACAAACATCGACCACCTTCAATGCAGGAATTGGCCCATGGAGAGAAAATCTGAAAATCATTCCACCTCGAGGAAAATGAACTAACAAATCATAGGATATAACTTGCATCTCTAGTCTCTCGCATGAAACCAAACTAGCATAACAATGCAACCTAAGACACCCCAAAGCAGAAAAAAAACATGTATATGTATAGTAACGCCTAAGATCATGAAATAATATCTGAAGATGCACAACTTTTTTTGTTTTTTGACTTCAACCTATGAAGAAACCAAAACCATTCAGAATCTACAGCAGTGAAAGAATTCCCTCCACCTCCCATGCTTCTGCTTATGTCTCTTCTCTGCTTTTGCCATTCTTACAGGACTGCTATTCCATTCAGACTGTAATCTGTTGCAGGCAAATATGAAAGCACAAACATTAGATATGTATTCCAAAATAATTTAGGAAATAACATGAATTTGAAATAGATTGTTTGGCGAGCTATGTACATTGGGAAAGCAAAGGAACGGGTGCTAGTAGTGCTACTATCCGATCTATGAGATAGGCTGCCAGAGTGTGCAATTGGCCCTGAATATGTTATCAGGCCTGACACGGGACCTGGTGCAGAGAAACTTGACTCTCCCTGACTGTGCTGGAGTTGGCTCGAAACTGCCATGGCATTAGAATCTTCGAGCCTCAATGATTGTTCAGTTACACAAAGTTCTGAATCAATATTTTCAGGACTCGTTTGTTTCTTGCTTGCTGCAGATGCAGAAGAGTCAAAGTGAAAGGTGATGCTTCCTGTCTCCAGCTTCCTATTGTAAGATAATTTATCCGTGATGATATCAGTTGATTTCTCGGGCACAGAATCCACAACATCAGACATTTTTACTACATGGTTCCAATTATCTAGTTCTTCCACTGCACAGATCATAGCAGCCTTTGATAAGACAGCTTCATTACAATCAAGGTCAGATTCATCAGTTGGAGAATTAATTGCACAAGTTGCCAAGGTTGTTTCCTCAGCATGGTCTTCGGATCTAGAAACTGAGGGAGACTTTCCTGAGATTGCTTCCTTACTGGTATTTTCAGAGGCAGAATTTGGAGCCAAGATCGTCACTTCTGTTGGCCTCTGCAATGCATTCAAAACATTATTTGCTATATCACACAGTAAAGATAACATACCCTACCCCTGTTCTTCATCCTCACCCATTAGTTTGTCACCATTGCCATATACCCAATATATATGAAAATGAATCTGAAATACAATTTCCCAGTAAGACCAGAGGACCTGTGGTCATTTTACACAGCAACCAGCATGGATGACAGATATACCTGTTGCAGGTCCTAAGTCAAGCTATTCATTAACAAAAAAATGATTCCTTATCTTTGATGTTTCGCTGATGATAAAATGCACTTTAATTATTCTTGCAGCAGAGGTTTCCAACACTTTCTACTACCAGTGATATTCTTACGGTAGCTATTAAACTTAGCCTAGACTGGTGAACTGGACCCCAGACCAGTCAAGCTCAGTAAAAAACCAAGTTGGACAATTTACCAAAAATGACATGGTCAACCTAGTGACCTGAATGCAGGTTTTTCCCTTTTTTTTTTTTTTTTTTTTATTTAAATCAATTTATTATTTTTATTTTAAAATTTTATATCACAATATTTTATCCCTAAAAATACTTGACCTTGAAGTTGAGATATTTAAAATGTCAAATTAAATATTTAATTCAGTAAAATACTATTTTATTTGTAATGCTTCAACATAGACATTAATATTTTATGTTAAGATAATTAAAATTTTCATAAAACATCAAAAAATATATATGAACAATTTTATTCTTATAATTATAAATGTTTACACTCACTTAGAGTTCATGAAATTATGTTGACTGTGAAAAAAAATTTACAACACATACATAAATTTAATAAAAATATTAAATATCATTGCCCATTAGTTGAACTAATGACTTGGTGACCCAACTTCCCTTTCCAAGTCAATATTCATGACAAGTTTAATAACCATGGTTCATAAAATCATCTATATAAATTTACAGAAGTGCACAAGAAGCATGGCAAAAGCAAATTCATTTTTCAAGCCCCATTGACCTAGGTAAATTGAAAAACTAATGGAAGTAGAAGATGAAAATAGGAAATCACATACCCCATTAGTAAGTACAAAAATAATTAAATCTTCAGAAAGATTGACCCTTAGAATGATTATAAAGCTTTTGCCTTATTTCAAACTCAACTCAATTGAGTTATGTGTACCTGAAGAGACTGTTCTTTTGCTTCAACCATACTTTCAATAGATGACTTGAAATCAGAAAGTTCTTTATTCAATTCAGGCACTGAAAGAAAGTCTCTGAGAGAGAAAATCTCTTTGAATGCATCTGTTATACCATCTTTTACTTCCCCACCCACAGTGGAAAACTTGCAGCCAAAATCAGGAGGCAATCCATTTTGTAAACCCTTTTTATCTGAATATAGAAAGGGCCATGGAAGATTCGCTTTTTCGCTTCTAGCTGGAGATTTCACCGCCTCTGGGACAGACATATCAATATCAACTCTTTCTTTTGGGTTCCCACCGTTTATGTCCTTCCCAAGGGAAACCAATGAGTATGCAGTAGTCTCATCTATGCCTGTGTCAAACAGAAACTTGCCTTGGGAAGGCATTGCATCATCAACACAAATATCCTTAATCAAATGGCAGGTATTCTCTTCATAACAAACCATCAACTCTGGCAGCTCGTGTTCCATGGCACTTTTTTCCATATGGATAACTGAATCCTTCTCAAATGATTGTGTTGTCAATGAACAATGACTAGATGGTATTGAAGCCACAAAGTCTGCTATCTCTTTCTTATTGTCATACATAGAACAATTAAACTTTGAGGCAATCCAGCCATCTTCATCTTTTGCCACATGAAATAGTTTATCACTATCACATTTATTGTCCTTGAAATCACATGATACCCCATCATGATTTTCCTTTATAACATCTTTTTGGAACTCAGTTCTAATGGAGTTTGGCCCAATGTCATTACACTCGAACCATTTTAGAATTGAGCCTATGGCTCACAGTCCCATGTGAAATTATACCTGACCACTATCTGCAAGAAACAAACATTTGGCATGTACTTCACCAGAAATATGCATAATACAGAGATCTATACTAAAGAAAACTAAGCTTAAAGATATAAATAGCTTGCACATCTTGAAGTTTAACTTCAAAATGACACATTTATGAGACAATAAAAGATGATGGAGCTAAAGTATCTTACCATCACCAAATCAAGCAACATGGCAAGAGTTTGCACCAAACTTTTTCACCTGTAAAATAACTTTAACCTTTAAAAGGTTTCTTAGAACATGTATCCAAGAAGTAAAACAAGAGCAGATGACAATACCTATGAGGTTACAATAGTTGAAACTCTCCTAATAATTGTAGTAAGCAAGACAAAAACACAAGACTACTAACTCGAGATATAAATGATAAATAATATGTGACCAAAGTCTGAAAAAAAAGTAGTACTGATATTACCAAACTTCATTTTTACATAGATACCAAAAGACAAAACATTCTTGAATTTTTTAAACTACGTAGAGTGATATTCTCAATTGTATAATCATGTGCAACCTACTGATTTTAAAACACATGGTAAGAATCAATCCCCTAACTTGAAGATAAAGAACAATGAAATCAAGACAAGATCAGCCAAGTTGCATACATCCAACTAATGCGTGCAATTTTTATTGATTGCTAACTGAAGTGTTAACCATAGAGTGAAAATGATGCTTTTTTAACTGAATCTTTAATAGTCAATTCCAAGACAAAGCTAGCTAGAAATTGGGAAACTGTTTCAGGTAATAGCAAGAGAAAGTGGAACAATCTTGCAATACATACATAGCATGGGTCAATTGCAGAAATGATGAAGAAGAAATTCAGGTACAAAGATCATTAGAGAGAGAGCATTCAACTTGAGTACGCTCAAAATCAAAACTATAACTGAATTTTATGCCCCCCATCCCCCCCCCCCCTCTTAAAAAAAAATAGAAAAGAAAAAAGAATCATGTATCTCCATAACTTTTTCTTCCCACAGAAAACAAGGACAACACAGTAAAATAGTGTATTGCAGCATCTCATGAAATAGTCAAGAGAAGATTCCAGGAACTGGCTCACTTAGCAATCCCAAAATACAATAAATTAGAGGACAAGAATAAATAGTTTAAATGATCTAACGTTGCATCCTTGGCTCAAAATCCTCAAAAATTATACAGAATGGTCCAACAACAGAGTTCGAAGATACTTGGTTATATATATAATATATATATATATATATATATATATATATATATATATATATATATGTAAGGACTATAACTTTCTGCCAACAATACAAATCCTAAGTCTGTCATCTATCTATGCATGAGGACAAGAAAAAACATTTGTTTTCTGATACATAGGAAACTGACAAGAGACAGTTTTAACTCCTGTGACAGCTCTCATGTCTCAACAAATAGATAATAACTCTCAAATTTTCAATGCAAAAAATTGACAATCTAGAAATTCCCGCATATGATTCAGCTTTAACCTTAATATCAGCCAAAAAAAAAAAAAAAAACAAGAAATATGAGGGATCCAAAGCAAGGTCCTAACACACACAACAGAGGAGCCCAAAATGGAACCGAATAGAAGCATCAAAACGAAAGAAACACAGATGTAGCAATACCCTTTTGATCCTCTAAAAGTCTGAGCTTCCTTTTCTCCTTTCTGAAACAGAATCAAAGCGCACCTCAGTTGGGTATATCATTTGCCATCAAATAGAAAAGACAAAAAGGGCGCTAAACTAGTAAATTAAAAATGCATATAAAACGTATAGAAACTTAAACAGATCCTGTAACTCAGTTCTTTGAAAAAAGAAACCAAATAAAAAGCATCTATGAATGAATTTAAACGAAAGAGATAGCAACAGAGAGACCTCATAGGTTGGGAAGAACTCAGGCAAGGCAACAAATAGAAGGAAATAAAAAAAAAAAAAAGGGAAAAAACAGAGAAAGAGAACCAAAAAACGAGAGAGAATTAAATAAACAAATGAGATTCGTCATATTGCTTTAAGGTAAATATATGGTAAATCTTCTCCCTCCTCTCTCTGTAGGTATGGGCCTGTTTGGTTCAGCTGTGTGTAATTAATAGGGCAAGTCCCAACCTACCTAAGAGCTGCCAACGGCTCTGAGTGTATCTCCATGTGCTCGTTTCCTTCCTAGAATATATACCAAACCCCCCACACACATACACACCCAATTCTCCTCTATCTATCTCTATTAATTGGCCTTGACTCCAGCATTAATTACCTTCCAACTAAAAGCCTTCTTAATATGGATAAAAACAAAACCCAATTCGCTTTCCTTCTGCTTCTCCCTACTTTCCTTCCAGCCAGAGCAAAACAGCACCACCACCGCCATCATCATCATCATCATTTTTCTCGAGAAAATTCGAGATTTATTCCTTCATTCTTCTAACAGCATCAATCCAGGCATGTCTCCCGCTCTCTTAGCTTTGACTCTCTTTTTTCTTCCTTTTGTTTATGACCAAAACAGAGAAAAAGTCAAACCAAGAAGAAGAAGAAGAAGAAGAAGAAGAAGAACCGAACCTTTAAACTGACAACGATGTCGGGGAGATCCGGAGATGCAGCGCTGTCACAGTTCTCTAAGGTCAACAACTGTTTTCTGTTTTTTTTTTTTTCTTTTGTTGTCGTGACCATCGCCGGAGACTGCCGATTGTTTGCGTGTTTTGTCTTTACGAAAACTGATGGCCGAGGATTTTGTCTAGAGTGAGTGTGTACGACTGCGCGCGCGCGTAATGCGTGATGTTGGTAATGCGTACGGTGCCTGGGCCTTCGAAGATTTTTGAGCTGGCTTCCTCTATTCTTTCATGGGGCCCACGAATTTCCAGTTTCATCCAGCATGCTCCCCCTCTCAAGCAAAGGTGTCGCATAGATCGAGTTGGGGGCATTTTTGGGTCTAAGTTATTTTGAGTTTCAGTCACTGTCAAATTATTTATATTTGAATTCGGTTAGATTTGATTCCACGGGTTGACAAGTTGCATTTTAAAAATTAAATTTTTATTTTTTATATATTAAAAATAAATTAAAAAATATTTTTATTTATTTTTTATTTTTTATATTAATTTATATTAAAAATATAAAAATATATTATACACAATAAATATATTTATATTATTTTTAATTTATATATATAAATATTGATATATATATATATAAAATGAGTAAAAAATTAAATAAATTATACATATTTGTATAATATATAAAAATATTAAATAATAAATTTTAATATTTTTATAAAAAATATTTTTTAAGATAAAATTAAATTATTTATTTTAAATTTAAATTATTTAAATTAAATTAATTTTGATTCATATTATTTTTTATTTAATTAATTTTTTTTTTAAGTGAATAGCCTGGTGAAGTTAACTTTTGACACTTTTATTCTTAAGCTCTAGATTAGTTCGAAGTGAAATTATACTGAAATCAATTTGGATTGGCCTCCACAATACGGAAATCATTGATTCAAACTTATTCACAACAATTTAACAAAAAAAAAATAAAAAGTTAAGAATTGTCAACAGTTCATCAAAATTGTGAAAAATGCGTCGTTAGAACCGATTTTTTCATGCTTATAAAAAAAAAAAAAAAAAAAACAAAAGTGAAGAGAATGCCTATGTAACTTAATTAACTATGAATTGAGTTCTAACTCATTTATTTATTTATTTATTATCATATCCTTAACCCGTATGCTCACAGGAAGCTAAGCCTGCTTCATAATAAATACATTGTTTTTTATCATGGAATTAATCAGAATAAAAGGTTATAATTACCATAATTGACTTTTAGGAGCTTCGTTTGTTCACTTTAGTTTTCAATCATGCCAAAAGACACATGCGTTTCAGTGACTTCAACATATGGCTACCTGGCTAGCTAAAAAAAACACAAATAAATCTGAGTGTTCGCTTTCTTCTTCAGATTCAGCTCGTGCAAGATGATGTAACCGCACACTTTTTATTTTTTATTTTTTATTTTTTAAAAATGGTATAAATAAATGTTTTCCAAGCTCAAAGTCAAAATGTTGAATTCATTACTTGGAGGAAAAGTGCATCAAACCACTCGTGCTAGTTTGAGTGGCTCCGACTGGGAAGGTAGAAGTCTTTAGTAATTCCAAACTTTCTTATATCAAGCAATTCTATATTAGTTTTAGGAGGATAGATCTTTACTCAATTTTCAAGTTTTGGCTTCCAAAGAATGGCTCTTTGGCTGTGAGATTTGCTCTTTTGGTGACTTCTTGAGTTCGATTTATGGGCTAAGGTTACAGGGGTTATTCCCCCGGAGTCTCCCGATCTCAACGTGGATGATCCGTCTTTCGCCGGCGTAGGGAGCCGGATTAGTCGAAATAAGCGTGGACTATCTAACTGCAAAACCCAAAAAAAAAAAAAAACATGGCAACTTCTTCTAGGCTGACTTTTTTTTTTTTAATTTATTAAAATTTAATGTCTCCTCATTATCAAACAAACTTAAATTTATTAAAGTAAAACCTTGTGCGATAACATGATTCTGATGGGGCAAAATACAAATCTTGAAGGACTGACCACAGAGTCCACGGGGGCAAAGCACAGTTTTTAGGAGACAGCTTTTGGAAAATTACTTACAAATTTTTTAAAAATAGAACTTAAAATTTAGTTGTTTTGAAAAAGTTGAAAAAAAAAAAAAGAGAGGAACAATTCTAATTTTAAATTTAACATTAATGGTCTAAATTTATCTATCATAACATAGCTACAACATAAAAATAATCCAACCTTTTGTAATGATTTCATCAAAATTTTTGGTTTGAAAAAAACTAAGAATTGAACCTTTGACTTGAAACGAAGAATCCGGACGACTCTATCAATAAAACTTATAAGAACTATAGATGTGTTGGAGAGTTGAAATACGTTAATAAATACCATATTTTGTACCCAAAGAAAATGAAGAAAATAATCGTATTTTTCATGCCATAGTATAATATTTGTCATTTTTACCTACAAATAGGACTATTATGTTCTAAAGATCTCTATTTGTGCCAAAAATAAGAACAATAATGATGATTTTTTTCAAAAACTAGTGGACCAAGGGCACAAGAAAGAGAACAAACATGTTGGTTCTGGGTGATTGGAATCCTTTAAGGTGAGTTGAACAGGCTGACCAGGGGCAACCTATTACATAATTGTAAGAGTAAGTCAGATTTTTCTCTTTTTAGAGTAATAAGGTGGACTTCTAATTATTTTGTGACAAAAGGATAACATAAATAAGAAATAATGAAACGTTCAATCCCTTGACTCAATCCCACATTAGCTCAAAATTATTTTTATTGGTTGAACTTTTGCTTTGACAATTGTTTTTTTCTTTTTTGGGTTCAATCGGTTGAAATTGATCAAGGTTGGGTGAGGGAGTTAATTAAATGCACATGCCCCAAATTCACTTGCTTTTTAAATGATATCTCTCAAAATTTCGATAAAAAAGCCTTGTTATTCCAAGATGATCCCTTTTATTATTCAGATTAGAATTATGTTCCCAAAAGTTAGAAAATGCCTGAAAATTGTATCGTCTAGTTTGTTAGGTGGGGCTTCATTGGCAGGCTCCATCCATTGCCGTCCACACAAGTAAAACCAACAGAATTTATATTTATAATTGAAAGCGAGTGGGTCTCAAAACATTTTCGAATAAACATTAAAGAAGGTTGCTAGACGTTTTATGCTGTGCTGGGATTCATTTATTGTGAGCAGATAAAGTAGATGCGCACATGTTCTTGTCTTCTCTGGGAGGAGACGTTCAGTACGAATGCCTTTTTTGTGATGAATAATATTTTTAAGGCTAATTGACAACTCAAGCGCTTTGTTTTGTTTGTTTGTTTTTTTTTTTATGAGTAAAAAGCCCATAAGAAGATGGACCACATGAAGTTTCTTGTGCTCCACTATAACAACCTATGCTGCTGTGAAGAATCTATACGCGTGTGTGTGTAAATAAATAAATAAATATAAATATAAATATAAATATAAATATATATATATATATATATATTCCCGCAGTCGTCTATTTTCAATGCAAATAGTGCCCTATAACGCAACTGATTGGAACACTCTTATTAGAAGCTGCGCTGTTGTGCGAAATCTATTTGCTGAATTTTCTTTCTTAGCCTTTTTTTTTATTCCTCCTTTTAATTAAAAAAAATAAAAGAATCTATTGGTCATCACCAACCCAAAGTCACTGCTACAACAATTATTTGAAGGCTAGTACGTGGACATTTTATTTTATTCCACACATAATTTTATCATAAAATTACATACTTTTATCAATCACATATTTACCTGATGCTATTGGTCTATTGTAAATACATATTGTGGAGTGAACAAAAAAGGAAAAAAAAAATCATCTTAATATACCATATTTACAAGTTATTAATGCAATGAAAATCCAATTGATAATAATATATATATATGATCCGTAAAACATACAATAACACAATCTCTAAGCATGTGGGTGTCAATTATATGACAAACCAGATAAGGCAGATTATTCATCTTTTCCCCAAATGATTCCTAATAAGAATATTGTGACTGACACAATGTCTCCTTTCTTAGAAATTGTATGCGATGCCTACTTTTTCTACATATAATCTGCATATAACCCTGTCTAACTTCAAAGATACCTATTTTTATCAGTTAGATATCTAGAAATGAAATATATACAAAATTTTATTGGTATATTGCAAAAACATGTTATTGAAGGGTTGACAAAAAATAAAATTTAAAAAAAAAAAGAAAAAGAAGAGAAAAAAAAAAAAGCTTAATAAGGCATATTTGCAACTGATTAACCATTAACGAAACATGCATATATCTGATGGACAAAGCATATGATGACATGATCACCCGAGGTGGTAGTTTGGTAGTATTCTAATATACTTTCTTTTGCATTGGCTTGGGTTCAAGTCCCCTTACTGATGCCCATCCTTGAATATTCGGGATTTATGTCAAGAGTGCAGTAGTGGATTCTAGACTCGTTAATATCGAGGTTAGATGTGAGGAAATCCCACTCGAGTCTAATAGTACTTAAGTAACGGGTCATCCTTATGGGATTAGTTGAATGAGGTAAGCAAAACAAGTGAAAAAGCCTAGCTTTGGCTCGTGGATGCAAGGACTGATGTACTTGCGATGCATCATTTTTTTTTTTTTGTTGAAAAAAAAAAAAAAAAGCATATAATGACACATTAACAAGAAATACAATCAAAAATTTAGCTAAAGAATTGATTTCAATGGATTAGCTTAAAGTACTCATTCGAGGCATCTTCAAAGATCATGCCTTTGAGTAAAATACAATTAGTTTGATGACCTTGTACACACCATTTTAGTCAAGCCTTCGATCTTTTAGTTAAGGTTGCCATCCTCCATCGAAAAAGGAGGATGAAGCTATAGTTTTTGTTGGGGAATTTGGAAATGTTTCACTGGGGCAACGGCTATTTGAAGCCATTGTGATCATGGCCTTTGTGATCAATTGGTCAAGCAGCAAATATTACCTCGATTGTTAGGTCTCTCCAACATTGTTTTGGCTATGATGATAATTCACCATTACTATCAACAAAAGAGTTTCATTACATGGATGTATTCAACTTGATGTGTTCCATATGCAAGCATACATTATATGCTATCATGACCATTATATGTATATTTGTAATACCTATCATTAACTATAATCATGCATCCAAAGAGTAAAATTTAGAACTAACAATTAAAAGTGCAATATGTGGACCTACATTTGAGACCAATCCAATTCATGTAACTTTTTTATCAATAAAAACCATTTTCTTACTAAGTTTGATTGGCTAGTCTCCAAGAAAATCCACAAATGTAATTTTCTGCCAACTCTTGAAATTTATGCAAATAACGAATTCCATTGGGCTACTTCAACAATAAAGAATAAGGTTTTTTCTAAGATAATTTAACATTTGTATGTGCTTACCAAGGGTTCCTCTATTCACATAAGGAGGGTCTATGGTAACATGTTACTCCATTCAAAATTTTCTCTTAATAAACTTGTGATCAAGATGAGCCAAACTCTTTTAAGTAGGGAAAGCTAATATGATAGATTTAAATGTAACTTTAATTACTCTTCTCTAAGTTCTCCAAATGTCTTTCATACATATGGTCTTCTAGCTTAGATCTTCCATTCATAAATATACACTAAAGTATGTATTCCACCTAAGCATCTCTCTCCTTATAATTTAACACAAGAAAGTAATACATAAGTCATATTTTCATATCTATAATAGAACATGGAAAAGTCTTACTTTAAAGCATTGTTCGACTCATGTGATTTCTCTTAAAATCAAAACTAACTTATCAAAGAACCATGGTGTATTTTCTAGGACATATTACTTGGTAAGCATAGTCGAAAACTGGAAGCTAAAGATATTTGTGTCCAACTCCTTAACTTTTATAGGCATGGAAGACTTTTAAACAATTTGCATAATATTGAAGTGAGTGTGAATGTTGAAAGATGTTTTTGTCTAAAGGCTCCCAAGAAGATAATGGCCAGCAAAAGTGTTGGGAATTCTTTCAAAAGATTTAATGCCAATATTGGTATCTTCCTTTTCTTCATTATTTCTGTGACTCTTAATATTACAAAATAAAGGGATATTCAATGTTGTCATGGGGCTAGACAAGAAACAAGAATAAAGCCCTAAGAATTAGAGATTGAAAACTCACAAAAATATGTGGAAAAAAAAAAAATACTTACCTATTTGTAAGAAAAAAGCTCTCATAAGGCAACTGCTTTTGAGAAGAAAACTCAAGAACTATAAAATAAGGAGACTTAGCAACCTTTACTAAAAAAACAAAATTGTTTTAAACTAGGATTCAATTTTTTTGGTCACAATATTAAAATCACAAATATTAACTTAACCGACAATATTATAAAATTTATTTATAAATTTTTTGATAAAATAAAAGTTAAAAATCAATTATAAAGATTCTTAGAAAGTTTAAATTACATTTCAAATTTTTATAAAAAAATTGACATTTAATGCTAAACATTTATTTGACAAGTTAGAAAAAATCATCTGAAAAGTAAAATTTTTTTAAAGGAGAAGTGTATACTAGAAAAAGAATTATTAAGGCTTAATGCAACTTATATTTAAGAATAAGTGAAAGACTATAATAGCTTCCATCTTTCAAGATAAAGAAACGTAAAAAAAAGATACATGTATTTGTTAATGCTGGGTTGGTTTTTATGCATGTTTTTGCATTCAAAAAAAGAAACCAGAATAAGAGAAGTCTTGGCCCGGGAGCAATCGCAATGATTATAAAGGGGCAACTTGCTGATTCACGACGACCCAAAAGGTCCAAAGCCCTCTCACCATTGCCCAAAACCCAAATGGCAATTTTGCTTTTATGAATGAATCGCACAAAAACCCAAAAAAAAAAAAGAAAGAAAAAGAAATGAGAATAAAAGTCGAAGCCTTCCCCCTCACTCCAAAAAGGGTCAAAAGCTTGATTCATGTTGCTCGGCTACACGCTCTCTCGCTTGTACTCTGCTGCGTTCCTGGCGTCCAAACCCAAAGCCCATCGCCCCCACTCATGTAAATTATCAGTACTAGACTCTCTCTCTCTGTGTTTGTTTTCAGTTGTATAAGCTTAGACTAGAAGTGGGGGTTTTTCTTATTTCTATTTGTAGATTTGTTTGAATTCTCGCTTACTATATCTCAGGCTAGAACCCCCCAAATAAATAAATAAAATTGAAAATTTTTGAAAGTTAATTTTTTTGGGTGGGTGGGGCGGGGCGGGGCGTTTGGATCAGTTGCAGTTGGAGGGACGGGAAGGAGAGCGAGGACAATGAGCGCAGACAATGCTGCCATGAGTAGCGCTTTTGCCAATTATGCTGATTATCTCAATGACCTGGTATTACACACCTTCTAACCCTTCTTTTCGGATTCATTAATGAGTATTGTCGGATCTCTTTGTTTATGTAATAATTACAAGCCAACCAAACAAAAAAGAAAAGAAAAACATATGCATATATGATTTTCCTTTTCAACTGAGACCTGTAATTTGATCAAGCAGAGCAATTAATTGCATTGTTGTCAATACTTTGGTGATGTTTGTATCTGTTAAATGTAATTTGGAGTAAGAAAACATGACAATTATATGGAACATGTTGGAGAATGGAAAATGTGCCCGACCAGTAAGGGGGCTTCACTTTTGGCATGTTCTTCCACTTCCAACTAGTGCAGTGGCAATCTCAAAAAAAATTTACTGCTAAATGTTCTTGATCTCAATTGAAGTTGTACTGAACAACGATATAGTTGCCCTAAAATTGCCTTGGTGGGGCACTGGACTGACTTGGCAATATCTTGATTCTACTGAACTGATGTGCATGCATGCACTGAAGGCCTTGTTATCAGTTAATTGAATATCTCCCATGCAGGTTTTGAATGGTTAAGGTTTTTCCTAAAGATCGGTTGCTTTTGGCTGCATCTGATTGTGATGATTCCATATTTATTATTTGTACCACATATTTGCATATTGTTTGTGTCCATGTGAGCTAGTTTGGCAATCTGTTGATGTGGAACTGCTGTTTTTCTTGGCCATGCAATGCAATCCTTGATTAGTTTATTAAACTAAAATAAGTTGACTGATTGACTGGGTATGCACAATTGCACATAGAGGTGAGGGATTAAGGATAAAGTGGTGGTAACAACTAAATGGTTTCATTGCTGTTGAGATACTGTTGACACTGTGCTTTTAATGTCAAATATCTTCCTTTATGGAAAACTTGCATGTACTTGTAGAATGAAAAACGGGAGCGTGTGGTAAAGGCAAGCCGAGACGTAACAATGAACAGCAAAAAGGTCATCTTTCAAGTACATAGGTGATTGAACCTATTTTCCTTCCATTCTCTTTTAGTTACTTGTTTTACTTTTGTTTGTTATGTCTATATAATGATATTTGATGCATCTTACATTAGACCTTCCTTGTGCTTTTGCATTCATATGAAACTTTAGTTGAGCTCTAAAGTGAACTTTGTGGCCACTTTAGCTGTTGATTTTTTAATCATGACTTTTCTTTGTTTGCATGGTGACATTGAAGGATTCATTCTGGTTAAAATTATATATCATTGAGGCTTCATCTCAGAGGTCACCTAACTTATCTTGTCAGTGTATGCTGAAATAAAATTGTGATTTAATGATCACAGAATGAACAAGGACAACAAAGAGGATGTCCTTGAGAAGGCAGAAAAGGATTTAGCAGCTGTGACAGATCAGCATATGTCTCGATTAGTGAAAGAACTACAGGGAACTGATTTTTGGAAGCTAAGACGAGCATACTCTCCTGGGGTATGACCTCCTTGTCTTTTTCCATGCTGATCCTTGTTACACATTACCATGTTGACTTATGTGCTTGACGTTTTGCAGGTGCAAGAATACGTAGAAGCAGCCACATTCTGCAAATTCTGCAGGACTGGGATGCTTTTGAATTTGGATGAGATAAATCTTACTCTTTTACCGTTCAGTGATCCATCAGTTGAGCCGTTGAAAATAAACATCCTTGATTATCTGCTGGGGGTAATTGCCTGAAATTTATGCAGAAAAGCACTGATAAATTATGGCCTGGGATTGAATGTTGTCATATTCAATGTAGAGTGTCTATGGCAGAGCAATTCATTATGTACCAAAATCAACTTCATCATGTCTTTTTAGATAGAACAACTTTTTCTCTATTAAAGCAATCTTAGGTTTTTAGCTACTTGCTCGTTTTCGGCTGAGTAAGTAGGCATTGAAAAACTTCATCTTCCCATCCCAAAGAAACCAAAATGAACATAGTAAGCATAACAATTTGGCAACTTTTTGATTTTGGCTGCTTGTTATTTTGATTGTGGTGGTTGTGCCTCAGCATGTTGCATTTGTAAGTCCTATTGGAGGTGCTTAATGTACATGCACAGCTTGCAGATGTAACTGGAGAGCTAATGCGATTGGCAATTGGTCGAATATCAGATGGGGAGCTTGAATTTGCTGAGAAGATTTGTAGGTTTGTGCGTGACATCTACCGGGAGCTGACCCTTGTTGTCCCACATATGGATGACAGTTCAGACATGAAAACAAAGATGGAAACAATGCTTCAAAGTGTGATGAAAATAGAGAATGGTAATTGATTGACATTTTCCCCCAACTTTTGAAAGTAATTAGGTGCATCATATGTTACACCACACCGTTTGAGTGAAGATAACAAATTAACATTGTCTAGAAAGTAAATCCTTTAACTGTTAGGAAATGTTGGAGGGGGAATTTCATTTGATTCAAGCTGTAACCCAGTTTCCTAAATGGACTTGCTGATATTTTATTTGGAACTTGAATTTTATGAAACTGGCATGCAGTTGCCTGTTTGACCCATTAAATGATGCATAACAATGGCATAAAATTTTTTGTGCCCTTGGCTTCACAATGTCATATAGTATTCCCCATTGTTAGGTAATATTAATCAATGCATCACATGTCATATGCATGTTTAATGTGGCCAAGGGGTGATTTACTTCCTGTAGGATAGGCAAAGATAGATGATCATGTGTATGTATCCTGTGTATTGTCAGACATGATCTTTGTTCTTTCAATTTGAACAGTGTCATTTATTTGCATTTTTATATCCTGTCATAAGAATATGATGCCTTCTCTATTGATATATGCATATCTGGTATAACAATCTCTCAATTGTGGTGTAACAATGCATCTACTTGATTGAGTGTTTCTGCAGCTTGCTTTAGTGTCCGTGTGAGAGGATCAGAGTACAAGCCACTGGTTGGGCCCACCGAGCCAAATTCATTCTTGTTTGGGGTGTCAGACATTGATTTATGAAGTAAGTACTTAGATTTTTTTTCCCCTTTCTCAGGCAGCTATATATATATATTTTATATTTTTTTGTACACAATCAAACTTGTTATTCTTCATTTTCCATTGCAGTGCAGTTGCCCCATGCTGGAAATAAGTGAGTGATGGAAGGAATGGATGGTGAGTGGAAAGGTTCTGGACATTCTCAAAGGGACCACCCGTTTGTGTAATTGCAAGTAGGATATGGAAAGCAATTAGAAAGCGGGGAACAATGCTTTGGATTGCTTTCATGGTAGAGGTGGCCAATAACAATTACTTGCATGATCAAGTTTGGTGCCTTTTATATTATCAAATTATCTTAATATATCAGCACCCTTTTTATTTTCTGGGGTCTAGCCCATCCTTATTCTTGACAAGCACAAAGTGCCAGAAAATAAAGGGGTGAATCTTGCATTTTAAACAGAACGTCGTTGACCTGCCAATTATGTGGAATATCGCATTTTCTGGGCTGCTTTCCAATATATGAATAAACAGAACGATCAGCTGGTGGCATAATTTGTGTGTCTGTGTCATGGTGTTCCTGATCAAGCCACCACACATGCGGATTCCAAATGCTGCCTATAGCTACCGTATAATCGTGAGAATTGTCTATTGGTATCTACTTATGTAGCCATGTATGCGTCCCTTTTGGGGTGATTGATTGTCTTAACTTTTGTACCATTTTAGACAAGAAAACACACCCTTTTATATCCTTCCTTCAAATTCTTACTTTGCATGTCATTTAGTTCTTTTTGTTGGTTTATTTATTTATTTATTTTTATTTTTTGACAGTTAAATTTATCTATGGCAGTTAGAACTCCCTGCATCTTCCATTGCTCTTTGCGGGTGATCTGCCCCTGGGAGTCTGTCTTGTCTTTTGCAAGAATTTTCTTCTCATTAACTTGCGAGTGCTGCGCTCTGTTTTAGGAGTTTTCACTTGTTCATCTGACATCAATCTTTTAGGGCGCATCATGAGTTATCGTGATACTGCTAGCCCAAGTTCTGTTCATGCAACTGCTGCAATTGAGAGGGGACCTGATCACCCTCTCTGGTGTTCCTGGTGAGAATTCTGTCGTGGAAGTGCAGCATAGCCGTCTGGGAAAACTCTGGTCCGAAAAATCTTTCAATTTCCGAACTTTTCTCAACACAATGCCAATGGTGTGGAATCCACAAAAAGAATTGATTGCCAACGAATTGGATGAGAATCTCTATCTTTTCCAATTCACAAGCCTTCGTGATAAAAACTTTGTCCTAGACAAACCTAGCAATTTTGATAAAAACGTTCTTCTGCTGGCAGAAATTACGGGTGAAGAATAACTATCCCTTGTTGATCTCTTCCAACTTCTATCATGGGGCAGAGTGTATGATCCTCCATTATATGCAATGACAGTCACCATGGCAAAGGCAATTCACAACAAGATCGGGACTTTCCTCAAGATGGATGATTCAGACTGTAATAGCTTGAACAGTTTTCTTCGGTTTTGAGTCTCTGTGGATAATTGAAATCCTCTTCAGTGAAATGTCCAGATCGCTCTCAGTTTAACAGGTTTTTTATAAGTACAACAAATTGTCGAACTTCTGTTATGAATGTGGTTGCTTGGGGCATTTGGATAAGACCTGTGATCTAATTCATGTTGTTCGTCAGAAGAATTACAGAAGAAAAATGTAAAAGCTACAATCTTCTTATCAGTTTGTTTCAAGCTTTCTGGTTCTAGAGAAAAAGTAAAAAGAGGCTGGCAAGTTTTTCCGGCATCATCATCTTTCATTGATCTTTTTCATATATATGTATTGTACATAGATCATTGCAAAATCCAAAAAAAAAAAAAAAAAAAAAATGAAAAATGTTGTGACAATCTTCCAGCTTGTATAAGGAGCAACTTTTAAATTTAAATTAGAAATTTCTAATTTTCAAAATTGGGATGGAGAATAGCAACACCACTTTCATCTTCACTCCTTGGCATCGATGCATTGCATCCTAAGCTTGTCTCTCAAAGTTGTAAACCTTCTCTTGTGAAGAGGTTTGGTTAATATATCAACTAATTGCTCCTCTATGGGAAACTAAACAAGCTTTATTATTTCATTAAGTGCTCTTCCTATCATCTTAATAGCCACTCTAGTCATTAAGTGAATCACAACAATTAAAACATTTCTATTTTCTTTAAATAATGCCAAAGTTTGTTGTTGTCTTAATATACCTTAGAACCCTCTTTGCAACTCTTAAATGGACTTCACTTGGTTCATGCTTATATATGAAGAAAAGACTAATTGCTTGCATCATATCAAGTTTGGAGGCAACTAAATATAAGAAGGAGCCAATGAGGCTTCTAAATTTTTTGGAATCAACCTTTGCAACACTATCTTCTTTTTGTAGTTTTACTCCAATTACCAAGGGTGTATTAAAAATTTTACAATTTGTAAATTTTCTGAGTATTTCATCTACATTATTTTTTTGACATACAAATGTTCCTTATTTGGACTAGTAAACTTTCGAACTAAGGAAAAAGTCATTCTTCCTAAATTTATCATCTAAAAATCTTCAATCATTTCAATCTTCAATTGTTGTATTAGTTGATCATTGCTATCAATCAATAGATTATCTACATAGAGAGACACAATCAATATCTTACCTTTCTCTTCTTTGACATTTAGTGTTGCCTTATTTTTACTTCTCTTGAAAGTGAGCTTTGTATGGTGGTCATCAATCTTTATATGTCAAACCCTTGAAGCTTGCTTTAGTCCATATAATGCTTTCCTTAACAGATAAACCTTGTGCTCTTTTTCTCTCTTTTGAAAACCCTCAAGTTGTTTAACATAGGCTTGTTCATCCATAATCCTGTTTAGAATTGCTAGTTTTACATCAAGTTGATCCATAACCCAACCCTTTGTGCAACATATATTGGGAGTAGCTTTATGGTGTCAAGCCTAAATACTAGAGCAAAGGTTTCAACATAGTCAACACCATATCATTGAGCATATTCCTTTGCTACTAGCCTAGCTTTGTATTTATTTATAGAACCATTTGAGTTTCATTTGGTCCTATAAACACACTTTACTCATATTGGCTTCTTATTTTGAGGTTTTTCAACTAAAATCCATTTCTAGTTCCTTTTTATGGTATTTATCCCTTCCTACATTGCTCTTCTTAAGTTGATACATTTAGAAGTTTCATCATAGTCAACTGGTTCAAGGGTTGCAACATAACTTCACTTGTTGATATTTGTTAGGGGCTTGGTTTCTTTAATTATATAATCTTCATCTATGTATTTTGAGTTTGTGTAGATTGAGACTTAGCTAGCATAACCTCAACCTTTTCTTAGTTCCAATTTTCTTCTTCTTTTAACCTTAATTCACTACTAATGTTGATTTTATTAGTTTAAGAATTGTAAATCTTGTAGTTCTTGGCAATGTTTGTGTAACCTATTAACACAAAAGCTTTAGCTCATTAGTCTAGTTTGCGTATTTTTTTCTTAGACATCAAAGCATAATACATACTACCAAAAACCTTACTAAAGGTTTAAATAAATTCCAAGCCTTATATAGAGTTTTATTTTTCAAAGTTTGGTTGGCAACCTATTTAATAGGTAAACTAAAGTGCTTGTATCCACAACTTAGAACTTCTTTGTCATCTTTTTCTCAAACAAAAGATACTTTGACATCTTCATTATTGTCTTGTTTTTCTTATCATTCACTCCATTTTGATGGGGTGTGCATAAAGTAATGAATTATTGCTAAATTTCAATTATTGCACAAATTTCTTTAAAGAAGCTTGATGCATTTTTAGCTTTATTATTTGACCTAATTGCCTTGATCATACTTATAAATTGGTTCTATATTTAGACTTTGAAATCTCTAAAAACATTTAAAGTTGTAGACTTTTGCTTCTAAAAGAAAATTCAACAAAATCTAGTTGGATCATCAATGAAAGTCATAAATTACTTGCTCATACTAAGTGACTTTGTACTCATAGGCCCCTAGATGTCACTATGAAGTAGTTGCAATTTCTTTAAGCTTTTCTAGGTTTGATTCATAGAGAAAGGAAGTCTTGTTTGTTTTCGTTGCTAGCATGCTTCACAAACAACTCTAGTTTCTCTAATTGTTGGTAAGCCAAGCATCAATTGATTTCTTTAGAGTCTTTGTAGGCTAGATTATGCATATGCTTGAGCCTCTTATGCCATAATTTTGGTAACATCAAGAGTTGTAGGCATTGCATGTTTCTCCATTTGATTTAAATTAACTAAAAAACTTTTGCCCTCTATAAGAATAGTTTCAAGCTTTACACTAATAGAATCAAAAATTGTGTAAGACCTATTTTCAAATCCAAAATAACAATTTCTCTTTAACAATTATCCCATACTAAATAGGTTTTGAGTGATTTTTAGAACATAAAGTACATTTGGAATTAATTTGTACTATTGTTGTTCCTTTTCCCTGAAAAGAATGAAGTTCCCATTGTCAATTTTAACTTTAAAAGTAAAGTTCTTGTTTAGGTCTTTGAACATTGACAACTTTGGTGATATGTGATTTGTACATTCACTGTTAATATGCTAAATCTCAATGTTTCTTGTGGTAGAGTTACAACCTGAGCTTGTTGTTGTTTTTGTTGTTTTCATTGTTATGGTTTTTTTCCTTGGATAAATACTTTCCATATGCCCTTTCTCATTGTAGCATTTGCACACATTATTTGGTCTCTACCAACAATATTTCAATTGATGTGTGGGTTTATTGCAATATACACAAGGTGGATATGACTTTTTACCACTTAAGGTGTTGCCTTCACCTTCTTTGGCTTGTTGCTTTCCTTTTTGTTCTTTTTTTTTTTTTTTTGGTGTCTTCTTAGAGTGCTTTGTTGGGAGAGCACTCTTCGCCTCCTCCTTCTATCCTATGAGCCTTCTTTACTTTTAAGCTTGTAGGGCATTCATTAGCTTAGCTAAGGACATTTTGGTTAAATCTCTTGAATTCTCAAGGGATGATATTTTTTATTTAAATCACTTCCTAAAATCTTGATTTGACTCATTAGTTTCATTAGTCTATCATTGTAATCTTTGATCTTTTCTATTTCTTTTATCTTAAGTAGCTTGAATTCCCTTCTTAAGTTCTAACCATTACATTATTTTGGTCTTTTTACTTCTTGGAAATTCCTTTTTTTAGCTTTTCTAAAGCTTTTGGGGTTGTTTTATAAGCTATGATTCCATTAAAAAAAAATAATAATAACTTTTTTGAAAATCAAAAGAATGTAAGTTTAGGTTTTAAATTGCTTGGACACTTGTTCATTATGATTCTTAAGCTATGTTATGGTTGGATTTGCAAATAGTGAGGGCACTACGCCTCTTTTCTCCAGGACCTCTTAAATATCAAAAGCCTTGAAGTAGACTTTTATCATAATAGTCTCTCCAAAGAATTTAAGAGGTGGAGTTAGAGAAAAATTTAGTGAGGCCATTCACTATAATCTAGTAAAGCTTATTTATGAGGTTCACTCTTATTTTTCTTTATCTTTTGAGTTTAATGATGTGTTTTTCTCAAGTTTCATTCACTTATAAGTCCCTTAGAAATTAATAAATAACTATAATATCAATTTTGTTATTTAAGGACAAAAATTATGATAGAAAAATTTAAAAGCTACAATTTTCTTATTTGTTTGTTTCAAGGTTTCTAGTTTAAGAGAAGAAGAAATAAGAGACTTGCAAGTTTTTCCAATATTATCATCTTTCATTGAACTTTTTCATATATATATATATATATATATATATATATATGTATATATATATATATTGGATAAAAGTTCTATGTTCTTATCCTTGAGGTGACTTGGATCACTTATACTTTGTTATGACAAAGATTAGATTTTTCCCTTATGGTTCATTCATTGGTGGAATTGGTTTGAACTAGTCATAAAAGTTGATAATAGACATATTTAAACTTTAAGAGATAAACCTACTGTTGGAGTGATTGAAGGTTTCTAGGGATTTCCCTATGTATGTCCTAGGGCTTACTAACAGTCTTACTGCCTTACCTGGGACTTGCTGCTTGCTTGCAATCCCAATATGTAAAATACTAAGCAAATGGTGAGGCTTGGTAAATAGGGTTTACAAAAGAACTATGACTTTGATACCATTACTACACCACAGGGGCGTACACAGTGGATTGAGTCATATTAGAAGTTGACCCCACACACCTAGCACGTGGGAGTGGGTTGATGGCTTTGATACTAGTACACCATAAGTCCTCTAAAGTCTCTTATGGTGCATAAATAGCATTTTTAGATTAGCTAAAGGTATATCATGAGCTCAGTGTTTTGGAAAAGGATTTTGTGATTAATAAAGAAGTTTTAAAAAAAGAAATTGTGCTTAGCATAATGTTGAAAAAAGAATTTGATTTTTAAAACATTTTTAAGTCAAAAAACTAGAAGTTTAATAAGATTATTATGATTAGATGACTAAAAACAAAAGGCATGTTTTGATTAGTTTGTTGAATATTATTTTCAATGGGGATATGAGTACCCATTGTCATTCATAAAAGAAGATGAACTATTAGCTCAAATCCAATCTTAACAATGGGAGTTAGTGAATGGTTTTAAAATTGAGTTAGTCCACCCACCACCATGTCAAATTAAATTCAAGCATAAAAGCTCATCTATTTTTACATCACCTTATAAAGTATGTAGGGAACATGAAGATTGTTCAATAAAAGATATTCAAAAACTTATTAAAAAAAATTATATGAATAAAATTTTGCAAACAATTGACACCTAACTTTCAAATATGAATGCCATTGTTTTAAAATTTTCAAATTCAAATGAAACTGGTTCAAAAGTTTCTATTATAAAGTTTTCTATAAAACCTATTTTTGAAGCTTTTTAAATTTCAAAAACAACATCAAATGAATTTTATGATACATTGAAGCTCAGATTGCAAGTGCTATAGGAGTCTAAACTTAAAGCATGAACAAGCAAAGTAATATAAGCCTTGACTGCACCTAATGACACATCATCACGGGCTTTTGTATTTAATACAAAATATTTAAAGGTATAAGAAAAATCAAAGTAGAACCTTTGGAAGCATCTTCAAAGATATATTACCCTAGACCAACGGCTCTTAATCTTGCTTTTGAAGAAAAGCTTGTTTTTATTCAAGCGAAGTATTGTTCCAATTCAATTTATGAATGGAATATTGATGGATATTCAAATTTTGAATCTCCCACAACAAATGACAATGGTGTCCAATGCATACATGACCCATAGTCATACTTCTAACCAAGTTATAGCGGAGATCCTAATTGCAGGATTCTTAAGACAACTCAAAGGCTAATGGGATCACATTCTCATTCTAACAGATCATACAAGCATTTTTCAAGCTATTAGGCAAGATGCTTGTAGAGAACCTCTCCTTGATCATAATGAACAACCAATTTTTGATGTTGTGGCTAGTCCAATATTTGCCATAACAAAGCATTTTGTAGGTGATCCAAGTCACCTTAAGGATAAGAACACAGAACTCTTATGCAATTTGAAATGCAAGCATCTACATATTGTTCATTAGTATAAAGATATGTTTTCAATGGTGTCATTTAGGGAGAAGATGCAAACCAAGTCTTTTGGAAAGAAAAGTTCTTGATACAACTATCAAGATACTTAGTGATATGATAAGATTGAAACTTCAAGCCTAATATAATGGTTAAATTCCTTACCATCAGTTAGTATATGGAGAACTAATAAGTTTCTTGGTCATTTTGATTTTAAGTTTGACTTTGGGTTCCTTTTCCCTATAAAAATTTTCTTGTAAGAAAATCAAGTAAACCATTTAAAAAACCTTTTATATGTTCAATTTTAAAATCATAAATGCTGAAAATTACTTGTCATTGTGCAAAAATTTGTTTTGATGCAATGCTTTGAATATCTTTTAATGAAATAAATTTTGCTGCTTGACAATTAATGCATAATAAAAACTTTTAATTTAATAAATCATGTTGAAATTTTGAAATGTATAAAATAATGGTTAAAATTTCTTTTTTGATGGTGGAATACCATCTTTGTTAGTCATTCCAATGATTTGATGTGAAATGAACTAATTGTTCATGCTTATCCTTGACTTGATTTAATCTCCCATTATAACCTATTTATGAGGCATCAGTCTCAACTATGTTGGGATCATTGATACAAAGATAGGGCAATTTCTTGACCTGACTCTTGATTTCTCTAACCACAACGATGTGCTGATTAGTTTATGGTTGGGCTTTCCTAGATAACCTATCATGTAAAGGCTTATAGATAAGGTTAAACTTGGGATAGAAATCTGAAACAAATTTAGGCTTCATAAGAATCTTTTCAGTTAAGATTTATCCATAATCTCATTAGGAAACTTATTTGTAAAGGCTATATCTCTAAAGAAAGGTGTAAGCATACCTTGCTAGATATAATGACCTAAAAACCTTACCTTGGTTTGGAATAGGTCAAGCTTGGACTTGGATATGGCTAGGTCAACTTTCTTGGTGGCTTGAATGAAAATACTAAGATGCGTAAAGTGTTTATTTAGATTTTTAGAAAACACTAATACATCATCAATGTAAACAATAATAAAATACATGTAAGGTAAATAAATTTCACTCATGATCTTCTAAAATTTAGAGGATAAGCTTTTCAGTTTGAATGGCATAACATTCCACTCATATTAACCAAAAGGAATAGTAAAAGTCATTTTATAATAGTCTACTTTATGAATCTGTATTTGCCAGAATCTAGATATCATGTTAAATTTTGAAAAGATTTGGGTTTAGGCCAACCTCTGAAAGTGGTCTTTTTGATTTAGAATTGGATATCGTATCCATTTCAAAGTGTCATTCAAAGTTTTGTAATTAGTTATTACTTGGGGTATGCCACGTTTTAATTCAACATTCTTGTTGATGTAAAAGGCTACACAACTCCATAGTGAGTGACTTGGTTGAATAATCTTCTTTTCGAGAAAATCTCAAATTTCTTGTTTACATCGGTTAACCAATTGAGGATTCATCTAGATAGGCCACGCTTTTGTAAAAATGTTTCTTTCATCAAAATGTTTAACATATGAGAGGATAACCACATGCTACTTGTGGTATCAAAAAACATTAGGAATATTAGAACAAATTGTTATTTCAATTTGGGTGTTGATGATTTGGATTTTGTTCTGAACAAAAGAAGAAGACAGTTGTTGTTCAAGCTCTTTGAAGGATACTTTAGACTTTAAAGACTAAAGATGAACTTGTTTGGTTTTAAGCAAAAATTTATTTTTGTAGCTTTGTGGATAGAAAAATTTTTCAAAAGATTTAAATTTCTTATTTGAGGCTTTTGAATGAAATAAAAGATAATTGGATGATAAAGGATAGTGGTATGAATGCCTTGATCTAATACTTGGAAAGGCTTTATCAAATTGAGAAAAGAAGTTCCAAGGATTACCTTTTGCTTGAGATTTTTGGCAAGGACAAAGAAGTTTGGATGTTAATACCTTGTAATTAGAGATTATACTAGACATCTTATTTATGCCATTACAAAGTCATTGCCTAGCAATTATAAAGTCATTATTATTGGAATTAATGGCTTTTGCTCCAAACAAAAAAAAAAGGCAAGAGGTGTCTCCATTATTGCTCTTTAGGGTGCAGTGCAATAAGCCCATATAACAACTAATAGCTCACATATTCACTATTGTTTTGACATGCCTAGTCTCTTTTTTAGTGTTTGGATGATGGACCTATTAGTGATCCCACTTGTTCATTGGCCTAAGGATGTTTGACAACTATAAAGTTTATATGAATTCTCAAGTCTTTGTATAAGTATCAAACTTAGAGTTGTCAAATTGCTTGCCATTATTAGTGATGATGATCTAGGGAATATTGAAACTACACATGGTAGATCTCTGTAAGAACTTTCACACATTGGCTTTAGTCATGAAGGATTAAGGTTTGGCCTCTAGCCACTTGGTAAAGTAGTCCATAACTATAATTGGAAACTTTCTTTCCCCTATGGCTATCGAGAGTGAACTATGAGGTCAAGGACCTATTGAGTAAAGAGCCAAGAGGTCAAAATTAATTAATGTTAGATATGTGGTTAGTGATTGGGGGTATGTTTATTAACCTTTGATAACTATTACACTTTCTAGCCATTATTCAACCTCTTTTGTGGTTTTCTCAAACCCCTTTATGTATATCTTTAAGTAGTGCTCATCCTTTTCTTTTGTCAAGCACTTTAGAACAGTAAGAGGATTGAACTTCTGTATTATTTCTCATCTAGCAAAGTGTATGAAGTCACTTTATACTTGATCTCTCTTGCCTTGGTATGGTCCCTTAGGAGTTCCATAGATCTAATGTCTTTAATGATAGGGTCAATCAATGTAAAACCAATGTGGGTGGGAATTACATTGGCTTTAATCATCATATTGTTGGGCTATTTTAGCATTTCCATTATGACTAGTTATGACTAATTATTCAACTTCCTCTTTGTAAGCCTATTGGAGGCAAGATAATTAGTTGGCCCCTACATTCTTCATTTAGGGAATGTTAATTAGTTTGAGTTGAACCCTTACTCTAATTAACTTATATTAGATCTTTCTCAACTTTTGGAGATACCTTACCATATTTCTTTCTTTTGCTTCATAATCTCTTGCAACCAACAAGTCATTATGCACTTTTACCCTATTAACTTTTAATGCTCTAGCAATGTCAAGCTCTGTAATCAACGCCCTATACTTAACTTCATTATTAGACGTCATTAATTAGAATTTAAAGGTGTATTCAAGGACTACATTCCTAAGACTAAGGATGACCATTCCTACTCCACTTCCCTTTCTATTAAAGGCCCTATCAACATTAATAAGCCAAAGAGCAAGAGTTGCAAGAGCTGTTATAGATGTTTTAAAGCTTATGCATTCGTTGATGAAATAGCTAAGATTTGGCCTTTTGATCATCATTCTTGGTTGAAATAATACATCAAACTCCCTCAACTCCACTAACCATTATAACATGCTCTCCATGGCTTTTAATTAATGCAAAATTGACCTCAGAGTTTGACTTATCAAAACAATAATCATATGGGCCTTAAAATATGGCCTGAGTTTCTTGACCAATATAATAAGAGTTAGTGTTACATTATCTATTTTGGATATCTTAGTTGTCCCTTCTAAAATAATGCTAACATAGTGTATTTGTTTTTACATAGAATCTTCCATATAGATGGGCAGGAAGCTTACCACAGAATCTATCATAGCCAAATATAGAAACAAGTCCTCACCCAAAACTATCTTATTGAGGAAGTGTAGCAAATGCAAGGTAAGTCTTTAATTGGAAAAATGCTTGTTCACTTTCCTCATTCCACTAGAAACTTAGGGTCTTCTTAAGTATCTAGAATAATTGAAGTTGTTTGTCACTAGATTTAAAGATGAACCTATTGAAATTAGATAACTTATTTGTTAGATGAACCTATTGAAATTAGCTAACTTATTTGTTAGAACCTCAACCTCTCTAATACCTTTTAGCAATGGTAGGTTTTAGATAGCTATGATTTTCTTAAGGTTAGTTTCAATTTCTTGTGAGAGACCATAAACCCCAAAAATTTTCTAGATTGTACACTAAAGGCATATTTGATCAAGTCTATCTTCATGTTGTATCAATTTCCTGGAGGTTAGCTATATACTTTGAAGAAGAACTACTTTTGACCAATATGTTGTTTACATGCACTTCGACATTTTTGTTGATATAATATTTAAACATTTTATTAACCAAATGCTAGTAGATCACCTAGATATTTTTTAGCCTAAATGGCATTACTTTATAACAATTAATGTCTTTATTGATGATGAAGGTAGTCTTATTTTGATCTAAATCATACATTAGGATTTATTTATAACTTGAGAAAGCATCTATACATGTTAAGAGCTCATTTCTAGAAGTTTCATCAATCAATTGGTCAATACACATGTAACTATTCTTAGGATAGCCCTTATTTAGATCCATGAAATCAATGCACATTCTCCATTTACCATTAGCTTTCCATACCATGACTACATTATTAAGCTAGGTCTTGTAGGTTACTCTTTATTGAATTCTACAATGAGCAACTTATCTACTTCCTCTTTAATAAAGAATCTTTGAATTGAAGTGAAGTTTCTTATTCTTGTTTTTTTTTTTTTTTGCCTATTTTACAAGGGAAAATCTAGGTCCACATTGATCTTATAGGACTTGACTTCTGGATGTATTGTTGAGATGTCAATTAGAACCTAAGAAAACACATCTATATTACACTTTAAGAAAAAAATCAATGCTTATTTTAATTCGGAGTTGAGCCTTTTTCCTAAGTGCACAATTTTTCTTTTTTCTTTTTTTTTTTGGATTAGCTTGATTTAAAGGGACTTGCTTCAATCCTATATAAATACTCATATCCCAAAGTTTTTACTTTTTTGGCTTTAGGTTAGAAATTTTGAAATTGGTTAGCTTCCTTTTCCCCTTAATCCCAGCCACTTAAAGTTCTTAAGCTCATTTTTGATCTCCTTAAACTTTTTTAATGCCTATAAAGTCAAAAACTTCATTTTGAGGTAGTTAATGGATAAGAAGGCATTGAGAGCTTTAAGGGTTAATTTGCCTAAAATTGCATTGTATGAGGATGAGGTCTTAACCACCAAAAACTTAAGGTGTATATTGACTGTTTGAGGGAGAAGACATAAGGTGATTAATATCTTAATTGCACCATCTAAGATAATGATTTCTCCTGAGAAGTCATATAATATGCAATAAATGTTTTTTAACATATCCTCTCAGAGTTCCTTCTTGATGAAAGCCTTATAATACAATATGCTAACTAAACTCTTTTCATACACTAACACTTGTTACATATGAAACTCATTCAAGATGACCTTAATTACTAGAAGGTCATCATATAGGTATTTAATGCCCTCTAAGTCATTATTAGTGAAAATGATGGGAGTGTAGAATTCCTTAAATCACTTCCTTTGCACGTTTAAAATGCACCTTGTGTAGAATTTTCTTATGCTGGTGGTGATACCAATGGTCAAGCCTCTAACAATCATATTTGTTGTTCCTCGAGTAGTTTGTAAAGGAGGAGGAGCCTTATCGATTTGACTAGGACATAACTCTTAAATTTCATAGTACTTCCTTTCCTAGGGAATTATTTTTAATCTAATACTAATTTTCTTTTCATATATACTTTTAGAGTATGCCTCTTTGTATGAGTAGTTTCAATTTTTTCTTTGAGGTTATAATACTCCTTAGTATAATGATTGTGTTAATTATGGAAATTATAGAACTTCCTTGTATCATAGTGTTGTGGATTTGAGAAGAGTTGTTATAATTGATTGATTATGCTTTTATCTTTTATTTTCATTAGTATATTAGCTCAAGTTGTAATTAATGGGCTATAAAGATGGTGGTTTGGCTTAAGGTTACAATTCCTCCTTCTTCAGTAGTTAGGAGGAGGAAAGTAGCTCTATTTCCTATTCTAGACTTTTTAATGTCCTTTAACCTCTTTACAGGTCCATAAGGCACCTTCTATTTGAATATACTTTACTACTTGGGAAATGACTTTTACAAAGTCCTTTGGTGGATTCTTATTTAATGAGTGGGTGAAGTGAGACTTTTGTAAACTAGTGCAAAAAGCAGCTAGAACGAAGTTAGAGTTTAAACCTTATATTTCCAACATTTTCTTATCAAAACAGGATATGTATTCCCTTAGACCCCGTAGGATTGTGGAGAAAACCTTACACATATTAACTTTAGAAGCTTTATGTAAGAACATGAGGGTGTTAAACCTAGTCCAATGGTCAGTTGGGTCAGTTATTTTGACATAAAAATCTAAAGCAAACATTTTGAATTTCTCGTAGGTTGGTGCATCTTGGATCTTCGAGCTAAAAGGAAAATCAAAGGTTACCTTCTAAGAAGGGGATTCTTAATCCCATAAGGCAATGACTTGAAGTAATAGCTTTTGGATTTACTTCATTGTTTCATTTATTTTAGGGCCACTTTTGGGGCATTCTTAACGAGTTTCATCTCCATGAGGAGTTCTACTAACTTCCTACCTGAAGGATGCTATAATGTGTTCTTGAGAGTCCTTTGGTAGGGAGAAGGATAGTCTTCTTCCTTTAAGACATCTAGAGGAAGCTGAATCTAAATGTATCAAAGAGATATTATCATCAATCATAAGGATAAAGGTTTTGAATGTCTTGGGGAGTTTGAGGATTATGTTTCTTAAAAGGTCATCTCTATTAGTGAAGAGTGGATTTAGGAGTCAAATAAGGAGACCTTCTCCTTTCTTTTGAAAAAGAAGTCATGAAGGCACTTAGTGTCTCGAAAACTTGGGGTGATTGGTCTTTTCCTAAGTTAAAAGAGATGGACAAAGTTTCATTGTTAGGAAGATTAAGTAGTGTGATGTAGTTGTCACCTAGGACTAACAAAAGAAGAAAGGGTCAGAGAAAGAAGAGAGACATAAAATTATTTCCAATAAATAATGCCTTTATGATGGGGCTAAGAATTAATGAGGCTAGATTAAGGATAACTTGGATTTGAATGCTTAGGCCAAATTGGATCTATAACTTGTAAGACCAAGGGAGCTAAAGGATGTAAAAAATCAACCTAGCATTAGTACTTTGAAGCTTGAATCAGTAAAAGATGTGTTTATGTGAAAGTTAACAAAGTTAGAAAATAATTAATACATATCTTAGGAATGACATTTATAGGCTATTTATAGTTAGGTTTAGGTGTTAATGTGGTTAGAGGAATAATTTAGATGAGGTGAACACGTGGGACTTAAAGGGTGATGCATTTATCTCAAGAAGACAATATTTTTCTAGGACGGGTTAAGGATTAGGATACTAGATATTATTAGGTTGAGTCGGGAGTCTATTTGTAGCCTATATGAATTATCCTTATCAATTAATATAATTATAGTTATTAAATTTGGTCTAGATATCAACTTAGATAGAAACTAGGTTGTTAGGTCACTAGTTCAACCTGTGGGTTGATACTTGACTAGGTCGGGTTAATACCTAAAGCATATTTTTGTTACCATCATATGTATAAAGGTTAATCATGCCATACATTCATTTTTTTGTACAAATATTGAATTATAATGATTGTAACTCTTTAAAATTCATAAATTTGGTGCCTCTTAAAGATATTTTGGATTTTGATTTTTCATGCCAAAAAAATTATTTTCATACATATTAATGAGGATGAGATGAGAAAGATTAAAGTTAGAGTTAGATAAAATATGTATGGTTTGCTTAATGTCAATTTAAACTATATATGATGATAAAATTCAATTGTTATAGTTGTGACATAAAATTCTTTTACTTTGAAAATTTGTGGAACATTTTCAAAATGAGCTTATACGTTATCAACAAAATTATAAAACTAATGATACTAATATTTTTAATAAAGAAAGTGTTTGACAAACAAACAAATTTTATAAGCATAAATAATACCTAGAAGATTTTATCATGTAATAAATATGTTACATTTATTTAAAGCAATGAATTTTTACATAGTTTGTTCTTAAGTTTTGGTAGTGTAATTAATAGTAACTAAATATTAGACCAATGGTTGAATTTTGTTACAACCAATCTAACATTAACCCATAATGCACTTAACATGTTATGACATTAACTTTGGAAATCTTAACAATTGAGCCTTCAAGAAGAGCAAAAATATTATTATAAACCGTACCAATAATCAAAGTTGGCTTAGTCTAGTTTGATTCAGTCAATGACTTATTTAGGTTAGAAAAATTTAATCAAGTTAACCAAAATTTTCTAATTCATACATCAAATTGGTGTTTTTGACCAACTTAACTCAGTCTGCTTATCAATTCGTCAAGTTACCGGTCTAACTAGCTAGTCCAAACTGAGTTTGATAACATTGAATGTAACTAATAGTACTACATTATATAATAAATAAAAACTTTTGGTTTTATGAACTTGGCTAATTTCATATTAATATAAATAAAATGTTATTAAATGAGTAAAGAATGGTGATGAAAAGAAATGCTTACCACCAGTGCATCCAAAGCCATATTTGGCATCTAATGCACTCGAAGCTTAACTTCTTAATTCAATAAGGCAAACAATAAAACATTGCCCTAATCTTCAATGTACTTTCCCCCCCTTTTTTTTTTAAAGTTTGCACGTATAAAATTAGAGGGAGAGATGGACATAAAGACTTGTTAGCTTATTCTAATAATGTTCATTGACCCAAGAATTAGGCCCACTTGCTCACTTCTGTTTAAAGATAGATTCTAATAATTAAATGCCTCATTAGTCATTATTAGCAAATGAGTCCCATTATTGAGACTTATTATTCAACCATATTTAGACATAGGTGGTGCTAATGTGATGTTACTTGCAATAAAAATAGTAATATTTTTTTTGAAAATTATATATATATATATATTACAAAAATCATACAAGATGTACAAGATCTAACAAAATATGTAAGAAACAAAACAAAATGTGCACAAAAGTTAGAAAAAAAAAAGTGTGATTTTGTATAATATGACATTTACTAAAAACAAGACTAATACTTCATTAAGCTTAAAGAAGCAAAATTTCTCAAAGAAAGAGATAATGATAAAATTGATATCTTTAATGTATTTATTTACTAAGATATTAGAATAATGATATATTAGGATAATATAGCCGTTAAATTTATATACATATTTATAGTTAAAACCACTTAACTAACTAAAAAAATGTTTTAACCTAAATGAGAAAAAACTTAATGACTAACTAGGAAAATATTCTAACTTAATAAAAAAAATAAATTCCTAAATAATTCATATACTTTTTAAATAATTTAATTAAAATTTCTAATTAAACTAAAATAATTTAAAATAATTAAATAAATTATAAAATAAGAAGTACAATATAATTTGTAGGATGATAGATAATAATCTTCAAGATGTGTCATATGTTAGACCCTTCCACTTGAAATAAACCCACTATTGAGTAGACAAATACCTGGAATAAATTATTGTCTTCAATAGGAACCAATACCTTCTTTTATGAATTGTCATGTAAGCAATAATATTAATTAATAATAATGTCAAACCATTCTTTACTTGATTATTCACTTCAAGAAAAATCAATAAATACTATAGGTAATGGATTAATAAGATCTTAGAACATGCAAATTATAAGATTATCCTTTGACTTAGTAAAATTTATTATTGAGAGAGTGATCTCTTAGTACTTATCATTGGAATCTTTACTAACACACAAGAATTCAATTTACTCAACCAAAACATTATCAATGATCAAAGTTTTCTCCTCTTTGCCAACAATCTCCTTTATATCAAGAATTAATGCTTAACTAACAATATTATTGTATGATGGATTCATAATTTCAACAAGATTAAAATAAGAATTAAATTGTCTTAAGCCAAATCTAGAATATTATCAAACTTGTTATCACCATAAAATTCAATTACTAATAAATTTATCATATTTATCCATAATTGAATTTTTGGCTTACCAAATCTAAATTGGTGATATTGAATATTGTTTCACCAATCAACTACATTATTTAAGAGTTTGGAATACGTAAGATTCGTTTTTTCCTCCTTACAAATATCATTATATTCAAAATAGATATCAATTTATGCTAATTATCTCATAAAATCTTTAATAATGAAATTTGCATCAAAGAAAGGAATATTTTTGAAATTAGGAATGTGTTTGTAAACAAATTGATTGTGAATAATATGTCTAATATAAGATTTGTTATATTAATGATCTTATAAAATTACTCTAAATAGAATCTTCCCTTTATGATTATTATTGTTGAAGAGGTTACTTTAAACTCCACAAAATGACATTAATAAGGGAAAAATTACTTTGATAGCACTTGACATAATGTTTAGCAATAATAAGGTTAATACTTATTAAACCTAAACAAAATAAAATTTCTCAAAGAGAATGATAGTGATAAAATTAACATCTTAACTGAAAGTGTTTATTTATTGGAATGCTAGAATAATGGGATATTAAGATAGTTTAACCTTAAACTTATATATAAATTTATAGTTAAAATTAAGATTAAATCAATAATTGCTCCCCCATGTTACAATGATTTTTGATTAGAGATTTTTTCAAAATTGCTCCTTCATGTTACAAAATTTTCAATTTAAGATCTTTTTTTTTTTTTTAGAATTGCTTCTTTTATGTTAACATTGTTAGTTAAAAATGCCCTCTATTCTTCATTAAATCCATCTCATGACCTCCAGTTGGGTGTTACATGAAACACAGAATGTTAATTGGTATAACGATGATGCCTGACGAGAAATCAAATGATAGATTTGACAAAAAGAAATGAGGGGTATTTTTAACAAACAATGTTAACATAAGGGAGCAATTTTGAAAAAAAAAAAAAAGGAATGATCCATAAATCAAAAATTTTGTAACATGGAGGGATAATTTTGAAAACAAAATTTAGGAAAAGATCCTTCGATCAAAAATCATTATAACATGGGGAAGCAATTCTTGATTTAATCCTTAAAATTATCTATCCCACTAGGAAAGCACTCTAACTTAAATGAGAAAATGCATAATTACTAACTAGGAATATATGCTAATTAAATCAAAATAAAAGAAAATTTCTTTTAATCTAGTTAGCTTACAAAAAGGTCTTTAGTAAAATTAACTTAAATTCCAACACAGGTTTCAAACAAAGTATACCATTAAATAACATTACCCTCTAATTGAATAAAAATTATTTCTACCTTATAATCTTTTATCCTATGATGGAAATAGAAATATTTTTCAACCTTGGAAATCCAACATGTAGGATTGCTTTCGTCCCAATAAGGAAAATCCATTCTTAAATGTGGATGTGTATAGTCATGATTGGTACCTTTAGATTTGACTTATTTTTAAAAACCTTTAACTTTGAAACTAGTTGCCAAACTAGTAAATCGGTTAATTAAACTATGAATTAGTAAACTAGTCATAATATTTTTGACTTGATTGCCTTTAAAAATTGGTGAAAAATTAAGAAGTCAAAAGTTTTAATTTGAACTACAAAAAATATAAATAATGGTCTTCGCCACTAAACTAAGAGTGGAGATATTTTTTTCTTTTTTTTATATTTTAGTTTTCTTAAAAAGAAAATCGCACCATTTCACAATTTTTTTTCTTTCAAATTTTTAAACGATGAATTATAAAAATTAAATAAAATATTTATATAATATATTTATTAACATTTTAATGAAAATGCATAATATAATTTAAATTATATTATTTATATTAAAATATTTTATCCTTCAACAAAAATATATATGGTTTATTTTAAAGTAAAAATATATAAAATATTGTAAATTTGAAATTAAATTTATTTGATTTAAATTACTTTTTTCAATTAATATATTTTATTAATTAGTTTTAAATTTTTACTAGATATAAATTATATAAGATACCTTAAACTCTCTCTCTCTCTCTCTCTCTCTCTCTTATATACTTAATATTAAATATTAATTTTACATATTCAATTCTAATTAAATTTGTTTAATTGGTTAAATATTAAACTTTTAAGTTTTTTAGCTTAATGATTGATTCAATTTTCAACACTTTAATATATGCACTTAATTAATTTGTAGTCTTTAAAAATTAACAAATAGGAAAGAAGGAAAAAATTGAACCCTTTACATTAAACAAAGCTAACATTAGTAATAAATTCTATATCGACTATTTATACTAATTCCTAACCCTTACTCTTAACACATAAATCAATTTTACCTTAGATTCCATATTGCCCATAAAAAAAAGGATAAACCATATTTAGGACCTAAAGGTTTCAATAAAGGGTTTCAACTAGTAGTTGTGTTAAAAGCATGGGATATGTGGGCAAGTTTTTTGAGTTTATATATAGTTCCATACTTGGTAAATGATGATGAACGTCTAAGTTCACCAAATCAAACAACAACAAATCAAGCTCACACATATATCCATGCACTTGCTACTTTGCCATAATAGCATGATGGCAACACTTGAACTTCCTGAACCACCTCTCACTAGCATGCTAGTAGTAGTTGATAAGTAACCCTATTCTTTCCCCAAATATTTGTAGGAAAATAAGCAAAGCTAAGAATTTAGGGACTTGATAGCCTTACTACTCATGGAGAAAGATTAGGTTGTAGGTTATCTCCATCAGCACCAAGGGTTTTGGCACACAACTAAGCAACTTAAAGGAGTTATAGCTTGCCAAAACCGCTTCCAAGCTAAAAAAATCTAATGTTCTACTAATCAAAACTTTTAAATCTAACACCACTTGGCTCAAGGATATAATATTTGCATTAGTGAATTGAGCTCACTTTCCTAACCCTAAATAACAATACCCTTTGCTTACAAGCAACTCGATACATTCTTGTGCCTTTTATAAGCATAAGTACATTGATGCATCATCATCACCACCATCACCATCACTTCTTGATGATTTCACCAACAGCTTTGCTTCTTTAAGGTTGCTTCAACTCATTTGCCATTCATATCACTTCCAAAATCAGTGGAGGACTTAGGTTGTAAGATCATTAACTTATGCGTCAACCCCAAAGGCATTTTTTTTGTAACTTTGGCACTCCACCAACAAGTTGAGATCTAAAGATAAGGGCAACAATTCCCTTAAGAAGACCTTTGATAAGTTCTGTAGGAGAGTGAGCATGTATAGGTTATTTTGGGTTCATGTTCTAGGCTATTGGAATACCAATTTGGAAAACCTGGAAAGGGTTTTGCTCTTGAAATATGAGGCAATTCAAAAAGAGACCAAAGATTAATAGATAAAGATATCTCAGTTATTGGGTTGTCCTTTATCACAAGAAATGGACATTAATGGTGTAGTGTTGGATGAAATATCACAACTGTGCAACATTGATAATTTACAGAACTTAAAAGTGAATAAAACTAAATTATTGTCATCCAGTGAGGATAATCACACATTCTTTTAATGAGTCAAGGTTTAATTAACTTACATATAAGATGTTAAAACAAATGAATCAAATCATTAACCTTAAGTTTTATGGTTTTAGATTAACATTATATTAGAAATTCATATGCTTATATGATATCATATATGCCATAAAGATGAGAATTATAAACATCAATTCCCCTAATCATTACCAAATAAAAGTGCTACAGCAGCACTTTTTTGGCAGTGATTATAAATCGCTATGTAAAACCCTTAAGATAGTGTTAATAACTACTGTGTAAAATTATTATGGTAATAGTTGACTTTATGTAGTAGTTAAAAACTACTACATTTTTTAGAAAAAAGGTAATAGTTATAAATGTTTAAGCAGCAATTGTAAAATTGTTGCCTTTTTTTTTTTTTTTTTTTTGTAAAAAAGCAATAAGGCAATGATCTGGAATCGTTGCTTAAAAATAAGAGGCTAACACAACGATTCTAAATCATTGCCTTAGCCTTTTATTTTTTTTTTTAAATTGCGTGTCTAAGGTAACGGTTATAAACTTCTACTTATTTAATAAGGTTAAGGCACCACTGCCTAATCCCTTTTTTTTTTTAAAATAATAGGCTAAGGCAGATATTCTTAAGCATTGCATATTCAACAGGGCTAAGGCAACAGTTTTGAAGCATTACATATTTAATAGAGTTAAGGCCATAGTTTTGAATCACTACCTAATCATTTTTTTTTTTTAAAAAGGAGGGTTTAAAGTAGTGATTATAAGACACTACCTATTCTATAGGGATAAAGTAGTGATTCTGAACCATTACCTAAGCATAAGGGGCTAAGATAGTGGTTTTAAATCATTGCCTAAGTATAAAAGGGCCAATTGTTGCCTAAATATAAAGGGGCTAAGGCAGTAGTTTAAAATTACTAGCTTAGATCCTCAAAAAGAAAAAAAAAGATGATGTAATTTTTATCTCCTAACCATTTTAATTGAAGAAATCGCATCCTTCTTCTTAGGGTTGGGGGAAGGTTTAGCAACTTATATAGTACATCTCTCTCATTCTCTTAACTCTTTCTCTCTCCATCAACTAGTTCATATAGAAAGTAAGATAGACAAAGAGGGAGCCCGTTGACTGACATTCTGTCGTTGTTAGCTACAATCAATCAGGTATAGTTCTCCTTTTTCTTCTTATTCATCTGTGTACTTTCTTGAATTTTTATTTTTTATATTGGACAAAAAAGGCTATAGATCATTACTAAGTTTTCTTTATTCTCTCCTCTTGTTGTACCTATCCTTTCTGGTGGTTTTTAGTGTCTCTTCCTTTTTTTTTTCTTATTTTTTAATAATTGGGTTTGTTTCTTTTTGGGGTTCTGTTTAATGCTTATCAATTTTTGTTAGCTTTGTTCCTTTTTTTTTTTTTTCTCTCTCTCTCTTTATTTCTCTGTATTTATCCTTATTATTCGTATCTTTTATATTTTCCTAAATTTTTGATTTGATCTTAGCTTAATGATACCTCTTTCTTCCTGGGAAATTAATAGAGGTCAACTGTAGTGAATGTGAGTCTATTACTCTAAACAAGAAGATCTCATTTATAAAAGATCTTTGCACACTATCATTATTATCTTTGAGGCTATGCTAAGGTTGTGTAATCGAGCTAGGTATTGAATTTCTTTTTGTTTCAAAACATCTATAATTTTGAACAACAAAGTTAAGAGTTTGTCAAGACAATTTAGTAGGCTATTATTATGGCAACACTTTCATATTTTAAAATTCATAATACTCTTTTAGTAGCCTAATAGGATCTCTATGACCCCAACTACTTGCTACAATATAGGTTCTTTTTTAATTTACTGGACTATTGTTGGTGAACACACAACAAAGGTAATCCTCTTTTACCTTGTAAACATGAAAGGTTGAAAATTACAACTTTTGGCACTAGAAATATACCTTAAAACCTAGTTTAGAGCAATGGTGGTTAAAACCTAGAAATTTTGTATTATTATGATTTTATAGTTTATTTGGTAGTTTATAAGTACTAGAAATTTTACCTTTAAACCTATTTGAACCAAGTGTTTGACTTTTATAACATGTTTTTTACAATTTCATCTCATATTAATCTTAATCATAAATTAAGTGCTCCTAACAATGCATAATGTCTGCCTAGAGGAAACAATGAACATTCCTACTCGTAGCATGTCACTTCACTATTGACCATCCTATGTAAGATTTGTGTATGTATAATTAATTGTGATACTGCATGGTACGTTTATCGTAACCCATTAACTACAATTTATGAAAGAGGCATATTATTACGACCATCTTGTCCACTAAATTAAGGTTAGAAAAAATTGTAATTAAATCATTAAACATAATTTACCAAGAATGTAGTCTGATTTTAATTCGTTGTTAATTATTTTTGGGGTTTCAATTTTATTTTGGTTAGGTTACTCGAATTGATTGAATGAGGTATGATTATCACTTTTCAGATAAGCAATATTCAAATACTAATTAAAGAATGTATTACATTATAGAATCAAACACGTGTTATGTTAGGTGATAAAGATAAAACTAGATTGTCGTCTTTTATACAAGTAGTGTATTACTAATGATATAGACAATTATCCAATGGTCTTAAACCTAAGTTCCCAAAAAATTTTAGACCTGTGCTTACTTTATGTCACATGCATTTCAACAAAAATAAATTAAAAGAATTACTTACAAAGGAATCTAAGATTGGTGAAATTCAACTCTATTTTATTAATAATTCAATGACAATCCCAACCTCAACAATCTTGGCTTATTTGGAAGCCTTGGCTACATTGGTAATGTTCTGGGTGTTAGTGTCTAATCCGATTCTTTTAAACATACCATTAAGCATTTGCTCTAGAAAGATGGCTAAACATATGAAAATAGACAAAATAATAGGCAATCAATAGGATGGGTAATAAAGGAGGCAAATAATAAGGACAACTTTATTTAGGAGATCATTTTATAATTAATCAACAAAGCAAATACAAAACTATAATTGAATCAACCAAGCCTCTACAGATATGTTTAAAAAAATACCTAAGATCTAATGGCAACTAAAAGCTAAACCAAAATTTAAATTTTTAATTGTTTAATTGTGGAGATGAAGAAATTGAGAGATATTTTGAGTAAATTAAACCAAACTTTAAATTGTCATTTAATTTTATATCCTTAAAATGTCATTCTTTTTATTGCTCATTGTTGGCATTATTGCAAATACATAGACAACTATTAAGTGTACAACAAAGAAAGAGATGGGCTAGAGCACAAAATCATAATCAAGATTTTTCTACTTGGTTTCAAGCCTAAGTTGCAACTAAGGAGGTTCCTTCCTATAGTTGGTGGTTATCTATTGGTCCTAATATTATGGCTAAGTGTTATAATAGTTATGTCATTAATGACTATAGATTTTACACAAGGGAATGAAATGTAAGGTGTAAGACACAAAACAATGGTGTTACAATAACAACATTAATAGATAGTTTTGTTAGTTTAAAAGACTAAAACCCAGTGAAGGGAGAAGTGAGTTATTATAGGTTAATTGTAGAAATTATTGAATTGGACTACTAGGGTTAATTTGATGTTGTTTTGTTTAAATATGATTGGTTTGAATTAGAGAATGATGAATATGGACTTGAACAGGTTAACTCCAATAAATTGTGCTATCAGAGTGATCCTTTCATATTGACATCTTAAGTTCACCAAATTTTCTTCTTAGAGGACCTAACTAAGAAAGATATTTATTATGTAATGCATCATCTTCCTAAGAATTATTTGGGTTGGATGAAAAAGAAAATGTAAGTGTGCAAGATATATTATAGGAGAAGCCAAATGTAGCAGATTCAAATGTGGAAGGCATTGGTGTTGCTGTGCAATCTAGTTTGATAAGAGAAGACATGCCTAGTATCATAATTGATGTACACACAAATGATCTACCTTTTGACATGGATTTATAGCAATTGCATGACAATGCAGATGATGATGCAACACTTTAGGAGTGGATGGACGCAAATGATTAGACAAAACAGGTTAATAAGTTTTTTTATTTTTTTTCATTGTTTTGATTTTTAATATGTCTAATGGAAGTTGTTGCTTTAAAGTGTTGCTTTTGTTATAACTACATTATTAAAATGTGATTTATTCATTGATTTTGCAAAATATAATGTTCACAGTATATGAATATTATGTCAAAAACTCATTTGTTGTTATTACTTTGTAATTTATTTAATTTATAATTCTTCATGATCATTTAACAACCATTAGCCATGAAGTAGAGAATCGCTCAGAAAAAGAAGGCTTCGTCTACTATTAGAGAGGTGGCGACATCCTTTTCAAGCATTTTAAGATGGCAAACATTAATGAAAGAGGCTCTTACACAAGAAGAAATGCAAACACCTCAAATAAATATTATCAAATTGTGTGTTCCTATTTCAAGTGGTGGGTCACATTCCACTGAGACATTAGAAGCAAGGCATGGACATCTAGGAATGTAACCTTCAAGGAGTAAATAGATTCTAGTAATTGACAATTGAGAGGGACAACTTCTGATGTAATGGGAGCATAACCTTCCAGGGAGGCAGGATTAGGACAATGATAATAAGAAGAAGGAGCAATCCAAGGTAAGTAAAAGAGATATCTCTTAGTTAAGTGATTTACTAAAATCTTAAATTAGATTGAATATTTACATATCTTTATTAATATTATTTTAGTGCGTAAAAAAAAAAAAGAAGAGGACCAACTGATGAGAGTGGTACATGCTAAACATGAAGATGAGAAAAATCCCATTTTCTTAAATGTTGAAAATCAACCTATAAGTCCAAACGATAAAACTATTTGTGAGTTTAGCAATTTTCTTGGGATATTGACTAGGAATGTCAGATTGGTGACTTTATATGTAAATAGTTGACATGTGTTGGATCTTGAGACAAAGAATACTTTGTGGAAGATTGTGCAAATAATACATATTTAAAATTTTCTTCCTTATCTATATGGAAATGTATTCATTATAATTAACTTTTTTTACATTTTAATTGATCATAAGATAAGTATATGGTGCATGAGGAAGGCAGTAAGTGGGTGGCAAGCACTATTAGATCAAGTTGGAGGGCTTATAAGTGTAGGTTAAAGAGATTGCACTATAAGAAGTAGAAGACTAATGGAGAGAGATTGACAAACCATCCCCCTATATACCTTTGGATCAATTTAGATAACTTTTACAATATTGGAATTCCGAAGAAGCAAAGGTTTGATATTATCTTATTTTTCCATATTTCTTAAATATTTTTCTATGGGTTATATATTAATATATTTTGACTTTTTGTTATTCCTTACTAATACTTATAGGTAGTGGTAAGAACCAACATTACTAATCGCCAAAAGCAAACATGAATGTACACTACATGTAGAAGGACTTTTGTTAGGATTCGAGAACAATTAGTATGTAAATCACAAATAGAACACTATTATATTTAAATGTTATGGTGATGCTTTAATCTTGTGGTTTATATGTATCCATGATTTGGTACTTTTAATTTACTTTATTTTAATTTGTCTTATTACATTTCATTATTTGGATTTGTATTAGAAAGTTAAAGATCCTAGTAAAACCTACCCTTCTCGACTTGACATATTTAAGGTTACTTACAAAAGACGATTTAACTGAGAATATAAGTTATCTGATCAAACATTTGAGTAAATTGTAAGCATTTCCTTTTGTTTTCCCTTTCTCTTTTCATGTATGACTTATGGTTATACTATATTTTTTCACTTGTAACTTGACTTGCTTTGGATCTAGAATTGGATTGAGGAGCTTTAAACTCAGTATGAAGGAACAAGTAGCCAAAGTCTAGTAGATGCCTTCATTACAATTATGAGGGACAAGCATTCTGGAAGGGTGAGGGTATATAGGAGAGATGTGAACTATAGTACTTTGAAAGGCAAATTAATTGTTGGAGATGTCAAAGTTTCATCAGACTTCATATGGTTTATTAGGGAGGATGTGGAAGTTGAGATGCAAAAAAAGTTTGACGCATAGGCACAAGAGTTGCAAAAGAAAATGGAACAGTAAATTACAGTAATAACACACCGTTTCTATGTAATGTTCCAAAATTTGCAGTAGCAAAATCCTAACCTAAACATTAACATTAAGATTCCTCCTTTAAATATAATAATAGCTCCTTCACCCGATGATGCATTTAGTGTTCTCGAGCAAGACTTACAACAAAGACCCCATTTATCCTCAGAAGGCACATACAATCGACGGATAATGGTATTCTTTTTATTTTCTTTTTAATCTTATTCTTGTATAATGTGTAATTTATTTTTTCTTTTCACTTATTTTTACTTTGTTACTTTATTTTAAATGTTTGTAAGTTTAGATTAAAAGTTATATTCATTTTTTGTAATATTATGCTCCACCTTAAGGTTAAGGATATTGAGAAGACCTTTGAAGATAATTTGAAGAGGAGATATTTAAGGTTTGTGGACTTCTATAGGTGATATTGTGGTTTCTTAATGCATATGTTGTGGTTATATATAAATTTAGGACTTGTTTAGTAAAAAAAATTAAAAATGTTTGACATATTTGTTTTGTGAATTGCCAAATTATATTTAGTTGTAATTGATATGTGTATCTAGTATTTTAGAAAAGTATACCCTACCTGGTTGATATTAAATTTCTTAATAGATGTAGTCATTATACTAATGACTACATGTTGCTTGAAGTTGAATTGCATTTTGAAAATATATTTAATGTGAAAAAATGCATTTTTTAGGGACAATTTCATGTTTTTTCAATTTTTGCTATTTCATTTAAATAATTGTCACTAATGTATTAGTTTTGGAACATCAAAATAAGTAGAAAACTGATGATTATTCGCTCAAAAAACTATTATCTATTTGCATAAAAAATTGTTGCCTATTCTCATAAAAAAATTGTTACATATTCTTAAAAAACCGTTGTCTATTTTCTAAAAAATTACTGCCTATTTTTTTTTTAAATTGTTATGTATTCTCTAAAAAACGGTTACCTATTCTCTTAAAAAAAAATTGTTACCTATTCTCTTAAAAAAATTGTTATCTATTCTCTAGAAAACATTGCCTATTCAACTTAAAAGACTGCGGTATATTTTAAAAAAATTGTTACTTATTCTTTTGAAAAACTGTTACATATTATTAAAAAAATCACTACCTATTCACTTAAAAAAACACTACCTATTAATTAAAAAAAAAACATTGCTTATACCTATTCTCTTAAAAAAAAAAAAACTACTACTTATTCTCAAAAAAATATTATCTATTTTTTTAAAAAAATCACTACCCATTCTTAGAAAAATCGATATCTAAAACATCTTTAAGCAATAGTTTCATATGTATCTTTGTAGATGGAGAAAATTACTACTTTAAATTTATTATAGCGTTTGTAAATACAATAATTTAAAAATCATTATATTAAACTTTTGATAGTAATTTTTGGATTAATATTTTTAACTGTTACCTTAACCAAATTTTTTATTAATGAATATAAAATTAAGTATAACCTATTATAACAAAATAAATGGCTTTGCAATGCCCTATGCAAGCAAAAGACCACTTCATTTATTAATAATGTGTCTTCACCTACGTGCAAGCAAACATCCGGCTATATTGGCCCTTTGGTTTATATTTTGAAATTAGAATAAAAAATAAAATTGTAAATTTTATAATATATTTGAGTTATTATATATAATTTTTTTTAATAAATATATAATTAGAATCAAAATTTAAAAATATTAAAAAAATAATAAATAATAATAATATAATTAAATATATTTAATTATAATAAAAATATAAATAAAAAATATATTAATAAATTAATTTAATAATAATATTATTTATTATAAAATTAATTTAAATTAATAATTATAAATATAAAAATTTAAAATTAATATATTAATATAATAATTTTATAATAAATAATAATTTATTAATTAATAATATAGATATTTTATAATTTTTATAATTTTTTTTCGTATATATATATATATATATATATATATATATATATGTGGCAGACAGTTTGACGTGGATAGCCACTTTCGGTAAAGCTGGCAAACAGCTTTTTGTCAGATGGATTCGTTTGAAAAGTAAACTATCTGTGACTTTACTTTACTTTAATTCTTTGTCATTTTGCTTCGTACAAAGAAATCCACGATACACCATCTTTAATCCGAAATTTCATTTAAACAACTCTAAATTTAACTACAAATGCCTACAGAAAAATTAAATTAAAATAATTTGAATCTAAATTAAAAATATTATCTATTTTCAGATATTCAATGCATTTTAACATATATATATATATATATATATATATCATTAATTTTATTATAATACAAAAATATATATATTTATTAATATTTTATTTATAAAATTATTTGTTATATATATATATATATTAGAAAAAAAATAAAAAAATAATAATAAAATTAATTAGAAAAAAAAGAAGTAATTCTTATATAAAAAATAAAGATAATTATTTTTATAAATAAATAAATAAATAAATAAATAAATAAATATTATATTAAAAATAAAAATTATTTATTTTTATTTTTTTAATAAAATTATTATCAATCAAATAATTTTTTAATTAATTATTTAATTATTATTAAATAGATCGTGAATTTGAACTTAATGTGCCGGAAAAAATCTCTTGCAATAATTCATTGTTGCATGTGTCAGAGTGTCTGGAGCGTTGCCGTGTCATCATTCTTCGTGACCAAGTCACTACACAGGCGGATTCCAAATGCCACCGACTCCTGCGTGACAATCACGTGGATCAATTATCAAATAGCTTGATTTGTTTATTGTTATCCACTTTTGTTTTATATGTCCCTGGGGCATGGTCCCGATATTAGACTATGTTCTTGGAGTCCCAAGGGCCATGGTCACGATGTTAGATTCTGTTCTTTATGCACTCAAGTTCTTGTTACTTTTTTGTTCCCTTGATTTTTTTTTTCTTACTCACAATTTTATTTATTCTTAATATTAAAAAATATAATTAATTTAAATTTTTATTACCTCCATGTGCCTCACTAAATATCTTTAATTAGCTTTATATAGTTGGAGGTTAGATAATAATTGAAAGTTAGGCAAGTTTTTTGAAGTTGTATATAGTTTCATAATTAATAAATGGTGATGAACCTATATGATCAGCAAATTGGACAAAAAGAAAATTTTTTATTACAATTTAAATATCATACTAAATTTATTACATAGTATTAAGTTAGATAATTTTTAAAACTATAAAGTATTTTTAAATAGAATAATAGTTATGAATTTGTTTTAATACATTGTATAGACTAATATTTTTTTTTAAATTTTTTTATTTTGTAATATATAAAATAAATATTATTTTTTAAATAAATATAATAAAAATTTTTATTTTTGATAAAATATAATAATATAAAATTATTTTATTTAACTTTTTTATATAATACTAATTCTTTGAACTGTTTTCTTTATTAAATATACTAACATATCTAATTCTTTTTTTTTTTTAACTTGAAATGAGTGGACTAACCCTTTTTTGATTTTTCTTTTTTGTTTTATAAGATATAAAATAAATTTTATCTTACAAATAATTATAATAAAATTTTTTATTTTTAACATGAGATATAAGTATTTAAAAATATATCTACTTTTTACTAATATAAAGTCTTTTTAAAATAGAAAATTCTCTATAAATTGGAGGCAAAATTTATATATACAAATAAACTTCAAATAATTAAATACTATTTATTTTATATAATATATAATAAATTTATAGCAACATAATAATATAAAATTATTTTGTTTAACTTTTCCATTTAGCATAAGCTCAATCTTATCGTTTTGGCCATTTAGCAAGTTGAAGATGGGGGCAATCAAATGGCGGATCTATAATTCCACACATTCTTATGCGTTTGCTTTGTGGTATATGTCTTTTGTAGGGAGGTGAGACTCTTACTACTATTGGGGTAATTTGGTTTAGACAAAAGTCGATCAACTTTTAGCCAAAAGCACGTTTGACATGGAAAAATAAAAGTGCTGGAACGCACCACATCTGTGTTGTGCTGTTTTTCCGGTTGAACAAAGGTGCTGTTTTTCGGGTTGTACGGCCTGCAACCCACCACACACCAATTATCATTTTGCACAACTTCAACATATTGATTGTTAACAGAAGTGCACTTTAGGAATGAGATTGGCTCAGAGGCTGTTCATTGATTTAATTTTCATGTACTAACATAGTTAATTCCTTTTGTTTTTATTGTGATATTGTCATTTACTTGGATGAAATGTGATTATTCTGGACTGATTATTGTTAGATAGATTCTGTGTTTGAATTGAATGTGCCGGAAAAATCTTTTGTAGTAATCCATGATTGTCTATTTGTGGCTTGGCATCATGGGGTCCCTTCTCGCCAAGCCACGACAGGTGAGGATTCCAAATGCCACCGAGAGCTGAGTGACAATCACGTTCGATCGATTATCAAACAGCTTTTATCTTTTTGTTGGTATCCACTTTTGTCCCATTTTATATGTCCCTCTTTTGGGTGATTGATTGTCCAACTTTTTCAATTTACCAGGCGTTTGCAGTCCTTGGGGTCCCAAGGGCCATGGTCACGATATTAGATTCTGTTCTTTTATGTACCCAATTTCTCATTGCCTTTTTGTTCCCTTGGGTTCATTTTATTTAATTTTATTTCTCTTATTTGCAACTTCATTTATTCTTAATATTTAAAAAATATATAATTATTTTATATTTTTAATACCTATATACCTCAATAAATATCGCTGATTAGTCTTACGTGGTTGAAGGTTAGATAATAGTTGAAAGTTAGGCAAGTTTTTTGGAAGTTATACGTAGTTTCATATTAAAAAATATATAATTATTTTATATTTTTAATACCCATATACCTCAATAAATATCGCTGATTAGTTTTACGTGGTTGAAGGTTAGATAATAGTTGAAAGTTAGGTAAGTTTTTTGGAAGTTGTATGTAGTTTCATAATTGCTTAAGGTGATGAACATATAAGATCAGCAAATCGAACAACAAGAAATCAAGCTCTCACACAGATCCACGCCCTCGCTACTTTGCCACGCTACCATGGCAGCTGCACATGAACTTACTGAACTACCACACACTAGCATGTCAACAGTAGCTGATAAGCAACCCCATTCTCTCCCCAAATATTTGCAGGAAATTGAGCAGACCCAAGAATTCAGGGACTTGGTAGCCTCCCTACCCACAGAGAAAGGCTGGGTTGAAAATTATCTCCATCAGTACCAAGGTTTTTGGCACACAACAAGGCAACTTAAAGGAGTTATAGCTTGCCAAAGGCACTTCCAAGCCCAAAAATCTGATGTCCTGCTGGTCAGCACTCCTAAGTCAGGCACCACTTGGCTCAAGGCAATAATGTTTGCATTATTGAACCGAGCTCGCTTTCCTGACCCCAAACAACACCCTTTGCTTACAAGCAACCCACATGAACTTGTGCCTTTTATGGAGTATGAGTACATTGATGCATCATCATCATCATCATCGTCATCATCACCGTCACCTTCACCATCACTTCCTTATGATTCCACCAGCAGCTTTGATTCTCCAAGGCTGCTTTCAACTCATTTGCCATTCGTATCACTTCCAAAATCAGTGGAGGACTCAGGCTGCAAGATCGTTTACTTGTGCAGGAACCCCAAGGACACTTTTGTCTCTCTCTGGCACTTCACCAACAAGTTGAAACCCAAAGACAAGGGTGACAATTCCCTGACGGAGACCTTTGACAAGTTCTGCAGGGGAGTGAGCTTGCATGGGCCATTTTGGGATCATGCTTTGGGCTACTGGAAGGCCAGCTTGGAAAACCCAGAAAGGGTTTTGTTCTTGAAATACGAGGAAATGAAAAGGGAACCCAAAGCTCAATTGAGAAAGATATCTCAGCTCTTGGGCTGTCCCTTTTCCCAAGAAGAGGACACTAATGATGTAATGCTGGATGAAATATTGCAGCTGTGCAGTATTGATAATTTGCAGAACTTGGAGGTGAATAAGATTGGGAAATTGTCATTTGGCGAGGAGAATCAGGCGTTCTTTCGTCGAGGTGAGATTAACGATTTTGTAAATTATCTCACTGATGAAATGTCAAAACAAATTGATTGGATCACTGAACTTGAGTTTAGTGATTATGGATTAACATTAAGCTAAAAATTTGAATGTGTTTATATTATTATGTATGCCATAAAAATGGAAATTCTAGGCATGAATTCCACCCCTATATGGAATTATGTATAACCTATTGCAACAAAACAAATGGCTTTGAAATTCTCAATGTAAGCAAAAGACCATTGTTATGGCCATTGTAGTGCATATTTAACAAGTCATGGGAAATTGAAAACAAAATTGATATAGTTATAAATATGAACTCATAAATATACAATTATAATTATTTCTTATACTTTTACATTTTTTTTCAAATATAATAATTAATAATTATGATTTTATACCCTTTTTTGTGTAAATGAACTCTTGAAGGTAATGTGATAGTTGAGATCCATGTTTGAAACAAAGAATCATAAAGAATGATTCGCATATAATTAATATATAAAGTATATCACAGTAATTGAAAATTTAAATTTTTATTATTAAACTTTTTAAGCTCTAATCTTGGCAATTAAGTGTGAGATTTATAGAAATTATTTGTGTAGCTTAGGACTCCTTGAGTCACTTAATAAAAAAAATGAAATAATTTTTTGGTCAAGGGAAATAATTATTATTTATCTCAATGGTTTTTTTTTTTCCTTTTTTTCCTTTGGGAGATGAGGTTGATTTGTGTTGATGGACTATTTTTGGGCAGGCAGTCCATGTGAGTCGCCTAATCAAGAATGAAATATACCATAATTTTTGGTAACATGCTCCATATATAAAGTTAAATAAATTGCCTTTCTTGATTCTTGCATTGATGCCTGTCCTACAATTTTTTTTTTTTTTTTGGCTTTGTATTAGACTATCTAAACTAAGATTAAAGCATTTTGACTATAATTTTGAAATTAATAAGCAATATCTACATGTACAAATTATTATGTGTAAATAAAATCAATATTTACAGGTTATATTATGTGTAAAGAGATAGGGTGTAAAGCATGCTTTTGAATGCTGTGAAATTTGTCTTTGTTTTTATATTTGTCTCTTTTCCTTGCTTTCTCCCTCTTTCCTAATGCCTCTCCCCTGTCTCTTTCATGCTTTCTCTCTCTCTCTCTCCCTCCTTCGGGCCCTATCTCTCTCTCACCCTTTCATTTCCGTCTTCTCTAAGGGAATCTAAACCAAGGGTCGTCACAACAGTCAATAGGGGCTTTGAGTACTTTTTTTTATGTGTGGTTACAACCACTTTATTTGGAAGCAAACATTTTTAACGTTGGAACGAATGACTTTTATATTTTTCGTTACTCCGTTCTCATAGAACAACTAAGAGTGTAACATTGTTCGGTTTTCGAACTCTAATATATGTTATTGGTGAACGGTGGAATCAGTGATACCTATTAAATTATTATTTAATTATAACTTTTTAAATAAATCAGTTTTGAAATAACAAGCGGTAAGTAGAGTTAATTTAATTTTACTCAATTAAATTTTTTGATAAATGAACTAAAACAAGCTAAACTTTTATTGATTAGAAAATTTTAATTATTGGAGAACAACTCATTTAATTTGATAATGTTGATAAAAACAATTAAAATTATGAATATTTATTATTGTAATAATAATTAATAGGACAATTAAGTTTACATTAAAAAATTTAAATTTTATCTATAGATGAAAATATTTGGTACACATTTCAAAAAGTAATTAATCCATTTTATTAACAATGTTATTATCAAACGACTCTCCCGAGTTTTAACGAGTCAATATTAGGCAGACAATCTTTCCTCTTCTTCGTTTGCTTTGCTGTACATGTCTTTTGTATGGAGGTGGGGACTCCTACTACTATCGTTTCACGATTTTGGTATTCTAAAACGTGCGTCGTGTGGAAGGCTGGCCTTGGCAGTGACTTCATACATACAGGCTCCAATGCAATTTAACATACTGGAAATTTAAAAAAAAAAAAAATAATAATAAAACAAAAAACTATTAAAAGATGGGAGATTTCTTAACAAGTAGACAATGGGGTGATTTGGATTGGGCAAAATTGGATCAAATTTTCGCCAAAGCACGTTTAGCATGGAGACTTTTAACCAATTATCCAACTCGTAACTCAGCACACCTCTTAATTCTCGAGACAACAACAAAAAAAAAGAGACAGAAAGAAAAAATGCATAATCTCCCAAGCAATATATTATACATGCTCGTTAAAACTTAATAAATTCGTGTTTCTATGTGTGTCCTCATTTTCTTTACCATTATGGAAGAATATTGGGATAACTTTATGGTTACACATGAGAGAACCATTCAAGTTAAGAATGCTGAGATTAATATTCTTATATGTAAATAAAAAAATCTTAGAGACGATAACTAAGTATATGAGATTCATTAAAATTGTTAAAACTTTTAGAAATCTTGAAAATAATATTAACAATGCAAAACTCCCAAGCAAAAATGAAAGAAAAAAAAAGCATAATTTCCTAAGCAATACATTGTACATGGGTTTTAAAACTTAATAAATTTGTGTTTCTATGTGTGTTCTCATTTGCATTAGTGTTACAGAAGAAGCCACAGCTTTGGTAACAGCATATATTAGACGTTGAACAATATGGAAAGCACCACGTGGGTTTTAAGCTGTTTTTCAGGTTGAAACATACGTAGTCTCACTATCTTAGAAAGTATCAATTATCATTTTGCACAACTTCAACATATTTATTGTTTACGTAAGTGCAATTGAGAAATGAGTTGGGCCTAAAGGGTTTTTGTTAAATCTGTGCTTATTGATTTAATTTTGATATACCAATATAATTAATTCTGTTTGCTATCAAAAAAATTGAATATGATAGCAATTCAAAACTATTGTTATTGCACTGAAAATCACTACATAAATTTTAATATGGTGATTTTTTGTTTACTAAATTTGCAAACATTATAGTAGAAATAACACAGCAATTTATTTTTACTTATAACAATATATATAAAATTGTTATTTAAAGAGGATTTTGACAACAATTTTAAATAATTATTATAATAGTTTTTTATAATTTTTATGCAATAGGTATGAATTGCCTATATAGAAGTTTTTTTTTCATATTTAACAATAATATTTAGAAAAATACATAATGATTGTTGGAAAAATATCCAACAATCATTGAAAAAATAGATAACAAATTTTTATTATAATAAGAAGTGGGTTAGTAGAATATGAACTAATTTTTAGTAGAAAATAATATATTATTTAAATTATATAAATAATATAAAAAAATTTAAATTTAAATAGTAGTTAGAAGTAAAAATATAATTATTTAAATTATTTTTTATTCAAATATAATTTTTTTTATTTTTTGAAAAATTTGAAATAACTTTTTACTAAAATTATAAAAATTAAAATAAAAAAATTTTAATTTGAATAACATTTAATTTGATTAATATAGTTATTAAAATTTTGAATTTTATATTAAAAATACTAATTTTTATTTTTGCATAAATGTTGAGTTATCTAATATTTAAATTGTGTAATTTATTTTTTATTCAAATGAAAAAGTATATTAAATTGTGTAATTTATTTTTTATTCAAATGAAAAAGTAATTTATTTAAATTGTGTAATTTATCTAATAACAAGTAGATTAAAAAATGAAATTATTTAAATTAATAATTTTTTATTCAAATGTAATTTATTTTATTTTTTGATAAATTTAGAAAAACTTTGTATTCAAATTGTAGAAATAATAATAAAAGATTTTAATTTGAATAATATTTAAATTAATTTATATTATTACTAAAATTTAAAATTTTATATTTAAAAATATTATTTTTTTTTTTTAGTTTTCATGAATGTTGAGTAAATAAATACAGAAATTATATAAATTAGATTAAAAAAAGTTAAATTTTGATAATAGTTAGATTCAAAAATAAATTAGTTAAATTAGTCATTTTTTTTATTCAATTTGGGTTTATTTTACTTTTTAGTGAATTTACAATAATTTTTTACTAAAATTACAAAAATTATAATAAAAAATTGTAATTTGAATAATATTTGATTTGATTTAAATAATTATTAAAGTAAGGAGTTTTAAATTTAAAAAAAAAAATTATCTTTTACTTTTCATAAATGTTGATTAACCTATTATTTAAATTATTTAAATAATATAAATTAAATTTAAAATTAAATTATAGTTAAAATAAAAAATATAATTATTTAAATCAGTAATTTTTTTATTCAAATAGAGTGTATTTAATTTTTTGGTAAATTTAAAGTAATTTTTTGCTAAAATTATAAAAAAAAAATTGTAAATTTAAATAACATTTGATTTAATTTAATTAATTATTAAAATTTGAAATTTTGTATAAAAAAATGTCACTTTCAATTTTCATGAATATTGATTAATTTATTTGAATTTCATAAATAATATAAAAAAATTTAAATTTTAAAAATAGTTAGAATGAAAAATGCAATTACCTCAATTAGTTATATAATGTTTAAATATAATTTATTTTATTTTTTAGTTAATTTAAAATAACTTTTTTTAAAAATTGTATAAATTAAAGTAAAAATTTAAATTTTGAATAATATTTGAATTGATTTATATAATTATTAAAATTTTAATTTTTGTATTAAAAAAAGTCATTCCTTAATTTTTCATAAATGTTAAGTAATTTAATGTTTAAATTGTGTAAATTATATAAAATGTCGTTAAAAATTTGAATAATGGTTATATTAGAAAATGAATTACTTAAATTAATTATATTTTATTTAAATAAAATTTATTTTATTTTTTGGTGAATTACTTAAATATCCATGATTGTATATTTTCTTTAATATGATTATTTTCAATTGATTATTGCTATTAGATCATGTGTTTGAATTTGATGTGTTGGAAAGGCTTTTGTCATAGTTCATGATTGCTTGATTTTTATGTTATTATATTTTTTTCATACAAGTTAAAAGCATTTGATTATTCTCTTGATTATAATGAGTGAGTTATTTGAGTTTTAATGTGTATATTCTCTTTTATTAGCCTTGTACAACTAGATGAGTTGAAAAACTTTGAATTCCCTTTTTCTCATGGTAAGTTGTAATATTCTTAGTTGCCATGTTGATAGACATGGCTATGAGCTGATACATTTAAACTATTCTTTTTTATATTTTAAGATTGATACTATGACAGAAGGTTTTACTCTTAAGTTTTTTATTTGATTTTCTCTTATGTTATTAATGTTTTAATTTAGATTGTGTAGCTATCTCTCTTTAATCTGTAAGGAAATTCTTTTATGGTTTCATATAAGGAAGGAAAGTTTTGTTTTGTTTTGCTTTGTTTTCCTTTTAAGAATTGCTAGAGCTCTCTCATATGGAAAAAAGAATACAATGGAACTATATTAATTCTCCTTTGCTATCAAATTTTAAAAATTCTTCTTATATAGAAAGAGTTTCAAGTATGACAAGTAAAGATGATATCTTAGCTCATTTTTAAAGACCCTCTACTAATAAATCTTTTTTAAAATACTTTTTTAAAGTTTCAACAACAAATTTGAGTTCTCTATGTGGTTAGTGGATTGGATCCATTTAGTGCCACGATCAGCTTATGCTAAAAATGAAAATAAAGCTCTAAATCTAGAATGCTAGCCAATGCACCAGATGAAAGTTTCCACTATATCTAATGGTTATAAAAATTCAAGGCTATATGAATTCATTTTGTATGGCAATTAAGAAAATTGTTTTCTCATTGTATCTTGTGTGAGCTAAGATTGGGAGCAAAAGAAAAATAGAGAAAAATGTCTTTATGTAAGAACTTGAAAGCTCAAAGTGAGAGTTAGAATATAAAGTGATATAAGTGTGTGAGAACTTAGCATGTGTGCTTAAAAAAGATGTGAAATATTGTAAGAAAGGTCATTGGACTTTTGTGTGTGTGTGTTAATTTTTTCTTCTTGGTTTAGAGATTAAAATAGTGGATTTAAACTCTTAAGGTGGTGATGTTGAGGAAAGGATGTAGGTTTAAGAGAACCAAATTTTTATAAATTATTATGTCTTGTTTCTCTTTCCCTTAAATAAATTTTTTTGTTGCTCACATATGCACAAGACAAGGCTTGGTTTTTTATTTGTATTTGATTATATTTGCTTGACCATGTTAAACAAATATTTTTATTAGGCATATTTTCTTGATAATTCAATTTATTCCTCTCTTAACTAGTTTCAAGATTAATAATTGGCATCAAAGTTGGTCTCCATATCAAAAGTTTTACCATAAAAAGCTAATACATGACTTCCTTTCCTTCTTTGTGTCACCTTAAAGGTAGTAACCTCCTTTGACCTCTTATTTTTAATGATACCAATTATAATTATTTGAAAAACAAATTTATCATGTACCTTCAATGCCATGTCTCTAAGGTATGACATTTTGTCTCCTATAACCCTAAAAGAATTACCAAAACCAAAGAAGGGAGAACTATTGATAAACCCAAGAGTGAGTATACTTTTAAAGACTTTAAAATCTAAACTATCAATTCTAAAGCCTATTATATGCTCTTTTGTTCCTTGACTATTGATAAGAGCAATGAAACCTCCTCTTGCAAACCACCCAAGAAATTTGGGACAACCTTATGGCTATATATGAGGGAACTATTCAAGTCAAGGACACTATGATTAATATTCTCATGTGTAAATATGAAATGTTTAAGATGAGTGTGATGAAACTATTGTTGAAATGTATGAGAGATTTATTAACATTGTTAATACTTTTAGAAATCATTGAAAGAATATTGACATTGCAAAACTCATTAAAAAGTTACTTAGATCATTTCTAGAATCATAAGACTTAAATGCTATTGCAATTATGGAGTCAAAAGATCTCAATACTTTACCTTTAAATGAGATGGTGGGTTTATTACTCATGTATGATGACAAGGAGGACAATAGCTTGAAAGAAAGGCTCGAAATTTAAGTCCTTTACCTCTATTGTCAAAGAAATTGATGATGATGACAAGGAGGACAATAGCTCATTCAAAGAGCAAGACGAGGTAGAGCTAGTGATGTTTGTTAGAAAATTCATAAACTCATAAAGAAAAAAAAAAATAAAAGCAAGCTAGTAAAAACTCATTCCAGCATCTTATCAAAACTAATGAATAATAAAAGAAGGGATAGTTTATGACAAACATAATAGATTGATGCACACTGTCATGAATTGACCCAATAAGGAAAAAGTTAGAAGGCCTATCAAAAAATTCATATAAAGCCTTAAGTATGTTTATTATGATGATTCTTTAATTAATGAACTTTATGATACTCTTAAGCATATGAAAAGGGAGTTGCACAAAGTGGTGGATAAAAACAAGGATCTTAATACTATTGTGAAGATGTTAGAGCAAAAAGTTAAGACTTTAGAAAGTAAAAATGAATCACTAATTCTAAAGAATGAAGAATTGCAAAAAGACACATGATGAAGTAATCATTAAAGTGTAAGAGACTAACAAGCATAAAAAGGAAAACCTTCAACTAAAGAAAGAAATTTCAAGTTTCCAAAATTCCCCCTTAAAGTTCGTGAAAGGGAATGAAAAGCTTGATTCATTACTTAGCACTCAAAGACCACTTAATGATATAAGCAGATTGGGTTTTAACTATATATGTCATTCACATAAAACCTAAATTATGATTGCCTATGCATAAACACCAACATCTACATCACATCATGGTGTTTTGGTCAAAAAATCATCTTTTGTATAAGTTCACACATCACAGTAACATAAAACATCTCATGTTCATAATGTTTTAGCTAGAAAATCATCATTTATGCAGGGACATGCATCACAAAAACAAAGAGTCCATGCTTATGGTGGTTTAACCAAGACAACTTCTTATACATTATGACCTTACATATTGTTAGAGTATCTCATAGACATTCACTTCTATATTATAAATATCATATTAGATGTCATTATTGTGAAGAATTTGGTCTTATAATTTATGCTTGTAATATTAGCAAAAGCATAGAAATGTCACCAAAATTGACCCTTAAGGACCAAAGAAAATTTGGATAATTAAAATTATATGATTTTCATACGTGTATCTTTAAAAGATTGGATGAAAAAAATAAGTAATACATAAACAATAGGTGTTTAAGACATATGATTGGCAATGTAGAAAATTTCGTTTCCCTTAAAGCTATTGGTGGAGAAAAGGTAATTTTGGGTAACAATGCTAAAGGTAAGATAATTAGTATTAGGAAGATTAGTACAAGAAACTCTCTTACTAATGATAATGTCTTTTTAGTTAAAATCTTTAAGTTTAATTTACTTAACATTAGCCAATTTTGCAATAATGACTACAAAATCTTATTTGAACCCAATGCATATCATGTTACCAATTCAAAAACAAATGAGACTTTGTTTAAAATACTTATGCCTTTAATCTTCATTTTTTTACTAACCAAAATGTTGAGTGTTTTATTTTTGTGAATAAAGAGATTTGAATATAATATAAATGCTTTAGACATAGGAGCATAAGACCTTTATCCAAGTTATAATGCCACAGTTATATGGAGAGGTTGTTAGAGTTGAAATTTGACAAGAACAAGATTTATGATGTGTGTGAAGTTGGTAAGCAATTTAAAAGCTTTTTCAAAGTAAAAAGGTATTATCCACCTTAAAACCTCACTAATTATTGCATATGAATTTATTTGGTCCAACTAAAGTGTTTACATTAAGCAATAAGTATTATGCATTTGTCATAGTAGATGACTACACTTGGTTTGCATGGATTTTGATCATTACAAACAAAAACAAAATCTTAAAAGCTTTTAAAAGACTTTGTAAGCAATTGCAAAATGAGAAATGATATATTATCACTTTAATCACATTAATTAGGAGTGATCACAAAGGTAAATTTAAGAATGAGGGCTTCAAAAAGTTTTCTGATGTCCAAAAAATTTCTCATAATTTTTCAATGCCCAAAACACCTTAATAGAATAAGGTAGTTGAATATAAAATTAAAATCTTGCAAAAGATGGCTTAGGCCATTCTTGATGAATTGAGCTTACTTAAATATTTTTGGGTCAAAATTATCTCTATGACAAACTATGTATTTAATTAAGTCCTAATACATCCCTTACTTAAAAAGATTCCTTATGAGTTATGGAATGAGAGATTATCTAGAATCAATTATTTTAAAATATTTGGTTACAAATGTTTCAATTTGGAAATAAAGTATAACCTTGGAAATTTTTGATTTAAAAACCAATGAAGATATCTTTTTTTGGGATACTATTTAACTAGAAAAATATATAGAGTTTTCAATAAGAGGTCCTTAATAGTTAAATGGTCCATTAATGTAAATTTTAATGAAGCAAACTTTTTTAACTTAAGAAAGGAGAATATTTTTGATGATGTAGGTAATATTCAACAAGTTAAGGATGTTAGCTACACTAATACCTTAAGCAAGAAAGTACAACATCAAGGTAAAAACACTTAAATGGAACCCTTTGAAGAACATACATCAAATCTAGAAAATTTTGGTAGCTTGCAAAATGTGATTCAAGGAGTGTCAAGGTAATGGAAATATGCTAGTAAATTATTTCAAGATCAAATTATCAGTAATGTATCTAATCACCTTAGGACAAGATCATCATCTAGGAAAACCAACACTAACATTGCACTCTTTCCGCAAATAGAGTGTAAGTATGTAGAATAAGCATTGATTGATGAGCATTATGTGTATTCCATAGAGAATGAGTTAAATCAATTTGAAAGGAACCAAGTGTGGATCTTAGTTCTTAGACTTAGAGACCATTTTATTATTAAGACTTAGTGCATGATTAGAAATAAGTTAGATAAGAGTGGGAAAACTTGTTGTTAAGGTATATAATCGAAGAAAAAGAGATAGATTACAATGAGACCTTTACACCTATGATTATGCTAAAAGTCATTCACATCTTTCTTGCATATTCACTTTTTATGAATTTTACTTTATATCAAATGGATGCAAATAGTGCTTTTCTAAATAATTTTATTATGGAAGAAGTGTATGTTGAGCCACCATTAGGTTTTGAGAGTACTAAATATCTAGATCATGTCTTTAAGCTCTCTAAAGCCTTGTACAGATTAAAACAAGCTTCTTGAGTAAGGTATGAATGGCTTAGCTCATTCTTAAATGAAAATGACTTTACAAAAGGTAAGATGGACACTACTTTAGTCACAAAGATGAAAGGTAATGATTTTTTAATGGTGCAAAATTATGTTGATGATATCATTTTTAATGCCACTAATAATTTTTTGTATAAGGAATTTGAAACTTAAATAAAGAAGGAATTTGAAATAAATATGACAAGGGAACTTAGTTTCTTCCTCAGTTTATAAAACAAGCAAACCTTGGATGGGATCTTTATCAATCAAATAAAGTATGTGAAAGAGATTTTGAAAACGTTTAGTATGAAGGACTCAAAGCCCTATGGTACACGTGTGTAAACATTAACTAAGCTTGATGAAGATGAAAATAGTGAGAAAGTAAATAAAGAACAATATCAAGGTATGATTGAAAGACTACATTATCTTTCTACAAGTACACTTGATATTATGTATGATATTTGTCTTTGTACATGTTTTCAATCATCACTTTAAAAATCTAATTTTTATACATTGAAAAAGGTACTATGTTATATCAAAGAGTCTACTAGTTTAGGCCTATGGTACCTTAAGGATAGGTCTTTTGTCCTAACTAGTTAATTGAACTTAGATTAGATTGGTGTAAGGCTTAATAGAAAAAGCACTATCAATGCTTGCCAATTCCTAAGAGGTGCATTAGTTCCATGGTTTAGTAAGAAGTGGAGTTCCATAGTACTTTCCATGACTAAGGTTGAGTACCTTACAGTGAGTAGTTGTTGTTCACAACTTCTTTAGGTTAAGCAAAAACTTAAAGACTTCAAGTTGCACTTTTCTAAAATGTCAATCTTTTGTAACAATAGTAGTACCATCAATCTTACCAAAAACTCCATTCATCATTTTAAAACTAACCATATAAATTTAAAATATCATTTCATTCGAGATCATGTGCTCAAATGGAATATGGTTCTTGAATTTGTAGGGATAAATGATTTGTTTGCTGACAATTTTTTCAAAGCCTTTGAGTAAGGTCAAGTTCTTGAGCATTAAATAGTGTTTAGGCATGGTAAATAGGTCTTTGGCTTTCTTGTTTATATTCATGTTCTTAGGATTATTTGTTTAATTGATTAATGTTTGAGATGAGACAAGCTTTGATTGCTTTTTATTGTTTTTACATGTGAAAATATTTTTCAAAAATATTTTGTCCAAAGGAAGCACCCAACTTGTTTTCACTAGTCAATTAGTGTAATTCTTTGCATGGATTAACCAGTGTTATTTTTCAGCTCGATTGATCAATAATTATCCTACAACAAAATTCTTATTTTTTAAACCTAGTCCACCATATCTTTTCTTTTTCTTTTTTTCAAAAAATGAAAATCCTTATTTCCCAAAAACCTAGGTGTCGGCATCCATCCCCAAATCCTCCAAACTCTTTTAAAAATCTTTCAAATTTAACCAAATTTCCTTCTAAAATTCACTAATTTTCCTATAGATCATTATACCCATCTTTCAACTTTGTCAACTCTCTCCTCTCTCCTCTCAAAAGGAGAAAACCTAGCAGGAGAAGCCACCATCACCATCGCCAAAGAACTTGCCATCTCTACAGTTGGTGAGAGACACAATATCTACTTCTCTACCTCTTATGGGAAGACTCAACCTATCACCACCAGCATCGGATCATATCTCACCCTCACAGTAGTCTTCTTGTTTGCCAAAGTAGTTTTGGTCTCCTCCTTACCTAGATCGGCTTCACATCAACCCGAAGCCTTTTTTCCCAATGTTGATTCGATTAAACCCCAAATTATGAAGATGAGGTAAACCGACCCTTTTGTCCATAAGGAATAGCTAGCTCTCCGTTGAGGTATCCTACTTCCAAATTTGCCAATGCTGATGCTTTTAAGAATTATGAAGAGAAATGCGAGAATAAAAAAGTGTCATTTGGAAGACCGATTGAGGCTTTATGGCTCAAAAATTTCTAAAAGGATTTATTGCATGAAGTTAGTTAAATTCTATCAATTTGAGCTGTGATTACCATCCTGATATGGTGCAAATATTTTTTTCCCAATATTATGAATATTCTGATGAAAGGATAGTGTCATACCTTAATGTGACTGATGTTATGCTGACGCCAAAGGTTATTGCTAATGCTTTTATGTTTCTATCTTTGGGGGTGAAGTGAATTTAATAGTGAATGGATCGTGGATATATTTTTTTTGCAATTGAACAATTGAAAGTCATTTTTAAAAACAAAGTTGATCATGATCGAAACGTCATTTCAAAAGATGGTGAGAACCCCATTTTGGCTAGTCAAAAGTCCAAAACTAGTCACATCATGAGTTATGCAATGGATCATGACAGGCACTATATCTCTCAGAAGTTGGCACTTGGATCATTTGTTTTATGTTGATACGTGCCTTCTTACTTACGTGATTAAAAGGGAACCCTTTAATCTTCCTAAACACATTTTGAAAATAATTAGGTAGGCCTTTTTTTTAAAAATAGTATGGCTGAGAAAGCTATCAGAGCTTGATGGAGGTGAGATGAGATGCCTATATCTGTCTCTAATCACACTTCGACGAGTATTGGGACACTCGTTCAAATGGATCTTATGCTAGTTGATGGAGTTTATCAGCAGATACCACAAGGGACAGCTCGAAAATCAACCAAGGGGTGTAAATCACAAGTTTCGGGCTTTGATGAAATCATGTCAAATATTAAGGAATCGCGAACTAATGTAGTTGAAATTCAAGTGGAGCTATAAGAGATCAATTCAACACTTCAAAAATTTAGCGATGATTTTTCTTTTTGGCTTGAGAAGCTTCACCATGGAGCTTTGACATATAAGTAACTAATTTCTTTTTTTTTTTTAATTTTTTGGATGATGCTAAAGGGGAAAAAGAAAGATTGACTTGACCTTGTCCCATTACCCACCTAGACCCTTTTTTTTCCTTATCCATTTACTCGTTTCTATTTTTCATCCTTCCCTTGACCCTTTGGACAACTTGTTTATTGCTTTAGTTTATATTATTTAGATGACTATATTAGATATTTTTTGATGCATGCCCTTTAACCATCATTTTTTTTTTATAATTATTTACTCCTATGTTTGATAAGGGAACATGTGTTCAGGGGGAGCATTCATAGTTTTGTCAATTATTTCGTCACCATCAAAAGAGAGAGAATGTTAAATCATGTGCTAATTGATTTAATTTTGATGTGCCAACATAATTAACTCATTATTTCTTTTCTTTTATTGTCATATTCTTATTTAACATTTTGGAAATTTTTATGTGTAGTTGCATATAATTGTCTATATTCTTTAATGTGATTATTCTTAATTGATTATTACTATATAGATTGTGTGTTTAAATTTGGTGAGCTAGAAAAGTCTCTTCTAGCAGTTCATGATTGCTTGATTAGTATGTCATTAAATTGTTGTTATACAAGCTATACGCATTTGAATATTTTCTTGGTTATGGCAAGTTAATTGGTTGAGTTTTGATGTGCATATATTTTTTATTAGTCTTGCATGGCTAGATGAGCTGATGAGCTTTGAATTTCACTTTACATATTTTAAGTTAAAATAACCTATATTGATAGCAACAACTATAAGCTAGTACATTTGAATTACTTTTCTCCATATGGTAAGATTGAGATTATGGCAGAAGATTTGGCTCTTGAGTTTTTTATTTGATTTGCTCGTGTTACTAATGTTTTAATTTAGATTGTATAGCTATCTCTCTTTGTTCTACAAGTTATTATTTTTAAATTAGATTTCTATTTAAGGAAATTCCTTTATGGTTTTGTATAAGCGAGGAAAGATTTTTTAAGAATTGTTAGAGCTCTCTCACATGGAAGGAAGATCACAATGGAGCCATATTAATTCTCTTGTACTACCGAATTTCAAAATTTCTTCTTATACGGAAAGAGTCTCAAGTGTGATAAGCAAGGATGATATGTTGGCTCATTTTTGATGATACGATAAGCAAGGAAAGAAGTTCTAATTGATGTTTCTACTACATCAAACGACTATAAGAGTTCAAGGCTCTGTAAATTCATTTTGTGCAACAACTACAAAATCCATTTTCTCATTCTATCTTGTGTGCTCTAAGATTTAAAGAGAAAACGAGAGCAATATCTTTGTGTAAGAGCTTGAAAGCTCAAAGTGAGAAAGTGAGAAGTGAAAGTGATCCAAGTATGTGAAATGAACGAGTGTGCTCAAGAAAGTTGTGAAAGTGTTGTAAGAAAGATCATTGGACTTGTGTGTGTGTGTGTGTGTGTGTGTGTTGTTGTTCTCCTCCTAGTTTAGGGATTTCAATACTAAATTCAAACTCTCAAGTTGGTCTCCTTGTGGAAAGGACGTAGGCTCCAAAAAACTAAACCTCTATTAAATTATTGTGTCTCGCTTCTCTTCAAGGTTTCCTTTTCCTTCCATAAGTTTCCTTTTCACCTAGCTGTTTTCTTTTCCTCACTTAATTTTTTTTTTTTTCTCCAAGAATTCAAGGTTTGACCATAATCAACTGAGATTTAACCAAACCATGAACTAACTCAATCTCCTCTGTTATGATTTGAACTATAGCTAGAGAAAAATTCAGTGCGATCGAGGTTTGAAATTTTAATCAACTTTTTTTTGACATAGTAATTGGACCAAACCATAAGTGAATTGTCCATTCATGGTAATCTAGAAGAGTTATGAACCACCAACAAAGGAATCAAAAAAACTAGAAAATTTTCCTTATCAAGAAAAAAAAAAAAAAAACAAAACAAAGGTCTAGTTACATTATGTAAATAAAACATTTATTATTTTTTTGAATTTTGTTATGTAAGTAAAACATAATTTGACATAATAGGTTACTTTAGATTAAGAGGACATTTCTTTTGAGTCAAACAAGACAAAATTATATATATAAATCATTTAAATCTAACAAATTAATTAAACTATGATTCATTATGTAGGAATCCAACACCATAATATTAATTGAGGTAACTAAAGCCTCTCATGTGGATACAATTACCAGAAAGAGGAAAAAAAAACTCATAAATTAAAAAATAAAAATATATTTTTTATTAAATATTAAAAATAAAAATTATTTATTTTTATTTTTATTTTTAATAAAATTATTTTGAACTAAATGATGTTTTAATTAATTATTATTAAAGAGATTGTGTCTGTGAACTTAATGTGCTGGGAAAATCACTTGCAATAATAATTAATTATTGCAAGTGTCACTGTGTCTGGGGGGTTACGTGTTATCATTTGTGGCCTGCCAACAGGGCGTTCCTTCTGACCAAGCCACTACAAGTGCGGATTCCAAATACGACCGACGGCTGCGTGACAATCACGTAGATCAATTATCAAATAGCTTGCACGTGTGAGTACGGGCTGAACGATTGTTCTAGTGGTTCCACATGGGAAGTAATCAACTTGGCTTATTCTAATTGCCCATGTAACAGTACCTATTGACACTCATTGCTCAAGAGTGCTTCCTTCGGATCTAGACTTCTTTTCTCTATGGATTGAATGTGATTCTCTGCAGGCCATTAATGTCATTTGCTCTAACTAAAGCCAACCTGCTTCCAAACTTTTGCCAAGTTGACGGTAAGAATGAGGACAACACATGACAGCTAAATACGCTGTGAGCAATGAATGTCAACAGGTACTATTACAACATGGGCAGAGAAAATCTTCCATAGGGAAGTCAAAGTGATCTGACCTGCGAGGCTACGGAAAATATATATATATATATATATAATATTTAATGTATAATAAAAATAATAAAATATATAACAAAATTACATTATTTTATTTTTTTATAATTTATTACATATCATTTTATATATTTTACATAATTTTTTTAACAATAAAACTTACATATTTTACTATTTTTGTCTGCATCATGTATTTTTGTGAGAAAGTTTACTATTTAAAAAATAAAAATATTCTGTAGGCCCTGCTCCTCAGTTCACCCTTGACGTGTTCTATTCTCGGACATATTCTCTTTTCCCATCAACCTGTCCTCATGTAATGTCAATAACTTGGTTGTTTGTATTGAGTCAACCTCAAGTTGTATTATTAGTACTGTTTCTACATATTTAAATGCTTATTTTTAATATTAATGAACAAAATTTGAGGTCAACTAAATAAAATACACGAACTTTTTGTTGTTATTTTTTAAATGTAGCATAAACTTTTTTTTCTTTTTAAGAATTATATTGTGAACTTTAACTTTAAGTTTAGTTTCAAATCTAGGAGAATGTGCCACCATCTACAAAGGCTTCTGTTAAAGGGTAATAGCCACAATAATGGCTGCCTGCAAGACGGGCATAGTCAGTCGAATTTGTTGCAGACTGGATGGCAAAATCCTCGAAGACCAGGACATAGCCATGTGACTGGATTTTGTGCCCCGTTTATTGAGTTGGGTTTATTTTATTATTATTATTTACTTACAACTTCATTTATTTTTAATATTAAAAAAAATATAATTAATTTATGTTTTTAGTGCTTTCATATACTTCAATAAATATGCTAATTAGTTTTATATGATCGAAGGTTAGATAATAGTTAAAAATTAAGTGTGTGTTTTCTGAAGTATAATTTAATAATTGATAAATAGGGATGAACCTATAAGATCAGCAAATTGAACAAGAAGAAATCAAGTTCTCACACGGTTCCACGCACTCGCTACTTTGCCAGACTACCATGGCAGCCGCACATGAACTCACTGAACTACCACTCACTAGCATGCCAACGGTAGCCAATAAGCAGCCCCATTCTCTCCCCAGATACTTGCAGGAAATTGAGCAGACCCATGAATTCGAGGACTTGATAGCCTCACTATCCACAGAGAGCCTGGGTTGCATATTATCTTCGTCAGTATCTAAGGGTTTTGGCATACAAGAAGGCAATTTAAAGGAGTTATATCTTGCCAAAGCCACTTCCAAGCCCAAAAATCTGATGTCCTGCTGATCAGCACTCCTAAATACCACTTGGCTCAAGGCAATAATGTTTGCATTATCGAACCGAGCTGGCTTTCCTGACCCCAAACAACGGCCTTTGCTTACAAGCAACCCACATGATCCTGCCCATTATGGAGTTTAAGTACATTGACGCATCATCGTCATCATCACCATCACCATCACCATCACCATTACCATTACCATCACTTCCTGGTTATTTCACCAGCAACTTTGCTACTCCGAGGCTGCTTTCAACTCATTTGCCATTTGTATCACTTCCAGAGTCAGTAGAGGACTCAGGCTGCAAGATCGTTTACTTTTGTGTCCCTCCGTCACTCCACCAACAAGTTGAGACTTGAAAACAAGGGCGACAATTCGCTTAAGAAGACCTTTGATAAGTGCCGTAGTGGGGTGGGCGTGTATGGGTCATTTGGGGATCATGTTTTGGGCTACTTGAAGGCCAGCTTGGAAAACCCAGAAAGGGGTTTGTTCTTGAAATATGAGGAAATGAAAAAGGAGCCCAAAGCCCAGTTGAGAAAGTTATCTCAGTTCTTGGGCTGTCCTTTTTCCAATGAAGACACTAATGGTGTAGTGCTGAATGAAATATTGCAGCTGTGCGGTATTGAATTTGCCGAGCTTGAAGATGAATAAGATTGGAAAATTGTTATTGGCGTGGAGAATCAGGCGTTCTTCCAACAAGGTGAGGCATTAAACTTAAGTTTAGTGGTTCCAGATTAATATTAAGTTAAAAATTGATGGATTTATATTATCATGTATGTCATAAAAATGGAGACTCTAGGCATAAATTCCACCCATATGGAATTAAGTATAACCTATTGCAACAAAATAAATGGCTTTGAAATTTTCTGTGCAAGCAAAGACCATTGTTATGGCTATTGTAGTTTATATTTAACAATTGAAAATTGAAACAAAAGTTGATATAATTGTAAATATAAATTCATAAATGTATAATCATAATTATTTTTTATAATTTTACATCTTTTTTATATATAATAATTAATGATTGTGATTTTATAAGGAAAGTATACATTCCCGCCATGTCTACTTCCTTTTTTGGCGTAATTGAACTCTTGAAGGTAATGCCACAAAAAGGGAACAAAGAGGAAAAAATGGCACATCAATTTAATTTTATTTTGAGATTTATATTTAAAATAAAGAATCATAACAAAAATTATACACATAATTAATATATAAAATAAATTATAATAATAAAAAATTTAAATTTTTATCGTTAAAATTTTTAAGTTCTAATTTTAACAATAAAGTGTGAGATTTATAAGAATTAATTGTACAAGTTATGATTTAATGAATTTATTAACATAAAAAAATTATTTTTTTTGGTTAAAAGAAATAATTCTTATTTATCTCAATGTTTTTGTTTTTTCCCTTTGGGATATGAGGTTGATTTGTGTTAATGGACTTTCATACACAGTAATCTTGTTCATTTGGGCCAGGCAGTCCATGTGAGTCGCTTAATCAAGAATGAAATGTAGCGTAATTTTTGATAACATGCTCCATATATGAAGTTAAATAAATTGCCTTTCTTGATTCTTGCATTGAGGCATGTCCTATAATTTTTTTTTTTTTGGCTTTGGATTAGACTCTCTGAACTAGGAGTAAAAAAACTTCGACTATAATTTTGAAATTAATAAGCAATATCTACATGTACAAATGTAAATAAAATACCATACTTACAAGTCATATTACGTGCAAAGAGATAAAGGAGTAAAGAATTCTTTTGAATGCTGTCAAATTTGTCTCTGTTTTTATATTTGTCCTTTTCCCTTGCTTTCTCCCTCCTTGCTGATGCCCCTTCACTCCCTCTTCCATGCTCGCTCTCTCTCTCTCTCTCTCTCTCTCTCCTTCACTCTCTATCTTTTTCTCACCCTTTCATTTCTCCCTTTGCCCTCTCCTCTCTAGCTCTATCTCTCTCTTTCATACTCGCGGTGCTAGCTACTAGGTGTCATGCCAACATCTAACGAGATACATTGAACGAAATCCTACACCTATAATTTTAAAAATATTAATGAAATTATTTAGACAAATTAAAAGTTACTAACTCATTTTAACAATATTAAATATTTAATGACTTAGGTGAACGTATCCCTTAACATTTTTGGTAATTAGTTGTTGACATCTTCTAAAATTGACTTCGTCTAAGAGATAACCATAGATTTTGGTGAAAAAAATATATTATTGACATTTATCATTATATTTACAAGTCAATGTTATAAATTATTTATTGTTATTTTTTTATTAAAAATTTTATTACTTAAATAATATTAAATTTTACTAGATATATATTATGTTTAATGTTAATACTTGCAAGATGATAAAAATCTCATATTTGTGCATTTAAATACTTATACTTTTTTTTTTTTTTTTTTTTTGCTTAGGATGAACTCTAACACTAAAACTTAACTTTAGATTAATGTAAAGAAAAATATACTAAATTATTAATTGAACTATCCTTCGAGTGATAAAAGATCTACAATGTTTAATGCCTTATCGAACCAAAAATATTTCCGTACTTTTATTGTTGTTGCTACATGAAACATATGATTTGAAATATCTTAACCGAACACATCCATCAGGTTACGTCTTCCATTAATCCATTGGCCGGCTACCAAAACCCATCACCGATAGGGTCTTTATTCACTGGTCGAAATAGGATCTTTAGTTGCCTCCATGGTCATTGAGATTGTCCATGTTGGTTTAACCATGCACGAAAGGGCTATGCAAAACTACTACTACTAATAATAATAATAAAGCAAAACAAAAGTCAAGTATTTTCTATTTTGTTGTTGCCAAAAGTGGGTACCTACGAGATATTGATATCAAAACGAACATTAATTTCCAGTCGAGAGGGAAACGAGAAGATTGCAGTGATGGTGAGTGGTGACCGGTGGATTGCTCTGCATTACACAATGGCATTACTGCAATGGGATAGTGAATACTTCGTACAACCATTTGATTGCTCGTATTTTGTGCTAAATTTTGTTTCAGTTTATACACTCAACGTGCAACGTGCAACGTGGTTAAGCAGTCGACATCAACATCCATCAATCCTAATCGAATGTATTGCTAATGGGCTGAAATCGATGGCTAACAAATAGCAATTGAAAGCAAAAATTGCAAAGGTAGGCTGTCGCCAGGCTGTTAAGTAGGCCATAGATTGTCAAATTTTTCTTCAGAAGACTCCAAATCTGAATTGATTTTGAAAGGAGATAAAGATCTAAATCCTACCGACCCATCACCTAGCTCCATGGGAATCTAAAGCAAGGGTCGCCGCAACAGTCAATGGGGGCTATGAGTCCTCTATTTTTTGCTTTTTGTTTTGTTTTTTTTTTTTTTGGGGGGGGGGGGGAGCAAACATTTTCAACGTTGGCTGCAAATTTCAATAATAATAAAAAAAAAAGCTGTTATATGGTCAGTTATTGGGTACTTCAACGTTTGGTGGCACTAAAAATGTAAGGTGATGACTTGAGGGCTACTCGTTTGGGTTGCTGAGTTGGGCATATTGTTTCTTTGGGTGTCCTTTGTTTTCATACCCTTCATAAAACGTGTTCTATATTGATTCATGATTATTCATGGCATCCTTATTTGCTGGCCTCAAGAAGTTTATTTTATTTTTTTTTTTTTTTTGTGAATTGTGGAATGAATGACTTTTATATTCTTCATTACTCAGTTCTCATAGAAAAACGAAGAGAACATTGTTTCGTTTTGAGCTCCATTATATGTAATTGGTGAATGGTGAAATCAATGACACCTATTAGATTGTCATTTAATTTGAACTTGTTAAATAAATCAATTTTGAAAAAAAATCAGTGAGTAGAATTAATTTAATTTTATTCAATTAATTTTTTTAATAAATGAATTGAAACAAGTCACCCTTTTATTAATCAAAATTTTAAAATTATTGAAGAACAATTTATTTAATTTAATAATATTGATAAAAATAATTAAAATTATAAATATTTATTATCATAATAATAATTAATATTATAAGATGATAAACACTATTTTAATAAAAAGTATACAATACAAAATTTAATTTTAGTTTATAGTTGAAATTATATACTTTAAATTTTAAATAGTAGTTAATCAATTTTATTAACAAACTTATTATCAAACAACTCTCTCGAGTTTTAACGAGTCAATGTTAGACTTTCAAATTAACTTTTTGAGTAAAGGAGTTTTTCTTTTTTTTATTCTCTTGAACCGCACAATACTTTTATTCATAGCTGCCCCAGAGGCAGAGGCAACAAGAAGTGAACAAAGAGAGCAAAATTGGCTCTCAACAGCCAACCCCACCAAAAATCAAGAGTGTGTCTCGGCGACTGTACAACAACTGTTACCTGTACCCAAAAAAGCTAACCAAATAAAAACTCCCCATATTATACATATCGGAAAAGCTCAAAAGCTGGTGTCCCTGGACAATGACCCCGTCTCCCACAGAAATAGCAGTTGAATAACAAAAAAATTCACACAAAGGTCCCTGCAGTAATGAGTTTTCTCGCCTCTACAAGTTCTATTTCACGAGCAAGAGTCTTGTTGCATACCTTCTAGGCCTCCTCTGTATCACTAAGTGAAGGAGTCTAGAATGAAGATCCCGTATAGGCTCAGCTCTTTTTGAACTCATTTGTTTGCAGACTTGCACAGAGACAACTGGGAGTCAAGTCTTTTTAAAAAGGGAAATCCTCTATGAATCGGACGTCAATCTTATAAAAGTAAGTATAAGTAAAATAGTTATATATTATACGTATATCATTTATTTTATACAAGATATAAAAAAATTATAATAAAATAGTACTATGATATCATTATACGTATTCTTGGGTTTATAAAATTTCGCATTATCGTTTCCTTTCAAAAGTCTAAAATCATTGGAATTTAAAGTCCATCGCTTCTATGCCAACTGTTGCCACCCCAATTTCCAATCAATTTCCAACAGCATGCACAGTCTCATCTTTTTCACTATTTAGCAAGTTTGAAGTTGGGGACAATTAATATGCGGACCTATAATTCCACGCGTAAAATCACATCGTGGGTGCCCAGGCAATCTTTCCTCTTCTTCGTTTGCATTGCTGTATTTGTCTTTTTTATGGAGGTGGGGACTCTTGCTACTGTCGTTTCATGGTTTCGGAATTCTAAAATGTGCCTTGTGTGGAAGGCTGGCCCTGAAAGTGACTTCACACATACAGGCTCCAATGCAATTTAACTTACTAAGAAAATGAGAGATTTCTCAACAAGTAGACAATGGGGTAACTTGGTTTGGGAAAAATTTGATCAATTTTTATCATACAAGCAAGCTATGAGCATTTGATTATTTTCTTGATTATGACAAGTAAATTATTTAAGCTTTAATGGGTATATTTTATTTTATTAGCCATGCAAGGCTAGATGAGCTAACTTACCTTCAATTCCATCTTTCATATGGTAAGTTGAAATATTTTTAGAGGCTATATTGATAGACTTGACTATGAGCTGATACATTTGAATTACTCTTCTTCATATGTTAAGATTGATACTATGGCAGAAGGGTTTTTGTAAAGTTTTTTAATTTGAATTGCTCTTGTGTTACGAATATTTTAATTTAGACTGTATAGCTATCTCTCTTGTTCTATGGAAAATTCTTTTATGGTTTCATATAAGGAAGGAAATTTTTTTTATTTTTTACTTTTTTCATTTTTGAATTGCAAGAGCTCTCTCACATGGAAAGAAGATCACAATAGAGCCATATTAATTTTCCCGTGCTGTCAAATTTAAAAAGTTCTTGTTATATGAAAAGAGATTCAAATGTGACAAACGAGGATGATATCTTGGCTCATTTTCGAATACCATTTGCTGACAAATCTTTTCGGAAATATTTTTTCAAAGGTCCAACAGCAAATCTGGGATCTCTGCGTAGTTGGTGGATTGGATCCAATATTGCCACGATCAGCTTAAGCTAAAAATGAAAATAATTGAGCAATGAATCCAGAATGCTAGCCAATGCTCCAGATGTGTAAGAGCTTGAAAGCTCATAGTGAGAGAGTAAGAAGTGAAAGTGATCTAAGTGTGTGAGAAATGAGCATGTGTGCTCAAGAAAGTTGTGAAAATATTGTAAGAAGGGTTGTTGGACTTTTGTGCGTGAATGTTCATCTCCCATTTTAGAGATTAAAATAATGAATTCAAACTCTCAAAGTGATGACTTTAAGTACAGGATGTAGGTTTAAGAAAACCAAAACTTTATACATCGTTGTGTCTTGTTTCTCTCACCCTTAAACTCATTTTATTGTTGCCCACATATGCACCCGACACGGCTTGCTTATTTATTTGTGTTTTGATTATTTTTGCTTGCCCATATTAAACACATATTTTTAGTAGGCACGTGTTCTTGATTATCCAATTCATTCCTTCTCTTGGATAGTTTTGGGACTACTAATTAGTATTAGAGTTGGTCTCAATATCAAAAGTTTTACCACATAGAATCAATCTATGGTTTCTCTTCCTCTGCTGTGTTACCTTGAGGGCGGTAACCTCCATTAACCTCTTATCTTTAATGACACTAACTAAAATTTTTTGAAAAACAAAATTATTGTGTACCTTCAATGTCGTGACTCCAAGGTATGACATATTGTCTCCCATAGCCCTATAAGAATTACTAAAACCGAAAAGGGAGGACTTTTGACAAACCCAAGAGTGAGCACACTCCTAAAGACTTCAAAATGTAAACTCTCAATTATAAAGCCTACTATACGCTCTTTTGTTCCTTGACTGTTGATGAGTATAATCAAATCTCCTCTTATAAAACCATCAAAGAAATTGGGGACAACATTATGGTTACACATGCAGGAACCATCCAAGTCAAAGACACTAAGATTAATATTCTTAGGTGTAAGTATGAAATATTTGCGATGAGTATGACGAAACAATTGCTGAAATGTATACAAAATTCATTAACATTGTTAATACTTTTAGAAATCTTGAAATGAATATTGACAATGCCAAATTTGTTAAAAAGCTACTTAGATCATTCTTGGAATCATAAGACCTATAGGCTATTGTTATTTCTGAGTCAAAAGATCTCAGTACCTTACTTCTGAACCAGATGGTGGGTTTATTACTCATATATGAGATGACTTTTAGATAAAAAGTCAATGACAAAAAGAAAGGTGAGACAATTAAGTCCTTTATCCCTGCTAAATTGATGATGACAATGAGGAGGTCACTAGCTCATTCAATGAGCAAGACGGGAAAGTGCCAGTGATGCTTGCTAGAAAATTCACAAATCTCATAAAGAAAAGAAAGCTAGCCAGTAGAAAGCCATTCAAGTGTCCCATTGAAATTAATGAACAACAAATGAAGGAGATAGTTTGTCACGAATGTAACAAACCTAGGCACATTGCCATGAATTACCCCAACAAGAAGAAGGGTAAAAAGCCTACCAAAAATTCTTATAAGGCCAGTTAGAACAATTCTAGTGATTTGAACATACATATCATCAGATGATAAGATGGTGAACACGTGCTTTATGGCCAAAGATAATGAGGTAAACTTTAAATTTATTCTTGTGATGATTCTTTAATTGATGAACTTTGGGATATTCTTGAGCGTATGAATAGGGAGTTGCACAAAGTGGTGGCTTAAAACAAGGATCTCAATGTTGATGTGAAGACGTTAGAAAAAAAAGTTAAGACCTTAGGAGGTAAAAATGAATCACTCATTCTAAACATTGAAGAATTGCAAAAAAGCACCTGATGAAGTAATCAACAAAGTGCAAGAGATGAAAAAGCTTAAAAGGGGAGAACCTTCAACTTAACAAGAAAATTTCAAGTCTCCAAAATTCTCTCTCAAAGCTTGTGAAAGGAAAAGAAAAGCTTGATTCATTGTGTGACACTTAAATGGTAAAATTGAATTGGGTTTTAACCATACATGTCATTCACCAAAAAAAAATAAAATTGTAGCTGCCCACCTGTAAACACCAGCATCTACATCATATCAAGGTGTCTCAGCCAAAATTTCATTATTTTTTTTCATAAGCTCATGCCTCACGATAACATAAAGCATCTCATGTTCATAATGTTTCGACTAGAAAATCATCATTTATGCATGGTCATGCATCATGAAAACAAAGAGTCCATGCTTATGGTGATTCAACCACGAGGCCTTCTCATGCATTACAAACTCAAATATATAATTTTGTTAGAGCATCTCATAGACATTCATTTCTTCATAACAAGTATCATATTAAGTGTCATTATTATGAAGATTTTGGTCATCAGATTCATGCATATAATAATAGAAAAAGTGTAAATGCCAAGAGATATTTTTTATAGTGGTGCAAATGTCACTAAAATTGACCCCCAAGAACCAAAGAAAATTTGGTTACCTAAAATTTGATTATTTTTATACATATATCTTTAAAAGGTTAGATGGAATGAAATAAATGGTACATAAACAATAGGTGTTTATGACATATGACTAGTAATGTAGAAAATTTCTATTCCCTTAAAGTTATTAATGGAGAAAAGGTAATTTTGGGTAATAATTTCATAGGTAAAATAATTAGTATTATGAAGATCAGTAAAGGAAATTCTCTAATTATTGACAATGTTTCTTTAATTAAAGCCCTCAAGTTTACTTTGCCTAGCATTAGCCAACTTTGCAATAATGACTACAAAGGCTCATTTGAACCCAATGCATGTCATATTACCAATTCAAAAGTAAATGAGACTTGTTTTTTATTACAAATATATGTGAAAATATTTATTCCTTTGATCTTTATTTTCTTACTAACTAAAATGTCAAGTGTTTTATTTATGTAAATGAAGATACTTGAATATGACATAGGCACTTAGGACATGAAAGCACGAGACTTCTATCCAAGTTATAACATCATAGTCTTATGGAAGGGCTGCCTATGTTGAAATTTGACAAAGATAAAATTTGTGATGTGTGTCAAATAAGCAAATGTGAAAAAATCTTTTTTCAATGTAAGAAGGTATTATTCACCCTAAAACCTCTTTAATTATTACATTTGAATTTATATAATCAATCTAGAGTGTTTATATTATTCAATAAGTATTATGCATTTGTCATAGTAAATGATTACACTAAGTTTGCATGGGTTTTGTTCATTACACATAAGAACAAAACCTTAAAAGCCTTTGCAAGACTTTATAAGCAATTACAAAATGAGTAGGGATGCCTTATCACTTTAATTAAAAGTGATCATTAAGGTAAATTTGAGAATGTGGGCTTTAAAAAGTTTTTTTGACCCCTAAGGAATTTCTCATATTTTTTCAACCCCAAGAAGCCTTAATAGAATGTGGAGGTTAAATGCAAAATTAGAATCTTACAAAATATGGCTCATGCCATTCTTAATGAATTTAGCATGTTGTACAACATGCGATGTATCTAGTCAAGTTCTAATGCTTCCTTTACTCAAAATGACCCCTTATGAGTTATGGAATGAGAGAAGACCTAGAATTAATTATTTCAACATATTTGGTTGTAAATGTTTCATTTTGAAAATTAAAGATAACCTTAAAAAATTTAATTTAAAGATTGATAAAGGTATCTTTTGGGATACTCTTTAAGTAGGAAAATATATAAAGTTTTCAATAAAAGATCCTTAGCAATTAAAGAGTTTATGTATGCAAGTTTTAATGAAACAAACCATTTAACTTAAGAAAGGAGAGTGTTTTTAATGATGTAGGTACAATGTAGCAAATTAAGGATGTTAGCTCAATTGATTCCTTACGCAAGAAATGACAACATCGTAGTAAAAACATCGAAATGGAACCACTCAATGCAAATACATCAAATCTAAAAAATTCTAGCAGCTTACAAAATGTGATCCAAAGGGTGCTAAGAGAGTGGAAATATGCTAGTAAATCATTAAAAGATAAAATTATTAGTAATGTATCTAATCCTTTTAGAACAAGATCATCTAGGAACACCAACACTAACATTGCACTCATTTCCCCAATATAGCATAAGCATGTAGAATAACCATTGATTAATGAGCATTATATGCATGCCATGGAGGATAAGTTGAACCAATTTGAAAGGAACCAAGTATGGACCTTAGTTTTTAAACACAAAGACCATTTTATCATTAAGATGAAGTGTGTGTTTAGAAATAAGTTAGACGAGAGTGGGAAAATAGTGAGAAATAAGGCTAAACTTGTTGCTAATGGATATAACTAAAAAAAAGGGATAGATTACATTGAAACCTTTGCTCCTGTGGCTGTGCTAGAAGTCATTCACATCTTTCTTTCATATGCTTCTTTCATGAATTTTACTTTATATCAAATGGATGTAAAGAATGTTAGTTTTTGAGAGTACTAAATATTTAGCTTAACTCATTCTTGATTGAAAAAGGCTTCATAAAAGGTAAGGTGGACACCAATTTAATCATAAAGAAAAAAATGTAATGATCTTTTAATGGCATAAATTTATATGGATGATATTATTTTTGGTTCCACTAATGATTTTTTGTGTAAAGAATTTGAAATGAGAATGATAGGGGAACTTAGTTTCTTCCCCAATTTACAAATCAAGTAAATCTCAAATGAGATCTTTATCAAACAAACAAAGTACATGAAAGAGATTGTGAAAAATTTTGGTATAAAGGACTTAAGGCTTTATGTTACACCTATGCTAACATCAAGCTTGATAAAGATGAAAATGGTAAGAAAGTAAATGAAAAATAATATCAAGGTATGATTGGAAGTGTACTTTACCTTATTACAAGTAAACTCAATATTATGTATAATGTTTGTCTTTGTATACATTTTTAATCATCATATAGAAGGTGTCATTTTTATGCATTGAAAAAGGTATTATGTTATATTAGAGACTCTACCATTTTAGGCCCATTGTACCTTAAGAATAAGTCTTTTAACCTAATTGGTTATTCAAACTTAAATTAGGTTAGTGCTTTTAGTGCTTTCTAATTCTTAAGAGGTGCATTAGTTTCATGTTTTAATATGAAGTAAAGTTCCACAGCACCTTCCATGGTTAAGGTTAAGTACATTGCAATAAGTAGTTTTTGTTCACAACTTCTTTAGGTTAAGCATAACATTAAAGACTTCAAATTGCATTTTTCTAAAATCCCAATCTTTCATGACAATAGTAGTGTCATTAATCTTATTAAGAACCCCATTCATCATTCTAGAACTATACATATAGATCTAAGATATCATTTTATTAGATATCATGTGCTTAAAAGAGATGTAGTTCTTAAGTTTGTAGGGACAAATAATCAACTTGCTAACATTTTTACAAAGTCTTTAAGTAAGGATATATTTATGAGCATTAGATAGTGTTTAGGCATGGTAAATGGGTGTTAAGCTCTCATGTTTCCATTTATATAAGGATAATATTTTCAATTGATTGATGTTTAAAGCATGCTTTGGTATATGAAAATATTTTTCAAAAGCATTTTATCCAAAGGAAGCACCTAGCCTATTTCATGGTTGATTAACCAAAATTTTTTGTTCTAATCAATTAAAGCAATTCTTTATACAGGTTAGTTAGTGTTATTTTTCAATTTGATTGATCAACAATTATGTTATAATGAAAATTTTGCCCTTTAAACCTAGTTCACCATATCTTTTCTTTATTTTTTTTTTCAAAAAATCAAAGCCTTTATTTTTTAACAGCCTAGTTACTGGCATCTACCAGTCCTCTAAATTCAACCAAATTTCCTTTTAATTTCACTAATTTTCCAATAAGTCACAATGTTCATTCTTCAATTCCATCAATTCTCTCCTCTCGAAGGCAATATGAAGAGGAAAAGACAAGTTTCCAAGAATAAATCCTCTCAAAAAGAGAAAACCCAGCACGAGAAACCTCTATCACCATCACTAAAGAAGATGCCATCAACTCTTTACATGTTTAGTGCATCAAGTTCATTTATTGCCATAATAAGTTAGTGTTAAATAGGAAAACAATTGAATGGTAAATCCAAAATGCTAATTAATACTCTAAATAAAAGTTTTTACTAAATCAAATGGCTAAAAGAGTTCAAGGTTGTATAAATTTCATTTTGTACAACAACTACAAAAATGTTTTTCTCATTGTATCTTGTATGTTCTAAGATTTGGAGAGAAAAAGAGAGAAATATCATTATGTAAGAGCCTAATAGTTTAAAGTTAGAAAGTAAGAAATGAAAGTGATCTAAATGTGTGAGAAGTGAACGTGTGTGATTAGGAAAGTTGTGAAAGTGTTGTAAGAAAGGTTATTAGACTTTTGTGTATGTGTGATGTTGTTTTTCTCCTAGTTTAAAATTTCAATAATGGATTCAAACTTTTAAGGTGGTGGCCTCATGTAGAAGACATAGGTTTAAGAGAGCTAAACCTCTATAAATTATCATATCTTACTTATGTTCCCTTAAACTCATTTTATTGTTGCTTACATGCACATATGATAAAGCTTGCTTATATATATCTATGTTTAATCACTTTTGCCTACATATGTTGCAATTTTTTCTTTTTTAGGCATATGTTATTGATAACCCAATTGCTCTTCCTCCTTTGGTAGTTTTAGGGACTAATAGTTTTGACTTCTAACCACAGTCATCCTAATGCCATAAAAAGATAGAAATTTCATATATAATTTCCAAAATTTTTTCCATTTTCATTGTTATCTTTTTTTTTTTTCCTTCCATAAAGTTTCCTCTTCATTTAGCTATTTTCTTTTCCACATATAAGTTTTTTTTTTTTTTCCTTTTTTCCTCCCACTAAAGTTCAAGATTTAATTGTAATCAATTAAGATTTAACTAGACCATGAACTAGCTCAATCTCCTCTATTATGATTTAAAGTGTAGCTAAAGAAAAATTTAGTATGATCAAGGTTTGCAATTTTTATCAATTGTTTTGATATAGTAATTAGACAAAACTATACATGAATTGTTGATTTATGGTAATCTAGAAAAGTTATAAACCACCAATTAGGGAATTAATAAGCAAGAAAAATTTCTTTAATAGGAAAAAAAAGGTCTAGTTACATTATGTAGATAAAACTTTTAATTTACCATAATAAGATACTATAGATTAGGAGGACATCTAATTTAAGTCAAACAACACATAAAATTTTATATATAAATTATTTAAATCTCATAAATTATTTATACTAAGATTCATTATGTAGCAATCCAACACCATAGTATTAATTGAGGCAACAAAAGCCTCTCAAATGGATATATTTACTAAAAAGAGAAGAAAAAGAATATTGATGAGGAGAGAAAATCTAACCTATGTTATAACCCTTAAAGCAAGAATGGCTAACAAAATTTAAGATATATTGTTGGTTAAGTACATAAATCAAAAATTAATAGTTAATTAGATTCTTTTTTTCTTTTTTGAATAGTAGAATGGTTTTATTAATAGTATCATTAAAAACCAAGGTTTCAAAAAAGCCATTTAAAAGACCTTAAAATGATGCATATACTTAGTGTAACTCCAAATTAAAATTGATATATTTCTTGTCATTGTATATTTCAATAAAGTAATCCATTATGCCTTGTCCTATGCCTATAATTAAAACTCTCTAGGCAACAATTATCCAAAATAAGCCATAAGAGATAACTACTTTTACGAAACTTGCCAATTCTCTTGCAATAGCATATATTGGATATTTTAAGCATACAATTTTATTGATAAAGACATTCTTTACCTTTAATATTATTTATATGAATGAGTTAATTATTAGTAAACTTAAAAGATAAAATTTATAGAATAAATATACTTTGTAAAGGTAATTTTTGTTGAATCATAATTATGAGTGCCTATTGTATCAAAGTATTTTATCTGAATATTCATAATTGATATGTTATCAAGATTTGACATTAATAAAGTTATGAGATTAGTACATGTTATATTCTTTTCTTATGAAAGAAGAAGTTGATCTCATAGACTAAAATATAAGGATACTTGAATAAGTATGTAAATATGAGTACTTATTAAATTAACAAGTTTATTGAATTGACCTATTATAAAAAATTCACAAATGGAACATTACTTATGTTTATGGAATTACTCATGTGATGGTCATATAAATGATCCTTAGACTTAAGATCACCAAGATATCTAATATGAGAATTATTATAGTTTGATCTAACCTTTAGGTTATGCTAATTAAGTATCATCTTGTGAGGTCTTACATTAGGCATAATATGAACTATATAAAGATAGTTGAATGAACAATAAAAGATTCATCACCCTAAAATAATCATAGGAGAATATTTCATTGTTCTCAATAAATATTAATTAAAAAAATTTTTTTTGTCTAAAGTGGAATAAGTATTCATAAAAAGTTATAATTTCATTTATGGAATTAATGATCTATATTTGAGAATAAATATAATTAGAAAAAATAAGGTATACACTAATTCTATAATCTATATCTAATTATAATATTAGTATAATAAAAGTATTAAATTATACTAAGAGACCATATATTAAAGGGATATGTTGAATTACCTTTTGATAGTCATAACATTTGGGTGGTTAAGACTCCTATTTAGACATTAATTATGATTTATGAATATGAATTGATTAATTGGTAAATTAATAATAAATTATAGAAATTTAATTTATCTAATCCTTGATTACAATTCATATCCATTACTAACATATTAAGATCCGAAACAAGTTTAACTTGTTTAAAAGGTTTAAGAAACATTTAAGGTGAAATATGAGATATTTAAAAATACAAGAACTAAAAGACAATTTATGATAAGTTGGCACAAGTCTCTTAATTAAGGTTTAGGAATCAAAATCCCAACAAAAAGTCTTCTAAATTGTTGGCTAAAAAAGACTAAGCCTAACACAATAATATTGACCTTTAACTCCTTGTTCCCTAAACAAGTTAAGAGAATTGTTTCCAATTGTTTGAGTGGATCAATGTTGAAGCTTGGATGTTTAGATAATGGTGGTTTGTAGTAACCCACCATAAGGCTAAAAAAAGAAGAATTAAGAATACTTTAATAACAATGTTTTTTTTTTAATGCTAATTTTGTAATCATATGTGACAAGTACTCAATTTGCTTTTAGGGATTTTAAAATTGCTACTTCTATTATGTATGTATTTAATAAATATCTTTATGATTCTTAAAACACACTTGGCCTTGTCAAGCAAATACTCAACTTGAAGCCAATAGTAAAAGAAAACACACTTATTATACTTAAAGTCCCAATTGTGTAACAAATGGATTTATCTTGGAAGTTGCCATTTTAGCCATGGCATCCACAAAATTGTTACACTCATTAGGTTTTCAAACAAACTAGACCAAATCCTTAAGCTTTGGTTTTACCTTATTAAAGACAAAGATATATCATCATGCACTTACTTTTGGATTGTTTAACCAAGACACCAATATATTGGATCACCTTTAACAATAAGTTTTATTTGTCCTGCTCCTTCCCATTGTCCCTACAACACATTGACTTCTTTAATAGATAGTAACTTAACTTTATTAATGTTTGTTACTCTTATAAGAATAAGGAAAATTTAGATTGCCTTGCCATCGTGACCTTTTAGTAAGCCTCTACTTCTCATAACCCCTACATAGCCAATAATGGAAACATCTATATTAAACTTGTAGCAACCTATTAAATGAGCCTCTCATTTAACTCTCCCTCTAAGGGCATCTTTTCCCTCAGGATAATAATGATAAAAATGTTAAGCATGAAATCATTGATTAAGTAAGTACAATCACTCTATCTTCTTTTTATCACCACATTATTCTTACTCAAATTAAAACTTAAGTTTTCTCTATTATGAAAGGTTTCTTTGTTTGTCCTTAAGGCAACTTAAAGGAGGTAAATTAGGACTAATCAGTTTGGTTACTCAACCTTTGCTCAATCTTAACTCTAAAGAAAGATAACAAAATAAATAATAATTGAATAATAAAGTAAGTAATATAAACAATTGAAAGTAAAAAGAGATAAGTGAAGAAAGATCAAACACAATAATTTATAGAGGTTTGACTACTCTTTGAGAATTTTCAATTCACTATCACAATTTTTTTCCTTAAATGAAGATCAAATCCCTTACAACTTAACTTATTGATCTAGTGTCAACCTTACCAATAACTTTTCTTATTGATCTAGTGCCAAGATCACTAATCATTTTGTTTGTTAATCTAATGCAAGCTCACCTTTATAATACTTAAGTCACTTAATCTTAAATAGAAAGTTTTCTTACAAAATCAAAATATTTGTCTCTTTATAGCATTACGCTTTCTCTTTTTCTTTTGATCTATTTAGAGTATCTCTTTTTTACACAAGGCATTTAAGGAACTTAGCCTTATTTATAGATAATCAATGTAGAGACATTTAAATCCTACTAGTTATTGTGGTTCAAAATATTTTGCCATATAAAAAGTGAATTATAATCTGGACCAAATCTAGAAAGTCCATCTCTAAGACACCTGTTAATTGCTAGATAGTTGTAGTTGACCAATTTAAACTCCCTGAAACTTTTCAACTTTTTGCACTTCTGTCACATTGACCGATCAATTAGTTGAATTGACCAATCCAAACTCTCTAGATTTTTTCAACTTTCTACACTTTTATCACATTAGTTAATTATAATAATTGGTTTGGTCAACTAACCCAAAATTTTTGCAACATTTTAGCTATACATATAACACCCTTATACATGTCTGGTTGACCATAGCAATTAGTTTGGTTAACCAATCAAAACTTTCTAAAACTTTTTAGCTTCTTCAAGTCTTCCTTTTATGCTTAATTTCTTTCCTTCCTTTATACAATCTTTTTCAAAAATATTTCATTCCTTGTACATAATCTTTTCAAATTCTTGATTATATTCAATTCAAACTTCTTTCCTTTCTTTTAGCAATCTCATTCAAATTATTTCCTTCTTTTTAACTTCACGGCTTGTACTTTCTCTAGTAGATTAGCCATAACTTTCTTTAAAGAATCCCAAATCATATGATGCCTTTTACATTAGAAACTAAACTAAAATATCTCTCTAACCATGGGTAACTCATCATGTAATTTAGTTCCAACTATTTGTGATGTCTTATAAAAGTTGACTACTATAGTTCATCATGTAGCTTTGACATACTTTAGCATTTAAGCCATATCTTCCTCCACATATCTTTAATTAATTCATTGCTAATGGCATTGAAAACTAACAAATTCTAACTTTCCAAACATGTATTATTCATCGTCAAATTCATCTCAATTGAGTACATAATCCATCCAAAATTTATGGCATTTAGCTTTTAAAAGTAACTGATAGTTGGCTCTTTTCACTTCTTCTACTTGTATTGCTTTTTTTCATGCTTAAATGTTTAGGTGATTCAACCTTTCCACTAATGAGACTTGAACAAACATATATCAACACTCAATGTTTTGTTATTGTCAAAACATAATATGAAACCATAGGGTTGTAATAATCTTCTCCATTTTAATGATGACAAAACATTAATGAAAATAAGAATATGATGAAATATAACACATTAATGGATCAACATTCATCTCTTTTTTTTTTTTTTTTGGTTAAAATCATGTGTACCTCAACATCTAATTTAGCTCCAACTGTTTGTGATGCCTTATTGAAGTTGACTAATGTAATTTGTCTCGATAGCTTTGACATGCTCTAATATTTAGGTCATATCTTCCTCCATACATCTCTAATATATTAATTGCTCATGACATTGAAAACTAGATAATTATAACTTTCCAAACATGTATTTTTTATCATCAAATTCATCTTAAATTGAGTGCACAATCCATCTAAAATTCATGCGTTGTTCCCACAGCCTTGTATAGGTTGTAATTGTTGTCAATTAGGTTTACGTGTGTAAGAAAGTAAACCCACATGGAAGGGCAAAAAGGTAAAACCATACGGAAGGGCAAGAACGTAAAATCGCCGCGTAAACCCTATTAGGGTTTCATGGAGTAGAGTATATAATGGTCTTGGAAGACAAAGAACAGGGTGAGTCAGCAATATTGAGTATTCAGCAAAACCTAAACAACCGACTAATCAAAGAGAATACCAAACCCTACACGCAAGAACACCACCGGCAAGGATGAAAAGAGTAAACAGTGCAGCCGACGGACGAATCGAGTGAACAGTAGCCGTCGTGAACAGTAGCCGTCGTGAACAGTAAGCTTGACAGAAAAAGAAGAGAAACCCGACGGGAGAGAAAACCGATTACGGCTAGACGGGGCTGGACAGCAGGACGAAGAAAAGCAGACCGGCGGAAGAAGAAATCAGACGGCCATAGAAGAGAGAGATACCGACGGCAACAAAGAACAACCGTCGAGAGAGAAAGAGGAGACAACCGGAACAGAGGAGATCCGGCAACAGCAGAAGGAGATCCGGCAGGGACAGAGGAGATCCGGCGACGGCGTGAGAGAGAGCTGGCTGGGACGGTGAGAGATCCGGCAGAAGGAGATCCAGTCGACGGTGAGAGATCCGGCAGAACTGGGATCCGGTCGACGGTGACAAATCCGGCAGACGGTGAGACAAATTCGGCAGGAAGAGAGAGAAATCCGGCGAGAAGAGAGAGAAATCCGTCGAGAAGAGAGAGAAATCTGACTAGACAGCAAGAGAGAGAGAAACGGACAGGCGAGCCGTGAGACAGTGAGATTGTGGGGCAAGGAGACGGGTGAGACCGTGAGATGGTAAAAGCAGGAGTTGTGTGATATAACGTATAGAAGGAATTCGGCGAAGCATTGAACTCAACGTATTTCCAGACTTCTTCAAGAAAGGTTAAAAAGTGTTGTGGTGAACTTCTAAGCAGCAGTGAAGCAGCCTTTCAATTCAACAGAGGCAAGACAAGTTAGAAGAAGGGTAGACACAGTAAGTGACACTCTTTGTATTGTACTTGCTTAGTAATTGCAATAGTGAAAGGAGCAGAGAATCAAAGACATCCATTGTAACCTGAATTCTCAAGTATAGTGGATAATCTCGGTAAGGGAGAGTCCCTACCACCGTGGATGTACGTCACGTTGACGGAACCACGTAAATCTCGTGTGTCCTTAATTTGCTTTACATTCTGTGTTTTGAATTGACTTGTGAATGCAGATGAAGTATCAGCCAACTCATAACTTAACGAAGACCTAAATAAGAACATCCGTATTGTCTGCTAGGCAAGGTATCTGAAAGGTGACTTTGGGGACTATTGTGATTAGTAGGTAGCAATAGATCTACCTTAGTCGAGTCTGAGAAAGAGTTTGCTTTTAAGAAGAGGTTAAAGTTGTTCACTTACCTGCGAATTGCGAATTGTGGTGATACTGATTCACCCCCCCTCTCAGTATCAGGAACTAGTAGATCCTAGGGAGAAGTCGGGAACTTCAATTGGTATCAGAGTATAGGTTCACCAGTTTGAAGCTTAACAGCTTGGTGTACTACTTTGAAGGGATCTAAAAGTTTGACTTGTTCAGCATACTGAGAAATGGAAGCCGATACCAGCACTAGCACCACTTATAGCAAGAAGGTTCCAATCTTCAACGGAACCAACTATCATATGTGGAGAGCAAGAATGCAAGTGGTATTTGCAACCATGGGCATGAACGTGGTGAAATGCGTACAGGAGGGTTTTGTGGCTCCGGAAGAAGTAAAGACCTAATCCTAGAGGAGTTAAAGCAATTCGAGATAAATGGGAAGGCCTCAAATGTCATCATTTCAGCATTAACAGATGCTGAGTATGCTAAAGTTATGGACTGCAAATCTGCCAAGGAGATATGGGACAGATTGCAGAAAGTCTATGAAGGTGATGGCAGAATGAAGGAGGCTAAGCTTCAAGTGTTCAAGGAGAGATATGAATCTCTCAGAATGCAGAAAAATGAGACAGTTCAAGAGTTCTTCACCAGGGTTATTGACGCTGTAAATGACTTGAGAAGTCATGGAAAGAACAAGAAGGACTCATCGATTGTGAAGAAAATTATGAGAATTTTGCCTGAGAGGTTTGCTTCAAAGGTGGCAGCCATAGAGGAGAGTAGAGATCTCAACTCTATGTCTCTGCATGATCTTCAGTGCAATCTCATTGCATATGAGATGAGAATAAAGTCGACTGAGAGCTCCTCAACGTCAAGTATATCAAAGGAGGCAGCTTTCAAAGCTATGAAACACTTGAAGATAAAAGAAAAAGAAGAATCATCCAGTGAGGATAATGATGATGATGAGGGAGAAAGTGAAGGTGAAGTATTGGCTTACTTCACAAGGAAACTCAAAAGAGGGTCTAAGAAGGGAAAAGGACAGTTGTCCTTGAGATGTTATCGATGTGGGAAAACTGGACACTTTGCTTCTCGGTGCAAAGTGAAACTTGATGATGAAGATGAGGATGGTGACGATGAGCAGAATTCAAGATGGAGAAGATCATCATTCAAATCAAAGAAGTCCAATAAGAAGATTGTCAACCCACAGAGGAAGACGAGAGGCTCATTCAAGAGTTATGTGAGTCAGACAAAAGAAGCTGATGAGGAGGAAGATGAAGACTCATCAGATGAGTATGTCTTTATGGCATCAGCACAAAGTGGTAGCTCAACCTCTGAAGAGGAAGAGGAAGTTGATGAAGAAGAGCCAGATCTTGAAGCTGAGCTGGAAGCAGCTTCAAAGGAGATAATCAGAAGGGGCAGAACCATAAGAAGGTTAGAGGCCCATATAAAACAAGTTGAAGCAAAGTCTGAGGAAGCTGAAAGTCAAAACGGTGAAATAAGGGCTGAGCATATCGATTTGAAGAGAAGATTTGAGGAACAGATCAAAATATGTGAAGACCTTACAGTAGAGCTTAGCTCAAGGGCCTCAAAAATTGAAGAAATGGAGAAAGAGTTGCTGAGACTTCAGCAACAACTCAAAAGCAGCAAAGAGAACTTGCAGAAGCTTAAAATGATAGGAGAAACAAGTTCTGGAAAAGGAGAGAAAAATGTAGAGAAAGTGCAGCAATCTGAGACTGCATTGGTTAAAGAAAATGAGAATGTGCCGCAGAAGTTAAAAGAGAAGGTTGTGACTTAGAAGAAGATAGCTGAGACTAAAGAAGATCTGAAGAAGCAACCTAGGGTGGCAAACAAGAAGGACGAAAAGAAAGTCAGCCAGCAGAGGGCTACGGTTGAACAGAAGAAGGTGACTGAAATGAAAGTCACACAAGTAAAGAAGCCAGCTACTTTGCCTACACAGCAAGTGATGAACAGAAGAAGACAAGCTGTGATCAGACCTAAGAAGAGACAGTTTCAAGGTTATTGCCTTTATTATGGAGTTTGGGGTCATAAGGCGAGTAACTGTTGGTGGAGAAGGCCAGTATATGTCTCCAACTTGAGAAGATACGATGCTGCATACAGGGGGAGACAATACAGAATTCAGAAGAGAACACCTGTCGTGAGTTCTTGCACATACTGTAAAAGGCAAGGACACGCTGACAAGGATTGTTGGTGGAAGCCCAAACCAGTGGTTTCAAAGAACAAGTTTGCTATATTGGCAGACTTGGAACAGTGTGAAAGGTGCGGGCAGGATGGCCATAATGCCAAGAGATGCATGACACTTCTCCCTGAGCAAGAGAAGGCACTTAATGGCACAGTGAAAACAAGCAGTGCAGTCAAAGGTGAGAAAAAGGAGAAAGCTATCTTCCAACCAGTTCAAAAGAAGGAATATAAAGCTAAAAGGGAGGTGGCTAATATAGCTGAAATTGCACTCAAAGTTGACTGCAAGGATAAGCAGTGGATCCTTGATAGTGGATGCACTTCGCACATGACGGGAGATAAGAGTAAATTATCAAAGTTGAGCAAATCAAGAGAAGGCAGAGTCAAGTTTGGCAATGATGATTCACTCAACATCAATGGTCGGGGGTCAGTAAAAATTGGAAGAGGAAAGCTGAAAGATGTTCTGCACGTTGAAGGACTCAAATACAATTTAGCATCTGTCAGTCAGTTATGCAACGAAGATCATAAGGTAATATTCACAAAAACAGATTGTCAGGTAAAGAGTAAAGAAGGCAATACTATTGCAGCCGGGAAGAGAACAGCTGGAAATTGATATGTGATTGACGAGGACAAGACAAGCAGCTGTCTACTCACCAAAGAAGAAGAAAATCAACTCTGGCATAGGAGGCTGGGACACTTATCACAAAAGAACATGAGGAAGCTGACCACTACTCATGCAATCAGAGATATTCCTGACCTCAGGAGAGAGAGAGAGTATGTTTGCTCAGCATGCTCTAAAGGAAAACATGTTAGAAAGCAGTATAAGACCAAAGAGTTCAGTTCTGAAGCAGTGCTTGACATTGTGCATACTGATTTGTGTGGGCCGATGAGAACAAAAGGGTTGAATAGTGAGAGGTACTTCGTCTTGTTTGTCGATGATTATTCCAGAAGGACCTGCATCATGCACCTCAAACACAAGTCAGAAGTTCTGAAATGCTTCAAGAGATACAGAAGATTGGCTGAAAATGAGAGTGGAAAGAAGATCAAAGTATTGAGGTCAGATCAAGGCACTGAATTCACAAATGGAGCTTTTGAAGATTACCTTGAGAAGCATGGAATTCACCATCAGATGGCAGCAGCAAGAACACCTCAACAGAACGGGGTGGTAGAGAGGAAGAATAGAGCTGTGGTTGAAATGGCAAGAACTCTACTGCTAGAATCCAAGCTTCACACAAGATTTTGGACAGAAGCAACATTTACAGCAGTGCACCTACTGAACAGAGTTCTACTAAAGCCCAATACTGATAAGACTCCATATGAGCTATGGAGTGGGAAGAAGACAACAGCCAAGTATCTCAGAGTCTTTGGCAGCCCATGTTTTGTAAAGAACAAGGAGCAAAACTTGGGAAAATTCAATGCTAGGTCTGATGAAGGCATCTTTGTGGGATACTCAGCAAAGACAAAAGGTTATAGAGTTTTCCTACATAAGCTGGGAAAAGTAATCACTACCAGTGATGTGAGAATAGATGAGAACTGGAAAACAATGCAGAATGGAGAAGCTGAGGACAATGAAGAAGATGACTTCAATGTAGATGAAGAATCAGACCAACCTGAAGAAAAGGAACAAGAAGTAAGTTTAGACTCAGAGAAAAGTGAGTCTGAACAGGAAGAAAGAGATCCTTTTACAACTAAGATGGTGCAAGGAAGAAGGACAAAGAAAACATGGACCAGTGCTCATCGAGGAGATCAGATCATAGGTGACCCATCAGCAGGAGTTACAACAAGAAGAAGAATGGTGGGAGCTACTGCTCTACTCTCACAAGTTGAACCTAAATCTGTTGAAGAGGCTATTCAAGACCAAGCCTGGGTCAAAGCTATCAATGAGGAGCTGGATCAAATTGAAAAGAATGATACATGGGAGCTGGTTCCAAGACCCACTAATAAGAATGTCATAGGAACAAAGTGGGTGTTTAGGAATAAACACAATGAAGATGGCAAGGTAGTGAGGAACAAGGCCAGGCTGGTTTGCAAAGGCTACACTCAGATAGAAGGGGTAGATGTTGATGAAACTTTTGCACCAGTAGCAAGGTTAGAAACTATCAGAATGTTCTTAGCTTTAGCAGCACACAAGAGGTATAAAGTCTATCAGATGGATGTGAAATCTGCCTTTCTGAATGGGCTCCTGAAAGAAGAAGTGTATATTGAACAACCCGATGGAGTACAAATCAGTGAGGATGAGACACAAGTGTGCAAGCTGAAGAAAGCCTTGTATGGTCTTAAGCAAGCTCCAAGAGCATGGTACAGCAGGCTGGATGCATACTTGAGAAGGTTGAATTTCAGAAGAGGAACGGTTGATAATAACCTATATGTGTTCAATTCAGAGAAAGGCCAGCTGATAACCATAGTATATGTAGATGACATCATCTTCGGCGGGGATCACTCTGAACTATGCCAAGATTTTGCACAGAAGATGAGTGAGGAATTTGAGATGTCATTGATTGGAGAAATGACGTACTTTCTTGGATTACAGATAAAGCAGTGTGAAGAAGGTATCTTTATTTCTTAGACGAAATATGCCAAAGAGATGCTGAAAAGGTTTGGCATGGAAGATAGCAGATCTGTCAGTACCCCTATGACAGTGGGCTGCAAGTTAACAAAAGATCAGGAAGGAAGGAGTACAAGCCCTACAGAGTACAGGAAGATGATAGGGAGCCTTCTGTACCTTACGGCATCAAGGCCTGATCTTATGCAAGCTGTGTGTACTGCCAGCAGATTCCAAGCTAATCCTAAAGAGTCTCATGTGTTGGCAGTGAAAAGAATCCTAAGGTACCTCAAAGGAACATTGGAAATGGGCTTGTGGTATCCAACCATGGATCCTGTTAAACTACAAGCATACACTGATGCAGACTGGGCAGGAAGTATAGATGATAGAAAATCAACCAGCGGCTGCAGCTTCTACTTGGGTTCAAAGTGTGTTGCATGGTTAAGTAGAAAGCAAAACAGTGTTGCTTTGAGCACAGCTAAGGCTGAGTATATGGCTGCTTGTGCAGCATGTACACAGGTGATATGGATGCTAAGACAATTGGCAGACTTGGGTGTTGAAATGAAATTACCAGTGAGTATACTTTGTGATAATCAAAGTGCTATTGATCTCAGCAAGAATCCGGTTCAACATTCGAGAAGCAAGCATATTGACATCCGATATCACTTCATCAAAGATCAAGTGGAACAGGGTACAATTCAGTTGGAGTATGTTGGCACTAGAGATCAAATTTCAGATATTCTAACTAAATCTCTGTCCATATAGTTGTTTGAAAAGTACAGATGGAGTCTATCTATGCAAATGCCTCCTCAAGCCTGAAGTTCAAGTAAATCCTCCATCTTCACTTTGCGAGTTTTTCAAATATGTAATTGGTTGGCAAAGGGGGAGAGAAGCAACAGTGCAGGGGGAGCTGTTAAGAAAGGAGAGTGCATATTTAGGGGAAGTTGAAACTGCTGCATAGTGGCTTTTATTATAAGTGTTGCCAACAATTACAAAGGGGGAGATTGTTGTTCCCACAGCCTTGTATAGGTTGTAATTGTTGTCAACTAGGTTTACGTGTGCAAGAAAGTAAACCCATATGGAAGGGCAAAAAGGTAAAACCATACGGAAGGGCAAGAACGTAAAATTGCCGCATAAACCCTATTAGGGTTTCATGGAGTAGAGTATATAATGGTCTTGGAAGACAAAGAACAGGGTGAGTCGGCAATATTGAGTATTCAGCAAAACCTAAACAACCGACTAATCAAAGAGAATACCAAACTCTACACGCAAGAACACCACCGGCAAGGATGAAAAGAGTAAACAGTGCAGCCGACGGACGAATCGAGTGAATAGTAGCCGTCGTGAACAGTAGCCGTCGTGAACAGTAAGCTTGACAGAAAAAGAAGAGAAACCCAATGGGAGAGAAAACCGATTACGGCTAGACGGGGCTGGACAGCAAGACGAAGAAAAGCAGACCGGCGGAAGAAGAAATCAGACGGCCATAGAAGAGAGAGATACTGACGGCAACAAAGAACAACCGTCGAGAGAGAAAGAGGAGACAACCGGAACAGAGGAGATCCGGCGACAGCAGAAGGAGATCCGGCAGGGACAGAGGAGATCCGGCGACAGCAGAAGGAGATCCGGCAGGGACAAAGGAGATCCGGCGATAGCAGAAGGAGATCCGGCTGGGATAGAGGAGATCCGGCGACGGCGTGAGAGAGAGCCAGCTGGGACGGTGAGAGATCCGGCAGAAGGAGATCCAGTCGACGGTGAGAGATCTGGCAGAACTGGGATCCGGTCGACGGTGACAAATCCGGCAGACGGTGAGACAAATCCGGCAGGAAGAGAGAGAAATCTGGCGAGAAGAGAGAGAAATTCGTCAAGAAGAGAGAGAAATCTGACTAGACAGCAAGAGAGAGAGAAACGGACAGGCAAGCCGTGAGACAATGAGATTGTGGGGCAAGGAGACGGGTGAGACCGTGAGATGGTAAAAGTAGGAGTTGTGTGATACAACGTAGAGAAGGAATTCGGCAAAGCATTGAACTCAACGTATTTCCAGACTTCTTCAAGAGAGGTTAAAAAGCGTTGTGGTGAACTTCTAAGCAGCAGTGGAGCAGCCTTTCAATTCAACAGAGGCAAAACAAGTTAGAAGAAGGGTAGACACAGTAAGTGACACTCTTTGTATTGTACTTGCTTAGTAATTGCAATAGTGAAAGGAGCAGAGAATCAAAGACATCCATTGTAACCTGAATTCTTAAGTATAGTGGATAGTCTTGATAAGGGAGAGTCCCTACCATCGTGGATGTACGTCACATTGACAGAACCATGTAAATCTCGTGTGTCCTTAATTTGCTTTACATTCTGTGTTTTGAATTGACTTGTGAATGCAGATGAAGTATCAGCCAACTCATAACCTAACGAAGACCTAAATAAGAACATCCATATTGTCTGCTAGGCAAGGTGTCTGAAAGGTGACTTTGGGGACTATTGTGATTAGTAGGTAGCAATAGATCTACTTTAGTCGAGTCTGAGAAAGAGTTTGCTTTTAAGAAGAGGTTGAAGTTGTTCACTTACCTGCGAATTGCGAATTGTGGTGATACTGATTCACCCCCCTCTCAGTATCAGGAACTAGTAGATCTTAGGGAGAAGTCGGGAACTTCATCATGGCATTTAGCCTTGATAAGTTAATTAATAATTGGCTCTCTTCTTTTCTTCTACCTATATTGCTTCCTTTCATACTTAGGTGTTTAGGTGATTCAACCTTTTCACTAATCACACTTAAACAAACACATATCAACACTTAATGTTTTATTATCATTGAAACATAATATGAAACCATAAGGTTAACAATTTCCTCCTTTTTTATGATGACAAAACATTAATACAAATAAGAATATATACAAGTATAACACATTGATGGATCAACATACTTCTCCCTTTTTTTTCTTAAAGTCATGGGTACCTCATCATCTAATTTAGCTCCAACTGTATGTGATGTCTTATAGAGGTTGACTAATGTAATTTGTCTTGATAACTTAGACATGCTCCAATATCTAAGTCATATCTTCCTCTATACATCTCCAAGATAGTGATTGCTAGTGACATTGAAAATAAGACAATTATAACTTTCCAAACATGTATTGTTTATCATTAAATTAATCTCAAATTCAGTGCACAATCCATCCAAAATTCATGGCATTTAGCCTTAAGAAGTTAATTAATAATTTGATCTCTCCTTTTCTTCTGCCTATATTACTTCCTTTCATACTTGGTTGTTTATGAGATTCAACCTTTTCACTAATCACACTTAAAACAAACACATATCAACACTTAATGTTTTGTTATCATTGAAACATAATATGAAACCATAAGGTTGACAATTTCCTCCTTTTTGATGATGACAAAACATTGATGCAAATAAAAATATAAACAAATATAACACATTAATGGATCAACATACTTCTCCCATTTTTTGTTAGAATCAAGAAAGTTTCTTAATGAAAAAGGTGTCATAATTCTGCCCTTTCATGCATCAAAAGACTTCTCTCCTTTTGTCAAGCAAGCACTAGCCTATCAAGACACATATATCACAAAAGTATAAGAATGTAAAGGCACATGTATCAAAATGCTTCTCCCTATAATATATGTCAATATAAAACCTTAAGTAATCCACACTAGAGTAATTATCATCCTTTCATTTGATCATATAATATAAGAACAATATGGCATAAAACATGTAAGCACTTGGAAGAGATACTTAACTAATCACATTACGTAATCTCATACTTCTCATATGGTTATGTAACTCATGACATCATGTAAATAAGAAGTAATGTTAATAATACTACCCATCATACCATTATGCTTTTCTTAAACATACTTTTACCATATTTATCCTTGTCAACCTTATTTAATGTAGATATTGATGTACTGTAAAGATTGGAATCATGAACAAGCTTCAAAATTAAAAGGTTACTCCATATAAACTTCCAATAATATACTCTTGGAAAGTCTTTTTAGCATGCTTTTGTTCCTACTAGCAATCTTTAAGTCACTTCATTGATGTTACCTTCCTCTAATGCATGGACTCATTTGCATAAGAAAATATTCTTGCTCATTTGTATTCTTAGTGCTTTAGCTTCTTTAATGTGTTATTAAAGCCAATGTGCTTATCCTTCTTTTAATTTAGTAAAGTAGGAAGATTATTGAGATTTCTCATAGTAGAATGCTCTTTGAATATCGATAAAACAAATGAAATTGTGCTTTTAGTATCCAAATTATTTGGATCCATGGAGTTAGACAATAATCCCATCCAATCATAATGGTTTCCCTTAATCATACAAGACAATATACAATTTACATAATAACTATCATGCATGATCATAAAGACATATTAACTTAAATGAGCATGTGACACAAATATATACATAATGGCTTGGTCACAATAAATACACCATAAATTCAAGCACATGCCAAAAAAATAGCATAAAACCACAATGACATTAATCATGCCTTTAAAGAATCAATCAATTATGGCAATTGAGGCATATTAAAGATAATGCATACATAATAAAATCAACATATATTGCACTATATAAGACATATATCAAACAATTAATCATCACAACAAAATGAACAGATTAAAGTATAACATAAGGTAAGGGTGTTGTAAATTTTTGTACTTCTAAAGGCTAATTACCATATTTTTAGACTTAATCAACTAACCATTTTATACTCATTGAACTAACTGTTATATAACCATTGAACTAATTGTTATTTATCATAATATCACTAGGCATTTAAAACTATTGAAATTTATGTTCAACATTATTAAATTTTATAAATTATTAAGTTATGACTAATATAAATTAATTTTTCACTCTTATTCTTGTAAGATGAAAGATGGAAGACAAAAAATAAAAGATAAAAGATAAAAGATGGTAAATACTATTCACAACAATTTATAGTCTATTACTGCGTTAATTGAAGGTTGAGTTGTCGTACTATTTAAGGTGCACATTAGTAAGAAAGCTTGTCATATCCTATAAGAATAGCCACTATAACCTAATATAATAGGACAATTCGTCTAATGAGGCGAAAAATATTTTTAAGGACAATGTCTAACATGCTCCAGATAAAATATCTTTTTGTCAATTTACCTTGTGTTCCAACATTACATTATTTTTTCAACAATCTTAAGGATAGTACCTTATTTTGTCACACACACACACACACATGCACACTTACACACAAAATGAATTTAATTTTGCTACCTATTAAATATTGACATATTTGCTTGTTGCTTCTAATGAGTGATGACATGTTAGATGACTGATACAATATGTTGCCAACAAGCTAAGTGCTTTGCAACACTGTGTTGGAACATTCATAATGTGATGAGTTTGCTAAGCATCACTATATCTTAGTGAATAGTATTTAATAAGTTTGGTATTATTTTGATAGTGATGTGAGATTGTCTATTTTGGAATATTTATGAAATCTTGCAACCGAGGCAAATACCATATCTTCCCTAGAATCTAGCATGGGTTTTCATAAGTTTAGTTCAAGAAAAGGGCCAATGTGTATTTGCACAAGATTTTAATTTTAATGAGATATTCTCTAGCTACTAATAATTCCTACATCATATAAATGCTTTTATGGATAGATCACATGTTTGATAGTCATTGAATTTTGCAAATATGATATAATATATTGTTATGTTAATCTTACAGTATGCAATTAATAGAAAAATTGTTGCAACTTTAGAAAAATAGAAAAAAAAAAAAAAGATGTTATGGATCAACAAAATATAATTTTGAGAACTAGCTAACACTTGTAATGCAACACATTATAATTGTTAGCAAGGGTGTGATGGTTTGCCTTTAAATGGCATTGATTTGAGCCATAAGTTTTATACATATAACTAATTATAATATATTTAATAGTGGATTTTTGTTATACTAGAAAAATATAACAATGTTAACTTAGTCTTTGATTTAGATAAGATATGTTCACCTTTAAAGGTGAAATAATGGTTTGAAAGTTTGATAAATAAATAATTATTGCTCAATCTATATCAAATATGATTTTATAACCATATATGAGGCTAGTATAAAAATAAATTAGCTAATGAATTTTTTAATAGATATTCCATTATGGTGAAACCAATATTATAAGTGTCAATATATTATGATGGTAGAGTCTCTATTACTTATGTCAAGAGATAACCATATAATGGAAATAGTAGACATGTTTGTCTAACTCATGAGTTAAAAGAGAAAATTGGTAAATGATGAGGTGATCACTTGATCTTGTATGGTCGAAGATGAATCAAGATGATCCTTTGACTAAGTCATTAAGCAAAAACCTAATGTAAATTACATCAAGGAGAATAAGACTAATGTTTATAGAGTGTGGTCATAAGTGATGGAAACCTAACCTATGTAATAATATATCCCTTGAGGTAAGTTCATATAGGAAATAACAAGTGACTTATTGACCTTGAGTGCATTATCAAAATTATAAGTTCTTTCCTATGGTGTAAATAGTGCAAAAAATTTCAATATTTGATGTTACATTAGACTCTTAATGAATTTTATAACACTTATGGATGGTGTGTTACCAAAATGCACACTTAATAAAGTAATTATATAAAAGTGGAGTGGGGCTACTCCCATGAGATCCTATGTAAGATCTCTAGAGTTCTTATGAAAATAAGTTAGCTGTAAGCATGGCCTAATGACAACCAACTACATTAAATAACATAATCTTAAAAAATATAACATGGATGTAAGTTTGTTGATATTTATAAAGAACTTACGATTCATAGAAATTTTATTTCACCATGCTTTTGAGTATCAAAATTTGTACATCCTAATCTTTAATTCATAGTCTAAAAGCCACTAAAGATGATGTGTTATATTTTCACTGACTAACTTAGTAGAATTAGTTTTTTAAAAATGGTGAGTAATTGTTTTAAATTAGTTTTTTTTTAAAGTTAATTACTATATTTTTAGACTTGGTCAGTTAACTATTTTATGATCATTAGACTAGCCATTATATAACTATTAAATTAGTTATTATTTGTTCATTGCTAGCCATTATTTATCATACTAACACTAACTATTTATTACCATTGAATATTATGTTCAACATTATTACACTTTATAAATTATTTAGTTATGACTAATATAAATTAGTCTCTTCCTCTTATTCTTGTAAGACAAAAGACAGAAGAGAAAAGATGGTAGACACCATTTACAACAATTCATAATTTATTATTAAGTTAATCAAGATTGAATTGCTTTTGTTGTCTCATTATTTGATGTGAACATTAATGGAAAAGTTTGTTGTATCTTGAGAGGATAGTTGTTATAACATGTTGTACTAGGACAATTTGTCTACCAAGGTGGAAATTATCCTTAAGAACAATGTCTAGCATGCTTTAAATACAATATCTTTTTGATAATTTACTTTTTATTACAACATTACATTATTTTATTAATTACTTTTCCAAAAAGGGTTACTAAAAGACTTTAAGTATTTTAAGAAAAATGTCTAGCATGCTTTAAATACATAAGAGTTAAGGGTTTTGAATTTCTTTTCCTTAGTGGTAGACATACGTTTTTCCCACTAGTGCTTTCTTTTGGGAATTTCTTAGGGTTATTTCCAATTATTTCTCATAGTTCATAGTCATGGGATTAGATATACATAATCATCTTGTCTCTTTAATAGTTGTAGTTGGAACCATAAAAAATACAGGTTTAAGGATGTTTCCACCTTTAACATGACAAATGGATACAATGGATGCCATAGATCGGTTTTGGGAGATTAAGCCTATGAAATAAAACCTAAGATTTGATATCACTTATTAGTCTTTAAGGCAACCCAAGAGGGTGAGTGAATTGGGTTTAATTAGTTTGGTTACTTAATCCTTACTCAATCCCAATTCCAAAGAGAGATAATAAGATAAATAAGAATCAAATAATAAAGCAAGCAATATAAACAATTGAAAGTAAAGAGAGATAAGGAGAGAGAGATCAAACATATGGATTTATAAAAGTTCAATTATGCTTTAAGCCTATGCCTTACTCTTAAGGTCACCACCTTGAGAGTTCTTACTCCACTATCACAATCTTCTTCCTTGGGTAAAGATCAAACCACTTAAAACTTTGCTTATTTATATGTTGTCAAGCACATAAACAATTCTGCTTATTGATTTGATGCCAAGTTCACCAAACATTATGCTTACTAATATGATGCCAAGCTCACCAATCACTTTACTTATTGATTTGCTGTAAGCTTGCCTTTATAATACTTAGGTCACTTGATCTCAAGCAAAAAGTTTTACAAAGCTTTCTTATAAAATTTGAATATTTGTCTCTTTTGAGTATTATGCTTTCTCTCATTCTTTTGATCTATTAAAGTATATCTCTTTTTTTTTTTTTTTCTTAAGGCATTTAACCTTATTTACAAACATTCAATAAATAGATGTTTAAGTCATACTAGCTATTGTGATTGAAAATATCTTACTATATAAAGAGTAAATCACAATTTTAACCAAATTTGAAAAATTTTGTCTGTGAGTGACAAATTCAACTGTCGCGTCAATCAAATTATTTTTTAGGGTGGCTTGAAGGCTTATAGTTAATGGCAAGACCTTAGTTGTCTCCCAATGAACCAATGTATTTTTTAATTATATAATATGAGACTAATTCCAATAATTCTTGAACCTTGATGACTTATCCTTAATTTCTAAGAATATACGAATGTATGTCTAGTTGGTTGGCCTTAGTCCTAGTTGAGATCTCGCACTAGACGACTCTGCACTCCCTATTGCCTAAATTTGACTAACTATGACTCATGAAAAGCCCATTATCGCGCAATCATCATGCAATCTAACTAGTCTAAGTACTAGAGTTTACTAACCTAAGTAGTAAATTTGCCCCTCAATCTCATCTTAAGCATGACTCAAGTCTCCAATTGGTAACTCTCAGGACACTCCTTAACTCACCCAAAACCAATCGGTATTATCACCTAAGGAATCCTATTAAGTGACCGAATGAGAATAAGTCTAGAATGAGAAAACCATAATGCATTCATTCAATGATAGAACATGATCTCTATGTATATGAATTCAAAAACCCTAGAGTTGAAATGATTTACATAATCATGGAACAAAGGAAAAGAAATGCAAAAATGAGAAAAATAAGTTGTTTTTATCTATCCTTAACCCCCTATTTATCTAAGTTCATTCACCCTTCTTTATCTTCCTTGTACTTAATGCTCTTTCAGTCGTTCATGCTTGCCTCTTCATTTTCCTACCTTCTAAAATGGATTATTCCTCAACTTGGACATTAATCCCAATTGGTTTGGACATGATTCCATGCCTTAAATTTGGATGGTGGAGTATCATGGCCTAAAACAAACAAATTAGCTCAATTTCCAGCTTCATAGAGGCTTACAAAAATTAACCCATGCATAACTCCATTCAGATGGCCTTATCTTCTTCTATTTCCTTCACAAGAGTTGTAGCTCTTCGAGTTAGCTTTCTAAGGACTCAAATTTGGTAGCTAAACTCCTTCCCGTTTATGAGATATGGCTAAAAAAATTAAGCAGTATGCGGCTGATCTGCTCTATCCGACGCCCCTCTCATGATTGGAGTTCAATATTTTGCCTTATCCAATTGGTTCAAAATTTGCGCGTAGTTTCTTGGTGGAAGTCATAGCTCAGTTTTTTAGCTATCCATAGAAATTGGTTTTATTAAAAGAAACCTCCTGTAATATAAGAAATAATCAAGTACGTAAACTACACAAAAACTAAATTTTGCCAGATTTTTTTGATAATTGGCCATATGGATAACTAAGTAAGAAGTCAGTCAAATTACATTATCTAGACTATCAAACATGTATAAAATATTAAGTATGAGGCAAAATATTATGCAAAACTTGGTTGTTATCACTCCCTCACACTTAAATGTTTGCATGTCCTTGGCAAAGCAAAAATAAAAATAACTTCAAAGGGTTTTTTAACTTCCTATCCTATAAATGCTATGCCTATGCAAGAAGCAACCTTTTCCCAAACATTTCCCACTTCAGATGACTTCCTAGGTCTAAGAATAACTCATCAAAAAAAAAAATGACCAAACTTGAACCACACCACACATCATGGTTCTTATTCATCCACAACATGAAAATCATATACAAGTTACCATCATATGAGAAACTTCGGCCAAATGATAGGTCCTCATGGATTTTCTTAATTCTCTTAAGGATTTAGGGATTTGTTTACATCAAAACACCCTCTATAGACAACCCATATAACCATATGCTTGTAATCATTCTAAATTTCCACCACTTAATACAGGTGTAATACAAAAATTAAGAAGACTTTCATAAGTTGTAATGGACTCATGGGTTGTAATGCATTGGGTAGGTAAGAATGAGGGATGGATGGGCTGCAATGTCATTCTAAGGTAAGGACAATAGAGGAAAGGGATAAAAGATCATTGAAAGAAGAGCTCTTAACCTAAAGGTGAAGGTTTCCCACAATGCAAATAATATCAAACAAAACACTCTTCCCTCTCAACTCTTCCAATCATTCTAATTTTCCTTTTCCTTTCCTACTGAAAATATACCCAAATGATGATTCTTAGTTGGGTTCTCATGATCTTTTTTTTTTTGTTTATTTTTTTCTCAGATGAACACTTTTTTTTTTTGTTTTTTTACATTTTATGTGCCCCACACAATTGCAATCCCTCCCCCACACTTAAATCATGCTTGTCCTCAAGCATATGAAAGGGAGTCCCCCACATTTAAATCAAAAGCTCTTTCTACAATGTCTAGGGGTGTCGATCATGAATGTATAATGGTCAAAAACAAATAAATTTAAAGCTCAATAAGGCTAGCAATGGTCATAATTTATAAGGGGCAGCTAATTTGGCCCAAACTCAGGAAGAAAAAGATGTCTCTATCATTTTCATGCATACAAATGTCATGTGATTTTGATAAAAAATGAGAGCAAGTTCTAGTGTGCATAGTTCCTAAAAGTGGGCACTCATGAAAGAATGATGAGAATGACATATGATGTAATCCATTCAATTAGGCTCAGATATCCTCACCTAGTTTCCATCTATCGATATGGCCGAGCAACCTAAAATCTAGCTCCTAGCATGCTCATTCTATGATGAAACTCACTCAAACCAATCAATGCCATGGAATATAAGTATGTCATTTGTTGTTCAATAGTTTTTCATCAGCCTAAGTCATTAGTTGTCATGGCAACTATCCGGAAAATTTTATTCATGAACATAAATGAAACTACCATGCAACTATTCTTATTTGATGCAAGCAAACACCTACAACTAAAAGAAAATAATGGGATTAAAATGAGTATCAAGGTGCTAAGTAGTGTGCATCCAGCAAATGTAATTCCTCTGCTAGTGGTTCTTCATGGCTAACTGCTTTATGGAAATGCATGAGCCTATGGCCATTTACTATGAACCTTCTTTTTGATGCTGGTTCTTCCACTTGCACAATACCATAAGGATACATGTAAGTAACCAAAAAAGGTCCTTCCAAATGAGAACGTAACTTACCCAGCATGAACTTGAGCCTTGAGTTGTAAAGAAGAACTCGTTGCCCGAGCTTAAATGTCCTACGGTAAATCATTTAGTCATGTAGCCACTTTGCCCTCTCCTTGTAAATCCAAGCATTTTCTTAAGCCTCCATTCGGATCTCCTCAAGCTCTTGAAGTCGTAGCTTCCTTTCAGCTCCTTCTCGAAGACCTTAGTTTGGCCATTTGTCTATGGGTGATACAGGGTGGAGATCTTGTGGACTACGCCATATTTTTTCAACAAGGCTTCTACTTGTTGATTACAAAAATAAGATCCCTAATCTGAGATGATAGCTCGTGGAACTCCAAACCTACAAATAATCTGTAAATGGACAAAACTTGCCACAACTTTGGCATCATCAGTTCGGGTAGCCTTAGCTTCTACCCACTTAGAAACATAATCAACCACCAAAAGAATGTAAATATAACCGAATGAAATTAGGAATGGTCCCATAAAGTCTATACCCTAAACATAAAAAACTTCACATAATAATAATGGTTGTTGGGTCATCTCTTGCCTACATGATAAATTCCCAGTTCATTAACATCAGTCACATGTTTTACAAAAAACAGAGGCATCATGAAATAGAGTTAGCCAATAAAGACCTAAATTTAGCACTTTCCTAATTGTTCTAAAAGAACCAAAATGGTCGCCTTATGCGCTAGAATGATAGAACCTTAAGATAAACTCATGCTCATGCTCAAGCACACATCTCATAATGATGTTATTACTATAAAATTTCCTAAGGTAAGGATCATCCCAAACATAATATTTGGACTCACTTCAAAGCTTGTTTGCTCGATGCTTAGAAAAATCAGAGGGAATCACCCCAGTAACTAAGAAGTTAACTAAGTTAGAATACCAAGGAGTGTGTTGATATCGAGACATACCATGGATTTGCAAGAGGTACTTATCTAGGAAGTCATCTTGAATGGGAAGGGGTTCCAGATTCCCTTCAATTTGGCTAAGATGATCAGCCACCAAATTATTAACTCTATTTCTGTCCTTAACCTCAACATCAAACTCTTGGAGTAATAACATCCATCAGATCAGCCGTGGCTTCGTGTCGGGCTTTTTTAAGAGGTATTTAAGCACTACATGATCAGAGAAAACTACAACTTTAGAATCAAGTAAATACGATCTAAACTTGTTAAGAGCAAAAACAAAAGCCAAAAGCTCCTTCTCTATTGTGGTATAGTTAGATTGAGCGACATCAAGTGTGCGGGATGCATAATGGATGACTCGTGGCTACCCATTAAATCTTCGTACCAAAACAGCTCTCACTGCATTGTTGGATGCATCACAAATTAACTCAAATGTTTGAGACCAATCCAGAGCTTACACAATCGGCGCAGTGGTCAAGGCATGCTTGAGTTGGTTGAAAGCTTCACAACAATCCTTGTCAAACTTAAACTCTATGGTCACCTTTAAAAGAGTGGTCAATGGGAGGGCTATCTTGCTAAAATTCCTTATAAATCTCCGATAAAACCCTACATGACCAAGAAAATATTGAACTTCCTACACACACGCAAGGTAAGATAAATGAGAAATAACTTTAACTTTTATTGGATCAACTTTAATACCATCCTTAGAAACTACATGTCCTAACACAATTCCCTCCTCAACCATGAAGTGACATTTTTCATAATTAAGGACTAAGTTAGTTTCTATGCACCTCTTAGGAACTTCAGATAATTTTTCTAAACATTCATCAAACGAGGAGCCATAGACGGTGAAGTCATCCATAAAAATTCCATGCCTTCCTTCAAGAAATCAGAGAAAATACTTACCATACAATGTTGAAAAGTGCCTAAAGCATTACACAACTCAAATGGCATCCTTCGATAGGCATAAGTGCCAAAAGGACATGTGAAAATAATCTTTGCTCAATCCTTAAAGACAATGTGAATCTGAAAGCATCCCATAAAACCATCCAAAAAATAAAAGTTGGATTTCCTGGACAATCTTTCAAGGATTTGATCAATAAACGGCAAAGGATAGTGATCTTTCCGTATTGCTTGGTTAAGTCGTCAGTAATCTATACACACTCGCCAAGAATTTTGCACATGAGTTGGCAACAATTCATTATTCTCAGTCTTGACTATTGTAACTCCAGATTTCTTATGCACCACTTGGACTGGACTCACCCAATTACTATCCGAGATTGGATAAATAATTCTAACTCGAAGCAATTTAGACACTTCCTTCTTCACAACATCAAGAATGAGTGGGTTGAGCCTTCATTGTGGTTGCCTCACAAGTTTACTGGACTAATCCCCATAATGTCCTTAAGTGTCCAGCCAATAGCCTTCTTATGCTCTTAAAAAACTTTAAGCAACTGAGCATTCTGCAACTCATCAAGGCTCCTAGCAATAATCACTAGAAGTTTTCTATTCTTAGCTAGGAATGCATACCTTAGATGCTCTGGAAGAGGCTTTAAATCGAGCTAAGGAGGATGTACAATGGATGGAAGAAGTCCAATCAACTTGCTCTCAATTGTTTTTAATTGAGCTTTCTCTATTATTCTCGGTTATGATCTGTCCATTCCTTGCTATTTTGCTAAGTGTGCCACTTGTTCTATGCTCTCAGGGACTCCTTTAAGTGCACATGTATCATTCTTAAGCTATGCATTATGACAAGGAACTTGAGGAAAGGGAAAGAGTGCATTTTCCAAGCTATATTGATCAACTTTGTTTCTGCCACTTCTTTCAAGTTGTTTTAGGCTGAGTGGCACTTCTTTCTTATGTTCAAATTCAACACCTTGTTTGACTCCTTGTCCCTCAAAAAGGGTCATGTCACAAGTTAAAGAGTCATTACAATGAGCTATCTCTGGGAATTCCTTCACAAGCTTAAGTTGCACTTCCTCCACCAAATCCTCAATGAGCTGGATATGGAATAATGAATGATCCTCTGATGGGTGTTTTATGGTTTTAAGAATGTTAAATTGAACAACTGAGCCGCTAAATTCCATCAATAACACCCTGAAGTGCACATTAATTTTAATTTGTGCCATTTTAAGGAACGGTCTACCAAAAATAAAAGGTGAACAACTGCTTTGTGTCTCACCCTCCATTTCCAAAATGTAAAAGTCAGCAAGAAAGATCAACTTGCTGACTTGGACTAGAACATCCTCTACTATTCTGAGTGGATAGGCATTACTTCTGTTAGCCAATTGGATAACCAATTCTATTCCCTTCAATGGTCTAAGATCTAACTCAAAAAAACTTTGAAAGAGGCATAACATTGATTAAAGCTCCAAGATCTAGCAACGCCCTGTCAAGCTTTCGATTACCAATAATGCAGGTAATTGCAAAAGTATCAAGATCATCACATTTTTGTGGTAATGGCTATATAAGAGATGATACATTTTATCATATACTGACCTTCCCCCTTCCTTGGAGCCTCCACTTATTTATGCATAACTCTTTCAAAACTTAGCATACCTCAGCACTTACTTGATTACATCAAGAAGTGGAATGTTGACTCTCACCTTTCGAAACATCTTCAGAACTTTCTTATCCTTTTCCAATATGTCATCCTTTTTCTTAGACTTCATTCTTTGAGGAAATGGGGGTGGCTCAATGGATTGGTCAGCTATCTCCTTTCCCTTAGTGGTTGGATCTTCTTGGCTTATCTGGGTCTTGGTCGGGTTTGAAGTAGATGATTGTTTTTTGTCCTTATGTTTCAATGGTCTTGTTTGCTCAACTAGTACCTTTACATACCTTAATTTAATGGCATTTACACCCCCCTTTGGATTGGGGATGGATTGGCTCAACAATTGCCTGGAGACTTGCTATTGAAGGGCATTCATTGAAGTGGCAAGTTAAGTCATCTATGTCCACAGATCTTGGATGGTTGAGTTAATTTTCTGCTGGAATTGAATATTTTGATTAGCCAATTGCATGCTACAATTTGTTAGCTACTTCATCATATCCTCTAATGATGACTCGAACCTAGGTAGAAGTGGTTGATGTGTCTGGCCAAACAGTTGCTATTGGTGCTGACCTGAGCCGAATCTCCAAGGAAGCTGTCTTGGTTACTCTTATGATGTCAATCTTGAGTTCCCATACCAAAGGTTAGGATGATCACACCACCCTAAGTTGTATGTGACTGAGTATGGGTCATACCAAGGCCAATCTTCCTGTTGATATGGCCTTCCTTGATATCTTCCAGCTGTTAGGACTTGATCTTGTGACTCCTCTGCCAATGTTGGGCATGATGCAATAGGATGCACTGAACTTGCACAAATACCACAAACTTGGCTCTTAAGGGCAAGTCGAGAACCTCCTTTAGCCTGTTTGTTGTTGATTTATAACCAATCTCCTTACAAGTAAGGTAAGTTTGTCAAGACAGTGCTCCACTCTTTGATGATCTTGACTTATGGCTGATACTTCATATACCCATTGAGGTGAAATTGTGGCCCTCGTGCTAAATTGTTGGGAATTCATTGCCATGTTTTCAATTAACGCTCAAGCAACCTGGGGTGTCTTATCCACTAGTGTACCACCACTTGCTATATTGATCATGCTACGATCTATTGGAAGTAGACCTTTATAAAAGCACTAGATCAAAAGCTATTTTGATATCTAGTGAAATGGATAGCTCACACACAACTTATTAAACCGATCCCAGTATTCATAGAGGGTCTCACCATTAAGTTGTCAAATCCCACAAATCTCTTTTCGGAGGGTAGCAATAACGAGGCAAGAAAGAACTTTTCGATAAAGGCCTTTTTCACGTCATTCCAACTTTGGATGGCCTTAAGATGGAGATAATAAAGCCAATCTTTTGCAGCTCCCTCCAAAGAAAATGGAAATGCTCAAATCTTGACATGGTCCTCAGAGATTCCTTGCGGTCTCATTGTCAAATAAACAATATGAAATTCCTTGAGATGTTTATAAGGAGGTTCACCTGCAAGGCCATCATATTTAGGCAATAAATGAATGAGTCCATATTTAAGTTCAAAGTTAGCTACAACACCCGGAAACTGAATACACAGAAGTTGGTAATTGATATCAAGTGTTGCTAACTTTTTCAAAGTTCGATTGTTGTTTCCATTATTCTCAACCATGTTGTTATCCCTAACTAGCTCTGATTCTTGATATTCTTCCTTGATGAATCCAGTTGAAGATAAAGTGGGTGGAACTGATGATGATCGTGCAGTCCTACGATGTCTACTTAATGTTCATTCTATTTTTGGTTTGAAATTAAATAATAAATTGCTAGACAACCTAGTCATACACTATGCAAACCATAAAAAATAAAGCTGGAACAAGAATAAAATAAAGCTAAACAAAACAAGAACAAACAACCAAGAATTGCAACTGACTAAATCAACCTTAAATAGTAAAGAGCAGCAAAGCCAATCTAAAAATGGAATAAACAACAACAAAAAAATGAAACAAGGCAATGTTGGAAGGAATGGCAATAGAACCAGCAAAATATAACCAACACTGATCAAAACTAAATTAAATAGACAAATTAAAGCTAAATCAATAGAATAATCAGAGAATAAACTAATGCAAATATGAATCAAATAACATCAACGAGTAGAAAGTGAAAAGGAGAGTCAAAAGAAAACTAATGTTGGTTGGATGTTGGTAGAAAGCCACGTGAGGTAACAAAATGAAGAAAAAAAATCAGCAGCCAAATTGATGTTTTTCCCCTCCTTTCTTTAGTTGTGACCAATAGTAAGACACTTACAAAAGTGGTTAATTATTTACAAATAATTAAGAAAAGATCATAAACATACCTTGGTTCCCCAATAATGGCGCTAAAATTTGACAAATTCAACTATCGCGTCGGTCAAATTAATTTTTAAGGTGGCTTAAAGGCTTATAGTTAGTGGCAAGACTCTAGTCATCTCTTAATGAACCAATGTATTTTTTGACTATATAATATGAGACTAACTCTAATAATTCTTAAACCTTGATAACCTATCCTTGATTCCTAAGGTTATAGGAATGTATGTCTAGTTGGTTAGCCCTAGTCCTAGTCGAGATCTCGCACTAGACGACTTTACACTCCTTAAAATCTCTAGATGATTGCCTAGATTTGACTAACTATTACTCATGAAAAACTCATTATCGCACAATTATCATATAATCTAACTAGCCTAAGCACCAGAGTTTACTAACCTAAGTAGCAAATCTGCCCCTCAATCCCATCCTAAGCATGACTTAAGTCTCCAATCGGTAGCTCTTAAGGCACTCCTCAACTCAACCAAAACCAATCGATATTATCACCTAAGGAATCCCATTAAGTGACCAAATGAGAATAAGGTTAGAATGAGAAAACTATAATGCATTCATTCAATGATAGAACATGATCTCTACGTACATAAGTTCATGAACCCTAGAGTTGAAATAATTTGCACAATCATGGAACAAAGGAAAAGAAATGCAAAAATGAGAAGAATGAGTTGTTTCCGTCTGTCCTTAACCCCCCTCTTTATCTTCCTTGTACTTAATGCTCCCTTGGTCGTTCATGCTTGCCTCTTCATCTTCTTACCTTCTAGAATGGATTATTCCTCAACTTAGACATTAATCCCAAGTGGTTTGGACATGATTCCAAGCCCTAAAATTGGATGGTGGAGTATCATAGCCCTAAACATACAAATTAGCCAAATTTCCTGCTCCATGCAGGCTTGTTAAACTTCACCCATGCATAACTCCATTCAGATGGCCTTATCTTCTTCTATTTCCTTCATAAGAGTTGTAGCTCTTCAAGTTAGCTTTCTAAGGACTTAAATTTGGTAGCTAAACTCCTTCTCGTTTATGAGATATAGCCGAAAAACTAAGTAGTGTGTAGCTAATCTGCTATGTATGCGCCCGTCTCATGATTAGAATTCAATATTTTGCCTTGTCCATTTGATTTAGAATTTGCACGTAGTTTCTTGGTGGAAGTCATAGTTCAATCTTTTAACTATTCATAAAAATTAGTTTCGTTAAAAAAAACCTCACATAACATGTGAAATAATCAAGTATGTAAATTGCACAAAAACTGAATTTTGCCAAAATTTTCTAATAATTGGACATATAGACAACTAAGTGAGAAACCGATCAAATTACATTATCTAAACTGAAGTTCCCGACTTCTCCCTAGGATCTACTAGTTCCTGATACTGAGAGGGGGGGTGAATCAGTATCACCACAATTCGCAATTCGCAGGTAAGTGAACAACTTCAACCTCTTCTTAAAAGCAAACTCTTTCTCAGACTCGACTAAGGTAGATCTATTGCTACCTACTAATCACAATAGTCCCCAAAGTCACCTTTCAGACACCTTGCCTAGCAAACAATACGGATGTTCTTATTTAGGTCTTCGTTAGGTTGTGAGTTGGCTGATACTTCAGCTGCATTCACAAGTCAATTCAAAACACAAAATGTAAAGCAAATTAAGGACACACGAGATTTACATGGTTCCGTCAACGTGACGTACATCCACGGTGGTAGGGACTCTCCCTTACCGAGACTATCCACTATACTTGAGAATTCAGGTTACAATGGATGTCTTTGATTCTCTGCTCCTTTCACTATTGCAATTACTAAGCAAGTACAATACAAAGAGTGTCACTTACTGTGTCTACCCTTCTTCTAACTTGTCTTGCCTCTGTTGAATTGAAAGGCTGCTCCACTGCTGCTTAGAAGTTCACCGCAACGCTTTTTAACCTCTCTTGAAGAAGTCTGGAAATACGTTGAGTTCAATGCTTCGCCGAATTCCTTCTCTACGTTGTATCACACAACTCCTGCTTTTACCATCTCACGGTCTCACCCGTCTCCTTGCCCCACAATCTCACTATCTCACGGCTCGCCTGTCTGTTTCTCTCTCTCTTGCTGTCTAGTCGGATTTCTCTCTCTTCTCGACGGATTTCTCTCTCTTCTCGCCGGATTTCTCTCTCTTCCTGCCGGATTTGTCTCACCGTCTGCCGGATTTGTCACCGTCGACCGGATCCCAGTTCTGCCGGATCTCTCACCGTCGACTGGATCTCCTTCTGCCGGATCTCTCACCGTCCCAGCCGGCTCTCTCTCACGCCGTCGCCGGATCTCCTTCTGCTGTCGCCGGATCTCCTTCTGCTGTCGCCGGATCTCCTCTGTCCCTGCCGGATCTCCTTCTGCTGTCGCCGGATCTGCTGTCACCGGATCTCCTCTGTCCATGCCGGATCTCCTTCTGCTGTTGCCAGATCTCCTCTGTTCCGGTTGTCTCCTCTTTCTCTCTCGACGGTTGTTCTTTGTTGCCGTCGGTATCTCTCTCTTCTATGGCCGTCTGATTTCTTCTTCCGCCGGTCTGCTTTTCTTCGTCCTGCTGTCCAGCCCCGTCTAGCCGTAATCGGTTTTCTCTCCAGTCGGGTTTCTCTTCTTTTTCTGTCAAGCTACTGTTCACGATGGCTACTGTTCACAACGCTACTGTTCACTCGATTCGTCCATCGGCTGCACTGTTTACTCTTTTCATCCTTGCCGGTGGTGTTCTTGCGTGTAGGGTTTGGTATTCTCTTTGATTAGTCGGTTGTTTAGGTTTTGCTGAATGCTCAATATTGCCGACTCTCTCTCTTCTTGCCGTGTATGCAATTGTGTTGGCCTTACCCTATTTTTGTCTTCCAAGGTCTTTATATATCTCTTCCATGAAACCCTAATAGGGCTTACGTGGCGGATTTACGTTCTTACCCTTACGCATGGATTTACCTTCTTACCCTTCCACGTAGCTTTACTTTCTTGCACACTTAAATCTAGTTGACAACAATTACAACCCACACAAGACTGTGGGAACAACAATCTCCCCCTTTGTAATTGTTGGCAACACTCATAACAAAAGCCACTATGCAGCAGTTTCAACTCCCCCTAAATATGAACTCCCCCTTTCTTAACAGCTCCCCCTGCACTGTTGCTTCTCTCCCCCTTTGCCAACCAATTACAAATTTGAAAAACTTGCAAAGTAGAGATGGAGGATTTACCTGAACTTCAGGTTTGAGGAGGCATTTGCACAGATAGACTTAATCTGTGCTTTTCAAACAGCTTCTTATTAATGGGTCTTGCAACCAGCTCCCATGTACCATTCTTCTCAATTTGATCCAGCTCCTCATTGGTAGCTTTGACCTAAGCTTGGTCTTGAATAGCCTTTTCAACAGATTTAGGCTCAACTTATGAGAGTAGAGCAGTAGCTCCCACCATTCTTCTTCTTGTTGTAACTCCTGCTGATGGGTCACCTATGATCTGATCTCCTCGATGAGCATTGGTCCATGTTTTCTTTGTCCTTCTTCCTTGCACCGTCTTAGTTGTAAGAGGATCTCTTTCTTCATCTTCAGACTCACTCTTCTCCAAGTCTAAACTTACTTCTTGTTCCTTTTCTTCAGGTTGGTCTGATTCTTCATCTACATTGAAGTCATCTTCTTCATTGTCCTCAGCTTCTTCATTCTGCATTGTTTTCCAATTCTCATCCATTTTCACATCACTGGTAGTGATTACTTTTCCCAGCTTATGTAGGAAAACTCTGTAACCTTTTGTCTTTACTGAGTATCCCACAAAGATACCTTCATCAGACCTAGCGTTGAATTTTCCCAAGTTTTGCTCCTTATTCTTCACAAAACATGGGCTGCCAAAGACTCTGAGATACTTGGCTGTTGTCTTCTTCCCACTCCATAGCTCATATGGAGTCTTATCAGTATTGGGCCTTAGTAGAACTCTGTTCAGTAGGTGCACGGCTGTAAATGTTGCTTCTGTCCAAAATCTTGTGTGAAGCTTGGATTCCAGTAGTAGAGTTCTTGCCATTTCAACCACAGCACTATTCTTCCTCTCTACCACCCCGTTCTGTTGAGGTGTTCTTGCTACTGCCATCTGATGGTGAATTCCATGCTTCTCAAGGTAATCTTCAAAAACTCCATTTGTGAATTCAGTGCCTTGATCTGACCTCAATACTTTGATCTTCTTTCCACTCTCATTTTCAGCCAATCTTCTGTATCTCTTGAAGCATTTCAGAACTTCTGACTTGTGTTTGAGGTGCATGATGCAGGTCCTTCTGGAATAATCATCGACAAACAAGACGAAGTACCTCTCACTATTTAACCCTTTTGTTCTCATCGGCCCACACAAATCAGTATGCACAATGTCAAGCACTACTTCAGAACTGAACTCTTTGGTCTTATACTGCTTTCTAACATGTTTTCCTTTAGAGCATGCTGAGCAAACATACTCTCTCTCTCTCCTGAGGTCGGGAATATCTCTGATTGCATGAGTAGTGGTCAGCTTCCTCATGTTCTTTTGTGATAAGTGTCCCAGCCTCCTATGCCAGAGTTGATTTTCTTCTTCTTTGGTGAGTAGACAGCTGCTTGTCTTGTCCTCATCAATCACATATAAATTTCCAGCTGTTCTCTTCCCGGCTGCAATAGTATTGCCTTCTTTACTCTTTACCTGACAATCTGTTTTTGTGAATATTACCTTATGATTTTCGTTGCATAACTGACTGACAGATGCTAAATTGTATTTGAGTCCTTCAACGTGCAGAACATCTTTCAGCTTTCCTCTTCCAATTTTTACTGACCCCCGACCATTGATGTTGAGTGAATCATCATTGCCAAACTTGACTCTGCCTTCTCTTGATTTGCTCAGCTTTGATAATTTACTCTTATCTCCCGTCATGTGCGAAGTGCATCCACTATCAAGGATCCACTGCTTATCCTTGCAGTCAGCTTTGAGTGCAATTTCAGCTATATTAGCCACCTCCCTTTTAGCTTTATATTCCTTCTTTTGAACTGGTTGGAAGATAGCTTTCTCCTTTTTCTCACCTTTGACTGCACTGCTTGTTTTCACTGTGCCATTAAGTGCCTTCTCTTGCTCAGGGAGAAGTGTCATGCATCTCTTGGCATTATGGCCATCCTGCCCGCACCTTTCACACTGTTCCAAGTCTGCCAATATAGCAAACTTGTTCTTTGAAACCACTGGTTTGGGCTTCCACCAACAATCCTTGTCAGCGTGTCCTTGCCTTTTACAGTATGTGCAAGAACTCACGACAGGTGTTCTCTTCTGAATTCTGTATTGTCTCCCCCTGTATGCAGCATCGTATCTTCTCAAGTTGGAGACATATACTGGCCTTCTCCACCAACAGTTACTCGCCTTATGACCCCAAACTCCACAATAAAGGCAATAACCTTGAAACTGTCTCTTCTTGGGTCTGATCACAGCTTGTCTTCTTCTGTTCATCACTTGCTGTGTAGGCAAAGTAGCTGGCTTCTTTACTTGTGTGACTTTCATTTCAGTCACCTTCTTCTGTTCAACCGTAGCCCTCTGTTGGCTGACTTTCTTTTCGTCCTTCTTGTTTGCCACCCTAGGTTGCTTCTTCAGATCTTCTTTAGTCTCAGTTATCTTCTTCTGAGTCACAACCTTCTCTTTTAACTTCTGCGGCACATTCTCATTTTCTTTAACCAATGCAGTCTCAGATTGCTGCACTTTCTCTACATTTTTCTCTCCTTTTCCAAAACTTGTTTCTCCTATCATTTTAAACTTCTGCAAGTTCTCTTTGCTGCTTTTGAGTTGTTGCTGAAATCTCAGCAACTCTTTCTCCATTTCTTCAATTTTTGAGGCCCTTAAGCTAAGCTCTACTGTAAGGTCTTCACATATTTTGATCTGTTCCTCAAATCTTCTCTTCAAATCAATATGCTCAGCCCTTATTTCACCGTTTTGACTTTCAGCTTCCTCAGACTTTGCTTCAACTTGTTTTATATGGGCCTCCAACCTTCTTATGGTTCTGCCCCTTCTGATTATCTCCTTTGAAACTGCTTCCAGCTCAGCTTCAAGATCTGGCTCTTCTTCATCAACTTCCTCTTCCTCTTCAGAGGTTGAGCTACCACTTTGTGCTGATGCCATAAAGACATAATCATCTGATGAGTCTTCATCTTCCTCCTCATCAGCTTCTTTTGTCTGACTCACATAACTCTTGAATGAGCCTCTCGTCTTCCTCTGTGGGTTGACAATCTTCTTATTGGACTTCTTTGATTTGAATGATGATCTTCTCCATCTTGAATTCTGCTCATCGTCACCATTCTCATCTTCATCATCAAGTTTCACTTTGCACCGAGAAACAAAGTGTCCAGTTTTCCCACATCGATAACATCTCAAGGACAACTGTCCTTTTCCCTTCTTAGACCCCCTTTTGAGTTTCCTTGTGAAGTAAGCCAATACTTCACCTTCACTTTCTCCCTCATCATCATCATTATCCTCACTGGATGATTCTTCTTTTTCTTTTATCTTCAAGTGTTTCATAGCTTTGAAAGCTGCCTCCTTTGATATACTTGACGTTGAGGAGCTCTCAGTCGACTTTATTCTCATCTCATATGCAATGAGATTGCACTGAAGATCATGCAGAGACATAGAGTTGAGATCTCTACTCTCCTCTATGGCTGCCACCTTTGAAGCAAACCTCTCAGGCAAAATTCTCAGAATTTTCTTCACAATCGATGAGTCCTTCTTGTTCTTTCCATGACTTCTCAAGTCATTTACAGCGTCAATAACCCTGGTAAAGAACTCTTGAACTGTCTCATTTTTCTGCATTCTGAGAGATTCATATCTCTCCTTGAACACTTGAAGCTTAGCCTCCTTCATTCTGCCATCACCTTCATAGACTTTCTGCAATCTGTCCCATATCTCCTTGGCAGATTTGCAGTCCATAACTTTAGCATACTCAGCATCTGTTAATGCTGAAATGATGACATTTGAGGCCTTCCCATTTATCTCGAATTGCTTTAACTCCTCTAGGGTTAGGTCTTTACCTTCTTCCGGAGCCACAAAACCCTCCTGTACGCATTTCACCACGTTCATGCCCATGGTTGCAAATACCACTTGCATTCTTGCTCTCCACATATGATAGTTGGTTCCGTTGAAGATTGGAACCTTCTTGCTGTAAGTGGTGCTAGTGCTGGTACCGGCTTCCATTTCTCAGTATGCTGAACAAGTCAAACTTTTAGATCCCTTCAAAGTAGTACACCAAGCTGTTAAGCTTCAAACTGGTGAACCTATGCTCTGATACCAATTGAAGTTCCCGACTTCTCCCTAGGATCTACTAGTTCCTGATACTGAGAGGGGGGTGAATCAGTATCACCACAATTCGCAATTCGCAGGTAAGTGAACAACTTCAACCTCTTCTTAAAAGCAAACTCTTTCTCAGACTCGACTAAGGTAGATCTATTGCTACCTACTAATCACAATAGTCCCCAAAGTCACCTTTCAGACACCTTGCCTAGCAGACAATACGGATGTTCTTATTTAGGTCTTCGTTAGGTTATGAGTTGGCTGATACTTCAGCTGCATTCACAAGTCAATTCAAAACACAGAATGTAAAGCAAATTAAGGACACACGAGATTTACGTGATTTCGTCAACGTGACGTACATCCACGGTGGTAGGGACTCTCCCTTACCGAGACTATCCACTATACTTGAGAATTCAGGTTACAATGGATGTCTTTGATTCTCTGCTCCTTTCACTATTGCAATTACTAAGCAAGTACAATACAAAGAGTGTCACTTACTGTGTCTACCCTTCTTTTAACTTGTCTTGCCTCTGTTGAATTGAAAGGCTACTCCACTGCTGCTTAGAAGTTCACCACAACGCTTTTTAACCTCTCTTGAAGAAGTCTGGAAATACGTTGAGTTCAATGCTTCGCCGAATTCCTTCTCTACGTTGTATCACACAACTCCTGCTTTTACCATCTCACGGTCTCACCCGTCTCCTTGCCCCACAATCTCACTGTCTCACGGTCGCCTGTCTGTTTCTCTCTCTCTTGCTGTCTAGTCGGATTTCTCTCTCTTCTCGCCGGATTTCTCTCTCTTCCTGCCGGATTTGTCTCACCGTTTGCCGGATTTGTCACCATCGACCGGATCCCAGTTCTGCCGGATCTCTCACCGTCGACTGGATCTCCTTCTGCCGGATCTCTCACCGTCCCAGCCGGCTCTCTCTCACGTCGTCGCCGGATCTCCTTCTGCTGTCGCCGGATCTCCTCTGTCCCTGCCGGATCTCCTTCTGCTGTTGCCGGATCTCCTCTGTTACGGTTGTCTCCTCTTTCTCTCTCGACGGTTGTTCTTTGTTGCCGTCGGTATCTCTCTCTTCTATGGCCGTCTGATTTCTTCTTCCGCCGGTCTGCTTTTCTTCGTCCTGCTGTCCAGCCCCGTCTAGCCGTAATCGGTTTTCTCTCCCATCGGGTTTCTCTTCTTTTTCTGTCAAGCTACTGTTCACAACGGCAACTGTTCACGACGGCTACTGTTCACGACGCTACTGTTCACTCGATTCGTCCGTCGGCTGCACTGTTTACTCTTTTCATCCTTGCCGGTGGTGTTCTTGCGTGTAGGGTTTGGTATTCTCTTTGATTAGTCGGTTGTTTAGGTTTTGCTGAATGCTCAATATTGCCGACTCTCTCTCTTCTTGCCGTGTATGCAATTGTGTTGGCCTTACCCTATTTTTGTCTTCCAAGGTCTTTATATATCTCTTTCATGAAACCCTAATAGGGCTTACGTGGCGGATTTACGTTCTTACCCTTACGCGTGGATTTACCTTCTTACCCTTCCACGTAGCTTTACTTTCTTGCACACTTAAATCTAGTTGACAACAATTACAACCCACACAAGACTGTGGGAACAACATAAACTATCAAATATGCATAAAATATTAAGTATAAGGTAAAATATTATGTAAAACTTGATTGTTATCAGTAAGACATCAATTAACCTTTGGATAACTCTAACTAACTAATATAAACTCTCTAAAACTTTTTAACTTTTTGTACTTTTGTCACATCAACCAATTAATTGATATAATCAACTAATCTAAACTTTCTAGAACTTTTTAACTTTCTACACTTCAACCACATTAGTTGACCATAACCATTGGTCCAATTAATTGATCAAGATTTTTTGGAACTTTTTAGCTTTTTTGAGTCTTCTTTTTGTGTTTGATTTCTTTCCTTAGCACAATCTTTCTCAATCTTAAAAAAATTTCCTCTCTCTTCCACAATCCTTTCATATTATTTTTAAAGATTTTATTGAAATTCAAACTTCGTTCCTTTCTTTTAATAATTTCATTCAAACTCTTTCATTCTTTTCAACTTCACAACTTGTACTCTCTTCAATAAAATAGTATTAACATTCTTTATAAATTTTCAAAACTAATGTTGTCTTTTGCATTAAAAACTAAACCATATGTAGCTCATCTTTTTATTCAACTTCAGCTATCTATGATGTCTTTCAAAGTAGACCGTTGTAATCTATCTTGATAACTTTGACCCACTTTAAGGTCATATCTTCTTCCACATATTTCCAATTAATTCATAGTCGGTGGTATTGGAAATTAGACAAGTCTAGCTTTCTAAAAATGCATGGTACATCATCTAATTCATCATAAATTAAGTACACAACCCATCCAAATTCATGGCATCTAGCTTTTAGAAGTTAATTGACAAATGGTTCAGTTCGCTTCTAATGCTTGTGTTGCTTTCTTTCATACTTATGTGTTTATGTGATTCAACCTTTTTATTAATTACACTTAAACAAATGCATTAGCAACACTCAGTATTTTGTTATTGTCAAAACATAACATAAAAGCTTACAATTACAATATTCCCCTTAAAGATGGCTTCTTTCCATGCTAACCAATAAGACCATATGATCACAAAGAAGCTCATTACCCATATATTGTTTGATTTGAAGCACTAGCCTAAGCCTTCCCAAGATTCCTAAATTGTTTGAATTGATAAAGATATGACGCACTTCACCCCCAATCATCCTAAGCACTGGAATTAGACCTGCCAAATAACTAAGCAATGCAAGAATAAATGGTTCATTGTTTCCACCCCAATGGAGACTAATTGTGAGGAGCATTGCCTTTGGTCAATTAAGCCAATCTATCACCCACAGGCAATCTTCCCAACAATAATCATTAAATAAAAACCTCCACTTTAGGAGGAGCTAGGCCTTTCCAAACACATTACCCCTAGTATAGAGGGCTATTTCTACAACTATTTAGCATGTCATAAAATTATTTCACCTTTTAAGTCCCTTTTTTTTTTTTTTTTTGCCTTGCCATGTAAGCCTATTCTCCTCACCCTACGAAAGAAGATACCCATCAATTGGCTTTCGAAATGTGTTATACTACTCTAACTTCCGGTCAAAGAGATTTCTCCTCCATACTACATTCTCCATTCCCACCTCCCATGCATCCATAACCCAAATCTCTCTACGAGACCTTCCTTATTGAAAACCAGCGAACAACCTAAGAGTCAATTAGTTAGCCTTTATAGTTCCTTTTAGTGCGAGTAAGAAAATCTTACCCACATTACAACCTACAAGCAGGAGAAATAGAGAAAATTTCAGATAAAGAATTGTTCCATTACATGAATCAAAAAATAGTAACTAATTAAGTACACTTTTTTGTTTCCCTTCAATTTTTCTATTTTCAATTTTGGAATATGTAGCTCTTTAGCTTATGGAGAATCAACCTCAATTTTTATTGTAATTGTAATTCAATGTAGAAAGCTTACCCGTAACTCAAGTACTTTATTTATTTAAATGTTTTGCTTTACTTTTTATATCTTCGCTTATTACTTTGTATGGCGTCTCTAGCAAAATTAATAAAAATTCTAAAATATTTTAATTTTTTTATAAAAAAAAAAAAACTGAAGCCGATAGACCAGGATTGCAACTCAAACTATAATTAAATCGTAATAGTAACTAAACTAGAATCAAAAACTCAAACTATCTATTTTGATTGAGAATCGGAATCGGATCCAACCAAAGTCAGGTAAACTGTATCCATGTAATATGTCTCCCATGATAATTGACAGTACGTGAAACTGAAGCCCAACGCATTTATATTGGATTATCATTAGTCTTACCATATGCCCATAAATTCTATAAAATGAAAGTGTACTGCTTGCAAGGTTAGAACTCAGAAATTGCAATGCATCCCCACTCGTTGTCCTTACCATCTCCTCGTGTGGACAATGAATTGGCAAACGACCAGAATGACCCTTCCTTGCCTTGAAGGGAATCCTTTTTGGGGTGTTGAGCATCCCTTGCACAAAAACAAAAATCTCTTGATTCCTCCCTATCCTGCCAGTTTCAATGAAAGGGGTGATGTGATCGAGGGGACTGATGTCTGAAAAAGAGTCGATTTCATTCAACGTTCTGCACTATCCTGAACCGAACAAGAAAGGGCTCATAAACTTATAGCAAATTTAAATTTGAAAAAAAATATATTTCTGATTGTCAAAAAAAGTGAGGATGATCGACCTACGTCTTTCCCCCATATCCTTAGGGTTGTGGTAGGGTACTTATTTAATTATATTAATCCACATCCTCATAAACTACTTGCATTCTCCTTTAACGAGAGTTTGGCATATTTTATTTACAAAATTTTAATGTTTAAATTTTACTGAAGATTTCAATGTCATCCATTTTAGTATAATTACTTGAAATTTTATTTACAAATAATTGAAATTAATTTTTTATTAAGAATAATAACAAAAATTTATCATTTTTTTGTTGTTAGTTAAGACTAATAAAGTGTTTTCACTTTATTTATTTATTTATTTTATTTTAAAATGTGCTTTTGATAGATAATTAACTAAAATCTTAAAATTTACATGTTACTATTTATAATTATATAAAATTTGGATGCCGAAACCCGAGAATAGAACCTCTTGATGCAACCTTCTATGTTTGATAATTTTTATAACAGAATTTTTACAAAGTTCTAATAGATCACAGTGAAATAATTTCGTGGTACAAATGTTTATAATTAAAATTTACCAACCCATCATCGAGAAAATGGATAAATTAAGGTATAAATATAGCTAGCTTGTATGAAATGGGTATGCGTTTCGAAAAAAAAATAATAATAATAATATGACAATAATGATGTGTTAGACCAAAAATAAGGTTGTATTAGAAATAAAAATTGTTTCAAATCTTATATTAAATATCCTTTTCTTCAAAATAAAATTCACATAATTAGATTATAGTTAAAATAAAATATACTTGATTATAGTTTGTATTATTGAAATCAATTTCTAGAAAAAATTAAATATTTTTTATTAAAAATAATATATTTTTTATGTATTCTCTCCTTTTCATTGAAAAAATATTACTATATATATAGTAGTTAAAAAATTATTTGACTAAGGAAGATGTTTCTCTTACTAATAGACACGATTATTTTTTTTTTACATATTTTTTATAAAAAAATGTTTTTTTATAATTATCAAAATAAATTTAAAAATATTTTTAATTTTCATTTTAAAAATGTTCTAAAATAGTGAAATTGTCTAAGGGAAATGGTCGGTGTATTAGTCTAATTCTATTTGACCGTTGATCGATCGGTCTCCTAATTGGAAAAGATTTGGAGTCCAAACGAAACCCAAATTAATAATCTAAACGAAGTTTAACTTTTGCTAATTAAATATTTCTTGTATTTAATCAGACAGTTTGAAAGGGCAGTTGAGATACTTTTTGCCTAAGTTGGTTCAGGAAATTTAGGATTTTTGTCGCCAAGGTGAGTGCAATTTTGACTAGAATGCTTAAAAGGGGGGACCTTTTATTTATTTAGGCTTTGATCTAAAGATTGACAATAGCATTGAAAAGCTGGTGATAGAAGCCTGATTTTTATCACCATTTACAGTTTGGACGTTGTCGTTCTGTGCTGTCACCAATTATTTTGTGTAAATTGTATTGAGTCTGCCAGTCAATTAAAGAATTATCAAGAAATTACCTTATTATGGTACCCGATCCAGAAAATGAAGCTAAGTTACCAGATAGCTAGAATGACGAACTTCGTTTCTTAACTAAGCGAACAAAGTTAATTTCCTTTTCTTTTCTTTTTTTAATAATTCAGGTCTCTACCCTTCCGATAGGGGAGGACTTTGGGTTCAAATATTGCAATTGTATGGACAAGAACTGAGCCATTCACAAGGTCCAGGGTTGCTACCAGTTTTAGGTAGTTAGACAGAGGGCTTTCCTCATCTGATAGTGAAACTGTCTGTTCTTGACAATTGGCATGCATAAATGGTCATCTAAAGTGGCACAACTCATGTCTCCGACTCCTGCTTGCCTTCACTGTTTTGAGTAACCAAAACAATGGCAATTCACCATCTTTTCACTTAATTTACTACATTTGCAAAACCACCTGTGTTTGATGGGAAAGAAAGTTGTCACCCAGTCAAGGACAGAACTAGAACACGAAGTAGCAATTTTCGGGCGCCCGGGGGGGGGGGGGTGTGTGTGGTCAAGGTAGAAAGCATTTGTAACATAAATGTATTATGGGCAGAAAATGAGGAATTATGAAGTTGCCAATACATTGAATTTTGCGGCGCTAAGTGGAGCAAAAAGAGCAGTCCTGTAAAACAAAAGGCGTCTCCACGACTGCTTGGCTCCCCTTTATTGCACATAGGTAATGGAAGCCATGCCTTGTCCAGGTGATGGCATGGCTGATTTGGACACCACCTCGCCTCACTGAATTGGGTTCAATTCAACGGGTGTCTGGACGCCCATGACTTTAGGACATGGCCCTCATGGTCAACGGCAGGGACAAACTCCGGAACTTCAGCCACCGAGATTTTTAGTGTTTTTTTTTTTTTTTTTTTTCTTTTTAACATGTTAAACAAAGTTGCAGTGACGCTCACACATCACACAATTATCCTGGACGCTTAGACCTGGAGCTAGCTGGTTGCTTTTGGTGAATTTGAGCATCTCTGTGTTGTGTCAGAGTGCATTTGTTTCAAGTGCCAGTCGCATAGACGTAGCACCACACATCGCCACCACCCAGTTGCTTGCTTATTAGGCCTGAAATAATTCATAGAAAAGCCCAGAAATGAGGGAAGAGAAGGTGAGAGAGAGGGCAGCACGGCAGCAGATATGGGGTCATGCGCGAATGACATGAGCCCGGCAGGCAGCAGGCAAGTTGCGCCACGACGGGTATGTGCCCTGAACCATTTCACACCACAAAGGGACATTGTCCCCTCTTGCTAGTAGCTTAATATGGAAATGATACTAATTGCAAACGTATTGGTGTCTAATTCGAGCTAGATGAATGCCTAACTTTCGCGGCTGTTTCTCTTTTTTCCAAACTCTAAATGATCACGTGGTCTAAATTCATAGTGAATAATAGTCTTGCATTATGGCCACGCAATTCAACGATAAATGCAGAGGATGTTGCTATTAATTTAATTAAAACTTTTTGTTTTTTGTTCTTCGAGTTCATAGTGGAAATGTTTCATTACACATTTATTATTATCAACCAGAATCCAGTCCATGTACTGTGCGGATTCTGAATATTTGTTGATAGTTGTTGATATTAGTTCAATAGAATGCAAGGTGAGACTTATTGCAATTACAAGCATTTTGATTCTTAAAAAATAAAATATATATATATATATATGTGTTTCCTATGTATATGGTGAGAAAATATCTTTGTTTATGAGTAATTTTTGCATGTAATATAAAGGCCCAAAAAACGAAAAAGAAACAGAAAGACACAAATCTAGGATGTAGATCATGGCCCTTCCAAAATTATCCAGACATTGCTTAAAAGCAGTAGTCACTTCACATGTAACAATTACATCAAGTCCTAAATTAACAATTTGATTTGCTAATTTAGTCATTTGTTTGAAGGAGGACATTGCATCGGCGACTCAAATTGTGTTATTTCAAACTACAAATGCATAGTTGACATTGTGATAGACAGTTCATTTTCGGACTTTCTTTAAGCATATTAATTGAAAGTTATCTACACTTACTTTTTTTTTTTTTAAGCAAACCACTAAATATTGTATAACGGCCACCAACTTTAAAAATTTAATGTTTGATTTGGGGTTCAAATTCCAAAATTTATTGAAAGTGAAATTTTTTTTTCCACTCCAATCAGAAAAAAACAAAAAAAAAACAACATTTCTTATAATAACATTTGGTTTTCTGGCAACAATTGTAATTCACACGATTTTACGATCACAACTTTAGGGGTGGTTTGGTTCATATTCGGAATCGGAATGAGAGTGCAAATGGGAATCAAATACAATCAGAAACGGAATACTTAATTTTAAAACATGTTTTGTCTATACTGGAATCGAAATCAATTTTCCATTGTAATCTTATGACTTAAATTTGAAATTGAAACCAATATCAACTAAACAATAATATCAATGACATAATAAATATATATAAAAAAAAAACGTTGCTAAAATTTGGAAAATAATGAAAACCAAAATGTATTATAATATAATATTAAATTTAAAATATTAAAATTATTATAAAAAATAAATACAAATAAAAATTATAATAAAAAATTTATATAATAATAATAATAATAATAATAATAATAATTTTTATAATAATAATCACAATATAAAATCTAAATTTAAAATATTAATATTAAATATTTCTTATAATAATAATCGTTTATTATTAAATATTTTCTTATAATAATAATAGTTTATTATTAAATATTTTATAATTTTTTTATTTTATTATTATTATATGTTATTATTATTATTATTAAAATTTATTTTATTTTAATATTTTAAAAATATATTTTTAATAATAAAATTATTATTATAAATAATTAATTTAAAAATTAAATTTTAAAAAAATTAATTTAATTAATTATTGTTAAAAAATATATAAATTAAAATTTATTATTTTGACATTTCTTATTAGACATGTAAAATATATATAAGGTATAAATCTAAATATAATATTTTGAATTTATAAAAATTTACTTTAATTTTATCTTTATTTTATTTTTTATTATTATTTTGTAAGTGAGTTTATCATATTTTTTTAAAAAATATATTTTGTATATATTTTATCAAAATAAAAAATATAAAAAATTAAATTATGATTATTTATTTTAAAAATAAAAAATTTTAAATTATTTTTTAAAAAAAATAAAAAAAAATAAATTATAAATATTATTTTTTAAAAAAATAAATTTAAAAATATTTTTTATTAAAAAATAAAAAAATAATTTAAAATTATTTTTAAAATTATTTTATTTTTTATCATAATTATTTATACTGCACATATTTTTAATTTATATAAAAATTATTAAAATAAATTATAAAATATATTAAATAAATTAATTTTAAAATAATTTTTAAATAAATATAAAATTAAAATTTTAATTAAATATTTAAATTATTTTTAAAAATAAATAAATATTATCGTGATATTTTATTAATTTTAATTATTATAATATATATATATATATATATACAGAGAAATTGAATGGTCCTACAGAATGAAATTGAGCCCATGAGTTGCTAAAATGGTGTGATTTACACAAAACTTTGATATTCCCTCGGACAAAATTATAGGAAACCCGGATAAATAGGATCACATTGGAATTTTCGACAAATCAAACTCCCAACTAAACTAACACAGGTCATGGCCAGACATGAAATTAAAACTTGGACGACAGCCAGACCCATCACATTCCATGCCGCCGCCCCGGCGGGTCCATTGACGTTGCTTTCCTTTATCACATTTTTTTATCCTTTTTTCTTTTTTGAAGTTTCCACAAATACTGTTGAAATAACTAGAAGAGTCTCGGAATGAGCGAGTGATGCAATCTCATTCAGATCCTATTTAACTCGATTCACATTTAATTAAAAAAAAAAAACAATCCGTTATAATTTAAATTCAATAAACTTAAAACACAAATCTAATAAATTTAAAAGTTAAATAAATCAAATTCTGAGTCTCAAAGATTTGAGATTTAATATATTTTAAAATTTAATTACAAAAAATTAATTAAATTTAAAAATTTAATATACTCAAAATTTAAAAGATCAAAAATTTTAATATAAGATTCGAAGTAATTTCACTCGACCGTTCCCCAACCAACCTTTGAAAAAATAACTTTCCCTTTCACCTTGCGGCGTACTGAAAATTACTGATATGGAAAGCAACCGAGACAGGAAGCATAACTTGCTCGAGAGAGATTTTTTTGGGTACCTTATCAATTGAGATTTCTTTTTATAAGTCTGCATCTTTTTGGAGCATCTGGTCGGGGTGGTGCCTCGTGTATAATATTTATAGTAATAATCATTAATTGTTATTCCCATTTGTTATTTTTTTTGTGCGTGTGTGCGAGAGAGAGAGAGAGAGAGAGAGAGAGAGAGAGAGAGCTGAAGATCCCTATCCTTGTATATATATTATAGGTGTACGTTTGTGGATAGACAATAGAGGGTCTTAAGGTGGCGTTGAGAGGAGCAAGAGGGGCTCTTTTGGTTTAGTGGGTTCCTAAAATTTCAAAACTTGCCTGGAATCTGGAACTGGGTAGGTGCCAATTTCTCTCCTTTTGATTCTTGTGGGGGCTCGCAGTTTTCAATGGTGTTTTTATTTGTTTTAACTTTGCTGACTGAGTTCTGTTGTTTTGGTCTTCTGGGGTCTTGGTTATTTTCTTTTTGGTTTGTTAATTTTGGTGGTGGGTGGCTTATGCTTGTTTGTTCTGGTTCGTTGTTTTTCGTTTTCTAGGATTTGGGAATGGCTTTATTTTAGTTATTATGTGGTTTCCGTGATCCTTAATGGAAAGTCTGCTAAGCCTATGGGTTCTGGTTTTTGTTTTCTGGACTCCCTTTTGGTTTTTGGTTACTGTTCTCTTATTGGCCGTAATCCTTAATGAACCACTTTATGCTATATTGGTTGTTTTCTTTTTTTATATTCACAGCTTTTAATTAATTTTGTTTCTGCAGAGGTCAGCATGAGCTTTTCAAATGATATGGATGATGAATATGAGAAGCTCTTTAGAAGGTTGAACCCACCCAGGTAGGCAATCTTGTCTTCTGCTGTTCTTTTGAAAGCCACCTTCAAAATTGAAGCGACTTCGTTTAAGTCTGCTGTCTTCGCTGCTCCTTTTTTAGGGTTGTGATTGATAATGAAGCCTGCAAGAATGCCACAGTGATAAGGGTATGTCCTTGTTCTCCTTTCTTCTTCTCTTTTTCATTTCCCTCTTGGTCAAGGCCCCTCTATGGTACTGATAAGATTTTGTGATGCAGGTGGACAGTGCAAATAAACATGTGATACTTCTTGAAGTAGTGCAAGTCCTTACTGATCTTAACCTTATCATAACCAAAGCCTACATTTCTTCTGATGGGGGTTGGTTCATGGATGGTAAGTTTTTATCTTTTGTTCCGTTAAAGCTTTCATCTGAACAACATAGTTGATTTGAACTTTCATGTTTCCTCCCTGACCAGTTTTCAATGTCACGGATCAAGATGGAAATAAGATTACTGATGAGTCCATTCTAGACTATATTCGAAAGGTTAGTCCTTGGTTGGTCATTAATGTTACCCCTGGTCCTCTTTTTTACCATTGTTAACCTGCAATCTGATTATTATAATGACAATTTCAGTCTTTGGGGCCGGAATCATGCTTCACATCTTCCATGAGATCTGTTGGTGTTAAGCCATCAATGGACCACACAGCAATTGAGTTAACAGGAAGTGACAGGCCGGGGCTGCTGTCTGAAGTGAGCGCTGTACTAACCCACCTAAAATGCAATGTAGTGAATGCAGAGATCTGGACGCACAACACACGGGCTGCAGCTGTGATGCAAGTAACTGATGAGGAAACTGGGTCTGCAATTACTGATCCAGAGCGACTATCTAGGATTAAGGCACTTCTTTGCAATGTACTTAGGGGCAGTAACCACTCAAGGGGAGCTAAGACTGTGTTGTCTCATGGGGTGACCCATACTGATAGAAGGCTTCATCAGATGATGCTTGCTGATAGGGATTATGAACGGGCAGATGGTGATGTCTTGGATGAGAAGCAAATGCCTGATGTGAATGTGGTTAATTGGTGTGATAAGGACTACTCGGTAGTGACCATAAGGAGCAAAGATAGGCCGAAACTCCTTTTTGATACAGTTTGCACTTTGACAGACATGGATTATGTAGTTTTCCATGCCAATATTGATGCCGAAGGTCCAGAAGCTTATCAGGTAGGCCATTGTCTTCGTTTTCATCCCCACTGATTTATTTAGGAATAGAATGTGGTTGAGTTGTATCTGATCGGCTCGTTGATTTTATGGATGCTATTTTAGGAATATTACATCAGGCATGTAGATGGATCCCCTATGATGTCTGATGCTGAGAGACAAAGGGTAATACAATGCCTTGAAGCTGCAATTGAAAGAAGAGTTTCTGAGGTGAGTGCACCCCAAAGTGATAAAATCAGTATAATATGTTTTTACTTATACTGCCTATGCATAAGTGATTTTTTTCTTCTTTCTTTTTGTTTGTGTGTGTGTGTGTGTGTGTGTGTTTGTATATGGAATGAAGAATCAAGATAGATTATGACCTTAGTCTAATGATGGGGATACTTAAACAGCCATGGCTTGTCAATTCTGCAGAGTGCAAAATTGCCAACACATACCTAAATCTAATTGTGTTGTGTCCCATAGTAATTCTGATTCTGTTGGAATGTCTTCTTTTGCTTGTGCGGACGTGCTTTACTTAGAAAGACTACTTGTAGTATTAACACACGTCACTCTCAGTAAGAACAACTAAATACGATGGCTAATTGGTTCTCTTTGTTATTTTGTTGTTTCTTTGGAAGTTGTTTGTCTATGATGTGGGGAATTAATTATTTTCTTCCTGATACAGGGTTTGAAGCTAGAACTATGCGCTACAGACAAAACTGGCCTACTCTCTAATGTTACTCGGATTTTTCGAGAAAATAGTCTCACTGTCACCAGAGCAGAAGTAACAACTAGAGCAGGCAAGGCATTCAATACATTTTATGTTCGTGATGCATCAGGGTATCCGGTTGATGCTAAGACCATAGATTCCATCCGACAATCAATCGGCCAGACTATACTTGAGGTAAAAGGCTGTCCTGCAGATTCAAAGACAGGATCCCAAGATTCATCGACGAGGTTTCTCTTCAGTGGCTTCTTCAAGTCCAGATCTTTTGTCAACTTCGGATTGGTTAGGTCCTATTCTTGAGTAACATTTAGCTCATTCACAGTGTACAATGAGACCCTCATCTCAGCCTTGATAGCATTAGCAAGTGTGACATAAAGTCCCCTTTGCCCCATCATTTGTTAGTGAGGATCCAGTATCATGTTGGATACTTGGATTCACGAAAGCAAGGAAATCACAGGAAGCTATATGTTTAAAATCTTGTACATAATTATTTAACTATTGCTTCCTCCTGATTATTAAATCTTTGCTTCTGCTGACTGCATTTATGGTCTCTTTCCACTTCTTCTTCACATGTCTCGTCATTTTCAATGTGTTTGCTGACCTGGGTGTGTTCCCTGCACGATTAGATGTTTATGTTTTGACCTCAATTTTGGATGATATGCACGGATATAGAATAGAAGAGAGTAATGAAATACAAATGGGATCATTTATATTTTTAATTTTCAACAAACATAAAATTAATTCAAATGCAATCACTTCTTATTAAATTTGATAGTTTTTAATTTTCCTATTATACTCGTTGTTTAAACCTGAGATCTGTATGTAATTTGGGGTGTGATATGATGGGAAGGATCATTCAATGGAAAACAATGGATATCGTCTCCATTTATTTATTGGTGGAGGAAGGTACCCAACTTGATCACAACAATTCCCTTCATTTTAGGTAATTGGACAGCTAGTTGGTGGTGGCCATTGTATTGCTACTCCTAATCATATGATTTGATACCAAGAACCTTTGAAATTGTGGTCTGACAGTTACAGCCAACTAGAGACTGGTTACTAACCCTGGTTAGCGGAGTTAGTGCAAGAATTCAGAGACCCTATGTCCCGCAAAAAATCCTGTGATTGAATGATAAAAAAAAAAAAAAAGCAAAACAAAAAGAGAAACTAGAGATTGGTTTGGTTTTGTCAAAGTCCCATGTGATGTGATGAGGTTTTTCTTTTTGAACATTCCATGTGACGAGGTTTGAACACGGTACTATTCTCAAGTTGAATAATCCACGCACAATTTTTGATCTGTGTGTCATCTCAAATTTGAATGAAATGTAGATTGAATTTCCTTTTGTCCCTTGTCCTACTTGAATAGGTAATAGGCCGCTTTGGAAAAAGGGCATTCCATTCTAAACAATAATGAGATTTCTTGATCAACTAGAGAGCACTTGTTTTCTTTTTCTACGTTGTAATGATCCACTGAAATCCTTCGTGTACGCTTGAAAGCCATCTCTTTTGAATATTCTTTTTGACCAAGATTCTTTCCGCGAAAGATCGTGCGAGAGCTCAAGAGCGGACAATTCACCAAAATGTGGATGAATAAGGGAAGGGGAGAAACGGAATGCGTCTGCTTTTTGTTGAGTTGTATGCGCAATTGTTCCCAGTTGTGCCCAACAGAAATTGGTACAGCTCTCATTGCTTTCTCTGTCCCAGTTTTGTGGGGTGTCGCCACGTGGCTGCCGTCACTCTATTGAGGTCATCGCACCTCAGGAGTATCAAACAAAGACAGATTATGTGAATCCAGAAAAGAAGCCCACATGGTTTGATCCATATAGCTTTAATTAGTGGTGGTTTGACTTTTCTGTCATTATCAAAACCAGTGTCATTAAGTTGCAACTTGACGCTTGATTGATTTAGTGGCGGCCTGGTCACACGTTGGATGCATCATCTTGGACCAGTGAAAAAGCCGGAAAAGCTACTAATCCAACCACAAAGCCGGAAAAAAAGTTTGGCACAGACACTGTTCTTGGAAGTTCGTGACCCAACGTTGCGATCACCGTTAACGACTGACATCACAAATGAACATGACCCTGTCCATATGATAAAATCCTACTTTGAATTACCACAATCTCTGTTTGATAATGAAACCGAGGCCTAAGATGGCCCATGTACAATTTTCCTAGCCTCTTTCAGTTTCAAATGCTTCATGAAGATTTAATGAAAAAACACGACCTCGAACGGGAAGAATTCCAACCTATTGAGATCCGGGCCAAGCGGACGCAAGACATTTAGTTTAAATTGCGTTTGAATTAATAATGCAAGCTTAGACCATTCGATCGATAGCAACCGTTGCCTACTCTGTGATACAGTGTCCTTGTCGTCTAGTATTTTCAGCATCTTTGTCAACTTTGCATGATCAATTGGATTACAACAAGAAGATCTGCCAATTTGGTCTCACAAAATCTCTGCAATTTGCAAATTGCTAAATGTTTTTTTTTTGGAATTATTCCAGCTTGTCAGCACGTTACTTCCCTAATCTCCTCGATTTGTCAGCGCATTTGCCGAACATTTTTTGTTGACAAGTTGAGCGTTCACACGGGTACATGAACCTTGGAAGAAAATACAACAAAGTGCACCAGTTAAATGTGTTATCTTGTACTGTTCAGCAGTCAGCGCTTTTAAATGTGCGCTCTATATATATATATATATATATATATTCCCTATAAATTGGCAATTCCACAATAGATAATGGCTTACTTGTTTCGTGGCAGCGAGGCAAAGTTTCCAAAGAGCGGCTAGGTTGACAATCATAGCTGAAGAGATCGCCAAATCTTGCAATTGAGTTTTTATTTTTGTTCATTTTAAGAAATAAAGATGAGAATTCCTAAGCAGTTCTTTCCCTTTTCCTTTTTCTTTTTTTATTTTTTTAATTTACAAATTTATTAGAAGTTGTTACATAAATAAAGTGAGTTTTTTTTTTCTTAATTTTTAATATGAGTTTTTCATTTTTCAATTTCAACAATATATATATATATATATATATATATATATATACCCACACACAATAGGGTTGGATGCACACGATGTGGGTTTATAAGTTTTTGTTGAAAGGTTCTAATTTGAGTTCAATTAAATATTAAGATATATTATAATTATTTTTTATTTCATATAGTATAACAAATATTAGTATGTATTCAAATAGTTGACACTTAATATGGGTGATTACTGTAAAAATTATCTTTATTAATGTTCTTAAAATTTAAATCAAAATTTTTTAATAATTTGGATTCTAGTCCGTTTAGTTTATGAATCACCCTTTTCTTTTCTTTTGTTTTTTTTTTGTTTTTCAAAAGAATCTTTCTTATTCAGAAGTTAATTTGTGCACCCTGTTACATTTTTCGGTTTTGTTGTTTTTGTAATTGTGTAAGCTGTAATTATTTTCAACAAATATGGATGTTTTATAATGTTGATATTATTACAATAACGCTAAAGAAATGTTTAAAATAATCAGCAAACTTTTATAAGTGATTAATTCATGTCTATATTTAACAATTTTTTTTTTTTAAAGTAAAAGAACAATAAATAGGTGTCTATCACGGAGACATGATCGAGAGTGGTCTTCAAATTCAATGGAACACTTGATAAATGTGAATTGTATTTCTCTCGTGCCTTCAATTTCATAATAGTTCTTCCTTAATGACAATTTCCAACCTTTTTTGCACGTTATGATTTGGTTGATATTTGCAGCTGTAATTGGACGAATTATTTCTCGAAATTTATGTTTTTAAACTTTTTGGTGTTTTTATTTCGTTGCATTGAATTGTTTCTTTGTCTCCGACGGATCTAAGTTTTCCAATGACATCTAAAAATTGAAAATCATATTTAGTAAAATATAATTTGCAAGAAAATCCAATATAATAATGCAAAATACAATTATAATTGGGAATAAATTCCCGTGAAATAGATGTTTTCATTATAATAACTTTCAATTGTTGAAGAATCAGAAAAATAAAATTTGTGCACAGGAATTTCTGGCATTCTTCAAAGATTTATTGTACAGTATTCTTTTACCATTGGATACTGGTACATAGCTTGTAGTAGAGATCTTCACCTTAAACTTACTGAAAATATAAAAATTCCTCTCAATATGGACATCCTCAAAGCTCTCTGATTGTCCTTTCCTAAGGATTACATGAATCTCATTTTATTGTGTATCAAATCATTAAACTCTAGTTTAGTAAATATTATCCAATACAAAATACTTTTGAGTTTGTGAATAATACCTCTTTATTAACCAAAATCATATTAATACTCATGAAATCGTTTTTATTTCTTGAGTTGATGGATTTCCAAAGTTAAATAATTTGAGTTTTAACGTTGATATTCTTGAACCTACTTTAAGGTTTTTAATTAGTATAAAATTCATATTTTGTATAGATATTAAAGAAAAAAAAACTAAAATTAGTTTATATAGGAGTTTATGTCAAATATTATTATTTATTTTATATTAATAGTTTTATTTGTAAGATAATGTCATGTGAACAAAACTATTAATATAAGGTTATAAGGTACATAATATCACATAAATAAAATTATTGGTAAATCAAATGTCTTGTCTCTGTTGCTTTAAATTTATTATTGCAAATTTGAAAGTTAAAATAAATATAAATTAGAAGGGACTTAAGTAAATCTATATTTGATTTCTTAATGAAAAAATTTATAGGACTTTCAATTATTAAAGAGATCTAAATAAACCTCTATTTAATCTTTTAAGGAGAAGAATTTATAAACCTTTAGATTAGTAAAAAGAACCTAATTAGTTCTCTATTTAATTTTTTAAAAAGGAGAATTTATGAGATTTTAAATTATAAAAGAACCTAACTAGGTTTTTATTCAATTTCTTAAAGAGGAAAATCTATAAGATATTAGATCATTAAGAGGGGCCTAAATACGTTTCTATTGTTAAAGAGGCAAATGCTTCAAATAATTCCAACAATTAATTTATTGTGAATTATGTTTAAATTTGTTTTCCTTACGAGGAATATAGGATTAATTGTTCTCCTTTAAAAAAAAAAGGACTAAGATCTTTAGTATCGTTTTATTTTTATAAGAAAATAAAATTAATTATTTTGTAATTAATTGTTTTCTTTTAAAGAAAACAAAAGAAAAAAAAAGAGTAAAATCTTAAGTTTTTTGTTTTAAAAAAAACATAAATAATTTTTTTTCTCTTTTTTAATTCATAAATAAAAGAAAAGTCATTATGTAACAAAAATGAGGAATAGTAAAGACTTTCTTTAAGTTATGGTGTTGAATATTTAATCCATATAATTTATTAATAAAGATAATATTTATCTTTGGTATTTATTTATATTCATGATATTACTATTAGCAAATTATAAAGACAAGCATAATCTAAGATATTTATTATGTTAAGATTATTCATAAATATTTTTAGTTAATGTGTTATGGGAATGAGACATCAATACAACTATAAGACTAACACACTTTATATTCATTTCTTATGAAAAAAAAAAAAAAGTTGATCTCACATATTGGAATATAAAACTACTAACATAGACATTTCAGTTTTTATTAGATAAATAAGTTTACTAAATCAACTCACTAAAAGTATTCATATATGGAATATTATTTGTGTGTATGTGAAATTACTCATGTGACCATTATGTAAATGATTCTTAGGCTTTAAATCATTGAGGTATCTTTCACAATAATTATTATAGTTTGATATGAACTTTAAATTATTCTAATCAAGGATTGCTTGTGAGAGCTTATGTTGAACATGATATAAAATAGTTAAGTAATCAATAAAAAATTTATCACTTTGATATAATAATAGGATAATGTTAGACTTGAGATTAATATGTTATTTTGCATAAGCATTATTATACCTTTGATTTAACCTTTGAATTGTTTTAATTAAAGATTACTTATGACATTTTGCATTGGACATGATATGCATTAAATGGAGATAAATGAATAATTAATAAAAGATTTATCACTATAAAATAATAAAAATGAGAGTATTCAATAGTTTTCAATAAATATTTGTTCAAAAAATTCTTTAACTAAGATAAAATGAATCTTCATAAGTGGTTATAATCTCAATCATGGAATCGATCATTTATTAAACATAATTATATAAAATAAAGTTAACACTAATTCTATATTATATATCTAATTGTAATATTAGTATGATTAAAAGATTGAATTACATTAAGCGACCACGAAAGATATGTCAAATTATTTTTTCAAAAGTCTTAATATCTGAGTTATTATGATATATGACTAGATCATAATCATAATTTATAAAATGAATTAATTAGTTAACAAATTGATGATAATTAAAAGAATTTATTTATCTAATTCTTTAGGACTATAATTTATATGCATTACTAACATGTATGATTCTAATAGGTTAATATACATATAAAGATAATTAAGAAAATATAAAATAAAAGCAAAGTTGAACTTAATATAGTTTAGGCAATCTTTGAGATCAAATATGAAATATTTGAAATATGACTAATGTATAATGTGTACAAAATTGACACAAGTCTTTTGAATATGATTTAAGAGCATGAATCCTTATATATTAATTCCCCTTTACACACTTAACAATGTATAGAAAGCCTACCACAAAATTCTTAGCCTCTTGCTCTTCTTTCTCCTAAAATCAATTTAGTTTCTTAGTTTTCTTTATAAATCACCATTAAAGTTCAAATATTTAGATAATGGGTATTTATGATAGCCATCAATAAGAAAAGGAGAAGAAAAAGAATCAAGATTACTTTCAATAAAAATTCCATCTTCTAAGAATAATTGTAATCATATTCAACATATAATTGATTTGTTTTTAAAATTAAATTTTAAAATTCCTATTTCTATTGTCTATTTATTTGATAAAAAAATTAAGGATGTAGACATAAGAGAAAATTTAAGTACAAAAGGTAGTATTAGAGGGTTAAAACCACTGCCACTTAGTTTGATAGGTCACCATGTGTTGATGGCCCTTACAAGCCATCAAGAATGAGTGTTAGCACTCTAAGAGTATGGTCTCTATAAATTGCCAAGAACATGCTCAAGGGTTAATGACTTTGACAAATCATTAAGTATAGCGAGAAGACATTCTTCCACCACTTGTAACAACTATAAATAATAAGGATAAAAATGATTGTTAAAGGGAAGACATATGGCAACTAATACGCTTAAAGGATTATAAATAACAAGAGACTTCTCTATGACATATGTATATGTACATGCCTGCATAAAGTCTTTACTGAGTAAATTTACTTCTATTTTTAACATTGTTTATAGTTGTTGGGGGCCACTTAGTTCTTGATTTAGAATTAGATTTAGAATCAACATTGTAATTAAGTGAAATTAAAAATTAAATAATTAATTTTATAACATGTTTATTTTACTTAGGAATCAAAATTTAATTGTAATTGTAGTTGGTGGAACCTCAATAATTGTAAACTAGAACACTAATACTAATAACAATGAGCATAAGAAGGCAATGGTAGATAAGAACCTAATGGTGGTTGCATTGGCGAAGAGGGAGGGCGAAAATAAAAGAGATAAGAGGACGAATGATTTTGGTAGTCAAGGGAGAAGTTTTGCGCTAAATCTAAAAAAAGCTAGTGCGAGGAAGGTAGAGATCAAGGTTTAGAGGAGAAAAATAATGGTAAAGTAGAGAGAAGGAGAGAGGAGAGAGAAAGAAACATGTGAGAAATTTTCTAAGTATATTTATTATTTAGTTATTTTTATTTTTATTAATTTTTAATTAAATGACATGTAGTACATCACATAATCAATTTTTTTTTTTAATTTAGATGTGCAAAGTATGCATATTAATTGATTTTATTAATATTAATTAACTATATAGTAGGTTTGTTAAAAAGTAATTCATTGGCATGCAAATTGTTACTTTTGAAAAGTCGTGTTATATTTGAGAACAAGTGTAATGATAGTAATTTTCGTTTTTGTATATTAGCCTTTAAATTTATGCAATGATAGAAAACTTGTTGCATGCTCACTCATATTTTTACTTTATTTTCTATTGTGCTCATAATAAAAGAAAACAATTATTCAGTTTAATAAATAACACAAGGGGGAGCCTAATATCAACTTATGCAATATCATTAAAGACTTATATAAGTTAACTCCTAGATATTATAATTAATAATTGTAAATAAGAAGTAATTATGTTAAGAATAATAAATTACATGAGAAATAAAATTCAATGCATTATTTAATGTATTATAAAAAGATGTCACAACTAAAATAAGAAAAATATTATTAAAATTGGAATAATTATGAAAATAAAAATTATAAATCTAAAAATAATTATTAAACATAACAATATAATAGTAATAAGTATTATTTATTAACTAATAGTTTAGATAATTTATGATCTCTACAATATTTTTTCTCATTATTATACTACTAATAGTAGTATATAATAATAATGATAATATTATGATAACATTAAATATTTCAAAAATCATAATAATACTTCTTCTTATTATTTTTATTACATATATTTTTGTTAATATTTTATTTTAAAATTTATTTATGGCATTTTATTTTACAAAGAGAGAGTAAGAAAGAGAAAAAGAGAGAGGGAAAGAGTAAGTGAGAGAAGAATAAAAATGATTAATTAGGAACAAAAGGAAAATAATATTATTTCATGTATGGGGAATCTCATTCCATGAGTGAAAGAATAAGAATAAGATTTCCTTTTGCTCAATATTAGGAATAAAAATCATTCATTTTCTTTCCATTTCTAAGTAGGAAAAGAGTGAACCAAATGCCCTTTAATTTTGTTTTTATACTTTCCTACAATAACGTGCATTTCCTTACAAAATTGAGATATTTCTCTTAGATTCTTAACAAAAAGAAAAAAAAAAAGTCAAATTAGGGAGTTATTGTCTGATTCTTATGTCTACAAATTAAATTCAACTTCAATTTTATCCTTTGGATCATCCTTTCCAAATTTGACATTGCTATGCCTCTTAAGAATTTGGTCAATATACTATAAGTTGGGTCAACATATTTTACAGGCATTATCTTTTGTTATAATTCTTATTTACATCAATTAGCATTTGACAAATTATTTTCTTTACGGAGAAAAGGATAATTATTCAACAAAAATGATCTCTCCAGTAAAAATAAAGATAAGATCATATACATTTAATCTCTTGAAAATTGTTATAATTTGTAGTGCCCCTTTAACTTGAAAAATAATTACTTAAAGAGTATGAAAGTAGGACTTCAGATTTCTCAACTAATGGTGGAGAAGTGGGTTGTGTTTTGAAAATCTAATGTTGGGAAGCTACCAAAAAGGTATTTAAATATTCTAGTGGGAGTAAGTCTAAGGTCTAAATCTTTATGGGACCCATTCAAAAGAGTATGTTAGCAAGATGAAAAGAGAAATTTTTATCAAAGGTAAGAAGACTAGTCTTCATTAAATCCTACTTTAACTCATTCTTGATTTACTATCTCTTTTTATTCAAAATATCTTGAGGTATGGCCAAGAGAATTGGGAAGTTTCAAAGGGATTTTTTTTAAATTAAGAGTAAGGAAGTGAGAAAAGTACATCATGCATCTTGGGGGTTGGCACCGAGGAATAAGTAATGGCATAGGCTAGGTGTAAGAAGAGTTAAAGATATGAATAGAGACCTTTTAGACAAGTGATTGTGGCATGTAGCAAGAAACAACAAAGCCTTATGGGTTAAAGTTCTTTAAGGAAGATATGGGGACTTATCACAATGGCTGAAATTGGCACACAAATTCGACAAATATGTTAAATGTTTGAAGGAATGTGTGTTTCCTCAAGAAGGATGGTAGTAAGTTTACTTTGATGATTGAGTCCAATTTTTAGGATGTCCTCAATAACGACTCTTGTATAGATTTTTAGCATTAACTTTAGGTTGGACACATGTTATTGAGGGATTGTTTTCCATGATTGTACGCTTTGGCAGCCTAAAAGAAAGGGTCAATCACTTCTTTTTAGGTGGTGCAAGGAAAAGGTGAGGAATCGATTGAAGGGATGGAGAACACCATTATTCCATTAGGAAAAAGAATAACATAGGTAATTTGTGGAACTAATTTCTCAAACAAAGGTAGTGATGGAAGTTAAGGACAGAATAATATGGTGTAGAGAGAAAAATTATGAGTAATCTATCAAATCATTTTGTGCTTTGGTTGATGAAAATTAAGGTGTTGAGATGCTATAAAGGCCTTGCATTTGGATGGGTCTAGTTCCTCCTAAAGTGGAACATGTTTGTTGGCAATTGATGTAAAGGACATAATGCTAGTGGGAGAGAAACTTAAAAAAACTCTTAGTGCTAGTTTTGCTTTATCCTTTTGCCTTTTATGCCATCAATTTGAGGTTACACCCTTTTTTGGTTTATATACATATGTGAAGGGTATGAAATTCTTGCCTTAGGTGGTGGGCTTTAAGTTGGGTAGTGAATATTCAATTCTTTTGTCTTTAGGATTCTTAGGGAAATTTTGGGGAAGGGTTGTTTTCTAAGGAAATTTAGCTCGTGAGTTTCTTTACAATTGTGTGGTCTTTTTGGTTAGGATGTAATGAAAAGGGTTTTTTTTAGGGAAAACTATTTTATGTAAACATAATATGTGACATCATTAGGGTGAGAATTATATAGTAGTCAAGAATTAAGTAGGGGAATCATACATATTCCTTAAATGATTACATGTTGAATATAGCATAGGTTTCATTGCTAAAGACATTAAGAAGTAGAGGGTAAATGTGTTATGTAGATCCTCAAGAGTGGTTTGGATGAATTTAATACTAATGGCTCTATTTTAGGAAGTGTTGGACGTCCTAGGGTTGGTGAGGTGTTAAAGAGATAATGATGGGAAGATCTAATGTTTATTTTCCAAAGTGATTGAGGTGGTATGCCCAAATGAGATTGAATTAGAAGCCATCAAAATGGAAATAAGTTTATGAAGTGGTTTAAGTGAGGCTTTTGGGAAAAATTTATTTGTCAAAAGTGATTCCAAAGCTACCACATCATGTTAAATGCCATAATGACTTTGGAACACCTTTCATGAGATTGTAGGTAATGGCAAAGGTATGGTTAAGTTTGTGTTCTAATATAGGGAGATTAATAAGTTTGCAGATAATTTAACAAAAATGTTATGCATAGAATGTAAGAATTTATGGCATGGTTTTGACAAGAATGAATAATAATATTTTGCTTATAGTCGCTTGATTTTGTGAGGTTCGATTTATGATTTTTTTTTAACCTTATTTCTTTTTGAGTTATGCTTTTGTCTTTTTTTTTTTTTTTGTTTTTTTTAAGCCTTTACCTTTTTTTTATAAGCATGGAGTTTTTTTAGCTAATCTTTTTAATGGCATATATTCAAGGGTAGTGTAGCTTGACTTTTTTGGATTTAGAGGTATAGACTTTGCAAAGGAATTTCAAGCATCACTCATATCATTGCCATTATAGTGTTTTTGAGTTTGTTATAACTTACAAAGATTTGGATTGTAGATGATAATAAAAAGGTTTCATGTGAGGTCTTCTATAATGAATTCTTTTATGGTGATTGTATTAAATGTTAGTCTTGGTTTTTATTTATTTATTTTCTTGTACAAGAACTTAATTTACTCTAAAAGGGAAGAGTTGTTCTTATATTTTTAACTCTATATTATTTTTGGGTAGGCTTTAGTGCTTGTCCAAAAGAAAAAAAAATCATCTAACCCTATTTTTAGACCTTATTGTCCTACAGTAAGGATGCTTGATACTTGTTAATGAAGATGATATAAGGATCATCTGACTTTTGTAAAGACTTTATAATCCTTACTCACTAAATTTAAGTTTGTTATTTATCACTATTTATTGGTTCAATTTGTTAAATAAACATAATTTATCACTATTGTCTATTCTTTTACTCATCAATAAGTCAATTTTTGCCTTAAGAATGATGCTTTCTATTAATTGTCTTTTCTAATGAAAACAACTCTTAAGCTCCTTTCAAATGGAGGTTTGAATCTTTTAAATGTGGGCACTCATTTTTACCTTACACGAAAAAGGATATGGACTACAAATTTCTTTAATTAATGACAATTGAGGGAACCCTATCATCCCCTATAAATGGCTTGCTAAGGTCTAAACATATAAAATATTTTATTATACAGGTAACTATATTTAAATTTCAGTTGTGGAATCCATACAAAAATATGTGTCAATTACTTTGCCAGTTGTAACCCCATAATTGTACTCAAGATCTTTGTGATCTCTAAAAAAAGTTTGGCACCAAATGTATCATATGCTTAAACCCTCTTTGATGTTACACATAAAGAGTGAATAAACATAGGCAATTTATGGTTTTATTTGTCTTAATTAAAAAATATTCCCTATCTTTCAGTTTTTGGGACATTAATAAAGCCTAATCAATAAAAACAACCCTTTTATTTTAATAATTTTGAAAAAAGGAATTCTTTTACCATAAAGATTAAGTTGGTATGAATTTCACTAAAAGATTTTCTTTTTATCTCTAAAGGTACATCTTAATAGTTTTTTTTGAACTACAAGAGAATTTTATTTTCATAGCTAACTTAAAAAGATGATAACCAACAAGGGACAAGCATGCACCAAAATTTGGCTTATAACAACATATTCCACAACCAACAAAAAAAAATGGTGCAACAAAATGCATAAACAATTGCTTTTATATACAAAAGTTAATTTGTTAAATAACATTACATCCTTAAAAACACATTAGTGGCATTACAATGCTCCAAGAACTAGGAAATAGACATCCCCTATGTACATATTATACATCAAACACTTGTGGAGTCCTTATATAGAGACTTTCATTCCTTTTCCATATTCAGAAAATGTTTGATCCAAAATCACCCTTCAGTGTCATGTATGGATTTTATTGAAAAATGACCAATCACACTCACAATGTTAATAGTTCAGAGCTTAGATATCTATTTTGAAGTCTCAATCATTAACAAGTTCTTAAAGTAAATGAACTTAAAACCTTATCTACTTCAAGTAATGAGAAATAAGCAATTGTTCTCACTAAAGGCCAAGAACTCATCCTAGAATTACTTAATTCCATGGTTGATCCATAAGCTAAAGCCTAATACCTTCATAAGCTTTTATCTTAAACATTCTTAAGTGATCTTCAAGGTGAACCCCTTTTAGATGATTAAGCTTTACCAATTCCAGATGTTGTAGTATCTTTAATCTTTGTAATTTCCAAACATTTCATCAATGATTTTTCACATTTGAAGGATAAAAACATTGAATTACTTTCAAATCTCAAGTGTAAGTATTTTCATAAATTTCATGGGTACAAAGATACTTTCATAACTTACATTAAATAAAGATCTTTTACAAAAAAAAAAAAATTTATTCCTAAGCCAATTTTGAAAAGTGTCTCTGTTTTTAAAAATTTTATGAATCAAAGAATTCAAATGAACCAAGCATATTATGATTTCCTTTACTAGCATGAAAAACATATAATGTTTTTCAATTGATTTGAAAAAGAATATGCTCCTCAAAATGGGGTAGTTTATCCTTTTTTAACAAACTTTTCAAATTTTCCTAAAGAACCTTAATGTCTAAATTCAAATGCAATGATGGGAAATTGGAACAAATCTAAAAATTGACTTTGTCCATCCACCTACCTATAAAATTATTTTCAAGCAAAAAGGATCTCAAGTTTTAGCTTGACCTTTCAAAATTTATAAAGAAAATAAAGATTTCTTTACAAATGATATCAAAAAAAAAAAAATTTTGAACAAAATAATTATACCAAGAAATTTTTACAAATTGTTAGTAACTAGCTTTCAAACATAAAAAGCATTGTATCAACTTTATCACTAACAGTAGAATAAGCTCTACAAAATTTTTCTTAACCAACTTTTAAGCCTCTTTTAATATCAAGTAAAACAATAAATGAATTTTTCCAAGTACTAAGGTAAAGATTACAAGCCTTAGAAACATTTATAAGCATAATAGAAAATTAAGCTACAAAAAGTCTTTAGACTCTCAATATAGGTGTTAGATCCATTAAGTCATTAACACCTTTAGCTTCTGATAATGATTTAGCTATCAATGAACTCCAATTTAGGACACTAAGCACTATATCCTTAAGCATTTTAATCAACCTAAATCAAAACATGTAACCCTCAAAGAACTTTAACATAAAGTTAACTAATTCAAGTTAGAAATCAAACAACTCAAACAATATGGAATAGTAGACCACAATCTATTGTTATCTCTTCTTTAACAATCTTATAGTGAGTTTGTTTAATTAAAGACTTCCCAAGCCAAATAACCTATTTAATTTTCCAAATTCAACCTAATATTTAGACAAACTATCTATATTCCATTCATAAATGCCATTTGAATTGTACTTATCTTGGATGAGAGTTGGTTTTTCTTCTAAAGCAAGGTCTAGAGCTATGAGCCTAGGGCAATACATTTTTGTGCCTAATGGCCTAAATTGGAGCTTGTTGATTGCTAAATCCCTATCAAAAGCTAAAGGTGTTAATGGCTCACTAAAGCCAGCACTTATGCTGAGAATATAAAGAATCTTTGTAGTTTGATTTTATACAGTGCTTGTAGATGGTTCTGAGGCTTGTCATCTTTGCCTTAATGCTTAAAAAAATTCATTTGTTGTTTTGCTTGATATTGAAAAAGGATTAAAAATTGGTTGAGAAAAGTTTTTTGGAGCTTGTTTTGTTGTTGGCAATAAAGTACATTTAATCGCTTTTACATTTAAAAGCTAGTTATTAACAATTTGTAAAAATTTGTTTGTATAATTGTTTTATTTTAAAATTTTTTTTTGATATCATTGGTAGAGAAATTTTTGTTTTCTCTACAAATTTTGAAAAGTGAGGCGAAAACTTGAGATCCTTTTTACTTGGAAGTAATTTCATAAATAGGGCAATGGACAAAGTCAATTTTTAGACTTGCTCTAATTTCCCACTGTTGCATTTAGGTTTGGACATCAAGTTCCTTTGGAAAATTTGATAAGTTTGTTGAAAAAGGATAAACTACCCCATTTTGAGGAGCATATTCTTTTTTAAACCAATCAAGAAACATTATATATTTTTCATGCTTATAAAAGAAATCATAATATGCTTGGTTGATTTGAATTCCTTGATTCATAAAATGCTTAAAAAACCAAAAATGCTTTTCAAAATTAGCTTAGGAATAAAAATCATTTCATATAAGATCTTTATTTAAAATAAATTCATTTTCTAGAACATTAAGCTCATGGTCAACAAATGTTTGATCTGGAAAAGCCATTTGAGATGCTATTAATGAATTTGGTGAACTTTGCCTTTCATAGACAATTTGAGGAAATGTGCTTTTAGTGTTGATACCAACTAAATTTGAACTTGAATATTGTGATGGAAGTCTATTAGACAAACTCCTTTGTAGGTAGTTTTAAATTTGGCTTTCAAGATCTTCGTCATTACTAAACTTATATTTGGTGCTTATGGAGTGTCTAAATCAAGCAAATAAGACATTGACATTATCATTAGGAAATTGTGTGATTTTATGAATGGCTTGTGTGGCAAGAGGTTGGGGTGTAGTTACACCTTAGAACTTTTAAGTGTCAATAAGTGACACTTCATGCCACTTAATGAACTTAGGTGTTTAAATGTTTGCTCAATGAATGTTAATCTACCATAAGATTATTTCCACTCTTGTGATATACTTGAGTGCCTTTGTGTTAAATCTATCTTCATAACCTTATAATGAATTTGGTACATTAGGCTCAAAGGAATAGATCCTTTAGTAAATTTGTTGTCGTGAAACTTGATCTACAATGTTAGAACATCTGAAATGTTCTTGTCATGTAAAGAAACTGTGAAGTCAAGAAAATAATTAAAATAGATTAATCTTGAACACAAGCTTGTTTTTAATGATTACCAAAAGAGAATCATCAAAGTTGATTAACCTACAATCTCTCAGAGCTATTAAGACTGAGGTGTCTAAACCTTCTCTAGACAGAGGTTTGATGCCTACTAGAATGAGGCCAAAATGAAGAAAATTGTATTTCTTCATATGTTGCTTGATAAAAGCTTAAGAAAAGAGTTTGATGGTTTCAAAGGAGTCATGGAGATGTCGGTCTCTCTTTTTTATTTTAATGCTATAGTCTATGTTTTCAAAGAGCTTAAATTTACTCTAGTGGTAGATTTCTTTTTTAACTAACTTAAATATAAACCAATTGTTTATGGTTTTACTAAAGTTTTCTATACAATTTTTTTCCCTATTAATGACTCTACTTAAACTAAACTTAGAATCATGGCATGAGGTAGAGGGTCTAAATATGGTAGATATGGTTACTTAATATAGGGATATGCCTATATTAGCTTGGTTACTACAAGAATTCCTTACAATGAAACTTAAGATACAAGGATTTCACCTACCTACATCTTAATGTTGACCAACAATCTCACTACCTCCCTTGGGACTTATTACCAAGACCATAGTTATTCGGTTTCCTCCCATTACGCCATGCTCATGCTCAGTATCTCTCTTAGGCAACAAAACCAGCATAAATAGAACAGTGGAACCAATAAACCAAGGATACTATACTTATCCCCCCTAATGCATAATGAATAGGCTCTAATACTAATTAGAGTAAGATCGGTCAATAGGAACAATAATTATATATATATAAAATAGCCTAGGGGTTACTTTGCCTAATAAAAACATTTTTAGGACTATTAGACATAACCTTATCCTTTTGTCAAAGGAAATTTATACATAATTACTAAGTAAACTAGAAGACATAACTCATTTTCACTTTTTGAAATTACACCAATAGTTCCTATTATTTTCAAAAGATTGAAACTATAATAGATTTTTAACAATTTTAAAGTTAAATGCATAAATAATGACAACTTTCAATTTGAAACATTATATAATCAAATATATATTATAATAAATCTAAATAATATGGTAGACAAACTTTGAACCATGCATTTTCATTGGTAAGTTGTAGAAAAACTTCGCACAAATAAATTTTACAACAACAAATTTTTCATTAGTTTAATTGACCCATTTAAGGTCTTGCATCGATATCTTTTTTATAAATATTTTAAAGTCAAGTCATTTAACGTATTGAATCAACCTATATTTCACATCCATATAGGTAAACTAAGTATTTTTATCATAAAGTATTGTTTTAAGTTCATTAAGAGTTTATATAACTCATTGTCTTTGTATATTGTAGATACCAAGTACTATATGATACTAAAATAAAAAATAATTAAATATAGCATTTCAATCTCACTAATAACACATTTTAACTCATTAAATTCAAAATTTGACGTTGTATCAAAACATTGAATTGAGTTTCCATCCTTAGTGATCAATATATATAGGTTTGAGATTCGTCTCCTTGATGTCTTGTTCACTAAATCTCTTATCAATTATTTTGATTTATTAATCAATAAATATCTATACAAGGACTTTTTTGATACATTAACAAATAAGTGCATTTTTCTTTTCACAACTTAATTAAAAACTATCTACATAAAGGGTCTACACAATTATCGCACAGAAAATGCCTTTAGTCATATGATTAATGTGCCTATTCTTTAACTTTAATGTATTGGGTTGGAAACCCTCCCTTATCACCTCTTACCCTTTACCTTTATTTTTAAAGAGAGAATCAAGCATGCGTATATATCATTATTATTATTATTATGTTGTTATTGTTGTTGTTGTTGTTACTTTTATTGCTACCAACACTCGAACTCCTAACCTTAGTGAACATCATCGATGCATTACCATTAAGACAATAGGTGGGTGGTTTATATGTATGCATGTATGCGTGTATGTATGAACCATAGATAACCAATGAATGTACTTGATCAACTTATGCCATTTTCAATTTCAATGGACTTAAACAAACTTTAAGTAAAAGTCATGACAATAACCATCCATTAATTGCTTTTAGTCTAGTTGTCAAGCCTCCTTGCTTCCATTTATTGGGTCTAGGTTTGAAACCTATCAATCCAGGCAAATGTAAGAATGTAAATAGTCAAGACAATTTTTAGTTTGTTTAAGATTGGTTCATTTTGCTCACAAGTTAAGGTGAAATGATTTTGTTTCTAGTCAATCCAAATTTTAAACATTTTATGAACGAATTATTTAATTTTATAGTATTAATACAAATAATTAAAATGATAAAAATTATTTTTATAAATAGAATTAAAATGATAAAAATATTTTTTTATAAAATTAATTAATTAAAAAGTAAATTTATTTTAATATATAATTATAAATATAATAAATTATCTAATTGTATAAAATATTTATATTAATAAATTTATAAAGAGTCAATATATATAATTTTATATTATTTTTATAAAAAAAATTATTTAATACCTCAAATAAGTTTTTCAAAGATATTCTAATAGCCTAATATGAAAAATTTTTTAAAAAATTTAAAACTAATTTTAAATAATTATTAAATGAGTTATTTATAAATTTTAATGAGTAAAATTTATTTTTACTTTAATTTATTTATTAAATTAATTTTGATTTTAATTTGGAACGAAGTTTTATCAAGGCGAATCGTTAATCTTTTAGTGAATAAATTGATTTGTTTATACCCCTAGGTACATCTTCTGTATTTTCCGTCTTACTTCATAAGATTTATGTAAATGCTAGTTAAGAATGATAGTCAATGGGTGTATTAAAATGCGCCAACATAAATATAGAAATGACAGTATATTAAAATGTTAGGCTATGATAAAATGACGTGGTGGACAGATCTAAAATATTAATAAATGAAAATACCATGAAAAAAATTCAGTAATCATCCTCAATTTGAGAAAGCATGAAATATAAACATTTTTATTTTTATGTAAACATAAGTTTCACTTCTAATACTCATAAATTATATATTATTTAGTTCATGTTTAATGAATCTAACACTCGGGAAAAAAGAAGTATGAAATCATTATAATTATTATTATTTTTAAATCAAGAATCGAGTTGCTTTAAAAATTAAAAATAATAATAATAATAATAAAAAGAAACTATAGAGAGAGGACAACGTGGAGGCCGATTAAAGAAAGCAGAGACCCCACTTTAGTTTTTACGGAAAATAAAGAAGTAGCTAATTGTACCCCAAAACGCAAAGCCATCAATCCAAGGATCTCAACCTGGAAAGAACCCCTGATAGATCTAGACGCAGCATAGAGCAAATTCCCTGTGTTAATCTTAAAGGAACCCGCAGGCAGAGGCACCGCACCCACTTCAATAGAATCAATGGAGTGCTGCTGGAGATAAAGATGGTAGAGTTCCGATGTCATGTGACTTTTTAGCAGGAAAGAATCTTACTTTCGTGAATCCGAACGTCTCTAACTCTACATATTGCCCAAGCAATCATAAGCCGCATATCAAAGAAATCCAGGGTCCAAAGCACTGGCAAGATACCAAGGCCATTGGTCAAGAAGATTCTTGCAATCGATTACGAACCCGCAAGCCAAAAGGGAAAAGAAACCAAATCCCCTTGGCCTTCTCCCGGCACAAGTTGCACATTTCGCCCAAGCGCACTCCCTTGTTGACCTAAGGAAGTTTAGTTCGATGGTAGTCAGAATATTTTAAAAGATTTATATTTAATATAAAAATAAAAAATTTTGTTATATTTATTTTTAAAATAATATTTATTTTATATTTATAAAATAAAAATATTTTTTAAAAATTTTATATATAAATAAATAATATAAAATTTAATCTAACATTATATGTGTTATTAAAAAAAATAATTTTTAAAAAATATAAAAATTATATTATTTTTTCAGTCATAAAAATTATTTTAAAAAATAAAAGTTATTTTAAAAATAATATTAAATATGTCTTAAATATTTATTTTTATTTTAATTTAACTTAATTTTTATTACATTTATATAATAATATTCTCATTTTTGCTAACAGGGTGCTAAACAAAATGTCGTTGTACTTTCACTCGTAGAAACAGAGGCAAACGCCAAGTGATAAGCCGTCGGAACTGAAAATTTGCCAGAGCAGATAGGTTGCCACATTAGACGATCCACAGGAGCTCGAATGCTTAGAGCGATAGATTGGAGAATGCTAAGCCCAAGCATAGTTGGAGCTATAACTGAAAGTAGAAGTGAGAAAAGAGCCGTGAGGATAGTATCGACCGCCAACAAAGCTAGTGAGCCTCAAAGCCTGTTTAGACAGACAAGAAAGCTAGATTGAAGTATCGAAAATCAAAAACTCAACAGGTCCACCATGATCCCTCGAATGACACATGCGTTGCCAAGATGACCAATGTAATTTCCTCTGCATGTCTGAAGAACCCTACTAAAACTTGTTTACCAAACTCTCTCGGTCTCAGCAGAAAGTCACAGACAGAGCTTAAAACATCCGTGTTACTTAAAGAAGCATGTTACTACAAATAATTGTGGACGCCGTGGATGGCAATGTCCAAAGGCACCAGAGCATACATGCATCCTGGGCCGCCGTGGGCCTGCTTGAAACGTCCGTGAGCGTACGCGTGCTCACACGCGCATGAGCTTGTGGGCTTATGAATAAGAGCAGGGGTAAGAATGACAATGGCCCCGCCTCGTAGGGTCCCGACTTACCCTCTTTTGACCGGCGCTGGGTCAAATAATAATAATAATAATAATTGGCACTTCTGGATCGTACGAACCACCAAATTTTAATTACGAATGGGACAGCAATGATATTTATAACTTTTATTAAAATTTATGTGATATTTTGTGTAAGAATAATTTAGACAATTATTATTTAATTAGAATTCAGTTTGTGAGAATTATTAATATGAATTTAGTATATTTTATTTGAACAATTGTAAAGAAATACGCAACAAGTTTTCATTGATACAATTGAATAATCCCCAGCACAATAAGTGCTTCGTTTAATAAAAAGCTAAAACACGGCGTAAAGAATCAGGCACTACGGATTCAAGGAAAAATGAAAAAGAAGCAAAAAAAAAAAAAAAAAAATGAAAGAACAAGAAAGGGCAGACTATTAGCAAAAGAGCTCACCTAGATCTATTATTCAACGTGAAGGTGATAAGAAGCTACGAGGTTTCAATGTTGTTGGTGATCAGAATGAGAGTATGTGGATGATGTGTTTGCGTTTGATTAAACTATTTGAGTTTGTTAGTTGTGAGAAAGTGCAATATGAGATTTCTCGAAAACTGATGAGTGGATGAACATGTTTGTAGTCTAAGAATTTAAAAAACTGGTAATTTGTTATTAATTTAAAAGTCAATCTAAGATTTTTGAGAATTGTGTAACCTTACCAATTTTCCTCTCCGCAATTAAGGAGTAAGCTAAAAATTTTTGTTACTTAGTGCAATACTTTTATGTATCTAGATAATAATGCTAGCCCATATTCACACCCAAGTCCCTTCAACGCTATAGGCAGCACCCATAACTTGGAAAAGGCAAATCATTCTCTAGTCCTTCACATTCTTTCTCATTTGTCCTCATCTCTCTCACTCGTTGCCATCTTAGCCATCTTGTCCACCTCTCCCTGCCCAAGCAACGAGTTATTTTCATGGATAGTTATTATTGGAGATTTTACCTAGAATTTCTTCAATTTGGTATCATAGTTTTTGCTTACATAATTCATATGGGTTAAGAAATTTCTCTTTTACTTTTCCCATTTTAAAATTTTTAACCCCAATCCTTCATGTACCAATATATATGTGAATATTAATATGGTTGAAATTGAGAAAAAAAAAAACTTTGATTGTTTTTTTTTTAACTTAATCATTTATATTTATGTGACAATTTTTTATGATTCATCAATTGAGAAAAATAAAAGTTAAAAAAAAGGAAAAAATTAATCCTAAAATTCTCTTTTCTTTCTTAAAAAGGATCAACCCTAAGTTAGTAACCAATTTTACAAGTAATTGCATTGTATTAAATGAATCATGAAAAATTGATAGCGATGCTTTATACCACATGGTGGGTAATGATGGGGTTCTAAGTGAAATTGAATATATTTTTACCTACAAGTTAGTCAATATACTTGATAAATCCATATTATATGTGGCTTATATTGGAAAAAAAATGGAGTAACTCCAAATATAAACTTAAAAAATGTTATATTTGTTCCAAGTTTTCAAGTAACCTTTTATTAGTTGTAAAAATTATTTGACTTTAACTGTTTAATCATTTTTTTTCCTAAATCTTGTGTTTTTTAAGACTTGCATATAAAGACATTGATTGGATAAAGTTCACCAGTTAGAAAGAAGCTTTGTAATGACAAGGTAAAGTATTTCTTAAAAGAATTCAAGTTTGTGGCATATGCACCTCGGCTAGTTGCTAAGTAACAAATTTCATTATTTGCATAATATTTTTTTTTTTTTGAATAAATCAATTGATGTTTATGATGCTTGTCATAAGGTAAAATAAACTCATTCTTCTTTTATAATTAGCAATACACATTATGTATATAGTTTTGATCTTATTCATGTAGATATTTGGAAACCCTATTCTATTATTACCCTCAATAGAGCCCATTACTTTTTTATATAATAGTAAATGATCATTTAAGATGTACTTGGATTTTTCTCATGAAAAATAAGAGTGAAACTTATGATTACCTTGTCATGTTTTACAATTTTGTAGAAATACAATTTAAAGCCAATATTAAAACTATAAAAAGTGACAATAACATTTAATTTTTCACCTTAGAAAAATTTATAGATGCATATGGCATTGACCATCAAACAAGTTGCACAAATACTTCATAAACTTTATGTTTTCAGACTAACTTACCTTTGAAATTTTGGGGAGAATGTGTCTTAACTGTTGTATACTTTATAAACCTTATACCTACATCTATCATTGGAAACAAAAGTCCTTATGAAGTTTTTTTTCTCAAAAAGCCACATAATTATAAGAAATTAAGAATTTTTGGATCCCTTTGCTATGCTTACAACCATGATAAGCTGAGGGATAAGTTTTCTACAAGAGCATACAATTGTGTTTTCCTTAGATATTCATGTGGCAAGAAAGGATATAAAGTGTGTAACTTAGAAAAAAAGAAGATATTTGTCTTAAAAGATGTTGTATTTTATGGGAAAATATTTTTTTTTGGACTAAATACAACATTTCCACCTTATAATGAGATATAGATTGCACATTTCGACATGACAAATAACAATCTACCTATTAAAGATAGTCCATTTATTGAGAATTCATAAATCCAATTCACTTAAATGAACTCAATAGTTCATGACTAAACTAGCCCACCAACAATTTTTAGCCTTAATACAAAAATGGCAACCAATTCACCAAAAATTTCAACTATCCACAATCTAACACTAAATTATATAAAAATAGTATCCTCACTAAGCCTAAAACACATCAAGAACATATCTTATAAGCTGACAAGTTTTGAGTATACTCTGTCCCCATCCTTTATCCCATCTTAAGGTACTATGCCAATGTCAAATTTAGGTAAGGTCTATCCTTTGTCTCATAATTCAAATTATTCACACATTACCAACTCAACAAGCTTTTCTTACATTTACATCCTCTCTCAATGAATCTAAGAATTATTATTAAGTTGTATAAGATCTTAGGTGGAAACATGTCATGCAACAAAAAATTGATGCATTAAAACTCAATCACACTTAAACTTTAAAGGACCTTTTAAAAGGTAAGAATGCTATTGATTCCAAGTGGATTTATAAAATAAAAAACAAATCTAAATGTTCTATTGAACACTTTAAGGTACAATTAATGGTTAAAAATTTTACACAAGTGGAAAGTATAGATTATCATAATACTTTTACACTAGAGACAAAGATTACTACTTTGAGATGCCTACTATTAGTGATTACTGATTGCCATTGACATATATATCATTAGATGTAAATAATGTCTTTTTGAAGAGAGATTTAATTGAAGAAGTGTACATGAAAATGTCTCGAGGTTTTGTTACACTAAGTGATAATAGAATGTATTAATTATGAAAATCATTGTATGGGTTCAAATAAATTTCAAGAAATTCGTATCAAAAGTTTTTAAACAATCTCCACAACCTTAGTGTTGGGTAGTTAGCAATTGACAATTCCCTTGAAGTGGAGTATTGATTGAATTGGTGCTTTGACATCAAAATGTTAGGAGAGGAAGATAAGGAACAGAGGAATAATATAATTGACTAGAAGGAGCAACGAAAGAAAGACGAAGAAGGGAAGGGAGAGAAAATTAAGAAAAGACTGAGAGAGAAACGGGAGTGTATTATTTTACTCATCCATAACTAACTTCTTTCTTGCGTCACACACATATATGTAAGGTAAGGATTTCAAAACAATCGTCTCACGTCTCTCCACTTATATAGTAATTAAAATTAAAATGAAATATTAAATAATTACAACAACCTATTGGATTATTTATTAGCCTCATGGACTACTAACATTGGTGCTTTGAGCTACTTTTCCTATGGGTTTTGATCCTAACAAGTCGGTTATATTTTCTTATTTTATATTTTATCTTTATTTTAATTAAAAAAGTAGTTAATGACATTAATTATTCCTAAACTATTAGTTAATAATTTTAATTAAATGATAACAAATGAACCGGACTCAAAAGATTTATAAGGCCCCATCAACTTTTCATCTCATGTAGATATTATTAAATCTTTTTATTACGGCATGACTTCGTTAATGTGCTATGCCATAACTTTTAATACTTAAAAATTTTGTGATAGTTAAATTATTAAACTTTTTAGATTATAATATATTTATTAACACATGAAAAGGTAATAATTTTTATAAATATTAATCTTAAACATAATATATTATAAAAAAATAAAAAATATTTAAAATATAACTTTTTTTATAAAATTTTCACAAATCACGTGTCTTTAAAGTCACTTTTTTTTTTTTTTTTCTGTTTTTATATTTTTAAGAGAGAGGGTGAGCATTCAATGGTATCATTGCACATTACCTTGCAAAGTACGAGGGTAAGTCCCACGTGGGGAGAAAATTTAAGGTAGAGTCATGACCTTTTCTGTAAAAACACCCTATCTCCTACTTTTGTAGTGCGCACGATGCTGTAGCCAACTACAAAGATCCGTACCGTAAATTATTAGAAACGCTCAATTTTTGACTTTTTTAGGTTTTTCTTTTAAAAAAAATAATTTTAATTATAATTTTAAAACAACTCTAATACTAATTAAAATATAATTAAAAAGTTGATTTTTTTTATTAAAATATTAGATTTTGGTGCTTAAATCTTTCCATTTTTAAAAATAAGAAAAAAAGGGAAAACAAGACGTGAGATCCTAAGTCTTGTTTGCTTTGTCTCAATTTTGGAAGGCCGTTTCAAACACGACGCCTTGTAAAACTTCCTCGCCCTTGCTCTCTTCTTTCGCACTTTCCCGGTTGGTGGGTTGGTTGCGGAGAGCAGGTATTACTTTTGTCCGGATAGTGAAGTTTAAAGGTATGGCAGCCCTTGGATCCCCCCATCCCCACCTTTTTTTTTTTAAATATGGAACTTGGAATTGGGTGATTGGGTGTCATTTGATCAAATTTTTGGTTTCATCTGTGGCGTTCGAGTTGATTAGTGGTTTTCTCGTTGTGGGTTTTGCTCAATTTTCCTTCCTCTTGTCTCTGTCTTTTATTTTTTTGTTTTGTTTTGTTTTTTTTTTTTTTTTTTTCTGAGGCGTTTAGAGTAGAATTAGGGTTTTGCTATGATTGTGATGTTTCTTCAATTCATTTGAGAAAGATCCAGTCTGTGTTTTTTTTTTTTTCTTTTAATTTATCTTTGCCCTTATCATGGGGGCTTGTGTTCGTTTTTTTTTTCTTGCGTTTTTTACTTTTTATTTTTGTTTGGCCCCAAATGATGGTAAATAAGAATATTTACTTAGCTACCCAATTAGTTGTGACTCAAGAGGCTTTTGAATCTTACTGGGGACGTGGTTTTTTGCTTATGAACCTTTACTTAGGCATGAATTTTTTGCAGATTCTTTTCATAAGTCTGAAGTAATTCTATTTGGTATCCAAGGTATCATGACTTCACTGGGTTGTGTTTGTTTGATATTGGATGTTATTAATGTTAATATTGTATTTGATTGTTTGTTTCTTCTAGTTATAGTTCACTGATCTATTATTTGCATATCTTTTCTTGTTTTTTGACAGAGAATAAAAGTAAATGACAGGAATGGGAGTGTCGAGAGATTATTCTCGACATAGATCCTGTTCAGGGAAGAAAACATTGAAGGGCTGCACAGTGCAGGAAAATCTTGATAACATTGTGATTATTGATGTTGATAGTGATGGGTTTGATAATGTTATCATCATTGATGTTCCTGAGTCTTTGCAGCGGAAATTAAGAGGTCGTAGTGTCCTTAGAAAAGGCAAAAGATATTCGTTTCCTGGAATAATATGCATTGATGATGATGAAAGTGATAATGTTGAGCTCCCTGAAAGTAATTCGGAGAGTGGTGGAGACATAGATAGTGACGGCATTTCAAGTTCATGTTTTCCTTTTGCCTCAGACAATAAGTGTAATTGTGTTGATGCACATGCTAATGTCTCTCGGCTTATCAACAAAGAAAGATCGGCATTCAAGTTGTCAAAATGCCAAAGACATTCTCCCACGGAAACTTCCTCAGAAAATTATAATAGGTTGGAGTCTGAATCTGATAGTGATTCATCCCAAAGTGATTTTTCTGATTGTGAATGTATGGAGGGGTCTTTTGGGGAGCTCAGTGAACACTGGAAAAAGGCTCATCTGAAAAGAAACTCTGGTGTAAATAAGGCTCAGAGTGTTCCAGAGTGCCAGTCTACCCATAGTAGTACTGATCACAATTTTGATTTGCAAAACAAGACTAAACAACATGTGGAAGCCTCTGGTGTCTCTGGTTCAAAAAATCCAAATTTTGAAAGAGTAGACACTTCTTCAGCAACTGGTACTGGAGATCGAGTTGTGGGTGCTGATTCTTTCATTCCACATATGGAAAATCTTTTTGCCAGGTGCAAGGCTGATCAAGAAAGTGATGCACAGTTTCATCCAACAAGGACTTTTTTTCAGGGTAGTGAAGTAAACATTATGGGAGACCATTCTTTTCCAAATTCTGAGCAAAGGCATGGCGTACATTCTGTTAGTGAGAAAGCTAGCTTTCAAGATGAAGATGTGTTTCTGTACAAGTTCCCTTGTTCATCTGTAAAGCATAACATACATCGAAGGAGGGTTGTATCTGAGGAAACAGTTAAAGAATTTACTTGTCCAACTTCTAGTTCTGAGACTTGTTCAAATGAGGCTCAATTTAAAAGTGCCAGTTCCTTGGAGAAAGGAAAAACTGTATCTGGAGAAAAGTTTGTGTCAGATGTTCCATCCTCTAAATATACAGTGGTTGGGAATTCTATGGATGATGTTAGAGCTGTTCCTGATGAATCCTTTAGGACTTCCTCCTGGGGCAAACCAATATTCACGCATGAGAAAGCTGGTCAGCATTTTGTGGAGAAAATAAAGTCTGGGGAAAGGACCTTTTGTCGGAGTCAATGCCATGAAACACTGAATAAGCCTGGGACTTCAACTTTGCCAGAGAGAAAGGAGTGTTCTACTGATGCCACGCCTAATATTAAAAAGTCTGATGAAAGGGATTCAGTATGTGCTTCTCCTACTGATAGCGTGCCTGATATTCAAAGAGATATAATCAATGAACGAGAAGAGCTCAAGAAGACAGATGAATACAAGCGAGCAGTAGAAGAAGAGTGGGCAGCCAGGCAGCTACAACTAAAACTCCAGGTGCAGTAACTTGCATATCAGTCCCTTGATTAGTTTCTTCTTTCGATGTGATGTGGTAACAAAAATATAATGGAGAAGTGGTGAAGCTGATTTGTGTCTGCTTGTGACCTACCATCTGCATGTGTTATGTGCATGTCTACCCGATTGTTTTGTCATAATAATACTTTAGCAATTATTTTGCTCCTTTGTAGGCTGAAGAGGCTCAACGATTGCGCAGAAGAAGAAAAGCTGAATGTTTGCGTATTTTGGATGTGCAGAAAAGGCAAAAACAGCGAGTGGAAGAAGTGAGAGCAACACAAAAGATGGTGTGTTCATTTTTGGTTCCCCTTCTGCCATCCCCACCATCTACAAATAGTTCCTTGCAAAATTGTCACCCTCTGTGTGTGTTTTTACTCCCTTCTTTCTTCTTCTAATATATTCTGGAAATTTACTAATGTTACTGTAATTGGCCTCTCTATGCTATATTTAGGATGAGGAGAACTCGAGCATGAAGGAGAGACTTCGTGGTGAAGTAATAAAGGAGCTGCACAAGTTGGAAATGACATGCTTTGATATGGCTTCATTGCTTCGTGGCCTGGGAATCCATGTGGGAGGTGGCTTCCATCCCTTATTGCCTGAGGTGAGTCACTAACTAATGCAGCTTATTTGTGTGACTTTATTATTAAATTGTGATGATGCTATGTAATTTGATCAAAGTCCTGAGAATCTCTGATGTGACCTACCTACAATGGTCCTTTGCTTTTCCTGATTAAGGAATTCAATCTTCTTGTTACAGTATCTGTCTATACAACTGTATGAATAGATTTGTGTATCTTGTTGCCTCTGCAAGTAGTGACTTGTTGGCCATGGGTATTGGCTTAAATGTTACCTCACATCCTTTCCTATTGTTTGGGCTAAAGACAGAGAGGTTGGGTGAAATTTCATGTTATTAAGCGGTGGAATTTTGTATTTTTTTATTAATGATGATATTCCATATTCAGGTGCAGGCAGCCTATAAGCGAGCCTTACTGAAATTTCATCCTGACCGAGCATCAAGGACTGACATTCGTCAGCAGGTTGAGGCCGAGGAAAAATTTAAGCTTATTTCTCGCATGAAGGAAAAGTTTTTGTCCTCGTGACACTGGTCAATTCTCAATAGGCCCTTTTTATTTTCAAAAAAAGAAAAATTATTCCTTTGTACATGAGAACAATTTTTACTGCAGAAGTTTTCTTTTCCGCTTTCTGTAACACACTTTAGATCGAGGGTTGAGGGAAAATGTACTGTCTGCTGTTTCTAACTTGTCAAACAAGATGGAGTATTTTTATATTGTATATTTTGCTATTAAGTCAAAAATTATTGTTTAAATGTTGTTCCATGTGCTTCGGCGATGGAGAATGGTTACATGTTTTCCATGTCGGCAATAATGCAAGGCAACCCCATGTGAAATGTGCGAACACAAGCACTAACCATAAAAACCGTGCCATGGGCTTTTTCCTTTTGACAAATTAACAGGCACTGACATGACAAGGTAATTCGTGGCATTTGGGGAGCTTTGAGTTGATGAAGCACGGGAGAATTTCATTTGGTCTGAAAAGGACGAACTCTAAGGATTTACATTGTCTGTCATACCACTCGTGTACACTCTGTATTTATAAAATCTAGTTCACAATGACTGGAGCATTACCTGATGTCAATTTTGTGGGTTTATGCAAGGAATGCTAGAGAGAAAGAAGGACATAACTAGAAGAAAAAGGAGACGAAGGATAAGATCTGGAGCAGGGAATCGGGGCGATTGGGAACAGACTGTTGGAGAGGAAGAATTCATTCCACAACAGAATCATTGATTATTACTTCTAAGTTCCAACTAACACCAATGGAATCAAACGTGGTAGAATTTTCCGTTGTGACTTCCGGAAATTATCTTTTGTAACCCTGGTCGCCAATTTGCAAATCTCTCTGGTTCGAAGAGGTGTAAATCTTCTCTCCATACGTGTTGATTATTGTGAAGTGGTAGAATCGATGTCCTGGAAGTCGTTTTTGCTGGAACATGCAGCTTCCCTTGCCTGAAATCTCTTATGTGCTAACCTTGAGAGATTGAAAGCAGGGCACGGCGTTAGAGATTCATTAATGATCATGCTCACCTGAAGAGGAAAATATGACAGAATTTTATACGCAAAACTAATTAAGGGTCACATAAATGCAGATAAATTGACGAATTGACATTAGAGGTATGGTGTGCTTACAGTCTTCCATTTTACAATTCCATTTGGACTCGATGCCCTTAGCCAAATAATTCAGGCACTTCTTCCTTTTCCCTGTCCTGCCAATCAGTGTGAATTGCTGGCAGGAAAACATTCCAGGCAAGTGAGCTTGTTACTGTTTCATGACCAGAAGCTTAAAAAGAGTTGCATTTGTCGACCAGATCATCAATTGATATCTTCTTTATTTAATCATTGTCATGATATGCCTTCATAAGTAGTCCAACCATGTCACTTCCATAACCATCAAGTTCAACCCTTGTTGCTTCCTGCTGTCTTGACTGTCCCTCCAATTCCACATCATCTTGCGTTGTCAGAAATTTCCTGCCAAAGAAGGTTATACTCACTTAAAGGAGCAGAAAATGACCCTTGTGTAGAAAGGGAAGGTTATATATAAGGGATTTGTCCTAAGATGGAAACCAGAAAAGAGCCCAAATGCAGGCTGAAGTGCCAGTTCATCTCCTTCAACTGATTCTTTACTGGTGTATACATTACCAATCCTTTTAGCTTGTTAGGGAAGAGAGGGAAAAAGTATACCTTGTCCCAGGAATTGCAACTTTGAAGTTGTTTCTGGCAACAATTTCACCCATCTTTGTGTGCAATTCAGATATGCCTATCCTTCTAAGTAACAGCTTCCAAAAGCTGCACTTGACATTAGTTCTGGTGCCAGGACCCTGAATTCCCAGTATACCTTGATCTCCTTTGTTCCACTAGGCCTCCATCTTTCTAGCATTGATTCCAAACTTACCAATCACTGCTTGGATCAGACCCTACGACCTATAAGACTTGTTTGCTGCAGAGATTTCTCTCCATGACTTGAAAGTTGGTTATGGCAGTTAAGGAGCTGTTTCAAGAAGTTGCCTCTCCTTCCGAAAGCTTTTTCACTTTTTGAAATATCATTACTTTGCAAATCAAGTAAATCAATAATTGTGTGATAGTCTAAGTGATTGATAATTATTCTATTTAAAATTTCAATTTGAAATTCAAGTTGTAAAAGTTGCACAATCTCAACAATTCCTTATTTTGAATTTTGAATTCTTGTATTATGTGCATATATTATAAAACTAAATCAATGACAAGTATCATCTTTTGTCAATTTCAAGCTCTTTTCCTTATTTCTTATTCCTTGTGTTTCACTTGCTTTTGATTAGTCTTATTCGGTGTTTTGCTGATAAGAAATAATAATAATAATGAAACTAGAAGCAAAAAATAAAACTATCCTTGGAATTGAAACCAAGAGTGGTATTAGCACTTGAAGCTCTTCGTGTCAACTAATTTTAATGAGGTAAAGAGAGTTCAAACACATAAAACACTAAAGAGTTAGTAATCACATACTCTTACATGGCTTTAACCAACTTCTCTCCCCCCGCCCACTTTTAAAATACATTAGTGAAAATTACACATAGTGGACTGTCATGATGAAGACTTACCTAAGAACTTTTGACCTTTAAAAAGTAAGAAAAAAGGGATCTAAATCTTTCTCTTTGCCAACAAACCCTATCGTGGCTCAATTAAAGCATCATAGTGAGTAAGTTTCTAAGTAATATAAGGTTTTGACTTGTATTCACTCAACTATTACTAAGACCATCTTCAACATGATAATGGCATGTGACACAACAATAAAAGCTTAGGACAAACTAAAAAAGGAATTTGGTGGCAGCTCTAAGGTTAAAAGCATGTGACTCCTTAATCTCAAAAGGGAGTTTGAGTTCTTGAGAATAAAGGATACAAGGATGATAAAGGACTATAATGATAAGTTGCTAAAAGTAGTCAACCAAATAAGGATGTTAAGAATGGACTTTTTAGATAGAAACATAGTCCAAAAGGTCTTTATGAGCATTTCAAAGAGGCTTGAATTCAAAATCCCCTTTCTAGAGGACTCTAGGGATCTCAATGTCATTTCCTTGGGTGAACTTATTAGTGCTCTTCAAGCTTATGAGCAAAGAAGGCTTTTGAGGCAAGAAAACATAATTGAGAGAGCTTTCTAAGCTTCCTACAATTAGAAAAGTTAAGCCAAAAGGAGAAATGGTGTCAAGCAAACTAATAAAGAAGCTAAAACTAGCAAAGGCACTAGCAAAAGACAATTGCAAAAAAACTAATCACTTTTCTAAGTTTTGTTGGAAAAAATTAAACATTATATGCAAACTTTATAATAAAAGGGGCACTCTGAGAGAATTTGTAGAAACAAAGATAAAATGTCTCAACAAAAGCCACAATAATCCAATCAAGAAGCACAAGTTGTTGATAGTGACCAACTTATAGAAGAATACATATTTTTAGTAACTTTTAATACTAGAAAAAGTGTTGTAGGAGTTTGGTTAGTAGACAGTGGTTGTACTAACCATATGTCTCCTACACTTGAAGTCTTTAAAACTCTTGATTAGAATTTTAAGTCTAAGGTTATGATTAGTAATATAGAGTACCTTGATATGCAAGGCAAAGGTGCTACAATTGTTTAAACTCCTGCAAGTATTAAATGCATTATTGGTGTACTTTTTGTGCCTAACATCAACTAAAATTTACTTAATGTTGGGTACTTTATAGAAAAAGGTTTTTCTTTAATATTCAAAGACAAAACCTACATCATTTATGATGATGTAAGTCTCACTTAATCAATATGTCTATGAATGGAAGGGAAAAAGCTTCCATTTAAACACAAAGAAACTATCTCATCTTGCCTTACCTATCATGATAAATGATTCATCTTTATGGCATAAAAGGCTCAGTCACTTTCATTATGCTACATTTCAAAAGTTATAGCAAAGAAAACTTGTAAATGATTTGCCACATATTACTTTGTTTGATCCTACTTATGTATATAAGACTTGCCAATTAAGGAAACAAACCAAACTTCCCTTTTTCCCAACTCAATTTTCGAGAGCTAAAGGGAGGCCAGACTTATTTCATTCAGACCTCAATGGTCTTATGAGAACTAGTTCTCTCAATGACAATATCTATTATATCTTATTTATTAATGACTTTTCTAACAATTGTTTAACTTTTATTTTTTTTTAAAGGAAAGATATAAGTGCTTGTTATCTTTCAAAACTTTTAAACTTGAATAGAGAAACAATCTAAACACCTAATCAAGGCAATTAGAACAAATAATAGCTTATAATACATCTCAAGTTAGTTTAAATTAATCTACATCATTATTAAGATACAATAACAAATAATAGCTCCTTACTCACCTTAACAAAATGGGGTGTGTGAAAGGAAAAATAGAACTGTAATGGAAATGGCTACATGCTTAATGGTAGAAAAAAACTTACCTAAAAGGTTTTGGTTTGAAACTATTGCAACCTCTATTTATCTCTTAAACAGGAAACCAATTAAGTCTTTACTTTATCTAACTCCCTTTGAGTCTTAGTTTGATAACAAGCCTTCTTTAAGTCACTTAAAGGTATTTGACAACATTTTTTATGCTTTTGTGTCAAAAAGTAAAAGAACCAAATTGGATTATAAAACCACTCTTTCCATTTTCATTAGTTACTCAACCATATTTACAAATTACAAAATCTATAATGCGATTATTAGCAAAATCTTTATTAATAAAGATCTCAGATTTCATGAAAGTGAAAAATGAAATTGAAACCTATCAAAAGTTTAAGCTAAAAGAAGCCAGCCTTCAAAAGGTCTCTAATTATAAAAGTAAGATTTCTACTCCTCTAGAGAAGAAGATGTTGATCTCTTATGTATAAAAGGAATTAGAAGCTTGATAGATGTCTATGAAAGATGCAAGGTTGTAATCTTTGAACCCTCATCATATCATGAAGCATCAAACATAGCAAAATGGAGAAAAGTAATGCAAAAAGAGATAGATTCCATCTACAAAAATGACACTTGGTAACTGGTTTCAAAACTAGATAACAAGAAGTCAACAGTAGTTAAATAAATCTATAAAATCAACTTGTTAATGGCTCTATCAATAAACTTAAGGTCAAACTTGTGGCAAAAGGCTTCTTATAGCAACTTGGTGTGGATTATACTAAAACCTATGCATCTATTGCTAAATTAGATACTATTAAACTCCTATCTATAGTTATAGCACATAAAGGCTAGTTTATACATCAACTAGATGTCAAATGAGATCATATAGATTAGTGTGAAGGATTTATCAAAAAGGGAGAGGAAGATGAAATTTACCTACTGAAAATGGCTCTTTATGGCCTCAAGTAGGCACTAAGAGCATGGTATACTAGAATCCATAAGCACTTGCTTAAGTTGGGATTTAACAAGAGTTATAATGATGCAACCCACTATATCATATAAAAGGACCTCATCTTCTTTATCTATTTCTTTATGTTAATGACCTTATGGTCATTAGAAATGATCATAAAAGTATACTTAAATTTACAAAGGATATGATACATCAATATGAAATGATTGATTATGGCAAAATGCATTACTTTCTTGGCTTATAAATTTACCAATCACAACAAGGGATCTTTGTAAATCAAGCAAAGTCTGCACATATAGTGCTACAAAAGTTTTAAATGGTTGTTTACAAAAGCTCAACAACACCAATCACTCCTGGAGACAAGATCCAAAAGGAAAATGGTAACCCCATAACAAATGAAAATAATTACAAAAGCATCATAGGCTACCTATTATTTTTGTTTACTACAAAACTAAATATCATGTATGTTGTAAGTCCATTATCCAGATTCATGCATGCTTCTAGAGAGACACCACTCAAAGCAGCCAAAAGAATACTATGGTATGTTAAAGGTACCTCTAAATTAGAAATCATGTTTGAAAGCAGAAAAGAAATGGAACTCATTGGATACTCAAACAGTGATTAGGCAAGGTCATTTAATGACATAAATAATGCCTTAGGAAATGTGTTTACTCTAGGATCTAAGGTTTTCAATTGGAGCTCAAAGAGACAATCAATTGTGGTGCAATCCACAACTAGGTTAAGTATATTGCAGCAATCTCAGTAATGAATCAAGCTTTGTAGATCAAAAAGATACTTGTTGATTTAAAGCTTGAACAAATAAAAGCAACTACCATCTTCTGTGACAATCAATCCACCATTGCTATTTCAAAGAACCCTATGCTGTATGGAAGGACTAAACACTTCAAAATCAAGCTTCATTTTATCAGAGAAGCTCAAGAGAATGGTGATGTGAACTTGACTTATTGCAACTATAAAGATTAAATGGCAAACATTTTAACTAAAAGCCTGCATAGACCAAGGTTCAAGGAGTTAAGAAGAAAACTAGGTAAGCAAAATTATGGCACCAAGGAGGAGTGAAGATCTTGATGGGGCCACCATTTTGCTACTGTACTTTCATTGCTGCAAGTTTGCAAAGATTTCCCTTTATAACTTAAAAGTTGGTTATGGTAGTTAAGGAGTTGCTTCAAGAGGTTGTCTCTATTTCCAAAAGCTTTTTCACTTTTTGAAATATCATTAACTTAGAAATTAAGTAAATCAATCATTATATGATAATTTAAGTGATTACTGATTATTTTAATTCAAATTTTAATTTCAAATTCAAGTTGTAAAGGTCCCAACAATTCCTTATTTTGAATTTTGAGTTCATATTCTATTTGTATATATTATAAAACTAAATTAATAACAAGTATCATCTTCTGTCAATCTCAAACTCATTTCCTTGTTTCTTATTCCTTGTGTTTCGCTTGCTTTTGATTAGCCTTGCTGGTTGTTTAGCTAATAAGAAAAAAAAAAAAAAAAAAGAACCAGAAGCAGAAGCAGAAAATCAAACCATCCTTGGAATTGAAACCAAAACTTTGCAAAGATCTTTGGCAGCAACATGAAGAACAAACACAAGATCCTACTTTCAAGCTTTCCCCATGAAAAAGCATGATTTGAAAATTTATACATCTTAAACCATCTTGCACGTTGGGATACCATACCAAATGATAAAGTTCATCCCAATTTATTAGCTCGGAAAACTCTTGAATATTGAAATTTAACAAAATAGATTGAAGTCAGAGAATCATGTCATGTGATAAGTCCATGGGGCTGCTTGTTACTTCAGTTCTAATCTTGGTGATCACTTCAGTATTCTCATGTGGGAATCTGTAGTAAGTGCCTCTATAACCGTTTGATCTCATCGCAGACTTATGTGGATTGGGATCCGCCATAGTCTGTTGAAGAACTTGATGAGATTCAGTAGTAAAAACGGATACAAGCTGACTTAAAATAAAAATTCTCAGGGTCATTCAGACCTCGGCTCCTTTTTGGCTTACAGAATCATCATCGACCTAGTGCTTTCTACCCTAAGGCTTAAGGTTTTTTATTTTTATTTTTTTTCCATTGGCTATTAAAGATTCTGATTATAGAATCTATCTGCGTAGGCAGTAAAATCACTTACCAATCACAAGTGGTCCTTTCAGTAACTTTTTTCTTTTTCTTATTTATAAAAATTAATGCATTTTTCTAATACTTTTATTGTCATTTTTTGCTTGTAAAAAAAAAAAAAAAATTATATACATTTACAGTAGATGCAACTCAGAATAAATTACATTTATTTCTTCTGTCGTGATGAGTGAAACATGGCGACTGTAACATTTGATAAATTATATCATTCGCAAGAAAGGGTGATAGGGACTGCAGCATTCTTTATATTTGGTTTTGGTATTAGTAAGCTTCTCCTTTTAGCATGAAACTAGTAGAGTTGCAAAAGCAATTGGTCCAATCAGTTAGCCCCTTGTCCTGAAATGGTTGATAATGAAATTGATGATTACATTCGATTGTCCAGAAACCCTGCCTTATCAGATATTTCATTAGATATCTTATGTTTTTCTTTTATGTCAAGTCACAATACAAGGAAAAAGGGCAATACATCACTGTGGTTGGTTTAGAAAATCACTCGGGTAAACATAAGATACCATTAGACATCTTACAATTCTGATTTTACATTGCCTCCAGCATGACTTGAACTCCATACTGCGGGCGCAGTGCCATAAGTTGAACCGGCGCATGGATATAGTTATGCGACAATGTGAATCTGAAGCATTGCAGAATCATTGAGAGCGCAATCTTCATTTCTGTAGTAGCAAAGTCCATGCCCACACAACTTCGGTGTCCCAAACCAAATGGGAGAAATGCAGAGATATTATTGTTAGTAGCCTTAGCCAACCCTTCTGCAAATCTTTCTGGTTTGAAAAGATGAGCATCGTCTCCCCATATTTGAGGGTCAATGTGGCATGCCAGGTTAGGAATGAAGATATCCATCCCTGAAGGGATAACCAGATTTCCCAATCGGGCGCCTCTTTCGGCTTCTCTTATCAAATTAACAAATGGAGAAAATAGCCTCAGTGATTCATTGATTATCATGCTCATCTACAAGTTCAGAAGAGGAGAAAATTTAGATGCTGAGTTTGTAACCGAAAAGAGAAGATATAAACAAACTGAATCGAGGACAGGGCAAGAATTTTCTTTTTTACCATTTTCATTCTTGCTATGCCATCTGCTGTTGGATTGTGCTGGCCAAAGAGTTCAAGGACCTCATTCCTTGCTTTGTCTTGCCAATCTGTGTGGATGGCTAGCAGAAGAACTGTCCAAGACAATGCAGTTGTGGTGGTTTCTTGACCAGCAACATAAAAAACTTTGCACTCATCGATCAATTCGTCTAATGAGATATTCTTAGTCCTGTCCGGATCTTTATAAGCCTTCACAAGTAATCCAAGAAAGTCATTTCCAGGGCCATCCACTTCACTTTTCATTGCTTCCTCTCTTTTGTTTACAATATCTATTATTGCATCTCGTATCCCTTGTTGTAGTTGGTCAAATTCGATATCATCATTTGCTTTAAAGAGTTTTCTGTGCAGAAAGAGCCATGCTTACTAAAGTACAAAAGTAATAGAATCATTCCTTATTGAAGAGGCTTGAAGAAGGTTTACCTAATTAATGGAATTCCAGATTTGAAATGGCTTTTCCCAATTATTTGGGTCATCCTATTCAACATATTAAATATTTTCTCCCCTTCCTGATAGCTGCTTCCAAATGCCGTTCTCGAAATAACTTCTGATGTTAAAATCTTGAATTCATGGAATACTTCAATCTCTTTTCCTTCATGGTGCCTCCATCTTTTGATCATTGCCTCTACACTTACAATCATCGCAGGAAACATTTTCTGCAAAGATATTTATTTTGTAGTTCTGACTTGGGGGATTAATATTTTAGTATAGTTACATTACTCATACTTCAGAATTGGTAAATGTTAACAGCAACATAAACAAAACTTACTCTCAAGCTGTCTGCATGGAAAGCACGATTTGCTAGTTTGCGAATCTTAAACCATTTTTCACCTCTTGATAACGCAAGTCCATCCCCCAGCAATTTCCTGCTTTGTTCCTGCAGGGTCGTTTTGCAATACGTTTCATCTTTGTTGTTCAGGACTTCTTTGACCAGTTCGGGTTCGGTGATCACCATATGGGGCCGTGTACCAAACCAATACAGGAAGTTCATTCCTACAACAAATAACAATAAAAATTCACGTTAGCTTCAAAATCTGTTGGTTCAAGATCCAGGACTAGCGTAATTCAACTAAATGATTATTGCACCGTAGAGCCTGATCCACGAATAAATGTGGGGCAAAATCCTCGGAAGCATTTCATAGGACAATTCCATTGGATTGCTCATGGCTGCCTTCCTTGTGTTGGAGATTTCCTTGATGTTTCCATGGAGGAATCTGTAGGATGGGCCTCTAATTCCTTGTGATCTCATCATGGACTGTATGCGGATCGGTGCCAACCACACTTTGTTCAAGAACTTTAATAGAACATACAGAAAACATAAACACAAGAAACTTGTAACATAGATTTCTAGCTTTCCCATCTCCAGTCAAACAACGTATAATCAACTGTAAACTCAATACATCTAACCGATACTGCTTCTTATTATGTGGAGGGCTTGGGATCAATAATCGTCAGGGATGGCAGAAACCTAATAGATTCTGACTTCAGCTCATATGAATCAAATTCTGGTTGCCAGACAACGAGGGGACCTGCCAATCTCATACGGCATGGCTGACTGACCGATGCAGTTTGACCAAGACCACTTCCTTGGGAGCACACTTTGAAAATACAGACTCCATTACATCAGCTTTGTTTTTATATTGGATGTAAATGGTCGTTTAAGCGAACAACCTGAACCGGAGGCGCCTATACCAATTAGATTGGAATAACTTGTACTCCTCTTCTGCTATTTTTTTAGTGAAAAGTCAGATTCCGAATAAACAAGTTTTTTTGTTCTTTTCAATCTAATTGATTTTATCATCAAACAACTATGTTGATGAAATTTAAAAAATAATAAAATAAGTAAAATAAGTATTAAAATAGTGACGTAATCCTTTCCCTCGTCCCATACCTTCACGGCAAATCCTGATATGCAATTTGCATTTGTGAAACACGAAAGGGATCATTGTTTGATTTCCCAAGCCAGGTGAAGTTAAAACTATTTTGAATTCATCGTTCTACTCTCTAATTGTACTACATTATTCCTTCGCCCTGTACCGGAGTACCGTTTCATTTCTTTCAGCACTTGAAACAGTAGCTGACTGCACTTTAAAACACCGTTTCATGCAGGCCCCGTTGATCGCGTTGAACCGTTGAAGTATCTGTATTTATCAAGGAAATGTGTTTAACAAAGGAGAGGCGTAGAACAGGTCATGGTTGGCGGTTGGTCTACGTCTAAAAAAGAAATTGCGACGATGACAGAATATTTACTATAAAATACATCACTATCCAGAATCTTACGTACAGCTGATGACACTCACTCTCAATATTTTACACTAAAAAAAAAAAATACATGGGGTTTCTTTTTCTTTCTCGAATAAATGAAATCTTCTAAATATTAAAGCCTTTTAGAGCTCTATAATTCCCAATTCCAAAAGCTGCTAGCACATGCTTTTAGGAACCAAAAAATTTGAATTTTCTCATCTTCTCCCTAGCTGCAAGATATTGTTAATATCTTTGTTCATTTTTTTAAGTCATTCAATGTTTGCTACGAGCAGAGGTGTGGACATTAGTTTTCCTAGACAATGACATTAGCATTGACCGCCTCCTTTTTGGAAAATGAAACCTTATTTTGACTGCAGTATTTGTAAGGGCTGCCTCCCAATAGATCTCCACTTGACTTGAATTATCTCAAGATATAGCTAGTCTTACTTAAATAAGAAACAAAATTAATTAAAGAAGCAATTTGATCTTGCTCCACAAATCAGAAAAGTTGATGGGATTACCTAACTCACTAACTATTGGACCAATGTTCTACTTTTAACTTACTTAACTTGGAACATTAATTTTACTCATTACAACTCGGCTAGAAATATAACAAAAACATGTCTTGAAGGTTGAGTAGCAAGACTTCCTCTATTGTAAGTCTGGATGACTAAGTATGGTGTCATCTTCATGGGGTCAATGAGGTAGCTTGAACAGTAAGAAACCTAGGACTTCCAACACCTATACTCTTTGATGGTGTCTGCTTCATTCATCCTCAGAAATTCAAATGCTCTTCTAAGGCTAAGGAGCTGCATGTTTCTGGTCTTTTCACTACCAAAAAATTCTCCCTTGATCTATCCCATGTTTGCTTGGCTATTACAAAAGTCATAATTCTATTGAAAATGGTTTCAAACACTACTAAATGGATACAGGTCAATACCTTGTACTATTTTGCTATCTACTCCTTATGTAGTTTGAGTTGAGCTAGAGAAGGATTAAAAGGTAAGGGAGGTGGCTCTACACGTGTTTCAGTGGCTTCCCACAAGTCAAAAGCACTCAAGTATGTTCTCATCATCACTATCCACTGAGATTTTCCTAGTGAATTTAGGAGGGAGTGGTGTAAACCTAGAGAAAGCCATTAGTTGAGTTAGAGGAGGGTAGTTTAACTATTTGTTTCTAGTCTAGTAAAGGTTACTCTCTTGGTTTTTGTAACTTCACACACTACGATGTTATCTTCCCTCTTCTTGTTAACAAGTTGCAAGTCACACAGATGCTTTGGCTCTAATACTTGAGTAAAGGATTCTAGGATCACAATTTGATCACTGGTTACTTAGAGTAGAAGCAAACTTGATTGGATTCAAAGAGAAAGCATAGGGCAAGGATTTTTGGGGGCAGGAAAAAAAAAAACTTCAGTAAGGCCTTTTTCTCCTTTTATATTGGAGAATTCTTTGTAACAAGAACATAAATACAAATTTGAAATGCATAATTTGAATTCAAACTTTACAAAATTACAATGATTGCAACTTGGTTTACTTTAAAAAAAAAAAAAAAAAAAAAAGAGAACTTTAAATTCGAACCTTAAACTCAACATTACAGGTGAAAAAGGACCAACCAAGCTGTTGGATGCTTCCAAAGTCAGTTGCTTCAACTGCCATAATAACTGTCAAATGAAGTTTGGAGGGACTCAGCTCCATCAACAGCTGAATTCTGCTTTGACAGGTAAAAGAGTAGCACCATAAGGCTTGGGACATCAGCATTCCCTCCTGCGTTGACTCTGTAAAGCATCTCGAGATCGGGCTTATAATGGATAGAGCTGAGATTGGACTTCTTATTTGCACAACTATTCTAAAGACTGGCCAACAATGGAAGAATCCTTATCCCATTTACGAAGGTGAAAGCATCGCTAACATTAACTGATGGGATGAAGCTTATGTTCAATATATATTCTTTCAAGTCAACTGCATAGTCTTTAGTAAAATAAGCCAATTTCAAGGTACTGGCTGCGACAGAAGGGCCGAAGTTGAAACTACCATGCCTGCTTTCGTTACATATTCTGGGGGAATAAAGTATGAACTCGCGTCTCCTGTCCAATGTATTCCATTGAAGGATGAAGATTCTGCCGTTCCACATTTGAATTTTCTGGGGAGAGAGCTGAAGATTTGAGTAGGTAATGGAGACATAAAAGTGCAATAGCTGAGAGATAAATGTCCTTGTTTTTCCATTTCATCTTTAGTGGCAATAGGCCTGGAAAGCAAATAAAATGCAGCAGATGAACAATCTCTAAAAGTCTTTATGTTTGTTAGTGATCATGACAGTAGGCATACTTTTCTTCCTTCCCCCCACCAAATAATTCCAACGGCACATTGCACTTTCTTATGGGGCCACTTCTTGTATTATCCATTCTTCTCCATTACCCAAAGCCAACCTCCCAAGTTCTGAATTTACATGTGATACTACTTGCCTTTCCTTTCTAGGTTACAATTCAATTTTGGAATCTCATATTATGTGTTTCATATCTAACCCCTTTAAATTTTTAAGTAAGATTCAATCATAAATTATATATTTGTTACATATAAGTCTATTAAACTAAAATCATAAACAAAATGCACAATACTTTTTATTTGTAAAAATTCATAATTCATGCAACAAACTACAAAATATGTCAAAAATTAAAAAAAAAAAAAAAAACAAATTTAACTTTTGAGTTCGATGATGTTTTGAAAAAATCAAACAATTGGGTGAGATCATTGAATCCAGGATCCATAATGTTTTATCTAGTTTATTCTGCCACCTATAATATAGAAAACGAGAAGTCCAAATTCGTTCTAATGCAAACAAGATCAGCAGTTGGCTGTTGACATGTATGGGTATGCATTGTACACAAAGCATTTTAAATGCCTCGTGCTTCAAGCATAATTTATTGAAATATTTTTATTAAAATTTTACTTCTTTTTTTTTTACCTCTCCTGTAACTCAAAATAAAATAAAATAAAAAGGTATTAAGAAAGAGAAAAATTAAAACCAATTGTAGCCATCAGATCACGAGACCTTCATTGTTCATAGGTTTACGGAAAGGCACCTTAAATAGATTGGAAATCTTGAAGTCGAGTGGCCCGGTAATTTTATCGGGTAATTGGATCAATGGTTGACTGCAGGTGTACATGAAACTTCTTGGAGTCCAGTTATCAGTGGAATTGTCAAATTATAATTGGCTTTTGTGTATGGCGCACATGGTAGACCCCATCAACCTAATGGTTTTTTCAATTCATTGTCTAGATTGGAGAAGTAGGAAGGTTCCAGGTATGCTAGCGGTGGTTGCAGATTCCAAAAGGCTAAACGCACCAATATTAAACATGCTTAGCTGTATTTGAGATTATAGTTGCATTTTAAAATTTTACTTTGAAATTAAATATAACTTTATTAGTATTTAATAAATTATAAGAACCATATTTTGTAATAATTTAAAACAATAATCTTATTATTATATAAAATAATTATAATTTATATATATATATATATCTAAATTTTTAAATTATTTTTTACTTTATTAATTTTTTTTATTTTTCTTTTAAAATACAACAAATTTTATTACCATTAGATTGTCAACTGAAACAACAAAACTCGACCACATTTCCAAACACACCTTTAAATATCAATTTTGTCATGCTCGTGAAATGAAAGCTTGGTGATGGGGGTAGCCGTGATTTCTGACTAATTTGTACTTTTCTTCGTATTTTCTCTCTTTTCAGTTGACATCTAATATGCTTAATGACTGCATCAGATATACTAATGTATCCATGTCTTGCCAATACAAGGCTTGTTGTTAATATTATTAGTAACTATTAAACCATTGACAGAATTGAGATAAAAAAAAATACTAACCAAAGGACAAAATGGTTTCAATAACATGCATGGAAGATAAAGTCATGAGCAAACTCGTCTGGCCAAGATTGTACGTGTAATTGTTAATTAAACTTTAAGTGATCGGGGATTGAACTAAGTGCTGATTTGGAGCGGTCTGGCTATTTCAATAAGAGGGAGTGTAGTTGTCCAATTGACTCAGACATGGGACACATCTTTATTGTCGGTTCAAAATGCTTTAAGCGGTCATAGAAAGTGATCTTGATAATTCCCAAACCAAAGGGTAGATGTTAAAAATATAAAGCAAGGAACTTTAATGAAGCTGAGGAATCATGTTCTTTTTCTTTTTTCTTTTCCTAAAGGGAAACCCTTATCTTGAATCAAGTCAAGCGGCAAGTCACTAATATTTTTATTTTTATCTTGCTTGTTTTGATGAGTATCATCTTTTTCATTACCTAAAACCACCTCCACAAGTTTTAAATTTAGGATCTTGCTAATTTTACTTTCAAAAAAAAAAAACAGTGAGTGCGTTAGACTGACATTGAAATTACAAGACTATAGACTATACAAGTTAAATTTTGGACCAGTAACTGGAAGTGTAGGTTAAGGACAAAGAAAAAAGAAAAAGAAAAAGAAAAAGCAGCCCTGGTAACCGGGAGTGTAGGTTTAAAATGGTGTTTTCAACAGTAGCAGCTAATCAACAAAAAGTCACTACTCTTTACGACTCTTGGAAGTCCCTGATCACCGTCGACATTGTCTCCAGCACCTCTAAGTGATTGGGTGGCACTGATGTTGACAGCCACAGTCCCCTCTTTTGGCTTGAGTCTCATCACACTGAGTAAGGATACGTAATAATGTAATATAAAGATTGATTTATGTAATTTTTATTTTTGTCGTTCGAACTTGCTTAAGCAAGCTATTCTGGTTAGAGAAGCTAAGAAACCAAGTGAAAAACCCATCAACATCACACCAAAGTATTTTGGGGTTGTAACAACGACCTAGGAGTATGGAGGAGGCATGTTCAGGATATCAGGGAATGCCATCATTTCTCTAATTAATAGGATCAAAGGCTTTACAAGCACTCCATTAATTTAGGAGGTCAATTCTGCTATTTAAGTGTCATGCTGACTTTCACTTCAAGATTCTTCTCTGATACAAAATGATATTGAGATTTACAAGACTCGCTAGATTTTAAGGAGAAATAGTTATAGAGGAATGTCAAGTTTATGAGAAGTGGCATTTAAGTCTCTTTTCTTTTATCATTTAAGAAAAAAAAATTTATCTATCCCATTTGAGGTTTTTTTTTTTTTTTTTTGGTAGTTTTTCTTGTAGGCATAAAACAAGACAAGCCCCCCCCCCCCACACTGGTAAGGCCGCATTGTTGACAAGTGTAAAAAGAATGTTAATAACATATTAGCTTTTTAAAGCTTTTTGTTATTATTAATCACTAGCAATGTTATAGTTGATTGTTTGTTGATGGATGGGTCTTAATGTGGTCCTCATTCTGAGATGCAAGAGAAAAAAAGGTATTTGTAATAACACCATTGCCTAGGAGTGATCTTCTGCTTCCCTTTTCCATGTTATTACACCCTGAAACAAACAATGTTGGCAAAAGCAAATGAATATTGTTACTTAACCATTCTCTGTTGTGCCCTGTTTGTTCTTTGATTCTTGGCTTTCCATGAGTTAATGAAATCTATTTAGGTAGTTTCTAGACATTGTATCCAATTATAACAAATCCATATTGAGGTCTTTCAGTGTGTTTTCAACTTCTGGACATGCGGAAAGAAAAATATTGTGCCTCCACTTCCAACTTCAAAAACCAAAGTTCGTGCTTTTCTCTGCGCCTCTTGATGAATAACCGCAATTTCCATTTTATTTAAGGGAACTTCTATAGAATTTCTAGTTTGAACTTTAATAGATATACCCACTAAATGTAAACTAGGGCTTTCTATTCATGCAGTGAGCTTCAGTCATAGTTGAGCTTTATTTCTGCACTTCCAATATAATTTAAACTAACCAAGAAGTTTCTTGATGTTGATTGAATAATGATTATGACATCTTTTTGGTGAAATAACTCTAAGGCCAAATTATTCTTTTCCATTTAGTATGTCCTTTTCAGTCTCTTCACTTTAGGATGCCTCCTTTATGTGTGGTAGAGTCCTCCAATAATAAGTTTGAAAAATGATTGATTCTTTCCTACAAGCTGACAAATGTTACATTGAGCCTAACACAAGGAAGATGGTTAAATGGTTGGCTATGCACTCAACAAGTACATGTTACCGCATGATAATTCGCGATACTACCTGCTACAACTCTAAATGCTGACAAAGGGAATGTTTATGAGATTTTAAAAGATTAAAAGGGACTTATTTGCCATTAAAATGTGCTCTTTGAAGCTATTCGTTTTATGCTTTTCTTCTAATTTTTTCCATTCTTTGCTTAACAAAGAGAGTGACTTTATTGTAACGTGGAATCAAAATAATTCGAGAAATTTCTCCACTTTCAAGTTGGCTAGTGGGCTTCAAATAATCTAATTGACAGTTTAGAACTATTCTTTTATTTGAATTTGAATGAGTTTTATAAATTACTTTATTGATTATCTCATGTTGTTGGTTTTATGTATACTTAATTTTGTCACTAACCAAATTGTAGAATAAAGAACCTTAGAATATCAAAACTAAAAAAATGCAATTGCATTAATAAAAAAAAAAAAAAAAAGTAGAATTGTGGTATAAAAAATTGCTTAATAGCAAAACATGACAAATGCATCTGTAAAATATGCAGCACCAGAAAAAAAAACGTGTAAAATGAAGAATTTCATAGTTGTCTCAATCCTCCTAAAATATTTTTAAAGTACAATTTCATTTTTTGAAAGTACTAATACAATCAAAGGAACTTTACAGTGCCCCACTTGCATCATCGAATATAGTGAAAAGAAAAATTCCATATAGTAAAATAATATTCCAAAGTTGAAATAGCATTCATCTCAAACTTGCATTGAGCATGTCTTGCCCTTTGCTAAAGCCGTTTGCCATAAACACCATTGCCTATAAACACCATTTGGAGCAATGCCACAAACAAAATCTGTAAAACCACAAATCTAATATAAGCAGATGCCAAACTAAGACATGAATATGAAATTAAAAAAAAAAAAAAAAGACTTACCTAACTCGAGAGTTAGATATAAATATTTTAATTTATTATATAATTTATGAGTATAAACTTTTATTATTTAAATAGTTAAGAAATATTATTAGAATTATTAATATTATTTTATATTTATATTATTTTATATGTTTTTTAATTATTGTTTCGTGATACTTTCATATTAATAAAATTGAGAATATTCATATAATTAATTTACATTAATGTCAAAACTAATTGTGTTTTTACCTTTAACAGTGGAATAATGTTTGTCCGCTTATACATTATCAATCAAGCTCCAAGCCGTAGAATCACAGGACTTCAGTGGACAAGTAGCTTTTGCATGTTCCATCTTCCTACGCATCCTAGACCTATGAGGCAAATTGAAGGAGTGTAAGATGGTCGTTGCACTTGCAATCCAATCAAATGTATACCATTTTAAGTAATTTTGAAATTGAAACAACAAGCACTCAAAATTAAAAGGGTGCTTGGTAATTTTATTTTAAAAATAAGTGAGTGCAGCAAACTTATATTAAGATTACAAGGCTAAGGATAGTGTTGGTCAAATTCTAAATTAGTAACTATGAGTGCAAGTTAAGGAGAAAACATATTATTCAAATTTAGAAAATTTTTTATATAATTTTATCAATTAAGTAATATGTTATTAAGAATTTAAAAAAAAGTAACATATATTTAATTTAATTATTCAAAAATAATTAATTTCAATAACTAGTTAAGAAAAACTTAATTTTATTTATTTATTTCAAAAATTTTTTACATAATTTTTACAAATTAAATAATAAATTACTAAAAATTTAAAATAAAATAAAATTAATTAAATTCAAATAAAAATATTTAATTTAAATAATTAATTAAATTATTTTTTTAAATAAACACACAAATTTAAAATTTTTTTATTTAAATTTAAAATTTTAAACAAACATTTTAAAATAATTTTAAAAATAAAATAAAATAAAATACATTTGATTTGATTTTTTTTTTTTTTTTTTTTTTCAAAATGATGGTACTTCTACCCAAGGAACCATATCAAATCATTGATTCTTTTATCTTTCTATCAGGAACATTAGTTGAGAGTTGAATCAAGTCAAGTGATAAAGTCTTTAAATACTTCTATTTTTATTTTGCTTGTTTTGATGAGTGGTCATATTGTTCAAAAGGTGAAAAGTTTGAAGCAGTCACAGAAATACCTTATTGCAGGAATTCATTCCTTTTAGAGGGCACATCCATTCATAGTTATCCCCTCTGTCATTGGCATTTTATGGTACAATGTCACTCAAGGTCAGGCCAAATGCCATTAAGCAATCAATGGGACTCAATAAGTATCCAACAATCTAACATAATCCAATGCAAAAGGATGTCCAACGAATACCAGTAATTCAACATAACGTTGACAAAATTTTGCAGAGGAAAGATTTAACATGGTGTGAAGGACCATTTCATAAGAGAACAGCCGTCCTTACTTTGTTACAGCTGTCCCAAACGAACACTTTGTATCAGCAAAGCAGATTGCTAACCGTTAACATGCAATTAATGCCACAGGAAACTGGAGAAGCTGCCCTTAAGTAGAATAAATTATGCAAACAAATAAAAACATCCAAATTCAGCTTTCATCTTCTTCTCTTCCTGCCTTTTCCAAGCTGTCCAGATTTGAATGCATGCTCCTGTTCTTGTAGGAAAGCCCGTGCCTTTCCATATTTCTCCACTCTTTCTTCTTCCTGCAATGCCCTATCCTTTTCCTTCACCTCAAGTATGAAGTGATTGTCCTTCCGTAATTCACGAGCAGCCCCTTTAGCTTCTTGTTTTAGGAGCTTCCTCAACTTTCTTCTCTCAGCTCGCTCACGATCTGGATCATAATCTCTACCCTTCACATAGCTGCAGAACACCCCAATAATGAGTTTAATTCCACATCCACTTCGAGTGGCAATTTCAAACTGCACGATTAAGAAATAAGTGGGCAAAGGAAAAGCTTATTTACTTCTCCTCAAATTTTGGATTAAGTAATTTGAGAGGCACTGGCTTCTGCCTCCGCATCTGTAGTGGTTGCCGCAGCGTATGATGTTCAACAGCTTTCTTGTTAATGAGTTGAGCAACATCTTTGGATTTATCTCGTAGTGCCCCTGGCAAGTTATCCTGTTGTGCCAGCTCAAGTAATAATGATGAAATAGGCAAGAATATTTCAGGGAAGGAACTAAATTTGTTGTAGCTGTCAACAAATCCTCGGAGAGTGTCTATCAAGGTAGCTAGCACACTAGCCCTGCACAAGGAAGTTTTTTGCCAAAATTTAGCGAATGACCTGAAATGACATAGACCAAGCATTGATAGCTACAGTGACTCAGAGTCAACATCACTGAACCATCACTACAGTACATCAATCCCAATAGTGTACAATATGACTGACATGACACCATGAACAGACATTCTTTATGACCATGACAAATAATTAGTAAGAGAAATAAGTTGCACATAATTATGTATGCCATGATATTAATTCATAAGCCACTAAAAACCAGGCTACGTTCTTGCATTGTATAAATGTGGGATATATGCATTGTTTGGCCTGGACAAAGCTCTAGCCGTGTGCAACACAACTGAACTAGGACTGAAAGCTGGCTCAACAAGGCCCCACCAGCATGTGGCTAGGATTGCGAAACTCCATGCAATGTTACAAAACCTCATACCCACTCAAAAGCTTAAGACAACTCTACAAATCACAAGTTAGACCTGACTGGCAAGTAACACAATCGAACATGATGGAACAACAAAATTCACCTAATCACATGAAAGGGGCTGAACTACCCCACCAGCACGTGACTAAACTGAAATTGAACTACATGAGGGCTAAATCAGACATGGGAAGGTGAACCAGGCTTTATTACTATGTTATGGAACCCTACAATGGCCTTATAGCTTAAGCTATTAGGTCAATATTATAGACCCAGGCCTTTTTATTCAACTTGGACATAAACAAAACACAAAGTAGTCCACCAAGCATTAAGAACCAATGGTAAATCATTCACCAACCTGAAATTATCTGTGCTAAAAAAGGAAGAATCATCTGGCATGTCCATTAGCAAGAAGAAATTCAGAGGAGTAATCTCATTTACATGATTACGTATGCACAGCAGGTTCCCAAGTGGTTTTAGTTCCATAAGATGATAAATCTGCCACAAGATGAACTAATGAGTCACTCTTTTGTTGCCACTATAAAATAGCAAGGCCTTCGTTAATAGATTTAAAACCATATACAAAGGATATCAAAAACAACATAAAGACAACTGCATGCTACTTTGCAAATATACATTATGCACAATTGAATTGTACCTGAGATTCCTCAGAAGATGCTGGTTTCCTTCCAGTAGCTGCCATCAGCAGAGTTCTAATAAACACTATGGCTTCAGGACAGAACTTCTCAGACTGTCTAAAGACCTGGATCATAAAGAGAACGTATTAACACCAAAAACTGATATTGCAAAAGTAAATTTCCCAATTGGGACATGACAAACCAACGCCCAAGCTTATTAGGGCAATGCCATTAGGCACCTATAGCACTAAAGGGTGAAAATTATACATATTCACTAGTTGAAGTGTATGCTCAAGTTAGCACCAGAACAAGGGGAAAGAAAGAAACAACAGAGGGGCATGCAAAATATAAGTTGTTCCTGGTAAATAAAGACAATTAAAAGTATGCCACAGAAGGATATGCCTACCTCAACCAACTGCAAAGTTTAACAAAAAAAAAAAAAAAAAGAAAACATGCAGCTTATTTATTGGACTTGGAAATAAATAATGGAACATATCACACGTACAGAAAGAACCAAGGAACACAGGAAAGAACCAATTGCTATGTCACGGCCAGATAAGATGGGACAACGCATCAGATATTCTGACATTAATAATATTGCTGGTGTCATGACAGCATGACGGAAGTCGGAGCATGGGAAAATCATTGACCAGAGCCTCAAGAAACACAAAGTTTTGAAAGAAGGCCAACAGCCACTCTCTGCAGGGAAAATGTCATCAGATTAAAGTGCCCATAACAACATTCAGCAACTTTGAGAAATGGGGAGGAAGGGACACTGACAAACTATCACTACCAACCTGAATTTTTAACAGTCTCACAAAATTGGGCCCGAATGTGTAATATTCTTTGACGAGCACATATTGCAGAAAAGTATGGAATCTCCACACTCATCTCCATTAGAGGCTTGACCAGCAAGTTTAACAACTCAAAATTCAAGGGTTTTTTACTTGCTATGACAGCAAAATACTGCAATAGTATACCATAAAATACCTGAAAAAAAGCACAATATCCCACAATATTACATTAGTGTGGATATAGAAGACAACATCATATAAATACAGTTGTGAGATAAAAAAAAATTGCATTTATCTTCAGAGATAAAATGTAAATTTATTAGTTTTGGGCTAATCATAATTGCATGTTATGCAAAAATGAAACCTTGCAGTATGATAAAATTAAATCCAAAAATTAGCTCACAGCCGATATCGAGATAAGTTAAATTTTGAGATTAAATTTAAAAACTTTTTATTTTTGTCAAGAACTTTTCTGGATTAAATTTGAGATAAGCCCATATTTTTGTCAAGAAAAAGAAAAGTTCTTCAAAAATTAGCTCAAACCTTTTTATATGTGATGCAGCAACAAAATATTCATTTTTGTCAAATATGTAAACAAACAGCAAGAAAGAAGAAAGGAGGTGGGAAGAAGAAAAAGAAATTTACACACTTGCATTTTCTTCCGATTTTCTGCAGCAGGCTTTTTTGCATCTGATGCCTTGACTCGAATTCGATGAATTGCCTCTAAAACATTCTCATTAGAGCATTTATCCACCAGAGTACACAGTTCTTCCAAGCTCTTTGGGGCTTCTATTAGAAAGGGAATGTCACCATGGGTTGAATGCCGTTCAGAGATTGCTTTTATTTTTTTTGCATGCAAAGATTCTCCACCTTCACTAGATTCAACAATATTGCCTTTCTCTGAACTCTTTTGACATTTTGGCCCTATTTCTTCTTTGTGATCATCACGACTATCACTATGCCCATCCTCCTCCAAATCTGTGCCAAGATTTTCTTCATCACTTTGTTCCCAGTCTTTCAAAGATAGATTTCCATCTTTGTTATTGTCATGACTACCATCAACATCCTCAGATTCTTCATTATCACCATCGTCTTCAGCACATTCCGAATCCTCAGAAGAATCATCTTCATTTTCTGACTCACTGGCCTCCTTTCTTGCAAGAATCTCATCAACCCAACCCTTGCTAGTTTTAGGCTCTTCATCAAAAGAAAAGGAATCACCAAGAGCATCTCCAGATATTGATCTTAGCCTCCAGGTCGATGACTTCCCAGCATCATCATTCTCATCATCACTGGAGTCATCTGCTGCAACCATCCGTTTTTTACGCTCTTCCTGAAATTGTAGAGCATAACACAGCTAGTTAATACTGTGACACATTAACTGAATGTTTATGACTGGAAAATATATACAACAGGAAACAAAGTTCTTCACAGTGCAGAGAAAGTAATGGGTGAAAAAAAAAAAACCAAGTATTGTCAGGAAAACAAAAATCCTGCAACTCAAAAGAACAAGTAGTTGCCAACAATGCTTTTCAGCTTCTCCTGAATCTTTTCATTCTCTCATGTTCCAATGCAACAAACCTGGCTAATAGCAACCATTACGAACATAAACCATCAGGTTTTGACCTAATGGCCACCTGAACTCTCTTAAAGAGATTCAATTCTAACTCAAGTGAAAAAAAAAAAAAACCTTTTTCTAGTGTGAAAGCCAGTAGATTATGCAATCAATTCACAAGAATTTCTTCACTTCAAACAATTAACCACCCTTATAGATAGAGATTTAAATTTTTTTAATGTTACAATAGGAAGTTTTCAAGGGCGTTTCTACTTAAAACACAATCAAAAAGCTAAAATGGAAGACAGAATTGTCAATTTTTGCAAAAAGCAGCTAAATAATGCAGATGAGTCAAGCTGCAAAGGATCTGTTCTCAGACAAAAGGTCTTTTTAAATACTAGTTTGATGACAAATGTGACACATAACAATTGATAACATGCAGCTCTGAAGCAGTAGCAACAACAAAAGTCCATCAAGCCAGATCAACCATTCTCGCAATGCCACATTGCATTAAAATGAATTCACACTTGTTGAGCTAGAAAGATACCTCCAGCTGCTCCAGTCGTTCTAGTTCTTCCTGGGCAATCTCATCTGGTGTCTTCGTCCTTTCTGATGGCCGAGCTCGCAAATCCAATATCATCTCTCCAACAAGTTTATGATAGTCATCAGGTTCTTCCTGGCAGAAAATTCAACAAAGTTTTTCATGTTCTCAAATATATATATATATATATAGAGAGAGAGAGAGAGAGAGAGAGAGAGAGAGAGAGAGAGCCAAGATACTTTAATTTTTTGCATTTAACAAACATAATCAATATGTTATTAACATATTCATCAAATAGACTTGATAAATATAAATATTATATTTTATATAGTTAATACCATCTATTCAATAAATTTGATTTATTGATATGCTGGTTATTACAAAGCATGTAACAAAGGTACAAACAACTCATTGACCATCAAAAAAAGGTGTAGAAGCCTTCTAGATGATGCTTCAAATAGAATAAAAACTCAGCACACTAACATGGAGATATTAAAACTCATAAATAAACATAGATCCATAACTTCAGAACACCAAAGGTTAGCATCTAAGAAGAAGTAGTGAAGTCAAAGAAAACCAATGAAAAACTGACCCAACACAGCTATCAGGTCCAATGTACCTGCTTAGAAATTCCCCCAGTCTGGTTAACTGATAGCTGATCCTTCTTCACATGCTCATTAGGAGCTCCCGTATTCACAAGAGCTTTCAAGGCATTCAGCTTGCCTGGTTCAGTCAAAGATTGTAAGACCCTAGACTGCACCAAAGACGTGAAGCTTTTATCCAATTCTTCCATCAACTGTTCATTTTCTTCCTTATCTCTTGCCTTTTGAGCCTGGTAAGGAACAAATCAAAAATTAAGACCAAGACAAACCAAGAGATAGACACAGATTAATTCATTGTGTGTAAAAAAATCAGTACCTTGAAAAACTTGCTCTTTAAGATAACCTCCTCCATTACTTCCTTTTTGGTTTTGTGTTTCTGCAACAGGAAAATTATCCTTCACATAAGAATACATCATTGTTGGATATTTTACTTTACAGACTAAAAACAATTTTTTTTTTGAAGTATATTCAGATTCAGAAAAATAAAATAGAGTTTTCGTTAAGGAATTTTTCATTTTTATGTACTGGAAAATTTTTATATGAAAAGGAAAATTTTCCACAAGTAAATGTGCACAAAATTCTTAAGACAGGGATACAATAATCAACAAACTCATATGTCTAATCTAGTTCTGTAAGTCCAAACTCCCGCAGGTGAATAAAATCATTGATGTTGGCCAAAAGATATGGTAAGGAAGGACATCTCACATTTTCCTCTCCCTCCTCTGGATTTACTCTATCAGGTTCATTGATTTGCTTTAGAAAAGCTGACTTCTCTGCAAAGCAAAAGATGAAAAAAGGGTTTAGTCATTAACAAAATCCCAATAGATCAAAATGGTGTACAAAGTTACTACAATCTCAAATCCAGATTTCCCTTCTACAAATCACTTGAGAAGGGATCAGTACACTTCAAAGCAACAACACCATAATACATACAGGCAGCAGCAAACTCTGCTGTAAAGAAGCAACATCAAAATATAAATTATTATTTTCAATGTGTTAAATTCTTTTGAATGTCAACAGAAAAAATATACCAGCATTTAGCACCTTGGTACACCTAAAACTCGTTAACAAAAAGAAGATGGTGAAAAGGGAAAAAGAAAAATGATAACACAAAACAAGCCCCAAATGCAATGAAAATAATGAAGAGATGACTTCAGCCAACAAAGACAATTTTAGACAATTTTCAATAAGTTCCAACTAACAATATATCTGGTGCATTTATGTGGGAAGAAAACAGAGAATATATAGACACATAATCCTTTATTGTTTGAATACTTACCAGTTTCTCTGCAGGTTGCAAAAAGTTAAATATAAGCTGAGCAAAAAATTTGCATCTAAAGGACTATATAGATTTGGAGGTAGTCATGCTCTCTGTTAATAGAAATATGAAAAATGATGGGGAAAAGAACCTTCAAGACACAGGCAAATTAGATAGTATCAAAGATTGGCAATAACAGAAATACTAATGTAACAAGAATGAGTTAAAGCTCAAGAAGTTCAGTCATCTTGACCTAAGAAGCATGGCCTTTTATTTGACTCAAAGCCTACAACTTAAAAGGTAAAAATTGACAGCTATATCCCATAATGATTACCGAATAAAATTAAAATGTTGTGCACTTGCTAGCCGTGCACTCACTATTGTAGAAACCATGCACATGCAAACTTAACTGTGAAACTGCCACTGAAATCATCAGGTAATCAAAAACTCAGTGTTTTGTTAAAAATATAAATTTCATACATACTGCTTGGTCCATCTGCATCAGCTTCATCATCATCAGACAGCATTTCATCCTCAAAATCATCTCTTTCTGAAATGGAACCGAGACCCAGAACTTCTAAGTCATCTTCTTCTCCATCTGATAAGTTATACTTGCTCTTTTTGTTTAATTTCAACTATGAAATTCAAAAAATAAAAATAAAAGATATGATATTACAAACAAGACCAAGACACTTAATGTTAAATATACATTACAAGGGATGATAACAACTTTGATGAAAACAAGTGAAGAAGACACCGTGTTATTTCCACAAACAACAGATTGAAAGTTTAAACTTAGTTCCCCATAAAGTCCTGGGATGCAAAGGCAAGTTACAAGCAGAATGTTTCAATACTTCAAAGCACCAAAAAAAAACAAAACAATAAAAGGAAAAAAATTGTGCAACTACCACAAAATAAGATTATTTAATGTTTTTTTAGCAGGAAAAATATTGAGGCACTCTGCTCACAACAGGAACTCACACTGCCTCTCTCATATGCCACAAATTTAATAAAAAAAAAGGAAAACACACACACACACATACACAAAAACTCTAAAAGCCTTCAATTTTACTAGGCCTTATATGCAAACAAACACACAGAAAAATAATAAATCAAAAGAATTGGAAAACCTTGTGCTGACGCTGGGATCTCATGATAGCCTTATCAAATTCGGCAAGCTCATCATTATTCTCTCCAATGCGCTTGTCCATGAAGACCGACGACTTGCCACTCTGCTCGTACTCCTTCAGCAGCGTCTTCTTCCTCTGCCCACCACCAAAACAAACACCTCAACCACCTTCCATCAACACACACATGGGAAATAGAAACAGAAATCGGTTGGAAATTGGAAAAGTTGCTTGCCTTGTCGATGGCGCGGGAGCGGGCAAGGCCAACACGATGCTGTTCGCCCTTGTGCTTCTTGCCCAGAATGTCAAATTTGCGCCGGGACCATATTGTCTCGAAAGGGTTGTCTCTTGGAACATTAGGCTTCATGGCAGCAACCGCTTTTGGACCCAATTTCCTGTGCTTCTTCTTCTTCTTCGACGTTGTGTCAGAACTGTTTCTAATTGTTGTCTTGGCCATTGGCTGCGAGCTCAACCCAAAAAACAAAAAACCCCAAAGAATTAGCACACAGTTGCTTGCCTTGTAAAGAACCAAGGGATGAAACCAAACCGCACTCCCCAAAAGTTGACAATAAGGGGGGCGGCAACTGCGGCGTCAACTATTTCTCTTAATAGGTTTTAGTTGTTTCTCTGTTGTCCCCTTTTCTTTACCATAAAAAGATTGAAACTTTGAGTCACCTCTAGTTTGAGTAGCTACGTAAATATGCTTATTTACCAACCTTCGGGGACAAAAGAAAAAAAATAAAAGGAGAAGGAAAATTAACCAAAACCCACAACGAAAATTCCCCTAATTGACTCAAACGCAACAGATGAAACCCAGAATTCAGTCACATAACACCCAATTCCATGTTCCATATTTATAGAAAAGAAAGAAAAGATCCAAGGGTTGCCATACCTTAAAACTTCAATGTCCGGACAAAAGCAATACCTGCTTTAAGTGCGACACAAGAGATGAGGCATGAGAGGTTTTTACAAGGCGTCGTGTTTGAAGCGGCGTTAAAAAAATTGAGACAATTTTATTTTTTAAATGGAAAAGTTTAAGCACCAAAAACGAATTTTTTAATAAAAAGGGACGATTTTTTTGGGTACCCAAAAACGGTAAAGACCAGTAAGTTATAAAGGCCCAGCATCCAGATGATTGCTCACAACGTTCTTAATTTCTCTTCTAACATAAAGGGGGTTGCCCAATAAAACACTGAAAAAGGGACTAATTCCCAGAAATTATCTTTGAAAACCGCCCAAAAATAGAAAATAAATAAAGACGAATTCTTTGAACAAAATCACAGGAGTTGATGGAACAAACAATTATCTATGATACATCTCCCGTTAAGATACTCAAATTGTGGGAACATGTCGCATATGTTACGCTTGAATTTTTATTTTGTCGAAGAATACAATAGATGTCCGGAACCCGAACCACAGTCTTAGCTACTGGGGCACTCGCATTTCTCTCCTTGGTCGTAACACATTAGGCACGGCTGAGAGGGCAACACAACTTCCTTTCACACATCTCATTGTACTTTACCATTTACAAGATTGCTCACATGAACTTGAAATCAAACGAAGAAAGAACCCAAAAGGGGCATTCAACATATGTAGCTTTTTTTTTTTTTTTTTTATTAAGCTAAGAGCCAGAAATCTTTGTGACGCTTGGTGGTGATCAAGTAGCCTCCATGTTTTTTGCTTTTCCTCCTCACTGCAATGGCCATACAGTTTGCGTTTTGAATGCAGTATTCCACCGTGCCACCGGTGACCCTGTTGCTTGCCCACATCATGATCAGTCGCCATGTCATTGATCGCTTCTTCTGGCCCAGTACCAGAAGGGCTACCCCTTGTTTTTTGGCCTCTTCAACTATTAGTGGACCTTTCTCTTTTCCTCCTACCACTGCTGTATCAATTTGTATCTGCAGGAAAAATGGTTTCACCTTAATTTTTTTTCTCCTTCCATACCCTATATGTACATGTGTTCAATAAAAAGTGAACAGTTTTGTGTGCTGTGCTGTTTATCTTGTGATGAAAAGCTTCATGAGTGTTCAAATAAATAAATAAATGGACCTTGTCATATACCCACCTCAGGTCTCTTCGACTGGCACATGTTCTTCAATGAGCTTACAAGTTCATAAGCTCTTGGAGCTTTCTCCTTAGTGGACTCTTCGCTTTTAGTTGATGTTGTGTCTGTCACAGCAAGAAAATTGACATCTCGAGGAGCAGGTTTCTTTCTCTAATAATTAATCATCGTGCCATACAAGATCAAATGAGAAGAACATACAAAAAAAGAGGGGGGGGGGCACTACTGACCTTTCCCAGATGGCTTGATTACATGAAGAAGAATAACAAGATCCTGACTTTGAACCGTGTGCGAGAGTGCCCATTGTAATGCTCCCTTTGCTTCAATGCTAGAGTCAACCACTATCATGATTTTCCTGCCAATTACCATCCCGGGTTTCGGCCCCAGTTGGCTGCACTTGGCTTCTCCAACACTGCCAGGATTCTCTGCCTCTCCTTGATCATCTTCCTTTCTATTCACTCTTGGCTTGGATTGGATGGTTGGTGAACGTACTCTAGCATGGGGCTTAATCCTGTTTAAGCAGAAGCCTGGCAGCCTTGTTCCCGTCTTGCCCATCTCCTGAGTTGGGATGCTAAGGGACACTAGTTATCATAATAATAAGAAGAAGAACAAAGTGTATGTCTAATTGCTGAACCAAATGTCTTTATGTTGGTTACAGACCGTGGCCATTCATGCCCTGCCTTTTTCACTTTTTCTTTTTCTTTTAGGTTGTTACAATAATGTCAGTTCTTTTTTTTTCTTTCCTTCTTTTTCCTTTGTTTTTGTGTGTTAGTTGTTACTCTTCGGTGGGGCTATTGGCGAACGTGCCTGTCATGAAACTGTAGGCCCATGGCTCCTTAGACCAGCTGTGGAATCCTGCGCAATTTGGCATCTCAATAATGTAATTGAATGATTTTGGTGTTGTGCCTCTCACTCCCAGAAGTCAATTCGGTCCTGTTCCCATATGTTTGTCATCATTGTATATTAAGGCAAACCATAGAATGAAATAAGCGATGATCAGTGTCAATTCAAGTGGATAAAATGCCTCACTTAAATGTCCTAAACAAAAAACGATTCAAGGAAGAGTCTTGCACTCAGGGGAGGGACTATGGTGGCAACGGTGCTGGTGATCATGACTGCCAACACCTTTGTTTTATATGGGTTTTATCTATCAGTTTGAAATAAGGCTTGAGTTGGTTGCGGCCTAGAGGCATGGGACGCCAAAATCCTGAAATTGGTATATCAGAAATCCCGAAGCAAGCAAGCAAGCAGAAAAGAGAACAAAGAAATCCACGTTCCCTTTCCCTGTCTTATTGGTACAAAGGGAACAACACTGTAAATTGGGCAGTTGGCATTTCGGTATTCACACAAGCAAGAAAAACAAACATCAGTTGAAACTAGGGTGAGAATCAACCACTTCTTCCATCATGCCGTGTCCTGTACGTTTGAGATCCTTTTCATCATTCTTTCTTTTTTTTTTCTTTTCTTCCATATTTATTTTGAGAGAAGTCATCGAGTGAGTGACATGTGCTCCATTAGGTAAGATTACCCTTCGATAACTCTTCGAAAATTTTTAATTTGACTTTTGTTAAAAGTGTAATCAAATTTACTTATTTTAATATTATAATTTATTTAAATTTTATATTTTTTTATTAAAATTTAATTTATTTTATTTAATTTTAAATTTTAAATAATATATTATTTAAATTATTAAAATTATATAAAATAATTAAAATATGAATAATATTAAAATTAATTTAATCAGTTAATTAAATTAAGTATTTTTTAAATTTTAAATAATATGTTATTTAACTTATTAAAATTATATAAAATATTTTAAATATAAATAATATTAAATTTTATTTAAATATTAGTTAATTTATTAGATTTTTAAATTTAAATAATATATATCTTAAATTATTAAAATTATATAAAATATTTTATATTTGAATAATATTAAATTTTATTTAAATAATTATTCAAATTAAAAATTTTAAAATTAAATTTAATTTATTTTATTTAATTTTTAAATTTTAAGTAATACAAATATATTGTATTAATATATTTTGTAAATAAAAATAATAAATAAAAATTTTTTCAAAAAATTTATATACAAATGTAAATTTTAAAAAATATTTATTAAAAAAAATAATAAATATTGATTAAATAAAATTAATATAATTATATTTAATTTTTTATAATTAATTTATATAAATTTTTACTACAATAATCTAATCATAAAATTAAAAAATAAAAAAAATATTATTTAATGTCAATTTTGATATGATAAAATAAAATAATAATAATAATAATATAATAATATTATCTACAAAACAGCCAAGCAACTTTTGACGTTATGCCTGGAGTTATAGAAACTGACGGGGCCATCGTTGCAATGCAATTAATTTTAAAAATTAAATAACATAGGTAGTTGGACCAAAAAACTCAATAACATCAGCATGATATCAATTTCATCTGTTAAAAATATCAGATAAGATTAAAAATTAAAAAATTAGTCAATTCACTTAAACTATTTTATTATTTGATTGTTAACTTCAATAGGTGTTAAGTAAAAAATAAATATTTTCTAAAATACATATAATTATATTATTTTATTAAATATATTTTTATATATAATATTTAAATTTTATTTTAATATTATTTTATTATTTTATATAATATAAATATATTAATTATTTAAAAAAATAATGACCATTTAATATTATTATTAATCTAATAAATTCTTTCTTATTAAAATTTAATTTGATTATAAAAATTACAATGTAAATAAATGAATTGAATAAATAAAATATTTAATTGAATTGATTTTATTAAAAAATTAAATAAAAAAATAAATTTAAAATTTTTAATTAAATTGATACTTCAAAATTCAATTAATTTAACTAATTTTTACATTAAAATTAAAAATATATTTTTATTATAATTAATTTTTATTATAATAATTAATAAATTAATAATTATAAAATTTATTATCAATAAATATCACTGCCTATTTGATTATGAATTTCAAACAAGAAAAAAAAAAAAGATAACTTTTTTGTAAAAATGAAAAAATCACAAAAAGAATCATTTTATATAATTAAATTATAATTAATGTATGTAATGTTAGATGTTTTTATCTTAAAAAAGTATGAAATTGTAATGCACCTCTCACGTCCTTTTACTTGAACCTAGTGATGCACTTGCAAGTCCAGATAAATATGATGTAAGCATATAATTAATGATAATTAATGTTGCCTTATCAAAAAGATTACTTCAAGGGAACAAACACATTAATTGCCAGTTGGCATTGACTTTTCCTTTGGAAAGAAATGTTCTCGTTGAATCCGTAACTTAAATCACGACAAAAATATTAAAGTGACCATCTGGGGAAGGATTTAACCCCCCGTAGCATCTCAGCCTCGTTAAAACATATCCTTGCAATAAATACCAAAAACAAGTATTAAAGTTGGTCTTTGTTAGGTCAACTTGCAGACTTTACCATGCGGACCGAAAGTCACAGCATGTGAAAGTAAAATAAGCAACTTCTACCATAGAGATAAAGATGGCCGTTGCGGATCTGCTCTGGTGGGGCATCCACCCCCGTCTGCGGGCATTTCTCTTCCATGTAATTGAAAATTTACTTTTCGTTGCTACATTTTAGGTGGAGATTGCGTTGGCTCGCTCTGTGGTGACTGAAGAAATTAGAAAGGTGTGAGAGAAAAAGAAAATAAACGGATTCATGGAATCACGGGGTTCGATTCCAAGTTTGGATTTCAAGAATTAACATAGACTGAGAATGCTTATTAATAAAACAGATGAGAGATATCACATTGTTATACTAAACATACACATTACCCAAAAGCTAAATATACTTGGATTCACGTTCACTTTGTTTGCACAAACAAATACAAACTTCACGACAACCTGACTCTAACTAATGACATGAGAGTACGAAACTCCAAAGATAATAATAACGAGAGAAACAACATGCGTGGGGTCGTCGCACTATGCCTCCAATATCAAATCTATATTTTAGGTCATTAATTATGCCTAAAACCTATCTTAAATCCTTTCTTTTGTAAAGAATAAAATTAATATTATTTTTTAAATAAATATAGTAAAATTTTTTATTTCAATATAAGATATAATTTTTTTAAAAATATATTTATTTTTTTTAATATTATTATATATTTTTTAAAAAATTAAATTTTATTAGGTTAACTAATAAGTATATAACACATTATTTTCAGTACTATTTAAATTATAAATTAAAATTAAAATATACAAATTTTAATATTTTAAAAAATTAAGTAATAAAAATTTTTATTAATTAAACTTTTTTATAAATAATAATATTTATATTATATTTATTAAAATTATATACATAATTTAGTATTATAAAATTTTATATTTAATTAATTTAATTTTACAAAAACTCTAAAAATTTTATTTAAATTTTAGAGAATAAATTTTTCTCTACTTTTATATAATTAAATTTATTAAAATATAATATTACCTCTAAAATTAGAGCTGTTGAGCTATTTGTACCATAAAAAAAAAAAAAAAATTTATAATTTTGATAGTATATATATATAATTAGTTATATAATTAACAAGTAACTTGTTATTATCTATGTCAACCTAGTTAAGGCATCTTCTGTTATATAATATAGGTTGGATTCTTCACTACTAGCTACCGGACTTTTGCATCCGTCATACCAAGGCATTTGTATGCATATACGACTCATTTCTTGCTCTTCTTTAATATCTCAATCAATTTCCTCCTTGTTTTTCAGACTTCCATTCCATAGCAGGAAAGCAGAAAGGTGCCTATCCTTCTTTTTCTCGCTAGTTTCAGCTCTTACCTATTATATAGAACGATATTGGGAGTATGGATCGTCAACTGCACATCTTTTTCTTCCCATTCATGGCTCATGGCCACGCAATACCAACCGTAGACATGGCCAAGTTATTTGCTTCTCGAGGCCAGAAGGCCACCTTCATCACTACTCCTTTAACCGCCCCTTTCTTTTCCAAGACAATTCAAAGAGCCAGAGATATAGGTCTTGACATTGATATTCGGATCATCGAGTTCCCTTGGCAAGAGGCCGGACTGCCAGAGGGATGCGAAGACATGGACTCAATCGCTTCACTTGAAAATAATTGGGACATGATCGGCAGATTTTTCGCAGCCACAGCCATGCTCCAGGGACCTCTGGAGAAGCTCCTGGAAGAAGTCCACCCTGACTGTCTCGTGGCTGACATGTTCTTTCCCTGGGCTACTGATGCTGCTGCTAAATTTGGGATTCCAAGGCTGGTTTTCCATGGCACAAGTTTCTTTTCTTTGTCCACTGGGGAGTCCATTAGATTGTACGAGCCTTTTAAGAAGGTTTCGTCGGATTCAGAGCCATTTACCGTCCCTAATCTTCCAGGTGACATCAAATTCACAACAAGTCAATTGCCAGACTTTAGGAAGCTGGGCGTTGAAGATGACTTTATGAACTTAATAAATGCATCCAGAGAATCAGAATTAAAGAGCTTTGGGGTGATTGTCAACAGTTTCTACGAGCTGGAACCAGCTTATGCTGATTATTACCGGAAGGTTTTGGGCAGAAGAGCTTGGCACATAGGCCCTGCTTCTCTATGCAATAGAAAGATCGAAGATAAAGCAGAAAGAGGACAAGAAGCATCCATCGATGAACACGAGTGCCTGAAATGGCTCGACTGCAAGAAACCCAATTCGGTTGTTTACATTTGCTTCGGCAGCATCGCCAACTTCACTTCCTCTCAGCTTAAGGAGATTGCAGTGGCACTGGAAACCTCCGGGCAGCAATTCATATGGGCGGTTAGAAAGAACAAGGTAAACCAGGAACACGAAGAGGAATGGCTGCCAGAAGGATTTGAGAAGAAAATGGAAGGCAGGGGACTCATCATTCGAGGGTGGGCGCCCCAGGTGTTGATTCTTGATCACGAAGCAGTTGGCGGATTTGTAACTCATTGCGGCTGGAATTCCACTCTTGAAGGCATAACTGCGGGAAAGCCAATGGTCGCATGGCCCCTTGCCGCCGAGCAATTCTATAACGAGAAATTGGTGACCGAGGTTCTTAAAACTGGGGTCGGCGTTGGTGCGAAGCAATGGGAGATACTGCACGGGGACTACATCAAGAGTGAAAACATAGAGAAGGCAATCGATCGAATTATGGTGGGTGATGAAGCAGAGGAAGTGAGGAGCAGAGCAAGGAAGCTGGCAGAGATGGCAAGGAATGCCGTTCAAGAAGGTGGATCCTCTTACTCTGATCTGAATGCCTTGGTCCAAGAGTTGACTAGGAAACGCACCTAAATGGAAAAAGGGCAGGGGCAAATTCACCTTATCGTTGAAAATCTCTCTGTTAGATTCTTAAGGCTAAGTTCATAATCATTGCGTTGCAGTCTCCTATCTTTTTTTTTTTTTTAATTTTTGTTATCTTTTTTACTTATTTAACTCTATCTATTTTATCAATTTTATTTACGTACTCAAACCTCATACAATATATTATTATTATTTATTATTTATTATTTATTTGTTGTTGGAGATTAATTTGAGACATTTTCAATAATGATACGGTGTTTACCTTGTCCCAATTTTAAGGGTTTTAACGCCGGGACAAAAGGTGATGTGGCGTTCGGTCATTATATGCAATTTTAAAGAAAAATAATATCCTGCATTTTTCTTCCATGTAATGAAATATTTACTTTTCGCTGCGATACCTAGGTAAAGATTGTATCGGCTCTGTTGTAATTGAACGTAAAAGAAATGCAATGACTATAATATTAATTGGTTAACAAATGTACTGACAAATATTTATTAATTAATATAATAAAATTAATAAATCAATATTTGATATATCAAAATTATTGAATTAGATTATATTTATTATATTTTATAAATCAAATAAGATTCAATTCATATCTAATTTAAATTTATAACTTGTATCACTCGTAATAAATGTAATTTTTTTATTTTAATTAATTTTATATTTTATATAAAATATAAAAATTCTTAATATATATATATATATATATATATATATATATATATATATAATATATATATATCATTGATTTTAATAAAATAAATTGATATTTAGATTAATAATTTTTTCAATTTTTAACTAATAATTATGAAAAAATTTACTTAAATTAATTATGATAAAAAATTAAATTAATAAAAAAATTATAAATAAATTATATTTTAAAAAATAGGGAGTTCAAATAATTTTTTTTTAATAAAAAGTTGAATATAAGTAAACTAAAAATAGAATTAATTTATCTGGGAGCCTCCAGGAGTCGTGGATCAGTCTTAGTAAATTTGAATTTATGGTTTGTGTCATTTGTAATAAATGTTATTTTGCAAAAAAAAAAAAAAAAAAATCTTACTCCAAGAGAAGAAATGATTTGAGAAAAAAAAAAAAAAGCATAATAAAATCTTACTCCTCTCTCGCTCTCAGTTCAAATCCTCCACAAAGTGTAAATCAAAAACACGCCGAAGCCCTTGGCCCAGGCCAATTCGGCGCTCCCCGTTCAATTCACGAGGGCTCCTTCTATATACATTACTTATTGTTTATTCTCTCCCCACTGCACACTGCACACACCCGCGCACGCACACGCACACGCACACGCACACGCACATACTTTTCTTTTTTTTTTTTCTGTTACACCAATACAGGTCGCACAGTGTACACGCAGCGAGCGACTTAATTTGGGTTTGACCTAAAAATCAACAGAACTTTAAATTGTATTTCTTAAGAAAATTACTTGGTGTTTTACGTATTTTGACAAATATATTTTAATTTTTCAAAAGTAATAATTTGATAATGTTGAAATTTTCTTTTTGTAACAATTATAATTAATTGTTAATTTGAATGAATAAAAATTATTGAAGTAATTAAAAATTAAAAATTATAATCTTTTCTAATTTTATTGTTTTGCAAATAAATCAAAAATAAAATTGAAACACTGACTCTCCATTTTTTTGTCAAATGTCTCGTATAAAACAGAAAAATAAGATAAATCAAAGCAAATTAGAACTAAAACCCAAATTGGACTACCTATATAAAATATAGACATTCTTTAACACACACTCTCTCTCTCTATATATATATATAGAAAGAGAGATGTATCATTGATTTTGATAAAATAAATTGATATTTTAAATCTTGGCCAATAATTATAATAAAAATTTATTTAGATTATTTTTGATAAGAAAATTTTAAATAGATTAAAAATTACAAATAAATTATATTTTAAAAAATAAAAAACTAAACAATTTTTTTTTTTTTTCAATAAGAGGTTAGATATAAAGTATACTAAAAATAGAATTAATTTATGTGAGAGTCTCTCATGGTAAGCTATGAGTCATTGATCAGCCTAATAAATAATAACAAAAAGACTTGAAATGGGCCTAATACTAGTTGTACATATTGTTTTTAAGAAAAATGATATTCTACATTTCTCTTTTGTGCAATATAGAAATTCACTTTTTGTTATTATATTTTTAGTGAAAATTTTGTTGACTCAATGTAAAAGAACATAAGAGAAATACAGTGGAAATTAATATGTTAAATTTTTTTTTTTTGTTCTTTTAATAATTATGCAATATACTAATGCTCATTTATTAATTGTTATGTTACAGACAAATTAACATTATTATCTCATAATTATGTAGGTAAATTATATTTATTATATTAAGTAAATTAATTAACATTTAGCTGTCAAATTTGAATTTATAGTTTGTGTTATTCATAATCAATGTTATTTTGTAGTAAAAAAAAAAAAATCTCATCCATAGGTTGTACATTTAGAGAAAGAAAGAAAAAAGAAATTATTTTGTTCTTGTTCCTCTCGGCTCCTCTCCCTCACAGTAGAATTCTCCACAGGGAGTAAATCAAAAACACGCCGAAGCCATTGGCCCATACCGATTTGGCACAAACACACGCACACACTTTTCTTTTTTTTTTTACACCGATACATATCGCACAGTGCACACCCAGCCACTTAATTTGGGTTTGTCCTAAAAATCAACTGCGCCTTAACTTGTATTTCTTAAGAAAATTTACATGGTGTTTTTCGTATTTTAATAAATATATTTTAATTTTTTAAAAATAATAATTTGATAATTTTGAAATTTTTTGTAGTAATTATAATTAACTATTAATCTAAATGAATGAAAATTATTAAGATAATTGACATATATATATATATATATAAAGGATGCTCAGATAAATTAAAAGAGATGCTACACGCGATAAAAAGGAATGAAATCAAATTAAGAAATCTAGTAAATCTTAGATTATAATTAAAATAAGTTGCATGTATTTTTTATGGAGGACTCGTATAAATTTTTTGGTACAACAATACAGTCAAAAAATTAAAAAAAATAAAACAAAAATCAAATAAAATGATCTACTTTTGACCTTGATGTTACAAAACAAACAATAAATATATATATATATATATATATATATATAGTATTCTCTGCTAAACAAGTTGCCAGGAAACTTTTGACGTTGTGCCTGTAACTAGAGTTATAGAAATTGACTGGGCATCACTAATTGCACTTCAATTTGTTTTAAAAATTAAATATCATAGATAATTAGATAAAAAAAATAATAACTTCACTGTAAGTTTAATTTCATTTGTTTAAAAATTATATAAGGTTAAAAATTTTTAAAAATTATTAATTGAATTGAATTATTATGTTAGATAAATGAATTAAATAAGTTTTAAGTAAAAAATTTTATTCTTTTTTTTTTTTAAATTACATATAATCATATTATTTTATTAAAAATATTTGTATATATATTACTTAAATTTTATTTTAATATTATTTTATAATTTTATATAATATAAATATATTAATTTGAAAAAAAAAAAAGACCTACTAATACTATGACTAATCTAATAGATTCTTTTATATTAGGATTTAATTTGTTTTTAAGAATTATAATTTAAATAAATGAATTGAAAGAATAAAATTAAATATTTAATTAAGATAACTTTATTAAAAAATTAGATGGAGAAATAAATTATAAATTTTTAATTAAATTGATCGTTCTTTTTTTAACCCTTAAAATTCAATAATTTCAACTAATTTTTATACTAATATTAAAAATATATTTTTTATTATAATTAATTTTTATTATTACAGTCAAAAAATTAATAATTGTAAAATTTATTGTCAACAATTGACAATTTGATTATGGTCTATAGTATTTCAAAAGAAAAAAAAAATTCTTGTATAAAAGAAAAAAATAGCCAAAAAAAAAACACTTTATATAATTAAATTATAATTAATACATGCAACATTATATATTTTTATCTTAAAAAAATTATGAAATTATAGTGCACCTCAGACGTCTTTTTATTGAACTAAAAAAATCTACATTTAACCAATACCTTACTGATTGAACTAGTGATGCATTTGCAATCTAGGTAAATATGATGTAAACATATAATTACTAACAATTAATGTTGTCAAAACAAAGTTACCAAAAAAAAAAGTTACTTATTATTATTTGAGGGAACAAACCCATTAATTGTCATCATTTAAGGGGAAAGAAATGTTCTCGTTGAATCCATAACTTAAATCACGACAAAAACATCAAAGTTATCATCTGGGGAAGGATTCAACCTCCGTAGCCGCTCAAGCTGGTTAAAACATGTCCTTGCAATAAATACCAAAAACAAATATTAAAGTTAAAGTCTTTGTTAGATCAACTCGAAGACTTCATATTGTGGACCAAAAATTACAATATGTGAAAGTAAAATAACTTACATGTTTCTTAATTTTACTTGAAGAATTAAAAAATTATTTGATTACAATTACGAGAACAAATTTTTAATCAAAAAAACATAGAATCAAATAATATTTAATCTCTATGGTAACATCAACACTCTTTTATGTGGCATATAATATATGATATACACAATATGTAATATTGATTTTACTATATACCATGATAGGTGCCTACCATATCACCATAAATTAGTGATCTTTGCAAAATTCTTATAACGATATATATATTGCTCGGGGATTACATCAAGAGCGACAACATAGAGAAGGCAATTAATCAAATTATGGTGGGTGATGAAGCAGAGGAAGTTAGAAGTAGAGCAAGGAAGCTAGCCGAGAAGGTAAGGAATGCTGCTCAAGAAGGTTGGTACTCTTACTCTAATTTCGATACCTTGGTCCCAGAGTTGAGATGGAAATGCAACTAAATGGAAATAGGGCAGAGGCAAATTCATAGGAATCTTTTGTTAGATTCTTAAGGCTAAGTTCATTACCATTTTCCTTTTTATTTATCTATTTCTAACTATTTTGTCATTTCTAATTGAGTACTCATACTTCATATCAGGGATATTTTTACTGTTATTTGTTGTTACCAATTATTTCAAGACATTTTTAATGATACAGTGTTTACCTTGCACTAATTTTAAGGGTTTTAACATAAGGACAAAAGGACACCGAACGTCCGATTATTATATGCAATTTTAAAGAAAAATAATATCCCGCATTTTTCTTACGTGTAATGAAAAATTTACTTTTTGTCGCTACATTTTGGGTGGTGATTATGTTGGCTCTGTTGTAATTGAACGTAAAAGAAAAATAATGAAAATTAATTATTTAACAAATGGATAGAGACATATTAATTAATTAATATGATAAAACTGACTATTAATATTTTTTATATCATAATTATCTAAATAGATTATATTTATTATATTTTGTAAATTAACTAAGATTTAACACATACTAAATTTAAATTTATAGTTTATGTTATGTTATTTTTCATATTCTAACTAATTTGGTATATTATATAAAGTATAGACATTTTTTTAACTATATATATATATAAATGAATTATTGATTTTGATAAATATCGTTTTGGAGATAAGTTTACATTTCAATTAGTAAATTTTAGATTTTTCAAATCTTAGCTAATAATTATAAAAGAGTCTACCTAAGTTAATTTCATTGAAAAAAAATTTAAATTAATAAAAAATTATAAGAAAATTATAATTTAAAAAATAAAGAGTTAAAATAAAAATTTTCTTCTTTAATGAGATGTTGGATATAAGATATATTGAAAATGACATAATTTATTTGTGAACCTCTTATGGTAATCTAGAAGCCATTGATTAACCCATTAAATAGTAACAAAAAGACATGAAACAGGCCTAATATTACTTGTACATATTGTTTTTAAGAATAATATCCCACTTTTTTTTTTCCACCTAATGAAAAATTTTCTTTTCATTACTATATTTTTGGTGAAAATTTTGGTGATTTGGTGTAATAGAATGTAAAAAAAAAGCAATGAAAATTAATATGTTAAATTTTCTAAATTTTTGTTTTCTTAATAGTTAACCAAAGCATTAATGCTTATTTATTAATTGTCATGATACAAGTAAATTAGTATTGTCATGTCATAATCATTTAGGTAAATTATGTTTATTATATTGAGTAAATCAACTAATATTTAACTATCAAATTTGAATTTATAATTTGTTCCACTCATAGTTAATGTTATTTTACAAAAAAAAAACAAAAACAAAAAAACAAAAAAATCTCTCACTCATAAGTTTTACATTGAGATTGAGAAAGGAAGAAGAAAAGAAGTAATTTGAGAAAACGAGTAAAATCAAATAATGTATGGTTACTGTAACCAATATTCAAGTTTGACATCTTCATGAAGAAACATGAAGACAAGTCACCAATTCAAGGATGAGAGTCATCTCCTATCGGCATTTGGTAAGGATAAAGGGAACTCTTTCCCTTTTTTGGTTTTTGGCAATTATAAAGCAAAAATTTTAAAAGAAAAATTTAGAGCAATGTCCTCCCAGAAAAAGATCGAGCTTAATTAATGTTGGGAAGAATCAAATCGTGGAAGCGCGAAAAATAGAAAAGTGCGAAAGAAAAAGAAAATAAATGGACACATGGAATAATGTGGTTTGACTTAAAGTTTAGAGTTCCTGAACTAAGACAGACTAGGAATATTTATTAACAAAATAGATAAGAGATATTACATTGTTATACTAAAGACACATAATACCTAAAAACTAAATATACTTGGATTGACATTCATTCTGTTCAAACTTCACAACCTACCAAATAACAAAAGAGTTATTCTACTCTTATCTTTCTTAACTCTAACCAATGACAAAAGAGTATGGAACTATAAAAAAAAAAAAAAAAAAGTGCAACAAATTTTATAAGCTCCAAATAACAAAAGAGTTATTATACTCTTATCTTTCTTAACCCTAACCAATGACAAAAGAGTATGGAACTATAAAAAAAAAAAAAAAGAGCAACAAGTTTTATAAGCTCTTAGCTCCTTTCCATCTTATACGAAGTCATATTGTGCCTCTAATATGAAATTTATGTTTTAGGCTATTTATTCATGCGCAAGGCCTCTCTTAGATCTTTTTACCATGTAAAGTATAAAATAAATGTTATCTTATAAATAAGTATAACAAGGCCTCTTATTTTTAATGTGGGATACAAGTCTTTTAAAATATATTTACTTTTTTCCAACATTACCCAATATATTTTAAAAATCTAAACTTTGTTAGGTTAACAAATGAATATATAACACATCACCTTTAATGCCTTTCAAGTTATGAACTAAAGTCTAGCATGTACAAGTTTTGATATTTAAAAGGATGATGAAATTAAAATTTTCTATGAATCATGACTTCTTTGATGTAATATTCTCTGAAATTATACTATTTGACACGGTTTAGCATTATAAGGCCTTGTGCTTATTTGATTTATTTTTATGAAAGATCTAGAGATTTTGCTTAGGATTTCATAGGAGTGGCTCTTTTATACTCTTATATAATTAAATCTATCAAGTGTGTATTATAGTTATACACAACTTATAAAGGTTATATAATTCATTAAGAGTATAACATAATTTTCAACATTAGAATTATTACACCATTTATACTATAAAAAGGAACTTTATAATTTTGATAATACACATAAAGTTAATCAATAACTTATTATTACCTATATAAACCTATTTTAAGGGAACTTCTATCATATAGGTTGGGCTCTTATCACTTTTAATAATGTTTTATGAGCATTAGTTTCATTCCCTTGATATAATTTCCACTAACTTTTTACCTATTGACTTAGTTAAAGGATTTGCTAGATTTATCTCTAATTTTATAAAATCAATTGATATTACTTTATTGTTCAATAATTGATTTACTAATTCATATTTTATATAAATATGTTTACTTTTCCCATTATATGACTTACTCTTTGCACGAGTAATGGTGGCTTAGCTGTCACAATACATCAACATATATGATGTCAATTTCACCCATAATAGAATATCCATCAAGAAATCTCTCAGTTAATTTGTCTCCACACTAGTTATCTCCAAGGCTATAAACTCAAATTTCATGGTGGACTAAGCAAAAATTTTTTGTTTGACAAATATCCAAGCCACTACTTCACCTCTAAGAAAGAAAATATAACTACTTATAAATCTTATCTCATCCAACTTGGAGATCTAGTTAGCATTACTATACTCTTTTAATGTAATGGAAAATCTACTATAAAATATATCATAATTAATTATAACTCTTAAATATTTCAAAACTCTTGTTAAAGCTTTTCATGATTATGGTTTGGATTTTGCATATATATGTTAAGACTACTTACAACATATGTAATGTCAAGATATGTAAAATTTGCTAGATGCATCAAACTACCAAAGATTTTGGCATTTTTTAATTGAAATATATAAGCACCATTGTATTTTAGTAAATGTACATTTACATTAAAAGGAGTTGAAACTAGTTTCACATCAAAACTGAAGTTCTCGGCTTCTCCCTATAATCTACTAGTTTGTGATACTGAGAGGGAGGGTGAATCAGTATCACCACAATTCGCAATTCACAGGTAAGTGAACAACTTCAACCTCTTCTTAAAAGCGAACTCTTTCTCAGACTCGACTAAGGTAGATCTATTGCTACCTACTAATCACAATATTCCCCAAAGTCATCTTTCAAACACCTTGCCTAATAGACAATTCGGATGTTCTTGTTTAGATCTTCGTTAGGTTATGGTTTGGCTGATACTTTAACTGCATTCACAACTCAATTCAAAACACATAATGTAAAGTAAATTAAGGACACACGAGATTTACGTGGTTTCGTCAATGTGACGTACATCCACGGTGGTAGGAACTCTCCCTTACCGAGACCATCCACTATACTTGAGAATTCCAGTTACAATGGATATCTTAATTCTCTACTCCTTTCACTATTGCAAGTACAATATAAAGAGTGTCACTTACTATTTCTACCCTTCTTCTAACTTGTCTTACCTCTGTTAAATTGAAAGGCTGCTCCACTGCCGCTTAAAAGTTCACCGCAATACTTTTTAACCTCTCTTGAAGAAATTTGGAAATACGTTGAGTTCTTTTCGATGTTTTGCCAAATTCCTTCTTTAGGTTATCTCACACAGCTCCTACTTTCACTGCCTCATGGTCTCACCGATCTCCTTATCTCATGGCTCGCCTCATATTTCTATTTTTCCGTCTAGCCCCTGTTCTGCCGGATCTCTCATCGTCGACTAGATCTATCACCGTCTGCCGGATCTGTCACCGTCGACCAGATATGTCTCACCATCTGCCGGATCTCTCACCGTCGACCGGATCTCTTTCTGCCGGATCTGTCACAGTCTGATGGATCTATCACCGTCGACTGGATCTGTCTCACCGTCTGCTGGATCTGTCACTGTCGACCGGATCTGTCTCACTGTCTGTCGGATCTGTCACCGTCGACCAAATCTGTCTCACCGTCTCCCATATCTGTCACCGTCGACCGGATCTGTCTCACTGTCTGCTGGATCTGTCTCACCATCTGCCGGATCTGTTCAGCTGCTGACTACTAGTGTGCCGGTGGTGTGCCGACCTGCTCAGTTGTTGACTGCTGGTATACTGGTAGTGTGCCGACCTGCTCAGCTGCCGATTGCTGGTGTGCCGATCCGCTTAACTGTCAACTGCTGGTGTGCCGGTGGTGTGTCTTTCTCACGGGTTTCTCTTTCTTGCAGGTGGTGTGCGTAGGTTTTCTATCTGTTTTTCTTAATAGCCGATACGTCTATTTTAATAGCCGACGGTGAGAGAGGGGATTCTCTTCTCCTCTTTGTGTCCGTCCCGTTGATGAGAGGATTTTCCCTGGCTGTCACCCATGAAGTTAGATCTTTAATCAGTGAAGAGTAGCACGGTAACAGGTTTCCTAAAGACTTCTCGTCGAGAGACGGGTACCCCTCTTCTCTCGAAAGAAGATAAAAGGATACGTCTATTTTTGTTGTCTTCCGATGGCCTTTATATACTCTTCCATGAAACCCTAAGGCTTACTTGCGGCGAATTTACTATCTTGCCCTTCCATGTGGCTTTTACGTTCTTGCCCCTCCATATGGCTTTTACCTTCTTGCCCTTCCATGTGTTTTTACTTTCTCACACACTTAAACCTAATTGATAACAATTACAACCCATATAAGGCTGTGGGAACAATAATCTCCCCCTTTGTAATTGTTGGCAACACTCATGACAAAAGCCACTATACAGCAGTTTCAACTCCCTCTAAATATGCACTCCTTCTTTCTTAACAGCTCCCCCTGCACTGTTGCTTCTCTCCCCCCTCTGCCAACCAATTACAAATCTGAAAAAAACTCACAAAGTGAAGATAGAGGATTTACTTGAACTTCAAGTTTGAGGAGGCATTTGCACAGATAGACTCAATCTACGCTTTTCAAACAGCTCGGTGGATAGAGGTTTAGTTAGAATATCTGAAATTTGATCTTTAGTACCAACATACTCCAACTGAATTGTACCATATTCCACTTGATCTTTGATGAAGTGATACCGAATGTCAATATGCTTGCTCCTTAAATGTTGAACCTAATTCTTGTTGAGATCAATAGCACTTTGATTATCACAAAGTACACTCATTGGTAACTTCACTTCAACACCCAAGTCTACCAATTGTCTTAGCATTCATATCACATGTGTATATGCTGCACAAGCAGCCATATACTCAGCCTCAGCTGTGCTTAAAGTAACACTGTTTTGCTTTTTACTTAACCATGCAACACACTTTGAACCCAAGTAGAAGCTGCAGCCATTGGTTGATTTTCTATTATCTATACTTCCTATTCAGTCTGCATCAGTGTATGCTTGTAGTTTAATAGAATTCATGGCTGGATACCACAAACCCATTTCCAGTGGTCCTTTGAGGTACCTTAGGATTCTTTTCACTGCCAACACACGAGACTCCTTAGGATTAGCTTGGAATCTGCTAGCAGCGCACATAGCTTGCATAAAATCAGGCCTTGATGTCGTAAGGTACAGAAGGCTCATTATCATCTTCTTGTACTCTGTAGGGCTTGTACTCCTTCCCTCCTGATCTTTTGTTAACTTGTAGCCCACTGTCATAGGGGTACTGACAAATCTGCTATCCTCCATGCCAAACCTTTTCAGCATCTCTTTGGCATATTTCGTCTGAGAAATAAAGATACCTTCTTCACACTATTTTATCTGTGATTCAAGAAAGTACGTCATTTTTCTAATCAATGACATCACAAATTCCTCACTCATCTTCTGTGCAAAATTTTGGCATAGTTCAGAGTGATCCCCTCCAAAGATGATGTCATCTATATATACTATGGTTATCAGCTGGCCTTTCTCTGAGTTCAATACATACAGGTTATTATCAACTGTTCCTCTTCTGAAGTTCAACCTTCTCAAGTACGCATCCAGTCTGCTGTACCATGCTCTTGGAGCTTGCTTAAGACCATACAAGGCTTTCTTCAGCTTGCACACTTGTGTCTCATCCTCACTGATTGTACTCCATCAGGTTGTTCAATATACACTTCTTCTTTCAGGAGCCCATTCAAAAAGGCGGATTTCACATCCATCTGATAGACTTTATACCTCTTGTGTGCTACCAAAACTAAGAACATTCTGATAGTTTCTAACCTTACTACTGGTGCAAGAGTTTCATCAACATCTACCCCTTCTATCTGAGTGTAGCCTTTGCAAACCAGCCTGGCCTTGTTCCTCACCACCTTGCCATCTTCATTGTGTTTATTCCTAAACACCCACTTTCTTCCTATGACATTCTTATTAGTGGGTCTTGGAACCAGCTCCCATATATCATTCTTCTCAATTTGATACAGCTCCTCATTGATAGCTTTGACCCATACTTGGTCTTGAATAGCCTCTTCAACAGATTTAGATTCAACTTGTGAGAGTAGAGTAGTAGCTCCGACCATTCTTCTTCTTGTTGTAACTCCTGCTGATGGGTCACCTATGATCTGATTTCCTTGATGAGTACTAGTCCATGTTTTCTTTGTCCTTCTTCCTTGCACTGTCTTAGTTGCAAGAAGATCTCTTTCTTCATCTTCTAACTCACTCTTCTCCGAGTCTAAACTTACTTCTTGTTCCTTTTCTTTAGGTTGGTCTGATTCTTCATCTACATTGAAGTCATCTTCTTCATTGTCCTCAGCTTCTCCATTCTGCATTATTTTCTAGTTCTCATCTATTCTTACATCACTGAAAGTGATCACTTTTCCCAGCTTATGCAGGAAAACTCTATAACCTTTTGTCTTTATTGAGTATTCCACAAAGATGCCTTCATCAGACCTAGCATTAAATTTTCCCAAGTTTTGCTCCTTGTTCTTCACAAAACATGGGCTGTCAAAGACTCTAAGATACTTGGCTGTTGTCTTCTTCCCACTCCATAGCTCATATGGAGTCTTATTAGTATTGGGCCTTAGTAGAACTCTATTCAGTAGGTACACGGTTGTGAATGTTGCTTCTGTCTAAAATCTTGTGTAAAACTTGGATTCCAGCAGTAGAGTTCTTGCCATTTTAACCACAGCTCTATTCTTCCTCTCTACCACCCCGTTCTGTTGAGGTGTTCTCGCTACTGCCATCTGATGGTGAATACCATGCTTCTTAAGGTAATCTTCAAAAGCTTCATTTGTCAATTCAGTGCCTTGATCTGACCTCAGTACTTTGATCATCCTTCCACTCTCATTTTCAGCCAATCTTGATATATCTTAAAGTAATTCAGAATTTCTGACTTGTGTTTGAGGTGCATGATGCAAGTCCTTTTGGAATAATCATCAACAAACAAGACAAGATACCTATCACCTTTCAACCCTTTTGTTCTCATCAGCCCACACAAATTAGTAGCACAATGTCAAGCACTGCTTCAAAACTAAACTCTTTAGTCTTATATTGCTTTCTGACATATTTTCCTTTAGAGTATGCTGAGCAAACATACTCTCTCTCTCTCTCTTGAGGTTGGGAATATCTCTGATATTATGAGTAGTAGTCAGCTTCCTCATGTTCTTTTGTGATAAGTGTCCCAGCCTCCTATGCCAGAGTTGATTTTCTTCTTCTTTGGTGAGTAAACAGCTGCTTGTCTTGTTCTCATCAATCACATATAAATTTCCAGCTGTTCTCTTCCTGGCAGTAACAGTATTGCCTTCTTTACATTTTACTTGGTAACCTATTTTTGTGAATATTACCTTATGGTCTTTGTTGCATAGCTGACTGACAGATGTTAAATTATATCTGAGTCCTTCAACGTGCAGACCATCTTTCAGCTTTCCTCTTCCAATCTTTACTGACCCCTGACCATTGATGTTGAGTGAATCATCATTACCAAACTTGACTCTGCCTTCTCTTGATTTGTTTAGCTTTGAAAATTTACTCTTGTCTCCCGTCATGTGCGAAGTGCATCCACTATTAAGGATCCACTGCTTATCCTTGCAGTCAGCTTTGAGTGCAATTTTAGCTATATTAGCCACCTCCCTTTTAGTTTTATATTCCTTCTTTTGAACTGGTTGGAAGATAGCTTTCTCCTTTTTCTCAGCTTTGATTGCACCGCTTGTTTTCACTGTACCATTGAGTGCCTTCTCTTGCTCAGGGAGAAGTGTCATACATATCTTGGCATTATGGTCATCCTACCTGCACCTTTCACACTATTCCAAGTCTGCCAATATAACAAACTTGTTCTTTGAAACTACTAGTTTGGGCTTCCACTAACAATCCTTGGCAGCGTGTTCTTGCCTTTTATAGTATGTGTAAGAACTTACGACAAGCGTTCTCTTCTGAATTCTATATTGTCTCCCCCTGTATGCAACATCGTATCTTCTCAAGTTAGAGACATATACTGGCCTTCTCCACCAGTAGTTACTCGCCTTATGACCCCAAACTCCACAATAAAGGCAATGACCTTGAAACTGCCTCTTCTTGGGTCTGATCACTACTTGTCTTCTTCTGTTCATCACTTGCTGTGTAGGCAAAGTAGCTGGCTTCTTTGCTTGTGTGACTTTCATTTCAGTCACCTTCTTCTCCTTCTTCTGTTCAGCCATAGCCCTCTACTGGCTGACTTTCTTTTCTTCCTTCTTATTTGCCACCCTAGGTTGCTTTTTCAGATCTTTTTTATTCTCAGCTATCTTCTTCTGAGTCACAACCTTCTCTTTCAACTTCTGTGGAACATTCTCATTTTCTTTAGCCAATGCAGCCTCAGATTGCTGCACTTTCTATACATTCTTCTCTCCTTTTCCAGAACTTGTTTCTCATATCTTCAAGTTTCTGCAAGTTCTCTTTGCTACTTTTGAGTTGTTACTGAAGTCTCAGCAACTCTTTCTCCATTTCTTCAATTTTTGAAGTCCTTGAGCCAAACTCTACTGTAAGGTCTTCACATATTTTGATCTGTTCCTCAAATCTTCTCTTCAAGTTAATATGCTCAGCCCTTATTTCACCATCTTGACTTTCAGCTTCCTCAGACTTTGCTTCAACTTGTTTTATATGGGCCTCCAACCTTCTTATGTTTCTGCCCCTTCTGATTATCTCCTTTGAAGCTGCTTCCAGCTCAGCTTCAAGATTTGGCTCTTCTTCATCAATTTCCTCTTCCTCTTCAAAGGTTGAGCTACCACCTTGTGCTGATGCCATAAAGACATACTCATCTGATGAGTCTTCATCTTCCTCCTCATCAACTTATTTTGTCTGACTCACATAACTCTTGAATGAGCCTCTCGTCTTCCTCTGTGGGTTGGCAATCTTCTTATTAGACTTCTTTGATTTGAATGATGATCTTCTCCATCTTGAATTCTGCTCATCATCACCATCCTCATTTTTATCATCAAGTTTTACTTTGCACTGAGAAGTAAAGTGTCCAGTCTGCCCACAATGATAACATCTCAAGGACAACTGTCCATTTCCTTTCTTAGACCCCTTTTTGAATTTCCTTATGAAGTAAGCCAATACTTCACCTTCACTTTCTTCCTCATCATCATCATTATCCTCACTGGATGATTCTTTCTTTTCTTTTATCTTTAAGTGTTTCATAGTTTTGAAAGCTGCCTCCTTTGATATCTTTGACGTTGAGGAGCTCTCAGTTGACTTTATTCTCATCTCATATGCAATGAGATTGCACTGAAGATCATGTAGAGACATAGAATTAAGATCTTTACTCTCTTCTATGGCTGCCACCTTTGAGGCAAACCTCTCAGGTAGAATTCTCAGAATTTTCTTCACAATCGATGAGTCCTTCTTATTCTTCCCATGACTTCTCAGGTCGTTTACAGCGTCAATAACCCTGGTGAAAAACTCTTGAACTGTCTCATTCTTCTACATTCTGAGAGATTCATATCTCTCCTTGAACACTTGAAGCTTAGCCTCCTTCATTCTGCCATCACCTTTATAGACTTTCTGCAATCTATCCCATATCTCCTTGGCAGATTTGCAGTCTATAACTTTAGCATACTCAGCATTTGTCAATGCTGAAATGATGACATGTGAGGCCTTCCCATTTATCTCAAACTGCCTTAACTCCTCTGGGGTTGGGTCTTTACCTTCTTCCGGAGCCACAAAACCCTCCTGTACACATTTCACCACATTCATGCCCATGGTTACAAATACCACTTGCATTCTTGCTCTCCACATATGATAGTTGGTTCCGTTGAAGATTGAAACCTTCTTACTGTAAGTGGTGCTAGTGCTGGTACCGGCTTCCATTTCTCAGTATGCTGAACAAGTCAAACTTCTAGATCCCTTCAAACTAGTACACCAAACTGTTAAATTTTAAACTAGTGAACCTATGCTCTGATACCAATTGAAGTTCCTGACTTCTCCCTAAGATCTACTAGTTTATGATACTAAGAGGGGGGTGAATCAGTATCACCACAATTCGCAATTCGCAGGTAAGTGAACAACTTCAACCTCTTCTTAAAAGCGAACTCTTTCTCAAACTCGACTAAGGTAGATCTATTGCTACCTACTAATCACAATAGTCCCCAAAATCACCTTTCAGACACCTTGCCTAATAGACAATTCAGATGTTCTTGTTTAGATCTTCATTAGGTTATGGTTTGGTTGATACTTTACCTGCGTTCACAACTCAATTTAAAACACATAATGTAAAGCAAATTAAGGACACATGAGATTTACGTGGTTCTGTCAATGTGACGTACATCCACGGTGGTAAGGACTCTCCCTTACTGAGACCATCCATTATACTTGAGAATTCCAGTTACAATGGATGTCTTAATTCTCTACTCCTTTCACTATTGCAAGTACAATACAAAGAGTGTCACTTACTGTGTCTACCCTTCTTCTAACTTGTCTTACCTCTGTTGATTTGAAAGGCTGCTCCACTGCTGCTTAGAAATTCATCGCAACGCTCTTTAACCTCTCTTGAAGAAATCTGGAAATACGTTGAATTCTTTCTGATGCTTCGCCAAATTCCTTCTCTAGGTTGTCTCACACAGCTCCTACTTTCACCGCCTCATGGTCTCACTTGTCTCCTTATCTCACGGCTCGCCTCACGTTTCTATTTTTTCGTCCAGCCCCTGTTTTGTCGGATCTCTCACCATCGACCGGATCTCTTTCTGCCGGATCTATCACCGTTGAGCGGATCTGTCTCACCGTCTGCTAGATCTGTCACCATCTGCTGGATCTCTCACTGTCGACCGGATCTCTTTCTGCCGGATCTATCACCGTCTGCTGGATCTATCACCATCGACTGGATCTGTCTCACCGTCAACCGGATCTCTTTCTGCCGGATCTGTCACAGTCTGTCGGATCAATCACCATCGACCAAATCTGTCTCATCGTCTGCCGAATCTGTCACCGTTGACCAGATTTGTCTCACCGTCTGCTAGATCTGTCTCACCATCTGCCGGATCTGTTCAGCTGCCGACTGCTGGTGTGCCGGTGGTGTGCTGACCTGCTTAGTTGTCGACTACTGGTGTGCCGGTGGTGTGCCGACCTACTCAGCTGCAGACTGCGGGTGTGCCGATCCGCTCAACTGTCGACTGTTGGTGTGCCGATGGAGTGTCTTTCTCACGAGTTTCTCTCTCTTACCGGTGGTGTGCATAAGTTTTCTGTCTGTTTTTCTCAATAGCCGATACGTCTGTTTTTATTATCTTCCGATGGCCTTTATATACTTCTCCATAAAACCCTAGGACTTATTTGCGGCGAATTTACTGTCTTATCCTTCCATGTGGTTTTTACGTTTTTACCCCTCCATATGGCTTTTACCTTCTTGCCCTTCCATGTATCTTTACTTTCTCGCACATTTAAATCTAATTGATAACAATTACAACCCATACAAGGCTGTGAGAACAACAAAAACATTTATATTTCTTAAGAGGTTTCTTTATATAATGCTTTTATGATAGAAATATATCATTAGAATTTTTACAAATCTTCAATCCTAAAATAATATTTGTTTCTCCCAAATTTTTCATGTCAAAATGTGATGTAAGCAATGATAATGTATTAACTATTAATTTTATACTAAACTAAATAGAAGTATGTTATCAACTTACAAATATATGACAACATAAGTATTATTTCTAGTTTTTGCATAAACATATTTATCAATATCAACAATCAAAAAATCATTAGAAATCATAATATTATCAAACTTCATATGTCATTGTTTGGGTGCTTGTTTCAAATTGTATAAAGATTTAACTAGCTTACAATCATTTTTCTTTTATCTTGAATTACATAACCTTCAAGTTATGATATATAAATCTCTTCATTAAAATTACTACATAAAAATGCAGTTTTAATATCCATTTGATGAATAAAAAGATTATAAATAGATGCTAATGTAATTAAGACTCTCATAGATGTAATTTTAGCAACAAGAGTAAAAGTATCAAAATAATTAATATTCTTCTTTTGAATATATCCTTTTACAACAAGTTTCACCTTATATTTGTCAATGAATCCATTTAGTATATATATATATATTTTAAAAGATCTATTTGTAACTTATTGATTTAGCTCTTACAAGTAAATTTACTAATTCTTATATACCATTGCAATTGAAAGAATCTATCTTACTCTATATAACTTTTATCCATATATTAGAATTATTAAAGGATACTGCTTTTAAATACTAGAGTGTAGAAGTCATTACCAAAAGTCTTTTCGCTTCTTTATCACTTACTGCTCCTCAACTTTGGTTTACAATGTGTGATAAAGAACTTTTTTTCTAATTCAACTATAGACGTAGATGTCTATGTTAATTCCTTTTTTTTAAAGGAAATATAGATTTAAAATATTCTACATTTTTTATTTTAATAGTAGCATTAGTATTGAAAACATCACTCTTAACTATGGGAAAATGATAAGCAATATTTTGATTTATATAACCTAAAAATATGCAATCAAAGGTCTTAAAACCTTTTTACCTCTTCTTTAGTTCACACATAAGTATTTTAACAAGACATCCTCATACTTTTAAATAACTCAAATTAGGAGAATACCCTTTCCACAATTCATATGGAGTATTATCTATTTTTTTATATGGAATCCAATTATATAAGTAATATGTAGAAAATATTGTCTTTTCGTATAAGTTATTAGAACCCTTAAAACAAATAAACATAACATTCATCATTTCTTTTAATGTCCTATTTTTCCTTTTTAATACTGCATTTAACTCCAGCAAATAAGAAGGTGAAACCTTATGAATAATTCCGTCTCTTTCACAAAAATCTAACAATAACTAAGAACTATACTCTCCTTTTTTATTTAATCTAAATATCTTTATCTTCTTGTCTAACTAGTTTTTTACTTCCTTCTTATATTTAATAAACACATCACACACTTCATCCTTATCTTTTAGTAAGAAAATTTTAGTGTATCTAGAATAGTCATTGATGAAAGTCATATAAAACCCTTTGTCACCTTTAGTCATAGTGCTCTTCAAGTCTCCCAAGTCAGAATGAAACAAGTTCAGTAATTTAATTTCTTATTATACTAATTTGCAATTTTTCTTAACTAATTTGGTCTCCATACAAACTTCACACATACTCACATCACTATGTAAATTTTTAGTTAGCCTAAATTGTTTACTCACATGTCTTAATTTAGTATGTCATAAATCATAAAAATTAATAATATAAATAGAAGAAGTAAATGCATTATTATTAATAACATCAAGTACATTTAGAATAAAAAGTCTTTAGTTATAATCCTTTTCCACAAATACATCAATTTTAATCATGACAACTATTTTAGATAAAAAATAAAACCTTTTCTCCAATCTTCCATAACAAAGATATAAAAACAAGATTGATGTGAATCTCAGGGATTTAAAACACATCATTTAAGGATATATTTTCCTAACAAATACATCAATTTTAGTCATAATAACTTTTTTAGATAAAAAAAAAAAATTTACTCAAATCTTCCCTAACAAAGACATAAAAACTAGATTGATGTGAATCTCAGTGATTTAAAACACATCATTCAACAATAATACATTTTCCTAGAGCAAGAAGAATGTAATTTTTTATATTTTAAAAAAGAATAGAATACTCATTTTATATTAGTTTTGGTTTAATTTCTCATAAAGATGAGTTATGACGGTTTTATTACTATAGTAGCTAATTTATTAAATTTGGATAACGGTAATAATTGGAATTTAATAAATTGGGATGAAGATAATAATTGATGGTTATAGTAATTTTATTATTCTAACAATTAATTTACTAAATTGAGATGAAAATAATAGTTGGTGGTTATGATGATTTTATTATTATAACAACTAATTTACTAAAGTGGGATGAAGATAGTAATTGGTGATTATAGTAATTTTATTGTGTAACAACTAATTTTAGTTAATTAGGATGAAAATAGTAATTAGTAGTTATAGTAATTTTATTGATGTAATAACTAATTTATTAAATAGGGATGAAAATAATAGTTAATAGTTATAGTGATTATATTACTATAACAACTAACTTATTAAATTAGTAGTTATCAAGTCATTAACTCATATATCAGTTCTATTTTAAATTTTATTATTTTATAAATTATAAAATAAAATTTATTTTATAAATAATTATAACTATATTTTTTATTTTTAATATAAAATATAATTTTTTTTAAAAAATATTTTTTTTTTGTTAAATATTACACTAAAATTTAAAATAATTGATGATCACAATCATTTTAAAAAACTCCTATGAGTTGTACTTTTTTTAAAAATAATTTATAATTTTAAAAATTATATAATAATTTTTTTAAAAAAATAAATTTTTAATTTTAAATTTAAAAAATTCATATTTACTTACGAGAAGAAATTTGCTTACACAATCGGCACGTGAAATATACTTTGAAGCTTCGTCGCATGAGATAAAGGCAAGCATGGAACAGTCAAAAGCAAACAGCTTTGGAAGTGGGATCTTGGACAATGTCTACTCCTTGCGCAATACTCTTTCTAGAAATCTCTTTTCTGGCCTTACCTCCGAATCAAGTTTAAACCCACGCAAATTCAATTAACTCGTTTCCAAGTGAATAAAATGCATAAAAACGGTATCCCTGCAAGATAGAACTCACGTACACGGACTTTTAGCGCCTTTTATTTGTTTTTCTTTTTTGATTTTTCGCGTAACGAGGTTTGCCTGTAAATCAGGAGACTATGGAGGAGACCATTGACCCAAAATTTTTCGCATTCAAAAAAATCGGCAGTAAATTGTGACGAGGTATTTTGAACGAAGAAGTTGAGTAGTTGGGGAGGTACGACCCGGCAGTGGGTCTTCTGTCTGAAAAGTAATTTTAGTTAAAAAACATAAGATGTCCCATAAAGGTACATTGGGCAACGACAAGGTCTTCTTTCACAAACTTCACACTCGTTCACATCCGCGTGAATTTTCAATTAGAACAAATTGATTCAACTTTTAAATATAAATTTTACTTACATGCCCTAATTTAACATGCGATAAATTATAAAAGTGAAAATATAAGTAGAAGAAATAGATATTGTCATTCATAATACCAAGTATATTCGCGTTAAAAAGTCTCTGGTAACAATAGTCCTTTCTCATAAATACATTATTTTTAGTTATAACAATTTTTTCAAACTCAAAAAAATCTTTACTTCAACCTTCTCTGTCAAAGACACAAAAATTAAATTGTTACAAATTTCATAAAATTAAAGTATATTATTTAAAAATAATATTTTTTTAAAATAAAAAAAACATAATTTTTTATATTTAAAAAAAAAATAAAATTTATTTTATATTATTTTTAATTTAATTTTTCTTAAAATGAGTTATAATAATTTTATTATTATAATACTTAATTTATTAAATTGAGATGAAAATAATAATTAATACTTATAATAATTTTATTATCGTAATAATTAATTTATTAAATTAGATGAAAATAATGATAGATAATTATAAAATTTTTATTTCAATAATAATTAATTTATTAAATCAATAGTTATTAGATTATTTTTTCGTATAAAAATATTTTAAAAAAAAAAATTTTAAGTTATAATAAATTTTATTTTATAACTAAAAATAATAAAATATTTTATTTTTAATATAAAATAAAAAATTTTAAAAATATAATTTTTTATTTTTTTAATATTATATTAAAATTAAAAATAATTAATCAATTACACTCATATTAAAAAAATTTTTATACGGTGAATTAATAATAATTTATAATTTAAAAAATTATATAATAATTATTTTTAAAAAATAAATTTAAGTTTATTTTTTGTAAAAAATAAATTTACGATTTGTTTAGTTAAAAAATCTTTACAATCAAAAGCAAACGACTTCGGAGGTGGGACCTTTGGACAATGTCGGCTCGACGCGCAATACTCTCTCTTGAAATCTCTTTTCTGGCCTTACCGGTCAATATTATGACGTAAGACATCACGTCACCACTCAGAAATATTATAATTCGTTACAACTGATATTGGGCAGCGTTCAGGAAACGCTTACTTTTCGTTCTTTTTCTCTTTGTTTTTTTTTTCTTAACAGTAAAACCAAAATTTTAAAGAAAAAAATTCCGAATAATTACTAGAATCTTTGGCCTTATTGAGTTACCTCTAAATCAAGTTTAAACCTACGCAAATTCAATTAACTCGTTTCCAAATGAATAAAATGCATAAAAACGGCATTCCTGGAAGATAGAACTCACATACACGGTCTTTTAGCGCCATTTATTATTATTTTCTTTTTCCTAATGTGATTCGCCCAAAGGCAGGAGACTATGGAGGAGACCATTGACCCAAAATTTTTCCCATTTAAAAAATCGGCAGTAAATGGTGACGAGTGCAAATACGTATGTGAAACGAAAAAGTCGAGTAGTTGGGGAGGTACGACGGGGTAGTGGGACTTCTGACTGAAAGGAAATTTTATTTAAAAAACATAAGATGCGCAATGAGTACGATGAGATGTGTAATTACATAATATTTTGTGGATGAAAGGAATTTTTTTGGAAGAACTTTTAAATATAGATATATATTGGGCAATTGCGACAAGGTTTTTTTTCACATAGAGACAGACCACTGGTAGCCGCCGGGCTTTTGCATCCATCCGTCATACAAAGGCATTTGTATACATATACGACTCAGTCCTTGCTCTTCTTTAATATCTCAATCAATTTCCTCCTAGCTTTTTAGACTTTCGTTCCATTGCAGTTGAGAGCAAAAAGGTGCCTATCTTTCTTTTTCTCGCTAGTCTTTCAGCTCTTACCGTCTATGCAGAACGATATTGGGAGTATGGATCGTCAACTGCACATCTTGTTCTTCCCATTCATGGCTCATGGCCACACAATACCTACCGTAGACATGGCCAAGTTATTTGCTTCTCGAGGCCTGAAGGCCACCTTCATCACTACTCCTTTAAACGCCCCTTTCTTTTCCAAGACAATTCAAAGATCCAGAGATTTGGGTCTCGATATTGATATTCAGATCATCGAGTTCCCTTCGCAAGAGGCCGGATTGCCAGAGGGATGCGAAAACGTGGACTCAATCACTTCACTTGAAAATGGTTGGGACTTGCTCCGCAGATTTTTGGCAGCCACAGCCATGCTCCAGGGACCTCTGGAGAAGCTCCTGGAAGAAGTCCACCCTGACTGTCTCGTGGCTGACATGTTCTTTCCCTGGGCTACTGATGCTGCTGCCAAATTTGGGATTCCAAGGCTGGTTTTCCATGGCACAAGTTTCTTTTCTTTGTCCACTGGGGAGTCCATTAGATTGCACGAGCCTTTTAAGAAGGTTTCGTCGGATTCAGAGCCATTCACCGTCCCTAATCTTCCAGGTGACATCAAATTCACAACAAGTCAATTGCCAGACTTTAGGAAACTGGGCGTTGAAGATGACTTTATGAACTTAATAAATGCATCCAGAGAATCAGAATTAAAGAGCTTTGGGGTGATTGTCAACAGTTTCTACGAGCTGGAACCAGCTTATGCTGATTATTACCGGAAGGTTTTGGGCAGAAGAGCTTGGCACATAGGCCCTGCTTCTCTATGCAATAGAAAGATCGAGGATAAAGCAGAAAGAGGACAAGAAGCATCCATCGATGAACACGAGTGCCTGAAATGGCTCGACTGCAAGAAACCCAATTCGGTTGTTTACATTTGCTTCGGCAGCATCGCCAACTTCACTTCCTCTCAGCTTAAGGAGATTGCAGTGGCACTGGAAGCCTCCGGGCAGCAATTCATATGGGCGGTTAGAAAGAACAAGGTAAACCAGGAACACGAAGAGGAATGGCTGCCAGAAGGATTTGAGAAGAAAATGGAAGGCAGGGGACTCATCATTCGAGGGTGGGCGCCCCAGGTGTTGATTCTTGATCACGAAGCAGTTGGCGGATTTGTAACTCATTGCGGCTGGAATTCTGCTCTTGAAGGCATAACTGCGGGAAAGCCAATGGTCGCATGGCCCATTGCCGCCGAGCAATTCTATAACGAGAAATTGGTGACCGAGGTTCTTAAAACTGGTGTCAGTGTTGGTGCGAAGCAATGGGTTAGATTGCACGGGGACTACATCAAGAGTGAAAGCATAGAGAAGGCAATCAGTCGAATTATGGTGGGTGATGAAGGAGAGGAAGCGAGAAGCAGAGCAAGGAAGCTGGCAGAGATGGCAAGGAATGCTGTACAAGAAGGTGGATCCTCTTACTCTGATTTGACTGCCTTGTTCCAAGAGTTGAGATCGAAACGCACCTAAATGGAAAAAGCGCAGAGGCAAATTCACACAATTGTTGGGAATCTTTTGTTAGATTCTTAGGGCTAAGTTCATAATCGTTGCAGTCTATTATCTTTTTCTTTTTTACGTTCGGTCATTAAATGCGATTTTGAGGAAAAATAATATCCCACATTTTTGTTGCATGTAATGAAAAATTTCGTTGCTACAGTTCAGATAGGGATTGTGTCTAATTGAAAGTAAAAGAAATGTAATGAATATTAATTAGTTAATAAATATACTGATACATATCTACTAATTAATACAATAAAATTAATAAATTAATATTTATTATATTATGATCACTTATGTAGATATGTTTATTATATTTTATAAATTAAAAAAGATTTAATTTATTATAACTTATAAATTAAAAATATATTTCTCATTATAATTAAATTTTATTATTATAATTAATAAATTATTAAGTATAAAATTTATTATCAATAAATATAATTGACCATTTGATTATGGTCTATAGCATTTCAAACAATAAAAAAGAAATAAGTTTTTTTATAAAAAAAAAATTACAAAAAAAAAAAACTTTATATAATTGCATTATAATTAATATATGTAACATTGGTATTTTAAACTTTAAAAAAAAAAAGTATGAAATTGTAGTGCACCTCTTGCCTCTTTTTCCTACATTCGACCAATAACTTATTAATTGAACTAGTGAGGTAATTGCAAGTCTAGATAAATACGATGTAAACATATAATTACTAATAATTCTCACCCTAATTCTTAAATCTTTAATTAGAGACTGAGAAGAGGCAGATATTGATATTTTTGGCCTTGACTGTGACCCTGACCCCAACAACGACCACGAATTATTATATTATAATTTTATTTTTGTATATAATAATTATACAATAATTTTTTATAAAAATATAATTAAAAAATTAATATATTAATTATAACCCTATTTATATAATTTCTCTACTTTTTTACATTTCTTTTCTTTTCTTTTTTTTTTTTGTAAAAAACATTTAGCCCAAAAAAATAAGTTCTATTATTATCTATTTTTGATAATTGACTCAATGATATTGCAAAATTTTAATTTTTTTTTTATATATACTTATTGTTTTTCATTTAAAGACAAATACAAAAATGTAAATTAAATTTTAAAAAAATAATTAAGTTTTTTATAATTAAATTATTGTTAGTTTAATATATTAAAATTTAATAATTTATTTTAAAAGTTATTATTTTTTACTAAGAAAACAAAGACAAAATGAAGACAAATATCTTTAATCCCTGTTAATGACAAGATGAAACTTTAAACATTTTCTCTATTAAAAATGGAGATAGAGATTAAAATTAATTATAAAATAAAATTAAAAAATTAAAATAACTTTTTTTTTTGTCTTGTTTTGTTCATTTGCTATTTTTATTTTATAAAATAATTATTTTATTGCATATGCTTTGTAAGTTTGAAATATTCTTTTGGTTGGTGCTAAATTAGTTAATCTATCAAAATAAAATTTTCATTGAGTGCATTCTAAAATTACTTAAAATTTAAAAATTAGACTAATTTCAGTACAATCAACAACCATAAAAAAAGGTAAATTGTTACCAATAGAAAAAAAAAAAAAAGTAAGTTTATGATTTCTTAAGTTTTATACAAAGAATATTTAGAACATTATTTAGAATGTTCTAAATATTTTAAATAAAATGAACATAAATAAATATAATTTTTAAAAAAATTTTGAACTTATATAAATTAATATATTAGAATTTATGTGGCCAAACCCTTAACAAAATCATTAAACAAAAATTTTGGAACAAATCATTAGGTCAAAATTTTCAAGCTTATAACCTTTCATTTATTTATTTCCTTCATATGTAGATATAACAACAAAAAATCCGTTGGAAGGAAACATATACTTTTTCTTCAAAATATTGAATCTATTTTTTAAGATATAATATATTATATATTTTGATATGTTATGATAAATGTTGTGTATACTGTTATGAATAAGAGTAGAAAATACTTATAATCATCTATTTTTACATTATAAAAATTAATATACTTTTCAAAAAATATTACATTTTATATATTTAAATTATCATAATTTATCTGTTAGTTAATTTTATTTGAATAATTAAAAAAATTAATTGATTAAAATTACAAGAGCAAATTATTGATAAAAAAAAAGAAAGGAATCAAATAATATTTAATTTTTTTGGTAACATCAACACTCTTTTATGTGGTGTATAATATATGATATACATAATATGTAATATTAATTTTGCCATATACTATGATAGGTACTTAGCATATTACAATAAATTAATGACCTTTGCAAAATTCTTATAACTAAAATATATATATTAATGGACAAATATTTTGATCTTACAATTTGTTTTTATTCATTTCATGCATATGTAACTTGAAAAAATCTTTAGCATCAAACAAACATTTAATTTCTTTAGTCAAAATTGAATGAGAAACTACAAATAAACCTATTTTATTTGACTTTTGGCTGATCAAGATTACAACCATGACGCATGCTCATTTAATTTATAACCATTTTGATTAAATGGCTCAAAATAAATAATAGTTAACGTGCCAAATTATTTCATAGCATAATTATCAAACTAAATAAAGTTAATGTATATCTTATCTATTTATTATACTAAAATTTGAAATAGTTGGTGAACTATAGTCATTTTGAAAGAACTCTTGTGAACTATATTATCTATAAATCATAATTTATAACTTAATAAATTATATAATAATTTTATTTTAATCTAATTTTTTTATAAAAAATAAATTTATAATTTTTGATTTAAAAAGAATTTATGTCTATTTAAAACAAGAAATTTGCTCACACAAATCAATGGTTAGTAGGCATATTGGAGGAGGGATAAAAGCAAACAAGCTTACATAAAGAATTTACGCGAAGAAGCTTCCGTCGTATGAGATGAAAGCAAACATGGTACAATAAAAAACAACCAACTTTGGAGGTGGGATATTAAATAGTGTCTACTCTTTCCGGAAATCTCCCTTGTGGCCTCACTGGTCAATATCATGACGTAAGACATTACGTCACCACCCAGAACTATCGTGACTCGTTTTCAACTGAGATTGGACGGGTGTTCAGGAAACTCTTTCTTTTCTTTTTCCTTTTTTTTTTTTAACAGTAAAACGAAAAATTTAAAGAAAAAAAATTAAGAATAATGTCCTCCCAGAAAAAGTTTTGAGATGAATTAATTAACCGGACTCTGAAATTTATTTCTTAAGAAAATCGACAAGCTAAGAGTGGTTGGGAAGCAAAAAGGGTAAAACGTTTTCTTCATTTAACTCATCCCACAGGCAAATATCAAATTCTTTAATTCTTTTATGCCCTTTGACAGAAGCTACAAAGACTACTGTTGCTGGCGGGCTTTTGCATCTATCTGTCGTACAAAGGCATTTATATTCATGTTCAACTCATTTATGGCTCTTCTTTACGATCTCAACCAGTTTCTTCCTTGCTTTTTAGACTTACATTCCATTGCAGTTAAGCAAAAGGGTGCCTGTCTCTGTTTCTCTCTAGTCTTTCGACTCTTACCGATTATATAGAACGATATGGGGAGTATGGATCGTCAACTGCACATCTTTTTCTTCCCATTCATGGCTCATGGCCACACAATGCCTACCGTAGACATGGCCAAGTTATTTACTTCTCGAGGCCTGAAGGCCACCTTCATCACTACTCCTCTGTGTTGGTTTATGTTGGTTTTATTGATTCCTTAACTGAATATATAATTTAAATGTTTTAGAATTATAATTTAAAAAAAATTATTAAAATAAATATAAATATTCTTTTAACTGAAAAATAAAAGTACGAGAAATTTAAAAAAAGAGTTGAGAACTGTCGGCCGTATAAAAATGAAAAATAGGGCCGTTGTTAGAAAAAATTAGGCTGTCGAAAAGGAGAGAAAAAAAAGGAGGAAGTTTCAAAAAGAGAAAAATTAAAAGTAGTATTCTTTGATTTTATATTTGGAAAAGATATCAGTGTTTGATCAATTAAAACTTGTATAGTTGATAGAGGGCGTTTGGTTCTTATATCTGAATGGTGGAGATTGGGTTTCGAGTACTATAAGTTCTACTTCTCTTCATTTTTTGTAGGTCTATACTCTAGGCAATTTTCTATATGCATAATTGGTCAACCGTGTAATTGGAATATTGTTTGTGGTTCGATCGAACTGATTTTTAGTCAGTAGTTAGAGGATACATAGATTTTTGTGGATGGTTGGATTGGGTTTCTGTGAACTGAAAGGGCAGGTTTTCCATTCAATCCGAAGTCTCTTAATTTTGATAACTCTCTACTCTCTCATCTGTGGTAGAATTGGTAAACCGTATGAATGATTATTGACCCGTGGTCCGATTGAGTTGAAATTTGGACAGCTGGTAGGGGACATCTGGGGGTTCATCTTGAACGGTTGGATTACTGCCTTGAGGTCTACTTGTTGAGTTGTAGTTGACAGCATGTTGTTGGCCTATCTTACTTAACTCATTAGTCTCTCGTTTAATCCATATTGAATTTTGTTCAATTTGTTTGATGTAATTAAGGTTGTGCACCTCTATTGTACTCACTTAATTATAGTGGAGTTGACTTTTGGTTCAGAGTGTTCGTGGTTTTTCCCATTTTTTTGTTTTGAAGGGGTTTTCCACGTAAAATTGGTGTGTTCTCTTGTATGGTTTATTTGCATTGTCATTTTTGTTATTCAATCATCTCCTTATAGGTTCAAGCAAGCGAGAGAAGTTTCTTGGGCTACTTATACTCGGCTGTGCCCCTTCTCCCATCAGAGTGGTATCAGAGCCAGGTTGGTGTATCTGACTTGTTTGAATGATGGAGTTGAATGTGAATAAATTGGTCTGTTTGAATGGCACGAATTATCATATATGGAGGAGTAAAATGAAGGATCTCCTATTTGTGAAAAAATTGCATTTGCCAGTATTTACTACTACGAAACCTGAGTCTAAAACTAATGAAGAATGAGAATTTGAGTAGGAACAGGTTTGTGGTTTTATACGGCAATTTGTTGATGATAATATTTATAATCACATTTGTAATGAGACATATGCACGAACTTTATGGAGCAAACTTAAGACTTTGTATGCTTCAAAGTCTGGTAATAACAAGTTGTTCTTGTTAAAGAAAATGATGCAGTTGAGATATAATGAAGGGAGTTCAATTGCTGACCACTTAAATGAGTTTTAGGGTCTCATTAATCAACTATCAGGCATGGACATTAAGTTTGATGATGAAGTTCTCGGGTTATAGTTACTTGCTACCTTACCTGATTCTTGGGAGACTTTTTGAATGTCTCTCGCTAATTCTGCCTCCGGTGGTGTTTTATTAGTGGAACTTGTAAAGGGTGGTGTGTTGAATAAGGAGATGAGAAGGAAATCTCAAGATTCATCATCATCCAAATCAGAAGTTTTAATTACTGAAAATAGGGGGAGAAGTCAAGAAAAAGGAAATGGTAAAAATGGTAGAAGTAAGAGTCAAAGCAAGTCACGATCTAAGTACAAGAATGTCCAGTGTCATTATTACGGGAAGATGTGTCACATTCAGAAAAAGTGTTACAAGTGGAAGAGAGAAAATAAAGATGGCAGTGATAGGCATAAGAAAAAGAATGTGAGTAATGATCGTATTGTTACTGCATCCACTTCTGGTACTGGTGACCTCATTATTGTTTGTGATGAGGATGTGATTAATTTGACATCTCATGGGTCATAGATAGTGGTGCTTCTCTTCATGTTACTTCAAGAATGGAATTTTTCACAACATATACTCCTGGTGATTTTGGAGTTTTAAAGATGGGTAATAACGACTTAGCAAAGGTCATTGGTATTGGTGATATTTACTTAAAGACTGGCAATGGAGCACAGCTGACATTAAGGGATGTTAGACATGTCCCTGATATCCGTTTGAATTTGATTTCGACAGGAAAACTAGATGATGAAGGTTTTTGCAGTACCTTCAATGATGGCCAGTGGAAGCTTACCAAAGGCCCCTTAATTGTGGCACGAGGTAGGAAATGCTCCAGTTTATATTTCATGCAAACTGTTATCTTCAAAGATGTTGTAAATGCAGCAAAGAATGATAACTCCATTGAATTATGACATAAGCGGCTCAGTCACATAAGTGAAAAGGGGATGGATTGTTTGGCAAGAAAGAACCAACTTCTAGACATAAAGAGTGCAGTTTTAAAGAAGTGTCTTCATTGTTTTGCTGGGAAACAAAATAAAGTTACATTTAAGTGTCACTCGCCTTTAAGGAAATCAAAGTTGCTTGAATTGGTGCATTCTGATGTATGTGGTCCTTTGAAGGTACGCTCACTTGGTGGTGTTCTTTATTTTGTGACTTTTATTGATGATCACTCAAGGAAGCTTTGGGTTTGTGCATTAAAGACTAAAGATCAAGTCTTTGATGTATTTAAACAATTTCATGCCTTTGTTGAGAGATAGACTAGTAAGAAGCTGAAATGTGTCCGCACTGATAATGGTGGTGAGTATAGTGGTCCATTTGATGAATAAAGCAGAAAGTATGAGATCAGACATCAGAGGACACCTCCCAAGACACCACAGTTAAATGGTTTAGCAGAAAAGATGAACAGAACGTTGATTGAGAGGGTCAGATGTCTTCTCTCAGATGCAAAATTACTTAGATCCTTTTGAGGTGAAGCCTTGAATACAATGACACATGTAATTAATCTGTCTCGTAGTGCTCCGCTACAAGGTGATGTTCCGAACAAAGTTTGGTTTGGTAAAGAAGTCTCTTATGACTATTTACGAGTCTTTGACTGTAAGGCTTTTGTTCATGCCCCTAAAGATGAAAAAGGGGAGTTAGATGCGAAGACTCGGCAATGTATCTTTCTTGGTTATGGTGAAGATGACTTCGGGTACCGTTTATATGATCCAGTTGAGAAAAAGCTTGTAAGGAGTAGAGATGTTGTGTTCATTGAGGATCAAAACATTGAATACATCGAGAAGTCAACTCCTCAGGTTAATAATAATCCTACTGATATTGTTCCATTTCCTCAAACATCTTTAAGTGATCCTAATGTTCATGGTGATATTCAAGAACGTGATGAGAATGTTCAATAGGATCATAATATGCAGGGTGCAGGTGATATTAATGCTCCATTAGAAGATCATCTACACATACCTTCACCTCCATTTCAGCCACGAAGGTTCAATAGAATTCCAATGCCTTCTAGTCGGTACTCTCCTGATGAGTTTGTGATGTTAACTGATGGGGGAGAACCTGAGTGCTATACAAAAGCAGTTGAAAGTGAGCACAGGCAACACTGGATCAATGCTATGACAGATGAGATGAAATCCTTATATGATAACTCTGCTTATGAGTTAGTAAAGTTACCTAAAGGTAAGATGGCTTTGAAGAATCGGTGGATTTACAAAATAAAACAAGAAGAAAATACTTCACGTCCACAATATAAAGCCAGATTGGTTGTCAAAGGATTTAGTCAGAAATAAGGTGTTGACTTTGAAGAGATCTTCTCACTGGTGGTGAAAATGTCTTCCATTCGAGTTATATTGAGTTTGGCTGCTAGCCATGACTTAGAGATTGAGCAGATGGATGTGAAAATAACTTTTCTCCATGGTGACTTGGAAGAAGAAATTTATATGAAACAACCACAGGGATTTGAGGTGGAAGGAAAAGAGGATTATGTGTGCAAGTTGAAGAAAAGCTTATATGGCTTGAAACAAGTTTCAAGACAATGGTATAAGAAGTTTGAGTCTGTTATGGAGGAGTAAGGCTATAAAAAGACTATTTCTGATCATTGTATTTTTATTCAGAGATTTATTGATGATGATTTTATCATTTTACTACTTTATGTTGATGATATGTTTATTATTGGTCGTAATACTTCTAGAATTAACAAGTTGAAGTAAGAGTTAAGCAAGTCCTTTGCCATGAAGGACTTGGGACCAGCAAAGAAGATCCTTGGCATGTCAATCATTCGGGATAGGAAAAAGAAAAAGTTGTACCTGTCCTAAAAGTAGTACATTGAAAAGGTACTTCAGAGGTTTAACATGGATAAGACTAAAGTGGTAGGTACTCCTCTTGCTACACACTTTAAATTATCCATTAACCAATGTCCTTCCACAGAGAAGAGAAGGAAGAGATGCAAAGAGTTCCATTTGCATCAGCCGTGGGCAGTTTGATGTATGCAACGATATACACGAGACCTGATATAGCTCATGCAATTGGCACAGTTAGTTGGTTCCTTTCAAATCCTGGTAAAAAGCATTGGGATGCAGTGAAGTGGATAATGAGATATTTATAAGGCTCCACTGATTTGAGACTTTGTTTTGGGAGTGATAAGTCTATCTTTACTGGATTCACAGATTCAGATATGGCAGGTAACATTAACTCTAGAAAGTCTACTTCAAGTTATGTAATTACTCTTGCAAGGGGAGCAGTGAGTTGACAATCTCGATTGCAGAAGTGTGTTGCATTGTCCACTACAGAGGCAGAGTTTATTACAATAACTGAAGCGTTTAAAGAATTGCTTTGAATGAAAAGGTTTATGAAGGAACTTGGTTTTCAACAATCAAATTATATATTGTATTGTGATAGCCAGCGTGCCATCCATCTTGGTAAGAATCCAACTTTTCATACTTAGTCAAAACAAATTGACGTGCGGTATCATTGGATACGGGATGTTCTTGATTCTAAACAGTTGACACTTGAAAAGATTTATACAGATAATAATATTACTGATATGATGACAAAGGCATTATCAAGATGGAAATTTGAGTTGTGTTGTACATTGGCTAGGATGATCAATATTTTCATATAATCAGGAGGGGGACAATTGTTAGGTTTATTAGTCCCTTCCTATGTGGATATATAACCCAAATGTTTTGAGGTCATAACGTAAAAAAAAATTATTAAAGTGGGTATAAATACCCCTTTGACCGAAAAATAAAAGTATGAGAAACCTAAAAGAAGAGGTGAGAGCTGTCGGCGGTGTGAAAAAGAAAAATAGGGCGGCCACGAGAAAAAATAAGGCTGCTGAAAGGGAGAGAAAAAAAGAAGGAGGCCGCAGAAAGTGAAAAATCAAAGACAGTGTTCTTTGATCTTATATTTGAAAAGGATATCAGTGTCCGATCAGGTTAAAACTTGGATGGTTGATAGAGGGTGTTTGGTTCTTATTTCTGAATGGTGGAGATTGGGTTTCCAGCACTGTAAGTCCTGCTTCTCTTCAGTTTTCGTAAGTCTATACTCTGGGCAGTTTTCTGTGTGCAGAATTGGTCAACCGTGTAATTGGAAAATTGTTTGTGGTCCGATCGAGCTGATTTTTGGTTAGTAGTTGGAGGACACGTAGATCTTCTTTGTGGACAGTTGGATTGGGTTTCTATAAACTATAAGGGCAGGTTTTCCATTCGAACCGAAACCTCTCAATTCTGGTAACTCTCTGCTCTCTCATCTGTGGCAGAATTGGTGAACCGTATAAATGATTATTGACCCGTGGTCCAATTGAACTGAAATTTAGACAGCTAGTAGAGGACATCTGGGTGTTCATTTTGAACGGTTGGATTACTGCCTTAAGGTCTATTTGTTGAGTTGTAGTTGACAGCACGTAGTTGACCTGTCTTACTTAAGTTATTAGTTTCTCGTTTAATTTAAATTGAATTTTATTCAATTTGTTTAATATAATTAAAGTTATATACCTATATTATACTGATTTAATTATAATAAAATTAACTTTTAATTCAAAATATTTATAATTTTTTTTTATTTTTATTTTGAAAATTTTTTTTACGTAAAATTAGTATATTATCTTATATAATTTATTTATATTATTATTTTTGTTATTCAATCATCTCCTGATAAGTTGAAGCAAATGGCAGAAATTTCTTACTTCGCTGCGCCCTTTCTCCCGTCACTTTAAACGCCCCTTTCTTTTCCAAGACAATTCAAAGATCCAAAGATTTGGGTCTTGACATTGATATTCGGATCATCAAGTTCCCTTCGCAAGAGGCCGGACTGCCAGAGGGATGCGAAAACATGGACTCAATCGCTTCACTTGAAAATGATTGGGACTTGATCTAAAGATTTTTTGTAGCCACAGCCATGCTCCAGGGACCTCTGGGGAAGCTCCTGCAAGAAGTCAACCCTGACTATGTCGTGGCTGACATGTTCTTTCCCTGGGCTACTGATGCTGCTAAATTTGGGATTCCAAGGCTGGTTTTCCATGGCACAAGTTTCTTTTCTTTGTCCACTGGGGAGTCCATTAGATTGTACGAGCCTTTTAAGAAGGTTTCTACGGATTCAGAGCCGTTCGCGGCTCCTAATCTTTCGGGTGACATCAAATTCACAAGAAGTCAATCGCCAGATTATACGAAGCTGGGCGTTGACTTTATGAAGTTAATAAAAGCGTCCAAAGAATCAGAATTAAAGTGTTAAACTTTTCTTATCTCTATTATACAGGATCTTTTCTTTTGTGTGAATACTAGCAATAAAACTGTAATAAAACCAAAAAAATCAAAACAACATATCGTTCTCTATTATCCTGATATCCGGTAGCAGAGATGAGAATTCTTCACGTTCTGTTTCTGTACTCCTTTCTCCTACTCTTCCCTTTCTATTTTTTACGCTTTTCTCTGATGGTTGAGAGAGTCCAGAAAATATCCATAATAATATATATATATTCATACATTTTTCAATAGCTATTATTTTTAAAATAGGGAGATTCTCTCTATTTGTAACGGTTATTTGAAGAAGAGAGAGTGCAGAAATTTTAAACCCAAACCCAAACTACCGTTATACTCAATAGACCATTACGTTAATCTGTTCTCCATTATTTTGGGTCATACATTAAACAAGTACCACTAATGTTAATTAACTCAACAATAAGAGCTTTGGGGTGATTGTCAACAGTTTCTACGAGCTGGAGCCAGCTTATGCTGATTATTACCGGAAGGTTTTGGGCAGAGCTGGAGATCAGCAGAGCTGTGGCCATCATCACCATGTGGGTGGGGAATGGAGACAAACTAGGGTCATTGTCCTCTATTGTTGTTTAAGCGGCAGGCACAAAATTGGGTCATGGTGGGGCCACAAATTGGGGCTTTGCATCTCTTGTAGTCAAATTCCATTCAATGGGCTGAAGACAGGCTAAGTATGCTTACATTGGGCATTCATTGGCAGTGTTGGGTCAGTGTCTAACCTAAGGCCGGAATCTGCTTATTTTCATTCAAAGGGAAAGGGGCGGTGAAAGCTATACCTTAAGCAATGGGCTATATGAGATAACGACGCATTGTTGTAACGGCCTCCCGGAATAGGAAGCTTGGCGGACGCAAAGGACACAAGGCTGGTATTGCTATATTTGTATATTGTGTATTTTAAATTTTATATTCCATCTTGTAAATTAATTTATAGTAATTAATGCATTTTTACTTTTTTTTTTTTGTTTTTTTTTCAAATTTTGCATCCAAATAAAGAAACTACAATCCAATTGTAATTGTATTTTGCCTGACAAATTAATTTTGTACACCTCTAAAAACGAGAGTAAGTAAGAGTAAGGTCTTCTTCAATCAAGCCAAGCAAAATAAGAGTACAGAACACATGAAAGAATCTCAACCATGCAAGTTAACCTTATGAATACACGGTGCAAAATAAAGGAAAGCAATAAAACATCCAACATCCATATATAAGGGAATACAAAATTTTGGTTTAAAATTTTTATGAATTTTTATAAATAAGTTAAAACTGATAAAAATTATATATTAATCAAGCAAAAATTATTAACGATTTGATTAATTTTCATCTAAAAAAATTGATTTGTAATGAATTTAAATTATATAAGATTCATAAAAAAAATATAATAAAAATGAGGATCTAATTGCGAAAATTTACAAAAGTTAATGATCAAATCATTTTGCATATCCCGTGTATTTATCCCATGGTCGTGTTGTAATTGGCTTAGAGGTGATGAGGACTCTGGCAAGAGAATGAGTTGCGAACACTTGTTGAGTGTCCATTGGCTCGGCAACTGCCCAAAAAGCAACCACATGTGGACATCGTCCAAACGGAGTAGGCCCTTGATGGACCTAAAGATTTGAGGCACATTATAAATGGCTCATAGGCTCCTTGAATACGTTTGATATGTCATGATAACTAGCGTCTTTTTGATTTGTTGTTAAGATTTATTGAACATTTTTTCGACCAAACAGCTTATATAATCAGCTCGAATGCGTTGCCTAATTTCTTTTCAGTTAAATATGGGAAGCGGCCCCCGAGAATAATAGGATAAAACATAGCAAAACCGAAGGCTCAAGTTGCTAAGTTGATTGCCAAGCCTGACAAGACCAGAAGAAAAGACTCGTACTGTTAAAATGGTAATGTGCCCCTGAGCGAGGCTTATCTTGAATGTCAAGCTTAAAATATTAGATGGTTGTACCGATACCGAGTCCTTGTATTCTTCCTCGAGTTCTGGTTTTAGAAAACCATCTCCATGTGGCCACCCTTTTCCTACAAAGAGCTACAAGGACTTCAGAAGCTACTCAGAGAACAAGCAAGCAACCTTTTTATCAAAGCGCCATGGAAACGCCAAATCTGACAACCTCGCAAAATGAGGTATCGGGTGGGTGACAAAAGGAAGATGGATTTATCTTGGTTGGATGAGAAGTAATAGGTAATTTACTAAATTTGGACGAAGATAATAGTTAATGGTTACAGTAACTTTATTATTATAATAATTAATTTATTAAATTAAAATAAAAATAATAATTAATAGTTATAATAATTTTATTAATATAATAATTAATTTATTAAATTAAAATAAAAATAATTTTATTATCAAACAAATAATTTACTTAATTATGATAAAAAATAATAATAGATTGTAATATTATTTTTTATTAATATAATAATTAATTTATTAAATTAAAATAAAAATAATAAACGATAATTATAATAATATTGTAACGACTAATTTATTAAATTGATGGTTATTGGATGGTTTAGTTATACGTGAGTTATTTTTTAAAATTTTTTATTTTATAAGTTATAAAATAAATTTGATCTTATAAATAAATATAATAAATTTTTGTATTTTTAATATAAAATATAATTTTTTTTAATACTATAATAAAATTTAAAATAATTTATAAATTATAATAATTTGAAAAATATTTTTATTAATTATATTATTTATTTATTATTAGTTTATAACTTAAAAATTATATAATAATTATTTTAAAAATATATATTTATTTTATATTTTTTTAAAAAATAATTTTTTATTTTAAAAATTTATATTTACTTACGAGAAATTTGCTTACTCAAAGCAATCGTCACTTGAAACTAAGAAGGCTTACGTCGCATGAGATTAGGATAAACATGGTACAATCAAAAGCGAACGACTTTGGAAGCGGGATCTTGGACAATGTTAACTCCTTGTGCAGTACTCTTTCTCGAAATCTCTTTTTTAGCCTTACCGGTCAATATTATGACGTAAGACATTACGTCACCACTCAGAAATGTTGTTGTAATTCGTTGCAGCGTTCAGGAAAACTCTTTCTTTTCTTCTCTTTTTTTTTTTTTTTTTTCTTTCCTCTTGTTTTTCTTACTGGAATCTTTGACCTAATTGAATTGCCTCCAAATCAAGTTTAAAACCACGAAAATTCAATTAACTCGTTTCCAATGCATAAGAACGGTATCCCTGGAAGATAGAACTCACCTGCACGGTCTTTTAGCGACTTTTATTATTTCTTTTTTTTTTCCCTAACGCGGTTTGCCTTTAAAGCAGGAGACTATGGAGGGGACCATTGACCCAAAATTTTTCCCATTCAAAAAAATCGGCAGTAAATGGTGACGAGTGCAAATACGCATGTGAAACGAAAAAGTTGACTGGTTGGGGAGGTACGACCCGGCAGTGGGTCTTCCGTCCGAAATGTAATGTTATTTAAAAAACATTAAGATCTGCCATCCGCAAGATAAGACGTGTAATTACATAATATTTTGTCGATGAAAAAAATATTTTATGAAAGAACTTGTAAATACATATATTGCAGATGAGACTTGGCAATTTCGACTACTCCCAAGTCAAATCCTCCCTCCCTGGGTAGCCACAAGGTTTTCTTCCACATTGGACATCATTTGAACTCACCCCACAAAAGGTACACAGACCACTAGTAGCCGCCAGGCTTTTTGCATCCGTCATGCAAAGGCATTTGTATACATATACAACTCAATTCTTCCTCTTCTTTAGTATCTCAATCAATTTCCTCCTTGCTTTTTAGACTTCCATTCCATTGCAGCAAAGCACAAAGGTGCCTATCTTTCTTTTTCTCGCTAGTCTTTCAGCTCTTACCGTCTATACAGAACGATATGGGGAGTATGGATCGTCAACTGCACATCTTTTTCTTCCCATTCATGGCTCATGGCCACACAATACCTACCGTAGACATGGCCAAGTTATTTGCTTCTCGGGGCCTGAAGGCCACCTTCATCACTACTCCTGTAAACGCCCCTTTCTTTTCCAAGACAATTCAAAGATCCAAAGATTTGGGTCTGGATATTGATATTCAGATCATCAAGTTCCCTTCGCAAGAGGCCGGATTGCCAGAGGGATGCGAAAACATGGACTCAATCACTTCACTTGAAAATGGTTGGGACTTGATCTGCAGATTTTTGGCAGCCACAGCCATGCTCCAGGGACCTCTGGAGAAGCTCCTGGAAGAAGTCAACCCTGACTGTCTCGTGGCTGACATGTTCTTTCCCTGGGCTACTGATGCTGCGGCTAAATTTGGGATTCCAAGGCTGGTTTTCCATGGCACAAGTTTCTTTTCTTTGTCCGCTGGAGAGTCCATTAGATTGTACGAGCCTTTTAAGAAGGTTTTGTCGGATTCAGAGCCATTCGCCGTTCCTAATCTTCCGGGTGACATCAAATTCACAAGAAGTCAATTGCCAGACCACACGAAGCTGGGCGTTGAAAATGACTTTGCGAAGTTAATAAAAGCATCTAAAGAATCAGAATTAAAGAGCTTTGGGGTGATTATCAACAGTTTCTACGAGCTGGAGCCAGCTTATGCTGATTATTACCGGAAGGTTTTGGGCAGAAGAGCTTGGCACATAGGCCCCGTTTCTCTATGCAATAGACGGATCGAAGATAAAGCAGAGAGAGGACAAGAAGCGTCCATCAATGAACACGAGTGCCTGAAATGGCTCGACTGCAAGAAACCCAATTCGGTTGTTTACATTTGCTTCGGCAGCGTCGCCAACTTCACTTCCTCTCAGCTTAAGGAGATTGCAGTGGCACTGGAAGCCTCCGGGCAGCAATTCATATGGGCTGTTAGAAAGAACAAGGTAAACCAGGAACACGAAGAGGAATGGCTGCCAGAAGGATTTGAGAAGAAAATGGAAGGCAGGGGACTCATCATTCGAGGGTGGGCGCCCCAGGTGTTGATTCTTGATCACGAAGCAGTTGGCGGATTTGTAACTCATTGCGGCTGGAATTCCTCTCTTGAAGGCATAGCTGCGGGAAAGCCAATGGTCGCATGGCCCATTGCTGCCGAGCAATTCTATAACGAGAAATTGGTGACCGAGGTTCTTAAAACAGGGGTCAGTGTTGGTGCGGAGCAATGGGTTAGATTGCGCGGGGACTACATCAAGAGTGAAAACATAGAGAAGGCAATCAATCGAATTATGGTGGGTGATGAAGCAGAGGAAGCGAGAAGCAGAGCAAGGAAGCTGGCAGAGATGGCAAGGAATGCTGTACAAGAAGGTGGATCCTCTTACTCTGATTTGAATGCCTTGTTCCAAGAGTTGAGATGGAAACGCACCTGAATGGAAAGAGCGCAGTGGCAAATTCGCCTTATTGTTGGGAATTTTCGTTAGATTCTTAAGGTTAAGTTCGTAATCATTGCAGCCTCTTAATGTTTTGTTTTTTTGAGCTCAAACTTCATACAATAGATAAATATACTGTTGTTTGTTGTGACTGATTATTTCGAAACATTTTCGATGCTACTGTGTTTTCAATATTAGGGCAAAGGTCACCGGGCGTCCGGTTATTGTATACTTTTTTTAAAAGAAAAATAATATTTTGTGTTTCTCTTTTATGTAATGAAAAATTTACTTTTCTTTTCGTTATTACATTTTTTTTTCTTTTTTGGTAGAGATTGGGTTGATTATGTGTAATTGAACGTAAAAAAAAAAGCAATGAAAATTAATTGATTAACAAATACAGTGATATATATTTATTAATTGATATAATAAAAATATTTAATTAGTATTTGTAATGTTATGATCATTTAAGTAAATTATATTTATTATACTCATTAAATTTAAATTTATACTTTGTGCTACTCATAATAAATTTTATTTTGTAACATAATTAAAAAATATATTACTCATAAGTTTTACATTAAGAGAAACAAAAAAGAAGAAATAATTTAAAGAAAGGAATATAATGAAATAATATTTAGTTATTGTAATCAATATTTAAGTTTGACAATTAAATAAATTAGGACTCATTTCTAATTTAGATTTGGTAGGTGTAAAGCAACTCTTTTCTTTTATTATTTTATTTTATTTTATTTTATAATTATTATAAAGTAAAAATTTAAAGGCAGAGATTCTCTTAAAAAAATTTTTAAATTTAATTAGTATTAAAAAAAATTTAACTAGTAAAAGTGAAAAAAATAGAAAAGTGTGACAGAAAATATAAAAATATAGAATCACATGATTCTACTCAAAATTTATAATTATATGAATTAAGGTAGATTAAAAATATTTAATAATAAATTAAATAAAAATATTATATTATTATACTAAAAATTAAATAAATTTAAATTAATATTTATTTTATTCATACAAATAAATATAAACTTAATAATTTATTAAATAATAAAAAAATATTTTATTATTATCTCTCTCAATTTTAATTAAAATAAATAAATAAATAAAATACAAATTTTATAAACTCTTTAACACTTCTACCTCTCGTTTGCAAATCTTTACAATCATACCAATTTAATTCGCAAAACCTCCGCCGCGCACCGCACACACGCGCACATTTTTTTTTTTTTACAACAATACATATCGCACAGTGCACACGCATTCCCTAAATTTGGATTTGACCTAAAAATAAACAAAGCTTTAAATTTTATTTCTTAAGAAAATTTACATGTTTTAACAATTATATTTCAATTTTTTAAAAGAAATAATTTGGTAATCTTAAAATTTTTTATAATAATTATAATTAATAGTTAATTTGAATAAATAAAATTATTAAGATAATAAATATATTATTATAAATAAAAAATATTACACTATTATACTAAAAACACATAATACCTAAAAATTAAATATACTTGGATTGGTATTCATTCTGTTTAAACTTCACAACCTATCAAATAACAAAAGAGCTATTTTACTCTTATCTCTCTCGACATTAACCAATGACAAATGAGTATGAAACTAAAAAATAAAGGCAACAAATTTTATAAGCTTTTAGCTTCTTTCCGTCTTATATGGATACGTGGATTGACATCCATTTTGTTCAAACTTCACAACCAAATAACAAAAGAGCTATTCTACTATTGTCTCTCAACCCTAACCAATGACAAATGAGTATGGAACTAAAAAAAAATAACAAATTTTATAAGCTCTTAGCTCCTTTTCATAACCAATGATAAATGAGTATGGAACTAAAAAAGAAATAACAAATTTTACAAACTCTTAGCTCCTTTCCATTTTATATGGATACTTGGATTGACATCCATTCTGTTCAAACTTCACAACCTACCAAATAACAAAAAAGCTATTTTACTCTTGTCTCTCTCAACCCTAACCAATGACAAATGAGTATGGAACTAAAAAAAAAAGCAACAAATTTTATAAACTCTTAGCTCCTTTCCATCTTATATGGGGTCACATTGTGCCTCTAATATCAAGTTTATGGTTTAGGCTATTTATTCATGTGTAGGGCCTTTCTTAGATCTTTTTACCATGTAAGGTATAAAACAAATGTTGTTTTATAAATAAGTATAACAAGACCTCCTATTTTTAATATGGGATACAAGTTTTTTAAAATATACTTGCTTTTTTCCAACATTACCTAATATATTTTAAAAATCTAAACTTTGATGGGTTAACAAATGAATATATAATACATCACCTTTAATGCCTTTCAAGCTATGAACTAAAGACCAGAATGTACATGCTTTGATATTTAAAAGGATAATGAAATTAAAACTTTTTATGAATCATGACTTCTTTCATGTTATATTCTCTAAAATTATATTATTTGACACGGTTTAGCATTATAAGGCTTTGCGTTCGTTTGATTTATTTTTATAAAAACTCTAGAGATTTTACTTAGGATTTCATAAGAGTGACTCTTTTATACTCTTATGTAGTTGAATCTATTAAGTGTGTATTATAGTTATACATCACCTATAAAGGTTATATAATTCATTAAGAGTATAACGTAATCTTCAATATTAGAATTATTACACTGTTTACATTATAAAAAAGAACTTTATAATTTTAATAGTACACATAAAGTTAATTAATAATTTGTTATTACTTATATAAATCTATTTTAAGGGAACTCCTATCATATAAGTTAGGTTCTTATCACTCTTAATAATGTTTTATGAGCATTAGTCTCATTTTCTCGATATAATTTCTACTAACTTTCTTCCTATTGATTTAGTTAAAGGATTTGCCAGATTTATCTCTAATTTTTTAAAATTAATTGATATTACTTTATTATTCAATAATTGATTTACTAATTCATATTTTATATAAATATATTTACTTTTCCCATTATATGACTTACTTTTTGCACGAGTAATGGTAACTTGGCTATCATAATGTATCAACACATATGATGTCAATTTCACCCATTATAGAATATCCATCAAGAAATCTCTTAGTCAATTTCACCCATAATAAAAATTATTTGCCTTCATAATTTCCATAATCATGTATCTATTACTCGCTTTATTTATGAAAAGGATTCAATTGATATGACTTTTCTTCGTCATTGCTTGGGTCCTCCTGTACAGGGGACCAAATGTATATGGATATGTTGGCATGATAAAAAAAATTATTTAGAATATAAATATAACAAAAGTTAAATTAAATAAAAGAATACTTTGATACTATTCCTAATTTAGAACATATATATAATTGATATATATTTGGTACTATTCTTAATTTTTATGAATAAATATAATAAAATCTTTTATTTTTGACGTAAGGTATAATTTTTTAAAATATACTTGTTTTTAAAATATTTCCCATATACACTTGTGTCTTTCTGGCTATAAATCAAATACCAAGATATACAAGTTTTAATATTTAAAAGAATAATGAAATTAAAAAAAAATTTATAAAAATATAATTTTTTTATAAATAATAGTAAATTTGTCTCTATATTATATTCTTTAAAAAATATACAATTTGACTCGATTTAGTATTGTAAAGCTTATACTTAGTTAGTTTATTTAACGAGAGCTCTAGGGATTTTTCTTAGAATCTTATGAGAGCAACTCCACTCTATTTTTATATAATTAAATTTATCCATTGTATATTTCAGTTATACACCAATTATAAGGGTTATAAAATTTATTATGAGTATAACTTAATCTCTAATATTAGAGTTATTGTACTATTTATACATAAAAAAGAATTTTAAAATTATAATAGTGAATGTAAGATTAATTAATGACTTATTATTATTTATATAAACTTATTTCAAGAAATCTCTTATTATATAAATTAAATTTTTATTACTCTTAATCATACACTATAGATATTAGTTTTATTCTTTTAATATAATTTTTATTAACTTTTTGGTTAGTAGTTTAGTTAGAGAATCTATTAGATTTATTTTTAATTTTACAAAATTAATTGATATTATTCTATTATTTAATAATTATTTTATTAATTAATATTTTAAATAAATATATTTATTTTTCTCCTTATATGACTTACTCTTTTGTATTAAGTTTCTTTAATATAATAGTTTCAAATGATTTTCACTTTCTTAAATTTGTTGTGTAGTAATAAATTCAATACAATATTACAGGGCAAAAACTAATGTTATTACGTTACATTAATGAACCTGGTTATGCTCCTAAATCAGTATCTTCTCTTCAAATTATTGAAGAAGTTGGAGAAAGGTCTTAGGAAGCTTTGGAGGTTGCAAATGTACCCAATAGGTCTTGACCCTAACAAAAGAGGCGTTTGAAGAGCCTCAAGCAAAATCCGAGGTGAAGGGGTAAATCATGTGATGGCTAGACTGACATGGCGTTGCCCTTTAGGTCCCAGTAAAAAGTTTCTTGCATGAATATATATCCGGGCTTTGTTATTTTGGTGCTGCCATACTGGACATCTATGTATTTCTTAATTTTGTAATCAACACCAAGCTTTTTGTTAAGTCAAAATTGAGTTATAAGTGATGTATATTTTATTTTTCTTATTTACTCTGAATTTGAAATTAATTGGGCAAAAAAAAAAAAAAAAAACGAAAATGGAGGTGAAGGAAATATCGAAATAAAACTTTAGCGACTAATTTAAGTAAAATAGCCACCAAGGGTGTGTTATAGTGCAAATGTTCTTCAACAGATCTGAGTTATAGCTCATCGTATGTATACAGCTGTTATGGCAGCCTACTTACTCTCAAGTTCTTTGGAGAGATTGGTGTGTGAAGTGCAATCAGAACGTCAAATCCACAGAAGAGTTGCTTAAAGATAATTTTTAGAGTTTGTGGACATAAACGTTATTCTCCTTCAACGAGATCTAGACGGTTGCAATTCAAGCTGATGATCCTCAGGGTGTCCACGTAGCCAAATTATCTTTTCTCATCTTTTTCATCTACAACAAAACTTGAGAGCACCCAGTTGGAGATCAGCAGAGCTGTGGCCATCAGCACCATGCGGGTGAGAATGGGAACAAATTAGGGACATTGTCCTTTATTGTTGTCACAGGGGCAGGCATAAAATTGGGTCATGGTGGGGTCGCAAATTGGGCCTTTGCATCTCTTACTAGTCAAATTCCATTCAATGGGCTGAAGACAGGCTAAGTTAGCTTACATTGGGCCAAGGCCGACATCTGCTTCCTTTCATTCAAAGGGAAAGGGGCCAACAAATTAATTTTGTGCATGTCTAAACATGAGAGTAAATAAGAGCGAGATCTTACTCAATCAAGACAGATCAGTTAACCCTTAGAATACACAGTAAAAAATAAAAGAAAATAATTCAACATATATATAGGGAAATACAAAAATTTAATTTTAAATTTTTATAATTAAATCAAAATCGCTATAAATAATACATTAATCAAACAAAAATTATTAATTATTTGATTACTTTTCTTCTCAAAAAAAAAAAAAAAGTTGATTTAAAACAAATTTTAATGATATAGGACTCAAATATAAATATAATAAAATTGAGGATCTAATTGCAATAATTTACAAAAGATAATGAGGAATCGTGTTGCATATCCCGTATATATATCCTAAGGTCATGCTGTAATTGGCTTAGAGGTGATGAAGACTCTGGCAAGAGAATGAGTTGCGAACGCTTCGTTGAGTGTCCATCGGCTCGGCAACTGCCCAAAAAGCAACCACATGTGGACATCGTCCAAGCGAAGCAGGTCCCTGATGGACCCAAGATTTGAGGCACATTATAAATGGCTCATAGGCTGCTTGAATAGCGTCTTTTTGATTTGTTGTTAAGATTTATTGAACATTTTTTCGACCAAACAGCTTACATAATCAGCTCGGATGCGTTGCCTAATTTTTTTTCAGTTAAATATGGGAAGCGTCCCACGCGAATAATAGGATAAAACCAAAGGCTCAAGTTGCTAAGTACGCCTGACAAGACCAGAAGAAAAGACCTGTACTGTCAAAATGGCAATGTGCCCCTAGGCGAGAGGCTTATCTTGAATGCCAAGATGGTTGTAATTAATTTATGGAAAATGGAAAAGGCTTTCCGAGTTTCGTTTCTGTTTAATGAATTTCTTAATAAACGAAAAGCAAAAGGATCACAGCGTGCCATCTTTGAATTTCTTTGGCGTTACATTGATGTAGATATTTGGGCCACAGGGTTGAAGAATTACAGACACTTTAAAAGACCGAAAGCAGGAGTCCCGGAGATTTGTTTTTGTACCAACGCAAGGGATCTGAATTCCCATTTCATGCAATGAAAACGTTTCGATGCCAAAATCAAAAAATCAACCGGAGACCTTTCGATCTTATAGGAACTGTCTCGTGAAGTCCAGTGGTGTCAGACGTTCTTCTTAGCTTGTCCATGCACACATTTAATTAATCTTTGTGGCCGACAAATAACAACAATGTGAAATATGCGTATGCTTGCCATTGGACAACTGCGCACGTGTGCTAGTTACGGCTGTACACGTGTCCTTGGTGAGACCCTTGTCACCAACACTAAGGAATGGGTTATTGGGGCCAAAATCTAAGCCAATATCTCTAAAGAAAAAGGTTGTTCAACACTTCACTTGTTTATCTAAGCTTCTTTGCTCTTTAAAAGGCCGCCATTCGTACTCAAAATCTCTCTCTTTTCCTTTTTTTTTTTTTTTTTTTTCTTTTTGGTGGGACTTCTTAGTAGATCATAGTTCAATGTGTGATCTTCAATTGTATCTGGAAATTGTATGATAAAGACTAGGCATGGAAGAATTGGTTGTTCAATTCAAAACCCCTTTAGGTTCATTGTGATCTACATATGTATTTGTCCACCTTAGTAGCATACCATTAATGGATGTGTGCATGACCTTATGAATGGGACTGATGGGGAGATTGGTAATTGGCACCAACCAAAGGTATAAGGGGAACAAGAAATTGGAGCACCTGCAGTTTTAACTGGAAATCAGGAGGGATAAGGAGCTAAAATTTGTATGTTGATCATGTTCCAATCAAGCCATGTACTCTCTTGTAATCCCATTGAGTTTTGCATGTTAGCCTTAGCAGCTAGGTTTACTTCCATTGCAACTTGATCCAGTTGACTGCAATTCACGCTTTGCTTACAAACTCTGTTTTCGTCCCAGTTGTTCATGTCGAGTTTGAGTTTTTCGCATGTTGAACAAAATTAGGTATGCCTGCAAGGACACTGTTAAAGGGACACTAGAATTCCAAAGCGACACACTGTGAGGAAGTTGTTCAACATGCTTCACAAAAAGAAGGAAGAAAGATTATTTTACAAGCTAAGAGAGATTGTCCTCTTACCCACTAACGTCAATCACTAATGGCTCAAGGCCAAGTCTACGAGTCAAGAGATCCCTATTCCTGTTCCATATGTTGTTAGCCCTAAGGACAGATGTTCTGAACCCAAAACTTTCGATAAGAAGGACCAGCTAATTCTCATACATAATAATGGTCCATATGGTCGATTTAATTATCACTGTCGAGGATGTCTTGGAGAACCAATTAGTGATTCTAACTTTACGTTATCTCTATATCCTAAAATGCTTAAAAAGAGTGACTTTCAAGCTCTCAAATGTAGATGGGATCTACCAAATTCTCCAACTCTATGATGATGCTACCTCACCAATGTAAGCCTCTAGTACGAACACATTACTCCATAGCCAACAGCCACTCGAGAGCCAATCCCACTAAGATAGACCAAAACCATGGAATCCAAGGAAACACAGCTGCTATGCCCCCACAATCGCCAACAGACATCTGTTTTCCACGGTATGACAAGGATAAAAGCATGCTTCCCTTTACCCCACCACCACTATATAAACTATAATAAAGCAAAGGATACTATAATTTGACTCCCTGGAGTCAAGCTAACTTAATAGCAAAGGTGAGGGAGAAAAAACATTTAAGTAAGACTCGATTTGATTCGATGAGACATAAGACCGGTATTTAATACATTCATTAAGAAAAGGAGCAAAAATTCACGTCCATGTGGGTCTCTCCAAAAACTCTCTTCATCGTACGTTACTAAGCAAGGCACAATGGAATTTATTATTATAAAGCCACTTCTCCTCCTGGGTCTCAATCATTTCAAAGCCTTCCATCTACAATCTCGCAAGATCCTTTCTTTGCACCTTCTTCCCTCTTGCACTTCTCTTGCCACAAATACCTTCCACACCTGTGACCAAACTTCCAGACATACAAAACAACGTATCAGAAACTTTCAAGCTAGTTTAAACCATGTCCATCACAGGGCTTGCAGACGCTACTAAACTTTACAAAAAACCTTTTCCTCGCATAAATGATTCTGATGAGATTGATGTTTTTGAGGCAGCAAGGTATTTCTCAGGTTACAATGAAACTGCTGGCTATAATGGGGCAACTTATGGCTACGCACGGAAGAGTATGAGCGTAGATTTACCGATGAGAAATCCACTACCTCAGCAAACTCAAGCACTGGAAAAGCAACATTACAAAGAGAAGAAACACAGGAAACCAAGTTCTCCAGGTGGAAAGCTGGCCAGCTTCCTGAATTCTTTGTTCAGTCAAACTAGCTCCAAAAAGAAGAAATCAAAGTCCACCACACAGTCCATGAAAGATGAGGATGAAAGCCCTGGTGGCAGGAGAAAAAGGAGGAGCAGCATTAGCCATTTTGGAAGCTCAAGTTCTATCGATACCAAGTCCTTGTATTCTTCCTCAAGTTCTGGTTTTAGAACACCACCTCCATATGGCCACACTTTTCCTGCAAAGAGCTACAAGGACTTCAGGAGCTACTCAGAGAACAAGCAAGCAACCTTTTTGTCAAAGCACCATGGAAACGCCAAATCGACAACCTCGCAGAATGAGGTATCGGGTGACAAAAGGAACATGGATTTATCTTGGTTGGACGAGAAGTTCAAACTCAACAATGGATTATCCGAAAAACCCAAGAATGTTGGGATCCAAAACTTAGAGAAAGATACAAATTGGGTTGATAAGCATCGATCAGAAGAAAACGAATTTAGAAAGTTCAGCGGGTTAGATGACGGAGCAGAAAGTGATTCAAGTTCTGATTTGTTTGAGTTGCAGAACTATGACTTGGGTATCTACTCAAGTGGTCTGCCCGTGTATGAGACCACAAATATGGATAGCATCAAAAGGGCAACCCCAATTTCCACTGGCACCATATGAGACTGTGTACATTAATTTCCCGTCTGTTGATGGGTTCATTATTTTATGTTTAGTATGAGAACTTGTGAGAATAATTTTGTTGGTATCTCAGATTTTGCAATTCTTTTGCAATTGAGTAACTTATTTTCAAATGTCTGTTGTTCTCCTCTCTATGTACAGTTGAAATGTTCTGGTATTTCTTTTTCTCTTTTCCTTTTGCTTTTTATTTTTTATGCTTTGAAAATCAACATTTCGAGCGGCTTGCTTAGATTGTGCCATGATTGGTGATTTTATCTTAATTGATAGTGAAACAAAGCATCATCAAACTCATGTTGTCTGCATCTTTGAATCTTTTGACTTTGGAAAAGTATAAATTATATATGGGCCTTTAACCATCAATTGTTCCTTACATACCCTTTGTTGCTCATGGCAAGCCATGCTCCTGTCCTTTCATTGTTGCCATTGGAAAAACCAAAAATTTATCTGGGAAAGGGCAATCTTGTAAGGCATTAGGCATATCTTTGCATCCCTGAGATAATCAAAGCCACTACACAATCCTTTTTCCTTTCAATTTCTCGTGCTCTATATTTGTAAATTGTACCTAACATGCATCTAAAGGATTGTCATATACCAGAAAATCCTAACCTACATGCAATAAAAGTTCACCGCACAAAAGCATTATCCTCCAATACTCCACTTTTGTTAGCTAAAACTCAAATTATCAGGATGTTGATTTAAATTAACCATTTCTGCCTGATCAAATAGTCCACATAGGAAGACATGCAGGAATTAGCCATTCTGTATTTCATGCTCCACAATCAAGATGAGAGTCATACCTTGTACCATTGAAGATTAGAAGATTAGTTTAGGATAAATCTATTGATTAAGTATAGCAAAAGAGGGACCTTGAAGAAGCATTTTTTAATTGAACGGGGCACATCAAAAGATTTCCCATACTCTTCTATTTATGTCCCATTACAGGTGGGGCAATCTGTTTTGTATAATTATGTCACTGTCCCAAGCTGTTGCCCCTTATCTTAAAATGCTGTGGTGCTCCTGCACAAACATAGAGAAGAGTACTGTTCAGAATTTAATTGCAGCTTAGTCAAGTATGATGCAAAATAGATTAGCCAAAATAGCAGTTGTCAATATGATAGTAAACGATCCAGCAGAAAGTTTGAGCTTAATATAACTTTCTAATGCTAATCTTTATCAGACCTACTTGTAAGACTTACAACAATTTTTTTAAAAGGGGCATTCCAATCCAATGTACGAGATTCTCATATTCTCATATTGTAGGATTTAGAATAGGATCAAATCCATGCAATCTTACTCACCAAGGCTCATCCTTTACTTATAATAATCATTTGCCAGAGAAAATTGAATATCAGCTCTGGTTCCTTACAGCTGCATTTTACATTTTCTTATGTGCTTTTCAGTTAAACAAGAAAGATCAAACCATCAGCCACTATTACATGACTACATAGAACAGCAATACAGTTGAATGATTATGCAGTTAGACTAGGGATAACCCCAACTAACACAAGTGCAATTCAATGATGACCCCATTTCCGAAATCAAGTTTCACCAAGACCAAAAGCATTTAAGCAACCACTTAACCAAATTAGAGATGGATTGCCTGTTTGAGGGATGGATTAACCGTGTAACCAGAATTCTAAGTTTCTGTTCATAAGTGCAGCGCATGGACCTAAAGTTAGGAGATAGAGGATGGTCATGATGCTAAGGATAGCCTTTAGAAAGAATGATGCACACAAATGATGGAGCATGAAGCACCAAAAACTTAATCATGGAAAGGCATCATACAATCAAATGATGCACATGGGGCGTACAAAGTAAATATCTAGTGTTGGAGGGGCCAGACTTGCGACTAATGAGAGAAGTGATGCTAGTACTACATTGATGACATCAAAGTTTATGTGGATAGTCAAATCCATCATCCTTTTTGACAATTTCTAGAAGAGAAATATTCTATTATATTTATATTATTAAATATAAATTAATAACAAAAATTATTTTATCTTGACTTAAAAGATCATGAATTCTCTTTGTGAAAAAAGGTAAGGGTTTCTTCAATTAGGTGTTGTTTTTTTCCTCAAATTGTTCCAAATTTTAATAGGCTCAAAGAACTAAACTATGTGTGCATCATAGATGACTAAACTTATATGGTACAGTCTTCAACTTGTGCAGATTAATTGGTCACAATAAAGCAACCAATAAAAGCTAGAGGACCACTGACCCTCGGTTCCTAGCCACCAACATCAAGATGAAAAGTTGTAGTGGCCTTTGTGCATCATGCCTGAAGCTTTATATGCTTAAGCAAACTGGCTTCCGCTCAAGCTCTAGTCCATTCCCAGGGTTAGTAGGTAAAGTTAATCACCAAATTTAGATAAATGGTCCTCGGAATAACCAGTACTTCAAAACCTACAAGTACTTCCGCATCTTCAGTATTTTTTTTCATATATATATATATATATATCTGCCAAGGTACATTGCTGGAAAAGAAAAAAGAAAAAGAAAAAGAAAAAGTTATGGCCTAACTAGAGTGAACTGTTTCTTTTGATACAATTTTTCAATGGTTATTTCTTATGGTACATTAACTGAAAGGAACTATAGGATCAGGAAGTGAAAATTTGCTTCTTGCTTAAGCAGCTATTGATGGATTCCTGCTTCATAAAATTGCAGTACACGCAATAGGAAAGCGAGTTTTAACAAGTCTCTATGGAGGGGTTTTAGCCAATATATTTAAAAGAGATTTTATGATAGTAGGACAATTAACTTGAAGCTGGACAACAGAATTGTCACATTCTCACGATTTCAATCCATAGAATTGTTCATAATTATAAATTTGAGAAATGCTTCCACCAGAAGATTTCTTAAACTTTTCCATATTCCGGGTATAATTTATACGTGGGCTGGGGGACACCATGAAGTGGCGTTCATCCAAATACCTAGTGCCTTTAACCACTAGGTTCAATTTAGTGGTTACTGAGTTTAAAATTCGAGGTGAAATTTGGGATTTAAATCTTGGGCTTCACTCATAATTAAAATCTTTCACTCTAATTAGTTGAAATAACTTTTCAAAAGAAAAAAAAAAAAAATGAAAAAGTCCTAGTGCCTTTGGGCCTAACTTGATTGACGTCAACAACTATGCTTCGATTCCATTGGCCCAATACATAGACAAGTTGGAGAATTTTCGGCGTGTTTCACGCAGAAGCCTAAAAGTTGGGCGTAGCATCTAAGTGGGTTTGTGGGCTGACTCTGACAATGTTCCACCTTTCCTTGTTCTCTTCCATTTTAATGGAAACATTATGTACTGGAAAAAAAAATTGGTGTCACGGGGATGTGTGGCTTGGTGGTTTTGCTTACTGAATTGGGCATTGCTTCTCTGTTATGGCAGAGTTACAATGAATCTTTCAGGGACTCGCGATAGTAGCTTCGCAGCGAGGGAGTGGGAAAGCCTGGCTTGAGGTAGATTCTAGGACAGCGATGGAGGCTATTCAACGAGGGGTGCTAAAAATGCACAATTTTACTTCAATATAATCCAAGGGTGCAGGGATATGATCAGTAGGAATTGGGAGGTTTAAAATTTCTCCATGCGTATCGCGAGGAGAATAGAGTGGCAGATTGACCTGCCGACTCGCATCTGCTTCAGCTTCCACCAACAAAAGTATCTACCAGCAAAAGTAGTTTCACATGGCCTTGACTGTTGGTTACGTAGTTTCTCGATGTTATTTTTGGGCTTAAAGCCTTCCCTTTGACCCCAAAAATTAAAAAATATGTTCATATTTCCTTTCTTAAAACAATTTTTACGTGATTTCTCATCTTACAAGTTTTACAGAAAGTAAATATAGTGTCAAAAGAACAAAAAGTCACTTAAAAGTAAATGATTAATAAGCCTCAAAAGGTACTTTGTTCCTCACTACAACCACCCCCCCTCCCTCCCACCTAAATTCATTGTTTCTCACTTTTTTAATTGTTTATTCCAATTTTCAGATGTCAATAGGACAGAAGGGTTGCCTTTAGATTTCCCACAGATGAAAAAGAAGTTCTGTTTTAGTGTTTTCAGCTAAAACGTTTCCATTTGGACGGGGAGACCACTGGCAACCTAACGCTGTCATTTGCATGACAAGGGCCAATCTCTAAAGATTTGGTGGAACCATTATCAATATAATAAGAATTAATGGGCATATTAAGATTGTACCACCTGAAATGGACAGTATGAATGGCTTATTTAATAATATGAACCACGTAGGGCACCTAGATAATATCAACAAAATAAAAAAATCTAATTATTAATCGTGGGATATCTCCATAATATCATTCAACGTGAACATTGCGAACAAGGCATGCCTCGTGGGGACAAGACAATTAGTAGGGTGGTTCAGTCAGCACACTGAAGCCTAATGACAACGAGATGAGAACGTATAGGAAGTTGATGAGCAGCCGTGACCGTAGAAATGATGGGTCACATCCAACGTTGATTATAAAATTTTCTTGATCTTCTCTGATACATCAAGCTGGAAAGACAACATGAGTGTGTGTGTGTGTGTGTGAGAGAGAGAGAGAGAGAGAGAGAGAGAGAGAGAGAGAGAGTAATCGCTTTCCTAGCCTCGTTGTCATTGAATTGACCCCATAAACTCGTTTGACATGCTTTGTCGATTCTGTTTTGCAAGTTGCTTTCAGATGACAACTGTGTAGGAAAAATGTTGGATCACACATACGTAACATAGAGAATATATATATAGTTATGAAAAAGAAAGAAATATTAAATTTATGATTAAATATTGCGAATTAATGAAATCGTGCTACCGCGATCTATATTTATGGTTACTTACTCATGCTCTAATGAACTTGATTACACATACGTAATTCAGTAAATTAAAAAGCGAAAAAAGGAAATAAAATATGCCCTTAAACTACTAATGAGAAATACAAATTTAATTATTGTACTGTCCAACTGTTTTTTCTTCAAATTGATTAACCTAATCTATTCTTAGCATTTCGTTTCTTAACTTCTAAAAAAGATTTAAAAAAATACACTGCTACAAAAGAAAATATTTTTTCTTTGGTTATGTGGCAAAAGGGTATCAAAGAAGCCCTTATATAATCTAAGTGGAAAAAAGAAAAAAAAAAAAAGAAAAGAAAATTTATGGCATGTGGGTAGTGCGTATATTTTTGTTTTTGTAAATAAGTAGTAGAATACATATTATCATATTGAATATATATATATATATATATATTTCTCCTTATATATATATATATAAATTAAGGAGAATACCTTGTAAATATATATATAAAAGGAGAATACCTTGTAAAAAAAAAAAAAGATTATAAAAGTTACGTTGGTTCATGACATTATGAATCTCATAATTTCTTTTCCGTAGTCACTAGAATTCATAATGATAATAACTTCTCCATTTCTTCTTCTTCATAAGAATACATAATGATTTTATTGATGTAGTTTATAATTTGGATTTTGGTGTGAATTGTTATTTCTTGAAAAATTGCATGACTTCTATCATAAATCAAAGGCTGCAAAACTTAATTAGAGAAAAGTGGAAATTTGGTTTAGTGAATTTATTGTAATTAGAAAGAAATCTAACAACATAAACTACTTAAACGGTCAAAATATAGGGAAGAGAGATTATGGTTTGCAAATAGGGGGGATTGGAACGTATATATCCTGTACAAATAAGATTCTCCTTTCCTTATAAACATTATGCGGCTGTAGAGCAGATTCCCTAATTATTAATGCAAATGCACGTAGCTGTCTCTAACGACTTGGTAGATTAATAATATAGGTGTCTCTAACTATTTGGCAACTTAATAATGTTATCCCTCATATTTGTAATGAGTTTTTTTTTTTTTTTTTTGGGTCACAACGTGGACTCTCTTGGGATAACCGGATAAATCCACTACTTGCTATATATAATGTTACATTTGATTATTTTCACTCATACGTGTAATTACATGCAACCATTAAGGAAGAAAAGATCAACAACCAAAAATTGAAGGGATCTTTTAAAGTGATTGCGATGTACAATACATACTTTTTCTCTTATATTATCATGTCTCCAAAAGGGCCATAAAAAGAAAAAAAGATACAATGGGTTACCATTCTTTTTTAATTTTTTTTTTTTCATACAAATAAAATCATCTTTCACAAATATTTTTTGTTCAATATAAAAATGTAGTTATTGAGAAAAAAATAAAGGAGGAAAACTATGTAATCAAATATTTTTGAATCACTTTTTATTTTTTAAGTATATCAATATTTTCTATTTTATATTTTATCTTCTTTTGCTAAATTTCTTTTTTCCATTTTTAATTTCTCTCTCTTTTTCTATGTTTTCTTTACACATTCTTACTCTAGTGTCTATATTTTTTTCTCTCTACTCTCATTTGTCTTTCTCTTCTTATTATTTTCTCTCTTTATGTCCTCTCATATCTACACCCTTTATCATGCTCTCTCTTATCTCTATCTATATAAAATTTTTGCACTTTAAACTTTTTTTTTTTTTACACCTCTATGTTCTCCCAACCTTTTTTCTCATCTTTGTCTACACTTATTCTCTATATGAGCTTTACAATTTTTACTTTTCTTTGCATTTTTTTTCATGTTTTTCTATATTTTCTATATATGTTCCCTCTTTTTTATTTCCATATTTCCTCTTATTCTTTGACCTTTTTTTTTTTCCTTTGCATTTGTTCACCTTTCTCTTTATTTTGTCTCTTGTATATGTTGATCTCAAATTTACTCAAGAAAGAAGTGAATTGGATTGTTATGAACACATACTTAATAACTTGTGAATCTATGCAAGTAAAAATTGAACAAACATAACATGAACAATAAATGTAATGTATATGAACATTAACAATAACAACATGAGTTTAAGGGATAGAGAAGCGAGACACAATATTTATAAAGGTTTAATTACCTTAAGGTTATATTTTTTTTCAAGGTCTATGTCTTGATAGTTTCAACATTATTAAGTTATAAAGGTTCAATTATCTTAAAGTTATATTTACCAACAAAGAGTATATGAGAATATGCTAATTGTTCATTGATTTGCTAATTGTGAAGTTTTCTTTTAAGGTGATTGATTTTCCAGCAAGGTGATTTGCAATGTGTGGATTATTTCAAATTGAGTCAATTGAAATTTCTTCACTGACATAATAAGACTCTATCTAATTGATCATTCAAATTAATTTTTTTCCATATTAGAAGATAATTTGAATTCCCTCCAACTTTTCTCCTTAATTAATACATCAACTTCTTCAAGGAAAAATAATTCTAGTAATCTTTCTTTTCAAGTAGAGATTAATTTGAATTTGCATTAACATGATCTTATCGTGGGGCTCTAAAACTTATGATGCCAACAATAAGATTTCTTTTGAAATATAACCTCTTTAATTCTTGAAATTCTTGCCTTTTATCACATAATTTTGTTTAAAAAGACTTTAAAAGTAAGATGAAAACGTGGCAAAAATGGATATCAAAAGTTAACACTTGATTGAACCGTTACATGAATTTTGGAATCCATCAAAGAAGATAAGTGATTCTTAAAATTGATTTCTCATATCATGCATATGATAAAACTAATATTAAACTATTTATTAGATATTTGGATTAACTTATTCCTTAGCTTTATAGACATATTTATAATTAAAATTATTAATTAATTGAGAAAAATACTCTAATCTAAGTAAAAAAAAATCTAACTAAATAAAAGAAAACACTTAAATTTTTTCTAGAAAAAAAAAAAGAATTTCTAAATAGTTTACAAAATTTCTAAATAATTGAATTAAAATTCTTAATTAAATTAAAATATTAGAAAATAAGTAAATAAATTATAAAATAAAACTTATAACATAATTTATAAAAGTAAAGAATAATTATTGTGACATGTCTTACGACTGGCTCCTCTACTTAAAAAAAAAGAAAAAAGGAAGAAAAAAAACTTGTTTTCAAATCGACAATAAGGAACTAATGTCTTTCATGCCAAAAATAAAAAATAAAAAATACATTGAATACACCAAGGTTCGCAGTTTCTTTATAAGGTACTATTGTTTTATCATTAAAAAAATCGATTGATGACAAATCCTAATTTATGTAATTGATTCTTTATTTTAACAAAATCAGTAAGTATAAAATCAATTAGTTTTTAAGACTCTTAGGTTATAAGTTAAGATTTAAGAACATGCTTCTCTATCAAATCAATAACACTACCCTCTAAATCTTCATTAATGTTACTCAATTTCACAAGTAATTGTTATTTCTAATCTACAAGTATATCTGAAATGATTATTAAGTACCATACATTCAAATTTTTTTTATCAATTATTTTTTAAATTAATGAAATTGATTTAGTTTGGATTTAGAATCAAATTAAAACTAACTAGTCCAGTTCAATTCAAACCAAAATCATGGGAAGGAGCAATTTAATGAAGTTTTTTCCTCTTAAGTAATCAAATTGACATTTCCAAACTGAAATTAGAACCATTGATTAAATTTATGATTTAAATTGGTGACTTCTTTAAAAAAATAAATATAAAATTAAATCAATTTTCAAGATTACATTTGATATACAATTTATATATATTATATTTATCAAACTTTTAAGATATTTCAAATGATCAAAGTAGCTAACTAGTGGAATATAAATCAGAATGATTTAGAACCAAATCCAAATTAAACCAAACTAGAATGAGAATTAGTAACTAAATTAGCTAACTTCCATTACAATTCACCCTTAACTTTGGAATTAGAATTGACAATTTGGAATCAAAACTAAAATCGAACTAAACCGAGGTCATTTCTAGGTGAACAAATTGATTATAAATATTTTACAAAATCTAGTGGAAAAATTTTTGTCAAGTACATTAAACATTAGACATTAGGTTAATTGTTACTAATGTCAATAAATAAGTAAATAAAAAAAATATATATATATATTAGGTGAAATTAGATATACTAAATTTATTTGTTAAAAAAATACAAAAATAAAAACAAAAATAGATGTAACTTATTAATTAATTTTAAAAGGACAAGAACTTATAAGTATTAACTACAAGAAATCTTCAACCCAAATTTTGTTATATAGTTACTTAAAAGAGGAATCTTTTTTTTTTTTTTACCCTTCAATATACATTATAATTTATCTTCATTTGATTTTTTTTAATCATAACATGTATAAAAATATTATAAGAAAGTATAAAAAATTTATAATTAGCAAAATACATAGTCATAAATTTAAAAATCAATATAAAGTGTTAGGTGAAGAAAGTGTATAAGTTAGGAAAAAACAATAATAGTCTAACTTATATAACTCTCTTGTAGTATTATTTAATTCTAAAATTAAAATAAATCATAAATATAACTACATATGTCTAATCATATAAATTTATAAGAATAAAATTAGTTTAAAATTTAATTATATTTAAATTTAGAGTAATGATATATATCACAACTCAATAGCTAGATTTTTCCTATTTTATGTAAAAAGTAATTTTAGTAAGGAAAAATTTTATAAATTAAGACAGAGATGAACTCAATCATTTAAAATGAATTAAAGATTTGTTTATTTGAAATTTTGGTTTTAGGAAAAACCTTACCTCTCCCTATGAAGCCTTCAAGCCAAGCCCACCGCCCATCTTCGTCCTAACAATAATGCTACCTTATTCATCACCTACCTCTCTTTCCCTTACTTTCCCCACCACATTATCACCCCTTCAACACCCTTGCCAAAATTTCACTTCCCCAAATTCTTTTTTCAAAGACACAAACACCTATTGTTTAATCACTACCATTTATTTCCAAAAATTTTTGGTAAAGTGGTTTGCTAAAAAACTCCCCAATCTTTATGCATAATATGGCAAAGTAATTAATGCATGTATCCCAACAAAAAGAAATAAACTTAAACTAAAATTTGGATTTGTCAAGATATAAGGAAGAGAGAAAGTTGAATTGATTGTCAAAGAGCTTAATAGGACTATAATCACTAACTATAAGCCATAGTTAAACATAGCAAAATTTAATAGGGGACTAAACAAAGATATTGAGAGACCAAACAAAGTTTCTAAAAAGACCTCATTCAAGGGAAATGGTTAAACCAAATGGTTCCTTTATAAGTAATTCAAAACAAATTTTGGGATTGAAGGTCATACTTTGAAGTCATAAAAAATATATCTCCAAAATTCTCAAACTCCTTAAGTTAACATAAAGAATTGCTACCCTTTTGAATGAGATGTTGATGATTCAAGGTGATTAGAGCTATCCTAGGTTGCCATTGTCAATTATCCTAAGTATATCTTTTTACTTAAGAATTTGTTATTGTTAAGAGCCTACTATCATTAAAAGATGGGAGTCTATTGTTGTAAGTTCAAGAAGATATGTATGACTCCATTATGAAGGAGTTTTACTACATATTTGGGGTTAAAAAATTTTTCAAGATGGATTGAAATATGCAAGGCCAATTCATAATAACCAATGCAAGTGCATAAAAGAAAAAGAGATTTGAGATAAGAGGATACTGGTTATATATCTAACTAAGAATTGTATTAATAAGTCCATGAGATTATTAAGTTAAGGGTTTAATTATTGAAATCAAAGTGGTCAAAGAATTTATAACTGATACTTTTTTGGATAATTTGTTAGATGGTAGGAAGAAAGTCTCAACCACGACTGATGTAGATGTTCCTTTTTCCAATAATTGTATTGATCTTGTTGAGTTCAACTTTAGCAAAGCTTCCTTAGTCCCAAACACTACAACTACAAGAAAAGCATAAAGTTCCCATGTTGCCTTAATGATCATGCATGATTCCCTTGCATATCATGACAATTGGCGATTGGTAAAAGGTCTGAGAGTCCTTATGTGCTTTCAAATTCAAAAAGGACCATACCACTTTTTTAAAATGTGGTTTTGGTGGACAATTCAATGAGTTATTGGTCATTTATTAATAATCCTAATGGGTTAGGCCTTTCTTTACTAATATATATCTAAATTGGTGCAACTATTGATCCTTTTAGTAGTGTAAGCCCTTCATATCAAGGCTATCTCAATATGGGATATATCTATTCTACCCAACTATCTTTGCAACTAGAGAAAGACATCAAGCATAGAAAAAGGGGAAAATTGGAAAGAAAATTGAAAGGAAAAACAAAGAAATATTAATCATCGAGCTATTAAAGATGTGATTGATTATGCAAATCTCTTATCTACCATACTACTTAATGCTTTTGTTGATTAATATCAGATTATAATAGTGATATTATTCAATGTAATCAAAGAATTGAAGCTAATCTTGTTATCGGTGAAAGCTTAGGTTTGCTTAGTCAATGGTCAAATAAAGATGAAATTATTAGACTAATGGCTATAGAGAAATGATAGGAGGTTTATCGTAATATTGTTAATGATGATGGCAAGGGTCTTAGTTTGAATTGATTAACATTATGTTTAAGATTAGCTTAAAATTTCTTATTTCTATGATAATTTTGTTTAGAATGTAAAAAAGTGTAGTTCTAAGGAAATAAAAGGGAGGGGGTTAAGTGCTTAAGTTTAAATGAAGGAGATTCAACTTTTAATTATATAAGAGATGAAACTTAAAAGTGTGAACACAATTGATATTTACGAGTTATGGATTTCAAATAGTTGCTCATTTGACTTTGTTAAAGAATTCTATCCATTTGGGATGAACATTTCTTTAAAGCAAACACAATAATCAATAACCCCATATGGATTATGGTAGAGGGATGCTTTTTGGCTAATAATTTTCCTCGTATCCTTATTAATGTCTAAGGGTATAATGATTACACTAATAAGAGGGAGTTTTAAGGATTTTTAGTTGAACTATCTAGCTTTATTAATAAGCCATGGTTGATACAACTTTAAAAACTAAAGACAAAAAATAATGATAAACAAATAATACATAAGGGAATTGTGTGACTTCTCAAACAAATTCAAGAGCAATGAGTAGAATGGACCGTTTTTAGTTTTGCTAGAATTTTAGTTTCTAAAATTCCAATGCTCAAGCAATAATGGCTCCAAAATGGCTTCTTAAATTATTGCTTGTTATTTCTTTAATCAAGATTTTTCTTAATTAAGGTTTAAATTCCTTTAAATTCTTAAATCATTGGCTACAACATTTGGAGTTCTAGAACTTAATCAAAAATTAGTGGGCTAATTTTGGCCTTTTACATATTTCAAAAAGCTCAAAATGTTAAAGAAAATTTAAAGTCTAAAAACAAAGAAGTCTTTAGTGATATAAACACATCAATCCATCAAATTAAAGAAGAGTTAGATGATTTGGATAAATTGTAAGAATAGAGACAGTTGGATGAGTTAGAATTTAATAATAAAAATAAAAATTAAAAGGGAATTATAGAAAAGGTCTAAAATAAAGGAATTACTTTAGCACTAAAAATCAAGATTCAAATGAATTTGAAAAGGTAATAAGAACACTAAGTTCTTCCATCTAATCATCACACAAAGAATGCATAAAAAGTATATTAATCATATTAAAAGTGAGAATAGATGTTTCTTTCAACCTTTTCAAGTTTAGATAAAAGTGATAGACTATTTAAAATCTTTATACAATAAGAACAATAAGTTTAGGCTCATTATTTTAGTTATGGGTTTTAAAAATCTTAGCCATGATTCTACTTTATCATTCAAGAAGGCATTTTAGTTTGATGAAATTAAAAAAAAAAAAAAAAAACCAATTTGGAGTTACAAGGCTCCAAGTCCCAACAACTTTAATTTTTTTTTTTTAAATCAAATTGAAATTTGTCTTTGAAAATATTTCCAATATATTCCAATTTTTTTTCAAAACAATATTGCTACCTAGAAGCATTAGTTCCTATTTTGTCAAATTGATACCTAATGCTACAAATCTTATGCACTTAATTGAGTTTAGGTCAATAAGCCTAATTAAAAGCTTATATAAGATCATTTTGGAAGTGCTAGCAAACAATTTAAGAAGAGTGATTACTAAAGTAATTGAGGAAAATCATAATGCTTTTATAAATGGTAAACAAATACTTGATGGTACGTTGATTGCCTTTAAATTTATTAAATCTATCATAAAGGAAAGGGGATCAAAAGTCCTACAAAAGCTTAACTTTTACAAAGCATTTGATTTGATTTCATAGGGATTTATGGATTTTGTTCTCATGGAAATAGGTTTTAGTATTAAATGACATTTTTGGATCAAATAATATTTTTTTTTAGCTCAAATTATTATCCTCAAAAATTGCTCACTTATAATTGAAATCTCTTTGGAAATGGGTCTCAAGCAAAGTGATCTCTTATCACCTTTTTTTAATTATAATTTCTAAAGGCTTGAATATCATTATGAAAAGAGTGACTAAGCTTGACATTATCCCTTACCCTCTTTTTCATATTATAAAGCACTTCTCCTCTTATTTGCAATTTGAAAATGATACTTTAATTTTTTGCTAGGCTTAATATGATAATCTACTTGCCATTAAGATGGTGTAAAAGTGTTATGAACTAATTTGTGGATTAAGAATCAACTTTCATAAATCATCTCTAATGTGTATCAATGTTAATCGTTAATGGCTTACACATAAGATTAAGGTAAAAGTTGAAACTCTTCCAATTAAATATCTTGGTCAGTTTTTAGATTTTAACCCATGGAAATTAGCTACATTGACCTTAGTAATTGAAAAAAATTCAAAGTGAACTAGTTAATTGAAAAAGTTAAATGCTTACTATGGATGGATGTTTATCCCTCCTAAAAGCTATATAAACAACCTATCAATCTATTATTTCTCTCCATTTAAAATTTCAAAAAGTTTTCGAACATCATTGTAAGCCAACAATGAAGGTTCTTCTGGTCAGGTGCTTTAGAATAATAAAAAATGGAAAAAGTCTAATGGGATGATGTTTTGAAACCAAAAAGTCATGGCAATCTTAATGCCTACTATATTTTTAATATAAATAAGGCCTTACTTTTCAAATGGCTATTGAGGCTTAATACTAGAAATGCATTAAGGAAAAAAGTCATATGTTCTAAATACTTTGTAAATTCTAATATTTAGTCCTTTCCCTTGCCAAATTGTTATTTCTCTCATTTATGGAAAGATATTGCCTTTTTAAGGTGCTTAAACTCTAATAATAGTGTGATTATTGGTGTTAGCATTTGATTCTTTGTTAGGTATGGTGCTAAAATCAAGTTTTAGTTTAACAAATGGTTAGACAAAAGCACTTTTGGTTATAAATTTCAAAGACTTTTCTTTATTTCTCCTAATCCTTATGCATTAATTAATGAGTGTGGTTATTGGGTTAATGGTTAGTGGTCTTGATAATTTTAATGGAGGATAAGTCTTTTTATGTGAGAAGAATAATCCCTCTCTTTTATTAATGGAACTCAATTATATGATAATAAATATAAAGGAATAAGACAAATTAATTTAGGCCTTCAACTCTAATAGTGATTTTTCTATTAAATCTTATTAAATTCAATTGAAATTGCAAAATTCAAATTAGATTGAGGTTCATCTACCAAATATATGGCTTGGAATTGTTCCTCCCAAAGTGGAGTTATTTTAATGGTTTATTATGTAAAACAAAATTTTGACAATGGATTTTCTTCCCTTTCAAATATTGAATTTTGATAATTATAGCTACCCCTGTTGTAATTTCTACTTGAAGACAACTAAACATCTCCTATTTCATTATCCTTTCTCATCAAAGCTATGGAATTCTTTCATTGATTGGTGGAATAAAGTTTGTTGTTTCCCATATTCTATCTAAAATCTCCATTTATAATTTGAATTTTTAGTTCATGGTAAGAAGCAAATTATGATTTGATACGTCTTACTTTTTGTCATTGTCTTGACAATTTGAAATGAGAGAAATAAACTTGTATTTAGCGGTAAAGCTCCTAAATGGAATTCTTTTATAGATGTTATTTTTGCTTGTTAGAGGTTTTGGAATAGTATTGTCATCACTAACTTTCCAAACTTTAGTCAAGAAATAACATAAGCAAATGAGGCAATAAAGTTATGGGCAAAATCTTAAAAAACTAAACCTTAAGCCACTTGGATTCCTCTTGCTTACCCAACTTTAAATGGAAAATGGATAGTTTTGCAATTGGTAAGCTAAGTTTTGCAAGTATTGGTGGAGTCCCACAATATCACAATGGTACCTTTCTGTGTGTATTTTCATTTCTTGTGAATTATAAAAATTCCACTGATGTTAAAATTATGACTATCACCAAAGTGTTAGAACTTATTACATTAAATCAATTTTTTCAACATTGTAGTATTATAGTTGAATCTAATTCTACTAGTATTGTCTCTTAGATAACTAGTAAAGCTCTGAGACCTTAGGAGTTTTGAGATATTTTTACCTTGATTAAGAAACATTTTAATGCCATAAAAAATTGTAATTTTGTGCATTTCAACCAGCAACTAACTTTGTTGTTGATCCTTTATTTCATGATATGAATTTGAGATATTTGTTATAATTTTTTTTGGCAAAGGATTTATTCATACTCTTATTTTATTTATCTCTCTTTTTTTATATTAATATAAATTCAATTACTAATTTATTAAAAAAAAAAGTCAAAAAAAAATAAAGATAAATTTTATAAAAAGTTTTAATTTTTTACATTATATAGTAAAAGATTTAAGTTAAAATAAATATCATTATTTTTAAATTTAATGACTTATTAAACAATTGATGTAAAAATAAAATAACTAATATATAAATATAATTATATATATTATGTTATTTAAGCACTTATTATATAAAAGTATTTCATTCAATATCTTTATGTGCAATAGTTGTGAGGGTAACATAGAATAAATGTATATACTAGTTATTCAACTTATGCCAAATATTTGTACAAAAATATGAAAAATATCTATAGTGGAAAAGTAGATTTAAAATTGTAAAAGCACATAAATTATTTTGTCCCAAACATTGTAGTGCCTGATAAATTTACCGAATAAGCCAAACTCATTAAATTTAAATAACTATAAATGGCTGATCCCTTAAAGGTTAACAAATTGTTCTTTTTTTTTTCCTTTTAAATATAAAAAATATATTATGGGTTTCAATAAGATTGTTATAAACAATTATATCTTTAATTAAATATTTTACTATATGTAACATTTAAAAAAAAAAAGAAATTGAACTATATGATATAATTTTTATACTTAATATGTCATATTTAAGCTGAAGTAATTTTAATTATATTAAAAGTCACTTAACAATTTTTCTACATAAATTGTTTTTATTGCCTTTTACAATACTAAATATTTACCTTCAGATTTGTCAATAATTTGTCATGTAGTCCTAGCTACGTGTTTAATTTTATCTCTTTCTTTGTTTACTTAGATAAGGAACCAATGTACCCGTATGCGCTCCACCCGGACAGTCTTTGGTTATGCAAAACTCCATTATTTCATGTTTTCGTCGCTTCATGGGGCTTCCACGGCAATACGATGATATGATCATATTTTTTAAGATGGATCTGAACTGTAACACAGAGAAAGATCTGGTTTAATATTTTATCAATTTGATTACTGACATATTTATGAATTAATTTAAAAAAATAATTAATATTTTTATATTATATAAAATAAATAAAATATTATTAAAATAAAATTTAAAAATATATTTACAAATATTATTAATAAAATATATAATTATATATATATATATAATAATTAAAAATAATTTTTTTAATAATATTAATCAAATTTATTGATTCATTTAAATAATTTGACTATTTAAATTAATTGAAGTAAGAGATTTTTTAAAATTATTTTTATATAATGATATAAAAACTAAATTAATTTAAATTTTAAGTGTCTAATCTAATTATCAATTAAGTTAATTTTTAAAATGATGATGATAATAATAATAATAATAAATAAAAATAAAAAACTTAAAAAAAAAAAAAAAAAACGAGGAAGAGGGGGAGGGTAACGAGGCACATATCTTGATTTTGATGGTGGGGGGATGGGTGAACAATAGAGAAAAGCGGGCGACATCAATAGTAATTTTGTTTTGAAATTTTTCTTAAAAAAATTACATTATATATATATATATATTTGAAAATAAATAAAATATAAAAAATTAAAATAAAAAAATACAAGAATAGATAAAAATTTAATATTATAAATTATCAATTTTTTTTACACATTTTATCTATTTTTATATATTTTTTATTCAATTTATTTATACATTTTGTTAATTTAAAAAAATGTAAATTTTTAATATATATATAATTTTATTATAAGTAGAGCACATAGACAACATAATTCCTGCGTCGCTGCGCCCTGGTAGCATTTCCGTTCGACGGTAGGGACGGAGGAGAGAGAAGCGGGGGATTGGGTTGCTACTCTGGCTGCCTGACTGGCTCTGGCAGGCTGTCCACTGCAAATGCAAAGCAACATAAAAAGGTAAGTGAATTGTCGGTGGTGGTCTAACAAGGCTGCCGGGTCACTCCCCGCTCCTCCCCACATATTCTGGATCGGTACACGTGTGTGCTCACTGCCAATTACAAGTGGCACACCCGGGGGGGGGGGGGGGCATTTTCACACTTCAATTTTTATTTCTTCTCCCATCTTGATAAAAATTGAAGTGTGAAGATCCTGTGAGTGGCGCACGGGGGTAAGAAATAAAAAAAGGAAAAACCCACAACAATGACGCACAATTTATCCAAGAATCAGCACCGGCTGAAGCCAGAGGGTATCATTCAAGTTTTTGGGACCCTAAAGTGGGTATGGGTCGCAGCAATCAAAATCTGTTTTTCAAGCTGCCTGGCCCATATGTTAATGAGCATTGATTGTTGTGCAGTTGAAGTCCGTTTAATTGGGACTTAACTCACGGTTCAAAAAAACACACACAAAAAAAAAGAAAAAAGAAAAAAAACGAAAAGGGACTTGACATATGTACAAACTAGAAAATGACATGAGAGCATCATTTTGCCTCATCTGTTTTCAGCCAATTCAACTCAACTAACTACATGGAAGGGAAGGGAAGGGAAGGCGCGAGGGAGGGAGAGACATTCCTGGGGAATCTTTTGAAAGCAAAAGGGAAATGCTTCCAATTGCACAATTAGAGCATCTTTTTCTGATTACACATTAGTTGACGGTCCTTTTAAATTGGAGTTTTTGCAATGAGTTTTCCATCAAAAGTTTTGAAGAATAATCTCCCACAAGCCAAAAGCAACAACCGCAAGCATCCAAAACCCTGTATTTTACCGTGCACATTTTGCTTATGTTTTCAACACGTATAACTTTTTTACGTCCCCAATTCGCTAGGACGGTCGAAACCAATCCTCACTACCTAAAAGTTGTGGACAATGAAAGCATACTACTGCTACTACTACTATTAAATTTTTATCTTAATTAGTTTATATTTTTTTAATATTAATAAAAAGATTTAAATTTAAATTAATGTATAATAAAATAATATTTTTATCTTTTGGGAATCACAAGAGGAAAATTGTGGAAAGTATTAAAAACAATTGAAATGCTTTATTCTAGGAAAGAAAAAGAATGGGTGAAAAGAACAAAAAGAAAAGAAAATGAGGTGTGGGGGGGGGGTGCGAGTGGAAATCAATCAATCTTGTTGACTCACAGTCATGGTGAATCTGCTTCGACCTTTTCTGCCCCATAACAATCCCTGAAAAAGATAGAAAATATCACTCTCTCTCTCTCTCTCTCTCTCCCGTTCTCTCTTTCTTTCTATTTTCTTCGTCTTTCACTATCTCTTGCTTACCATTTTCTTTCTCTGGTAAGGTGGAAAACAACTCTGTATCTACCTTCTTGTTCTTCTTCTTGCGTTTTGTTTTCCTCAGAATGCGTTGTTGGTGTTTGGTTTCCGAGAAAACGTTGGAAAGCAAGAAAATACTTGGAATACAGCAGCGACCCATTTCTCGGTCCAGCAAACCATATTTGATGGTTTATTTGTTAAAACGAAAACGACCCTTCTTTAAAAGGCTTTGCTTTTGTGGTTCTTTAAATAAAATTTTATTTTATTTTATTTTATTTTATTTCTTGCTCCTGGGAAGTTTCGAATGGGCGGGGATGGTTGGACTTCGGAGCTTTATCAATGGATTTGTTTTAGAGTGGGCATCGAACATATGTGTGTGGTCACAAACCCCAGAAGAAGTCTTCTGTTTGGTTTCTGAGAAAAGTGCAAGAAAGTTCAAATGAACTGAAAGTTGTGTTTTTTCTTTTTTTTTCTTGGGATCTTCTGACGAGGAAAAATGCCAACTTCTAATTTTTTTCTAAACTTGTTCGTATGTGTTCACCAACATTGATTGTGATTGGTGCCTCTGGTGTTGACAAAAGTAAATAAAAAGGAAAAAAAAAGGGGGGCGGGGGGCATTTAACTTTCTTTTCATCTCTCTTTCCCTTGTCTCAGCAAGGAAACAAGCATTAGTCATTTTCACGGGTTGCCTCTGGTTCTCGTCTTTGCTTACTGAAAATTGTATTTCATGGGTTTCATTTGGTATTTGCCTTTTATTTCCATGGCTGGATTTTAATGTTCTTTTTGTTCCTTTTCATTTTCATTTGTTTGTTTATGGTTTTTTTTTTTTTTTTTTTTTAAGAAAGAAAAAAATTGTATCAGAATATTTGGAGTAAGTCTTGACCATGAGACCATTGTCAGAGGGTGATGAATTTTGTGTTTCTAATTGTGTTAGGCACTATAACCGTGACCGTCCGCAATTTCCATTCTAACATGCTAATGGAGTCTTGGAGCTATGGGTCAGAAGGGAAGGGCCTTCTGCTTTCAGAGGAATTAGATTTGTCAGTTGATGAATTTGCTAGAAGCAGGAAAGCTTTGATAGAATGGGAGAGGGAATCTGTTGATAATACGGATTTTGTTGACTGGAACTTCTCTGAATTGCACAGAAAGGCTCTCACTGGCAATAACATGACGGTGGGGACGCTGGATGCTGGTGAAGTTGGAATTAACTCCAGTAAAGTAGTGGTAACTTCCCCATCTTGCATGTTTGCTTCAAATTCATCATTGGAATCTGGGTCCAATCATTCCAATTCTCTGACTGAATGTAACAGTCAGGATTCTTCACTAATCGATTTGAAGTTAGGGAGAGTGTCTGATGGAAAAGATGCACATAATAGTTATTTTCTGAAAGAAAGATCATTGTTATCTTCTGTGAGTGCATCTCTTCAGGCAAAAAGAGCTCGGACAGCTGCTGCAGGATTGCAGACTCCTTCTTGCCAGGTCTATGGCTGCAACAAGGATCTTAGCTCCTCAAAAGAGTACCACAAGAGGCATAAAGTTTGTGAGGTTCACTCAAAGACTCCTGTAGTTATTGTTAATGGAATTGAACAGAGGTTTTGCCAGCAGTGTAGCAGGTCAAGTTCTTTTTATTTTTACTTCCATTTCAATATAGTACGTTCTTTAATATATACCCATTTAAGGTGATTTTCCTAATTTCTTACCATCAAGTAGGGTGGCTTAAGATTAAAATGATGATGGTGTGCTCAAATTTAAAACTGGTTTACTGGTTTCTTTGTAAAAGAAAAAATGCAAAATAAATTAAAAGTAAATGCACTGTGAGTTTTCATGTTCTGATTCATATAATTATGGAGAGTCTGAGTCGTTCAGTGCATCTAGTCAGGTTTACTGCTACAAATAAACTTTGTGCTCTTAATATGGTTGGTCTAGTTGATGTTGTATTATCATGCTTTGTTAAACCATGTTGCTATGCACCTACTGGCATAGATATCACTCATCCAAGCTTTGTCTTTCCATTCTTTGAAGCAACTTAAATTTAAAATTGCATGATTGTGACATCTTTTTGATTAACCAGGTTTCATTTACTGTCTGAATTTGATGATGGTAAACGTAGCTGTCGCAAACGACTAGCAGGGCACAATGAACGTAGAAGAAAGCCTCAGTTTAGTACCTTCTCTGCTAAATCGTTGGAGTCACTGAATTCTTATCAACGTATGAATGGTAAATTCCTTAAACTGATTAGAGTGCAGTCTATATAGTTTTATGTACCAGCCAAATGAAAAAAAGAATTGATTTTTTTTGTTAAAAAGAAAAAGAAAGGAACAAAGAAACCCCTAATATTCATTCGTCTTGCATTAAATTAGTACAAGTGCCTTAGCATCAGCTTTTACATCTCATATGTTAACTAAACTGCAAACCAAGAGCAATATTCTTGGCAGTACATTATTTTCCCAAAATCCCAACAGTCGCAACAGGTAGTCAAAGATTTATCCCATGAACATCAATTTTTAAAATGCATTGTTCAAGTTTACTTTTCAAATCATATTTAGAAGTTAAATTTTGAATTTTATTGTCTGGAAATTTGATAGTTCAAGAATTATAGAACTCAAACCACTCATTTATTTAATGTCCTTGTCCCTAACCTTGTATATGCTGATAAAATTAGTTCGCATTGGTGCTGTAAGTTCTCAAACCTACTTCATGTAATCGCAGTGAAATGCCTACTATGAGTCAGTAGTTCCCCTGTTTAGTTTATCTGTCCCCTAAATACCAATGAATCATCCTGCCCATATAATTTCAGCATAATTTTCTAGTCTCTGACTTAATGGATTATGCAGGAACCAAATTTTTTGGGATTGACTTGTCACACAGATCAACTTCTTCATACCCCACCTCGCTTCCAGGTGGTGTTCTATATCCAGACAATTATTTAATATTGGCAAAGGAAGACCAGACTATTACAAGTAAAGTGCCAACTACTCAAGAATTAGCTGGATTCTTGCACTCTACTCGTGCTCTCTCTCTTCTGTCAGCAGAATCACAGGCTTCGAGTCATTCAGCAAGAAACATACCAGCTAAGCCATTGGTCAATTATGGTTCTACCCATCACAATTTGGCTATTTCTGATCAATCTTTGGGGCCAGACTTCATGGAAAGGTGCATTACAAATGGATTTTATTTGTCTGGAATGAATTCCAATAGAATTGACCATATGGGGTCCTTAGCGGTTTCTGATACTGGTCATGCTGCTGACCTTCAAGTTAAAGTAGATGGATTGTTTCAACATTCAGAATTTTCAAGTGCCAAGTATGGTGACTCTCCTGAACATGGATCTACAATGGATTTGCTTCAGCTATCCTCACATCTTCAAAGGGTGGATCAACAGAGGAAAACCATGCAAGTGAAACAAGAACATGAAGACTTGTGCAGTATTCTTACCACTTACAGGTTTGGGAGGAACTAATTATTTAAAATAACCACTTGGTGTTCATTCTTTTATGAAGTTACTTGCTTTAGATTGCATAGATCTTTGTCTTGTGGTGTTAGATCTTGAGGAGCAATTGACAAGTTTAATCTTGATGTAGCACTGGAGGCCCTCAAACTCTACTAGCTACATCAGATACATCAACTAAATTCATTATGCAGAAGTACAAAGAATGTTAAAGAGACCTCAAATTCTGTTCTACATCCTTTTCTATACCTCTAGTTATATGAGATGAATTACTGAGTTTAGTTATTGTAAGATGTTGCAAGTTAGATGCTGACAGTTACTGTAGATGCTTCTTGCTTGCCTTTGGCTGCAACTTTTATACTCATCCTATGAGCTAATTACTCAAAGCATATAAAGTATATTGTTTGAGAGTCGCTTAACTGTTGTCTGGAGCAACTCCTACGTCCCATCACTTTCTGAAGAGGCAAATCACTCTCTGAAGAGGCAAGTTGAAAGGGACAAAGGCAAAGAGGAAAGAGGCTGCCTCTAAAAATTGCATGTTAATTTCATGTGACGCTAGTGCAGCTCAAAAGAAACGTCTTTTTTCATATAAATTTCTTTTGAATGGTTGATATTTTATTTGGAACACATAATGCTTGATTGACCAGAAGGCTTCTTTGTTGGCTAAACATGCTCTATTTGTTAAATGATTTTGGGGGTAATATTACTCTCTTTTTTTTTTTGGGGGGGGGGGGGGGGGTGTTCAGGCTGACTCCTCTGCAATCTCTACAATCATTTATGGTGTAAATTACATCCCAAAGTCCTGGGAACTTTGACCCAGCCAAGCAAGTCCCTGGGAATGGTTCCAGAAAAAAAGAGTTATTATTCCTTCTATCTATGCTCTATGTGGCAACCCTTATTCTTTTGCTCATTGAAGCCAAAAAAAAAAAAGGAAGAGGGTACAAGTTATCTGCTGATGATCAAATCAAAGGGATCTCTTTTCTCCCATTGCAGTCCAGTGAGCTGTAATTTCTATAAAGGGGAGCAAAAAAACTTGTAAAGTTGCAGGAATTAATGCCGTCAATCTCCCACACATTGGAATCCTGATTAATGCTTTGCAACTTTTGCCAAAACTAAAGATAATCCTCATGTTCAGACAGTGTCCGTTGCTCCGCATTGCTTTATGTCTATTGCCTTAAAAATTAAAAAAAAAAAACAACTGATGGGTCACTAATCGTGGCCATTTGCGCCCAACTTTTAGGCTTTTGGGTCCGGAATGTAGTAGTCCAATGATGTCTCTGGTGACGCATGCTAATGCTAATGCCACTACATGACACTAACTCCTCAGTTAGTGTCTTAAAATACTTTTTAATCACGTATTAGGCTTATCCTCTAGAATGCAAGTCGTTCAGCTTAATCACATTTCACTGTGCAATTAGTAAAGTATACACGCCACGCAACTGTTATTATAATAATGAAAATTGGCCAAAAAGGTTACTGGGCATGTGGGCTAGGGGATGATTTAAATATATGCAGAATCTTTCTTCGGATTTATGCATCCCCAATTAAATTTAAAAATTGAAGAGGGGGGGGGGGGGGGGGCGGGGGGAAACAAATTGAACTAAAGGTCTGTTGGCGGACATTATCAGAACCCCAGCTGCCTGTTTTCCTCCTTAATGAACCACAACACTTCACCAAAGTTGGCGGACCACAAGCTCAATAATGTTGACAAACTCTGGGTTTGGACTCCGAGGGCTAAAATATTGCAGAGCGTGGCCTTTTCCCACAAGTCCCGGATGGATTCATAAATTACCCCTCATGGAAAGGCATTGTTTGTGGTGCTTTAATGGTAGCGCCCTTTTGCTGTCGGAGGAAAAAAAGAAGAAGGGAAAAGTGCATCGTTATGATTTGACATCGTTAAAAATTACACTAAGCAACCCGGCTAGTCTATCAAACAGCAGAGAAGCATTGGGCTATGGCCCATGTGGATGGGACAGTAACTGTGCTTAGCTGCCCCAGTGCGGTTGGGATTGCTGGTAGTGGCAGGCTCTAAGAGAGAATTAAAGACGCACACACGCACAACTCAATGCGGTCATCGCTGCAGCTATGCGCAGTAAAATTTTGGAACTAACAAGATAAGCCGTATACTTTTCAACAAAGCAGCACCGTATATAGCTGCTAATGTAAGTTGTTGCTATATCATTGAAGCCCATGATTTGTAGCTTGGAAAGAAAAAAAAAAAAAAAAAAAACAAAAGGGAGGACAAAGAAAAAGGAATCGAACAATGTAAATCAACATACAATATCTTAGGGTGCTCCAAGCAAGTTCACAACAGTAATTAAGGAAGCAAATTGATAATATTCTTAATGCAATACTTAATTCAAATTTTCATACCATTTAACAAAACATAAAATGATGAAGAAATTTAAGTTTGTGGCATAAGTTCACCGGGGGGAACCTAATTGCTCTCTCAAGTTTGGCAATCAGACTTTTAGAGATTTCATTCCTGCAAAATGATAACCCTAAAACACATCAATTATATGGTAATACAACACAGGCCTTAAAACTATAATTAACTAGAAGAGGAAGGGAACGTTTTAATTACATGGTTAATGCTCCCAGAAACTGGTCCAGCAGCCGAGTTTGGAATGTACCTTGCCCACTATAGCCCCACAAAGTCAGATTAATTAAGCCAAAACACTAGGCCAATAAATAATTAAAAAAAAAAAGAGGTAATGTACATTTTTGGCTGCTGTGCTAAATGCCTCTCTGTGTGGTATCTCAGGATTGGCAGCTTTGATGCGCTGTATTTCCTCCCTGCATCCATAGAAACATGGACACACACACACACACATCCAATAGATATAAATATGGTGTACTAGTTCTAGTAGTGACAAAAACATAGAGTGGATGTCGTCTTTCTTACTTCATGAATCGATTATAAGCAGAAGGAAGTCGGTGTTTCTTCTCAGGTGCTGCAAGACCATTCCACCAAACCGGGCAAAGAAAAAATAAAAAAAAAAAAAGCAAAGAAATAGATGCATGGCTTCAGTTCATTAATTATTTTTATAGCAATACCAAAAATGATAGATGATCTAGCTACTAGTTCGTTGGGAATTTCCATTAATATATATATATATATATATATACACGTACGTTTCACTACAAAGTGTTCTTTGGGAGACAACGGCTCACTAGTTGTGGATGAGCATGATGCTGAAGATTGGCCTCTTCTGACATCGCTGCAAAACCCTCCATCCTTCTCCTTCAAAACAGAAACATTTCACCATTCATTAACTCCAAATTTCATTTCTTTTCAACGATAATGATTTTTTCTTTTTCTTTTTTTTTTTTGGACTTTCTTTATTTTCTTTTTTTAATTTTTGGCTCGATGACTAATAGTGTTCCATTGCACGAAAATGTTTAGACGCAAATGCAATCGACCTACAAGAGGAAGAAGAACAAGTGTTAAACTAGAAGATGCATTTTTCATTAGTTTGCCAGTGAAACAAACGGGGAAAAAGAGGAAGTTGGGGTCAAATCAATTTGCATATATTGGAGTTGTCCTTTTCTTCTTGTTCCTCAACCTCCTCTGCATGAGTGTGTGTGTGTGTGTGTTCGAGTGTGAATTCATATCCTATCAAGTGGTGTAAAGGCAGACCTGGGGACTCAATTGGTGGTGATCAAGACATTGACCTTGGAGTGGAGGTCTTGTGGTCAGAAAAGACAGGTTACTGCAATGGCCGCATTTCACTGTCACGGTGTCCAGCAACGGCTTGTATGGAATCCCAACCTTACACCCAAAAGAGCCAAAGAGATTCAAAATGACAAAAATGAACGTGCCAAATAAAATAGCAAAATACAACAAATCTTCATTATCTTTTTTTCTTCTCTAGCTAGTCTCTCTCTTTTATATCTTTCATATTGTATGTGCATAAATCGTCAACCAAATGAACAATAAAATAAAATAAGGTTAAGTTTGTCCCAGCTATGCAAGACAGAAAGCAGCCTTTCCTAGTAATGGACCCATTACCCTCTGCCCTACCCCTTCCTATGGTAGATTATGATGTGTGCAGTATACATGATGAAAGGGATAAATAACAAACAAAACTTGAAGAATGCACACAAACACATATATATGGAACGCTACATAAAATTTTTGCTTTCTATCATTGCATATATAGGAAGCAAAGTTCATGATCATGAAGGTTGAACAAGAAAGAGGTTGAAAGCTAGGTGACTAATTGACTAATTAATCAAGTGAAAGGTACATATAATTACCGCAAGCATGGTGTTGCAAAAGTTGCAGTGGACATAGCAAAGATGGTCAGATGGTGGTGGAAGCAAGTCCATTGTGACTTTCTCTTCCGGGTTCATAGCTTGTCAAAGGAGGGCAAGAACAAGAAGAAGAAGAAGGTGCAAAAAGATGATGATGATAGAAAGTTAATGCCAAAATGTTAAAGGGGGGTCTAGGTTCGCGAAGTGAACAATGGAGTTAGGCTACTATGCCTGTGGGTGTAAAGGAGGCTGAAGGACCAGAAAAAGAAGATCTTGGATTGCTAATACTAGTCAGTCAGTAGCTGCATTGCATTTTGCAGCACTGACTTTATTTGGCCCGTTACCTTTGATGCTCAGACACTAGACAGAAGACAAAGACACTGACCAAATTCTCGCGAGTTTCTCGTTAAGCATTGTTTCTCTCTCTCTCTCTGTCTCACACACACACACACACACACACACACACAAGCAAAATTTATCATTTTTTTTTTTTTTTTTTTGTGTTAAGAAATTTGCAATCTAAATAATCCAATTTCCATTTGTGCATTCATTAATGCTAAGCTATGCAATTTGTTATCAATTCACCCCCAATGCTTCCCTTTGTAGTAATTGAGCTGGAATGTTATTGTATCGTCCAATATTCGTCGATTACTGAAGCCAATGTTATTAAATTGTTAACTAGCTAATTGATGCATAACTTTTCCTTTTAAGCAAACTTCGGTGGAACTATTATAAAACCCTAATCATTATTCATTAATTACATTACATCGTACTTCTTTATGATGTGAACTTATGGAAGACGTAGTGATGATTGCCCTCTAGTTATACTATCCTCTTTAAGGGTTTAAGCACAGAAGACATAAAGGTACTCCAATGTTTCCAAGGTTTGTCCAATGATTGATTAATGAATTGGAGCGGATAACTCGATCCTCTAGCAGCTCAATTGTCAAAATGCTCTTTGAAATTCCCTAGTTAAAATGTACTTTCTTAAACTTACAATTGTTCATTACACTATCAAGATTGTTAAGCATTGTACAAGTGGAACGTATAAATAGCTCGTTGAGCTTACATCTTAATATGTTGAAGTTGCATAAACATGCATTTATTCACAGATACCTCCATTGCTGCATGAAAGTAATGATGGTTTTCTCTACCAAGTCAAAATTATATGCCCTAACAATTGAACATTAAGATTTTTCCTTTTAACTTCTTCCATAGAGAAAGTATATGCATCAGGTAGCATGGCATAATTGATAAATAGCAAGGAAATTAAGTTTAAATCTTGTACATTGAATGGAGTAAATTTTAGGATTTGTGACTTGATAGTTGAAGGGAACCGTGGGACCAAATTACCAATCAAGATGGATGAGAAGTTGAAGACATGAAAAGATAGAAAAGAGAGGGGAACCTGTCCAATGCATTCCATCTTTTTTGGGTGTAATGCTAAACAAGGTAAGCTGAAAGAGACAGATGATAATAGCACATGTCACTATCACAATTCACACCCATTAGTCCAAGACGGACACACAAACACACACACCACACTAGTGGATGAATGAATTTATGACAGGATGGAAATCTACATGTGTCTTCTTGTGATGGGACGCTTCCTCAATTGCCAAACATAGTAACAAGGCTATGCAAGTACTTGGTATTCTCGCCTTTCTCTGCTGGTATAAATCGACTTTCCCTAGGCTGCCCTATTGCCCTCCCTCACCCCTCAAGGCCACCCTCTCTCTCACACTCTCTCTCTCTCTCTCCAATGCGTATAGATATTTGTTGCTTACTAATTAATGCACCATGCCTACACTATTATGGGGTTCGAATTAGTTGGCACGATATTGCCATGTATCTTCCCCTTGAACCTTAGCCCGACACATCTACACATGCATATGCATATAGTTTTGTCCTTTAACGAATTTGAACACAATCTTTAGGTCATTTTTCACCCCTCTTTCTTATCCCTTTCAGGAAATTGCTCGCAGACAAATCTATACAATAAAATATACGCATTGTAATTTGGTTAATATTAAGAGTGCCGTAAAACAATAGTACATTAGGTGGTATAGAAGTTCTTCAATGTAATCAATATCCTTATTTAGCTCTATTATTTAGAGAGATTGTAATAAAAAGAATTTTGTGTGATTGGATGGGTAGCGTAGAGATGTGTCACACAGTTTTGTGTGACTACAAAAGTTCTTCAATGCAATCAAATGATTGTTTGCATTATATTTTAAGAGCCTCACTATGTAGACAGATTAAAACATACAAAGGAGGATCGGAATGAGGTGACATATGGACTCCTTATTAAAAACAATCATTATTTTTGTTTTCTAAATTTTGATGTTTCTCGCCTGAAAACACTCGATATCAATTAGAATAATTGAAAGTGCAATAAATATAAATCAATATATAACGAGTATGAAATTTATTTTTTGATCTGTTTATTATACACTCTACCATTCTTGTTACACATTGAGAGTATTTTGATGGAAAGCTTTAAAATTTCAAAAAAAAAAAAAAACAGAGAGAGAGAGAGAGAGAGAGAGAGAGAGAGATTTTTAAAGGGTGGGCCCAATGTGCCACATCATGTTTAGTGTCTCTCTCGGTCCCATTTTCCTTTATCCACCAATCTCTACTCACATTTTAATTACGCAATCGTTTTCTTAGAATCTCTTGTGATAGATCGAGTAGACACTTCTACTACCAAGGAGGAGAGAGAGGTCAAAATAGGGTTAGTGACTATTAATCAAATGAAGTCATTGAGTTTTGTAAAGAATATAACATTCATCGAGAATTTTCAATCTTTTACTCTCCACCTCAAAATGGAGTTGCAAAGAGAAAAAAATAAATCTTTACTTAAAATGGTTAGTGCCATGATCATACATTCTAAGTTGCTTAGTATTTTGAGGTGAAGCATTATACACATGTTACATTTCTAATAAATTATGTCTAAAAATCAAAATAAAATCCCTTATAAGTTATTGAATAATAGAAAGTCAAATATTGACTATTTTTAAGTGTGGGTTACATTGCATTTGTTTTAGATGTTACATAAAAAAAAAAAAACCAAAATTGAGTAGTAACATTATCAAATTTATATATATTTTTTGGGACACTTTATGCATAATAAAGTATCTAGATTTCTTAATTTACATACCAATAACATAATAAAATTTCTAATAATATAATAAAATTTCTACTACGGTTTACTATAAATATTTTGCAATTTGCAATTAAAGATGCTGATAAGTTTAAAATGAAAAAAAAAAAGACTTATTTAAAGAAGTTAATGAACATGACATACATTATCTACTTTTAACTGAGAAATGGAAAAAACCCTTGCGAGTCAATCAAGTGTAATAAACAAAAAAAATGGTTTAAACACACTTTACCAAGCAAAAGACAAAAAATTGCAAAGGATTTTGACCTAGGCACTTTTAGATACTCTTGAAAAGAAAATCCTAGTTCCTTGAGTAATGTTATGTTATTGCATGATGTTAATATATGGAAAGGAAAAAAGTAATTAACGAAGAAATTAAATTCATATATGGTAATAATATATAGACTTCAGTATAATTACTTCTCAAGGCAAAACTTATTAGCTACAAGTGGAATTTTAAAAATAAAAAATAAATATCAAATTGGATCAAACAAGTGATAAGTATAAAGTGCAATTAGTAGCAAAAGTTATAACCAAAAAGAGGATATTGACTACTTTGAAATATTTTTTCTTATTAATAAGTTTATATCCATTAGAATTACAATTATGATTGCTTTTATCTATAATTTAAAAATATATCAAATAAATATTAAAATTATTTTTTCAATGGTTAATTAAATGAGAAGATTTATATTAATCAACATAAAAATTATTTTGTTAAAATTTGAAAAAATAAATTATATAAATTAAATAAGTTTTTATGATTTAAAATAAATTTTTAGACAATGGTATAAAAAATGTAAAACTAAATAAAAAATTTGGCTTTAAAACTAGTAAAATTAAAAGTAATGATTTTTTAAAATAATTGATACTCATAAAATAATTATTACAATTTGTATAGATAATTAATTAATATTTGGATCTAATATAAATTATGTTAATGAAATTAAACATTTCTTAAAATAAACTTTTGATAAGAAAGATTTAGGACAAGTAGATATGATTTTAGGTGTCAAGGTTATTAGAAAGAACCATTAATTTAATTGCCACAGTTTCATTATATTGAAAAAATCTTGAGAAGATTAAAGCATTTCAATTGTGAACATAATAAAACACATATTAGTCCTAATTGTAAATTAGTTCTTAAATCAAGGCAAATTTATTGATCAAGGAAATTATGGTAAAACTATTGAAGTCTGATTTATACAATGAATCATATTAGACTTGATATTACATGTTCCATTGACATTATCAAGTAGATTTACTAATTTTCTTAGTCATGAACATTGGGAAGAATTAAGTAAAACATTAAGGTGTTAAGATATACTATGCATTATGGCTTACAAATAGAAAAAACCATCAATTTAATTTGACACGATTTTATTATATTGAAAAAATATTGAGAAAGTTTAATTATTTTGATTATTAAATTAGTAAAATAATTATTAGCTTTAATTGCAAATTAATTCCTAATCAAAGAGATTATGATAAAATTATTAGAAGATTGATTTATACAATGAATTATACTAGACCTAATATTGCATGTGTCATTGACATATTGAGTAGATTTACTAGTTTTCCTATTCATGAATATTAGGAAAAATTAAGTGGAACATTAAGATATTTAACACACATTATACATTTTGGCATATTTTCCTATTGTACAATGTTTTAGTGATGCAAATTGAATAGTTAATATAATATATTTTAAGTCAAGCAATAGAAGATTATTGAAAATGCTATTATGTCATAGTCTTCTAAGTCATTGTTTTATCATTTATAGAATTCAAAATTTTAAAAATTGAATTGATTATTAAAGTAAAAAATTTAGTAATTTATAGTTCAACTAATTTAATTATTTTAATAGAGGTAAAATTAATATTTAATATTAAATATATAAAAAATTAATAATATAATTTTATTTTTTTAAAAAATTAAAATATAGAAAAAAAATTTATTTTCTTAATTTTTTATAAATTTTTTCTAATTAATTAAATCGAACAAATCGTAATCAATTTATTAATTTATAGTCTAACCAATCAATTTATTAATTTAATTATCAATTTTCAAAATTAATAATTTTTAAAATAAATCAAATTAGATCATAGTTAAATTTCTAATTTTATCAATCCAACTAACCAATTAATAAAATTTGAACTTATAATATTGTTATATACTAGTTAAATATTATGTGGACTGAATGGTTATAAAATTTATTTCTATTAAAGAGATGCATAAAAGAGCCATTATATTATATTGTAATAATAAGACAATCATAAATAATACACAATATTAAAGGTTGTTAAGAATTAATAAACATATTATTATGAGTTACAATCATGATAGAAGTCCTATAAAAAAAAAAAAGTAAAATTAATTTGAAGTATTTTCTTGGTAATTAAATATTGGTAGATCCGTTTACTGAACTACGAAGTGGTGAGAAAATTAGCAAAATTATGGAAGATATGAGACTACTATTTGTTCTAAGAAATAATTATAATTGAATTATGCTCTATCATGTTGATGTCAATTTTAAAAGGTTTCTATATAATTTGAAGATCACATGGATTAGAGTTCAAAGAAGTGTTTTTCTCATTATGTAATTATCCACAAAAATATTATGTGATGTAAAATTTCTAGTGTACTACAATTCAAAGAAATGGTGGGGGTTATGATAAAAAGTTTTAAATCATACACTATTCTTTCAAAATCTCATGTCCAATATGATGTAATATTTTCACAAAGAATGAAAGATTATTCTTTAATAAAACTCATAGCTTCGACAAGTAATAGTGAAATATGAAGATTGGGGACACTCTAAAAAAGTCTTTCTTTGCAACTATAAGAGTGAAAGGCTGCTGTCTTTGGATTATCGATAAAATCTTAAAGTACCTGCTATCAAGTGCACCACATAATTCTGATGCAACGGCAGCCGATAGATATTATTGCATATGCTATGAAACCACGACTTCATTTCAGAATGTGAACCTTTCCTGAGAGTGTTGCTGCAGTCATATTAAAAAAACAAATAACAGATCAATTGTAAATACACGACTCTCAGTGCTCACAACGATTGTTTTTCCTTCTTGCTGCTAGATTTGGATCCTTCACAATTTACCACATGATAAACTAATGTGACTAAGGGATATACCAGGTGAGCAGAATGATGGTAGCAAACATTAAGAGAATATGAACTTGAGAGCTACTGCTGTTTAGCCAGGCTAAAACGCAAATCCATGTGGCATGGCTATGCATGCAGCAATAATGTACATCTAATGCTGAAAAAAAAATTTTCTTTTTCATGATCAAAGTTTCTGAACATGAATGTCAAGAGCGTGGACTGATAACTCAGAATTCAAGATACAAAGTCACCCTCCTGTGCGTCTCAAATGACAATGGCAATCTCCAGTCCCTTTTTTTACGGCTTAAAGGTCTACCTTTGCTTTCAGGGTCCCTATTTTCCTTCACATCTGCCAACTTCCATACACAATTCTTTGCTTCCATTTCAATTGACTCAAGAAAGAAGACTCCAGTTTGTTCTAGGCAACTGGATCCTGAACCTTCCAAGTACAATACTCTCATGGGCATCTCCTTGAACCGAGACAAATCATCTGGTACCTTCAGTAACCTCTCTGCACCAGGAGATGATACCTTCAAGAAAGAAACAATGTTATCTTAAAGCATTTCCTTCTAACATAAAGCAAATCTCAGTAGTATGATAGTCAGAATTTTGTTAAGAAGCATTGGAGAAGAACAGCCACTAATTACCTCTAAAGCCAAATTTTCAGGTACTTCTCCAAGTGCTCCAATTTCCTCCAGTTTTTTGTTGTATTCCTGGGAGTAGCTCTCAAGCTCCTCCATGGTGGGGCACCCAAATCTAATAAAAGACAACTATGAGCAACACATGTGTATATTCCGAGATAAATTTTCATCAACTGTGCATATACTTGGAGAAAAAACTTCCTTGAGTGTAACTACGAGTCTTAATTCTATCTTCAGAAAGAACCATTTCTAAAGTGGCAGAACAACTATGGGTTATTCACGGCATTTTGATAAACATCCAAACAACAAGAGATCGAACAAAAAGCTAATCTAGTAGAAATGTGCATAGGGTAAAACCATCATTGTGAGTTTGCTTCTTTCTGCCATTTGGTGACATTGGAAAAACTGAGTTGTAGAGTTTCACTTAAACTAATAGAAACATAACTTCAATAGGTTTACAGTACAAGGTCAGAACATGAACAGGTGCGGTTCACCTGAATTCCTTTTTTTTTTTCAGTCTTTTGCATCACAAGAGCAGGGAAGAACTCACTGGTTTGTAAGTTTATCAAGCCTCACATATATGTAACCGCCAGGAGTAGTCTTGAAAGAGAAGAGTTTCATGTCGTCTCCAAATTGCGATAAGACCTCATGAGCCATAGAGAGAACCCGCTCACCCCAAGGAACACCTTGCAGTACCACTCCCCCGCCATCCCCACCATCACTAAGCTGCACATATGATTTATAGACCCATAAGATCAGATCAGCAAAGATGGGTATTGCACAGAGGTCAATTCAATGGCAAGCAATAAAATCACTTCAGACAGAATGAACAACTCACTTCAGGCTCCACATCCTCCTCTTCTTCCCAGCCATCTGAATCCCCCTCTCCAGTCTTTTCACCTGCAACATCCAACTACAATTAGAAACCACACAGCTTGACAACCAACAACTTGTGAACATACCCAAAAGCAAAACCCAGTGACACCCCCACTTCAAAGAAGCAGAATATTGGCATAAACAGCATAAAAAATGCTTCAAATCAACAAACCCATATTCCATAGACAAGAAGAAAGGGCAATAAGTGGAAAGGGGAAAAGCCAGAACTTTTATCAAACATGTTGGCCCAGTCAACTTAAACCATAATCAATAATGCAAAGCTCTTCATCCAAAAACCCAAAAAAGAAAAGGAAAAAAAAGACACTGACATTGAAGTTGGTCTCCTTGGCCGCCGCTATTCCCACGGTTCTTAATTCCAACGATGGAGCTGGTATTGAAGAACCGAGAATGTGAATGATATAAGAAAACAGCCGTGGCGGGTCGTTGTTTTACAAGATAACGAGAAAGAGAGGGATAACAGGAGGGGTCGACGGCTTGAGGAAATTTGTTAGCTTGGTTATGATTCCCTGTTTGTGTGCTGGCCAACAACGACGACGGCCGACCGGCGCCGCTGCTTCTGCTCGAGCACAAATTTGAATAATAGTGGCAGGAGAAAAGGGTGCTCCTAGAGGTTGTCAGCCGGTGGATCATCCGAACTCTCGTCATTTTTTTTTTCCCCTTTTTTCGGTACCTGCTACCGCTGCTGCAGCTGCTAATAGTTGTTAGCAAGGCAATTTGCTTCGGCGGTTTCGGTCTTGTTCCTATATTTTAATAAATAAATAAATAATAAAAAAAAAAAATTATATATATGTGTGTATTTATTTATTAATAATATCTCAAATTGAATTTTGAGTTTTTTTTTTTTTAACATTCTTATGACGTCTATGGCTTGAAAGAATTCATGTCATTTAAATCTTATTTCTCACTAACTCCTTCGTTTGGTATTCCACATTTTCAAGAACCCAAGGAGAAGCATTTAACTTAATTATCATAAAAAAAAAATCATTATAATATAACAACATTAAAAAAAAAAAAGAAGTCACTTCTTAATTTATCCTGAACTAAATTGATCATAATATATTTTTGGCATGAGGGCACCAATGGTGGTCACACTATAACACTTTGCTAGCAGGGACATTTAGTAAGGATGAAAGCTTAGCATCTTTGATAGCTAAGATGTAGCAAGGACGTTTAACCATTGATCACTTGAATTGCCCTAGCATGGATAGTTTCTGATCAAACACATACTTCAGTTTATGACGATTTGTCTGTATTTTGTAATGACGATCAAGAAGGTAGTGCCTCCATTTAATCACCGCTTGAATGATCGCCAACGTTTCCCGTCTGTAAATAGACAATTGTTGGTGACATGGGGCAAAAACCTTGCTAATGAAAGCAACAAAGTGGCCATTTTAGGAGAGGACTGCCCCCGTTCCAATTCCAAAAGCATTTGTTTTGACAATGAATTCTTGCAAGAAGTTTGGCAAAGGTTAAAACAATGGTAGTTACTTTGCTTTGGGTCTGATGCTACACCAGAGTTGAAGATAACATGGTTGAGGTATTCAACTTCAATTTGGGTAAAGAAGCATTTACTTTGCTTTGCATAATGCTTATGTTGCTAAAGTAGTTGCAAGGTCTAGTACAGGTTTTTAAGGTGTGCTTCACCTGTTTTATTGTAAACCAAAATGTTTTTGAAGAAGATGATAATGAATTTCTAAAAGAATGGATAGAAAACATCATTCATCAAGCTCTAGAATGTCAACAGTGCTTTGGTTAATTTGAAGGGAAGTACTAGAAACTCATAATGGTTATTGTGCATTTTGAATACTATTTTGGAAATGTCTAACTAAATGCATCTTGATCTAGTAGTAGCCCAATTGTAAATCCATTTTAGAAAACAACTCTTTCACCATGGTCCCGATGACATTCTTCTAAAGGGTCAAGTATCAATAAGGTTGAGTGTTAAAGGGATAAGCTCCTTCCTTAAAGATGATCTTATGATTATGGCTAGATAAGGTTAGTATTAACATAGGCTCAATGAATACATCTACAAATTCCTTCATTACGATTTTCAGGTTTGTCTTATTAGGCCCTAAGACTAGCCCACTATGCACTATTGAAGGTTTACCTAGTTTTAGGCCATAACCTTCTTGATGTTATTGTAGAGCTACATAAGTGCAAAATGGGACAAGCAGACTAAGGCTTTTGATAGAACCTTGTTAACCTCCTATCATTTGCCTTAAACTCCATACGTAAGTATTCAAAATTCTAGCTTCTTAGAGGAAGGATGTGCACCTTTGAGGTGAACACACTTCCTTGCAACTCCCATTGGAATCCATTACAAAATACTATACAATCAATGTTGTTTCCATCTACCACCTTCGTGTGCAAACTAGTTGGCAATTTGATTAGGCGTCCCACATTTTTTGCTATCTTTGAATCAAGGAAGTTGTGCTATTACTAAAGTCAATGAGTGTGTGAAGTGCCTTAGATCCAACATGAACCATGACATGCATAATTTTGCAAGATTCAACTCTAATTCCAATAATCACATGCATCAAAACATGTAACTACTCTTCTAGACCTCTATTGGTTTCATAAGTCATTAGGTCCTCATCTTCAAATCCTTCAGCCTCTTTACCCATTTGAATGAGGAAAAGGTCCTTCTAATGACATTCATAACCATGCTTATACTTCTTGTTGCACTAAAAATAAAGGCCCTTAGCACATTTCTTATCGAACTTCATGCTACTCTTCATTCTTAAATTTTTAAAAGGCCATGACTCATTACCTGCATTAGTGTTAGGTACTGCGGTCGCAATGTGACCACCAACAACACTTATGAAAAATGTACTTATAACCTTAAGGGGAATGGGTAATATGAGAGGAAGCTTTGAGTGGAATTTCATCTTCTGTTGCAATATGGTGATTGTTGCCTCTTGTAGCTTAGCGAGCACAAACACATCTTGTAGCCTTTTAGGTATGAACATTCGTACAAGGTGCTAGATCTCCTATTTGAGCTTGCTAAGGAATATGCCATATTCCTCCAACATATTGAGTTGATTAAGTAGAATGTCAAATTGATTTTGAAATTCAGTCACCAAGTGGTCTTGTTTGAGGCTCAACAGCTCTAACATTAGGTCCTCAAAAACTTTAAAACCAAAGCATGTTGTGAAAAGTTAAACAAATTTAGCCTACTTCATCTTCACCAATGCTGGCTTTATTTTGACTTTAAGATGGTAGACGACAATTTTGACCTTAGCATCATTAGTAGAGCCAGTTTTGAAGGTTGTTGCTAAATAAGTAAGGAAACTTAACCTTAAGACCCCTTTTCATATACAAGGAATGGTCAGATCCATGGATCAGCAAAAATGTGTCACTTTTGGATACTAATGATGACATGCCCTAATTTTGAGCCATCATTTGGCTTTGTTTAAAGTTGATACCCATAACTAATGAGCGTAGCTCCTCTAAAGTGGCATCGTTCTGAGACATCATCTAGCTTTGTTTGACAATTGTACCGAGTCATTGTGCTTTTCGTTATAGTCAATAACCTTACCATGCTCTACCATAGCAAGATCTTATAGTGATAGATGGTTTTAATGGTAAATTATACTAAACTTTTCATAATGAGGAGTGATCTAACAAGGGGCTGGAAAGTATCAGAGAATTAGCCTCAAACTTGATTAATTTTATGGAGAAGAAAAGATGTAAATAGGGAAAGAGAGATTTAAGAGTGGAGCCTTCCCAGAGAAAAGAGACAAAGGGTGTCCAATTAATCAAGAATTGCTTACAATACACACGTTAATCATTATGCTCTCTTCCTATCTATACACTGATTTGGAATCAGTTACATTATTGGATTTAGAAGGTTATAATAAAATTGAAAAGAAAATGAAATGGCTTCTGCAATTGAAATTTAATTCTCACTTGTGCTCTTGTAATAGTCATATTGTTATCTTTCTTCATGTGTTTCCACATGTCTTGTCTTCCTCAGCCTTTATCTTCTAATAACAAAATTCCTCACATGCTTCCACATGTCCCTTCTTATCTTAGCTATTATTTATGTTCGCAATAAAATATGATTTTTTTCAATTTGAAAAAGACAATCATACCTAGGATTTTAGTAATCAAAATTCTTCAATTAAAGGGTTTTATAAAGAATAATATATCCCTTTATGATGTTTTAAATATGGTTAAGAAGCAATTCATAGATAAATTTTTTAGTTAAACATTGGGATTGTTTACCTTAAGTGCTTGACATCTTTCAAGGGAAGTTGAGGCTTTCAGATCTAGGCGTTCATTTTAAAGATTTTGAAGGACTAGACCATTGAAGTTAGATATTCATGCATGATTCATTTGTTTGGCACAAATTAAGTAATAAATCGTTGGATAGTTTTTGTGAGGATTGTGGCTAAATATATTCAACTTTTGACAATAGTATTATGAGTTTTTCCAACTAGTTTTACAGTGGATAGATTGGTGCCAAAGTTCATTCAACATAGCATTATACATTCACTCTTTTATACATCCTTTCCTTGAAACTTTATTGAAGACATACTAGAAGAACTTGGTTTTGTGCTCTTCCAGAGAAAAAATATTTTGCTAAATTGTTAGGTGTACCTCATGGTAGGGTAAGTGGCCTTGAATAAGAAAATATGTTACAAGGGTTCTAAATTCCAAATAATTTTTCCATGGTATGTGTCATTTAAAGCTTCATTAGCTTGTTGCTTGTGTAGTTTTCTAATACTAGGTAACTTGCTAGAAACTTTCTTATAAGATGTTTATCCTAATCTTAGTGAAATATACATCATCCTTGTTCATATGCTTCAGCATTACATCAAGGGCTTTAGGCTTGTACTACACCCCAGCACTTGCACTTTCATCCTCATTTGGTAGCAAAGTTCTCTTTTTCTCCCATTACAGTTAATGACATGTGGAGCCATTACTTTGAGTTCTCTTAACTTTCAGCTAAATAACAAGATTGAATCATGAAGTTCTAATTTAAAATGTCATTCAAGTTAATGTTTAGAAATACTTATTGGATAAATGATCTCAAATACTACTTTAAACTAATTGACTTCAAACATTCTATAAGATTAAGTATCTTTATAAGGAGAAAAGTAGGAACAAACAATCTTATAAGTCATAAAGTCAAAAAATGTTGTCCTAGCAAAGTTTAACAATGTACAGTCTGCAACACAAATAATCTTGCAATTTTCAAGAAAATTTTAGTGAACGACAAACTTATTAATTAATAGTTTGTTACCATAATTAGGCTTTGGAAAACTACTTTTGTATTTGCTTCGAGCCTACGTGTGCAATTCTCTCCTTACAAGACTTGACCTATTTTCATATCTACTTAATCTATTAAAGAACATGCAAGAGATTAGCAATTTGTTGCCAATGAGTTTAGAGAAATTTCAACATTCTATTGTGAGAACATAAGCAATGTTCATGTTATTGCCAATGAGTAGGCAGGCAAAAACTTACTTAATGGTTTGCCATTACACTTTTTGTGCTTTTGAGTAAAGGCAAAGCTCAATTCAATGAGAGATGATATTCTAAGAAATGTTCATGGTAGCAGCTTAGCTCCTCCCACCAAGTAAAAGACCAATAAGCACAAGGGATCATTACAAATTAGGTTGATTTCTTGTTAATGTAATTACATTTATTGTTTGAATTCACTTACAAGTTCTACTTTACACGTAAAGGTTTTATTTAGTCATCCTTCCTAATAAATAATATTTACAAGTTTTATAATCAAATGGAACTAAGCATTTGTCTTTGTATAAGATTCTTGTTTAATTAATATGACACATTAAACATTGTACTTAATATTTTATTGAAGCATTTTTGTTAAGCATAGTCATTTTAACATATTAGCATAATAATTGTCATATATAAGTTCTCAATATCTATTTAATATTTTATCAAATGATTTTTGTTAGTAAAATAGCTAGTCTTAAGTCGTGGCATTATAATTACAATATATGTCGCATATATATGACACATAAATCTTATGTGTCATTCTAATATAGACAATTATGAACTTTATTAAGTTAGTTTCCTTCAGCCATTAAAGGAAACTAGATGATTAAATTTTAGGTTGTTAATAATATGGTTTTCAAAAATCCTTTTACTTACACTCTCATTTGATGTCTCTTTGGCATCTTTGACTTAATTTCTTTAGTTATAAATCAATACTCTCTTTAAATCATGAATTTTCTAATTACATAATAATTGCAAAGTTGTTAAAGAAACCTAAGCTACATTTAGGCAGAGATAGATGAGAAGGGAATTAAAAACTCTATTATGTATGATAGAAAAATACTTTATACTTTTACTTTTTTAGAATTAAGGGCAAGTTGTTGTAGGATCTATTAAATATAAAATCCCAATTGACCTAACTTTTAAAACAAATGTCCTTATAGTAATTGATTATTTTTAGTTAAGAAACTGAAATTCAAACATCACAACATAACCTTATTTAATGGTATGTTGAAAACCAAAAGCTCTACCTACTTGTGAAATTAAAAAGCTTGTATATATTATTTATTTATATAGTTTGTTGAGATTTTAAGTAAAAGCATTATGTGATTAAAAAAGTTCACATAAAAAAAAAACAAAAAGTTTATAAATAAAGATAATTAATAAATTTAATAACTTAAAATTTTAAATTGAAATGTGATATCAAATAACTAAAAAATATTTTGTCTCACAACTTTAAAAAGTTAGGGGTGCAAACTTGGTAGGTATAAGGGTTTCATAATTTTGTACTTTTTTTTTTGAACAAGTATAATTTTATACCTTAAAAACCTAAAGTTTCCCTTATTTAAAACATTACATAATTAATGTATAAAAGATAAAATGATAAATTAATAAATAGAAAGCCAAGGACATGATGGAAATTGTATTAATAACTTTAATAAATTAATAATCTCCTTTGTCATCCACCATTTTTTTTTTTTTTTGAAACAATACCTTAAAAATATAGAGATTGAGAATCTTAACCTCAATCCCCCCACCAATTCTCTTTTACTCCACTTCCCTCATGATAATTCCTATCTATGAGTCATTATACATTTAATGCAAAACGAACACTTTTCTTTTGGTTAGGGTTTGAAATACAAGGAAAAAAAATAAAGGGTATGAATATTTAGTTTTATTTTTGTTTCTCTTTTAAATAACCTTATACTAAATAATAAAACAGGAAAGAGAAAATTTGAAGAGGAAAAAAATTAGAAATTTAATACTCTCTTGGAGAAGAGCAATGAGAGAAAGAAAAAATAAATTTTTTATTTAAAAAGGTGTGAAATGTGGGAAAAGAAAATAATATTTATTAAAATTTTAATTTTATCATTCTATTAAAATTGATAAATATTAATAAAAATAATTAAAATAAATAAATTAGTCATTTTATGAACTAATTAAAAATTAATAAATTTTCCAGAGAATAACAAATTTGATAAGTTAGAGAAAAAAAAAATTAAATTTTCAATTCCTTATTTTTTTTCCTCTCTAAAATATTTCCATGAATAAATATAGTTTATTTTTTCCTCTCAAAACAATGTTAATGAAAATAAAAACCCTAAACTCATTGATCTTTTATCTTCTTATCCCTTACTGTCTCTCTTCCCCCTTTCACCCTTTCTCTCTCTTTCTTTATCTACAGTTAAAGAAATGAAAGAAAGCTGGTGGCATCATTGGTCTATTCCACTAACATGATTGGCATGTTCAGTAGAAAGTTAATTCATCAACAGTGGAAGGCTACAGGGTGACACAACTTTAACTCAAGGTGATTAAAAAAATAAAAGCTTATTACTTTGTTCAATAGAGGGTGACTAGTAGTAAACAAAAGGGAAGTTGTTCTAGGCAGCTCTAAGACCCAATTGCTTGTCCATGGTCAACATGTCTAATGAAACAAAAATCTTGATCGAAAAAGACTTTTTTACAGTTAATTACTTGGTCCATTCATGTGGGCCATCCTTAGAATATGCTAAAGTTGTATCCAAGAAAGTGTGATAAAGAACTAAGATTTAGGAATTAAGGATTGGAAATAAGGATTGAAAATAAGAAATTTACAAAAATAAAAGGATAGGATTGATCTCTTTGAAGGGATCAACCTCCAATTATCGCTTTAAAGGATTGACTTTTAATGATCACTTTGAGATGATCAACCTTCAATAATCACTTTGAGTGGATTGGTCTCTAATAAGTTAAAAGCTCTGATAAATATTATTGATTATTTCAATAAAAAGTCATAAGGTATTACAATTATATAGATATGATAGTTTATTATTTTAGAAGTAATTATCCTGACTAATTTGTAAATAATAAAAAATAAATATTAAATGACATCGATAATAATAATAATTTCCTAATTAAAAGGATTTCATCATTCTTATGCTCTTCAAATTAGCCTTATCCTTAAGGATTATCTCGATCAACTATCTTTTTCAATTTGAACTTCTTTTGTATAATTTTTTTTTATGTGATAATTGAGTATTACATTGACTTTAATGCCACAATTTCTCTTTGAAAGATATCATAAAATATCAATTGTGACTTATACATTGAACTTGTTACATATCTTTGAAGAAGTAAGTTGTTTGACTAGCTTTTCATCTATAAACTCATTAGTTTTGTCTAATTCAACCAATGTAACTTGCTCTTCCTTAACAATTTCATCAATCTCTATAAATGCTTTGAAAGATTCATCAATTTCAATAAATACATATTAAAATATTTAGTTAAAAGTATAATAAGTTTACCATAATTTTTTTCATCTATAATTTCATGCTTTGAATCAATGTCATCATTAAAGTCTTTACCTTCCATAGTGTCATGTTCTAAATTGATGTCATTACTAGAATCTTTACCTTCCACAATGTCATGCTCTATCTCTTAAGCTTTTTTAACTAGCTCAATCATTAAAAGTTTCCCTTGTTCTTTATGTTTAATGTTAGAAGAACAAATAGAAGAAGATGAGTTGGTGTTATCCTTGGGTTTGCTAACTTTTATAGCAATTGGGTGACAAATCTCAGCGCCTAACTTCTCCTTTTATGGGCAAGCAAAAGAGATAACTACTACCATCATTCTGACCACTTTTTAGTTCAATTGGCAAGCACTTGAATCGATTTTGATACTTTAGGATGGTAGATGTTTAACGTATTTTTGTGAGTGCTCTCCATCACACTTATCTCTTAACTGATTCAATGTTGTAAAAAAAAAAAAAAAAAACCATTTATTCAAGTCTCTTAAAAGACTCTTGCGTGAAAGACAATGATTCTTCAATTCAAGATAATTTAATGTCAGAATTAAATGAGTCATGTGAAGATATGGTGTAGGATTGCAAGTCAGTGATGTCTAGATTTTACTTTTGTTGTTAGGTAAGGGGCATAAATTTTTTTTGGTATGGTAAAGGATAGAACAGAAGTGAAATCCCTAAAAACGCTACTTTGGTACCAAATAATGAGGAACAAGGGTTTGGAAATTAAGAATTGAAAATAAGGATTGAGAATTAGGGATTGACCCTATAAGGATTAAAGATTAATGGATTTCTGATTAATGGTGTTACGATTAAGATTAACCCAGTAAGGTATGGCTATTTTTGCTTTAATGTTTGTGTTAAGCTAAAGAATTTTGTCCACAAAGCATGGTAGTCTTAACATTGACTTGACATAGAGGGATATATGTAGTTGCCTATGGTATTTTCTTTCTAGTAAGTTCATAAATCATGGTTGAGAAATATTATGAAAAGATGTAGTAACAATTAGGTTTAATGTGTGCTTTTCAGACATTTAGGAAAAATAGCTTATAGTATTTGGAGTAGAACTAATGCAGCAGTTGCTTTGGAAGAATTGACTTATAATTTTAAGGATTAAATTGCATTCATAGGATAGTTCAAAGCCACTTAGATGCCTAAACTTAGTTAGACCTTTCTCTTATGTTAGCATTCCCATATAAATATCATAGATGTCTAATTGTAGTCATTGTTTCTAGGGATTTTGTTTTGTTACTTGTTTAATAGCAATGTGGCAATCAACAATGAGAAGTCTCCCTCTTGCAAGCCAAGAAGCCTCTGATGCAATAAAAGCCTACCATACAAAGTTGAAATTTACATTATTTGATGACTTATATCTTGGTGCATTCTAAAAAGTTGATTGATTGGTACACAAGTTAAGTTGCATTCTTGTTATTGGCTAGATAGGTGTGCAAATGAAAGTGATTCTTTCCAAAGTGTTACGGAGGAATATATTATAGCCATTTCATGGGATAAGGCATTACAAATTCTTGATTTTGCTATCATATTTGATGATAAGGATAGTCTTTTTGCCACGGTGTTAAGTTAGAAGGATAGCAAATTGGCACACATTCTTTAAAATCATGGATCGAAGTTTACTATTTATGTTTACATATGGTCATTTCAATGAATCCTTTGTAAGCATGTCATCAAGGTCAATATGATTTATGGCCATTGTGAATTAAATGAGAAGATTTGCAACAATTAACTTGAAAATTATTTTGTTAAACATTGAAAAGATAAAGTATATAAATTAAATAAGTTTTATATGATTCAAAACAAGTTTTTAGATAATAGTATACAAAATTTAAAAATAAATAAAGAAATTTGGATTTAAAACCAATAAAATTGAAAGTAGTATTTTTTAAAAATAACTAATATTTAAAAAATAATTATTATAATATGTGTAGATAATTTATTAATATTCAGATCTAATATAGATTATGTTAATGAGATTAAATGTTTCTTGAAATAAATTTTTGATGAGAAAGATTTAGGACAAGTAGATATGATTTTAAGTGTTAAGATTATTAGAAAAAATCATTAATTAAATTTGTTATAGTCTCATTACATTAAAAAATTTTTAAGAAGGTTTAAGCACATCAATTTTAAATATAATAAAATGCCTATTAGTCCTAGTTGTAAAACCAATTATAAATAGGACTTGGAGTTCATATGAGAGAATCAACTTCTGCACAATTCTCTTCTACCTTCTCTCTTCCGTCTCCCTTGTCTTGTAAAATATTCTAATATTGTAAGCTTGAAATGTCTTGTGAATATTTTTTTTTTTTTCACTCCATTGTTTGCTCGCACATGAAGTTTTTTTTTCCTTTTTATTATTTAATTTTATTACTATTTGATTAGTATTATTAGTCTGCTTTACTTTATTATTAGTTATTTCTTTAATAAGGTAAAGTAAAGTAAGGTAATAATAATAATCAAGTAATAATAAAACTAAGTAAGAAAAAGAAGAAAATTTACAAAAAGAAGAGTTATACGTACAAGTCAATAACAAAGTGAAAAAAAGAAAAAGTTTATTCACAAGAAATTTAAACTTATTTAAGTGGTCAACAATTGAACTTCCTTCTTTATATATTAACTATATCATTTTTTTCAATAAAAACAACTTATTGTTACCAAACATTGATGCATATAATGTTTCAATCTTCCTCCATAAAGTTAGTGTATATGTCTCGTTGCAAATGTAATTGTAAACATTATCATCAACAAATTGTCATATAAAACCATAAATATATACATGTTTAAAATTTTATTCTTCATCGATTTTAAACTCAAGTTTAGTAATAACAAAAATCAATAAATGCAATTTCTTCACAAATAAGAGATTCTTCATTTTACTTCTCATATATGATAATTTATGTTATCTAAACAAACCATTCTATTCACATTCAACTTCATTGTTCAAACAAGTTAAACACATTAACCAATAGCTTTGATACCACTATAATGAGAGAAGGGTCAACAAAATACAAATAACCCAAGAGACTTCTCTTGCTTGCTTAAACTTACGAGGAGATGATTTAATAACAAATATAACAATTAAAGTAATTATACAAAAGAATGCATTGAGTTTTACTTAGAAAACTCTTCTAAATAAAAGTGGGGAAAAAAATCACAAGACACTTTAATATAAATAATAACACCACTATAATCAAAAAGTGAGTACAATAGAGGTATACAACCTCAATTACCTAAAACAAATTGAAAAAATTAATTTAGACATAATTATAAGCTAATAAGGTTACCAAAATAGACTAGCCACATTTTATCAATCACAACTCAACAAGCAAACCTCAAACTGACAATCTAATCACTCAAAATGAAATTGTAGATGTCCCTTATCAACAAACCAAAATTTAGTTTAATCGAATAATGGTTTAATGTTTATCCACATGATTTATTGAGACTATCAGATATGAGAGAAAAGAAAGTTACCAAAATTCAAAGGTCTTAGTTCTAAAGCAAAAATCTACCTTTGTAGATCACTAAAACAATATCCAATCATCACAATGGAGATATGTGTGTGTGCGTGTGTGTGTGTGTGTTCTCTATCTATTAACCAAAAATCAACTCGATTAGACAACAAATAACCTTCCAATTATGGATTGATTAAAACTACATGCTGAGAAATGCTTAGAATGTTGACCTACAAAACTAAACAAAACCTGAACATATGGTACTCAAAACATAATCTCCATCATTCAAGAACAAGATGTCTTTTATCAATTACCCAAGTTTCAGCTTATTTGGACATTATTTTTTCTCCATCCATAAAATTTAAGAATACTGTTTCAAACTAAAAATTTCAGTAGTCATTCAACTCTTTTTTTCTCTCCTTGTTGTAACTTTTCTATCTTTCTTAGTTTGGTTTTTAACAAACAAAGAAAGATACCTTCATTAAGTGTTTTTGAATTTTGAGTCAAAAATAAATATATTTATGTTTCATCACCATAATAATTAGATTACTATACCACATAAAAAGGGATCAATAAACACAATATATTAGACTTTTTCTAAAACTTGTACAATGCAATATTTTACTTTTTTATCTTAATCTTTTTTTGATATTTTAGTCATTTTATGTCACATTAAAGAGTCTTTTAAAAAAATTATAAAAATCATCAATTGATTTTAAAAATTCAAACAATTATAAACAAATTTTTTTATAAGACAATTTATAATTAAAATTATATTAAATATGTAATTTTTTTTTTCTCTTATAATCAAGAGCAAAGAAGTTTTTATACAATATAAGGAGCATATCCCCTAAAAGAAAAAAAATTATTGTTATTTGATTTATAAAGTTGTATAAATATAAAAATCTAAAAATTGTCTCTTAATGTGATAAGAGAATATAAGATATAGATACTTTAAGATAATATTTTAAAAATAGAGCCACTTGTTGTTGGAAAATTTTAGATATTTTAGAGTTAATTAATTTAATTAGATTTAATTATTATATCAAAATTTAATAAAAAAATATAATTTTATAAATTATTATAAATAATTATATATTTATAATAAAATTAATAAATTTTAATATTTCAAAAATTTTTAATTTTTATTTATTTAATATAATTCTTAATAAATAATAAAAAAATGTCTTAATATTTTTTTAATTATTAAAAATTTTATTAAATTATAATTTATAAAATAGATTAATTTTTATTTTATAAAATTTTTACATTTTTTTAAAATTAAAATTTTAAAATTTTAAATAAAATTTTAAATTTTTTATCACAGCGGTTTGAAAAACGTGTGTCTCATAATAATTTTTTCTCACAAATCGTCGAGTTTATCAAACGGAACCGTCTGCCCGCCAACGTCTTATCAGGGAAGCCCACGGGGCCCAACCCAAAACAAAGAGCGGCAGAGAGTTGGTACAAAAGAAGAATAGAGTTCGGGCCCGGGGCTTCCGACGATGGCGGCGCAGCAGCCCCTTCAAGTGCAGAAGAACACGCTGTATGTGGGAGGACTGGCGGAGGAGGTAAACGAGGCCATAATCCACGCGGCCTTCAAAAGGTTCGGGGATGTCAAGGACGTGAGGACCCCGCTGGATCAGGCCACCCAGAAGCACCGCTCCTTCGGCCTCGTCACTTTCCTCAAGCAAGAAGACGCTGCCGCCGCCATGGACAACATGGACGGCGCTGAGCTCTACGGCCGCGTCCTCACCGTCAATTGCGCCCTCCCCGAGCGCATCGAGGGCGGTGAGGGTTGGGCCGCACAGCCTAGTATGTGCACTTTCTCCCTTCCTTCTTTACTTTCAGAACCCTAACCCTGGCTGTCTTGTCATTTGCCTTGAAATGATTCAGTTAATTTGTTGGGCGTTCGGTACTGTTGAGTTAATCATGCATCATGCTTTCATAAAAGAAATTTCGATTGATTATTGAGAAGCAGATTGTAGGGATGGATTTCACATGATTCGAATTAGGGAGTTGTTTCGCTTGGTTTCATGTGGGTTTAGTACTCTAGGCAAATTTTGAGTATGAGCTCACTGCCGTGATATTGTTGATAATGAATAGTCCTCCTACACATATTAGGGTATCCGAGTTACTGGCCTATTTCAATGGGAATACAATAATCTATGGTGGTAAATATATACAAGAAATAATTTGGTTGTTGGTTGGCTTTGGTATGATTGATTGGGATGCTAGTTGGGTAGGTAGGGCAGTTTTTTCCTCCCATTCTGGGTTGTTGAGGCTTGGGTGTTGCTTGCAAATTTTTCATTTCTGTAATCATAGACAAAACTTTCTTCAAGCAAAATCATTGTGTATGTGATGCAACGATGATATATGTTTGCTATTTGGTCATGATTAGAGATTCGGAATTCGTTCTTGTAATGGTATCTTGAGAAATGGTGGAGCTAAGTGTGTGTTGGCTCTTTCACATGGATCCTGGGTGTTAGCATAAATGGATCTTTATTTGATTAAGGAACTTAGGATCTTGCATTGTCTACTTTGAATTGGTTGATTTGATGTTTGATAATGCTGCTTTATGGGCTGAATTGTGCAGATGTGGTGTTAACATTTGGACTGGTCTGATGGTACAGGAGGAGGTTTGGATATTACACAGATGGCTATAGTTGAATCAATATTTGATATTCCAGTGCAAGATCCTCCTGGTGAGGAATTCTCGTCTGCAGATTTGACATGGACCAAGTTTGGCACAGCTGAGCGCAATGATGATGTAGCTATTATTCCTTATGAACGGGTTGACACGTTTATAATTGGGGAATGCTCTAATGTAGAATGCCCAACACGGTTTCATATTGAAAGGGGAAGAAAACGATCAATGGACAGCTTGCAGGAGTACAAGAGTGATGAATATTTGGAGTACAAGTTGTAAGTTCCTATGATATTTGTAATAGCTTTCGTTGTTGTATTGTTTCTTTTTTGGGTGTTAACCTGCTTCTGTGCCTCTTTCCTAATGTTGTGTTACTTAATCTTTGTAACAGTCATCATTTTGTGAAAAATTTGTTAAAAGAACCCCCTCTCTTTCCCCAAGGGAGAAAAAGGAAAAAGGAAAGAATGTTTCTTATTGTAATTTCTTTTATATATATATATGATACTCTGACACATTCCCAAGTCTCCACTCGGTTTCGAAAATGTGCTGGATTGGTTGATTGAAAATGATTCTGATCACCAAGCTCTGTTTATACTTTTTTCCAAGTTTGCATTCTTTATGCATGTCTCCATGCATGTAAGTGCAACAATGTAATTTGTTTTTAACTCCAGGAACTTGTTGGGTTCAGTAGACTATTCGTACACAATGGCTAAGCAACTTTACCAATCAAATCAATTTATTCTAAATTTACATGCTTAAACTGAAATTTTCCGTTTGCATTTGCAAGGTATTGGTGTTCATTTGGACCAGAAAATTATGGGGAAGGTGGAGACATATTACCTAGTCGAAGGTATCGACTTAACACTCGAAATCGTGCTGCTAGGCCTCAATCCATGCGTGGCTGTACATGCCATTTTGTAGTGAAGCGCCTATATGCTCAACCATCACTTGCACTTCTCATATATAATGACAGACGTCATGTAAACAAGTCTGGTTTTGTCTGCCATGGGCCACTTGACAGAGATGCTATTGGCCCTAGAGCCAAGAAAATCCCATATATTTGCAATGAAATTCAACAGCAGACCATGTCTATGATCTATCTTGGAATTCCTGAGGAGAATGTATTAGAGAAACACATTGAGGGGATTCAAAGATATTGTGGTTCAAATGCAAAAGTTAGCAGCCTTGCTTCACAATATGTTCAAAAACTTGGGATGATCATTAAACGATCTACACATGAGTTGGATCTAGATGATCAAGCAAGCATCAGGATGTGGGTTGAACGCAATAAGAAGTCCATATTCTTTTATCAGAATTCATCAGAATCTGATCCTTTCATTTTGGGTATCCAAACAGAATGGCAGCTGCAACAAATGATTCGTTTTGGCCATTGCAGTCTCATTGCAGCTGATTCAGCATTTGGGATCAAGAGACTCAAGGTATATGCTTTTCTATTCCCATTTGTACATGAATGATAAAGCATGCAGATGAAGAGAAGAAAATGATGACTAGTTAGGAACTTGCATGAAGTCTAGAAATTGATTCATTCACTATCCCTCTATAGAATCTATATTGTAGAATTAGTATTATTATCATGAGGGATTTTTTTGCAAATAAATATTATTATCATGAGGGCTGCCATATATAGTCTAGTTTCTATTATAATCAGGACTATGTCTAGGATCTCCATTATACTTAATATTCTTCTTGTGACTGAGACTTGGTGCTCATCTAGATTGTGCTTCTCTGCTTTGAGTTGCAAGAAGGCTATTGTTATACATTTTTCAAACTAATATTTTTGAATTACAATTGATACCAAGCACTCTGCCCTCTTTCCCTTTTAATTTGCCTCTTGTATCAGTTTCAGTTCTTCTATTCCTTCACTTCTATCCTGCATCAAATACTGAGTTGATATTGATGTCATAATTTTGTATTGCAGTACCCATTGTGCACTCTTCTTGTGTTTGATTCAAGGCAGCATGCTCTTCCCATTGCATGGGTCATAACACGTAGCATTGCAAAGCCAGATGTTGCTAAGTGGATGAAGGCTCTACTTGATCGAGCTTTAAGTGTGGAGCCTGGCTTGAAGATTAATGGATTTCTGATTGATGATGCTGCAGCTGAGATTGACCCCATGAGGTATGGTTATTTTTGCTTTGATGTTTGTGTTGAGCTAAAGATTTCTGTTCACAAAGCATGACAGTCTGAACATTGACTCAACATACAGGGATATATTCAGTTGCCCTGTGTTATTTTCTTTCTGGCGAGTTCGTAGATCATGGTTGAGAAATATTGTCAAAAGATGTAGTAACACCGAGGTTCAACGTGAGCTTTTCAAACATCTAGGCAAAATAGCTTATAGCATTTGGGACGGAACTGATACAGCAGCTGCTTTGGAAGAATTGACTCATGATTTTGTGGATCAGACTGCATTTATAGGATATTTCAAAGCCACTTGGATGCCTAAACTCGGTTGGACCTTTCTCCTTTGTTGGCATTCCCTATCAACATCATGGATGTCATGTTGTAGTCATTGTTTCTAAGGATTTTGTTCTGTTGATTGTTTAACAGAAATGTGGCTGTCAACAATGAGAAGTCTCCCTCTTGCAAGCCAAGAAGCCTCTGGTGCAATAGAAGCCTATCATACAAAGCTGAAAGCCAAATTATTTGACGACTCGCATCTGGGTGCATTCCAGAGAGTTGATTGGTTGGTGCACAAGCTGACAACTGAGCTGCATTCTTGTTACTGGCTGGATAGGTATGCAGATGAAAGTGGTTCTTTTCAAAATGTAAAGGAGGAATATATTGCAGCCACTTCATGGCACAGGGCACTGCAAATTCCTGATTCTGCTGTCACATTTGATGATAAGGATCGTCTCTTTGCCAAGGTATTAAGTCAAAAGGACAGCAAATTGACACACATTGTTTGGAATCCTGGATCAGAGTTTGCTGTTTGTGATTGCGGGTGGTCATTTCAAGGAAACCTTTGCAAGCATGTAATCAAGGTCAATATGATCTGTGGCCATTGTGAAGGTTATCAGCCTTCCATGTCTTTTCAGTCATTCAAAGAGCTATTGACTACTCTATGGAAAAAACCTTTGGATGACTCAATTGATCTAGACCTTTCAGCAGCATGGACTCACCAGATGCTTGGTCAAATTAAACAACTCGTTGAACTGAATAGTTCTAATGATATTCGTGTTGTGGTAAATAAGCTGCCATTGAAATGGGTTTCTAAGAAAGGAAGGACATCTGTGGGCATACCCTCATCAGTTAATGTGCTTCCTTCTAGTTCCAGGAATAGTATAAAGGATACAGTGGCAAGTAAAAAGAGTAGAAAGCGCAAAAGATTGTCGAGGTTGACATGGTAAGATGAGCGGTGCAGTTGGGAGTGCTTTGTTAATCATGTTGCGCATACCTCTTTACTGGTTCCAAACATTGGGAAGTACCCATCACCTTAAACCCATTGCTGGTGGGTTTTGCTGAATACTGATCTATCTTCGATCAATTAAAGATGAAGAAACACCCAGCTGCCGCCACGGCTTTGTCAAGCAGTGGCATCTCAGGGTGCAGGGTTCACGTTGAAATAGAAGACTTTGTTGAATCCCCATTTTCTTTCGCAGTCCTCAGGACGTCAAAGTAGATTCCAACTGGTTTGCTTCCCTGTAGTGTATATGTATATGTTCTTTTATAAAGTTTGGTAGTGGACTAGGAAAGGTTTCATCTTTACGGTACATTTTGTTTAGAATAAGGTAAATATATGCTGAAATCTACTTATGACTTGGATAAATGACACTCCAGAACATGCCAGTATAATCGTTGTTCTTCGACAGTAATTTAATTTGATTATTTAATACATAAATATCGAAGTACTGCAGTTTATTTTTGAGGTAACACTTCATATGAAGCAAACGAAACCCTTAACCCAACTCTTGCTCACAAAAAACAGAATGATAATAATAATAATGAATAAATAAATGATCTTACCTCCGACATGTCATCCTGATGCATTAAATGTCGTGTACCTGATGCGACCTGCACAAAATCGGCAAGAAAGAGCATAGATTGCCAATGGGAGTGAGGCAATGTCACCTTATCCACACGCCAACCACATCATCCTTTTATCACATCTATCATCCCCTGTTTCACATTCACTCCCTCATCAGACAAACCAAAGTGTTGACTAGTTAACCACCCTCTCTTTGCCACTGGGCTCGCGTTCGTTAACCAGAGCCAATTACTTCAACTTTTAAGACGTTTTTGCAGAAAATGGCAGCTATGAACTCTAGTGTTTTGGCATGCAGCTATGCCATCTCAGGGACTGGATCATCTCAACTTAATGCAAAGCTTTCTTCCATGCCTACATCTAGAACCCCAGTGGTGTCCGGTCTAAAGTCGTCTGTGATCAGAGCCCAGCAGGCTGAAGCCTCTGATTCCAAAGAATTACTGGGAAATGGGGGAAGGAGAGCTGCAGTGCTTTACCTTGCTGCCACCCTTTTCACCTCAGCCGCTGCTGGTTCTTCTGCAAATGCAGGGATCATTGACGAGTACCTCGAAAGGAGCAAAGTCAACAAGGTTTGTCTTGTCAGAAAAAGAGACTAATTTTAGATAAATTTTTTAGGACAAACATAGCAGTGGAGTGGAATTTGTGCAACCATGTGGCATCTTTTATTTCATAATACATGACTTGGAAGAAAGGGATACTCTGTTGCAGGAATTGAATGACAAGAAGAGGTTGGCCACAAGCGGTGCAAATTTTGCAAGAGCGTATACTGTTCAATTTGGCACCTGCAAGTTCCCTGAGAACTTCACTGGCTGCCAAGATCTTGCCAAGCAAAAGGTGCAAATCTACTTGTGTGATGTTTTGTCGGTCAAGGATTGTGGATTCATAAACATATTTTAATGTTCTTAGATCTGGCTTTCTTGGTTGTTGCAGAAAGTCCCATTCATCTCCGATGATTTGGAGCTAGAGTGCGAAGGAAAGGACAAATACAAGTGTGGTTCCAATGTTTTTTGGAAATGGTGAAAATAGCAAGTCTATGCCTTTTAAGTATCCATTTTCCTGTATGTACGTAATGCTCCATGGCTGTAACTTTGCATCCATTCGTTATCTGAAGACATCTTTGTGTTATTCCCTCCCACCTTGTTCTAGATCTTTGCTCAAATTCAAAACTGCTGCAGCACCAAAATAACTTGATGCTCCTTCAGTTGCACTTCTTCAGGGCCTTCTAGGGAAAACGTAGTATCAATGCTAACCTAATGCATAAAAGCTAAGTTGTTTGCCACGGCATGATCTTGGTTTCTCAGGTAGACTTATACTTGCCCCTGCTATGTCTCTGATGATTGACAAGAACTTGTCAGGCACCTCTACTGTTATCAAATATGTCTGTCTTATTCATTTGTTCATTTTCCCTGATCAGATAATTGTGATCTCGATTCCAAAAATAGTTAAAATTATACATAGGATCGAGCAAGTGTGTAGTGTGCTGCAAACTTACCTTTTCTATAGGCTACAAATCAGCTTAAATGCAATCAGTCATTTTACTTTCTTGGGATATTTAAGAAAAACAAATGGGCTACAGAGCTCTGCAAATGCCACCAAGTATGGACTGCTCAGCCTTTGAAAGGAGACCTCAATTCCTATGTATATATACATATGGACATATCCCCCCTCTCTCCCTCTGTCTCTATCTGTGTGTGTTTTGTATGTGTGTATATGCGCGAGCAAGCGTCTACACCTGGTGGCAGTCCCCTCATTCACCTCCTCACATGTTACGTGTAACTGTAACTAATAGCTCACAAAGAATGATTGAACTACTTCGAAGCAGCTCCACAAACTGCAGGCAAGCTAAAGCTGCAAAAGACAGTCATGTAATTGCCAAAATCATATCTGGCACCCAGCCAGCCAGTGGCATGCTGAGGATATTTATGATTGAAATTACACGCTTTTAATAGATAAAAAACATAATTATTTTATTTATTTTAAAAAATCAGTATTTTTGAGAAACTATATTGATTAATATTATCTATACTAATAATAATATTGATGTAAAAATACTATATTATATAAAATGACAATATATGCATTGATAAGACTAAACGTTTTTATTTGAAAAAACATTGTAAAAATACTTTTTTTATTGACAGATGTAAAATTTCATTTTATTTGATATACAATAATGTAGATCAAATACAAAACTAATAGATCCCATATTTTTTTATTAGTTTTTAAAATAAAAAATTTCAATTTATTTCAATAAAATGCAAAACTAATTCTAATTTTATTTTATTTCATACATCATTTTTTTTTTTTCATTTTATTAATTCTAATTGGTGCCCAATGTATTAGTCAAAAATTTCATTTTATTTCAAATGCAAAACTAATAGATCCAACATTTAGTGCCAAATTACAAACTTATATTACTTGACAAATAAGAATTAGAATCTTGTATTTTTGGACCCAAATTTAAAATAATCCAAATTCAAATAAGTCAAAACTTTAAAGATAAAATTAATTCACATTTGAATGGACCACTATTTTATAATATTTATTTTATATATTTGTCTAACATTTTTTTTTTCTTTTCCTCTCTTTGCACGCACACTTTAAAGTTTAATTTGTATGTTATGTGAGTTTCATTTTTTTTTTAATGTAATTTTAATTGAATTGATATAAATTTTTAAAAAAATTAAAAATTTTAGTTGAACAAATTTTTTAATATATACTTCTTTGTATAATTTGTTAATTTTAGATTTTTTTTTTAACACTATAAGCTTTATTAAAAAAAAAAAAGGATATATGTGTTTTTTTTTTTCATTTTCGTTACTTGCAATTAACATTTTTTTTTATTTTTTGAGTTAGTCACAATTGATAAATATAAATTTGTATTCATTTCCCTTAAAATTTTGAAAAAATTATTCGGACTAATTTAGCCCTTTCCTTAAGAGGTTTCTGGAGGGAAATCGACAATTTGTGATTCCCCATTCCCGCCATTGCCTCTCTCTCTCTCTCTCAAAATTACGTCACTCGATTTCTTCTTCTTCTTCTTCTTCTTCTTCTTCTTCTCTCTGTCGATCATTTTTCAAATTTTAATGGCGAAACCCAAAGTAGAAAAAAAACGAGAACAAGACGGTGAGAAATCAGACGGTCTTGAAATAATCTCCATCGGATCTCTATACAGCGGCCCTTGGGACAAGAAGTACTGGAGCTCTTCTAGGGTTCTCTCTCTCTTTCTTACATCCTTGTTCGTTAGGTCCTCGCACATATCGTTTCAATGTCTCGATGAAATTTTGTTTTATTATATTTTTTCAAGTTATGATTCTCGAGCCAATAGAAACGTATAATTTCAGCATTTTTTCTTTTTCTTTTATACCCAACTTTTTCTGTAGTATTCGGTATGAATTTAAATAAATTAGAACGATAATTGATGCGAGAGGGCTGTTGTTCCAGTTGTGGTTTTGATTAATTTTTGATGAAATTGTTATGAAGTTTTTCACCTAGGATTTGGAGTGGCTGAGGGCAGAATGGAAGGTGAGGTTTTGAATGACATTTGTGCACTACGGTGATGTGAATGACATCTGTGTCCTGCTGCCAGGCTGGTTTTAAAGAAATAACAACAGAAGGATATCATTCGCACTAAAAGTGAAAAAGGGAAAAAAAGGAGTTTTAAGCTTGGCATACGATCCCTTCTGTTGTTGAAAGCGTAAGAATAAAACTGTCTAGTGGACAGTCACTTCGAGATGTTTCTTTGTTTTATACTTTGCATTATCCAAATCAAAAACTAGCATAAGTATAACAGAAACAAGACTTTTGGAAGTTTACGGAACACCATTGAATCCTATTCGGCAGCTTAAGGTGGCTTAGCTGCAGGCAACTCTGGGCGAGGACCCATTGGAGAAAAGGCCATTTTTTTGTCAAATTTGAAATGCACTCGAGAGATTTATTTAAATAGTATAACCTTGTCACTGAGTTGCTGAGATGAATTCTATAACCAGAATATCTGGATTATTCATGTCCGAAGATATAGTTGTCAGAGTTTGCTCTGCTCTTCTTTATCTGACCTGTCCTGCAAAGAGAACACTTACATGTAGATGAAGCATGCAAATGTTATTGTGAAACTTACTTATTAGTTGTAGCTTGCAGTTGACTCTCCTCTTTCACAGGGAAAAGATCGGTACCCTTATCCTGTGGGATATGTTGCTCGCCGAGCCCATAATGGGAGCACTTATAAGATGGAGATCCATGAAGGTCCTAAAGGGCCAGTTTTTTTGGTTTGTAGCTAGAAACCATGGCTCTTTGACATGTGTTACAGAGCTTTGGACCAATGGCAGAATCTAAATATGACTTCTTTTGTAGATTACTTCTGGTGATGGGCATTCATCCTCTGGGCAAACTCCAGATATTTCTTGGGGAAATTTTCAAAAGACAAGCAGCCGAAATGTGAAGATTTTGCATGGAAAAAGATTTTCATGCAAGATAGATGGCATGGAGGTAGTGTTAGCTTCTTTAGGAATAATTTGAATTTATCTTGTTACCTTTTTTATCTACTACAAATATCAATGTCTTTGCTTGTTGTTAAGATTGGAACAAAATTCAGCTAGTGTACTTCTTGGAGATAGAATACAGTTTTCAATGCTGGCATGACCCCACATTTGCTCCCCTATGTGATGGCTGTCCTTCAATTAGTAATAGTCGAATTTTTTTATTGTTCACTTTTCACTGCTTATATTAATGTTTTTTTGCAACCAAATTGGAAAATGAAGGGAGTTCTTCCTTCTGTGATCTAAAGTAGATATTGAATGCATGGGGGCAGGTTGAAACCTGTTTGCAGGAATGATAATTTGACAGCAAGCACGAAGATTTAGCCTATAGCATGTTTGTAGACTACAAAACTCTGTAGCAACTTCTCTCATTGCTGCACTTTTAGTGATATTCAGCTACCAGCAGTATGTGCCTGATGTGTTTGGGGAATAATATCTGCAAACTTCTTTGATTCCTGAATCTGGAGAACTTCAGATGGCAACTCAGTTTTTTCTGCTTTACTGGGCATGGAGGACATGAAATAAAAACTTGCAGTAGAAGCCAATAAAATGTGATGTGTTAGCAAGGCTAATATGATTAATTGTGTGTTCCATGTCATACTTGTGATTCATTTCTCCCATTTCAAATTTTTAGTTCATTGTAGTTGTAGGCCTTTATTTGGTGACTATTATGACAAGGTGCTCAGGTTGCTGAGATTTGAATCTGGCATTAAATTTGCACAACCTGGATATAAACTGATTACTTTTAGGTAATATATTTTTTGGAGCTAGATAGAAGCCTATATTGTATGTCATGCAATCAATGGCTCTTCCCACCTACCTGTTTAACACTAATTATACCTTTTTGTTTGTGCTGTTACTGGACACTTCTCCATTTTAATCTTTTACATCATAGAAGTTTAGATTATAAAGTGCTTGCAACTCGTGTGATGAATGACTCTTCCCAGCTTTCTTTTTGGTATTAACTACACCTTCTTGTTTGTGCTTTTGCTGCTGGCCACTTCTCTGGATTGCCTGTATGCAGCATGATGAATACTTATTAATCTGCTAGAAAACTGGCAACTAACTTCTCCTATGTGAGATTTGCAGTTTTTTGGGTTTAAGAATCAATTTGTTCAGAGGTTACTTCGAGAACTTGTGTCAAATGTCAATGGAATAGCAGAAAAGAATCTTATATCTTCCAGCTTCTGCAATGGAGCTTCTGGAACAAACCACAATAATCGGTGTCTAGGTGCCTGTGCACTTCCTGATTTGCAACAGCACTTAGAAAGGGCACAAATTACAACGAACAGAAATAAGAGATGTAAAATAACAAATCCTAATTTACTAAATACTGATGGATTTAAAAGTTCCCAACCTGGAGACTCAACACACATTGCCGAGGCATCAAATCCAACAAGCTTGACCCATGACGTTCAAAGGTTTCCCTGGGAATTGCCAGCAAAGGTGTACTTACAATCTGAAGCTGGAGAAAGAAATAACTACTTGACAGCCAAAGATAGTTTGCCCTTGAAATCCATCCATTCAGATTGTCCAATGGGTAAAAATTTTGCTGCCAGTGAAGAAAGTAAACTTGCTGGTTCAGAAAATTGCAAATCTACCAAAGGAGTCAGCAACTTATCTGTTGAAGTTAAACCTGTAAGCTGTTCTCCTTTTTTTCTATTTTTATATATCTTTTCTGCCTCGGAAGCTTTATATTAGTGGACTTGTTAAATATCCTATGAGTTGTGATTATCCTTTCTACCTTCCTAAAATATTTTGGCATCTGCATCTACTGTATCTATTCTTCTTTGTCTTCTTTTCCCTGTCAATTCTGAGCAAGAAATCCAACAATTACATGATTATTGCATGTTTATACACTTTTTTGCATTGGTATCAGAATTATTGGTAACTTGTCACAGCTTTGTAAGTCAGAAGACATTGAAACAGAACGGATGAAATCTCCAATGCCAGTGGAAGAACAAAGTGAAGATGCATTTGCTTCAAAAGAGTCTCAAGATGCTTGTGATCTTTGTGCACCTGATTCTGTAGATTTTATGCAAGGTACTCTTAAGTTATTTTCTCATTCTCTTTTATGTTGTCAACTGTGATTGCCAAGGATCTCTGAATTTATGTTAATGCAACAGCATCAGGAAATCCCTGCTTTCTGGGCATGAAACTATTTTGACATAGATAAGATTACCATTATATTCCAGGCACCCTGAATAAAACTCCAAGATCTTTGAAAGAAGATATAATGATGACTGACGTCAACCTGTCTGGGAGATTGATGGGTGAATCAAATCTAGAGGAAGAAATAGGCACATCAAATTCAAATGAGAATTCTGAGAAGAGTGGTTTTGATTCAGTTGGTCAAGAAATAGCCAAGACAATGATGACAGTTTTTCTTCCGCAAGCAATACCTCTGCTCAAGAGAACCTCAAGTGAAAAGAAGAACACTGTTAGCTGTTCACAAAATTTGTCTTGTCTTCCAAAACCTCATGAAACATATGCTGAAGCTGATTACTCTCTGAAGGATCAATTTTCTGATGCATCTCATTTGTTACATGGTTCTGTGCATATAGAATCTATTGTTCCTGACAGTTTTGATGATGACAACAATATAGAGCATGAAAAAAAAATGGTAATATTGCCTTTTAGCAATGTTGAATCCGAACAACCTAGCTTAGATAGAGATCCATATCCATGTTGCAGTAGTGATGTGAAGGAGTCATTACTTTGTCATGTTGAGATAAGTGAGAGTAAGAATATCCTCTGCCATCATGAACCACAATTGGCTTTGAGTGGAAGTACTCAGTATATTCCAGACTTATCTGAACCTGTTTTACCATGCATGACTTCCACCAAGAAAATTATCTCTGAAGAAGACCAGGGCGCTTGCAAAATTTCAGATGAAAAATTACTGGCTGCCAAAATCCAGCATGAAGAAGAGGAATTCAAGCCTGCACCTAATTCTTCTGAAGGTGAAGCCTTTTCGTTATTTCAATATTAAGTCTTTATTTATACCTCACAATGTGGCATATGAAACTCTACCCATGACAGGCAGAAACTAATCTGATTCACGAGACAAGGCATGGATTAATTTTCAGATAATGGATTCAAGATATACTTACTTCCATATTAATCCCTTTGTCTATGCAAATCATCTATTTTGGAGAGGAATATGGTTTATAACTTGAGAAAGAGTCTTGGATCCGTAGATCAATGCATTGAAGAACATTCTTATCTTACATCTGAACTTTAAATATCTAAATTTTGATAGTTTCTGACATCTTTTGTTCCAACGTTATTATCAAACTATGTATCCAAAGTAATAGAATAATAATGAGTTGGGTGGTGACTGCAGCTGTGACTAAAAGTATTGTTGGCCCAGGAGGCATGAAGAGTTCCATACAACCATCGAAGGACTCCATTAGTAGGGCTGCGGCTACAGAGACTGAAATTGTTCCAATTACTCATGCCACAACAAGAGTATACACGAGAAAGAAACTTCAAAATGAAGCTTCATCAGTTTTACATAGTGCTCCACTTTCAGAAAGTATAATATGCAGAAGTTCCAAAGACTTTCCAGAGACTATGGGAAATTTGCTTAACTCAGACATGTGGCAGATACAGTCTTCTGTTGAAAAACCATATCAATGTTGCTCTTCTGGTGCTAAATCAAAAATTGAAGGACAAATTCATGGTTTGCATAAAAACAACCAAGTTCAATTCATACTTTGTATGAGACACTATGGCACCAATGGCACTGCAAACTAAAATCTTTGTTTGTTCACTGAACCTGTTTAATTCATTTGTTTCAGCTATTGAAAACCACCAACCCCATGTTGATGGGAGGCTGCTTGGACAAAAGAATGTTTTAGACAGTAGTGTCCTCAGATCATCTCTGAATCCTGACATATCAAGTGGCAATGAAGGTCAAGGCAATACATGTTTGAAGCTAGAGAGGAACTTAAAGTTTAAAGATGACCTGGGGGGCATTGTGGAGCTTGTGGGATGCTATTTCCATCTGATGCCTCTTTCATCATTAATGCTAACCACAAAAGGGAATGAAATCTACATTGCTGCTCTATGTGATATGCAGCTACAGAGGGAGAAAACTTTGTTTCTCTACAATCTAGAATTTGATGAACCCAGGAGAGGATGGCCTTGTTTTGTTGGCCATTTCTCAGTTAGCTTGCCTTCATTGACTGATATGTTTGGCAGAGATGTAAGATGCTTTTCCATATAATGCTCCGGCATTCTATGATCCATTTCTTTGGTTAATGAACCTATAGCTTCTCAAAATCTAATGTGGTTATTCATTAGATTGCAGTTGAAAGATCTGGTTTGCAATTTACTCCGGATGGAAAGTGTCTTATTTTGCTTGGCAGCATAAAAACACCTTATTGCAGGTTGATCACTTTTATGGATTTTTTGCCGTTATAACTAAGAGTGAAGTCTATTTAGCGATATTGCAAACATGTTTTCAGGGAAGGGAGGGTTGACTGTTTGTGCTCAACATGTACATCAGACAGTTTTGAGCATTGTTCTGTGAAGATCGTGCAAGTCAAAGCTGGTTATGTATCAGTTGTGGTAAAAGTGAGAACAGCTGACAGCCTGCAGTGTGTTTTGGCATCTGAACCTAACCATCTTATTGCTGCTGGTGACAGTGGGAGACTGCATCTGTGGACCATGAATTCAACATGGAGGTGAATTTATTGGGATGATGTCCATCTTGTTTTGCTTCAATTCTTATGGCCACTTTTAGAATGCTGTAGTGTTAGTATTGCAAAATGGGTTATCTGGCCAGTGTTCTTCTTCCAGTTAAATTTTTTCTTTATTAAATAATTTGTTTGCTTCTCAGCTACCCTGACATGTTTTTTGAAGTGAGTAATCTGCAATATCTGTCTTAGAATTTATTTTAGAAGCATCTCCCCCATGATAATAATCTAGGATGAACTTACAATGCAGAGCAAAATTTTTAGTTCATTACAGGAAAATTTGGCCTGTAATTACGAAGCTAACCTTTGACTGAGAACAGTAACAATGTAAGTCATGTCTAAGAGGAATATTCTTGGATCTGAAAATGACAGTAGTGGATTTTCTTTTCATTGCACTTAATACAGTAACCTGGAAATAATACGTTTAGATTATTTTAATTTTGACTAGTTTAGCTGTCACTCAAATTTGACGAAGGTTTATGCTTAGCCCTTCATGTAGCCTTTTAGCCTTGATTCTAGTTGTGCAGCCTTGATAGTGCATAAATGCGTTGGGGGTTTCACTTATTTCCTGTTTTCATCATTTACAGTGCACCAACAGAAGAAGTTGTTGTACAAGCCAACGATTGCATATCCCCATGTATAGTGGAGCTGAAAGGAATTCCAAAGTCTGCTTTTCTAGTCATTGGGCACAATGGCTTTGGGGAATTTACCCTATGGTAAGCTGCTTACAGGAAATATTGCTCAGTCAAACAAAAGTTTATGTATTGGGCAATCAATAGGTGTACAATTCTCATTAATTTGTTTGCCAGCTCTACAGGATATTGTTTTTAGATATTTAAATTTCTTTTTTTCTCGGTGCTTCAGCTATGGCTGCTTTGTACTGCTTTTTAAGTACCATCTAGCCTCTTTGTCTTTTGGAGCTTGAGAGTCTTATAAGTGTCGAAACCATATTTAGGGTAAGGATGTTGTTGGTTGTCTCAATGAAAAAAGGCAAACAAGGATATGGTGTTGTTTTGGGCTGTAATTACATTAGGAACGGTTGATTTTTCCTTGTTCTGTATTCATTGATGATCTGATTACTGGAAAAATTTTAGCAGATAATTTGCTACTGAGCAAACATAGTTTTCCAATAACCATGACCTGAGCAAAGAGCCTAGTTGAAAAATGCAAGTGCAAGGTTTCATATGATAGTGACCCTCTCTCAAACCTCAGAAACAGGGAAATCTCATTGGACCTTAGGCAACTTGAGACAATTGAATGCCTCAGATGTGCAAAACTGATTGTTCTATTGTTGTTTTTGAGATGTGAATATTTTTTGACAAGTTGCAAAATTCTAATATTCTTCCCTTGCTCTTGGTCATTTTAGAATGTTACTAAGTTCACATGTCTTTTGCTATGTAACTGAATTCTTGAATTCATTGGATTAAAACCATCTTTGGTTGTGAGTAAAGATCTGCCCAGGTAATCTATCTCTAACCTCTGTTAGAAGTTTTTGAACTTTTCCCAGGGTATTCTTCTGTGGAGTGACTATCATTAACCATTTTCCAACAATCAGACTATTGATGGATACAGAACTGGGAATGGCTTCATATTAGTTTCTACATGTTCTCCAACGATCACTCAAATTACATGATTATTATGTTACTCCATTTAAGATTTTCTCATTGTCTGCTTTTCCCATGTAATGACATGACCATTCTTCACTATCTGAAGCTTTCTGCCCATATCAGCACTTCCCATGTGTTTATAAATTAGTTCACTTTTGCCTTTAGCTGCTCAGCAGCATCATGTTTACTTTTATTTTACTGACTTGCTGCTTTTTATTTCTTCCAGGGATATTTCAAGACGTATTTTTGTGTCAAGGTTCTCAGCCGCCAGCACTTCAGTTTATCAATTCCTTCCTATTTGTTTGTTCAGTTGGCAGAGAGGAACCCACGGTGCAGCTTACTCTAGTGCAGAGAAGAATATCAACAGAATCATGAATGCAACAAAATTTTGGTCTTCAGAACATTATGAGGACCATTCCTTCCATCTAGTGGAAGCAGCAGATATAGCCATCTGGCTTTTGTGTCAACTGCCACTGATTCTAATGCTCAGCATGACAATAGATCATGTGATTCAGTTGGGCAATGGGGTCTAGCTCTGTTGGCAAAAAAGATGTTTATTGTAGGAAATGCATTGGATCCAAGGTATCTAAAATTTTTACTTGCAATTTTATATTTGCTTTACACCTTTCCAGACATTGCAAGTGTTGGCCCATTTGCTTTTTGTACATGTCAATGGGAATGGAGTTAGCTTGAAGCACACAAAGAGGCATCTTTTTATCCGGGAAAATATTGTAATATGACAGGTAGAACTGTGTTTTCCTGGATGCACACACATCAATAGCCAAATCCGTTCAGCCTCTAGGTAGTTTCAAACAAGCCTCCTTTGAACTTTGAAGTGCACACCTAGGCGCCAACTGTGGCTAAAAGATTTGTGGGCTGATGTTACTTCAAATTTTTGGCTTGCTGTGGATGGTTTTGCAATTTTGTTTAGTGACTATGTATATAGAATCATAGATGTATTTGTGCTGTAAAATGCTTGCAATAAACACTAAGGATGGCTTACTATCCAACCATCGAGGAACTTTGAATTCCACCTTTGTCATTGATGAGTAATTATCAGTGAGAGAATTACAGTACTTGTACAAGCTTAATAAATCAGACAAGTAATACATTTCCTTAGACTATTCATTTGAGAGTTTGTACTAACAAAATAACCAGTGAATCTTAAAGATATATTACTCATATTTGGTTATGTTTATGATGAAAATTATTCCAAAATTTTATGATATTCTTTTCTTGAGTATGCAGTATATCTAAGAGATAACATCAGCTACATAGGTGCTGCTTCTTTAAATTGGAAATAACTGTGCAGGGCTGTTGCTGTGGGTGCATCGGCTGGTTATGGGATCGTTGGTACACTTGATGGACTTGTGTATATTTGGGAGTTGACAACAGGAATTAACCTTGGGACTCTTTATCATTTTGAAGGTATGGTTCAACTTTACCAATTCAGGATTCTGGAATCTCCTTTCTGCACTACTAATTGAATGGGTAATATATTCAACTAGGTAATTACCAAAATTTCTGGTCTAATTATTGTTGCATATACATTATTTCCAACTAATTAGGGGTTCCTTCCTACACTGTTTCTTGACTTACATGCATAGCTTCAGTAAGTAGACATATGGTTTTCTATGCACACTCCATCTCTGGGAACTCTTTCCTTTGCCACAGTAGGCTTACAAAAGTTTGAAAAAGCTTTAAAATTGCCTTGCCTTCACATTGGCTTTGTGTTTGTGTATTTTTTTCTGGATAGGTTCCACCTTGGCTTTGTTAGTAAACGGAGTTGGATGTGGTATACAATTTATTACTAAATGCATTTTTAAAACAATACGTTAATGTGGATTCTGCATCTGCTCTTATTTTATTATCCAGCAGAGACTGGAAATTTGATTTTTATTATGAACTGGGCAATAATTTAAGCTTCTTCTTTTTGCTATAAGTAGAATCCTGGTTAAATTGTATGGTTACACCGAACCATTGAGACCCACATTATTAGAAAATAATATGCTGTGTATCTCCATGTGCACTTGTGCAGGAAGCACATGTGCACATCAGGAAAGAGCCACCTAGTCGCAAGATTGTGGCTTTCATGGAACAAACTAGTCTGCTTATGGCATTTGGATACATGTGTTTGTGAAACTGGATCATAAATAATTTTTCCAAAATATGATACGGAACTCTGGATGAATAGCAGAATTCTCTGTCCAAAAGCCCATTTCTTCTGGATAATTTCCCTTTTATTGTTGGATGCCCGTCCCTTTCCACATAATACACCAGTACTTTAGGAGTTATAGGCAATATTAAGACACTTATTGCATGAGAGAAGGCCTCTCCATGCAATGCCACATCTATGATCAAGACAAATGGATATCAAGCTTTCTTGGACAATCTTAGAGAGCACGTGCAAAATCAATATTTGAAGTTGATGGAAAAGATATCTTGGTGGGTGCTTTTTTTTTTTCTTCCCTTGTTTGCATTAGTTAACCTTTCTCTGTGGTATCAGGTGGTAGTGTTTCATGTATTGCTGCTGATCATTCAAGTTCTGGCATATTTGCCATAGCAAGTGACAGAGGTGAGTTGCTGGTTTATCGGCAATCAAGAACAGCATCTTGAGAGTCAAGGATATAAGCTACCAAGATACTTCTCTTTCTAATGTTCCCGAGGGCCATGAGTATCTCAACTGTAAAATTGATCCTCTGCCAAGTGACTGTAGATCCTTCTATGGTTCTGGTGGTCTCAAATGTAAATAGACCCCTTTTTACTGCACTTTTGTGTGGGTGATGCCAGTTGCGTTTCATCCATCCATGGGAATAAACTTTGGAAGTTTGTCCCAATTTTAAAAAAGGAACCGACAAAACGGTGTCTAGGGACAAGTTCTCATTTATTAGGCATGACATCTCATTTTTGGCTTTATTGGTAATGGAGCGGTAGTTGCTTGTCTTAAACCATAGGAATCGCCTCCCTCGTGATTGAGAAGTTGACTCCTAGACGCGGTGCAATATTAACCATTCACAGACACGTTTACCATTTGTGCTTACAATGCCCACAAAAGGGGTAACTCTCTCTTGGGCAGCGTAGCTTGAACATTAATTGTTTAAGCTTCCCATAAAGCATGATGGTTATTCTTGAGGTATGGGCAGTTTGTTTGAGGTTTAAACCTTGATGGCTTAAGCCTTTTATTCCAATTTTGCTAAAGAGGAGTATAGGGAGAATTTATGAGCTGTAAAAAGAGGAATCCATTGCAGCACACGTATGTGTATGAGCTGGAGGCCTCTGACCACTCTGGGTCCGGGATGGAAATGAAAAGTGCTCCACTGGAATCGCAGATTGGATTGTGGACAACTGTAGCATACTCGCTACAGTGTTTCCATGGCTTGAAATGCGACTCACCCTTTTCTCCAAAAATTTCTTCCAATGACTGGTGCATTTCCATCCGGCATCTTTGGTACACAAGAATTTTATTTTGAAAGCTCATAAAGGTGATGCTGCTTCTTCATAAAATGATTGCATTCTGACGTCTAGAATTCCATAATGAAACGAAAAAGAAACTCAAACTCGAGGAGATTGAATTCCACGATGGCTGCCAAAGACAGCTAGAGATCCATCGCAGTGGAGAGTCAGTTGTGGGGTTACAAGTTCTTGGCATGCTCAGCAGATCCACCCCTCGTGAACATACCTGTAATAAATCACTCGAGCATATCGCAGGCCAAGAAGCGGAGCAATAGGGCTTTTGAAATGAAAACTACTGGCCCACACAGAGACTTGTTAAGAAAGAATATCCTTTTTTTTGTCATATATAAAAGGAATACATTTTACTTCAAGTTTTCAAATTTAAGTTTGTGAGGATCTAACAATCTATGTATTTGGCCCACCCCACGTAATTAAATTCATCCCAATGGGTCATCAACCACAAAACAAATGAAGTCAATACTAATCAAATTTAAAATCTGATACCGCAAGGTGACGGTCTCATGGACAATAGGCAATGAGCTCTCTAGCTTAAATAGGAAATTTTAAACCGCAATAACAATAGCAACAAGAATGATAGTAATAATAATAAATAGTACAAGAGCCAACTTATAGCTAGACAACTATGGGTGTAACTCAAGCAAATCTGCATTGTTTTAGCTCTCTACTTCGCACTGCCATTGGGTTGTTTTGCAGCCACAGTTTTCCCCTCAGGAGAGTTTATTTCTTCCCAGGCCTCAATCCAAGTGACCATGGCATCTGCAAGCTTATTGAAGTAGGGATCTAACTTGCCAAGCTTCTCCTTGACCTGCTTAGCCAGTTCAATGTAGCACTTCTGAACAGTTGTGCATTCCTTGGGAAGGACCAGAGTCTGGAAAAATGGGATCAGCTCCTCCTGCCAGAAGATTCCATTGTACTCCTTTTTCAGGTTCACAAAAGGGTTGCTTGCTTTGCTGTGCCAGATATATGGCAGACCAGTCTTAACTCCCCACCCCATATGGTCGCAAATGACCTGCAAGTCCAGCAATGTAGCAAAAATGAGTTTGACTATTCTAATGAACTTAAATCTAAGGTAGCCAGCTAGTAGGTACCAATAATGCAAACCTCTACAGGCTCACTCATCCCGTGATACGGAGGACGTTCACAAATTGTAGAGGAAAAGGAAGCAAGTGATGATCTATAAAGACAGCATACCTTCATGCACCAGCCAGCCCACATATCATCATATCGTCCAATTGGCTGACCATCGCCCATGAGGCCAAAATACATTGCAGGTCCAATCAATTCACGGTTAAACGCCAGATTCATACCACACATTGGGAAAAAGGTTCCCTTAGGTACTGTCATAATGGCATCAACATATCTGGAAAGGCAGAAGGAAGGAAGAGTGAGCTCAGAGATAATTATGGTTGCAGCAATCAAAATGATGATTGACTACCAGTAAGATAGTCAAATACCTTGTATTTCTCTCAAGGGGCTTCACAAGTTGAGTAGGAGCATCATAATCAGGAATATTAAGCCACAGCCCATGAGAAGCAGCAGTTGTGACACCCTCACGGAGACTGAAAGGATATCCACGCACAAAGTCTGCCCCTTCTCTGTATGGATCGTAAAGAGTGTTGAAGAAATATGGAGTGGATGGACTTAAAAGGTTTTTGATATGTTGTTCCAGTGCATTGATCTCTTTTCCTGATGGGTCCTTGGCAACCTGCACATTAAAATTGAACTTAGAAAACAAATCCCAAAAACACACGTAAAAAAAGAAAAATGATAACGAGATCTTGCATCATGCCGATGATGTTTGCCGATCTATGTGGACACTATCTGCTCTCTCGGCAAGCACTGAAAGAAAGTTAAAAAATTGTGCTTCAAAACAGCAAGGGTGTCAGTATCAATGCAGCAAAAAGCAATGCCATTCAGCATCATCCTACCTGACACTGCAAATGCAGCCACGGAAAGCATACAAGTTTCAATCCAAGATTCAGACTTTTTAAAAAAAAAACCTTCAAAAAACCACCGACACCTTTAAAGGAAAAAATCCACCAAAATCCCCAGCGCTCTTTTCCAGATCCAGCGCAACAAAACCAAAATCCAAAAGATCCGAAATTCCCAATCCAACATCTCAGAAAAATCATATAAAGACACATAATTGAGTTAAAGGAGCCAAAAATAAATATTTTAAAGTTCATATCTTATGCAACTCGGGATCTCATAAAACAAAAACCACAGAGTTGACTATCCGCTGAAATCGAGTCAATTTTACTAAAAAAAAATAAAAAACAACAATAAGATTACAAATAGAGAATTCAAACAAAACAGAGCCAAAAATAAACAGAAAGATATATATATATATATATATATAAAGACAAAAGGAGAGAGAGATCAGAACTTACAAAGCAATCGTCATCAATGGTGAAAATATACTTCTTCTTGGAGACCATGTAGCCAAAGCAGCGACAAGCAGAGTCCTTGAAGGAAATGCAAGAGGCCTTCGGACCCAGAATCCTGTTAACATCGTTCCTGTTATAGAGCTCGTAGTCAAAGCCATCGGGGACCTTGATGGTCTTTGATGGATCACCATCCTGGACTATGATTAGGTGGTATGGCTCAAAGAAAGGCCTCCACATCTCCAAGAAATCAAGGTTTCTGATGGTGGGTATCACTATATCTAGCTCATCTTTCAACAGGGGTGTGGGTTTGACAGAAGATCCCGCCATTGTTTTCAGTATAAAGAGAAAAGAGGGAAACCTGCCAACCTCTTCACGATGAAAATGAAAAACAGAGAGAGCTTGTGGAAACCGGGTGCCTTTTGCTGTTTGTGTCAATCAATTATATATAGAGGTGTCGTGGAGTTGGCAAGAAAAAAAAAAAACAAAAAAGTTACAATTTTTCCTAAAGTAGATCGGCGGCTGAGGTGAATTCTGGACGCGGTAAACGGTCGGGTCGTCCCATTTTGGATTTTTTTTTTTTTTAATTTCAAATATTATGTTTTTTATTTTAATTTATCAAATTTTAAATATATTAAATCTAAAATTCATCAAATTTCACATTCGTTCCATTTCGATACATTAAGTAATTTGAGTCTTGAGTTTTGTGCAAATTATTTAAATTTGAGACTAATTAAATTTTTAATTATTTTGGAATTTAAATTATTTAAATTTCATATTAAACGGTGTCAGATCAAAATTTTTCAAATTTAAGGTATTTATTTATAGAATGTATTTATCAGTTTCTTTCTGAGTTTTCTTTGGTTAAATTCACAGTTATAGTTTTGACCTTTTATGTATTAATTTACATAATTAATGTGATTTATTGTGGTGAATAAAAGCTCGCTTTTAGATCTTTCGTACGAGTTTTTTTTTTTTTTTTTTTTTTTGTAGGTCTGACTATTCTTACTCTTACTCAATGCCGTGTCTCCCCCGGCGTCTTTTACACACACACAAAAAAAAAAAAAAAAAAAAGGCATTGGAGGGTGGAGTAGATTGTTACTGTTATTTTTCATAAATAGTTTTTAAAATTTAATGAACAATGTTCTTTTTAGAAAAAATTTAAAAAAAAAAAAGAATAACTAAACCTAAATCCAAGGCAATTACATCAAAGGCAAATAAGCGTGTTTGGTTTTGCCGTTGGAAGATCAAAATGGGTTATTCAATAATAATTAGTTACCATTTTTATTAGCTAATAATTTTAACTCTTAGCCGCTTTCTCAACATGCTGACTTTCAACTTTTAACTTGTTATTATAAAACTATAAAAAATAATAATAATAATAATAATAATAATAACAGTGAACGCCATTCCGATAGCCATAAGGCTTGTAACGAGGCGCTGGCCCCATGCTCCTTTCACGGAAATACCATTGTTTGATAATTTTTTTTTTATTTAAAAAAGAAAAACTCTTCCAATTTTTGTTACAGGTTGGAGTTCAAAAATAATTTATATATATATATATATATATATAAATGATAAGCCCACATACATTTACTCGCTCCCAATGTGAGAGCCTTAAACACAGTAACGTCATTTAAAAAAAAAAAAAAATTTTGTAACAATTTAATTCATTAATGATGATAAAATTAGAGCTAGATTTTTCATCTTGATTTCAAAAAATTATATTATATTAAAATTTTGTTTCCGTTATTGTTGTAGTCGTATTACTGCTACCCTTTGAATGGAACGAGAAAGATATATAAAAAAATAATTATAATTCAAGTTAATAACATATTTTCTTTAAATAATTTTTAGTATCTAATACTAAAAATAAAATAACCATTAAAGTTGAAGACATTTCATTAAATATAATAGATAAAAAGAAAAAATTAAGGAAATAAAATAGTTAAAATAGTTATTTTTATATTTATTAAAAATTATAATATTTGTATTATTAACCATTATAATTTAACGATAGGATTGTTTAAATTTTTAATTTTTATTTCATAAATAAAATTTAGACCCTAATTTTGAAAAAAAAAAAAAAAAAAAGAAAAAAAAAAAAGTAGTTGCTGTAAGAAACAATTGCGTATCCTCCCGCATTCAAATTGACATCTCAACTCCAACTCAGAGTTAATTTTATTGGGGACCAGCTTGCCGGTTATTATTAGCTGGCCTGGCCTACGTTTTCTTTTTGGAAAAACGGGATTACAGTGACAACATCCTCCTCGCCGACACTCTTGCTTGGAGGGTTTTGGAATTTGATAGAAATTATACGAAACCCGTCAGTAGTCGTCTCGTCTTTTGGACAACAGTGCACTTCAAAATTATATTTCGTCTTTCATTTTTTTTCTCCTTATTTTCTATATCGGTTGGACTAGATCACTCAAAGTTAATTCAAAAATTAAATTAAATAGAAAATTTGATATATAAAATGTGTTAGAAAAATAAAATTTGATGTTTAAAATGTATTTTAATTCAAAAATTAAATTAAACATAAAAAATTTGAAAAATTCAAAAAGTTTGATATCAAATATAAGTTTAAAATTATTTACTTATATTTAAAATCTCTTTTAAATTTATTTATTTTTTAAAATATAAAAATAAATATTATTTTATAAATAAATATAACAAATTTTTTATTTTTAATATAAAATATAAATTTTTTAAAATATACTTATTCTTTTAATATTTTCTCAAATATTTTAAAAAATTAAATTTTATTAAAATAATTAATAAATATATAATATATTATTTTTAATATCTTTTAAATTATAAATTAAAAATTAAGATATATATATTTTAATATTTATAAAAATAGTTAAATTAAAAATTTTTATAAATTATGATTTTTTTATAAATAATAGTAAGTTTTTTTTAATATTATATTTTTTTAAAATTATATTATTTATCGTAAGTTAGTATTGTAAAATCTTACACTTATCTAATTTATTTTTATAAAAATTTTAAAGATTTTACTTATGATTTCATAGGAGTGACCCTATTTCACTCTTATATTATTGAAGTTATCAAGTATGCATTCTAATTTAACACCATTTATAAGAGTTATAAAATTTATTAAGATTATAACTTAACTTCTAATGTGAGAATTATTGCAATATTTACACTATAAAAAAAGATTTTATAATTTTAATAATACATATAAAATCGATTAATAACTTGTAATTAACCATGTGAACCCATTTTAAGGGATCTCTTATCATATAGGTTGGATTCTTATCACTTTTGACCATACTTCATAAGCATTAGTCCCAATCCCTTTGATATAATTTTCACTAACTTTTTGCCTAGTAACTTAGTTAGAGGATTCTCTATATTCATTTATGATTTTACAAAATCAATTGATATTATTCCATTGTTTAGTAGCTACTTCACTAATTCATGTTTCAAACGAATATATTTACATTTTCTATTATATGACTTACTTTTTACATAAGGAATGGTGACTTAGCTATCATAATGCATCAATACTAATGATGTCAGTTTCACCTATAATGGAATATTCATTAAGAATTTCCTTAACCAATATGACTTCACATTAGCCATCTTTAAAGTTATAAACTCAGATTTCATGATAGACTAAATAATAATTGTTTATTTGACAAATTTTTAAGCTACTATTCCACCTCTATAGGTGAAAATATAACTACTTGTGGATTTTATTTAATATGAACTAGAGATCTAGCTAATATCACTATGCTCTTCTAATATAGTGAGAAATATATTATAGAATATACCATAATCATGGTATCTCTTAAATACCTTAAAACTCTTATTGAGGTATTTTAATGATTATGATTTAGATTATATGTATATCTACTCAATCTACATACAATATATACAATATCAAGATGTGTAAAATTTATTAGATGCATCAAGTTACTAATGATTTAAGTATATTTAAATTGAAATACAAAAGTATTATTGTGTTTTAACAAATGTACATTTGCATCAAAAGCAGTTAAAATTGGCTTCGCATCAAAACATTAATATTTCTTAACAAATTTCTCTATAAAATTCTCTTGTAATAAAAATATACCATTAAGAATTCTATAATTCTTCACTTCTAAAACAATATTTACTTTTCCCAAATCCTTTATGTCAAAATGTGATACAAGTAATGACTTTGTATTAATTATCAATTTTATATTAAAACTAAATATGAGTATGTTATTAACATATAAAATATATGATGACACAAGTATCATTTTCAGTTTTTGTATAAACACATTTATTAACAACAAAAATTGAAAAATTATTAAATATCTGAACATTATCAAACTTCTTATGTCATTATTTAGGTGCTTATTTCAACCCATCTAGAGATTTAATAAGCTTACAAACCTTTTTCTTTTGATATAAAACTGCACAACCTTTAGTTTGTGACATATAAATCTTTTTATTAAAATTATTATATAAAAATGCAGTTTTAGCTCCATTTGATGAACAAAGAGATTATAAACATATATTAATGCAATTAAGACTCTAAGTAATAAGAGCAAAATTAAGTAATTAATATTCTTCTTTTAAGTATATTCTTTTGCAATAAGTCTCACTTTGTATTTGTCGATAGATCCATTTAGTCTATATTTTTCTTAAGGATCCATTTGTGGACTATGGGTTCAGCTCCTATGGGTAAATCCATTAGTTTTCATGTACCATTATGATTTAAAGAATTTATGTCACTTTATATGACTTCTATCTACATATTGGAATCGCTAAAGGATACTGCTTCAAAATAAGTTAAAGAATCATTGTTCACTACTAAAGAGTAAAAGTAATCACCAAAAGTCTTTTCGATTATTTGTCTTTTACTCCTTCTTAACATTAGTTCATAATATGTGATAGAAGATTCTTTTTCTAACTTAACTATAATGGACTGTGCTAATTCTTTTTTCATAAAAAATATATACTCAAAAAATTTTACTTTTTTTTTTTTGTCTTAATGATATTATTAGCATTAAGAACATCACTTTTAATCATAAGAAACTAATAAGCAACACTTTAATGTGTATAATCTATAAAATATAAAATCAATGGTCTTAGAATCTATTTTCCTCTTTTTTTGTTTAAACATTATTACTTTAATAAGATACTTTCACACTTTTAAATAACTCATAGTAGGAGAATGCCCTTTCCATAATTCATGTGAAGTTTTACTTGTTATCTTATTGAAATCTAATTTTGTAAATAACATGTAGAAGGAATTTCCTTTCCCTATAAGTTATTAAAAGTCCTGAAACAAATAAGCATAAGATTCATCATTTCTTTCAACATTTTATTTTTCCTTTCTATTATCTCATTTGACTTTAGTGAATGAATAGATGAGACCTCATGGACAATTCCCTCTCTTTCACAAAAATCTACCAACAACTAAGAATTATACTCTTATCCTCTATTTGATTTAAATCTTTTTATCTTTTTGCATAACTGATTTTTTATTTCCCTTTTATATTTGATAAGCACATTATATATTTCATCCTTATCTCTCAATAAGAAAACTTTAATGTATCTAAAATAATCATTTATGAAAGTCACAAAAAACCATTTGTCACCTATAGTCATGATGCTCTTCAAGTCTCATAAATTATAATGAACCAAGTTCAAAAATTTAATTTCGTGTTGCATTGATTTGCAATTTTTCTTGGCTAATTTAGGCATTACACAAGCCTCACACTCACTCATATCACCATGTAAATTTTCAATCAAACTAAATTGTTTTAACTTTTAAATATAAGGATTACTTAAATGCCTTTATTTAGCCTGCCATAAATCATAACGCTTAACAGGATAAGTATAAAAAGTAAATGCATTGTTATTAATAATACCAAGTATATTTAAAATAAAAATCTCTATTTATAATAACCCTTTTCCATAAGTATATCCTTTTTAGTCATAACTACTTTGTCATATTCAAAAGAGACTTTTACTTTAACCTTCCCTAATAAAGAAAAACCAGATTGATGTGAATTTTAAGGATAAAAAGCACATTATTTAAGAACAATACCTTTCCTAAAATGAGCTCAATAAGGACTTTGTCCTTACTCAGAATAAGTATTGTTCTCGAATCTCCTATGAAGACATTTTTGTCTTTATCCCCTATTGGTATGTAGGAGGTAAGTGTCCTTTGTCCTTACTAATATGCCTTGTAGCACCATAATCTATTACCCACTCATTTAAATTGGTGGCAACATTGACTTAGAATATTACAACAATAATAACATCCATTTTTACCAAATTAGCATTTGGTTTTTTCAAATATGTCACTCACTTTCCTATATTTGCATTAAGGGGCATAATGCCCTAGTTTCCAACACATATAACAAATACCTTTCTTCTTAAAGGTTAGATTATCGGTCTTAGGTTTATTATACCTTTGAGACCTATTATCATATCTTTTTCTACTATGATGATGATGATGACTATGATGACTTTTGTCTTATTTTCTTTGTTCCACCACATTTACCTTTGATGTTATCTCTTTTGCTTGTGTGTTCCTTAATAGGATTTTATTCTTGCCTTCAATCAAGATACGAATGATGACATCCTCTAATAACATATGCTTTCCCTTGTGTTTGAGCTATTACCTATAATCATTCCAAGAAGGTGGAAGCTTTTTGATGAGGTAGCCTACTACATGTTCCTCTAGTAGCTTAATGTTTTTGTCCATCAGCTAATGATAGTCATTGATTTGGTCCTAAATACTCTTTTCATCAAACATTTAAAAATGCAAATGATTATTGACAATTAACTTTTGTATGCTAGCATCTTCTACCATATATTTTTTATTCATTTTTTCCCATATTTCTTTTACTTCTTTTGAAAAACAATAGATATCAATAGATCATTAGATAATGTACTAAGAATGGTGTGATGACAAACTTTATTAGCTTATTCCTAAACAAAAATCAATTTATCATAATTCTCAAAATTAAAAGTAGATTGATTAGTATTTACATTCATGATAACAAATGCAAAGAAATTATTCGTAAGATTGTTAGCAAAAGAAGAAAATATTCTAAATATAGATGCAAAATAAATCAAATTAAATAGAAAATTTGATGTTTAAGGCGTACTCAACATTATCCTTAAGGATTGTTTTCGCCTTGGTAAACAATGTCTCAATGTAACATAGTACAACAGTTATTCTCCTAGAATACAATAGATCATACTAATATGCACTTCAAATAGTGAGATAATAGAAATAATATTAATTTGATTAACTCAATAAATTTCAAAGAGTAACAAAATGGAGTAAGAAGAATGTGATTTCTATATTCTAAAAAAGAATAAAAGGCTCTTTTTATATTACTTCTAGTTTAATTTCTCATAAAGATAGATATTAAGAATGAAGATAATAGTTATTAGTTAAAGTGGTTTTATTGTTATAATAGCTTATTTACCAATAACTAGTTTTTCAAGAGATAAAAATGGCTAACCAAAAAATGGTTAGTTTGACTAATGTAATTTAAAAGGTCTTTAAATGTTTACGCTAAGGATGAACCAATGTAATTTGAAAGGTATCAAAAGGTCTATGCTAGGGAAGGATCAGCCATGGTTGGTCCACTGCATGCGATCATATTAGGCTTCTAATATTAGGTCAAGATTTTAGGCCATTTACTTATGCATGATGCCTTTTTTTGTCCTTTTGTTTTTAAAGGTATAAAATAAATATTGACTTATAAACAAATATTACAAAGTCTCTTATTTCTAATATGACATATAAGTCTTTTAAAATATACTTAAGTTTTTCCAATAATTTTTATTGTTACTATAATTACTTTTTCTTTTTCTTTTTTTCTTACCATGTAATGTCAATTAAAAATTATCACAAATCAATTTAGGTACATTGCAATAAGATTTAATAGAAAAATTGACAAAAAATAAACCATTTATGTTGAGAATGAGAGTATCACAAGGAATTGTCTTTACAAACATGGAAGTTGTTTAAACTAAATTAACAATCATGGTATCCAATCTTATAAAATATATGTTTGATTTTGTAAATTAAAGGTTGGTTGATTGGTATGGTTGCATTTTCCCTTTTCTATTTTTAATCAAAACATTGCAAAACTGCATATTTGTTAAAAAAAACTTGGATACAACTTTTTTTTTATTTATTTACAAGAGAAACCAAATAGATAAAAAAAAAAAATAGAGAGAGAATAAAGTCACTAATATTTAAATGCATAATTAAAAAATTTTAATAAAAATGTTTCAACTAGTTAAAACAAAGAATTACTATATTCTCTTCCTTTTAAGTTTTTTTTTGTGAAGTATATTATCAATAATTTAATAAACTCTTCTATTTTATTTGCACAATTATTTTTTTTTAATTTTAATTCTATATTATTTTAGATTCAAATTTTAATATTTGTATATAAAATTATAATATCATTTTTTTAAAAAATTGAGATCTCACTTTTTTAACTTAAAGTCTAAGTTACGCTTTTTTAAAAATTGATTCAATTTTTTTGAGTTTATAGGTAAAATATTATTTTTTGAAACTCAATTTTACATTATTTTAAGGTTAGAGTCCAATTGTTGAATATAAAATTATATTTTAACCTTTTTCCAATCCAAATCTCCCTTTTTTTAATTGATATCTCAATTTTTTTTTTGTTAAGACGCACTCTTTTAGCACTATTACAATTTTTTTTTAACTCATAAGTTAGTTCTTAATTTTTTTAGACTTGAATTTTACACTATTTTATACTTTGAAATCAATTCTTGTACATATGAATAAAGTCTCACATTTTTCAATTAAGGTATTACTTTCTTAAACTATGATTCGACCTTTTCTGAGTCACACTTTGTTGGAACCAATCTAATTTTTTTAAGCTCACATATTAACAATTATTTTTTAATACTCAATTTTATGTTATTTTAAATTCAAGTCTCAATTTTCATACGTAAAATTGAAATATCACTTTTTTAAATTGTAGTCCTATTTTCTCTTTCTTTAAGTGAAATTTCACTTTCTTTTTTTAAAGCCGTACCATTGGTTTAAATTTTTTTAAGCTCACACGTAGCAATCAATTTTTTAAAATTTCAGTTTTCATTCTTATAAATGAGATTGAGGTTTCAAGTTTTTGAACTAAGATCTCATTCTCTCAAACGAGGGTCTTACTTTTTTTAAATTTCACTTTCTTGGAACTAGTCAAACTTTTTTAATTCCACACATTGGCAATCATTTTTTATGTTCGATTCTATGTTATTTTATATTTCTTTGAGTGGGGCCTTACTTTTTTAAAGCCAACTTTTGACGGTGATCCAGTTTGTAATAAATTTGAAAATTACAGCCACCCCACCTATGGCATTAAAAAGGCTTGTTTCTCAGTGTCGCCTTCGGCTACAAAGTAAAAGGTCAGCATCGTCATGAAGCCCCACAAGCCTTCTCTGACATTTTCCAGAATACTAATATTAACATTTGCAGAAACTGCCGTGAAATAGTGTATATGATCAAAAAGATCGGAGTCACAGCTCTGGCCCAGTATACGAAGATGGCCCTTTTTGCTAGACATTATTGGAAGTGATATGCATAATATAAGCATGGTTTTTTTTTTTTTTTTTTTTTTTAAATAATGAATTCAATAAGCTGGTGCAAGAAATCAAACTTGTGTAATTGTGAACTGGGTTCGCTTGCAATAACGAAAATGTTCATCTGAGTCTCGATTGCTAAGACATTGTTTTATTATTATTATTGTTTTCTTCTGATTGCCTATTTAGCGGGTAACGGGTTTTATAGAATTTTTTAATCCAACGGTAAATAAAAAGGTTTTCAAATCTATGGTGCAAAAAATTCAGTTTTCTGCTCCATAATTTTGCCGCACAAGCTAAATGCTGACATTAACTCGGAGCAAACCTTGACTTAATTTTTTTTTTTTAAAAAAAAAAAGGAATAAATTCGAAGAATATTCCAATTCTGAATCGGACATTTAAATTATTTATAAGTAATTAACAAACCCAATAAAAGACAACAACGTTAAAAAAGAGTAGCAGAACGAAAAACTTTGATGCACAATTAAGACATCGGCGTTGACCTCTCCGAGAAGAATTCACGCGGCAGGGTAAGTACGTTTCGTTTAAGAATAATGTTTTTCTTTATGAATAATGCTTTTTTTTTTAGTCATAATAAAATTTTATTTTTATTGAGATAAATAACTTTTTACTAAATAAAGCATAATGAACAATGTAATTGAGCGAGGAATAGATTATAATAGCTGATTTATTGCTTTGTTTGATCAAAGAACTATAAGTCTGATGTCTAAGCATCCCTTTCCATAAGAAATAAAGGTTTGCAGCCCTTGGAAATCAAGCGAAACAAGTGTGCACATGTGAAAGAAACTCTCTTCCCAAATGACATCTCCTATCGCAGAAAGAAGGATGGCTCGTGTGCAAAAGACTGTCTAAGCTCGCGAGAAGATGAGGAACCCATTGCAATATCGTAAATCAACAAATATGAAACCTTTTCATCAATTTATCTATCACGAATTTATAGGATTTTTCTAATTAAAATACGCTGTTAAAAATTATTTTTAATTATAAATTTGGTGTGTACTTATATCTTGGAACAATGTTGTCTGGAATTTGGTTGATGACAAGTAGCTTCTCATTAAATTCTTAAATTATAAACTTGGATATATAGCCTCTTTCTACTAAATATAAAAATCTAATTTTTTTTATTGCATTATTTAGATGTTAATGTTTAATATATATTTTGGTGAAGTAAATTTATTTTTTAATTACATTTTTAGTATATCAAATTTTTCCCATAAAGAGATGTATAAAAATTCAATAAATTATTTATTTGTAAATCTTACTCAACAATTTAACTTTTTAAATGAAATAAATTTTTAACATTAGAAGTGAAAGAATAGAGGGGACTTGTTAGTGGAGCAACAGTTTGGACTAATCATCAGGGAAGGAATCATTAAAGATGTAAAAGTAATTATGTTAAAACTCTTGGTTAAATAAAGCAATAAAGGAAAATAAGGGAGGTAATAAGTTTATCTTTAAATATATTTAATATAAAGATAAATTCTAGTCAAATAATACCAAATCCTTAAGAAAGATAAAGTTGAAAATAAGAAAAAATGAAGTAATTTAAAATAAGGAATAATTTATTTGAGTTAATTTTAAATAACCATAGGGAGTCAAAGAAATAAAATGACTAATTAGAATTTTTGTTATTTTATTTAAAATAATCAATCAAAATTATTAAAAGAAAAAAAAAATTCTTGTTCTTATTTGTGTTTCTCAAACCTACACCCATGTGATGCTCCATACAAAGAATATAGGCCTTGTTTTTACGTTTGCATGTTCGGGTCTTCGCGTTATCGCCCTTTAGTTTAACGAATATATAAAACTTTTGAGGATTGTGCGTTGGGGGTTAATAATTACGAAATTTACCAAACATTATTTTGTAGGCTACTCAATTCAGTTTGTATTAACAGAGAAGGCAGAGTCTTCAGGCTGAAATCACCGGGCTTACAAGAAAAGCCGTGGATCTCCATCAGTCACTGCAATAAGTAATTGAAACTCGCATTCCAACCCCAAAAAGTCAAATATTGATTCACCCAAGGCAAATAAAATCCTTGCTCCACAAGATAAGAAACTAAATTCTAAAGTTAGTTATGTAATTTTATAGAAAAATCAAGTAAATCCTCCTTGTATATTGAAAATGAATGGCTATAATTAATACATATTTTCTTTTATTAATTATTAAATAAAAGAGCTACGGTATTTACAAAATATGTTGCCGAGAAGGACCCCATCTCTTAAGAACAAAACAGGAGCTCCTACAAAGACACAACAGCTACCAAAATTGTTGCCGACAGGCCGTACCAGCGTAAGCCAATCCCAGCACCATCATAATTCCAAGTGTATACTAGACGCTCAAACGTGCTCCCAAAGTCGTGAACCGGCCAGTAAGATACACACGCATAATGGTAGGCCCTACTTACCAGCTGCCAAAAAAAATAAAAAAAGGTTGCTGCTTGGACTGAAAAATAGACCCTGTTAAAAGGATCCATTGACAAGAAACTTGGTACAAGAAAACCTGAACTAACCACAGCAGAATATGCTATCGAGAATGCAAATAAATCCTATTGAATCAGACCCTTCTGTCTTTTCAAAGTGTGCCATAAGTGCCTGAGAACTAAGCTGTGAAGGGTGTTTGTTTGACTTCCCTCATTTTAACCAAAGAATCTGCAAACCTGTTGGATTCCCTTGGTTTAAAAATAACTTTTAACTTCCTGAATCATCCAACCTTCAATCTCATTGGAGACATCATGGTATTCCCATGGTCTATTTTCGGATTGGATCAACCAAGCTACTGCCACTTTGGAGTCACCTTCCACCAAAGTTTCCGTCCCAATTTTTCATCCCATTGTGCCCACAAAAAAGATTACTTTGCAAATTGAGTTTAGTTTTGCCAAATTTGAATCAGCTTGTTGAAATTATCAGATTCATGTGTATTATGTTGTATTTTGATGTATCCCACATGCTTGATTGAATAATAGATTGAGTTGTCTATCTATAATTCGTTGATTGAATAATCTACTCTTTAATTGATTAAAAATCTGCATGATTTGATCTCTATATGATTAATTGATTTTGATTCATGTTATATATGTTAGGATTTTTGAAATTCAAAATTGAAATGAGTTAATCATTTGTCAAAAATCTTGCAATTTTTGTCATTTTACTTTTAGAAAGGCTTTGAATAAGATTTTAGGAGATTTCAAAGAAAGATGGAAACAATCAAAGTATGACAAAAAGTAGGAACCGATTGACCAACCTTGTTACTGTTATTGACCAGACATCTTGAAAAAAAGTAAAGATACTGTAGAAATTCAAATTCTTGGTTGAAAATTTAAACTGGTTAATCAGACCAATCGTTATGGTCAACTAAACGTACAAAAAGGTTTTAAGTTGTAAAAAGCTATCTTTGATCAAAAGTTTTGATTGGTTGATCAAACCAATAATTGTGATCAACCGGTGTGACAAAAGAGTGTGAAGCACAAATAACTGAAGTCTAGCAAAGAGTTTAAATCAATTGAGAGGTCTAAATGTTGTAGTCAACTAGTGCTCCAAAAGAAAAGCTTTCAAATTTTATTTAGAATGTGATTGATCTCTTTATGGAAAGAAAGCAACTCCTATTAACTAGTTGAGTTTTAAAGTCTATAAGAGAGTTTAGGAATTCTTTTGTTAGACACCTTGTACAAAGTAATTTGTGTAAAATAAAATTTTAAATAGAAAAGTGATCAAAAGAGAAAATCAAAAAGCAAGAACTCTAAGTGAGAAAATTTGATATTGTTAAAAGTAAAGCGCTCTAGAGAAAAGTGTTAGGCCATAAGTCTTTAAATGTTACGAAGAATTGTTGTATTCTCGTGAAAGTTTCATGAAAATTTTGTGAGTTCAAATTCAAGGGACTTAGTACTTAAAGAGTTGTCTTCACATTATAAAAGAATAAGTGATTAGTGGATTGAACTCTTAATAGAGGAATCTTATGGAGTGAACGTATATTTGTTTATATTGCTTACTTTATACTTGTTTATTTATGATCTTGTGTTTGATCAATTAGATTTGGGATTGAGTAGATGGTGAGTGAATTTAGTCGATTAGATCTAATTTATTCTTCCTTTTGGGTTGCAATGGGAATAAACATAGTTATCCCTACTAATTTTGATAATATACATCTTATTTTCCCATTCAAACTTCTCCACATACCTCCTATCCTTACAACATCAGTGCTAGAAAAGACTAACCCATCCATGTTAAATTTAAAGTGAGATGAGAGCAAAAGTTCTTATAATACCTAAATATTTTTCTAAATATTTTTTCGCATTGTTATCTCTTAGACTATATATATTAAAAATTCTATTAACACCATTAATTAATACAATTATTTAATATTTGTCACACCTTTGCAAAACATTTATCTCTCTCTTAAATGTTTAGTTTTTGCCTTATCTAGTCAAAATAACAATATATCATTAATTCCAATCATTTAAAATTACTTTTGATACATTAAAAAAGTTGATAGAATGACACAATTCTAAAATGACATTATAGAATTTTGTAGAGACAAACAAACTCTTTTGTGAAAACTAAAGAAGTAATGATTCTTAATAGGCAATAATGTGAAAAAGTCATCAATAGAAAGACATTTTAGGAAAGGGGACAATTATATAGACACACCTTATATTAGACTCATTATGCATAATTAATAAATATATCTTTTAATAATAAACTATGAAACAAATTACTATGTGTAATACAAGGAAATACCACTTTTTAAATTATAAATCTTAGTTTTTGTGTTTTTTTTCATTGATAGTCTATAATGTGTTTAACAAAAGATATGTCCATCTAATGTTTCTTTTCAAGAAAAAAAGATGATAAAGCAAGAAAACAAAATTAGGTTAATGAAAGAAAATTTTGACCAAATATAATATATCTAAGTCTTGAATTATAATTATTTATTTTTTTTCTAAATTTGGATAACTAAATTTAGTGGATTTCAATTCATATGTTTTTTCATTGTAATTCATAATTTAACAATTAAAAATTGAGTACTTTGTATGATGTATTACTTATTTATTTATTTTATAGATTAATGTCAAAAATATTATGAGCCCATAAATTACTATCATAAGAATAAAATTATGTAATTCAACTAATTCAAACCCATCAATTAAAACTTCATCGTTTTCCTCAAGACTTGGAAAAAAGAGAGTTGTTTGTCTTTGAAGCACGAGATGAACCAACTCAAGTGAGCCAACATTCTAATGAGAACTTTCACATACTTGGTTGTCTTGCTTGATAAGAGTTATTTGATGGCCTCGATCTTCTCTTATTTGCTTTAATCCCCTTATTTGGTACAAGGAAGCATAAAAATTTATCATACTGCACTTTAAAAGCTCACTTCATGGAGGTTAAGCTTCGTGTCATACGAGTTAAAGGTATTAAACATCTCTCTTAGGTTGGTGACATGATCTTCCACCATCTTACTCTTTACAAGCATGTCATCCATGTACACTTTCACACTTTGACTGATTTGATTTTAAAACATCTTGTTCACTAACCATTAATATGTGGCTCTTGCATTTTTGAGTTTAAAAGGCATTACTTTCTAGCAATATAATCCTTACTTTGTGATGAAGGAAGTTTTCTCCTAATCTTCCACATGCATAGGGATTTAGTTGTATCGAAAGAATGTGTCCATGAACGTGATGATTTCATAGCCAAAAGTTGCATTTACAGTCTAGTCGATTTGGAGGAATGGGTAATTGACTATTGGGCATGCCTTATTGAGGTTAATGAAGTGTATGCATATATGCCATTTATTGTTTGCCTTTTCGACTATATTTACATTTGCTAGCTAATCCAGGTATATGATTTCCTAGATAAATTAGCCTCTAAGAGCTTTCCTACCTCTTTTTGGATTGTAATGTGCCTCTTTGGGCCATGCTTTGCTTCTTTTGCCTAATGGGATAACTACTTTCATTTACATTTAGGCGATGGGAAGCAGCTATCTTTGGATTAATGCTAGGCATGTCTATCGACAACCATGCAAATACCTTTATGTGATACTACAAAAAAGTTGGTGATCTCATCCTTCAGACCTCCCTTTAGCTTTTCCCCATTTTATGCCATCTTTGAGGGCTCCTTCAGTTTAAGGGGGATCTAGATTAATACTTTAATAAGGACACCCTTTTTGTTGGTGTTGTTTAGTTTATCATTGAGACTTATTGCTTCCATTGCCACAACCTTTCACTTTCCTTTGATCCATGCAACCTGTAATTCTTGTGCCTTAATTTGGTCTCCGTAAGCTTCACTTACACCTTTTAGTGTGAGGAATTTGAGTTTAAGGTGTTTGATAGAAAGAATGGCATATAAAGCTTATAGCCCCATCTTGCTTATGAACATGACCAGCTTAAGGATAGTAACATAATATAGGATAATTGTCTTCTGGAGACAAGTAAATCTATTACTCCTTTTGGGATGACAAATTCACTAGTAAACCCATAATGAGAATAGTTTTCTGGTTGGAGGCCTTTTTTTTTTATGCCCAATTTAAGGAACACATTAAAAATCAAAATGTCCATCGAGCTCCCTATGTCAATTAAAATGCACTTAACATTAAAGTAATTTATTATGGTAGTAATGATTACAGGGTCATCGTAGGGGTAATCTGCACCAATGAAATCCTTATTTGTGAATGTGACAGGAGTCATTTCGACATCCTTAAGGTGCTTTGCTTGAAGGTTAAGAATTCTTCTAATGTATGATTTTTGGGTTACTATATTGCTTCTTTTTAGGTTGTGTCCTTTAATGATCACATGGATGGTTCCTTATAACAACTTAGGGTTTTACTTAAGACAATCCTCAACTTCCTAGTTATGTAGCTTAAATTGGTTTAGTGGTCACATGTCATAAGGTTATGGGTTGTTTATTTGTTATTATCCATGCACCTCTCTTGTGGCATGAGCCATTTCAAATGTGCCTTTTAAGGTGTCTAGCCCATATTAGTTTTTCAATTTTGTCTTTGATCTTCCAACACTCCTTTGTCATGTGTATAATCTTTATGGAATTCACAATATCTTGTTCCATCATAGTGGTTTGGATTCGACTTTATCCTTGTATGTTGTTGGAGAAACCTATGCTATGAAGGAGACATAATTGTTATGTTTAGGGGTGTCAAGACTAGCACTTTGCCACCCCTGGTATTAGTAAAGAGCAACCCCTTACTTGCCAAAGTGGTTGTCTTTATCTCTTCTTTGGGGCCTTTTTTTTTTTTTTATGCTTACTAACTTTGCATTTCCTTTCGTGCAATGCTCACCTCATTTATGTTGATAAACATTTCTACTTAGGTTATCATGTCGACAAAGTTTAAATGTGACCTTTTGGCTAAGGATTCAAAAAAGTGATACTGAATAAGATTGTCAAAGAACATTGCAATTGCCATGTAAGGGTTTAGGTTTTCCACATTAAGCATATTTATGTTAAATTAATTGACAAAGTCACATGAGGGTTTCTTATCATCTTATTTGAATACGAGAAAGATTGTCGAGGTTTTCTTATGTGGTTAACTTGTAACAATTATTGCTAGGGAGCCTTCCTAGTTGATTTAAGCTTGTTATTAAGCATATGTATAATTTTAATTACCACTATTAGGCAACATCTTTTAGTATGGTGGAAAATGCCTTGTATATAGCATTTGAAGTAGAATGAAGGGACATCAATGCTTGAAATTAATTCCAATGGTCATTAAGGCCTTTTTGTGTCATCATAATTATCTAATTTTGACAAGTTAAACTTCTTTAAGACAAGGGCATCCATGATCTCTTGGGAAAAGGGGAATTTTAGGCATCATATAACTGTAGGATGTTGTGGTGGTTTGAAAGCATAAAGAGTCATCATGTCATCTTGCATTTACTTGAGTTATGCTTAAAATAACTCTTAGCTACTATGTGGTAGTGCACCCACCATTTTTAAAGGTTTAGGTTGTAAAGTAAGTTAGTCATGATTTAAGGTCATGGATGGACTCCATGAACATATTTTGTCATTTTGGGAGGCCACAAGGGACACTAGATGATGAATCTTGTCTTTCAGGAAGGTCAAACTCCGTCTAATGCCTCCCCTAAAGAGTTTGTCTTTTCCATTCTTATCAATGAGTGGTAGGTCTTGAATCTTACCCATTATTCATGTATGTTATGTATTTAATGGTTAGGGTAAAGCTACTTATAGGAGTTATTGGGGGTTTTGATAATAAAGGCTTCTTTAGTTGGGCCTACCAAGTTAAGAGGGGCTACCATTAGGGGGAAGTGTGTTTATACCATTAAGAATGTTGTTAATGCAACAATTAATGAGTCAACATGTTCAGTGAGGAGGTTGAGTCAATCCTAAGTAATTACCACCTTTGAGGCTAGTGGTACTAACTACTATGTGTTGGACAATTTTATTAACTCCAAAATGAGTTGTCCATTAAGTGAGTTAAGTGACATAAATGTCAAATTTTGGGAAGTCATTTGCAAGGCACAATTAAGGGATTATTGAGAATTATTATGCTTTATAGGACTTTGATAAGTGGTGTCTTTAAGTAGGAGATAATTAGGAAATGCACGCAACCTGTTATTTCCAAAAATGACGCTAACTGACAAGGGATACTTGCTAAAGAGGACTAATATCAAGACAATGTTGAGTTAGGCCAAAGCAAAGGTCTAATGGTTGAGTCTTAACCAATTCCTGCAAAAGAATACACAATTAAGCATCATAGTTAAACTATGACATTAGCACTCTTATATTTAAGCTAGTAGAAGATCAAAATTTTCAAATAGGTCAATTGAGAGAAAGACTAATATTATCTTTAACAAATGTTAGTCTAACTTATACATATTGTGTTCAAGTTAGTTCATAGGAATGAGCTATAATGTAGATAAGATGAGAGTCATACCTATTACTTTGTAAATTGGATCTTATTCCTTGCTGTAAGGAATAAGGAAAGTGGACTTTTGAACCCTTTTGAGCTTACACGAGTTGGTGGTAGGCTTGAAGGAGGAGCACAAAAGGCCTAATACCATTTTTGGTTCCAATGTAAGGTGGCCTATGACTAGTCTTATGCCTCCTTATCAATTAGTGTTAGACCCATGCAATGCATAGGTTTGTGATGGCTTATGGAGGAGTATCTTGAAATTGTGATCCTTACTTAAAAGAGGAACTAGATGACTAATAGACAATAGACAAAAAGTGCATATTTGAGATGATGTGTGGCTTTCAGAATAAAATGGTTAGTTTTAGAACAAATAGTTCCCATGGAATCTAAGTAAGTATTCTCTTTAATTAACCATGAGATTAGGTGGAAGCAAGAAGGGTTTATTAAGCAATGCTTCACTTCTACAAAAAGTGCCCAAATTTTTTCAATTTCCTTAAGTTTCTAAAATATGAAACTTTAATTAAAGTGACAAGTATATAGTTAAGAGTGCATACAAGTTAGCCCTTTCCATATCATTAGTTGCCTCCATGTTTGGTTTTAGGAATGCCAATACCAAGCCTAATTTGAATGGATAGAAGTATCTAAGGAAGTAAAATATCCTAGGAAAAGTAAAACATTTCATATGGAGGATATATAAAGGATTTTTGCAAGTATGCATCATATTACTGCAAAAAGATGTACAAGTGGATCTTATGTGTGCAATGTGTGGGAATGAAGAATTGTTTTTAAAGCACTAATTTAATGTCTCAAAACCTTTAATATTTAGTTTATTAGCACCCTGGGCTTTCAAGTAAGGGATGTTGTTCATAATGAATACCTTGTTTGGTTTCAATCTATATCAACAATAGGCGATACACAGGCTACTAAAATAGTTGCAATGATAGCACATTCAATTTGGAAAATGATAAACCTAAAGGTCATATAATAAAAGAGTTTTGGTATTTATGATGTGGTACACATAACCATCAAGTTATACTCATAATTCTAGTTAGAAAACTCATTCATTAGGTCCTTTTAAGTTGAAGATACATAAAACCACTTATAAATCACTTAACCAAGGCTACATCAAAATAAACATTGATGCATTAAAGCATGACAACATAAGGGTCTTAGGATGATTTTTAAATATTTTTATGGAACTCTTATATTCATGTATACCAAGAATCTCTTAGACTCCTACTCTCTAGACATTTTGGAGTTATTGGTAATACACATGACCATAAAGAGAGCACATGACATGTCTTTGATGCAAATTGTAGTGGAGTCAAATTGTTAACTTGCAACTAAAGTTATCCTTCAACAAAAATTGCCTATAAAAGTCCAAATAATATATGATATCAAGGTCTTTGCAATTGTGTTTATGTCCTTTAAAATCAAATATCTATTAGTAGGAAGTTCAATGTTGTGCTTATGCTCTTTCACAATAAGTTTTTTCTTGTTTTGGAGAGAATATATAGCAATAAGATAGTATTGAAGTTGTTGATTCACTCATTAATTACAATATGAATCATTTGTAATTATAAATAAAATTATATTTTCTTTTAATAAAATAACAATAATAATAATAAATAATTTACTGAGAGTTGATTTAGAAGTACAAAAATGAAGTAGACAAAAAATTATACTTTTTTTTTTTTCCTTTTACCTTTTTCTCTTTTTTTCTTAACTCAACCTCATCCATTTCGCCAAAAGAAAGTTCCATTCATAGGACTTTGGTGATGGATAGAGCTAACAACTAAAGTGGGTAATTGTTAATTGTTAATGCACCAACAATTAACAATTATTAACCCCTCCTTTTGGCTTTTTTTTTTCTTTTTTTTTATTTCTTTTGGTTGGTTTACATAGGCAAACTTGATATTGGATAGACAACTGATTAATATGAAATAAGAGTTAGGTAATAGACAACTGATTAATATGAAATAAGAGTTAGGTGATAGACAACTGATTAATATGAAATAAGAATTAAGTGAATTTGATTTAATATCTTTAATTGCTTTCCTTAACACATAATTAATGACCGTGATTAGTCTTAAGGTCCCAACAACCATTTGCATTGCCAAGAACAAATAACAGGTTAAGGTAAGATTTTTAATGGAAATCAAAAGAAGTAAATAGGATGCCTAACATTTTTAAACATTGTATTGCTTGAGTAAAGCTCATGGACTTGTAGTCATCCTAGTTCCATTGACCTTTTCTTTCCTCAAATTACAAAATGCTCTTCCTAATTGAACTCAAGCCAAAAATAAAGAAAGAAAGAAAGAAAGAAAGAAAGAAAATGGGAAAAAAAAAAAGGGATAGTTTCCATATCAACATAATTTATGAAATCTAAAAGATATAAAATTAAAAGTTGGAACTCACTTTCATTCTTAAAGAGTTTTAGGATGGTTATAGAGATACTTGAGAGCCATCATATGAATAGTTGAAATAGTTTCAGAACTGGAATATAAAAGGGAGATGATTTGATCAAATAGTTAACCATCACTCAAATGGTATTTTATGCTTCCATCATTTCTTAGAGGTGGCCAAGAAGGTCATTTGTGGACTATTGAAGTAGTTCTTCCTGCACTAATAAGTTTTCTTAGAAATTTGATTACATTTTCTCTTCCATGTAAAATAAAATCAAAGCTCTATATATTCCATGACCTCTTTTACACTGCCAAATATGTTTGTTAAAAGAAAAGGTGTTACTAGACTGAGATTAAAGCTTTAATTAACTTACAACCTAATATGGTAGAGTATGCCTGAAAGATTGATATGCAATGATCTATATTATATTATATTTGTCCAATATTTTGCTTTTATTGGCTAAAAAAATAAAAAATAGAAAAAAAATGTAACAATTAGTTTTTGGCATTTTAACATCTAAGGAAAAATTTTAATATTTTGTTTTTGTAACTTTTAAAAATTTAATGATTTAATGTAAATACACTTCCTCACTCTCATCATTAAGGGTTAGCTGAAACAAACAAGCCCTTGCACATTGGTTGGACCCAACCCAATAAAAACGAGGACTTATTCTGACTTTACAGCCCAAATTGTTCGATAAAAAGGTTTGTTGCCCTTTTCTATTTCCGTGTTCCCCAAGTGAACTGCACATTTGTATTGACTTTGACTTGACTTACCGGTTAGGGTTCATTGGCGTCTCTGACTTTCCCTCCAGTAGCATCGTCAATAAAAGGTAAAGCGGTGAGGCACAGCCCGGCAGCCACTTCAAACAAACAAACAAACAAACAAATAAATTCCAATTAAAGAAAGCTAAAGATTCTAAAGACGCAGGAGGAGACTTGAGCCACTGCAGAAGCAGAGTTCAAGACGACGATGCCGACTCTCACGAAGCTCTGCTCAATGCAAGAAGCGTCCCAACACAACACCAAGGACGATTGCTGGGTCGTCATCGACGGCAAGGTTCTGTTTCTGGACCGCTTATTTCAACCTCAAAGCACATAAGTTGCCTTTGTCTAGTATTGGAATCTGATTGATACTTTTGTTTCCCAATTGTAAAATATCCCTTGCCAGGTTGCTCTAATGATCGTTTCTTAATGCTACATAAGATGACATTATATATTTATACGCGTGTATAGGTTAGGAAATTTCCGGATTAAGCTGCTGGTTGATGTTGTTGATCGACATCTTATGCTAGAGTTGAAGTTTGCTGATTGCAAAAGTTGGATGGCAGATGCTCTTTCGTATTTTTGGTATATTTTTGTTGGTCTTCGTTATTGGATCTTCAATAGCTCTAGCTATAGTATTCATGGCTTCAATTTTGAATGCAAATGCTTTGCTGTACTAACATGCAGCAGGCTGACAAGCCACATTCTTCTATGTTCATGCGTACAACTTGAAATTCTCGTGTGAAGAGTGAAAGGAAAAGTATTTTTGCAGGCTTAGATCTTTTGTCGATTGCCATTTAGTATATACAGCTTGCAGGTTTCAGAATTTGTTTTCCATTTATATTTGATCTGTAATTGATTTAAAACAGCTAAAATGTGACATTGATGGCTAGACTCAGGGCAACTTGCCTGTAAGCTAACGGCAGTATCTGTTTGGTGTATGTTCTAGTGCACGCTGCCACTACCACTACAAAGATTCTTCTCATTCTTACAGACTTTGTGAGAGCTGTTTTTGCTTAGTTGTAAAACTTCTACATGAACTTCTTCTTGTAGGTCATTGGGCTTCATGCCTCCACAGTGCATCTTACTAGTCTTTACTAGCACTTATATGAATCTTACATGCTTCCTGCCAAAATTACAATTAAATAGAGCAACACAAACCCCTTTTTGTATGCAGCCTCATGTACCAAACTTGCACTGTATTTCTATAGTGACAAGCACACAACTGGGGACTTTCTCTGTTCAATGTGTGCAAAATTATTTTATTCCTGTTTATCTGTGGCAATTGTTGCTTGTGAGTGGAGGCATTTGTGTAGACTTTGGGTTTGAGTACATATTTCTCAATAGATTGAACCACATATTGCCTATTCTGTTATGAAGTCAAGGAAGGCTCTGTTACACAAGACATTTGCTTCTATGTTGTTCATAATAATAATGGGTAAGGAAGAGTAAGTTGGCAGGTCATAACTCAGTTGTTTGCTGCCAATCTAAATTTTGTTGTTTTTTTCTCTTTTCTGGAACTTTGTTTTCCTTCAGTTGACAGAATAGCTGCTGGGGCTATACAATGACCTTTTAGCCATAGTATATAATGAACTAAGTTGGATTGTGTTCTGATTTAAATGGCCATTATTTATTTTCTTTTAGGCGTTTAACTAAACACCTTCATTCTATAGCCTTATGGTGAGAAGAATAAAACGTTTTGTTTGAAAATTCTCTTGAATTCTTGTGGTAGATTAATATTTGTATGTTCTGAATTTCTGTTCTATGGTTCAAGTTCAAAGTCCTTTCTTTTGAATTATGGCTTCGTGTCTTAAAATAATTGATTCTGTTGTGGTTGAATGCCTTTCTATTTGATGTTCTACTTTTTGCTTAAATGAACCAAGAAATATGATCAACATGTCTGACTTCTGAAAAGTACTAAAACATCTTTTCCTTCTTTATGCTCAGATTTACATAAAAACTCTTTTTGTCAATTCCAGGTATATGATGTGAGTTCGTATATGGATGAGCACCCAGGTGGAGATGATGTGCTACTGGCTGCAACTGGTAACTTTTTCCAAATTTTGTTTAGGGTTACATTGAGTTTAATGCAGGTGGCCTTGAAATTGTCAATCTAATTGAAATGTTTGATTTCTCTGAAGGAAAAGATGCAACAGATGAATTTGAAGATGCTGGGCACAGCAAAACTGCAAGGGAACTGATGGACAGCTTTTTCGTTGGTGAGCTTGACCCATCCGCACCAATAATTCCAGAACTTGAAATTTCCTCAAAGAAGCAAACATTTGAGAACTACAGTCAAAAGCTCAAGGACCTGTCAAAGCAATATTGGGCTGTTCCGGTAGCCATGGTCGGTATCTCTCTGGTGGTTAGCATCCTGTACCTGCATAAGAAGTAGCAGGTTGAGGCTTCCCTTAAGCTGGAAGCAATTTTGGTCACAAAATTTTCATAACTTGGGGCCATTAATTGACATAAGCGGCCCTTTGATACTCTTTTATTTTTCTGGGATTGGAAAGTGAAGCACAGATGGTCTTTTGATTAGACATGTCATAGCATGCGATTGAAGGGAAGCATCCATTGCAACGCCATATAACTCGACTAAAGTATAAGAGTTATGAATTGGATTAATTGGTATTTGTTCAGTTAGCATCTGGCTCTCTTTAAAATCTAAATGAGAATTCAACTGATTGTATAACTTTTCATTTTGTTTTCGGGTTAATCCCCAGAAAATAAGAGAACTTTTTGTTTTGTATGAAATCTCAGACTTTTTTTTTTTCTCTCTACATCTAGCCTGTTCACTTGTGTGCGAATTTTGTATATAAAACTTTTATATAAAGAAATGAAAGTAAAATGCATAGTTACTAAATTCATATTTTTGAATTAAAATTGCATTTTATTAGTTAAGTGTGATTATTAATTAATTTCTGCATAAGGTTTTTGAAATCAAGTGGCCAATTTACAATTCCCGACATAGGTATGTAGTTCAAAAATATAGTTTTTATTGAGGGGGAAAAATTCTCGGTGTCTTTAGAGAAATGGCAAAGAGGATGGGGACGCAAAGTATGCACATTAGTAAACAATATTTTTATTCTAAAGCGAAAAAAAAAAAAAAAAGTAATAAATTATTTTTGACCATTTACTTGACTATGTACTAAATTAAAGTCCAAAGAACTAAATTCTATAGTCCGTGCATATTCAAACGATATAGTAAATTCATTACGTAGATTATTTTGATCAATATGATGACAATTTTTATTTAATATATTATTTTTTTAATTCATATGCTAAATTAAAAGCAGATTAAATCATGTACTTATTGATTGAATTTTAATGTGCTAACATTAATTGATTATTATAAATATGTATTTATTCTTTTATTTTGATCATTGTTAATTGATATATATATTGTCAGTATTTTGAGTTATTAAAAAATATTTTTATAATTAATTATGATAATTTTTATGTTATGATTGTTGTTATCATACAAATTATGATACTTTGATTTAGCTATACATAAGATAAGTATTTTAATTTTTTTATTCAAAAAACTCAAATGAAGTATTTGAATTTGAATTATCTTTATATGATAAGTATATTACTATGACACTTGTATTTAATTTTTAATTTCATTATGTTGCTAACTACTCTGTTTAAGTATTGAAAGAAAAAGTTTATTGGAGTATAAAAAGTTGTTGGTAGTGCAAAATTTAAAGTCAACCAAGAAATTATTTTGGTACAAATTTTTTCTTACTTGCAAAGACAACTAATAGTGGAGTAACCTCATTTTTTTGTACTAACAAAATTTGAAAGAAAAAAAGACAAATAGGGAAAAAAAATCATGGTAGAGTCACTCAAAATGATATTATATTACTTATAGAAATAAAGTTGCTAAAAGAAAATAAAAAAAAAAATTGTACATAAAGTATTCAAAATTTTTTTAATTTGTGTAAATTCAAATTATTTAAAGAATGTATCTTATTAGAAACTCTTATTTCTTTTTAAAGAAAAAAATTTAGAACTAATATTTATGAAGATTTAACATTATTTTAAAAGGTTTATATTAGACAAAATAATTTTAAAAATAATTTTAAAATGTAAATAATAATCTTGAAAATTTTTAATAGGTTGAGTCATTTAATTATGTCAATCATTCATAGTTCAAAAAGTAAAAATAATGTTTCAAAAAAAAAAAAAGACAACTAACCTGATATTCCATATCAATAGTTCAATTCTTTCCAAAGGTTAGAAAACCTTCAAGAATATATAATAGCCTAGAAAAACAAACAAAAAAAATTGAGACAAATCAAGAAGAAGAAAATTGAAAAAGTTTTCTTAATTTCTTTTCAATTATATTGAGTTATGTGTACTTAATAAGAAGAAAGAAGTAAATTTTTTAAAGAAGTAATTTTTTATAAAAGTGTCATTCTAAGTAATAAGGAGAAAAGATTTAGTGTTTTCAATATGTAAAATAAGAGTTAATGTATACAAAGTAAATATGTGTACTTAAAAGATTGTAAGCAATGACAAGGATCTTTGTGTGTGTTAATATTACTTTTCTTCTAGTGGAATAATATAATAATGGAGTTGAAACTTTTAAAGAGGATTATTCAAATTTCTATAAATTGTCATATTTCATTGCTCTTTCTCTCTTAATCTTGCTTATTATTATTCATCAAGACACATAATACAATTTGTTTGTTTGTTTTGTGATTGAACATTTTCTCTTACATACACTGATTTACATATTGCACTTATTATTCATATTGAAATCGTTTTTATTTAATCACATTAATGCAATTCATAGATACATATCCTTGCAACTTAAATCACCCCTGTTGTTAAGTGACACTTAATGTATATGGTTTTTGGGTAATGAGGTGTATTAAATACAACTTATAATTCTTCTAATACTTTCATAATAATTATTTTTTACTATTATTATGGACATAAACTTAAAAAGCTAAATCATAAAAATTTATGTATCTTTATTTTTATTATAATTATTATTGTACCAAAATAATCAGTTTAAATCAAAAGGTTTAGTGGATCAATCACAAACATCTTGCAATTCTTTCTTAATTTGATGCCAAAAAGGAAATTCTAATCAATTGAAGGACTTTGAAGCCTTTGAAACAATTACAAACAAGAAGTGAAGATACAATCTTAACCCAAAAGTTAAAATTGATATTATAAAAGAATATAAAATTTTCATTGAGTTAACTTTTTTTTCCTAGCATTTTGACGAAGATAAGATGCCAAGAACAAATGTTATTACTTTTTTATGGAAATTGTTCTCTTCAATTTTTCTCTATGAAATAAAGAAATTGACCCAATACAAAACTTCAATGCAGAGTTAAATGTAAAGGATTGTTGTCATTCCTACAAGGATAAGAACTAAAGATTTGAGAGAGTTAGTGATCAAGAAAATGCTTATGACAAGTGATATTAGTCATTCATGTAGGCTTTTATTGGTGAAAATTGTGGTCCAAAAAGATGCTGTACCTTTCTTTACAGTTAATGCTATTAAGAAGTCTAAGAGTTGAAGTAGGAGCTACATAGTAGTTAAAATGGATATTATAGGAGAATCTAAAATTTCCTTTGTGTTGACACTTTTTCCTAAGTGTTTAAAGGAGGATAAGATGTTGAGAACAAGCCTTATTACTTATTTACTATAAAAAAAAAAAAGTTTCAATGGAAATTATTCTTTTAGATTTATGTCTAAGAACCAAAGAAATTGACTTAATACAAAACTCTAATTTAAAGTTTGAGAGGATTACTATCAATCCTACAAAGATATAAATTAAAGAATTTAATGGTCATCAAGAAAAGACTTATGTTAAGTGATATTGGACATTCAAATGGGCTTTTGGTAGCAAAAGATTGGGTATACCAACATATTCTACCTGTTTGTCCTTAGATGTTGCTAAGAAAGCTTAAAATGTTTATTTTGTTATTATCACAACCTATGACATAGATAATTAAAAACAAGTTAGACTTTAAAAGGTCGACGATCTCAAAATGTTATCCTCATTGATAGGTGGATTAAAGAGTTAGAGTAGCACAAGCAATTGAAGCTTGGGGATATTATTATGTTAGGGAAATGTGAGAGCCCAAAATTAAGGAAAAATTCAAGTAAGGTTTAAGTAAGTAACAAACTTGCAATCTTGACTTATTTTGACTTTTATTTATGTTCTTTTTACCCTTTCCCTTTCTCTTGGATTCTCTTCCTATTTTTAGTAACTAGAACCTCTAATTTGGATGATAATGAACTTTTAGATTTTTTTTTTTCATCTCCTCATTCAACATAACATCATTTACAAGTTCTAATGATAAAACACTACTAAAGATAGACTTAATAAGTGAAATCTAAAAAAATTCCCAAAAATTAGCTAATGTAATAGGTAATCATAACTTGAGAACCTCATCATCAAACTCAATGCTTATGCCTGACAACTGATTAATGAGACCTTAAAACTTATTCAAGTGGTCAGTAACTGAACTCCTTTCTTCATATCTTAACTGTATCATTTTTTTGTTTTTAACAAAAATGACTTATTATTATCAAATATTGATACATATTATGTCTTAATCTTACTCCACAAGTCTGTACATATGTCTTATTACAAATGTGATTGTAAATATTATCATCAACAAATTATCATATAAAACCACAAATATATTTATGTTCAAAATCTCATTCTTCATCAATTTTATACTCAATTTTACCAATAATAAATATTAAAAAATTTAATTTCTTCATAAATAGGAGATCTTTCATTTTATTTCTCACATTCAACTTCATTATTCAAACAAGGTAAACACACTAATCAGTAGCTTTGATACTACTATGATAAAATAAGGGTCAACGAGGTATAAATAATCCAAGTGACTTTTTTTGCTTACTTAAACCTATAAGGAGATGATTGAATAACAAATATGGCAATTAAAGCAATCATACAAGAAATCACATTAATTTTGATGTAGAAAACTCTTACAAATCAAAAGGGGAAAAAAAAAAAATCATGGGACACTTTAATTCAAATCGACTATAATCAACACGTGAGTGAAATAAAGGTATACAACCTCAATTACATCAAACAAATTGAAAAAAAAAATTTAGGACCAAAATAGACCAATCACAACTCAACAAGCAAACCTTAAATTGGCAATTCAACTATTCAAAATGAACTTCCAAATGTCTCCTACTAGCCAACCAAAATTCAACTCAATTGGACCATGGATTAATGTTCATCCAAATGGTTTATTCAAATTCTCACAGATGAAAGCAAAGAAAGTTATCAAAATTCAAAGATTTTAGTTTTGAAGCAAAAATCTATCCTTGTAGATCACCAAAACATGATTCAACTATCATAATAAAGATATATATATGTCATTTATTTACTGACCGAAATCAATTCAATTAGACCACAAACAACCTTCTAATTGTGGATTGATCAAAACTACATACAAAAAAAATGCTTAAAATGCAAACTTATAAAACTAAAGAAAACTTGGACTTATAGCACTTAAAACCTAATCTTTATTGTTCCAAAATCAAGAAAAAGATGTCCTCTATTAGTTATTTAAGTTTCAGCACAATTAGACGTTATTTGTCCTTTAATCCATAAAATATAAGAACACTATCTCAAGATAAAAATTTTAGTGGCCACTCAACTCTCATTTTATCTCTCCTTTTAATGCCCTTTTGTCTTTCTTAATTTGGTTTTCAACAGATAAAGAGGGGTACCCTCATTAAATATTTTTGATTTACAAGTCAAAAATAAATATATTTAGCTTACAACGCTTGGATTCTTATACCATATTAAAAGGAACCAATAAATCCAACATATTAGACTTCTTCTAAGACCTATATAACTCATTATTTCACTTTTTTATTCTTAATCTTATTTTGATACCTTAATTGTTTATGTCACATAATGAAAGTCTCTTAAAGAAATTAAAAAAAAATATCAATTGATTTCAAAAATTTAAATAATTATAAACAACTTCTTGTGTTAACATAATTTATGATTGAGATTATACCAAATGTGTAGTTTTTGTCACTCTTTATTTTTTTCTTGTGATCAAAAGCAGAGAAATTTTCATATAATTTAAGGATCATGTCCAATATATATATATATATATATTACTGTTTGATTTATGAAGTAGTATAAACATAGAAATCTAAAAATTGTCTCTTGATGTAAACAGAAAGTAGGAAGATATAGACACCTTTAAGTAATGTTTTAAAAATAAAACTAATTATTGTTCAAAAATTTTAGATATTTTAGTGTCAATTAGTTTAACTCGATTCAACTATTACATCAAAATTTAATAAAAAAATTAATTTTATAAATTAATATAAATAATTATATATTTATTATAAGATAATAAATTTCAATATATCAAAAATTTTACTTATCTAACATAATTCTTAAAAAATAGCAAAAAATGTCTCAATATTGTTTTCTTTTTTAATTATTAAAAACTCTATCGAATTGTAATTTATACGGTAAAATGGTTCTCATTCTATAAATTTTTTACACCCTTCGAAGATTAGAACATTAGAGTTTAAAATAAAATTTTAAATTTTTAATCGTAATGTCGTTTGAAATAACGTGTGTCTCGTAATAATTTTTTACTCACAAATCATCAAACGGAGCCGTCTGCCCGCCAATACCTTATCAGGGAAGCCCACGGAGCTCAACCCAAAACAAAGCGCGGAAGAGAGTTGGCACAAAAAAGAATAGAGTTCGGGTCCCGGGCTTCCGACGATGGCGGCGCAGCAGCACCTTCAGGTGCAGAAGAACACGCTGTACGTGGGAGGACTGGCGGAGGAGGTAAACGAGGCCATACTCCACGCGGCCTTTATACCGTTCGGGGACATCAAGGACGTGAAGACGCCGTTGGATCAGGCCACCCAGAAGCACCGTTCCTTCGGATTCGTCACTTTCCTCGAGCGAGAAGACGCTGCCGCCGCCATGGACAACATGGACGGCGCCGAGCTCTACGGCCGCGTCCTCACTGTCAATTACGCCCTCCCCGAGCGCATCAAGGGTGGTGAACAGGGTTGGGCTGCACAGCCTAGTATGTCCACTTTCTCCCTATCTTCTTTTCTTACAGAACCCTAACCCTGGCTATCTTGTCATTTACCTTGAAATGATTTAGTCAATCGTTGGGCTTGCGGTAGTGTTGAGTTAATCATGCATCGTGCTTTCATAAAAGAAGTTTTGATTGATCATTGAGAAGCAGATTGTAGGGATGGATTTCACACGATTCGAATTAGGGAGTTGTTTCGCTTGGTTTCATGTGGGCTTAGTACTCTATGCAATTTTTGAGTATGAGCTCACTGCCATGATGTTGTTGGTAATGAATAGTCTTCATACACATGGTAGGTATCTTTGGCTTTGGTATGACTGGTTGGGATGCTAGTTGGGTAGGTAGGGCGGTTTTTTCCTCTCATTCTGGGGTGTTGAGGCTTGGGTGTTGTTTGCAAATTTTTCATTTCTGTAATCATAGACAATACTTTCTTGAAGCAAATTCATTGTGTATGTGATGCAACGATGATCTATGTTTGCTATTTGGTCATGGTTAGAGATTCGGAATTCGTTCTTGTAATGGTATTTTGAGATTTTGGATGTTGGTTACTCTGTGTCCAAAAAATCGTCCTTATGCTTGTGAGACTGGCTCTGTCCATTAATTTTGCAGTCTGGGCGGATGCTGACACCTGGTTTGAGCGGCAGCAACAAGAAGAGGAAATGCAGCGAATTCAGGCAGAAAACAAGGCTGCAATGCAAGCTGCAGAGGAGTTGCATAGAAAGAAAATGGCACAGGAAAAAGAGGGGGAAAAGGAAGATGAAACAGAGATCAAGGACGACCCAATGGCAATGGCTGAAGCGGAGGTTTTGAAACAGAATAATTCTTAGCCACCAAAGACAACATTCAGCATAACAATCTTTATGCTGTAACTGAATTTTTTTTTTTTAACATTCTCAACATCCTATGAACATTCCAATGCCCTTGTAGCTGCTCCACTTTTGTTGAATTTCTGTAACTTTCCAAAAGTCTCTTAAAGATCTTACGGGTGGAACTTTCACTGATATTTGTGTAAATGAGCAAATGGCATTTAGGCAGCTTCTCTTAATGGTTCTCTCGTGTGTGTTGTGGATATCTTAGCCAAATATTCACGTTTGAACTCCGTTCTCACAGTCCTTGTGAAGGTTTGAAGTTGACTAGAAAGTACGGCTAGTGTTACTTTGATTGCCGGGGACGGTGATTATGCTCGTCTCTGTTTTCTTTGACCCATCAGCCCTTGAACGCATTGACTTGAAGAAATGATGGGTTTTAAGTCAATCTAAACAGACAAGCTACGAGAAGGGATGGAGTAATTGGAGATACTGTCATTCATATTTGATAGATTTATTCCAAATATAAGCGTATGTTAATGTCCCAGTGCATGAGACTTCGAGACCATCTTGCATAGGCTGGATATGCTACCGTATATTTGTTGGATTAAGGTATGATACACAGCTTTATGTTAATTGGCAGGCTAAAATAACTAAAATAGAATAAATCTCACAAGTTGTTACCTAGTTAAAGCCCTGAGTCAATTGAGTTTCTGGGCAAGGACCTGCTGGCATGTGATGCTTGCTAAAATTAATAAATGAATAAAAAGAAAAGAAATAAAAGAAAAAGGAAAATTTTATCTTACTAAATGGTGGTACTTCAATCTATGCTAACCCACGATACAATACTGTATTTTCTCCTCCTAAACAGACCGACGATAGCATTGCAGTTTGCTTGTTAGTCATAGTTTTGAGCAAGTTTAAACGTGTACGACCCCAAGATCTGGTCACTGAGTTACAGGAATACAGAACCTCAATGGTTGTTATTTCATTGAACAATACCCTTGAAGAAAATTCTCAAGTGCTCTCTCTCTCCCCCACTTTTGTAATTCTTTTGCTTTGGTAGACTGGTGGCATGTACTCACAAAATATAACCAGACAATATACGTAGGAAAACAAAATATGTAAGAAAGAGATGTCCTCAATCATGCAGAAGTTCTCTTGTATTTCAGCATAGCATCACAGAGCTTCACAGCATCTAAGTTGTCTCTAACATTATGCACTCTTACAATGTTTGCCCCTCCCAAGACACCAGCAGCAACTGAAGCAACAGTGGCAGGATCTCTGTCAGTTGCAGCCGCATGGGAACAAATTTCACCTAAAAATCTCTTTCTCGAAGGTCCTAATAATAAAGGAGCATGAGACACAGCAAAGCTCTTCCGTGCAATCTCCGATCGAATGGTTGGTAACTTTGTGAGGATTTCCAAATTGTGCCATGTATTCTTTGAAAATCCAAGACCAGGGTCAACAATAATCCTCCAAGCTGGGATACCTGATGCTTCTGCATCTGTAATTCGCATATACAATTCTGAGGCAACCTGCTGACAACAATTTTCATACTGCAAGTTGTCATTATTCTGCATTGTAGTTGGGTCTCCTCTCATGTGCATTAAAACATAAGGAACCTCAAGGCCAGCAACGACCTTAGTCATGTTAGGGTCTAACCGACCACCAGATACATCATTGATAATGTGAGCACCTTCACTGGCTGCTTCTGAAGCAACTTCAGAGTAGAAAGTGTCCACAGATACCAGCTTTCCATCCATCTCAGGCATCTTTACAACAGCTTCCAAGACAGGGATTAACCTATCTAATTCCTCTTGAGGAGATATCCTAGAGGCCATTGGCCTTGTTGATTGTGCACCCAAATCGATCATATCTGCTCCTCCTGAGATCATCAAACGGACCTGAGAAACTGCATCCTCCACAGACTGGAACTTGCCTCCGTCACTGAAACTATCTGGTGTCAAATTAAGGATACCCATTAATGAGGTTTTCTGTGACCAATCCCACAACCGATTTCCAATGGGTAAAACTCTAGACATCCCTTCCTTTCCAATGAAGCATTCACCACCCAATTTCTCCCATGATTCAAACAGTCCACCAGAATGTATTGACAAAGAATGCCAACAAGCAACTGTATCATTTTCAACATCCGAACCCAGTAAATCAATCAAAGGAGCCAACACAAATGGTCTCTCCCAAATTCTCTCGTGGGGAACAGTAAGTACATCAGAATTAACCCTGAACTTCCCATAGAATAATATATCCAAATCAATTGGCCTAGGACCGTACCTAATCCCGTCAGTACGACCCATGTCCTTTTCAATTCTTTTCAACACTCCCAACAATTCATGGGGCCCGAGTTTGGTAACAGCTCTAACGGCAGAGTTAAGGAACCGAGGCTGGTCAGTCACATAGGCAGGCGCTGTCTCATACAAGCAAGCATGTCTAGCAATACTGATCCCAGATTTCCTCATCAGCTGCAATGCTTGGTTGAAATTGTGAATTCTGTTACCCAAATTGCTTCCAAGAGCAATTACCACTTCCTGCTCTTGCGAATGAAGTTGTACACCAATATCCGGAGATGAATGAATATGGCACAATGAAAATCCTGAAAAGAACCCCAATCAATCATCAATTTCACTGAATTGGGTATCCTCCATATTGCTCAAAAAAACATGGAAAAGTGCACTAAGAGCGCAAACACAGCTAACCGCCATAACCATGACCAACATTTAGGAAGCAAAGGGATCCAGTTCATCACATATTGTCTGACAGCGTCCGAAATCAACAAAACAATAAAGGAAAAAGTGACAAAAACGAGGCAGAAGCGAAGTGAACACTGATTGATACCAGCAAAGGGCTTCAAGGAATCACGAAGCCGTCTTTTGGTGGGTGGCGCCAGCTGCTTGAAAAGGTTCATCAGGGACAGTTGTTTCCTTGAGTTGATGTGGGTGGCGGGTTTTGAGGGGGGATGCAACCGAGACACCATAAATACGGCAAGTGTGTTGGGACTCGGACATACGATAAACGACAGCAAGCCTCGGTAAAAACAGAGAATACGGCGTCGTATGTTTTGAATACCATATCCTCTGTCGTTTAACGCTGGTTTTTATTTGTCAGCGCAAATCACTTTGGGGTTCCTCATATTTGACCCATAAACTCCGACAGGCGCCGCCGAAGATATCAATCGGACCGCCTCACAACCCCGATTTTCACCGCCATCCTTCCCCAAGGCAGACTCCAATACAAAGCCAGCCGTAGCCGCTGGTCTCTGCTCTATTTCTGTCTTTCTCATTTCCAGCTTGTAATTTAGGGTATTAGTTCTGTATATTTCACCGTTTATGCCGTATCGGAATTTGATCTGTAAATACTTATTGGGGCAATTTTCTGGTTGTGAAGGGGTTTCCGGATCCGTTGCCATTACAAACCGGGGAAGCACTCGGCTTTTACTCTTTTCTTCTCGGTATTTACTTATTGGATAGTTCCTTGAGCTGTATCCTGAATATTGAACATAACAATAAGCTTTTGTCTGCTTTTGAACAATGTGACGTTTTTGATATATCATGGAGGTGTTTAGTTGTCGTGTTTCGGTCTCTTTTTGCATTATCTTGGTCAAGAATTGTATGAATCAGAGAGTTGTGATGTTGATGGATTTAAATATGAGGCATAGTGCTTTAAATGGGTATTTGCTGAATAGAGTGGTTGCTAGGCTCAATTGAATGTTAAGGTCCCAGGTGTGGTTTGCACCAATGGACTGGGAAGAAAAGAAAAAAAAACAAAAGATAATAAATGAAGAAAAAATATATATGGAATGAGAGCTGATGCCAATTTGGGCTTGGTAGAATCAAAAAGGGAGGATCAATTGGCTTTTATGTGGCTGGTTTGTGAACCATAGGTTGTTGCCTGTTTTTGATGTGTCAGCCGTGGTGTAATTGAATGAAGGGCAAGTCTTGGCAAAGTGGTAAGGTTACCCTATTATGAGCTGGAGGTTCAATTCCCATAAAAAAAACCCTTTTGTAAAAGTAAGGTTGCCTGCATTTGAACCTTCCAAATCTCATAGTGTGGGATCTTCGCAGATTGAAACACCTTTTTCTTGCCCGTGGTGTAATTGCATGTTGATTGGCTTAAATTGGCTTTGTATTGAGTGGTCCCATAATTGATTGAAGTGGAGTAGATTGCAATGCTTGATTATTGACATTTTCATGATTATGGGATGTTGGGATGCATTATTGAGCTATATGATGCTTCTCAAGTGCTCATGAATTGAATTAACCAGCTAATAACCAAGCCTTCGCCTGATAGTTGTCATGCTTTCTGAAGGGATTGGCTGCATGTAACTCTATAAGTGTCCTAGGAATTCCTCTGTAGCATGGATTTGTGAGGAGTGGGAAGGAACATGCGTATTTATTTATGTTGGGGTGTGTTTGAGTGTTCTCTTGGTTTAGTTGATCCTAATTTTGATGGATGGCTCCTTGTGAGATATGAATAAAAATGGAAAATTGAACTCAAGTGAGAATGAATTAATTGTGATTGTAACAGTGGATGGGATGGAATGTAAAGGTTGAGTTTAATTAAACTTAAAATTGAAACTACTGCATTTGTGGCACAGGGAAATAAGTCCTAATTATAGGGTAAAGCTTGCTGGATTTTTGTCTTAAGAAAAGAAAAGAAAAGAAAAAAAATAAAAGAAAGATATGAATGGATAGCAATTTCCTTTTGTTAGGATTTGAGTTAGGTTATGTTTAAAATTTGGTCATAACTAAAAGCAACTTTAGGCGAGATTTAACAACCTGAGTTGGTTGTGTTGTCTGATAGGTGCAATGATTGAGGGTGCACGAATCAAGCTGAACGGGTGGCAACAGGCGGCTGTTGCACTTGGTTCAGCAGTGGGTGCATTACTAGATCCACGAAGAGCAGATTTGATAGCGGCTTTAGGAGAGACAACTGGGAAACCTGCTTTTGAAAGAGTTCTCGAGAGGATGAAGAAAAGCCCTGAAGGCAGGGTCAGTCTCTTTCTCCGAATTCTTTACATTCCTTTTTATAGTTTATAGTTTATGCCTGAATTATCCACTTTGGAGATTTGATAATTATATTTTTGTGGTGCCTCTTGGGATGTTGAGGTGGAGTTGTATTTTTCATGGGTGTTTAATGATTTGAGCTGCCATTGCAATAAACCATTTGTTGTTCCCATTTCTCTTTGCATAAAACTAAGAATTTCTTTTGCAAAGTGCTGGGAAACCTCTATAATTTGCAGGTCATTATTTTGGAGACTTGAAATCTTTGCATTTTTTCTGGAGCTTCTTTAAGATAAAATCTCTGTATCATTTTTCTTTCTGGATATTTTCATAGAAGTTGTAGTAGATGGTGGGAGATTGGACCTGGTTTATGATATGGATTGCAATTTTTTTAGCTTTTTTCTCTCTATAGTTGTAAATTGCATCAGGAGATCTACTGCTAGTAAAGTTTTAAGGTGAAAATAGTTGTAAATTGCATATGAAATATAATATGTATTATGTCATAATGCTCAGTGATTGATGACCATGCAGTGCGTTATCTGTTTTATGTTATAATGCTCAGTGATTGATGACCATGCAGTGCGTTATCTGTTTTATGTTATAATGCTCAGTGATTGATGACCATGCAGTGCGTTATCTGTTTTATGTTATAATGCTCAGTGATTGATGACCATGCAGTGCGTTATCTGTTTTATGTTATAATGCTCAGTGATTGATGACCATGCAGTGCATTGTCTTAGAAAAATGAGAACTTTTGTGAAACTTGGCACTTGCTATCTGTTGTTGAAGAGGATGAGGGATAGGATGCATGTCTCTAAGAAATATAGGAGTTCTAGGATACTGAAATTTGGAATGATGCATCATGCTGATATTTTCCTAAACATATCTGGTGTTAGTGATGTTTTAATCAACTTCAGCTAAGCAGCCTTATGTTCCTTAGGATTTGCTTATGCATGACACTGAAGCCTTTTTTTTTTTTTATTAAAGAAAAGCCTATTGTAAAATGAGAAAAGATTCTTTGTAAGAGTACTGCATGAGAGTCTGCATGCACATATCTGTTGAATAAATTATTTGTTACATTCTAATATTGTTCATTTAAACAGGCAGTTCTGTTGGAGAAACCACGTGTCCTATCACCGCAAGTGGCACATGCATGGGACCTGCCAGCACACACATTTGGTGCTGCCTATGCAAGGTTCATGGGATCCAGGAACTTCTCCCCAGATGACCGGCCGCCAGTCCGGTTCATGGACACAGATGAACTAGCTTATGTGGCCATGCGGGCACGGGAGGTGCATGACTTCTGGCACACCCTTTTTAACCTTCCCACTAATTTAATTGGTGAGTCAGCCCTTAAGGTGATAGAGTTTCAGCAGATGCACCTTCCAATGTGCCTGATGTCTGTTGTGGGTGGCACATTGAGATTTAATGAGAAACAGAGGAAATTATTCTTACAGCAGTACCTGACCTGGGCCCTTCAAGCTGGTACACAGTGTACAGATCTCATGTGTGTATATTATGAGAAGCACTTTCATGAGGATTTGGAGGATGTCCGCAGACAATGGGGGATAGTTCCTGCACCTGTTGCTTCTAAACACAACGTGTCTTGATGTGGGCAGCTGTGCATGGAACTACTACCAACTAGGTGAATGAGTACTGTCTCAACAATTTTTTTTTTTTTCTTCAATTTTGGGTTACAAATATAACTAGATTTTCCCGAGTTTTGGGCAAAAAAGGGGTAAAGCTCTTCCTAGATGAAGGATTTCTATTTTAAGTACACTTGAAAGAAGACTAGGTAATTTCCTAGTAAGACTATGAAAGATCACTTACCTTTGTTGCAAAACAAACATGTCTGAGTTAATATCTTGCGATTTTAGAAGTCTTGTGGGGATCCGTACATAAGACTCTTATCTTATGGTCCATTTTCTTGCAGGATTGAGCAATTTTTACTTTGGTGCCACCGACATGAGTTGTGTTGATGTCTTAGGCGATACAGTGATTATTTTTCTAGCCATAACAGGGATGCTAATAGCAGTTAATACTCGTGTGCCGTTAACTGAGGACTGTCTCTTTAAGTGTGGAGGAAAGCTACATGATGCTTTTAGTTCTCTGGATTGCAGGGTAATTTGTTAAGGTTTGATTGGGGTGTTCAATCCATTAACTACAAATAAGAACAAAATTAGTTTCTACTAAATGTAAAATAATTTATATTATATAGGTAATATTTTATACAGTATAAAAAGTTTTTATATGAATATTTACTATTTTAGTCATCAAATTTCTCTTGTCAAAGGGTTTTATAAAGAATGATATATCCTTTTATGATGTTTTGAAGATGGTTGAAAAGCAATTTGTAGATAAATTATGTGGTTAAACTTCGAGACTATTTGCCTCAAGTGCCTGTTGCTTATGTAGTTTTCTAATACTAGGAAGCTTGCTACAAGCTTTCTTATAAGATGTTTATCCTAATCTCAGTGAAATATACATCATCCTTGCTAAAATGCATCAGTGTTACATCAAGAGCTTCAAGCTTGCACTTTCATTCTCCTTTGGTAGCAAAGTTCTCTTTGTCTCCCAATACGAGTGATGACACGTTGAGCCATTACTTGGAGTTCTCTTAACTTTTAGCTTAATAATGAGATTAAATCACGAGGCTTTAATTTTAAATGTCATTCGAGTTAATATTTGGAAAGACTTGTTGAATAGAGATGATCATGAAGACTACTCTAAACTGATTTACTTCAAACATCCCATGAAATTAAGTGTATTTTTAAAGAGAGAGAATAAGAACAAACAATCTCCTAATTCACAAAGTCAAAAATTGTTGTTTTGGCGAAGTTTGACGATGTAAGGTATGCAACACAAATAATCTTGCAATTTTCAAGAAAGTTTTGGGGAAGGATAAACTTATTAATTAACAGTTTGTTACCATAATTAGGCTTTGGAAAACAGCTTTGCAAGGGATTAGCAGCTTGTTGCCAATGAGCTTAAACAAATTTGAACATTCTGTTGTGAGAACATAAGCAAGGGATTACCATCGTACACTTATTTGGTGGTCGCCACTGTGCTTTTTGCACTTTTGAGTAAGGGCAAAGCTCAATTCAACGAGAGATGATATTCCAAGAAATGTTCATTGTAGTGGTAGTAGTAGCAGCAGCTCAACTCCTCCCACCAAGAAAGTAAAGGACCAACGAGTGCAATGGATCATTTCAAATTAGGTTTGATTCCTTGTTAATGTAATTACATTGACATACTGAAGTTTATTGTTTGAATTTTTCTTATGCCGCAACCAAAAAACTATCAAGTTATTGTTCAGATTTTGCATCCGCTCAGGTTTTTGTCCTGAACGTGTCTTTGACCGTATAAGATCTTAGTGTATTAAACATAGCAATTCAATTACAAAGTTCCTCCTTTATTGAAGCATTCTTATTAAGTACAATCATGTTAACAACGTATTAGCATAATAATTGTCATATGTAAATTCTCAATAACTATTTAATATATTATTGAATGATTTTTGTTAGTAAAATAGTCAACATCTTGTACATGTCACATATATATATTTTAATTGTCATTCTAATATAGACAATTATAACCATCAAAGGAAACTACATGATTGCATTTTAGGTTGTGGCAATATGATTTTCAAAAAACCCTTTCCCTTGGGCTCTCTTTTGATGTCTCCTTGGCATCTCTGACTTAATTTTCTTAGTGTTACAAATCAGTACTTTCTTAAATCATAATTTTAATTGTTTCCGTTCTCGTCCACCCTCTCTTTTTTTTTTTTTTGAGCAATACCCTAAAAATATAGAGATTGGGAATCTCAGACTCAATCCCCTCACCAATTCTCTTTTACTCCATCTCCGCCGTTACAATCTCTATCTACGAGTCATTGCGTACATTTAATGCAGAACGAACACTTCTCTTTGGGTTAGAGTTTGAGATACAAGGAAAAAACAAACGGTAAGAGTAACTAGTTCTATTTTCATTTCTCTCTTAAATAATCTTATATTGAATAATAAAATAAGAGAGACAAATTGGGGAAAAAATTAAAAATTTCACGCTCTCTTGGAGAGAAAAGCGGTGGGACAAAGAAAAATTAAAATTTTTTTATTTAAAAAAATGTGAAATGGGGAAAAAAATAATATTTATTATAATTCCAATTTTATCATTATACTAAATTTATTTTCTCAATTAAAATAATTAATATGAATAAATTAATCATTTTACAAATTAATTAAAAATCAATAATTTTTCTCTAAAGTAACAAATTTGGTGAATCATACATAAGGGTGGTCTATTTTTCCCTCTCAACACAATGTTAATGAAAATAAAACCCTAGACCCATGGGGCTTCTATCTTCTTCTCCGTTTCTTTCTCTCTATCTACAGGTGAAGAAATGGAAGAAAGCTGGTGGCATCACTGGTCTATTCCACTGTCATGATTGGCATGTTCGGTAGAAAGCTGATCCATCAACCACGGAAGGCTACTGGGTCACACAGCTTTAACTCAAGGTGATTAAAAAAAAAAAATGCTTGTTTCTTTGTTCAACAGAGGGCGACTGTTAGTAAACAAAAGGGAAGCTGTTCTAGGCAGCTCCAAGACCCAATTGCTTGTCCATGGTTATAGCACGTCTAATGAAACCAAAATCTCAACCGAAGAAGACTCTTTTACAGTTAATTACCTGGTCCACTCATGTGGGTTGTCCTTAGAATCTGCTAAATCTGTATCCAAGAAAGTGCAGCTGAAATTCCCCGAAAGAGCTGACTCTTTCCTTAATCTTCTCAAGAAGTATGGTTTTAACAATGCCCAGATATCCAAAATTGTTAGATCCCATCCACTGTTGCTTGTTTCGGATGCTGAAAAGACTGTTTTGCCAAAGCTTGAGTTTTTGCGTTCAACTGGGCTCATGCACTCTGACCTCACAAAATTTATCTCCATACAGACTTCAGTACTGTTTCGTAGCCTTGAGGGCGCAATTATCCCGAACTATAATTTTCTCAGGAGTGTCTTGCTTCGGCATGATTTGGTTGTTAAAGCAATGATGAGGTCACGGCTGTTTGAACAAGATGTGCAAAGGATTACCGCTCCAAATATTTCACTCTTGAGAGGAATAGGAGTGCCACAAGCCTCTATTGTAAGGTTGCTAAAAGTGTACCCATCTGTGCTTTGCTCAAGTATCGAGAAGTTGGAAAAGAAAGTCAAGAAGGCTGTTGATATGGAATTCAGTCCTAAGGAAATGAAGTTCCTTCCAGCACTTTGGGCATTCAGTCTTAAAGAATCAACTTGGCAACGCAAGTCAGAGGCTTATAAAATGTGGGGTTTGTCTGAAGATGACGTGTTGTTGGCTTTCAAAAAGGAACCCTTATGTATGCTTCTGTCAGAGAAGAAAATAACAGATGGAATGGAGTTTTTTGTTAATCAAATGAATCTGAGGCCTTTGGTTATTGCTGAATGTCCAAACATGCTATTTTTCAGTTTGAACAAGACAATTGTTCCTAGGTGTTCAGTCATCAAAATTCTCCAATCGAAGGGTCTTATAAAGAACGATATATCGCTTTATTATGTTTTTCGAATGGTGGAGAAGCAATTTATAGATAATTATGTGATTAAACATCAGAAGTGTCTGCCTCAATTACTTGATGTCTTTCAAGGGAAGGTGAGTCTCCTCGATCCAGGCTTTAATTCTAAGGATGTTCAAGGACACAAATGTTGAAGTGAGATTTTCATGCATGCTTCTCTTGTTTGGCACAGATTGAGTAATTAGTCAGATAGTTTTTGTGAGGATTGCCGCCAAATGTATGCAGCTTTTGACAATAGCATGTGAATTTTTCCAGCTAGTTTTACAATGGATAGATTGCTGCCATAGTTCATTCATCTTAGCTTTTATACATTATCCTCCTGTAGCATCTTTTCCTTTACTAAAGATGTCCTAGAAGAACTTGGCCTGGTACTGTTCTGAAGAAAAAATGTTTTGCTGAATTGCTGGGGTGTATCTCCTGGCAAAGTTAGCTGTCCCAAAAAATAAGGAAGAAAACAAAACGAAAGGGAAGTTTTATTAGTCCACTGCTTATGTAGTTTTCTAAGGGTAGGTAGCTTGCTTGAAACTTTGTTATAAGATGTTTATCCCTTTCTCAATGAAATATATGCATCCTTTGCTCATATGCATCAGTGTCCCAGCAAGGGCTTCTGGCTTGCACGGTGCCCTGCAGTTACACTTCATTCTCTTTTTGGTGGCAGATTGCTCATTTTCTGTCTGCAGTTGACTGTGTTTTAATCCATTTGTCTTGATATCCAGCAATTTAACTTAACTCTTCACCCATCAACAAGATGGAATTAGGAAGTTCTGATTTCTGATGTCATTAGATTTAATCTTTGGAAAGGCTTGATAGATGATTACTCTCAACTAATTGACCTCTGGTATCCCATGAACTTAAGTGCCAATTTAAAGAGAATAATGGGAACAAACAGAATTATCAGTTGCAAAGTCAAATTGTTATCCTAGATGAGTTTAACATCTACCAGAAACCTGGGAACTCTTTTTATGGTTCCAGTTTTATAGACAGTATAGACAACACAAATAATCTTGCAATTTTTAAGAAAATTTTGTGAGGATAAACTTATTTATTGATCGTATAGTTAACACAAATATTCATGCAAGGTAAGAACAAAAGCAAGTGATAATGAGTAGGCATAAATTGGGCAGAAGGCTTTCAAAAGTTGGGTGTCCATGAAGATTCTTACTAACTATGGTCTACTTGGTGGTTGCCGCTGCACTATTGCACTTTTGAGACTGTTCTGTATGCGCAAGCTCAGTTCAGTGGGCAGAAAAGAGCCAAATATTGTAATGTAATTACATTCAATGCAAAAGCTTGTTTGTCTGAGTTTTTCTGAAGCTGAAACTGAAATATCACGTCATTGCCAGCATTCTGTGTCGGTCGGATTTTGGACATGCAAGGAACAAAATTCTTCAATTTTACTGGCTTGCAAGGAATTGAGGTTGCTGATCCCTATTACTGGCTGCTAGAAAAATTATTACTCTACCAATTTCAGATTCAGGATTGAAAGTCTCAAGTTCAATTTTTAGTCAGTGCCAATTAACCAGTTAAAAAAGACAAAGGTTATCACTGAGTTTTGCAGAGAGACAGATAGAGAGAGGGATCCAGAGGAAATAAAAGAACCGGCAAGAATCCTAGAATTCTAGGCCAAACCTGCATGAGGGCCTTCGTGGAAGCATGATTCGTCTTTGTACCATTAAATTGGCAACACAGTGCCTCTTTAAAACTTAAAGGCTGCTTTGATGAAAATCCTCCATTCTAGTTAATGATAAATCCAGCCTCTATTGGGAAAAAAAGGCAGAAAAGAAGCTCAACCACCTGTCTTAGGTTGCAAATCTGACGTGGCATTAAGATTAAGAACTGTGGGAAGCTTAATCCTTTTCCTTCCCAAAACCCAATTTTTAACAGTAAACAAAAGACTAGTCTCTGACACTATGATTACTTCACTATGACTAGTTTTAGTAGCAAAAACAATGTATGCCACTAGCCATTCTTCGAATTTCATGGTGTAAAAGCTTCGTGCACTTAGACTTATTTTTTTTAATAATGTTCTTAAACATAGGTAAAACTGTTGAGAAAGCTATACAACAATTTTATCATCTGTGGGGGTGGGGATTGGGGAGAGATATGCAATCGATCAATGAGCTTTCCAAAACAAAGACACGTTCAGAAAAAAACTTAATGCAGAATTATGAGTCTGAAGATAACAACTGAGTTTTGTAACACATATTTATGCACCTTAAGTGCTTTTCATTTTCAATCGACAATGAGACTCCTCTATTTTATATCACATGATCCAGCAAGAATCCGTTCATCATATTGAAAATGAAAGACTGCCTCTTCCAACTTACAGGTGCTATAAGAATCAAGAAGCATGAATTCCACTATGATGAAGCCATATCTAACTTAACACCACCACCACCACCAAAGAGGTATGCAAGAGAAGATCCACCACCGGGGGCAGCATGAACCTTGGTTGAAGGTCGATCCTGTACCAACCAGAAATTTGCTCAATCATTAAAAATGTCCTCCAGAAAAGATAAAATCTTAACATAACAAATGGAACATAATACAACATGTAAAAAAAAACAGTTTATGTCATGGTTTGAATGTGTATCAAAAATATTTCTCAAAGCATCAAAAGGAAGATCATATATAAAGAACTAGAAGGACTGAATCCATGTCTTTCAACTTCATTAAGCATATACAATATTCTCTTGTCAAAAGGCAGGAGAATGAAATCTTTTGAGATCGGAAGTCTGGAAATGCAGAATTATCTCTGCCTCATTCAACTGGTGTGAACATTAACTTTTACTTTCAACATCCTGATATTGAATAGTACCCCTCCCCACAGAAAATAAGAAGAAAGTTTAGAATGAAAAATGTATGGCTCTATCCTATGCTGGCAGATGCTGTTGAGAAGTATTATTACCCTTTCCAAGTGGTGGCTCAGTTTTTACCATCCACTTCCAAAACCTGTTCTATAATACATCATAAAGGTAGAATACCATTAATTCAATGCGAGGGGCAAGAAATTGGTCCTTTCAGCTTTACAGCTAAAGCATAAGAGATTAAACCCAAAACTCACAACAGACACACGGAGAGAAAATGTAGGGAGATTGTTTCTATATATATATCTGTGCAAGACAGATCCCAAATCACTGTTATTATTCATGTGAGAAAGATAATCAAATCCTCGTGAAAGATAAATGAAGCTCCAATTAAACAAACCAATTAACTAGGTAAGCAAATGACATCAAACAAACCAATTAACTAGGTAAGCGAATGATGAAACTCCACGAACAAGCAATATAGCAAGGCTGTTTGGAATTATACCGTTATGAAGTTGCCAGTGTTCTGACCATCTGCTCGGAGATAGTTGTTTGAGGAATTACCGTTAATACCAGCAGGAGGCTGCTTGCTAACATCTACTGGGGAATAAGCCACAGCAGGCTTGGATGGAGGCCCATTGTTTGCAGTCTGGCCCTCATTTGGAGCAGCTTGGGCATTGTTTGCTCCAGGTTTCGGAGCCTCACCAGTCCCAAATAGGTAACCCAGTGAACTCTGCCCCCCACCACAGCTAACTCCACGACCCATGATCCAAAAACTTCTTTTCAGACGCTGTTCTCAATGCAGATGACACAAACATACCATTAAACCGAAGATTAACAAAAAGGAATCCAAACATAAAGACGAAGGAACTTGTACTGGAACTTTTAATCAGTACGACTCACTTTACATTCAAAACACAAGAAGAGCAAACAAACATCTTTGCTCGGAAATTTCAATTGAATTTCCAAAACTACAAAGACATTCATCTAATACTCAAGCCCATAAAAAAGGACTTTTCTGCAACCTATTCCGAGACTAGAAAACTCTTGCTATTTCAAAAACACCAACCCTTTAGCAAGCGTCACTGAAAAATATCTGCTACTGTAAATCTGATTTCAAGCAAATTTCTCCCGCCAAAACCCATTTGCGCTAATCGTCTGATTTTCCATTTTCTACCACCACCAATCAGAATCTCACAGTAAACAACACCCATTTGCTATAGCAAACCCCCAGTAACATCAATTATAAAGTAAAGAAGAAAAAAAAAAAAAAAAGAGCAGCAATACGCTGGTATCAACCTTCAAAAGAGAAAGGCAGAAAGCAACAGCATATCTAACGAAAAACGTGCATTTTCGACAAAGAGTAAATCTGATATTAGAAGCTCTGTGGTCTAGAGCTCTACGTGTTACCTTTTAGCGACTCGAATCGCGCACGAGGAGCAGAGCCGGAGCGCAGAGACAGAGGATGACAGAAAGTGAATTGTACGAGATTTTACTGTATAGACGTTGCATAAAATGTGCTTTTTGGTTTTATTTTATTATTATTAGCTAATAGACACCTCAAATATTTCATATCAAAATTATTTTACATTTTAAAAATAAATTAGTTGTTTATTTTTACCTTTTTTTTTTTTTTTGTTTTGTTTTTTTTTTTTTTTTGGGTACAATGTATTTTGGAGAGATATGGAGAGAAAAAGTGAGACATAAACGGCAAAAAAAATGAGAAAATAGGTTGGGTTTCTTTAACCGATGAAACCTATTTAATTAAGGAGACCCTTGGTTAAACGTATACACTAATTAAAGTGACGTTTGGAGACGAATGTCATCAATATGCAATACATATCTTTTTTTTTTTTTTTTTGGTGCACAGCCTGAAAATAAAAATAGGATATAGACAGAAATTCAAGTCAAGCAAATCTGGCCAACTAATCTGCAACAACATTTTCCTTCACGAAATACATGAGTTATCCGGACTTGCCAATTACAACGAAGAAGCTCTTGGCAGCTTATAATTAAATTGGCTTGAAAATGTGTTGCTGGGACCTCTTAAAGATTGAGAAGAGAGTGCATAGCTTAGAGAGAGTTGACCTCCAACCACACCTTAAAAAAATTAGTAGATCAAATTAGAGCAAGTCCCTTGAAAATGCCCCTTCCCCCCACCACAGTTTAGATGTAAAAGAAGTACAATAACCAATGTTGAGCAAAAACCCAAAAAAAACCACATCCCCATATGGTTTCAGACAACTCCACCCCCAACTGCATACCCAAGATTACCACAGTAAGCTCCATTTGTATTCAGCTTCAACTAATCACCAGCTGGAGGTGTCCAAGTAATCAATTGGACACTAGTTTGAGGGATTGGATCATTTTCTCCATAATAAGATAAGCCGAGTTGGTTTCATTTCCCAGTTTAGTCACCGTACTAATAGGATATTGACAAAACTTCTCCCCTGCAAAGTAACATTCATGATACTATTTCCACACTTGCTAACATGTGAGCGCGAATGTTGCTGACCAGTCCTCAACAAGCGTTAATCCGATACCATCCTCGAGATTAGAGCATAACCACTCACTAAAATCACAGTTGTAAAAAGTCATTTTAATTACTGAAAACACCAAGGATTTCCATATTTGAGCTGCCACATTACAATCCTGCGATAAGTGTAATAAACTTCCTTCAGAGGAACCACACAAAGGACAAGTGATATCCTTTGTAAAACCCCTGCGAGCCCTTTCAAGATTAGTCATTATTTGCCCATGGACCACTTGTTAAAACTACCGTTAAGAAGGGTTCTTAAATTAACTATTTATGTTGCTTATTGATATTAATTAAAATTAAGAGTTAATTTAAAATAAAAATTTATTATTATACAAATTAGTCGGTTCTTGAGAGAGTTTTTGAGCTGTTTATAAGGGTTGGGTCAAATCTCTACTCTTGAATTAATTTTTGTGGTGGAGTTAGGGTTCAATCTCTTATCAGGTGGTATCAGAGACAAACCTCAATGGGTCAAGTGAGCACATGTACAAAGGTTCCCTTCCACCATGCCGATCGCCGATTGAGACAACATATGGACATGCAGTTATGATGTGTCCTACATCGGTTCCTGAAGGGGTCTTTGGGCTATTTATAAGGGTTGAGTCAAACCTCCACTCTTGAGCTAGCTTTCATGGTGGAGTAAGGGTTCAATCTCTTATCAAATGGTATCAGAGCCAAACCTCAGTGGGTCGAGTGGGCGCATGTACAAAGGTTCCTTACCACCATGCCGATCGCCAACTGGGGTCAAACCTCCACTCTTGAGCTAGCTTTCATGATGGAGTTAGGGTTCAATCTCTTATCAGGTGGTATCAGAGCCAAACCTCAGTGGGTCGAGTGGGCGCATGTACAAAGGTTCCCTGCCACCGTGCCGATCGCTGACTAAGGCAGCATGTGGACGTGCAATTTAAAGGGGTCGGGCATGATGTATCCCACATCGGTTCTTGAAGGGGTCTTTAGGCTATTTATAAGGGTTGGGTCAAACCTTCACTCTTGAGCTAACTTTCGTGGTGGAGTTAGGGTTCAATCTCTTATTAGGTGGTATCAGAGCCAAACCTCAGTGGGTCGAGTGGGTGCATGTACAAAAGTTGAGCTAGCTTTCGTGGTGGAGTTAGGGTTCAATCTCTTATCAGGTGGTATCAAAGCCAAATCTCAGTGGGTCGAGTGGGCGCATGTACAAAAGTTCCCTGCCACCATGCCGATCGCCGACTGAGGTAGCACGTGGACGTGCAGTTTAAAGGGGTCATCGGTTCCTGAAGGGGTCTTTAGGCTATCTATAAGCATTGGGTCAAACCTCTACTCTTGAGTTAGTTTTCGTGGTGGAGTTAGGGTTCAATCTCTTATTAGGTGGTATCAGAGCCAAACCTCAGTGGGTCGAGTGGGCGCATGTACAAAAGTTCCCTGCCACCGTGCTGATCGCCGACTAAGGTAACACGTGGACTTGCAATTATGATGTGTCCCACATCGGTTGCTGAAGGGGTCTTTGGGTTGTTTATAAGGGTTAGGTCAAACCTCCACTCTTGAGCTAGCTTTCGTGGTGAAGTTAGGGTTCAATCTCTTATTAGGTGGTATCAGAGCCAAACCTCAGTGGGTTGAGTGGGCGCATGTACAAAGGTTCCCTGCCATCATGCTGATTGCTGATTGAGGCAGCACGTGGACGTGCAATTTAAAGGGGTCGGGTATGATGTGTCCCACATCGGATCCTGAGGCGGTCTTTAGGCTGTTTATAAGGGTTGGGTTAAACCTCCATTCTTAAGCTAGCTTTCGTGATGGAGTTAGGGTTCAATCTCTTATTAGGTGGTATTAAAGCCAAGCAGTTTAAAAGGGTCGGGTATGATGTGTCCCACATCGGTTCCTGAGGTGGTCATTGGGCTGTTTATAAGGATTGGGTCAAACCTCCACTCTTGAGCTAGCTTTCGTGGTAGAGTTAGGGTTCAATCTCTTATTAGGTGGTATTAAAGCCAAGCAGTTTAAAGGGGTCAGGTATGATGTGTCTTACATCGGTTCCTGAGGCGGTCATTGGGCTGTTTATAAGTTTTAAGTCAAACCTCCACTCTTGAGTTAGTTTTCGTGGTGGAGTTAGGGTTCAATTTCTTATTAGGTGGTATCAGAGCCAAACTTCTTGAGTTAGTTTTCGTGGTGGAGTTAGGGTTCAATTTCTTATTAGGTGGTATCAGAGCCAAACTTCAGTGGGTCGAGTGGGCACATGTACAAAGGTTCCCTGTCACCGTGCCGATCACCAATTGAGGTAACACGTAGACATGCAGTTTAAAGGGGTTGGGTATGATGTGTCCCACATCGGTTCCTGAGGGGATCTTTGGACTGTTTATTTTAGTTGAGTTTAATTTTAATTTAAATGTTTGAATAGATTTAGATATCTGTGATTATATAAAAATACATTATTTATATTATCCATGTGCTTCTCTATTATTATGTATAGTATTTTTATCATATTAATAAAATTACAATATTTTTATAATTTTTTATTAGTTCAATTTAAGAGCCAGTATTGAAAGGCTGTATTTTTTTTTATTTAAAACGAGAGAAAATATATAAATCTTATTGAAACTACCATAAAAGTTACCAAAACCACCAAAGAAATTGCTGGAGTCACAAAAATTACAGAAATTGTTGATCATCACTATTAGAGATTTACCATTAACCATCATATGCCTTGGAAAAACTCCAAACGTCATAAATTTACAAAATTTTAAAGGTTCATCAATGTTTTCACTATTAATTATGTCATCATTGCTCATTATTGTCACCATAAACTAGACAATTTTTATTCATATGTCACTACTTTACCCTTTTAGTTCACCAATAAACCATTATCTCACCAAAAAAAACCTTGCTTCTCCTTTTTTGTCATTTTGTCAAAGTTGAAGAGTCTAATTGAAAATAAAAAATATATGACATCTAATTTAAAATAATAAAAGTTTAAGGATCAAATTGTAAATAAAAAAAATTTGAGACAGATTGCAAATAACAAAAGTTTGATGCCAAAATAAAAAAAAAATCGTAAATTTTAATATAAATAGCATGATCCCTATTTTAATTCCTATTTTAAATGGAAAAAATTACAATCAATGGTATGTGCAAATGAAAGTTTTGTTTGATCACAATGAATTGCTAAGTATTGTGAAGAATGAAGTTACATAACTCATAGCAGATGTCACAGAAGCATAGAGAGTTGTTCACCAAGAGTTACAAAAGAAGGATTAAATAACACTCTATTTCATCTAGTAGGGGGTGAATGATTAAATTTTTAAGAAGATTACAATAACAGCCTTATCAAAGTAGTTATGGGATATCTTGATAATGTTATTCCAAGAAGTCGATAGAGTTAAAAAGGTGAAAGTTTAAACCTTCGATGATAGTTTAAGCTTTTGTAGATGGAAGCTTTAAAACTAGTTTCAATTCATATAAGTAAAGTTTTTGCCCTAATGAATCACATGACAATCTATGAAGAGCAATTGAATGATTACGTGAAAGTTGAAAATATCTTGCAGACACTCACATTGTAATATAAGCATATCATGGTTACTTTAAAAGAAGCATATGATTTGTCCCAGAAGTCATTTAATGTACTAATAAGCACACTACAAGCTCATAAACAATGCATGAATGAGAAGTGCATTGAAAAGTTAGTAAAATAAGGACTTCACAGTCAGGCTCTTACCAAAAATAATTAAAGTGATCAATCAAAGTAGATGTAAGGCTCTTCTTGTGGTAAAGGACAAGAACATGGTTGTAATTATTACAATAATATAGGTCAAGGAGGTTACTATAACAATTATGGAGATGACAACAATCAATAGAATAACCAAAGGAGATTAGACCATATGTATAGAGGTCGAGGTCAAAGTCAAGGCCAATGAAGAGGTTGTGGTAGAGGAAGGTATGACAAATCTCATGTTGAGAATTACTCGTGTCATAAGCGTGGTCATTGTGCTAGCAAGTGCAGGTCTTAGGAGCATAATCAAATAGCTCATTGTGCATAAAAAGGAAGATTCAAATGATGAAAAGGAAGCACTTATAATGGTTGTTATTGCAATTGCTAAAAAACTAAACTACATTACTTGGTTTCTTGACACCAGGTGTACTAATCATATGTGCCATAAGAAAGAGCTTTTTATTGATTTTAATGAGTCAATCCACTATATAGTCAAGTTGCTAATGATTGTAATGTTCTAGTGATGGAAAAAGGACAAATTCTCATCAAGTTGAAGAATGAAGATCATAATTATACTTGAATATATTTTATGTACCATACACGAAGAGCAACTTACTCAATTTCTTATAACATACAATTACGTGATAATTGTCTCTCAATTCTTGATAGAAGAGGTACACTCATTCTTAAATCCTCTTTAATGAAGACCCAATTTTTTGAGTTGATATTGCCAATAATATTTATACTTGTCTTAATGTTATTACTAAAGACGAGTCCTGGTTGTAGCATCTTTATTTTGGTCATTTAAATTTTTGTAATTTAAAGTTGCTTGCATAAGGAAACGTGGTGATAGATTTGTTTAAGATACATTATCTTAATTAAATTTGTAAAGCATATATTCTTACAAAACAAAGCAAACAACCCTTTGTAATAAGAGATTGACATGTAAGACAACCACTCCACACTTATCCACTCTAATGTTTGTGGCCCGATGGGTATTTCATTACACAGGAACAATATGTATTTGTTTACTTTCCTTAATGATTTTATAAGAAAGACGTAAGTTTATTGCATGCAAAGAAAGTTTGAAATGTTTCATTATTTTAGGAAGTTTAAGGCTTATGTTGAAATGCAAAGTAGGTACTATATTAAATTTTTGAGAATTGATAGAGGTAGTGAGTATATTTCTAATAAATTTAAGGAGTATTATGAAGCAAAGGGAATAAATTTCTAATATAATGGAGTTGCTGAAAAAAAAAAATCAATCATAATTGTGGTAAAAAGTTTATTAAAGGTTAAGGAAGTTCCAAATCCATTTTAGGCAAAAACCATTTTATGTTTCATTTACTTGTTGAATAGATCTCCAACAACAAGTATTCAAAATATCACTCCTAAAAAAGTATAAAGTGATTTTAAGCCTAATGTAAGATATCTCAAGATATTTGGTTTTATTACTTATACTCACATTCCATCAAAGACAAGGACAAAGTTAAATGATCGATGTATGAAGACAATTTTTCTTGCCTATATAAAAGGAGGATATAAGTTATTTAATTTTATGACAATAAAGGTAATTCTAAGTAAAGAAGTGACCTTTGCTGAAGATGAAACTTAGAACTTTGTTATTAAGGAGAAAAATAACTCTTAGAAACATCCAATTGCTATTTTAAGAGAAGAGGAAACTCAAACTGCAATCCTCATAGTAAATGGGGAAGTTTCATTAGTCGATGCACATAATTTTACACCATAAGTTTTGCAAAAGAACGAACGACTAAAGAAAAATCACCAACAATTAGTTAGATTGCAAGATTATGAGATAATTCCTGATAATATTATTGATTATGATCGGGATTTGGTGCATTTTTCCATATTTTAACATTGTGAACCAGTGTCATTTAATGAGACAATTTAAGATACAAAGTAGGTGAATGTCATGAATAAAGAAATCAAGGCAATTAAGAAAAATAATATATGGGAGTTTAATACTATTCCACGAGGTCAGAAAGTTATTAATATGAAATGAGTCTTCAAGACTAAGAAGTAATTTAATGGAGATGTAAATGATCATAAAAGTACTTCTAAATATTATTTCAACTTTGGAACTATTGTTTGTTTGTGATTATTTAAGAAATAATTTATTGTGCACTTTTAACTTATGAAGCAGAGTTATAGTTATAGCTATAACTTTAATTGTTTGTCAAACTATTTGGTTTCATAATTTACTAAGTGAGATATATGTTTTAGTTGAAGTTCCTATGAAAATATTTGTTGATAATGTTTCTATAATTAATTTAGCCAAAAATCTAATAACATATGGAAGGAGTAAACACATTGATACTCATTTTTAGTTTTTGGGAGATCAAGTTGATAAAAAAGAGATCAAATTGATTTATTGCAAGTCTAATGATCAAGTAGCTGATATTCTCATAAAGCCATTGAAGAATGAAAACATTTGTCAAGTTAAAGTAGATGTTGGGATTGAAGGTATCACCTAATTAAGATTAAGGAGGACATTGATATTAATCTAAATTAAGAGTTAATCCAAATTAAAAGTTTATTATGATAGAGTTAGTCAATTGAGTTTAATTTAAGTTTAACTGTTTGGGTAAATTTAGGCGATTGTAGTTATATAAAGGTAAGTTATTTATATTATATGTGTGCTTCTTAGCTATTGTATGTGGTGTTTTTATCAGGTTAATAAAATGACAATATTCTTATAATTTTCTATCAATGGTATCAAAGTTATTGTGTTTTACAATTGTCAAGGACAAATAGTTTTGTTATCACCAGCTTTTCACGTGTAATTATTCTCAAAAGATTTTTAAAACCATACCATACTACACTAGGTGTGAGAGGCCATAGATTGATATTTAATGGAAATCACATCATCTTTACAATATTTTATTTTAAGAGCTTAAGCTTATAGGCTATTCCCCTCAACATTAAACTTCCAATTAAGCTTAGAAATCATAACTTGATTTTTCATTTTAATATCCCAAATACCAAAATTTTTAAAAGTTTTAAGCTACCAAACTTTCTATTAATTTACCAAGTGAATCTACTTTCGTTGGTTTATATCACCCCAAAAAACATTCTTACTCAACCTGCCTAATGTATCACAAACCAAAGTTAAATGCATCATAATCAGTATTGCATAAGATAAAATAGCAGAACTAATAACTTTTATTAACCTAAATCTCCTAGCAAAAGAAAGTTACTGAGCCTTCCAACCTACTAATTTTTTCTAAACTTGTACTAGTAAATATCCTTATAAGGAGAAATAGATACTCTTTCATTCATTGTTGGCATACCCAAATTGGCCAACAAAATCACAAAAAATATCAATACAATGTTTGATAATCCCATTTACTCAAGTGATGCCTCTGTAAATAATATAACATCTATAGTAAAAAACAAATGCGAGAGACTAGATCCTTTCCTTAAGAGAAATATAGGCTTTAAATGACCAGCTTTAACCTCTACCTTAATTAAGTTACTTAATCTCTCCATAAATTGAACAAAAAGATAAGGAGAAATTGGGTCACATTGTCTAAGTCCCTTTAATGCCCTAAAAGGTGTTGTTACCACTTCTTTCCACATAAGCCTTATGTTAACTTTCAAGATACAAGACATAATAAGGGTAATCCAATGAGCCAATTCAAATAAGGTATTCCTAATAGGACCCTAGCTAAGTTTATCATAGGCCTTTTCTAAATTCAATTTGAAAACCATATAACCTTTGTTCACATGCAATCCACACATAGTATGCAATATCTCTTACAAAATCATAATGTTATCAGAGATTTGACACCCAAAAACAAAGCTCAATTGTGTAAGAGCCACCTACTAAGAAAGAAATGACTTTAGCTAGTTAATAATGACATGTGTAATATAAGCTTAGGATCAGTTTAGGATTTAGCTTTTTAGGAATTAGAACCAACATGGTGTATTTGAGTTCCTACAGCAATAAGGCACCTTACAAATACTTGAAAGAAAATGGGAGACAAATGAGCCTACCATATCCCATGATTTTTGATTAAGCGAAAAAAAACTACTTAAAAGTCATCCAACCCTAGCACTTGAAAGGGACCTTTATCAAAGAGGGCTTGCTTGATCTCATTAATGTTGAATAGCCTTACAAGACATGCCAATTGCTAAAAAGACAATTGAGAAAAGTAACAATAAGGGGAAAGGAACCTATTGCTATGCCTTCATTAGTATAAAGTCTTTGAAAGTAATCATAAGTCAATTTCTGTAATGCAATGCTATTCTAAACCCAATCTCCTTACTTATCCCATAAAGCTTTAATTTTATTCCTCTTCCTTTTAACAACAGTACTTGCATGAAAATATTTTATGTTCTGGTCACCATTAGAGATTCATATAACTCGAGATTTCTTATATAAGATAACTTCTTTCTGTGCTTGCACTACAAACTCATTTTGTAGCTTCTTCCTCTCCAAGATGATAAGGCCTAATGTGACCCTATTATTCATGGCTTTCTAAATGCATAGGATTTAGGTTAGTGAGCATTGCTTTTGATGAAAGATATTCCTAAAACTTCTTTATTACACCTAACAAGAATTAAAGAAAGTTATGATAAGGTCATAAGAGCTACCTCATTCTGATTTTAATAATCCTAAAGGAGGTTTCAAAGATCCTTATAAAGGAGCTAAGCTACTTTAAAGCAAAAAAGCCAATCCTATCTCACAACATGTTGATTACCATTCAATATGATAAGAAGCAGGTAATGGTTTAAACTCATAAGTAGCAGATGACAAACCACTACTTTTGTCCAAAGCAGTTGTCATTACATGTTACAATGTGCTCCATCTAGCCTATAAACACTTTAGTTTGTGGTGTCTTACCTTTGATCCATATAAATTGAGGTCTTCGAAAGCCTAGGTCTAACAAAGAGTGCTCATTAATTCACTGAGCAAAGGGCATCTACTTATAGTCACAAAGATGCACCTTACATGCTTTTTGTTAGATGTCGTAATAGAATTAAAGTCCCTGACAAGTAACCATGGCAAAGAAATGTTGCTATGAACTACCTTGATGTCCTCTCATAATTGTTCCCCTTAATCTAGGTGAGGGTTAGCATAGATTGCACTAAAATACTACTATTTATCACACTTTTTTACCAATATATGGAGAAACTGTTCATTTCACTTCGACGAGTGAATCTATAATATCTCTCTATCCCATAATAACTGGATGCCACCTCACAAACCTTGAACATCCTAACACAAGATACCAAAATAACTAATGGAATTACATACTTTTTTAGCCTTATACACATTCAACCTCAGCTCCACCAAGACTATGACAATAGAAGCATAAGACTAGATCATTAAGTGAAGAGTTCTCTTAAAGGTACAACTTTGAAACAATTTTAAATAAGAATACTCACTAGATTCATAGATAAAAAAAAATGTAATTAAAATAAAATTTAGGCCTAGATAAGGCTTATTCCATATTGTCATTTGGCGTTGAGCCCAAACTTACCTCTACTTATATAAAAGTCTCTTAGATGTAAGAAACTTACACCTTTGCTAGTAGACTAGCCTCCTTACACTTCATATTAGCACCATTTAAAGGTCACCAAATGGGGAATTATCTTGACCCACTTTAAGTATATAATTTAAATTAGGCCCTGCCTTCTCAATTACATAAAGTGTTTACATTAGAATTCCTAATAACCTTGAGCTGACTATCCAACCAAGTCAATGTTGTAGGCCTCTTAGAGATATAATGAAGTGAAGGTTCTTTGTATCTTTCAAAATCCAAATTGTTTCTAATCTTCTCATTCACCAATTGGCAATTAACCCTATAGACCATTGAAACTTTTAGTTAAAAAATATTTTTACTTACTATAATACCATTGCATTACTAAACAAAGTCTTAAGTCCAAAGAAAACCTTACCCTATGCATAACAATCCTAATTGCCCCCTAATTCTGTAATATTTTGTGCCCTGCCAATTGTTTGTCATCTTTATCATGCACCTTCCTCGGAAAGCCATGTGGGATTGACAATCTTAGCAAAAGTAGATTACTTATTAACAATGGCAACAATAGCTTCACTGACCACTAATGGAAATTTGTTCTTTGTCTAAGACTATAAGTTGAAACTTTCCAACATAACCTTCACTTCCACCCCATCAAAAACACCTAAAAGACACGCATGTAATCACTCTTTACCATTACCATTGCTTGCCTATTCTATCATTGAACCAACATTTATAGGTCATATGCTGATTCATGTCTTGGCTTTTTAGCTTTATCATCATCCACCCCATTCTTATTAACCTCATGCTACCCATTTGGTGACCTACATGCCCCATTATTATGACCATATTGGACACAAACAAAACAAGTAAGATGAATCCCTACGTACTTAATATGTTAAACCTTACCTCTCATTGATAGAAAATTATATATATATTGTAATTTTATTAATCTGATAAAATGACCACACATAAGAATTAAGAAGTACACACATAATATAGACATTGTGTCTTTATAGAAAGGCAAATACCTAAATCTACTCAAATAGTTAAATTCAAATTAAATTAAACTAAACTTTTATCATAATAGACTCTCAATCTAGATTAACATCAATATTCTATTTAATCCTAATTAGGTGATACTTTCAATCCCAACATTTGCTTCAGCTTAACAAATGCTTCATTTTTCAATAACTTCATGAGAATCTCAGTCACTTGATCTTCAAATTTGTAATAAATAAATTTAATCTCTTTTTTATCAACTTGATCTCTCAAAAAATGAAAATGAGTATCAATGTGTTTACTCCTTCCATGTATGATCAAATTTTTGGCCAAATTTTTGCAAAAACATTATCAACAAATATTTTATAAGAACTTTGACTAAAACATATATCTCACTTACCAAATTACAAAACCAAATAGCTTGACAAGCACTTAAAGCTACAACTATATACTCTACTTTACAAGTTAAAAGTGCAATAATAGATTGTTTCTTGGATGACCATAAAAAAGTAATAGTTTCAAAGTTGAAACAACATTTAAAAGTATTTCTCCGATTATCTACATCTCCACCTCAATTATTGTTAAAATAACCTATAAGAGTACAACTTTTAAATGATAAATAAAATAGGCAATGATTATAAATTCTTTTTATATAATACAAAATTCTCTTAGCAACTTACATATGAGGTTAGCGAGGAGACACCAGATATTCACTAATCAAACCAACTCCATAAGATATATCAGGTCTCATGCATGTCAGATATCTTAAACTCCCAATAATTTGTTTAAAAAGTGTAGAATCAATGGTTACTTCATTACCTTCTTTAGACAATCTAATACCAATTTTTATAGGAGTTCTTACATGATTGCTATCATACATTCAAACCTTTTTTAATACCTTGGTAGAATACCTCTTCTGATAGAAAAAAAATTCCATCATCTCCTTGCGTCACTTCAATTCCAAGAAAATAAGACATTAGACCCAAATCTGTCATCTCAAATTTATGCATCATTGATTTCTTGAAGTCTTTAATCATTTTAAAATTATTGATTGTAAAGATCAAATCATCTACATATAGACACACCAATAACATATTACTAAAATCATTAATTTTCACATATAAGGCATGCTCAAAAGGTCACTTTTAGAAATTATTATCTTGGAAAAAGGAATCAATACATTTCTTCCATGTTTTAGGGGCTTGTGGTTTCAGGTTATACAATACTTTCTTCAATTTATACACCTTATTTTCACTTCCTTTCTTCACAAAGTCTAGTGGTTACTGAACAAACACTTTCTCTTCAAGAGGATCATTAAGAAAAGCTAAGTTCACATCCATATAATGAGTTTTCCAATGATTTTATGTAATCAAAGCAATTACAAGTCTAATAGTTTCCCTTCAAGCAACAAGAGAGAATACTTTATAATAATCATGGTCAGGTGATTATTCAAATCTTTTTGCAACCAATCTTGCTTTATATCTCTTCACTTCTCCATTGAGCTTCTTCTTTATCTTAAAGATCCACTTCTTATTAATAGCTTTCTAACCTTATGGAATAGAAGTAAGCTTCTATGTATTATTCTTCTCAATTATTTTGATTTCTTCGTTCATGAAATTCACATACTTTGTATCTTAAATCGTCTCATCAAATGACGTTTGTTTATAATTTGGAAACATGGGAAAATGCACCAAATCCCCATCATCATCAATAACATTATCAAAGATAACTTCATAATCTTACAATTTAATTGATTGTTGGCAATTTCTCCTCGGCCTTCCATTCTTTTATAAAGCTTGTGGTGTAAGACTCTATGCACCAACTAGTGAGACTTCTCCATTTATAGTGGGGATTACAACTTTAGTTTTCTCTTTTCCCAAAATAATAATTAGACATTTCTGTGAATTTTTTTGCCCCTCAACATGAAGGTTCTATCTTTAGCAAAAGTCACATCACTACTCATAATTACCTGATTTGTCATATAATTAAATAGCTTATATCCTCCTTTTATGTAGCTAAGAAAAATTGTCATCATTCTTTGATCATCTAATTTTGTTCTTATCCCTAATGAAACATAAGTATAAGCAATAGAACCAAACACCTTAAAATGCCTTACATTAGGCTTAAAACCACTTCATACTTCTTTAAGACTAATATTTTGAATACTTGTTGTTGGAGATCTATTCAACAAGTAAATAAAATATAAAACAACTTTTACCCAAAATGATTAAAAACTCCCTTGGCCTTTAACAAGCTTCTCACCATATTCATAATTGATTTATTCTTACTTTCAATAACTCAATTATACTATAGAGTATAAGGAATTGTGACTTTATACTTTATTCCTTATACTTTATATTACTCTTTGAACTCATTAAAAATATACTCACCACCTTCATCAGTTCTCAAATTTTTAATATGGTATCTATTTATTTTTTAACATAAGCCTTAAACTTCTTAAAATAATCAAATATCTCAAACTTTCTTTGCATGCAATAAACCCACATCCTCCTTGTAAAATCATCAATGAAGATAAGAAAATACATATTGTTATCATGTGATAAAACACTCATTGGACCACAAACATCAAAGTGGATAAATTATAGTGGTTATCTTACATGTCAATTCCTTATCACAAAGGGTTGTCTACTCTATTTTGCAAGAATACATACATTACAAATTTGATTAGGATGATATATTTTAGGTGAGCTTGTCACCATGTTTCCTTATGCAAGTAATTTTAAACTACAAAAATTCAAATGGCCAAAACAAAGATGTCATAACCAAGATTCATCATTGATGATAACACTAAAATAAGTATAAACATTAATGGTAATATCAATTCAAAACATCTGATTCTTCATTAAAGGGGCTTCAAGAATGAGTGTACCTCTCCTTTTAAGAATTGAGAGATAGTTATCACATAATTGTATGTTATACTCCTTTTCAAACAATTGGTCTAAATTGAGTAAGTTGCTCTTCATGTCTAATACATAAAATACATTTGAGATGTAATTATGGTCTTTATTCTTTAACTTGATGAGAATTTGCCCTATTCCATCACTAGAACACTACTATTATAAGCAAACTTGATTGTAGAGTATATTAACTCATTAAGATCAATAAATAGATCTTTTATTTTGCATATATGATTGGTACATCGAGTATCAAGGAACCAGGTATTGTAGTTTGGTTTTTGAGCAACTATAGTAACCATCATAAGTGCTTCATTTCCATCATCTGAATCTCCCTTTTGTGTACAATGAGTTGTTTGATTATACTCTTAAAACCTACACTCATTAATATAATGATCACGCTAATGACATAAGTAATACTCAACATGAGATATTTCATACCTTCTTTTACCATGACCTTTTTTTTAGTCTCGACCTCGACCTCTATACATCTAGTTTGATCTCTTTTGCCTATTGTATTGATTGTCACCATCTTCATAATTATTATAGTAACCTTCTTAACCTTTATTATTGTAATAATTATTACCTCGTCCTTATCCTCTACCACAAGAAGAACCTAGTTTTTGCTTTGATTAATTACTTTGATTGCTTTTGATAAAAGCTTAAATTTAAAGTGCTTACTCTACTGGTATCTCAGTGCATTTCTCATTCATACATTGTTCATAAGCTTGCAACATGCCTGTTAGTACATCAATTGACATCTGGGACAAATCATATGCTTCTTTTATAACAACCACGATATGTTCATATTATGATGCGAGTGTCCACAAAATCTTTTCAACTTTCACCTGATGATTTAGCTACTCTCCATAAATTATCATTTGATTTGTTAGGGTAAGAACTTTACTTATATAAATTGAAACTAATTTTAAAACTTCCATCTGTAAAAGCTTAAACTAACATCATAAGATTTAGAGTTTCACCCTTTTAACTTTGTCTGCACCCTAGAATGACATTGTCAAGATATCTCATGTCTACTTTGATGAGGTTACTCCTACAATCTTGTCGAAAATTTCATCATTCACCCTTTAATGGATGAAATAGAGTGTCTTTGCATCCTTCTTTTGTAACTCTTGGTGAGCAACTCTATGTGCTTTCATGCATCTGTTGTGAGTTTTGTAACTTCATTCTCCATAATACTTAACAATTCATTGTAGTCAAACAACACTTTCATTTGCACATGCCATCGGTTGTAATTAATGGGAATTGATATAGGAATTATTTCATTTATATTGAAATTCATGATTTCTTTCGATTTGGCCTCTAAACTTTTATTATTTGCAATATATCTCAAATCATTTGTTATTTATAATCTAACCTCTTAAAATTTATTATTTTCAATTAGACCCCACACAATTTTTATTTTTAATCAGACTCCTTAGCTTTGATAGAATGACAAAAAGGAAAAGCAGGCTTTTTTAGTGAAATAATAGCTCGTCGATGAACTGAAGGGGAAAAATAGTGACCTTTGAGTAAAAATCATCAAGCTTGGGACAACAATAATGAGCAGCGATGACACAATTAACAATAGTAAACTATGGCAAACCTTTAGAATTTTGTAGATTTACAACATTTGGAGTTTCTCTTAGGCATGTGGTGGTCAACAACGAATCTTCAACAATAACGAGTTGTAATTTTTGTGACTTTTGTAACTTTAACAACTTCTTTGGTGGCTCCAATAACTTCTGTGGTAGATCTAACAAGACTTATATATTTTCTCTCGATCTAAATCAAGAATATCTACCCTAATACTAACTCTCAAATTGAACAAACTCTGATACCACTAATAGAAAATAATAGGTATATTATAATTTTATTAATCTGATAAAATGACTACACACAATAACTAAGAAATACACATATAATATAAACAATATGTTTTTATATAAAAATAAATATCTAAATTTACCCAAATAGTCAAATTTAAATTGAATTAAACTAAACGTCTATTATAATAAACTTTTAACTTAGATTAACTCTTAATCTAAATTAACATCAACACCCATGTGACCAATGATTTACTTAAATCAATCTCTACAGAGATTCTAGCAAAGTTCCCTTTAGTCACATCTTTCTTAGTTTTGTCAATCTTCAAAGCACATCCCACTCGATCTCCTATCTTCCACAAAGCTTGAGAATTATAATATTCCACAAGCAATTGTGGAAGATGAATCCTCATAAAAACATGCAATACTTGCCTCATCTAGATCGAAACCATGTTGCCATCCTTGAATGGTAAGATAATGACCAGCCACCACCCAAGGCTTGCTTTGAATGACTACACAATGATCCTCATGATATTCAAACTTGACTAGGAAAAATTCATTACCCAAATCTATTAAATTGGAAATGGCCTATTGGCATCTAAAGTTGAACAAGCCTCCAGTGTAGATAGGTATACCCCAACTTATGTCCTAATAGGTTAACAATTACGGTTTTTTTTTACAGCTCTTGGAAAGCTCTCTTTTTTAAAGTAGCGAAAGAAGTCCTCTGGCACTCCCTTGGAACCCATATCATTTTCATCATCAAACTAAACAATATCCTCTCCATTAGCCATTTCATGGTATATCACACCTTTCAACGAGTGCATGGCACTGGAAGCCAAGAGCATATCACAGTAAGAAACTTTGCGCCAAGCCTTGCCATTCATCTCGTATAAAGACTCTGGCCCTGCATGTTACCTCATAAACATATTCTATATACGCAAACTTAAAGCCTATTCTATTACATTTTCAATTTCTTACTGTTATTTTTTGTTGTTATTATTTTTGTTTTGATATTTGCTTATTTGATGTTGTTTACAGTTTTTTTTTTTTAATTACTAATAATTGTTTTATTATTTTTTTGTAAGAAAAAAATATAAAAGGCCAAAAGATATACCCAACAATTTTACCAAAACAATGGATCTTATGATAATAAATTCAAAACTTAGATAAATAGATAAAATAAAGTAACCAAGTAATTTTTTATTTTCTAAAACAAAATATTAGGACTAAAATTTTAAAAAATGAAGTTAAATGGAGAATTAATGAAATCAAGTTTAAAATAATCTTAAAATAAAGGAGTAATTGTAAAAATAATGAAGAATAATGTAATTTAAGGTTGAAAATTCGAAAAATAAAAAATTTAAGAGAGAAATGAAACAATTTCATAGAAGGAAGGTAAAAATGAAATTTGATCTAAAAAAAAAAGAAAAAGAATAGATGAGGAAAAAAGAAGGGAAAGAGGAGTGGGTCGGATGAGAGGGAAGGATATAAAAGAAGAGAGAAAAAATTGAATTTCGAAATCAAATAAAATCACAAAGAATTAATGAAAAAAAAAAAAAGGAAAAGAGATAAGCACGTAAGGGGAGAAGAAAGAAAGAGAAGGAACGGATGTAAGTATAGAAAAAGAAAAAAAAAAAGAAGGGGAAGTGCTGAGGAAGAGAGAGAAAAAAATATATTTATATTATATTATAGTTAAATTGAAAAATTAAATATAAGGACAAAGAATTAATAAAAAAATTAAAGAAAAAAAAATAAGAAAACAAAGAGAAAGAATAGAGAGAGAAGGAGAGAGAGAGAAGGAGGTAGTACGAAGAAAAATAGAAAAAAAGATAGGGAGGAAATGCTAAAAAATAAATAAAAAAAAGAAGTACTTATATTATAATTAAATATAAAATTAAAATAAATTATAAAAAATAAAAATTTTAAAAAATATATTTTTATTTTTTTAATTAAAAATATATATATTAATAATATTATTTAAATATTATTTTATATTTTTTAATTTAAAAAATAAAATTAAAAAACTTCAATTTTATCAAATAAACTCTTCACTTTCTTATTATTATATGCTAATTAATTAGTCTCTATCGTCAACTTGAGAAAATTTTGAATTCAAGATAATATTATTTTTTTATTTATTAAAAAATTAATAATTTATAAGTTATTAAATAATATAATTTTAAATATCAAATTAAAATTTTTAATATAAAAATAAAAAATAATTAAATTTTAAATTTAATAATTTAAATGATAAAAATAATTTTTTAAATATTATAATTAAAATATTAACATTTTTATTTTTTATATCAATTAAATAAAAAAATATTTAAAATATTAAAACGTTAATATATTTAATTTATATTTTTTTTAAATAATAAAATAAATATTATTTATTTTTTTATTTTTATATTTAAATTATTTTTAAAATTTATTATATTATTAAATTATTAATTAAATTTAAAATATTTTATTGATAACTAATAAATATATATTTATCTTTAAGATAAAATGTGATTTTTATGGGGTTAGGTTCTTAAATATGTTGAAGAAAACATTTAATAAGTCAAATCCTAAAAATTTTAAAAAATTCAATAATCTTAAAGGCATAAGAATTGAAAATCATTTGACAACTCAAAGTCTCACCGAATTAAAAAAAAAAAAGAAAAAGAAAACAATAATCTTTTTCTTTTATTTGACTTTTGGACCAATAGCTGTGGGGTTCTGGCCCGCTCTCTGGAGGGGGCCTCTGTCTCTCAACAATTTCCGTTCGTGAAATTCGGTTGGGGCCAGATCAACCGGCATCTGTCGTGCATCAGGAGGCATAAATCGAGCTTGACGGGGGCTCAGAGCCTATGCAGGGTGCCTCTGGGCCCGAGTGTTTTTGGCATAGCATGCCTACGAAAAACAAAACAAAACAAAACAAAGGAGACATGATAGATAAAAGTATTTAAGACGTGAAATTTTGATCTCTATCGTCACACCAAAGTCAATTAATTAATCCAAATTATTTGACGTATATTAAATTGTTAAAGGAGTAAGATCGTCATGTCCCTCAAATTAAAACTATGATGAACTTCATTTTACCAAAGATAGGATTGTGTAACATTTGTTTTTTTTTTTTCCCTTTTATTGGAGACTCAAGGGGAAATGAATTTATATAAGATCGACAGATCAAATTAGAGTATTAGACAGCTAAGCTGCGCCCTGCTAACGCAAATTAATATTTAATTCATTTTGTTGGTATGTAAAATCTCACACATCATATTTGCACAATATTCGAACAACAAATTCTAAAAAAATGTATTTCTGATGACGATTTAATTTATTTGAAATTACAATTTAATCTCAAAGCTTCGTCCATACATTGCAAACCAGTAACCATTTGATCAACAAACTTTATGGAAACATATAATTTTATTCATGAACTTTGATTTAACTCATAATTATTTGATCAACAAACTTTACATTTGATATTACAAGTATTTTTATTGATCTTTTTCAACTCCCTTTCAGAATTAACTTCTCAACTGATTTTTTTTTTTTTTTCTTTTTTAGCTTGTTGAGCTTTCTGTTTAGAAAACTAACAATCAATAATTAGCATAATCCTATACATTCAAAATTTCTTACTTATTGTGAATGGTAATAATTAATCAATATATAGAAATATTTTTTGATTAAAATTTGGTTCAACTATATTGTTGAAGCCAAAGCAGTTGAGGATAAAAAAAAAAAAAAAAAAAAAGGGCAGTCTGATCGCATAGAGGTTTAAACTGGAGAACAAGAAGATCAACTGAAAGCTAAAAACCCAAAAGATTGTCAAATTCAAAAGTAACTAGCTCAGTGGAAGAAAAAATAAAAATTGACTTTTTTTTTTTTCCTTTGGTGGGGGCCTGGTAGTAGAGGCCGGGTAAAACGAACTAACAAGCATCTCAGCAAATAGATTATTCACTTCCAGTAGCCATCAAAAACTCGCCTTCACAGACTAAGTCACCTCCGACATAGGCTTTCCCTTCCATCTTAGCTATACCGAAGCGTTTCTGCAGCTTGATCAGTGTCATTCTCATAACTAGGATGTCACCTGCAATCACTGGCTTCCGGAATCTTACTTTGTCAATCCCAGCAAAGAAGAAGTTATCACGAGAGCCTCCGACTTCTGGTTGCAGCATGACCAAGCCACCAACTTGTGCCATTGCCTAGATTTTAAAAACACCCGTACTTATAATTATTGATCATCCATAATATAGAAATATATCAATCGTCTGCATGAAGCAGGAAAATGCAGATGCGAGAATCCAAGATATATATGGTTTAGGACCACAGGCAAAGTGAGTTTGGCTCCATTTTCAGGGACCAAATATTAGAACAGAGATTTAACCACAAAAAAAAATTTGAGGACAGTCCCCATTTCATGGCAATGTACAACTATAATGTCTACCAAAGAATATATATATGGAAGACCCCAAAGTGTATTCAAAATTCTCACATGTCATAGCCAGGCAGGAATAACTGAAGCTGACTCAAGTACATTATGTTCCTCAGAATTGACCAACAGACCATACGAGGAGCCTGAAAATGAAGTAAACTAAATTTAAGGTGAATATCTACTATAAGCCTGAGTTCAAGCTCTTCTACCTCTGACTAACACTTTGGTACGGTAGAACACATTAGAACCAGTGTGATCTGATTTGAGCCCACCAAACCAAATCTGCTCTATCCACTAAGGCTGAGAGGTTTCATAATCCTAATTTCCTAACAAATTACATAGCTGAATCTGTTCAATTTGGCTTAACTCAAACACTAATCCTAAGCATATTATGCCTTTAATTAGAGAATGCCATTGGTGCTTGCTTCTACCAAGATAGCCATAAATGGTCAAATAAGTCAATCATCAGTAGACAAAACATCAGGTATTGATATATGGTTCTGCAAATAGGCATAAGAATTTCTAGAACATATAAATATCAAGGAAGAAGAAAATTTCTTGAAATAACCATGTTAATATTGGAAAATCTTGACAGTCATTTTTTCCTTGCTGAAGAGTTAACAGTAAATCTGTTAAAATGGGTACCACTACAGTAAAGTACTCAATTGAACATGAATTTGAGCCACAACACCGTTAATACAAAACTTGAAAGATGAAAAACTTGAATGCCAACCTTCCAAATCTATTTTTCTTCTCAATGAAGACAGATAGCTCAGAAAATGGAAAGAGTACATGAAAGTACAAAAAGTACCTTGGTATCAAAAGACACACTCTTTGTTGAAGGGAGAATATTTTTGCCTCCATTTCCATTCTAAGAAAAAGGTAAAATAGATTGTAGAACTGGGCCACATTCTGCTAACAAACTGGCTTCAATTGGGAGCAATAGCTACATTTCTACCATTATACTCCCAATGAAGCCAAGTTACCAAGAAATGATATTTTTCTGTGAGCCACTTTGGCTCCAGTGATGTACACCTGCAGAATATTCACTCTTGCTCCCTAAGTTCATTTGTCTTTTTATCCTTAAGCAATGTATGGACAATTTGTTTTTTTTTCCTTGAACTATATTACTTGCTAAGAGACTACATGTGCATAGAGGTTTGAAAAGATAAAAGAAAAATCTCATCCGCTTTAAGGCATTTCAAAAATTTTGTTAGGAAGAGATCCAAATGGAGCTACACCATTCTTATGTTGATGGTATACACTAAATGCAGCCATCTAATAAATTAACAATTCAATGACTAAAACATGCATCAAGAGGGTCATGAAAATGACTCATTTGAATGTCTAATTCAATATATCATTTGTGCAGATGCTCATGAAAACAGCACACTTGATTTAAAGATCAACTAGTATCCTGAACGATGCATTGAAGCATCTTTGGTCCATGACAAGACTATCCACCACAAGACTAACAGAAAATTAAAGAGCAAATTAACAATCCACCATAAGGACAGAAGCAAAGCAAATCAATCACAATATTGGCCTAAACTAAACTAAGGAGATCAGATCCCAAACAAACAACTAACGAGCTATAATATTTCAAGCAAGACACCTAGACAAGACGCTTGAGCTGTCTAAAATGTATCATTTCAAGCGAAGAGTAAACTAAATGGAAAAGGAAGAAGAAACAAACACGCGCGTAAGGAAAAGACTGCTAAGGAAGAAGATAAAAACCACATGGCAATCCAAAATTACCTCAACCATGAGAACACCAGGCATAATTGGTCTCTCGGGGAAGTGTCCAGGAAAGAAATTGTCATTAATGGTCACATTCTTGATGGCAACAGCCGAAACTCCAGGGGTGTACTCAATCACTCTATCCACTAAGAGAAATGGAAACCTACAATACAGCATGAAAATAAGGAGAAAATAAAATTCAAAAGAATAAAAAAAAAAAATTGAAGAATCACATAGACAAAGAAACGAGCTTGACTCACCGATGAGGCAAAATGTCACGAATCTGGTTAATGTCCATGACAGTAGGATAAGCTGCATATCCTGAAAGCAGAGAAATTGAATTAGAAGACAAGTTATAAGAAAAAAAAAAAAAAAGCATAAACGGATTGATAAAAAAAAAAAAACGAAAAATCAATAAATGCGCAGGGCGGACAGAATGAGAGAAAACTAAATTCGCATTACTTAGCTCAATGGGAGTTTGTTCCGCTATTGGGTCTTTAGCAGCATCGAGTGAACAACAGATAGCAAAAGAGCCGGAATTCTTCTTGATCTTCAATTGGGTACGGCCATTGGGGTCTTGGGAGAGCGATGAAGACGACGACGATGATGATAATGATGATGACAAGAATGACACGACGTTGCGGGAAGAGGAAGTAGATAGAATTGAATTGGAAAAGAAGGTTGTTGCGCTTGCCATTGAAGAAACCATGCCAAGACACAGATTTGAAGTGTCCTTACAGGGTGAATTGATCAGTAGCTACTCGTTTTGGTTCCAAGCCGAAATTGGGACGGAGACTCCAATGTTGTTCTGTTTTCGGTGTTCTAGTACATGCTTTTGTTTTTGCCCTTTTGCTGATGACGTTGTTGTTGCAGCTGCTGTTTTTATTTTTATTTTATTTTATTTTATTTTCGGTAGGAAATGTTTAATGTAAGTGTTCTTGTTGGTTTTTTTTTTTTTTTTTTAATAATAGAAAATACATACAAACGACACTAAGTTTTTAATTCAAATACAATAATATATTTCTTCATTCCTCTATTATAAATTAAATTTGAGTTGAAATATAATTGTTATGAAATGTTTTTGATTAAAAATTTCTAAATATTGTTATATTTTTTCTTCCTCATCATTTACGTGAATTTGATTATTAATATTGTTTTTTTATTAATTTGATGTTAAAAAATAATAAAAAGTATTTTTTTTTTCTTAAAAGAGTGTTTGGATATCTGGGAGTTAATCACATAAAAAGAAAGTGTAGTTTGTTAGTTTTTAGGCCCAAAAAATATACATTTAATCTCAGTACTGAAGTTGAATAGAAAATTTGGGAAGTTACTACTCTCCTACCTAAGCCTTGCTCATTTGCGAGGTCCTTTACACAATTTATTATTCAAATTATCATCTATTTTAATTTTTACATTTAATTTTAATTTGTTATAGTTGAATTACAGAAGTTTTGTTTTATTTCAATTTGATACTCTTTTAGTTAATTAGATGAAAAGCTATAAAATTTATTTCCTAAAGAATGCATTTATACGCAATTAAGTCCACAAAATTTGTTTTTAGTCAATTTCTATGTTCTTAAATTAAACATATTTAGTTCATTTCAAAATATGCAATGTAATAGTGATCATGACCATTTAAAAAAAAATAAAAATTTTTCCAATGTTTTTTAATTTTCAAAAATTTGAAGTTTCATAAAGTGGCAATTTATTAATTAATACTTAAGTAAAATTATAAATTTTTTATTTTTTTTATTGTTACCATTTACTTTTGCCCTACATAATTAGGATTGATTTCAATAATTTTAATACACTAAATGTAATTGAGCAAAAATAAATACGATAGATAGACTTAAGTGAATAAAAAGTTATTTTTTTAGGAATAGATTTTAAAAATTTTTTTTTTATCTAATCTTACTAATATAAAGTGGCATAATTATTGAAATGAAAAAAAAAAAAAAAGTAAATGAGAATGAAAGCAAATGATAAGTACGTGATGAATAGTCCATTTTACCCCTCACATATGAAATGTGGCTTCTTTTTTCTTTTTTATTTAATTTTTTGCTTAACAATAGTGAAAATCACCAAAAAAAAAAAACGAAAAGAAAGCGTGCGTTAGCTTAAAGAGAAAAAGCAATGTCTATTAAATCAGCATTCAACGATGCTGTAATTCCTGCAGGAGGAGATTCGTAGACAAAAACAACACCTTGTCATATTCAAGTCCCAAATTTTCCATGCAATTTGTACAATTGCTCCTCTCTTCCAATGCGTGGCACATACCACAGTCTCAATTTCTTTGTAGAAGCATATCACACTGATATATCAAAGCTCTATCATTGTTGTGACTTACCCACTAAATATTTAAATGCAGATGAATTATGTAAATAAAATAATAATAATAATCATAAAAGTAAACATAATAATACACTTTAAAAAACAAAAAAAAAAAACTCAAAATTATTAAAATTTTCTCTTAATTTACTTCCTTGATAAAAATGACTAGAGGATATTTTATCATGAAAGCAGCAGGATGCATGACTTCCACCACATCAAGGTAAGAAACACTCAATTAAAAATTTCACAAAACTTAAAAGTCCCTTCAAATTGACTCACGATTTCAATCTAAGCTTTTTATGTGCAAAGCTTGTGTTTTCTTTTAAATGCAACGCAGGAGGCTATTTTATATGGCCAAAAATTAGTTGTACAACTAATCATTTTCGTTGTACCGCCAACCCCAACTTGCACGATTATGCCTCCTTATAATATAATTTTTATGAATAAAATGATATTTGACATTAATGTACTTAAATTTGATTTTTGACATAAATTTATGATACTTTGACTAATAAAGTATACAACAGTAATAGTAAGATTTTTATTGTAAATCTGAATTGTTAAATAAACCTTGCAACTATAACCCTTCTTTTACTATTTTTATTACTGTCATATATTCAATTTTCCATGTAGATAGGACAGTTATGGATGGTAGAATTGCTTTCGAACTCATGACACAATCAAAAAGGGTGAAAATGTAACTTCCTAAGAATCTCTTCTTATTTGTATCATTGTTATAGTCAAAATCAATATATTAAATTATATTATTGTCACAACCTACCCCTACGGTCGTGATTGCTACGCTATTCAAGGCACCAAGCACGTGTAGGTAGGCCCTGTCATGAAAAATATATCATAATGACACTAGCCACCAGGGCTAATACTGTGAATAACATGAATTATAAAGGTTGAATCATGGTGAAGCTCTAAATAAGATAATGAACGAATTTGCAAAATATGCATATCCATATAATATATATAAGCATGTCACGTGATGACCATCCAATCATCACAGCCTAGAATCTTTTCCGTCACAACTCAAGCACATGACGAGTGCATAATAAACATGAAGTGAAGATCAACTCCCACTCAAATCGATAATCGAGAGTCCGACGGTCACATGTCGACCTAAATGTGTCCGTGAAGGTCAATATGTCAAAATATGATAATTATACACAACCGAGTTTTTATTAATTTATTTTTGAAAGTTTCATTTTAATTATATTTTTTTTTTGTTCAATTGATGTTAGTCATCCCATAACTAAAAATTAAGCCCCCAAGGTTTTGATCGTATAATCTCATAACCAATTTAACTACTAATAAACAAAATTTATGTTTCTAACTCAAATAGAGTTAAAAGTCAAATTCATCCCAAATTAAAAAGAAAAAAAAGTACTTTAAGGTTTTCACAATATCAAAAGTTCTATAAACTAACAAATCAAATGAAAATCAATTTTACACCCCCACACACACATAAAGCTACTTCATTTACTGAGAGGAATTTATTTATTTTAGAAGCAATTACCAAGTTCATTACTTGTTAATTGATTAAATTCTTAAAATTATTTTCTCTTTAATAAGTAGTAACCATGCAAAAATTTATATATATATATATGTGCAATACACCTATTACATTGTAGATAATATAGCTACTCATGAAACATGAAGATGGAATCTTGAATCAAAAGTCTAACATTGATCACATGACCTTGAACAAACCTAAAGCCAATAAACAATATTAATAAAGAATGGTAGAAGTAGATGATGGAATAATGAGGATAGATTATCCCTTAAAATCCAATATAATAAGCCAAGCATCTAATAACTTATAATCCATTTAATTTTACTCATTTTTCATTTCTTGAACCTTTATTTCAACTATGCCAAACTTTAAACCCTTTTAGCAAAACTGGGATGATTTAGGTGAATTAGAATGATTAGGGTCTAATTGAAAAGAAACATACAACAGTGAGGACCTTATGAAAGGAATTAGAAATATTTTTGTACCCAATTGCAAAAATCATAAAAATTCTAGACCCAATTGAAAGATCTAAAAGCAATTGTGGACCTAAATGTAAGAATCAAAGGATCTTTGATCTAATTGAAAGAATCATTAACTTTTGGATGAAATTAACGTCAATTACATTTTGCACTCTATGTTAAAGATGTATTTACATTTTGCACCATGCAATTCTAAAACTAGCAAAATACATATAAAGTTTTAAGTACAATAAAAGAAAATAACTTTTGCTAAGTTGTCATTAGCAAAAGTTACATTTAATTACACAATTGCTATGATATTGATTTGAAATTCTCTTTCATGTTGTTTGAATAAAAATACTATTGCACATATAAAAACACTCAAATTTTGGATAAATAGATACTAAAAAGAATGCAACATATCCTAACAGTTATAGCCTAACATTTAGTTTATAAAAGCAAGAAAATTCAACTTCTAACAGCCTAAATCATAGCTTTCTTCTTGCCACTCCCTTTGCAACCATTACTGCCTTTTTTTTGCCATCTTTCTTAATTAGTAAGCATGTTCCAATCAAGGATCAATTTTATGACCTTTGAAGAGCCAAAATTCAAAAATATGCAAAGTAAGTTATGTCATAGAAAAACATCAAATACTGTTGTTAGGAATGAAATTGCAATGAATATTTCTTAGAATGATGTTGACCAGTAAACAATCAAAGATAAGTGCATTCAATAAGAACTAATCTTCAATATGCAACAGTCATAAGAGAAAATAACACTAAGTTAGCAAACCAAGCAACATAATGACAGATGTATAGTTGTTGAGAGAAGAGATTTGAAAATTAGTTGTTGAATTAAATAACAACCAATTTAGTTAGATGATCAGAAAGTTATAATTATGTTACATAATGATATTGTATGTATTGATTATTATAGCAATTTTCTAACCAAAAAGCATAATTTATATGTTGTACCTAAAAGATTAGGTAATAAGCAACTTTGGTGCCTTGCATGTATAATATAAGTCAAATAAGATAGACTCACTGCCATTTTAGTTTAGTAAAGTGTTGGTTTGTAACCTTTTTGTCATCCTTTTTACTGTTTCAACTATGATTAATGTATTGATGTCAACATAAATAGATAACTAAAAGCATTTAAGCTAAGAGGTGACAAAACTAATAATGAAAATTATAAAGTTGGATGTTAAATTTGCACCAAATAACATCAAAGGTATATTCTTTTCTAAATATTTATGACTATTAGAAACTCATACAAGAACTAAGTTAACCTTTAAATTTTCATTTCTTCTTGGCCATCCTCCTTTTCCTTTCTTTATGGGTAAGTTTTATATCCTCTTTAATGTTACTTTTACTAGATAAGAATTCCTTAAAAGCTAGCATAACTACATTTAAAACTACTAGAGGAGTAATCTATTTATGGAAGATATCACAATATTATTGGTGAACTTAGTAACAAATTAGCTTATATTACAAATGTAGAATTCATTACTTCTTTTATTGTAAGAGTTGACACATTTACTTATATAAACATATCCTTTATAACATGTTCAAGATAAGAATATATCATTTCAAATTCCTTATGAAAAGCATCACTTTTTAGAATGTATAAGTTTCAAAGAAAAATGGAAATGAGAAAATGCATTTTTTAAGGTAAAATTTCTTAAATAATATACTTACCTAAATAAAAAGTAGGTAAGCAAAATTGAGTGTATTTATTTTATCAAACCTTTAGATGTATAAGAAAGAAATTACCAATGGAAATGATATCCAACTAAATAAATAAAGACTTGTAATAAAATAAAATTAAAAAAAAAAAAGAAACCATAAGAAGGTACCTTTTTCTATTCAATTTATTGAACATATTTTTCGTGTGAATGATTAATTGGACTTTAATTTACTTATAAAAAGAATGATTAAATAATAAGTTAACAAAAAGTAATAACCAACAATCGTTATAATGAAATAATATTATAGTTTCATCTAAATCTTGATTTGTTGGACTAGCTTGAAGTAGTTTCAATAAGTTGTGATACATTAGAATTTGTAGAGATTGTGACATGACTATATCATGTTGGAATTTTTGTTTCATGAATGTCAAACTTGATCTTTTTTAAAGCAACACTAAAACAATGCTTGATTATTAGGTTTTATAAGGAAAAAAAAGTGCAATGCCAATATAGAACCATAAGCAAAACATTGATGCAATTTTAATACTCACTTTCCTTATGCGATTTATAGGAGCATGAGTAGATATGACTTCCTTTAGTTGTTGTGTTGCATCATTTGTTGTAGTTAGAAGGACAACACTTACATTCTTCTTAGTGGGTGGAGTTATGGGTTTAGATTTAACTTTTGTTACCTTTTTTTAATTTAGATTTGGAAGCAACTAGCATGCTTTACTTCTTCTTTTTTTTCCCTATATTTCCAAAATACTACATTTAAATACCAAATCCATCACCAAATCAACTACATCATATTACATGGTATTAGAACATAATTTTGATACTCATTTTATTGACTTTAGCAACTATAAATTTAGTTTATTTGACATGAACATCAAAATGGTTACTTGGCTATTATGGCTCAATGGTTCACTATAATTAGCCAATTTATTTATTTAAATGGCTAGATCATGCTATTAGATTGGATTAGTTTAAAATTGGGTGTATTTGTCTACCTTGCTTTTTAGTTCTCTTCAATTAGTTAACCTCTATTCCTTTAAGAGCATGTACTTTTGCTTTGTACTTCTTTCATGCATAATTGACAAGTCATTGTCGTTCTCCTTCATGACATACTCTCAAAATAGTCTGTGAAGTTTTATTCTCTCTTTCTTTTTTTTTTCTTTGTCAAATTATTAAAACTATGTATTTCATAACTCTTTTATTTAGCATAAGTGAGTGAGAATTTCTATCTTATATAGTTCACTAATCTTTATAATTAAAGAATATGATTTAAATGTTATTATATAATAAACAAAACAAGATTTAAATGTAAAGTTGTATTAATTAACATATTTAATTATATTACCTTATGTTGCTTAGGCATAATGGGTCATTCTTACCCACTAATGAAGCATAAATTTGTTTTCAAAAAACAAAGACTAAATGCTCAAGCAAAGCAATAAGAAACGTTTAATTATTTGTATCTTTTTACTTTATAATTAAAATTTTTCCTTTAACAACCCACTTTAAAAAACAACTACTAACTCCTATAAACTTCTTACACTTAATCTAAAAAACCTTTCTTACAATAATTAAAGGCAAAATAAATTCTAACAAACTCTAGTATCCTTTTTCCAATTGCAAGCCTTACATTCATAAGTCTCACTATTATACCTAAATTACTTCTCTTAATCTTAGTTTTTAGTCTTGCAATTTGACATACTCTTTATAGATATCTCATATTATATTTTTAATTATTAAATTTCTTGGTTTGTGATACTTAAAAAGATTTACTTATAACTATTACTAATTTTTTAATCATCTTTTAATTTCTTCTAATGACATATTGTATATTGAGCCTAAGTCATTAAAGAAATTAGTTGTCAACCATGATATAAAACCCCTATTATTGTTAAATGCAACATTATAGTCATGTATATTAACTAATGTCTTCACTTACATATTGTTAAGTTCTTTAATATATTTAACTAATATTTACCAAGGACACATAGGCTTTTTACATTTAATGATAAAAAATCTTTATGGTTTTTTGTATACTCAAACTCAATCATCTCTCATAATGCATATTTAACAAGTTTCCTTTTAAATGCATTCATATCTTAAAACAACATAGAGAGCTCTACTTTAAGTTTTTCTTGTCTTGGTTTTTCTTCTCACTGTATTTTCATGAACTTTACAAACACTAGTTTCAAAGTTATCTTAATTACTTGTGTTAAGATAGTTAGTGGCATATCCCATCTTCACCACAATCCACATTATCAAATTAATTTGTATCACCATTATTGTTACCCTCAATACCTTCTTCTTCCATTCTAATATTATGCATACAAGTGTCTTTTCCATCTTTTACCTTTTCTAGTTTTGAATCATCATCATTAGTTAACTTCCTTACTTTCATTATACTTTTACTATATTTTTCAACATTTTAACATCACTTTCAAAATTAGTTTTAGTCTCTTTGTTGGTCTCCTTGCTAATTTCTAAGTTGGTCTCTCCATTTACCATATACGTGACTCTAGCTTTCACCATATTATCCCAATCAAAGGTAGCTAACACATTATCATGACTATAATATATATCTTTTAATTAATTTAGTGCTTCATCCCAACACTATTATCTTTCTAATCATCTTGGTTTTCATTGTTATGATACTTATCATCCTCTTGTGTAGAATAAGGGCCTTCACCACCCTTAGCTTACCTAGTACCAACACCATATTCTCTTAAACTATCATCACTTCTATGTATAGTTACTTCCTTATTATAAGTAATAAATTCCTCAACCTCTTTATGCTTCAAAATAATTTTATTAACCTCAACAATAATGAAATATTATTCTTTAATATCTTAAGATTCTTATGTAAACTCTTTACTAAAATCTTGTAGAATATCTTCTTAAAGTTATGATAACTTAACTCTCTTATTACTATATTTTGTGCATTCCAATAGTTGAATCTCTCAACCTTAATGCCTTATTTTTCTACACAACCCCTTTCAAAATGAATATGAGGTCAATATATGAGACCCACCAGGATATATTATCATTGTCCCATCATATTCACCTTTTTTGAAATAGATAAAAAATAGGCAAGACCTATATTTTTAAAAGTATACCAAGTAAAAGGTAAGTATAAACAAATAAGATTTAATGTTTTTCAAGGAAAAATAAGTATATAATTACATGTGGTACCAATTTCTTTAGTTGCTTCATTAAAATATTAAATTAGCACTTTCTAATAAATAAGCAGTTAAAATTCAAAATGCACTTAAATAACAAACATAAAAATTCTTTAATCTCCAACTATAAATTTTTTCCATTAAAATAAGCAATCATGAAATATTAATATTAAACACTTTCAAATAAACAAACACTAAACACACTCAATTAAATTAACACATTTCAAACATATTAAGATACCAGGATAAATAACTTAAGATGAAAACTAATCATGTAAACCTATAATCACAAATATTAATCCTAGCATAAAAGATTAACAAACATTTTAACACATTATATAATATTTTTGACTGATGGAAATACTAGGAAGCAAAATAAAATTACATATTCAATATGTATGTCAATTATTAGCCCCATTAGTATGCTGTGAAGAAGTTTGTAGGGGTTGTTCCAATTGTTTTTGGAAAATAGTAAGTGTAAATGGAGACAAGAGGAAAAAGTAGCAATTTAAAGGAAGAATTAGGGCTAAAATTAAGGGTTAAGGGTTTTGAAGATTGAATTTCATAGAGAAATACATATGTTATGTATATTCTAATTATTTTATTAACATTTCATACAGTCAACATACAAAGTTAACAATTTAATAATTTTCTATCAATAATTGTTCTTATTTGTAATAGAATACAAACATTTAAAATTATAATAAAAACCAGTAAATATTTAAAATTATATTGTAAAAACCAAAAAAATTTATGATCAAATTTTTGCTTATTCCATTTTTGGTTGAATTTGATTATTGTTTCATAAGTAGCCTAATAGGTATTTTTATAAAAGAAACTTGTGATTTTTTTAATTTTTTATTTATACATTACACATAATTTATCATGGTCACAAAAGTTTGCCTCAATCCACCTAATCTCAAACCACTTTTAGTTGTTGTTCTTCATTATACACTATTTTGTTAAGTACAAAAAAATAAAACTTTAAATTGTAGTGATTTTAATTAACTTTCATATTATTTTTCTACTAATTTGGATTTTAATGATGTAGATAACTTTAATATTTTAACTTAGTGGAAATAAAATGAAAAGATTTTGTGCTTTCTATTATGTTATAAGATATATTAACTTCTAATATTAACAGTTTCATTAAGATGTGTTTTAAGTGTAAGAAAAAGAGTTTAGAATGACAAATAATTTAAGTAAAAATTTGAAATATTTGCATGCCTAAAAGATTGCTCAATGTCCATAATGGATTAAAAAATAAAGGAAATCTCGTTATATCATCAATAAATGAAGATGAAAAAAGTGGAATAATTAAGTATAATGATTTTAAGTGAAATTTTAATTTTACCAATTAAATTTTATGTAAATTTGTTTTATTTGTATTTTATTTTTTGTGTTAAATTTAAAAATTTCATAATTATAATTTATTATTTTAAATTTTAAATTTAATAAAAAAAAATATAAAATTTGAATCGATTAATTAAATTGTATATTTATTTATTTCTTTTAAAAAATATATTTATTTATTTATAGACTAATTTTTTACTTTTAAAAAATTAAAACAAAATTTTTTTTTCTTCAAAAGATTCAATTTAATATAATACAAATTAAATCTAAAAAATTGCATAAGATACAATACAATATAATATAAACCCATAACACTTAAACTTATACAGTGAATTGTGTTGGCTTAATTGTTTAAATTTTTGAATATGGTACAATATAACATGACATATAAGTGAATTGTATGAGTGCACAATATGAAATAATAAAATTGATCAAAAAGCATTCATGTCAAGTAGAACACAACCTATTTTACGTGTATAGTTTTCTCTATCATTTTTTTTTTACAATAACCAAACATTTATATCCTAAAAAAATTCAGGTTATATTAGCAAAGAAATTTCAGTTATTAATTATACAACTATATCTTTTGTTAACACATAGACATCAAAATTATTTCACTCCGAGTTATAAAATGTATTAACTACCAATGCGTTAAATTGAGTATTTACAAATCGGGTGCAAGTTACAATTCTAAGTGCCAAGATCGCACCAGCGACAAGTGGGTATTGAAATCTCCTATGATTATTTGACTTCTTAAATTTTAAGTGAGTCGTCTTTTGCAATAGAAGGGACAATGAATCTAAGCAATGTGTTCCAATGGGCAACAAGGAGGTCGAATCCTTCAAGTCAAATATAATTGAGGTTGTTTATTTATTGATTTATTCTTTTACTTTTGTTTTTGTGTGTGTTGTTATTTACAATTGTTTTTCTTAAGTCAAACAAAAAATTTGCCTTTTAGCAGTTCGCTCAATAAACTAACTCAACAAAAAAAAAAAAAGAAAAAAAAAAAGGAAGGATTGAAAATAAGATAAACAAAACTAATAGGTAACAATTATTACACGCTTTAATGTACACATCAGAATAAATTATAATAATTTTAATTTAATTGACTTTAACGAAAAATATAATATGCCTTATTTTGCTATGTGCTAGAAGTGTCATGCAACCAGACTTTTATAAGCAATAACTCTTACAAGTAATTATTGTAAATAAATAATTTTTACAAGTAATTAATTGTAAATAAAAGAAAAGTAATGGTACAATCTCACTTATTGAAGATCTTTTTTTTTTTTGTGAAAAAAAAAATATATATTATAGATATATTGTACTTAAAGATTGAGATTAAAAATTGTTTATTGTTGTTTTCATCTAATCTTTTTAAAGAGAAGACCCACCGTTGTAACACTGTTGGATTTGAATGAATATTCTCTATATTAAACCTCAATTATTAATGACTATGAAACTCAGCACCACGTCTCAAAAAAAAAAAAAAAATTCATGAATTTGCCAGGATGCATATTGGTGAAAATTTTCAAATTTGAGTTAATAAAAAATTAAAAAAAAAAACACCCCAAAAGATTAATCAAATTACCCCATCGAATAATACTTATCGCATATATTGATAAATATGCATCCTGATTTTTGTCTCGAGTTGAATTAAGAAAGATAATTAATTAAGAGTAAGGTTTAATATTTTAACTGTCCATAATACTCATAAATTTTATATTTTATAACAGTTAAATTATACCTGATCTTTGTCTATTAGTACCACTTAGATAAATTTCAATCAATCTTGAGATTTGATTCGGTTTAGTAAACACGGAAAGATACCGTAAATCAATTTCACGTTGACTTTTGTCTTTAAAAGTTGGTTTGACCCAATAACCCATGCGCATTCGATACATTTTCTCTAGTTCATCAACATTGCATTTGCTTCATTTAATTTCGGAATCATGCGAGTTTTATTTTAAATGTTGATTACAATTAATCTATCCATGACGTTTTTGTTAACGTGTGGGTTGGTATAAAGTTCTGTCCCTTCCTTTATTTATGTTTTGTATTTATTTGACTTCTCTAGGAAAAAAAATACAAAAACACCGGTTTCCCTTTTTTGGAACCAGGCCAAAACAAAACAAAAAACAAAAAACAAAAAAACAAAACCAACTAAATTATTAAATAAATAAATAAATAAAACAGCTAAAATTTCAATTAACCTGAAGAATGTGACGTGGTTGTCCGCTGGACTGCAACGCTTGGATTCTACTTGCCGCTCGTATTTAACAAGATTGTGGCTTAAAATTTAATTTAAAATAAAAAGTCAAACAATGGTGGGCATTATTAATACCCCTTTGACCTTACAATTTAGGTAATCCTTGACAATTAGAGCCCTAACCCTGCACTCTAATCATTTGCTCTCAGTAAAATAATGGGTAACGGTTTAATTTTCTGATGGCATCAATTTATTAGCAAAATATATAATTTTTTTTAGATAAAATTAATTATTTTTTTGTTATTATATAGTAAAAAATAATTTTTAAATATAATATATATTTTTAAAAAATAGATTATAGTAAATTAATAAAACTTTATTCTTTTTTTCAGAAATAATTCACACGGCTCTTCCTTTCAATTCAAAATATAACTTAATCTAACTCAGAACAAAATTTTCACTTCTTTTTCTTTGGTTGCAAATTACAATTTGTAATCCCAAAAATTAGTTTAAAAAAAAAAAAAAGAGAAAGAGAGAAGAAAATTTTTTTTAATTATTTTAAGAAAGCATATAATATATATATTTAAACTAAAAAATACATTAAATTAGTAATTAGACGGAAATTTCAGATGGTTTTATAAAAATTATTTTAATTTATTTAAAACAAAGCAAAGGAACGATATGATTGGATTGGAGTTAATTGTATCTATCTCGTACTCTACCTATATGTTGCATTATTCCTCGCGTTTTCTCTGCGCGTGGTGCATTCTGTCTTTGGAATCTCTTGGGACTCTCTGGAAGGCACGACGAACAACTTGACAGGTATTCGCAACAATCAAAATCCCTAATTTTCTACCTTAAATTTGTTTTTTCAGACGGATTTTATTTTCATTTCAGGATCTTGAAATGCGCCTCTCTCGCTCGCTCGTGTCGTTTTGATCTGATCTGCTTTTTTTTTTTTTTTTAATTTATTTTTTATTTTGATCTCCTTCGTACATTCCGCCTTTTTCGTTTTTTAGGGTGCTTTCTATTCGAAGAATGTCGAAATCAGCTTTAGTTAAATGCGATATTGACTTTGGGTTTGTTGCATTGACTTTTAATGCAGGTGGTTGATCTGATTATTTGGTTAGTTACTGGACATTTTCTGCGCATTGAATTCAATTACGCGAATTGTTGAGGAATCGTTATAGGCAGTTGAAATCCTGATTCTTTTCATTTATATCGATCGATCTCAATGTAATATGAACACAGGTGTGGAAAGAAGGGTGCTTTCTGTGCTTCTAGAGGTTTAGGGGCTGAGTGAAAGGTCATTTTTAGTGGATTTCCAGGGCTCAATTGGTCGGCAAATTTGGATATGAGAAGCCCCTGGTTCAACAAACTGTTTGCTACTTTCGGCCCTAAACCCCGGCTTAGTTGGTTGCTTTTATGCCTCATTTGTGTGCTTGCACTAATCGCGATTTTAGGGTCTACTTCCTCCAGTGCGTATGAATCTTCGAAATCCAATCCAGTGCCTGACATTTTTTCGAGTTATAGAAGGCTGAGGGAACGGGCAGCTGTTGATTATTTGGAGCTGAGGTCTCTGTCTTTAGGAGCTAGTGGCCTAAATGAGCTTGGATTTTGTGGCAGAGAAAGAGAACACATTGTGCCTTGTTATAATGTTACTGCAAATTCGTTAGCTGGGTTTAAGGATGGGGAGGAATTTGATCGCCATTGTGAATTGTCAAGACCAAGAGAATGGTGTCTGGTTCGGCCTCCAAAGGACTATAAGATCCCCCTTAGGTGGCCAGCTGGTCGAGATGTGATATGGAGTGGAAATGTTAGGATAACTAAAGACCAATTTCTTTCTTCTGGAGGCATGACCAAGAGGTAACTTCTGATGAAGTCCAAGATGTGACCATGGTCTCTCTAATACATTTGTCATTGTAGGTTATTTAGATGTAATGACGTTGTCATGGTATTCTTACAAAAAATTATGGTCTTATAGGCTGATGTTACTAGAAGAGAATCAAATTGCTTTCCACTCTGATGAAGGATTGATCTTTGATGGTGTTAAAGATTATGCCCGCCAGATTGCAGAGATGATTGGGTTAGGAAGTGACTCTGAATTTCTTCAAGCTGGTGTAAGTCTTCCTTGAATTCTATGGCTAGTGTGTCAGTGGCTTCTGGTGCAACATTAGTTTCAAAAACAATGAAGTTTACCTGAAAAGAATTCAATTCTTCTTTGCACTTTATGTTTGGTTTCAGTAGTGTCTCGAGCAACATTAGTCTAGAAAATATCTTTTTGAGAGATTGTTGCTTTATCCAGTTTCCTAGTAGTTCATGAGTATTAAAGCAAACATGTCAAGTTTTCTGTTTTTTTTTTTTTTTTATGCTCTTTTGAAGAGCAGCAGAGTGTAGTGTAGTTTTTAACCCTTGTTGGTTACTTAATAGGTGCGAAGTATATTGGATATTGGATGTGGATTTGGCAGCTTTGGAGCTCATTTAGTATCACTGAAGTTAATGCCTCTCTGTATTGCGGCATATGAAGCAACTGGCAGCCAAGTACAGCTTGCTTTGGAGAGAGGTCTACCAGCAATGATTGGAAACTTTGTTTCACGTCAACTTCCATATCCATCATTGTCATTTGACATGATTCATTGTGCCCAATGTGGTATTGTCTGGGACAAGAAAGGTATTCCTGGTGTTTTACACTTCTGGCTTATCTCCTGATAATTATATGGTGGCTTCATTTTTGGTGTTGCAAATTTGTTATGATAATAGGCTCAGGTATATATTGTTGCCACTTTGCCTTCTGTTTTATGGTGCATACTCATTTTTCCTTTTTTATGCTGCCCTTTATTGGCAGCCAGAGGTTGAATGACATGATCTGATATAACAACGTTGTAATGCTTCTATGGAACTGTCAAATCTCCCTTTTTGTATTTAAGATTAAAGACAGTATTGCTGCTTAGTTGGATTGTTCATTCAATATAAGCACTGTGGTGTCTAAGAAAAGAAGTTTATTATTATAGATTGTTCCACTAGAGAATACCTGATTATTTTCTAATGCAATAAGGTATAAGCAAGATAAAAACTGTGAACTACTGAATCAGAGTATAGAGGTTTATCTGTTCTCTTATTTCTCCATGAGATCTCTAATTAAATCACGGGGTAGCAATCTTTGTTAAAAAGTTTTGGTTTACATTTCTAACAATTTGGGTTAATAAAACAGATGGTAAGTTCCTTATTGAAGCAGATCGAGTTCTGAGGCCTGGAGGTTACTTTGTTTTAACCTCACCGACAAGCAAGACACGTGGAAGTTCACTGCGCATGAAGAAGAGAAACATCCTGACACCTTTAGAAGAGTTTACAGAGAGAATCTGCTGGACTCTTATAGCTCAGCAAGAAGAGACCTTCATCTGGCAGAAAACTGTGGATGCCCATTGCCATACTTCTCTGTAAGGATGCTATTAATAATGTTGCATAAATAATCTCTTGGTTTTATTGATAGCCATGTGCCATTGGGTGGTTTTTGAAGTTTAGTGGGATTTTTTATTTCTGGATATTTTCCCACTAACTTATAAATTAGTAGCCATAATGACATGAATGTTTTGCTTTTGTTCTTTACCATAGTAAGCATGATGCAGTACCACTTTGCAATGAAAGACATGATGTCCCGGCATATTATCAACACCTTGTCTCATGTATAAGTGGGACCACCAGCAAGCGCTGGATTCCCATTCAGAACAGATCCTGTGTTTCTGATTTGAGCTTAGCAGAGCTTAAACTTCAAGGAAAGTATCATTTCAAAGTACATTTCTTGTTGTTTTCTCTTTATCTTTCTGTTTCTGCACTGCATAGTTTCCTTTATCAGGATCTTTAGGAGATTAGATTTTTTTTTTTTTTGTTCTTTTAAATTTGTTTCCTTTTCGTTTTGCTTTTAAAATTTTTATTCACATAATGTAGGTGTCTTAGTTTATTAACACATTTTTGTCCTTGCAGGAATTCAGCCTGAAGATTTCCTTGAGGACTCACAGAGTTGGAGATCAGCTCTAAGAAACTATTGGTCTTTGCTTACACCATTGATTTTTTCCGATCATCCTAAGAGGCCTGGTGATGAAGACCCATTACCTCCATATAACATGGTACGGAATGTGATGGATATGAATGCTCATTATGGGGGCTTAAATGCTGCATTTCTGGAGGAAAAGAAATCTGTCTGGGTGATGAATGTTGTGCCTGTTAATTCCTATAATACACTACCCGTTATACTTGATCGGGGTTTTGCAGGTGTTTTGCATGACTGGTATGTTGTTTTTTCCTTTTTTTTCCTCCCTAGCACAAGGTGCTGTTTTATGGCTATAATTCTTATTATATTTCTTGTTACTAATCTCTTTGATCAATTGGAGACATTATGGTGAATATGCTTTGTCATTCAGATATATTGTCTAAACTTATGGGAAAACATAGCTAGGGAAAATTTTGTTTGGTAACAGTCAACTTTTGATGAATGTGTCATAAACTTCAGTGTTTTATGCAACTAGTGAACGAACTTTTCTGGGGTTACTTCATAAATGTGAAGACAAGTTTCTTTTAGTTTCACTGATAAAGGCTATCTGTATGCCTTACAGTGTGACAATCTTGTGCATTGCGATGTCCTAACAAACATTAACATAGTGGAGTTTGATAAATTAACTTGTTTGTGCATAAAAATTGAGAGAGAGAGAGAGAGAGAGAGAGAGAGTGAGTGAGTGTGTGTGCATGCATGTTTATGTAAATATACCTGTTTATATAACAAAGTCATCTGCATGACATTATACTGTTTTATTATGTTTAAAGTTTAGAAAAAGATTAAATGACATGGTCTCTATGTTGGCACACAGGTGCGAGCCCTTCCCTACATATCCCAGAACGTATGACATGCTTCATGCAAATGGACTTCTTTCACAACTTAGTTCTGAGAGATGTGGCATGATGGACTTAATTTTGGAGATGGATCGAATACTTCGGCCTGAGGTAATTGTTTCTGTGTTCATAGTCTCTGCTCAAAAGATTTCTGTGAAGTCTCACACAATTCGTAACCTTTTGTTTTATGACCTGGCATGCATCATGTGCCAATGTTGTTGGTCTACTTTCTTGTTTTGACAACTTTAAAAAGACTATATATGTATATATATTTTGCAGGGATGGGTTGTTATTTCTGACAAATTAGGAGCAATTGAGAAAGCTCGGACCCTTGCCACCCAGATACACTGGGAAGCAAGGGTGATTAACGTACAGAATGGCAGTGACCAGCGCCTGCTTGTTTGCCAGAAACCATTTGTGAGAAAATGATTGATCTAGCATTTGGAAGGCTTGCCATTGCAAAACGGTACATTCTGCTCCGGTAATTTATTTTCTTAGTCACTCTAGAAAATTAGCATCTTCATATAACCTTGAGGTGTTTGATGTGATTCTATAGGGATCTGTTGAGGATTCCTGGACTAGTTAGGGGAAAGTTGAACGGCAAACCTTAGTGATTGTTGAGCTGTTGGGCTGAGATATTCTTTGAGATCCTTAAGTTGAAGCTGCATTCTTTTTCCAAAATGATTATATGAATTGCAGAATTAAGTAACAGGCTTGCTGTTGATATGCAGCATGAATCTGCTATTTGGCTGCAATCAACACACCATGGATCATGGAATCCTGCTTCATGGGATAACAAGTAAACCAGGTGAAGCAAAAAGCTGTAGATAAGAAAGGAGGCTTGCTTCAGAAGTAGCTATGAAGTGATCAAAATTTTTTGTTAAGGCACTTGTAGCAATTCATTCATCCTTTTTTTTTTTTTTTTTTGCTTCTTCTTTTGGGTTAAAATTCTTTTGTGTGCTATTTTTTTTTCATCTTAATGTGGATCACAACTTTTCTGTACTGAACAATTGTTGTTGAGGGAGATTTGACTAGCCAGTAAATGATAGTTACATTGTTCTTTAGATTTTAACTCCGCCTTTCCCTTCCTTGCTTTCTGGGATGGAGATTTGTAGGACAATTATTTGGTGAACTCAGTTGCTCAGATAAATTTTTTGAAGCTATAACTTAGTCTAATTACATTGGTTGTTCGTCTATTTGACTTGTCAAAAATGCTGAAATAGGAAAAATGGAGCAACAGGTGCGATTTGTTCGTCTATCTGTCAAAGGTTTCTTGTCTTTGGTACGCGTTCTCGATCGCCCTCTAAGACGTGAAAAATGACTTGCAACTTTCAAATTGGAAATTTATTTTATTTACAGATAATAACTTATTTTTGTTCCTTTGATTGAATTTTATTTTATATTGACTTCCAATAGGGTTAGGTAACTCCTTTGGAGAGCTTATTTAGAAAACGCCGCAGGTTATTGATCTCATCATGGTGTTCTCTATAACCCAAAGCAATAGATATTTCATTATTTGGTGACATTTCACAAAAGTGAAATAAAAAATTAAAAACAGATAACCAGTGGAATGTGATGGTTATTAGTTAATTTGAATTTAATGTTTCATTCTCTAATTAAAAGTCAGCTCCTTTCTCTTTTTGGTAATTATGTGTCGCTTTTTGACTAAATTTAGAATGCACCCACAAACCCGATTTTAATTCAATGGTATAAAGTCATCTCTAGAGCACTTAGAGAGCTCTAAATCTGAAGTGGGAGCTAATTAAAAAAAAAAAAAAACTAACATCTAAATATAATATAATAAGATTATTGTATTGAATTGTCTTAATATGGATTCATCTACACAACGGAAAAAAAGGATTAAAAAAGGTCAATGTGACTGGACCAAAATGCAGCACCAATAGCACGAGATGAAACTATTCCAAGTTGATGCAAGCCGTGAAAATTTACAGCTTTTTTCTCCTTTTCTCATGACTCATCTGTTTCTCCTCCTCTCTCTAGTAGCCATTTTCTCCCCATATCTCTCCAATATGTCCGCCAAATCCACCATTCCTACCTCCCTCAATTTCTTTCCCACCTCCTCAAACATGATCACGCCATCCTCATTGGAATAATAATGCAAAAATTTATTGTAATCAAACCTCTGCACCTCGAGCCCCCTATTCATTGTTCTCTCCACATACTTGGTAGCTTCCAATGACTTCCCAGCCTTAACCAAACCTCCAACGAATATGGTGTCAAAATTCACAAGTGGGTCTGGTCCCTTCCTCCCTCTCTTCCCCAAATGACCCTGCAACAACATGACATATGTGTGCATTACTGGCTCACATCCTCTCTTTACCATCTCCCTAAATACTTGTGTTGCTTCGCTTGACCTCTTCAATCTCAATAACCCCTTGATCAATCCATGATATACGCTAATATCAGGCTTGTCAATCTCTTCCACAACCTTACACGCCTCTTGCACCCTCCTCCTCGCTAACAGCCTGTAAACCAGCGACCCCAGCGTCGAATTGTCTGCCTGTATCCCTCTCTTGCGCATTTCCTCAAGCATCATGGTTGCTTGAGCAACTCTACCTCTCTTACACATCCATTCAATCATAAGCCTATAGGTAGACAGACCCAAATCATCCATTCTCCTCACCCTCAATGTCTGAAACACCTTCACGGCCTCATCATATTCATTTCTCTTGAAAAAGGTCTCTATCATTTTCTCAAATGCGTCGATCCCCAGCTCTAAACCCTCATCCACCATCAAATTCCACATCTTTGAAGCTTCAATCATATCACCCACATCACAGAACCCCTTAACCAATAATCCGTAAGTAACCCCATCAGGCCTAATCCACTCCTTCAGCTTCAAAACCACAAACTTTGCCTCTTCAACAAGCTTGCCATTGCACAGGCTCTCCACAACCATATTTAACCTTTCCAATCTATACTCAAACCCAAGCCCGTCCATCAAATGAAAAAATTCCACGCATTTCTTCAACTCCCTGGCCGAGGCCATTGTTTTCAAGGCAATTACAAAAGTCTTGTCGTTGACCAAGCCGCGGCTGCCCATTTCTTGAACCATGCCCCAGAACACATCGATGTTTCTTGATTTAGCAATCACGTCCAGCATCTTATTGAAGGAGACTGAAGTGTGGGCGAACTGCGGTCGAGGAGCTTGTTCGGTATACTGAAAGAAGCGGTGGACGGGCCGCCAGGAGTACGGGAATTTGTTGCAGACTTGGAGGAAGAACTCGTGGGTGAGGTTGAAATTGCAAGAGGAGAGCTTGGAATGGAGCTTGGAGTCCGGAGATGTTTGTTGTTGGTATAGGATCGTGCAGACTCGGAGAAGCTGCTCTGGGTTGACAGGGCACGGCACGGTGGGGTGGCTGTGACCTCCCGTTTCAGTGGCCAAGGGACTGAGGACGTGGTGGCGGTGGCGGCGGTTGCCGTGGTGGTGAAAGAGGGAGTCGATGACAGCTGTGGGAGTTGAAAAGCGCCTGACTACCATTGGACACGCCCGAACAGAAACAGAGAGAGGGAGAGGGATTGGTCTTTTCAAAAGTCCCGAACGTTAACCGAATCCAGCCCCCTTTTTCAGTTAGAGTTCTTGCTCTAATTGGAATGGGAGAGGTTGGACCAGTTCTCGGTTCAACCCGCAGCAGGTTCAACTCGAATGGGTGGATTATAGCTACACAAAAACAAAGTGTTTCCTTTTGGCTACAAATGTTGAGGATTATAACCACTCTTAAACTACAAATGTTGTTTTTTGGAAATTAAAAGTTCCTGCAAATGTTGTGGAAATAAGGATTAAGGAAAAGAGAGACTGTAACTTCCAATATTACGAGGAAGGTTCAAAACCAGAAGACATTCATCGTTGCGGTAAAAAGTCTACAGATCCAAGACCGAGAAAAGCAGAGCAAGGTTTAAAGGGAAAATAGCATTAGATTTTTTAAAAATATTGAAAAGAATAAAATAAAAGAAGGTATTAAAAGATAAGTTTTAAATTATAATCTTTAAAAATAATAATTAAAAATAAAATAAAATATTAAAAAAATAAAAATAAAAGATATTAAATTTATATGATTTGATTTATAAATAAAAATAAATATAAATATTAATAAAATAAAAAATATAATAAATAAAAATTTATTTTTAAATTTAATTAATAAAATTTTAAATAATAAATTAAATATTTTTAAAATTTTATTTATTTTAATTGTAAAATAAATTATATTATTTTTTATTTATAAAATAAAAATTAATTAATTTTTTTTAATTCCTTAATATAAAATTTTAGTCATCTACTTAATTAGAAAAGAAGGGCAATTGATTAAATCTTTTATCTTCAACCTTTGGCAAAATATCATGAGATGAAAAGGGCCATAAGCTATCCACATTGTTCATTCCAATCAACTACAAGAAAAGGTAACAAAAAGAAGCCATTTTTGCAACCAGTTCAAAACATGGCTTGTCGAGTGTAAGGTTCTCAAACCCCTTTCAATGTGATGCCACTTAGGATAGAATAAAAAATCTAGAGAAAGGAGATTGCCAAGCTCACCCAATACACACGTAGTAAAGAGAGAGGAGAATAGAGAGGGAAGAGGGAGGGAAGAGAGAAACAAGTAAGGGGAATTGTATTGCTTCATCAGCTGCCATTACAGTGGTTTCTGTCCTATTCATGAATACAATCAACCACAATCAATCTGCCCTCAATGATCTCACAATTATAATTACTATGATTATAATATCCACTATAGTAAGTCCATATACAAATGTTGCCTTTGTAACTAACATGACAGCATTTTTGCCGATGCTCCTCATCTGCTCTTGTGAACCCGTGTCATCTGTTTATGTCCTCGTTTGATTGGTTGCTCTCTATCCCAACCCCAGTGGCTATTCTTCAACGGTCCTCCTCTTCCTTCATGCCATTGATGATTCCATTTGTATCAATTGCCCCCTTCCTTGGGACCTTTGTTCTTAAGGGTTACTAGAGGCTGTAATAAAATTCCCAGGTGGGTCTCAGATGTTAGTCGATCAAAGCATTGAATCAAAACTTGGGTGGTAACTTGATTTCCTCATTTTACCATATGATTGTCCAGGATAGTGACCAAATTAGAGGGAATGAATGGACTAGGGGAAAGGGTGCGTAGAGTAGAGGTAGGCAAAAGTGAGGAAAAGTGAACACATTTGAGTTGAGACACATGGAAGGTGGGGTGAATTCGAGAGTCAAAAGGAAGTTCTAGTGTATAAGCAACCTTGCCCACATGAGTGATGATTTTGAAGGGTCCATAAAACTTGAGCAAGCTTGAGATTGGTATGCCGGGCGACGGAGGATTGTCAATAAAATTGTCGTTTGAGATAGACAAGGTCCCCAACTTCAAATGATGGATCACCGCGATGCTTGTTAGCTAATTGGCACATGCATTCCTAAGCTCGACAGAGGTGGAATTTGAGCATCTACGATTTAATCTCCCAGGAACGAAGTTCTGGTCCATAGAAGTGATGGCGGTATCGCCAGAGACGTATGAAACATGAATGGGGGAGAGTATCCGTAGGGGGCTTCAAATGGAGTTAGCCCTGTGTGGCCAGATGGTAGTACGTGTTGTACCACCATTCAGCTAGAGACAACCATTGACACTATTTTTGAGGAGCATCCAAAGTGGCACAATGCATATAGGTCTTTAGCAATGGTTCAAGACTTCACATTGGCCATTAGTTTGGGGATGGCATGCCAAGGATCAATGCAACTTAACCCCTTGAATTTTGAATAATTCCTTCTGTAAGGCATTAAGGAACATGGGGTCTCAGTCATTGATACTGGCTTTAGGTAATCCATGCAATTGGAAGACTTGGTCTATGAAGACTTGAGCAACAGAGTTGGTAGTATAGGGGTGAGATAAGAAGAGAAAATGAGCACATTTAGATAGTTTGTCCACCACTACTAAGATGACCTCTGCTGATCCATATTTGTGTAGTTCAGTGATGAAATCCATGCGGATGCTTTGTCATATTCCTCTAGGAACAAGGAGTGGTTATAGAAGACCAAGGCAGGCATACAAATCAAACTAGCATCTTTGACGCTAATATAATCCCTAACATCCTTGGGCAGCCCTTTCCAGAAGAAAAGAGAAGATAGTTTCTTAAGAGTGACTAAGACACCTAAGTGAGCTCCATGAATCCCTTCATGCCATAAAGTTATAATCTACTACCTTAGTGGCGAATTTTATCCTACCACCAAACGTCCTTTCCACAATAGTTGGTCATTGTGCCAAGTGTAAGGAAAATGGCCAAGTTGACCCTATTGAAGCTGCCTTATTAGCTACTACAGAGAAGAATCGGTGCTTTAAATGGCCTTGATTTGGGGAAGAAGGTCTGAGGAGACCACTGAAATGGAATAAGACTGTAATTGATGGCTCAGGATCCTTAATAGGGCATCAATAGCCACGTTATGTTCATCCTCTTTACATATAGTGTCATAGTCATGACTATTAAGTTTGGCTAATCGTGTATGCTGACCTACAGTATGTAACTTCTGGTCAGGGAGATAACTTAAGACTGCAATGATCAATCTTAATGGTAAAGTGTCTACCCTGCAAATAATGGTGCCACTCGATGACTACAAAGAGAATGCGTTAAAGTTCCTTCTCATACACAAATAAGGTTAGCTGCTTTGAAGAGAAAGTCTTGCTGATGTAGGCTATGGGGTGGCTCTCTTGCATCAACACAACACCCATACTCACACCCTTGGCATTTGTCTCAACCACAAAGTCCTTGGAAAAATTAGGTAAGGCTACGATAGGAGCTTGGGTGAGAGCTATCTTTAAGATATCAAAAGCCTAAGTTGCCTATGCATCCCATTAAAAAGAATCTTTTCTTAATAAGTCAATAATTGGTTTGCATATATTCCCATACCTTTTTACGAATCTCTTGTAGTACATTACAAAACCCAAAAATCCTCATAGTTGCACAAGGTCCTAAGGTAAGGGCCACTGTATAACCGTAACAACTTTCTTAGGATCTGCGGACACTCCTTCACTAGATATGATGGGACCTAGATATTCCACCTCAGACACTGCAAAGAAGCATTTGGACTTCTTGGCAAAGAGTTGGCGGTTCCTCGATAACTATAAAGCAAGGTGAAAATGTTACAAGTGATCTTGTAAGCCCTTGTTATAGACCAAAATGTCGTCAAAAAAGACCAAGATAAACTTCCTAAGATAAGGTTTAAAGATCTCATTCGTTAGGCTTTGAAATGTTACAGGGACATTGGTTAGACTAAAGGGCATGGCATGATCACAAATTCATAATGACCCTTATATGTCTTAAAGGCTATTTTGGGGACACCTGTAGGGTGCATTCTGATTTGATGATATTTTAACCTTAAGTACAGTTTAGAGAAGATGTTTGCTCCTCCAAGTTGATCTAAGAGTTATTCGATCAATGGAATGGGGAATTTGTCTTGCACAGTCACTTGGTTTAGCTTCTTGTAGTCAACACAAAAATGCCAGGCGCTGTCCTTGTTCTTAACCTTGTTCTAAATGATACCATTTTGCAACATTTCTTGCACCAAGGGCTCTATGACATCCTTCTACAATGTGGTATATCTATAGGATCTAGTACTAAACAGTTGAGCTCCAAGTAACAAGGGGACCCTATGATCATGAGTCCTATATGGGGTTAAGGAAGAAGGTTCCTCTTAACACATTTGAGTACTATTCTAGAAGTAGCAACACTTTAAAAGGTGTTACTTGGGCCTTCTTGAGTGAGATAGCTAAGAGTTCAACCATAGAATGCACCCTACAAGCCTCTAAGTTGCATAACTACATGGCAACTTGCAGTGCAGTGGATTGCAAGATCTTAGCAAGGTTTTTAGAGTTGGTCTCATTCATGTTGACGTAAGAGGAGCCCCTAAAGACATGCCTCCTTTGTCCTATGACAAATTCCATTGTCTAATTCCTAAAGTCCCAAATAATGCATCCTAAGGTTCTCAACCATTTTACCCTTAGCACCTTATCACACCCTCCCAAATTAAGTAAATACACATTTATAGTGAAGAGGGTTCCTTGTAACTTGTACTAGAAATTCTTGCACATATAATTGCAAAGAATAGCATTACCATCTATAACCTTGACACTCAAATGGGATATGGGATTCATAAGGCACCCTAGCTTCTTGGTCACTCCCAAATCTAGGAAGTTGTGGGTGTTTTTAGAGTTTATCAAGGTATGGATGACTTTGGATTGGGAATGGCATGTGACCCTTATAATTTTGATTTTTTGACTCACCCACCCATTTATTACATGCACTATTGAGTTGGTCATCTCCTATAACCTTGCAAGCACTGAGACATGCTATAGGATCTTAGGCATGAACATTCTCATAGGATTCCTAATTTCTTCTTTAAGCCCATTTAAGAACAAACTAATCCCATACTCCTTTGTTAATTGAACCTTTCCAAACAAGATTTCAAATTGATCTTAGTAGTGACTTACTGATCCAATTTGTCTAAGAACCAACAATTTTTCCCAGGGATTAGTTTCCATGCCAAACCTGTAAGAAATGGCTTGAACGTACATCCCTCATGAAGGGAACCCTTTTGTCTACCATTTATTCATATAATTATGGTGCCATTATGGAATAATGTCTTTGAGATGTCCTATTGTAATCTCAACCTTAGACCCCTTGGAGACCTTATTCAACTCAAAATAGTTATCACACTTAAAAACCCATCTATTTTGATCTTCTCCATTAAAAGAAGGGAAATCAAACCTTAGCTACTTGGTAGAGAACAATGAATTTGTAATGGTTGTCAATGGAACTTCGGCTGTTGGCTAAACTTAGTTGATGTAATGGTTCTATAGTGAGGGACCCATGAACACATTATCCAATTCTTGGATCTTCCTTTATTGTTCTTATATGTTCGTTGCACCCTTTAGTTGAGATTCCTTGATGGCTATCACCTCTATTATCAAATTCCTTAAAAGATTCTCCAATCACTTGAATTTTGGTTGAACATTATCATGTGAATGTGTACTAGTTGCCATTGTTACCCATACTTAGAGTATTAAGGCTTTGATACCAAATTGATACTACTTAGAGTAGAATAAAAAATTTAAAGGAAATAGATTACTGACCCCACCTAAGCCCATACAATAAAAAGAGAAAGAAGGAAGAGAGTGGGAAGAAAGCGAGAAAAGAAAGAGGAATTGTATTAATTCATCAAACTACCCATGGTAATGGTTTTTGTACTATTTATGAATATAATCCTCATCTGATTGCTTATTCTCTATCCCAACCCCAACATTTATTCTTCGATGGTCCTCTTCCTACGTGTCATTAATGATTTCATCTAAATCACAATGTTGCAAAAAGAGCAAAATTTTAGAAGTGAATGTTAAAACCTAGAAAATTTTCAATGAATTAAGCAAGAACTAACTTATGGATTAGCAGGTTTAGAGTCTTCAACCTTTTACATTATCCTCTCCAAAATGAAGCAAATCATGTCAGATTTATTGGTGTCAAAAAATTAAATCACATAGTAAATTAAAGCAACTTCGTCCCTAATTAGTCTAGATTATGAGGAAATTGCCAAAAAATTTATAATGGTAAAACCAACTAAAATAACATGTTCATTTCAACACACCATGCAAAATCACTATCCTTTTGCCATATAACAAAGTGCTAATGTACCAGTTATTTCAATTTAATTTAACATTTACCTCCATCATTAGGCAAATCAAAAGTCTAAAGAGTGAGTTCATCTCTCAACAATGGTTTAATCAAGGTGTTGTCTTTGTAAGACTCCTTACTCAAGGTGTCCAACTTAGCAATTGCCTCGTCAAAAGCTTGCTTAGCCAAATGACAAGCCTTGCAAGTTTTCACAGTTCAATAATAGTGACACCATTTAAAAATGCATACTTGACTTCCATTTGGTGAACCAACCACTGTTTATGAGCTGTTACAACCAAAAGGAGCTTTATGTTATCTAGTCTAACCACAAGAGCAAAGGTATATATGTAATTAATGCTTTGTTTTTGTGAGAATCCCTTTGCAACTAGCTTAACCTTGAGTTTATGCAAGGTTCCATTTGCATTTAGTTTTGTTTTATATATCCATTTAACACCTATAAACCATTTTGTTCATAGGCCTAGGCACTAAAATCCATATATTTTTCTCTTAGTTGCATGAATCTCCTCCTATATTGTAGTTTTTCATCTAGAGACTTTGGATGCTTCTTCATAGTTGGTTCTAAGGAGGCTTCATTACATTTTTCATATATGTTAACTAGAGTCTTAGTGCCTTTAATAGGTGGATTTTCAGTGTTCCCTTCCTCTGAGGAGTCAAAGTCTTAGTTCATAGGATGATTTGTACTTAATGCTAGATTGGCATCAACTTCAAAACATACCTTCTCTTAATTCTATCTTTATGCTTCATTAAGCTTTAAGTCTCTACTTATTGAGACTTTAGTTGTTATAAGATCATGCACTCTTTATATTTTAGGAGTATTAGAATTCTTAATAAATATAGAAGTTGTTGCTTTATGATCCAACTTATATCTCTTAATTTATGTTACAAAGGTGTAACATAAACTGTCAAATACCCTTAAATATGATATAGATGGTTTAAAACCAAGCCAAACTTCATGTGGTGTGTAATTTGAAAGAGTTTAATAGGTAGCCTATGCTTTAAAAAAAAATAAGTTATTGCTACCTCAGACTAAAATTGCTTTAGCAGTGCTTTCTTTGTTATAAGGCATCGAGTCATTTCCATGATAAGCCTATCCTTCCTTTCACTTCATTTTGTTAGGGTAAGTAAGGTATAGTGAGTTATGAGATGCCATTATGCTTGAATGACTTAAAGATGTATTTAGAGCCATTATTAAATATGATAGCTTTAATTAAAATGCTTAATTACTTCTCAATCTAGACCTTATATTACTAAAAGATATCTAGTACCTTAGTCTTTTATTTAAGAAAAAAGATCTAGGTAAACCTAGTAAGGTCATATATAAAGATGACATAATATTTACTCTTATTTATAGACTTAGACCTTATAGGACCATAAAGGTCACTATAAATAAGTTGTAGCTTCTCCTTTGCTTTAAAGGATGCACTTGTTGAGAATGGCAACATGGATTGCTTTCCAAGTTAGCATATCTCACAAATGCTTTTTGAATATGTAATTTTTGACATATCATGAAGCAACCTTTTCTTCTACATTTTTTGGAGGCTAGCATAATGGTATTGACCAAGCCTTATGTGCTAAAGCAGAAAATCCTATGTTGTTGTACTCAATGCAAGTTAATAAACCTTATTTACTTCTAAGAGAAAGGTTTTGCTTTTCATAGATTCCTTGATCAAATAAGTACCATTTTGATCTATGATTATATAAGCTTTGTCTTTAAAGACCAAGTTGTAACCATTTTCAAGTTGCTACCCTACACTTAGTAAATAATAACTCACACCAAGGACATACAAGACATCATACATAGGTCTGGTACTTGAGTTTATGTCAATGGCAACTTTTCTTTAATTAACTCCTTATATCCAATTCTAACTTTAAACTTATATGATTTATAAATTTCTTTGAAGATTTGTAGATTAAGTGATATGTGGCTAGTGTAATCACTGTCAACAAGCAAGATAATGTTTCCTTGACTACTAGAATAGGATGCTACAACAAATAATTGTTCCTCTGGTGTTTAATCCTCGTATGCCACTTGTGCTTGTTGTGGCTTTTAAGATGGTTACTATTATTGCTTGCTTTTATGCAAAACACATCCTTTTAGAATGTTCCTTCTTATTGCATACCTTACATACCAAGTCAAATTTTTTCTAGTAGTTTTTAGAAGGGTGATTAGTCTTTTTGTAATAATCATAAGGGGAGTACACCTTTTTGCCTTTAGACTTGATATTTCCCTAGCCCTTTTGTCTTGCTTTCCTTGTTGCTTCCTTCTTTGTTCAAAGTTTGGTTGATGCTTTAGTACAAAGACACCTTTTGTAGCCTTTTCTTATTTCAAGAGCATTCTTTTCTCTTAAGCTTGAAGAGCATTAATAAGTTTTGGCAAGCCTATAGTGGTGAGATCTTTAAAGTCTTCTAGAGAGGAAATCTTTGTTTCAAACCTCTCTAAAACACTTTCAAGCAGCTTTTGTACAATATTCTTGTCAAGAAAATCCCCTCACAAGATTTTGATATGATTGATAAATTTGAGAAATCTATCTCTATATTCTTTGATGGTGTATACCTCCTTCATTCTGAGGGGTTCAAACTCTTTTTCGAGATTAAGGTGTTGCATATTCTTAGTTTTTTCACTATTAGAAAACTCCTCTTTCAATTTGTCCCATGCTTGCTTAGCATTCTCACAAACCATTATCTTATTAAAGATGGTTTTAGAAACTATTGAGTGGGATGCAAATCAATGCTTTGTACTATTTTGCAACCTGCATACTATGTAACTTAATCTGAGGTAAGGAAGGATTAACAAGGGAAAAGGTGGTTATGTAAAAGTTTCAATAAATTCCCATAAGTCAAAAGTTATGAGATATGTTCTCATCATCACTGTCCATTAAGGGTAGTTTTCTCCACTAAACTAAAGGGATGAAAGAGGAGAGAAGCTTGAAGAGGTCATTAATTCAAGGTTTTGTTTATGGTTTAGTAATGTGGCTTTTATGGTTTTTCAATCCTTACAATGTTACTTATGAATATGCTTTCTTCTCTCTTCTTCCTTGATCAATTATAGGGTTTTGGATTTTCCTACTTCGATACTAAAGTTTTGGATTCTATAATCAAAACTTAATACCTTTAGTTGCTTAAGACAAAGGCAATTTGAAGAATTATAAGGAATATATGCAAGATAAATGATTTTCTTATGAGGGGAGGACTTGATTCCTTCTTTTCATTCTTTGTATTGTAATGGAGAGCCTTAATGTAGATATTTGAATTTTATAATTCAAATTTGAATATTACATAAGCTTACAAGTTAAAATGATTACTGAATTAGCTAAGCATTCCACTAATTCAAAAATTTTCAAATTTGAATACATAATTACAACCAGAATGACTTAACTAAGTTGCTTTAAGTCTTACTCTATAAGTCATCCTTAGTTACCATAACGAAAAAAGCTGAAATTTAAAGGTAATGACTAGTACATTAAAGTTAGAACATGGATGACAGGTAAAGCAGTAGCACCATGGTTGTTATGAATCTGTAAAATATCACATTATGGTTAACTTAAATTTAGGAAGATGAGTTACATGAGTTAAAAGGAACAAATCAATGAATGTTGTTGAAACAAAAGCTCTATCTTGGTATTCTCGAATATACTCGAAATTATGTCTTTCATTTGTCCAAGTATACTAATTCCTTATAAAACAAAATTTAGATAACTTGCAATCATCAATTGCACTTTTGATTGCATCAATTAAAGTCATAAGTCCAGTGAGACCTAACTTTTTCATATGTCCAAATTATTTCAATAATATCTCCCATATAAAGCCATATGAAATTTTTTTTTTCATCTTTTGGCCACCCATAAATGTTGGTTAAATGTTGATCCCTTAATGCTAAACCATTTCAAATCATGACATTAAGATGGTTTGAAGAGAAATAAGATATAGAAACCCCAACTAAAGGAACTAGAGAAGAGCCAAACCATTACCCATATCTCTTTCTATACCTTGATAATAAGCAACCAAGCCTTGAAGACCTCCTAATTATGGCTTTAATTTCTCGAGTTTCAAAGCCTTAATTTTGGTTTCTATAAGGAAGACTAGGATGAGACCTTGAAGCTGAAGTAGCTTCTTCAAGTGAAGAATTGCTCATGGATTCTTAAGCCCCTGACAATTCCAATAAATAACCTTCTTGGTTCTTAATGGGCTATCAAATAGACACTGCTAATGGAATTGACTTTAATTTTTATGGTAGTGAATTAGCATGATTCCCACACTTTGTGCTAGTTGAGTGTATACTAGCTAGATGTTAAGGTAAAGACTATTATTGGTACTTACTACCATGGCCATTATGAGGTGTTGTATCCAATAAAGCAATTGAACATGATAAGTCTCTAACGTCAAGTCTTGGATGAGAGATTAAGTTGGGCAGATTATTATGGCCTTCTAACTTTATAACTTAATACATAAATCTAAGAACTAACTGGTGTCCAAAGTTTTATTTAACATATGATTCATAAATTGCTATGACAATGGATTGAAATAGTTTTGTATTGCTTAAACTAAAAATCTTTATGAATCTTCCTCGACCAAAAACCTTGAGTTGTATATAAGGTTACAACTACAAACTTAGCTTCAATGGTTGACAAAGTAACAACTAGTTGCTTCTTTGGGGACCATGAAATAGGCTTAAACCTAACATAAAGACATACCCTAAAGTGCTTCTTCTATCAACTTGATCTTTAGTATAGTAATTACTTAAAACCAAATGAATAACTCTTATCTCTTCTTGTAAAATAACCTATAACATGCAATATATTGTAAGTATTAAAAAAATCCTTTTGTAATTCAAAGGTGTCTCTCCTTTGGACTTTCCATGTATTTATTAATGAGATTTCCATATATTAAGTTATGTTGCAATTAAATACATCAAAATTTTCACAATTATTTTTATAGAATGTTGTTCACTTTTCGTCTTTCAAAATGTGTTAAGGGCTTCAAACCAAATTTAATTATTATACTCATAATTTTAATTCTTCATTTGAAATCTATGTAAAATTTCTTCAACATATTTCTCTTGAGAAATAAAAAATATATTATAGATTTCACCATTTTAATACCTAAGAAATAATGTATTATACCAAGATCAAATATATCAAATTCAACCATCATAAATTTCTTAAATTTTTCAAACCTAGTGTCATCATTCCTAGTGAAAATAAGCACATAATGAGCATTTTTTCTTTATAATCTAGATATAAGCTCATAATGAGTATCTTTTCTCCATCATCTATTTTAATGAAAAGTGTATCCTTATATAGACATTTCTTAAATCCTTCCTTCAATAATATGCATCAATAGAACTAAACCAAGCTTACAGAGCTTGGTTTAGTCCATATAATGGCTTTTTTAGTTTATATACCTTATTTTCACTTACAAGCTTCACATAACTAATAGGTTGTCCAATAAATGCTTGTTCTTGTAGGTCATATGAAGAATGAAGATTTCACATCTAATTGGAAGATAGGCCAAGAATTTTGAGCTTTCAATGCAATCACTAATTTAATTGTATCATGACATGCAATAGGAACAAAGATTTTTCTATAATTCATGTCAAACTCTTACTTATAGCCTTTGGCCACCAAGTGTGCCTTGTACCTATCAACTTTGTCATTTTTGTTTAGCTTTGTCTTGCATGACCACTTGACATCGATTGTTTTTTGCCCCCTTGGAAGATTAGTCAACTCTTAAGTGTTATTTCTTTTAATGCCTATAATTTCTTCATCCATCATCTTCCAACATTTTGAATCATTAATTGCTTCTTTAAAAGCTATAGAATTACAACTAGAAAATAGAGCAAAATGTGTAAGTAGGTCATCAAATTAATTAATGTTAGTTACTTTATAATCAATCATTTGCACAGGTCTTCTTTTAACATGTAGTAATCATTGTTCAACTTTTTCCATTACAAATGGCCCTTGAAATCTTTTAGAGCATGTTAAGTAATTGTTGGCTGATGCACAATCTTCATAGGCTACTGCACATTTGCATTATCATTATCAAAATTTGCTAGAATATGTCCTCTAACACCATTATCATTTGATGTCCAAGTTCAATCTTTCTTAAAAATAATATCACAATTAATAACAACTTTCTTGGTGATTGGATTATAAAGCTTACAAGCTTTTAATTAATCACTGATACCAAGAAAAATACATTTCATTCTATTGTCATCTAGTTTTTGCTTCTCTTTTGGAATATGGGTATAGATAATACTCCTAAAAATTCTGAAATGATCTATTACTAATCTTTATTTGCTTTATGCTTGTAGGGCTTTTATTCAAAACATGAACACTCCTATGGATTACTTCAAGCCAAAAGCTCTTCAAAAGCTCGTTGCTTTTCAAAAAGCTCTACATCATGTTTAGAAAAGTGTGATTCTTGTTCTCACAGCATCATTCTATTAAGGCATATAAATTGTTGTACAATGCCCCTTAATTTCTTAAATCTCACAAAAATTTACAAATTCATATAAGTGGTACCTTCCACCATGATCAGTGTGAAGAACTTGTATTGGTTGCCAACTTTTTTTTTTTTTTTTTCAACAAGTGCTTTATAGCTTTTAAAAGCTATAAAAGATTTATATTTTTCTTACAAGGAATGGAACCAAATTTTTTGACAATAATCATTAATAAAGGTAATTATGTATCTTTTACATCCATTAAATGATGGATTAGTTGGCTCACAAATATCAAAATGAACAAGTTCCAATGTCTTCTTTGCTCTCCATAATTTTTCTTATGATTACAAATTTTTTTTTTATTATTATTAATGCATTCTGCATAAACTTAAGAAGGAATTGTAATTTAAGGAAGACTTGTCATTATGTTTTTTTGTTATGGAGTTCTCAATCTGTCAAAATTAAGATGCCTATACTAAAAATGTCATAGTTATCCTTATCTTTTACTATTACAGAAAAACATGAATGAGTAAGGTTATAGAGAAATAAAGAGACACAATGACAAGGCTTCCATAAATTAGTTCTTGCTTTAAGTGGCATACCATCAAAAGAGATACCTCTTCTTCATTTTTTTACAAAGTTAGTTCATTCTCTACTTTTTCTATTCAAATTAGTTTGACATTCTAACATGTAATGCCATACCTGTGACACCTACAATACTCTATATTAGATTTGTTTGCTAACATTTATCTATAACCAATTGAATTGTGGCTTTTATAACCTTTTCCTCTCACTTAAGAATCATGACCTTGGTTATCTTTAGATTTTTTGTTTGATTTTTTGCAATTATTGTTTCTTTTACCTTTATCTTATTCTTAATTTACCTTACTCAACAATAAATTATGATTGTCAATTGATGCCTTCAATGTTTAATCCTCTTTCTCTTACTGCTTAAATTTTCATTCATGAAGCAACAAAGAACTTTGCAAGTCATTTATTGAAAGTTTCTCAATAACATGGGCTTTCTCATGAACAATAAAATTGAATTTTTGTGTCAAAGATTAAAGGATCTTCTTTATAATGTTAATGTCTTTCGTCTTGTCTTTAAGCACTCACATTTGGTAAACAATTGTCATAATTCATGATTAACTCTCGATTTCACCCTTAGTGTTTCAAATTACAAATAAAGTATTTGAAGATGTTACCTCTTTAATTATGTTGTTCCTTAATACTTCCTTTTCATGAAGTTATGGATATGTTTAGAGGTATCTTTACAAAGAATAGTCACCAAGTTTGCACAACATTACTTAGAAACTATAGTTTATTTCCTTAAGATCCATTAACTTTCATGCCTTTAAATTTGCTTTCTAGGTAACAAACATGATTACTTTCAACTATGGCTCTGCTACTATAGATTCAATTACATGCCATTACTCCTTAGATTAAAAGAAATTTCCTATCAACATTAACCAATAATCATAGTGAACATCAAAACATAGGATAATAGGGTGCATAAATGTTTATGAGGCTATCTCTTTCTTTTGCTACTATAAGCAAGAATTACAAGTTTGTTATTTTTAATCTCAACACTCTCCTTTTACCTTTTTTTGTTTGTTGTTTTTTTTCTTTGAGGCATTGATATGGGTAATGATATTTACATACATGTTGAATACATCTTACACAATAAGACAAAAATAATTTGCAAGTTAACTTTTCAATTTTTCATATATCATCACAATTGCTCACTTTACTCTCTCTTATTATCTCTTTTTCTTAAATAAGGGAGATGTGAAAAAGCATCATACCAGTAACAAAAAAAAAAATAATAATAATAATAACAAAGAACTTGGATTAGTGATTTCAATTTCAACATTCCAATCCTTGCTCTTCTTTCCTTCCTTGCACCTACAAAAGCATTACATGCATGCAGCCACCATCATACATGGGTGAAAAAAAAAAAAAACTTATAAATTTTGCACAATGAACATTAAAAAAGATCTTGAAACCTAATTTTATGTACATGTAATTAGGCATAACAAGAAATAACTAATTACATTAGTTGATCAAGAAATCTCATACAAGGAACAAATTCCAATCTTCAAAAAAAGAACTCTTTATCTCTCCCACAAGAGCCTTAAAAGGCATAACTCAACAAGAAACACCAAATAAGTTCAAATAATGCCCAAATTTCACAACTAAAAGAGACTTGGTTAATATATCAATGACATCCCACACAAAATGATATTAAACATCAATGTGTTTTATCTTTTTATGAAATATTTGATCTTTAGTGAGAAAAATAACACTCTAGATATCACAATAAATGCTAGTAGTATACAAGTCTCCATTAAGTTTACCAAATAATCCCTTTAACCAAATAGCTTCCTAAAAAACCTTACTAATAGCCATATACTCAGCCTTAGTAGTATACAATGCAACTATAGTTTACAATATAGCTTTCTAACTAATAGTATAACCACCAATGATAAAAATATATCTAATAAGTGATCTTTATTTATCAAGTTTTCTAATAAAATCAAAATTAACATATCTAATGATTCGATTTTTATTTCTCCCAAAATGCAAACAAAAATTAATAGTGCCACATAAATATCTAAAAATCTACTAAACTACTTTCCAATGCTTTTTATTATGATTTGCCATGTACCTATTAACTACACTTGTAGCATATGATAAATTTAGACATGTGCAAACCATAGCATAAATGAGAGATCCCACTACATTAAAGTATGGTACATGTGACATATAATCAACCTTATCATCTGATTATGAAGATAAAGCAAATGAAAGTCTAAAATGTGTAACTAATAAAGTGCTAATAGTCTTATCATTTTACATATTAAACCTATAAATAACTTTCTTAATGTACTTTTTCTAAGTTAGGTACAGTTTCCTTACTTTTCTTTCTCTCAAAATCTCTATGCCAAGATTTTCCTAGTTGCCCCTAAGTCTTTTATCTCAAACTCTTTTGTAAGTTAAGCTTTGCTTTCCTTATTTCTCCTTATCCTTTGCTAATATTAACATATCATCAACATATAAAAGCAAATATACAAATGACCCATCATCACATGTCTTAAAGTAGACATAATTGTCAAAATTGCATCTTTTAAAACCTTGAGTGATCATAAATGAGTCAAATCTCTTATATCATTGCCTGAGTGACTATTTCAAGCCATATAAAGGCTTTTTTAGTAAGCATACATAATCCTACTTTTCTAAAACCACAAAATCCTTTAGTTGTTGCATATAGATGTCCCCCTTAAGTTCTTTATGTAAAAATGTTGTTTTCAAATCCAACTACTCAAACTCAAAATCATATTTGGCAATAATAACAAGCAAGGTTTAAATTAAAACTATAATATACAACAGGACAAAACACATTTATAAAGTCTACACTAAGAACCTAATTGTAACCCTTTGGACTAGCCTTGCCTTATACCTTGTTTCGTTAACTCCTAATGTACCTTTTTTCTTTTTGAACACCCATTTGCAGGGAACAATTTTCTTACTTGATCCCATATGTCATTCTTATGAAGGGATTCCTTTTGCTTTTACATAGCAATCATTCATTTGCTAGAATCTTCACAACAAATTGCCTTTAAATATGTAATAGGTTATTCACTAGAATCAATACCTTTAGCCACATTTAAGACATAAGCAACCAAGTCAACATCATCATACTTTTGTGGTGGTTTAATTTTTCTTATAGGTTTATCTTTAGCAATCAAATACTATAGAGGCATTAATGATGATAAGGAAGAAACATCAACTCACACTCTTAGCTAGATTATGGCGTAAATTTTAGTATAGATAAGCTCCACTTATGCATTTGATTTCTATTAACTTTTATCACAAGAATCTTAATAAGGCAAGTTAGTAAGGATAATAGTTTCATCAAAAATTACATTCTTACTAATTATGACTTTATTGATTCTTGGACACTATAATTTATATCTTTGACAATTAGACTTATAACTAGGAAAGATACATTTTTTAAATCTAAGTTCCAACTTTCCATTATTAATGTGAGTATATGCAGGATATCCAAATATCTTTAAATCAAAATAATTTGTAAGAGTACAAGACCATACCTCTTCTAAAGTCTTTTTATCGATAGCAATCAAGGAAAAGTGATTCATAAGAAAACATGTCATAGCAACAACCTTGGCCCAAAAAGACTTATTTTACAATAGTACAACCTTGTCATCAAACATTTTAATTTCAATACTACTTATTTACAAGATGCATTATTTCTCTACAATGTAGCTCCTTTATACACCTTTTCATATGTTGAAAACTAATCTCAATTAAGACACATAAGAAATATGCAACTAGAATCAAGAATTTAATTTTTATAAGGTTTGGAGTTTTCATTGGAAATAGCTAGAAGTTCCCTATTATTAAAAGCATCTTTTGCAATACTAATTTTACCAAAACTTTTCAATTGTTTTTCCTTCTAATTAGCAACAGCTTTTTGATTCTTATTCTATAACTTATAATATTCAACTATGATATGCCCTTTTCTTCTTACAATAGTTATAAGTTTTATTTTTATTTTTTAATTTTAATTTATGTCTTCCATTACTACCAAAATTCCTCTATTATAACCTCTCTTAAATAACAAGGCTCTTTACTTGAGCCTCAAAACCAACCATAAATTATTTAATTTTCTCCTTGAAAAATAGAGTATCATATTCCTCATTTAAAGTAAAAGTATCATGACTATATAAAATAATATTTTTAAAAGTCAAATATAAAGAAGGTAAAAAACATAATAGAATTAATACTAAATCTTTTTCATCATACTTAACTTTCATATTCCATAGGTTAAATATTATTTCCTTAAAAATAGTTAGGTAGTATTTAATAGAGGTACCTTTTGTCATCAATGAAAGCACAATTGTTGCTTTAGATACATCTTACTAGTTAGATTTTTCATCATACATAACTACTTTAATCTCAACTAGCAACCATTTTCTCCTTCAAAATATCTTACAGAATTTGATTAAATAGATGTAAATGAATTTAAGATAAGGCCTTTCTATCCCTGCATTATTTTTCCTTTGGCAACCAAGACAATGGAGTCTTCTTAAACCGTAATAGTGCATCATCTAAATTTAATTGTACGAGTACAACTTGCATTTTAACCTACCATAGTGAAAATCTAATGTTGTGATCCAATATTGAAATATCAGATTTCATAGTTGTCATCACAAAGATCAAATTTAATGCTTCTCTGATACCATTTTGTAGTTAGAAATAATGTAAATAGTAACAAAACACGAAATTAAGAATATACAAAATTTATATGGAAAATCTTATATTAAAAAAAAAATTATGGGTAAAGAAAAGGAAATCCATCAACTCAAACAAAGAGTACAAAAAAATTATTTTAAGTAACTCATTTCACCCTAACAAAATACATATATATTTAGATGGGTGTATAATTCTAAGTTCCAATATAACTAGTCCATACAACAAGTTCTCCAAGCCAAACTAAGAGAATTTAGGTCACCAAATTCTAACAATGCATGTGTTTTAATTATTCTTGTACAAAAATAAGAAAGAGATGATTTTTCTCTTCTTTTGCCCATCTCGTTTTACTTTTTATTAAATTTCAAATTTCAGTTAACACTATGGGTGATAGGAGACATCTATTGTTCCCTTTATAGGAAATTAAGGTAATAGGTAGCAAATGATGAAGTCAAATTAAGTGTAAGTAAAGTAATTTTAATTCATAAATGATTTAGATTTTGAGAATTCTAAGTCATAAATTTTTCAAGTTTCAAATTTATTTAATTTAAATTTTATTAAGTCTAATTCATTTGATTTTTATAATCATTAAATTTCAAATTTACTAAATTTAAGTTATTTGGGTTTCAAACCATAAAATTTCAAATTATTAGGTTTTGAATTCATTAAATCTCAAGTACATCAACTTTCAATTTTATTAAGTTTTAAATACTTTAATTTTAAAACTTTTCAAATTTTGAACTTAAATATTTGAGTTTTAAATTTTTTAAATTCAAATTATCTATTAACCTATATTCAAGTTAATCAAGTTTTAAATTAATTAGAATTTAAGTTATTTTATATTATTTCAAATTTAAATACATCAAAATACAACTTTTTCAACTAATACAAGTTAGTTTAGCTTGAATTTTAAATAAATTAAGTCAAACTAATCGAAAATAATGAACTTCTATAAGCTGTAAGTTGAACCTTGAAAAAATAAAAAAAAAAAAACCTTTATCCAAATCTCACTTAAAAATTTGGGGAAAAAAACCATTAGTACTAAATTTAAAGATGAATTTCTCATAATAATTTTTCTTTTAGGCACACATTAACAAAGGATAATCGTATAGAAACTCTAAGTTTTGGGAATAGCATTGTGGGCCTAACATTTATAACATTACAATTTAAATCTTAACCTTTTCAAGTCATCTCAATTAACCATAATTTTCCAATATTCCTTATTTTTTAGAATTAAAAAACCATAAAAAATGTCATTCAAAACCAGTAAGATATGTTTGATCATTGCATTCAAGAAATGCTGCATAGAGATTACTTCAATTTACTATTTTCTATATATTTATCTTAAAACAAAGCAGAAACTTAATAAACTATTCAAGTTGGAAAAACTTGAAAGTTTGACTCTTACCGTTTCAGCAGGTTTGTCAACTTGCTTTCTTAATCAGCGGCAATGATATTCTTAGAATTTAGGTTAATTAATTGACTACATGCAAAATACATTTAAAGGGACTTTGTATCCCCCTCTATAACAGGTTTGTTCATTGCCTATAACTCGGATGGTCCAAAATCCAAATCCCCCAACATGATTGTTGTAACAAAATATCAACGTGAGGAGTTCAGAATCATTAACTGTAAATACCATTGCCCAAGTCAACTTACATTGACACATTAATCTTGCTATGCCAAAATCTTAGAAAGTCATGCAAGTGCAAGCAACAATTGGAATCGCTCCTCTCAATCTAGCTACCTAGCATCAGTCACATGGTTAATGCAATCAAGAGATACTATCATGTAATAACTGTCGCACATGAATATATGAACAGACCAAACTCTTAAGGCAACAGAAATGCCGAAATAGCAAATTATGATTCTTCCTTCACAAAATAACTCTGAGGCAAGCTGAAATCTTCCTCGCAACTCAGGATTTCCATTTCTTCATCATCTGGTTTCTGGAAATTTTGTCAAAGCACACTAATCAAGAGAAACACTAGAACTTTGGAAGAAAATAAAAACAAAAGCAGAGATGATGTCCATAGTCATAAAAGATGCATGTGTTATATTAGTTTTCACTGGACATTCTTCAATTCAGTATCACTACCACACCCCTGTCCCCAATTACAAATTCTGTTCATCTTGTCCTTAGCTCTAGGGATTGAGTGTGAAAATGCAATATTTTTAACTGATATTCAACACCTAATTGCATATACTCCCAACAGTTTTGACATCATTGATCTTATATTACTGGCTAGTTGAGGTTTTATATGGGTTGAATTTAGCATTCAATTGCTAGCAGATCATTTGATAATTCTACATATATTTTCATATCCTCACCATTTTTATTAAAATCTATCACCATTCACAAAGCATTTAAACGAACTCTTGTGGTATTTATGCATGTAAATGAACTTGATAGAATAAGTTTGGATTTTTCACTAAAGTAAAGAAAACAGAAAGAGGGAAATGTCATCAAGATGCATTCATTACCAGCATTTCTATGTTATAGAAACGGTCCATCAACTGCAAAACATCATCTGGAGAAAAGTGCCGATCAAAGCTGGGATAGAGCGATCAAGACATTAACATAATTAGTCCAATGGTTTATCATGAACATTTGCATCAGAACCTGCGGAAAGCTCAATGATGTGTAATGCATAGTTCTGAGGTAAGAAGAAACCTTCTCCGCAGGTATTCCATCAGACCATAAATGACAAAGTGGCGATGCATGCCTGCATAAAAAGAGTTAATGAGCATGTTTTCCAACTCTTAAACAAGTATAATACCTGAGAACAGAAAATGGAATCCGTTTCATCTCAATTATGCATTGAAAAACTCAAGTGCATTGATCATTAGATGTGGCATTCCTCCACAATATAATGATTGCTTACCCTATTCTTTTTTCAATATTCAAATTTGTTTTAACTTAAGTGGTTAAAGCACAAGCATGAAGTTGATCATGCTGAAGCTATTCTAGCATCAAGAAATGTTGTAATAGTAACCAGAAAAAAAAAAAAAAAAATTACTGCATTACAGCTGAAAACAAAAAGGGAAATCTAATCCTGTTGCCTTAAAATTATCCAAAAAAAAAAAAAAAAAATGAACTCATTGGTCACTACACTTTTAGCAAAGGACCAAATAGGGAAAAAGATACTTTGTGATCACCATATAACTGCCAAGAATCCATCACCATATTCCAACATTCCATCATAATTTAATTATGTAAGCCTTTTCTGTCCTTTCCGGTAAAATTTCAAATAGCAACTACCTGTTTAGCTAATTTCATCAGCACGCTCATATTGTTATAATAAAAAAGGACACTAACTTTGATTTTCAAAACAAAGTTTGCAACAAAATTGCAAAGAAACAGAGAGAAAAAAAAAAAAATCTTAATAATTGGAATCCAACCTCGAAACTGTACCGTTTTCAATAAGAACAACGATCCACATTTGCTTCGAGTTGAACTATTACTCAAATCTACACTTAAATTTTCCAAGGATGTACGATAATGAAAGCAAACGAATAAAAATAAAAATAAGAAAAAAATTAAAACGGAAAACCGAAGAAGAACATGCCTCGCAATCTGGCCGGAGGATAAATTTCAAGCGCTTCCAAAAATCTGAGCTCCAATTCTACCTGCGATTGCTCCTAATCGCCCACCAATAAACCAAGAATTAAAAACAAAGATAAAAGTGCAGTTTCGATTACGCCATCAATAGAAAGATATAGAGAGAGAGAGAGAGAGAGAGAGAGAGAGAGAGAGACTGGATAGAGAGAGAGAGACCTTAGAGAGAGAGGAGGCAGAAGAGGGAGGAGCTTTGCATGGAGAATGTACGGACATGCCGTCTTGTTCCTCTTCTTTCTCTTTGCCATTTCCACCACCGCCACCATCCATTTTGTGCCCTATTTTTTCTTTCCAATTCCCCTCCCAAACAACGCGCTGCTGCGACTTCTTCTTTGTCTTCTTACTCTTCTTCTCTCGTTGAAAGCGAGAATGGTTTCGATTACATGAGATTTCCGTTACAGCTTTTGTGATCTAGTTCTGATCCGCTTGCGTAAGCGGGTACTAAACGGAGCTTCGTTTGGGCCGCTGGGTCGGGTTAAGAAAAAGGCCTGGTATTGGGTCAGGTTACTTGTTTTAAATGTTTGGGCTTCTTTCCGTTCTCACTTACTCTCAAGATTAAGAATTTCTCAACCCTTTCTGTAATTATTAAATAAAATTAAAGTTATTGATTAATTAGGTAATAAATCAAATTGAATTCTCCTGTTCAGTCTCAAACCTTAAAACAGCATAATTCTTGATCAAATTATTATAAAAGCACATCTTGAATGAGTCCCTTTGTATATATGATAAAACTATTAATTTTACAAAAATCTTCATGTTTTTAAATTAAAAAAATCTCTATTGATACAAATTTCATAAACTTAAAATACGACAATAAAATGATATATTATATGTAAAAAGTTATATATTATATACATAATATTATATAAAATATAAAATAATTTTATAATTATATAGTAAAAATTTATGTAAAATATATTTATATTATATAAAATAATATTTATATAAAATAATATTTATATAATATTTTATATTTTATATTGTTGTTCCCATAGTTTTGTATAGGTTGTAATTGTTGTCAACTAAATTTAAGTGTGCAAGAAAGTAAAGCTACGTAGAAGGGTAAGAAGGTAAATCCATGCGTAAGGGTAAGAACGTAAATCCGCCACGTAAACCCTATTAGGGTTTCATGGAAGAGATATATAAAGACCTTGGAAGATAAAAATAGGGTAAGGCCAACACAATTGCATACACAGCAAGAAGAGAGAGAGTCGGCAATATTGAGCATTCAGCAAAACTTAAACAACCGACCAACTAAAGAGAACACCAAACCCTACACGGAAGAACACCACTGGTAAGGACGAAGAGAGTGAACAGTGCCGTCGAGTGAACAGTAACCGCACAGTGAAGCCGTTGGACGAAGAGAGAGAAAACGCCTGGAAGAGAGAGAAAGGACGTCGTCGACGAGGAGACAGCAAGGCACACGGCAACCCTACACCATCGGTAGAAAAGAGAGACGATCAAAGCGGCTGGTGAAGGGGGCGACGGCAGAACGATACAGAAGAGAGAGAGAACCATCGGCAAAAACAGAACCGCCGAGAGAGAGAAAGAGTTGACGGGAAGGAGAGAAAAAGAAACCTGACGGCCAGAACAGAGGAGATCGGGCGACAGCAGAAGGAAATCCGGCAGGGGCAGAGGAGATCCGGCGACAGCAGAACTGGGATCTGGTCGACGGTGACAAATCCGGCAGACGGTGAGACAAATCCGGCAGGAAGAGAGAGAAGTCCGGCGAGAAGAGAGAGAAATCCGACTAGACAGCAAGAGAGAGAAACGGACAGGCGAGCCGTGAGACAGTGAGATTGTGGGGCAAGGAGACGGGTGAGACCGTGAGATGGTAAAAGCAGGAGTTGTGTGATACAACGTAGAGAAGGAATTCGGCGAAGCATTGAACTCAACGTATTTCCAGACTTCTTCAAGAGAGGTTAAAAAGCGTTGTGGTGAACTTCTAAGCAGCAGTGGAGCAGCCTTTCAATTCAACAGAGGCAAGACAAGTTAGAAGAAGGGTAGACACAGTAAGTGACACTCTTTGTATTGTACTTACTTAGTAATTGCAATAGTGAAAGGAGCAGAGAATCAAAGACATCCATTGTAACCTGAATTCTCAAGTATAGTGGATAGTCTCGGTAAGGGAGAGTCCCTACCACCGTGGATGTACGTCACGTTGACGGAACCACGTAAATCTCGTGTGTCCTTAATTTGCTTTACATTCTGTGTTTTGAATTGACTTGTGAATGCAGCTGAAGTATCAGCCAACTCATAACCTAACGAAGACCTAAATAAGAACATCCGTATTGTCTGCTAGGCAAGGTGTCTGAAAGGTGACTTTGGGGACTATTGTGATTAATAGGTAGCAATAGATCTACCTTAGTCGAGTCTGAGAAAGAGTTTTCTTTTAAGAAGAGGTTGAAGTTGTTCACTTACCTGCGAATTGCGAATTGTGGTGATACTGATTCACCCCCCCTCTCAGTATCAGGAGAGTAGTAGATCCTAGGGAGAAGTCGGGAACTTCAATTGGTATCAGAGCATAGGTTCACCAGTTTGAAGCTTAACAGCTTGGTGTACTATTTTGAAGGGATCTAAAAGTTTGACTTGTTCAGCATACTGAGAAATGGAAGCCGGTACCAGCACTAGCACCACTTACAGCAAGAAGGTTCCAATCTTCAACGGAACCAACTATCATATGTGGAGAGCAAGAATGCAAATGGTATTTGCAACCATGGGCATGAACGTGGTGAACTGCGTACAGGAGGGTTTTGTGGCTCCGGAAGAAGGTAAAGACCTAACCCTAGAGAAGTTAAAGCAATTCGAGATAAATGGGAAGGCCTCAAATGTCATCATTTCAGCATTAACAGATGCTGAGTATGCTAAAGTTATGGACTGCAAATCTGCCAAGGAGATATGGGACAGATTGCAGAAAGTCTATGAAGGTGATGGCAGAATGAAGGAGGCTAAGCTTCAAGTGTTCAAGGAGAGATATGAATCTCTCAGAATGCAGAAAAATGAGACAGTTCAAGAGTTCTTCACCAGGGTTATTGATGCTGTAAATGACTTGAGAAGTCATGGAAAGAACAAGAAGGACTCATCGATTGTGAAGAAAATTCTGAGAATTTTGCCTGAGAGGTTTGCTTCAAAGGTGGCAGCCATAGAGGAGAGTAGAGATCTCAACTCTATGTCTCTGCATGATCTTCAGTGCAATCTCATTGCATATGAGATGAGAATAAAGTCGACTGAGAGCTCCTCAACGTCAAGTATATCAAAGGAGGCAGCTTTCAAAGCTATGAAACACTTGAAGATAAAAGAAAAAGAAGAATCATCCAGTGAGGATAATGATGATGATGAGGGAGAAAGTGAAGTGAAGTATTGGCTTACTTCACAAGGAAACTCAAAAGGGGTCTAAGAAGGGAAAAGGACAGTTGTCCTTGAGATGTTATCGATGTGGGAAAACTGGACACTTTGCTTCTCGGTGCAAAGTGAAACTTGATGATGAAGATGAGGATGGTGACGATGAGTAGAATTCAAGATGGAGAAGATCATCATTCAAATCAAAGAAGTCCAATAAGAAGATTGTCAACCCACAGAGGAAGACGAGAGGCTCATTCAAGAGTTATGTGAGTCAGACAAAAGAAGCTGATGAGGAGGAAGATGAAGACTCATCAGATGAGTATGTCTTTATGGCATCAGCACAAAGTGGTAGCTCAACCTCTGAAGAGGAAGAGGAAGTTGATGAAGAAGAGCCAGATCTTGAAGCTGAGCTGGAAGCAGCTTCAAAGGAGATAATCAGAAGGGGCAGAACCATAAGAAGGTTGGAGGCCCATATAAAACAAGTTGAAGCAAAGTCTGAGGAAGCTGAAAGTCAAAACGGTGAAATAAGGGCTGAGCATATTGATTTGAAGAGAAGATTTGAGGAACAGATCAAAATATGTGAAGACCTTACAGTAGAGCTTAGCTCAAGGGCCTCAAAAATTGAAGAAATGGAGAAAGAGTTGCTGAGACTTCAACAACAACTCAAAAGCAGCAAAGAGAACTTGCAGAAGCTTAAAATGATAGGAGAAACAAGTTCTGGAAAAGGAGAGAAAAATGTAGAGAAAGTGCAGCAATCTGAGACTGCATTGGTTAAAGAAAATGAGAATGTGTCGCAGAAGTTAAAAGAGAAGGTTGTGACTCAGAAGAAGATAGCTGAGACTAAAGAAGATCTGAAGAAGCAACCTAGGGTGGCAAACAAGAAGGACGAAAAGAAAGTCAGCCAGCAGAGGGCTACGGTTGAACAGAAGAAGGTGACTGAAATGAAAGTCACACAAGTAAAGAAGCCAGCTACTTTGCCTACACAGCAAGTGATGAACAGAAGAAGACAAGCTGTGATCAGACCCAAGAAGAGACAGTTTCAAGGTTATTGCCTTTATTGTGGAGTTTGGGGTCATAAGGCGAGTAACTGTTGGTGGAGAAGGCCAGTATATGTCTTTAACTTGAGAAGATACGATGCTGCATGCAGGGGGAGACAATACAGAATTCAGAAGAGAACACCTATCGTGAGTTCTTGCACATACTGTAAAAGGCAAGGACACGCTGACAAGGATTGTTGGTGGAAGCCCAAACCAGTGGTTTCAAAGAACAAGTTTGCTATATTGGCAGACTTGGAATAGTGTGAAAGGTGCGGGCAGGATGGCCATAATGCCAAGAGATGCATGACACTTCTCCCTGAGCAAGAGAAGGCACTTAATGGCACAGTGAAAACAAGCAGTGCAGTCAAAGGTGAGAAAAAGGAGAAAGCTATCTTCCAACCAGTTCAAAAGAAGGAATATAAAGCTAAAAGGGAGGTGGCTAATATAGCTGAAATTGCACTCAAAGCTGACAGCAAGGATAAGCAGTGGATCCTTGATAGTGGATGCACTTCGCACATGACGGGAGATAAGAGTAAATTATCAAAGCTGAGCAAATCAAGAGAAGGCAGAGTCAAGTTTGGCAATGATGATTCACTCAACATCAATGGTCAGGGGTCAGTAAAAATTGGAAGAGGAAAGCTGAAAGATGTTCTGCACGTTGAAGGACTCAAATACAATTTAGCATCTGTCAGTCAGTTATGCAACGAAGATCATAAGGTAATATTCACAAAAACAGATTGTCAGGTAAAGAGTAAAGAAAGCAATACTATTGTAGCCGGGAAGAGAACAGCTGGAAATTTATATGTGATTGACGAGGACAAGACAAGCAGCTGTCTACTCACCAAAGAAGAAGAAAATCAACTCTGGCATAGGAGGCTGAGACACTTATCACAAAAGAACATGAGGAAGCTGACCACTACTCATGCAATCAGAGATATTCCCAACCTCAGGAGAGAGAGAGAGTATGTTTGCTCAGCATGCTCTAAAGGAAAACATGTTAGAAAGCAGTATAAGACCAAAGAGTTCAGTTCTGAAGCAGTACTTGACATTGTGCATACTGATTTGTGTGGGCCAATGAGAACAAAAGGGTTGAATGGTGAGAGGTACTTCGTCTTGTTTGTCGATGATTATTCCAGAAGGACCTGCATCATGCACCTCAAACACAAGTCAGAAGTTTTGAAATGCTTCAAGAGATACAAAAGATTGGCTGAAAATGAGAGTGGAAAGAAGATCAAAGTATTGAGGTCAAATCAAGGCACTAAATTCACAAATGGAGCTTTTGAAGATTACCTTGAGATGCATGGAATTCACCATCAAATGGCAGCAGCAAGAACACCTCAACAGAACGGGGTGGTAGAGAGGAAGAATAGAGCTGTGGTTGAAATGGCAAGAACTCTACTGCTAGAATCCAAGCTTCACACAAGATTTTGGACAGAAGCAACATTTACAGTAGTGCACCTACTAAACAGAGTTCTACTAAAGTCCAATACTGATAAGACTCCATATGAGCTATGGAGTGGGAAGAAGACAACAGCCAAGTATCTCAGAGTCTTTGGCAGCCCATGTTTTGTGAAGAACAAGGAGCAAAACTTGGGAAAATTCAACGCTAGGCCTGATGAAGGCATCTTTGTGGGATACTCAGCAAAGACAAAAGGTTACAGAGTTTTCCTACATAAGCTGGGAAAAGTAATCACTACCAGTGATGTGAGAATAGATGAGAACTAGAAAACAATGCAGAATGAAGAAGCTGAGGACAATGAAGAAGATGACTTCAATGTAGATGAAGAATCAGACCAACCTGAAGAAAAGGAACAAGAAGTAAGTTTAGACTCGGAGAAAAGTGAGTCTGAACAGGAAGAAAGAGATCCTCTTACAACTAAGATGGTGCAAGGAAGAAGGACAAAGAAAACATGGACCAGTGCTCATCGAGGAGATCAGATCATAGGTGACCCATCAGCAGGAGTTACAACAAGAAGAAGAATGGTGGGAGCTATTGCTCTACTCTCACAAGTTGAGCCTAAATTTGTTGAAGAGGCTATTCAAGACCAAGCTTGGGTCAAAGCTACCAATGAGGAGCTGGATCAAATTGAGAAGAATGGTACATGGGAGCTGGTTGCAAGACCCATTAATAAGAAGCTGTTTGAAAAGCATAGATTAAGTCTATCTGTGCAAATGCCTCCTCAAGCCTGAAGTTCAGGTAAATCCTCCATCTCTACTTTGCAAGTTTTTCAAATTTGTAATTGGTTGGCAAAGGGGGAGAGAAGTAACAGTGCAAGGGGAGCTGTTAAGAAAGGGGGAGTTCATATTTAGGGGGAGTTGAAACTGCTGCATAGTGGCTTTTGTTATGAGTGTTGCCAACAATTACAAAGGGGGAGATTGTTGTTCCCACAGTCTTGTGTAGGTTGTAATTGTTGTCAACTAGATTTAAATGTGCAAGAAAGTAAAGCTACGTGGAAGGGTAAGAAGGTAAATCCATGCGTAAGGGTAAGAACGTAAATTCGCCACGTAAGCCCTATTAGGGTTTCATGGAAGAGATATATAAAGACCTTGGAAGACAAAAATAGGGTAAGGCCAACACAATTGCATACACGGCAAGAAGAGAGAGAGTTGGCAATATTGAGCATTCAGCAAAACTTAAACAACTGACCAACTAAAGAGAACACCAAACCCTACGCGGAAGAACACCACCGGTAAGGACGAAGAGAGTGAACAGTGCCGTCGAGTGAACAGTAACCGCACAGTGAAGTCGTTGGACGAAGAGAGAGAAAACGCCTGGAAGAGAGAGAAAGGACGTCGTCGGCGAGGAGACAGCAAGGCACACGGCAACCCTACACCATCGGTAGAAAAGAGAGACGATCAAAGCGGCTGGTGAAGGGGGCGACGGCAGAACGATACAGAAGAGAGAAAGAACCATCGGCAAAAACAGAACCGCCGAGAGAGAGAAAGAGTTGACGGGAAGGAGAGAAAAAGAAACCTGACGGCCAGAACAGAGGAGATCCGGCGACAGCAGATCCGGCGACAGCAGAAGGAGATCCGGCTGGGACAGAGGAGATCCGGCAACAGCAGATCTGGCGACAGCAGAAGGAAATCCGGCAGGGGCAGAGGAGATCCGGCGACAGCAGAACTGGGATCCGGTCGACGGTGACAAATCCGGCAGACGGTGAGACAAATCCGGCAGGAAGAGAGAGAAGTCCGGCGAGAAGAGAGAGAAATCCGTCGAGAAGAGAGAGAAATCCGACTAGACAGCAAGAGAGAGAAACGGACAGGCGAGCCGTGAGACAGTGAGATTGTGGGGCAAGGAGACGAGTGAGACCGTGAGATGGTAAAAGCAGGAGTTGTGTGATACAATGTAGAGAAGGAATTCGGCGAAGCATTGAACTCAACGTATTTCCAGACTTCTTCAAGAGAGGTTAAAAAGCGTTGTGGTGAACTTCTAAGCAGCAGTGGAGCAGCCTTTCAATTCAACAGAGGCAAGACAAGTTAGAAGAAGGGTAGACACAGTAAGTGACACTCTTTGTATTGTACTTACTTAGTAATTGCAATAGTGAAAGGAGCAGAGAATCAAAGACATCCATTGTAACCTGAATTCTCAAGTATAGTGGATAGTCTCAGTAAGGGAGAGTCCCTACCACCGTGGATGTACGTCACGTTGACGGAACCACGTAAATCTCGTGTGTCCTTAATTTGCTTTACATTCTGTGTTTTGAATTGACTTGTGAATGCAGCTGAAGTATCAGCCAACTCATAACCTAACGAAGACCTAAATAAGAACATCCGTATTGTCTGCTAGGCAAGGTGTCTGAAAGGTGACTTTGGGGACTATTGTGATTAGTAGGTAGCAATAGATCTACCTTAGTCGAATCTGAGAAAGAGTTTGCTTTTAAGAAGAGGTTGAAGTTGTTCACTTACCTGCGAATTGCGAATTGTGGTGATACTGATTCACCCCCCCTCTCAGTATCAGGAGAGTAGTAGATCCTAGGGAGAAGTCGGGAACTTCATATATATAATATAATATATTTTTATTATTATTTGAATTTTTTAATATTATATAGTCATGTAATCAAATGTTTAAATATATATATATATATATATATATTAGAATAGGTAATATCAAATAATAATTTTTTAAAAAATAATAATGGATTAGATCAAATTTCTCAAACTTATGCATATTATATCTTTATTTGTTAAAATTTTTTAATATATTCAATCAGGTTTTTAATATCAATATGTAAACTCGATAAATACATTATGCATATTCCATTGAACAATTTTCAATATGTGCCCTTAGACTGGTTTTAAGAAGAAATTTAAACTTGATTGACTTATAAATTAATTCAATAATGGAAAATATATTAACTCAAAAATTTTGATACAAGATAGCCATCAAAATTGTTAAGGGTTCTTTCACTCTTTAGAAATTTTACAGTTAAATTAACTTAAGAGAATTTACTTAGGGTTGTCCCACCCTATAGAGGTTTAAGATTGGTAGAAGAAAATTTATAAAGACTCTCTTATCCCTTCCAAAATTGAGATTATTGGGAGAGGATTTGTCCAATGCTCTATAACCTTTTATATTGTGTTTGGAAAAGGAGAAAATAAGGAAAGAGAGAAGAAAATAGAGGGAAAAGAGGCAATTCTTATATTAATTATTTTCCTCTTTCTTACTTTCCACCTTTTTTTTTTTTCAAATAAAAAATTTTTAGTTTTCCTTTTTCCTATTACTTTTTTTTTTATACACAAAAAAAAAAGAAAAATTTTTCTCACCATTAATTTTCCTCTTTTTCATTTTCCTTTCTTCACTATCCTTTCCCCTATTTTGTGATCCAAATACAAAGTTAAAGATTTAAGATTGATTAAAGAGAATTTGTAGAGTGTAATCTTTCCCCTCTAAATATTTAAGATTAAAGAGTTATCTTGCCTTGTAACCTTCACTAATACAAGATTTTGTGAGTTGCTAATGTAAAAAGGATCATCAATTTTGCTTTTTTTTTTCAACCATAGTTTATCTCCTTGAATTTGACTAGTATCAGAAGTCCTAAGCAACTTTCTTTCTCCAATTGATCAAAGCATATTCCCTTACAATAAAGGAACCCTTTGAAAAATTTTTTCTCTTAGAAGATTTTGGAACACTTAATTGGATTGGAAGTAAAGATGAAAAAGGTCTAGTTTGTTGAAGAAGGTGGCCTAGAGAGTGTTATATTTCTACTATATTTCTAATTTTTGATCTTCAAATTACTAAAAGGTATTGCAATGAGTTTGTGACTAATTTGTTTAAGAGAGGGCAAAGAATACAAAAGCAATGTTTTCAAGATTTTCAACACACCCCTTTCATTCATCTAGGTGCCATTTGATCTTTACAAATTCAAAAACAAAACTTGCTTACATCAGTACCTAATATAAATAGAAACATTCAAATTTAAATAACAAAATTCTAATTTATACTTATTCAAATTTAAAGTTTAAGTTAACTTGTTGATCAAGCTAAAAAGATATTCTAAACTAATATAACAACTTTTTAACTAACTTAATAGAATTTTGAAGTTTTGTTAAATAATAGCAAAAGAACTTTAAACTTGAGATAAAAGACAACATTATCAACTTCATCTTCAATCCTCTTTGGTGTTGATACTTTATATCCCAAGCTTATCTCTCAAAACAACAAACCTTCCCTTATGCAGAGGTTTGGTTAGTATATCAACTCCTTGTTGTTTATTAAGGCAATAAACCACTTTAACTTCATTGTTCTCTTGATTCTTTCTAATGTAGTAAAGCCTTGTCATGAAATGTTTAGTTCTTCCACACTGAATAGGGTTTTTTGATATAATAATTATGGCTTGATTGTCACAACATATTTTGGTTGCTTTCACTGGTTCATCTTTCAAATTTGACAATAGCTTTCTAGGCTAAATGCCTTGGTTTACTACTATCACTACAACTTAACATTCAACTTCAGTTGTTGATTATACAACCACTGCTTATTTCTTTGAACTCCAACTAAAAAAGCTTAAACCTAAGGTAAAAGAAAAACCTAAAGTGCTTCTCATATCACCTTGGCAACCACTTTAATCATTATTAGTGAATCCTAACATTTTAAGCCTCTTAGCTTTCTTAAACAAGATATTATAGCTAGATGTTTCACTAATACGTGTATCTAAAGAGGAGACTCATGACCTACATAATGTCAAGTTTAGATATAGCTAAGTAAAACAAGTTGCCAATGAGACTTCTAAATTGGTCTAACTTTATTTTATAGCACCACTTTTCTTAATTTAGTTCTAATTGTCAAAGGTGTGTGAAAGTCTTTACAATTAGCCATTTGAAACCTTTTAAGCACTTCCTCCACATATTTTTTTTTTTTTTAGACAAACAAATATCCCATGTTTAAGTTGATAAACTTTCAAACCAAAGAAGAATGACATTCTTCTTAAGTCTATCATTTCAAAAACTCTTAAGATTTTTGCTTTAAATTATTGCATTAAATGTTCATTATTGTTAATAACCAATAAGTCATTTATATAAAAGGATACAATCAAGATTTCACCTTGACTTTCCCTTACATAAAAAGATTTCTTCATTTCCACTTCTATTAAAGGAAAGCTTTAAGAGATGACCATTAATCTTTAAGTACCAGGCCTTAGGAGTCTACTTTGATTCATAAGTGTTTTTCTTAATAACTAAACTTTATGCATGTCTTCTTTCTTTTAGAAACCTCTAAGTTCATTAACAAAAATCTACCCATCTAAGTCTTCATTTAAGAAGGTAAACTTCACATTAAGTTGGTGCACTAACCAACCCTTTTGTGCAACATAAGCCAAAAATAATTTTATTGTAAGAAGCCTAGCCACTAAGGCAAATGTTTCAATATAATAAATTCCATACTACTTGGAATAGCCTTTTATCACTAGTTTGGCTTTATATTTGTTTATAAAACCATCTAGGTTTAATTTGGCTTTATAAATCCACTTTACTCTAATTAATTTTTTGCCTTGACGTTTATCAACCAATGTTTAAGTTTGATTTCATTTTATGGCCTCCATTTCCAATTATATAGCTTTTCTCTAGTTAACACACTTTAAGGCCTCATCAAAGTTAGTTGGTTCAAGGGCTACTACATGAATTCTCTTATAGACACCAAATAGAGGTTTAGTCCCTTTAATTGAGAAATCCTTATCAAAATCATCTAAAGAGTCTTAATATTGTGTTTGTATATCTTACTATAATGATGATTAAGGATTAACACCCTCAACCTCACTTTTCTCTTAATTCCAACTCTTATGTTAATCAAACTTCACTTCTTTACTAATATATATCTTTTTAGTTTAAGGGTTATAGACTTTGTAATTCCTATCATTGTTTATGTAACTTATAAACATACAAACATATGTCTTTTGATCCAACTTGTTTTTTCTTTTTTCTTTTTAGGATCCAAGACATAGCATATATTGTTGGGACCTTGAGATAACTTGTAGAAGGCTTGAAGCCATACTAACCCTCAAATGGTGTTTTATTTTTTGAGGTTTTGGTTAGTACTCAGTTAAGTATGAACACATATGTGCTTATTACCTTAACCTAGAATTTCATTTGCATTTTCTTTTCTAGCAAAAGACATTTATACATCTCCATCAAAATCTTATTCTTCCTTTTACTCATCTTATTTTGTTGGAATATGTAACAGGTAATTAATTGTTGTTGTATTCCAACTTTTGCACAAACTTGCTTAAAAGAGCCTATTGTATACTCAACTCCATTGGTAGTTCTAATTGCTTTGATTTTGCTTCTAGCTTAGTTGTCAACCTAGACTTTGAAGTCTTTAAAGACTTTTGCAATTTCAAACTTTTGCTTTAGGAAGAAAATCCAACAATACCTAGTAAGATCATCAATAAATGTTATAAAATATTTATGGCCACTTAATAATTTGGTACTCATAGGCCCATAGTTATCACTATGAAGTAGTTAAAGCTTCTTTAAACTTCTTCTAGTATGATTTACCAAAAAAAGAAAGCCTGTTAGCTTGCCTTGTTGACATGCTTCACAACCAGTTTCAATCACCTTAATTATTGGTAAATTAATCATCAGATGGCTTTTCTAAAGTTTATACAAATTAGCATTATGTACATGCTGAAGTCTTTTGCACTAAAGATTGGTAATATCAAATACATTAAGCATTACATACTTCTTAATTTGATTTAAATCAACTTAAAAATATTTTCCTCTTATATAAGCAACCATAATTTGCATACCAATAGAATCATATATTGCACATGATTTATTTTTTAATTCAATTGAATAATGTCTATCAAGTAATTGCCCTATACTAAGCAAATTTTGATTTATATCAAAAACATATAGGGCATTAGGAGTTAATTTCATACTTTACATGGTTTGAACTACTGCAGTTCCCTTTCCTTACACTAGGATAAAGTTTCGATTACTAACCTTGACTTTTAAGGTAAAGTTCCTATTTAAATGGTTGAACACTAACAAATTTGGTGACATGTAGTTGGTACCTCCACTGTCAATAAACCAAACCTTGGAGTTCCCTGCAATAGAGTTGCCATCTATTATGAAGAGTTGTTCATCTAGTTTTTATAGATCATTGTTGGCAACCTATGTTTGACATTGTTTTGGTTATGGCTACCTTTTCTTTAGGCACGCCCTATCCCTCTATCCTTTTTCATTGCAACTTTTACAAATAATATTTGGTCTCTACAAGTAGTATTTTGGCAAATGAGTTGGCTTTTTGTAGTGTATGCAAGAAGGGTAGGACTTCTTTCCACCAGAGGTGCTGCTTTCTCCTTCATTTGCTTATTACTTTTTCTTTTTCTTTTATTGTGCCTTTTTCAGTTTGTTTAGCTTGGAGAGCATTCTCAATTTGCTCCTCTTGTCTCATAAGTCTTCTTTTCTCTTGTGCTTACAAGACATTCACTAATTCTATAAGAGAAATTTTAGTAAGATCCCTTAAGTCCTCCAAAAATGAAATCTTTAGTTCAAACCTTTCGAAGATGCTTACTAAAACCTTTTACACAATAATAAAATCTAGGAAATCACCTCCCAAAATCCTAATTTGATTTACTGGTTTAAGTAATCTATCATTGTATTCTTAGATCTTTTATGTCTCCTTCATTTTAAGTAGTTTAAATTTCCTCCTTAGGTTTAAGAGCTACATGGTTCTAGTTTTCTCATTTCCTGCAAATTCCTCTTTCAACCTTACTCATGCTTCTTATGTTGTTTCACAAACCATTATTCTATTGAAATTGACTTTAGTCATAGTTGAGTGGATACATGTTAAGGCTTTGTATTACTTGGACACCAACTCACTATGGTTTTTAAGCTATGTCATGGTTGGATTTGCAAGCCAAGGTGACACTTCTCCTCCCTTTTATGTTACCACCCATAAATCAAAGGTCTTTAGGTAAGCCTTGATCGTAACAGTCCCTTAAAAATAGTTTTCTCTAGAGAACTTTAGAGGTAGAATTAAAGAGAAAGACAAGGAGGTTGTCATTTGTAATAGTTTGAAAAAGTTTGTTTATAGGGTTCTCTCTAGTTTTTCTCTAATTCACTGGTTTAAGAATGTGTTTTCACTCAATCCTCACACATTTACAAGTCCCTTGAAATCTAGCAAAAGGGCTTTGATACCACTACTATATTTTTGCTATGTTTTTGGTTTTTGATCTATCAAGTTTCTAAAAGGTGTTGCAATAAGTATGCAACTAATTTGATTGGGAGAGGGCAAAGAACAAAAAAGCAATGTTTTTAAGATTTCTAGCACATCCATTTAATTCATCTAGGTACATATATATATATATATATATATATATATGCCATTTGATCATTACAAATTCAAAATCAAAATTTGCTTACATCATCACCTTATATAAAAAGTAACCTCCAAACTTGAATTACAAAATTTTAATTTAAACTAATTCAAATTTAAAGTTTAAGTTAACTTGTTCATCAAACTAAAAAGATGCTCCAAACTAATATAACAACCTTCTAACTTGACAGAATTTTGAAGCTTTGTTAAACAACAGCAAACGAACTTCAAACTTGGGATGGAAGGCAACATCACCAACTTCATCTACAGAGAGATTGTTAGGCCCAGCAAATAGAAAGTAGCTGTGGCCTTGGAAGATTTCGGGCCTGTCATGATTTGGAATAATTTCAGAAAATACTAGTACAGTGGCTGCCTTAAAATCTGGAGAACGATTCATAAAACTTCCGCTCCTATCTTCCCACTGGTAAGATAAAATATGCGTAGCCTGTAAATTGATTGAAGTTCAGCATCAAAATTGGCAAGCCCCCGACTCCGAAAATCTCTCTCCCTCTGCTAGATGTTAGTAACTCTACACTCAAGTTGGCCCGTAGAATCAGCATCTTGAATGTGAATTTCTGCGGTTTCCATATGTGTCTCGCCAATCTTTAACATCGAGTCGGCTGATTCTGCTGATGATCGTGGATTTGCTGAAGATGAAGATTGGCTATTAGTAGATCGACCAAAGAAGCATCAATGAGCTGAACCTCCTCTTCGTTTTGTATCTTCTTCATCAGATTTTAGACTCACTCTTTTTCCTGGCAAGGCACTCAAAAATTCACCGTAGGACAAAATGGAAGGGATACGAAGATTGTAGAGACAAAAGGGAAAGCTCCCATAGGACAGAGTCAAGGAGAGAAATTAGTGACATTAGGCCTTGTTCATGACCCTCTAGACAAAAAGGAATGGGTCAAATTTAAGAACTTTTGGGTAGCGATGGAAAATGTTTCCTTTTACGAAAGTGAGTAACATAATCTCATAGGTGTTGCCCTTGTAGGTTCACTTTTAACATCTGCATTATTTCTATAGTTATAGCAGAAATTGGGTGGTCCTCAAAGGATTCCAACATGCGTGAGGTCAAGGTTTTTGCCAAGTCCACTAAAAACTGGATCCAGAGGTAGTATAGTTCAGGTACTGCTCAAGCGCCAAACCCATCTCTCGGCTAACTCTATACTACTTATGCAATATCAGGCATAGTTAGACTATCAATTGGAGGCATGTGTCTTTTAATACAAAGATCAAAGCAAACAGAGTGGCGGATTTTCTCGCTAACACGGCTATCCACTTGTCATTTTGACATGAATGATTTCTTTTTCCCATGTTCAGGACGTCTGACACTTTCTAAAAGCAAAATTAGTTAGTATGGGTTGGATTTGATTGATTCAGCCCACTTAGTTTGAGAAACTTTCTTTATCACATGGATTAAATTCCTCCATTCTACCCGCAGATTAAAAATAAAAGAAAAACGTGTTTAGTTGCACGCTATCCTTGAATAACGGCCATTATTGGCTTTGTATACTTGTATCGTGCATGGTAGGCCCTTCCCCGTAATGGAGAGTTGAAATAAAAAGAATGAAGCTTTGTGCTAATGAACAATCTTGCAAACTCATCAGAATATTATCACATGTCGAATGTCATGCTTAGTTGTTTAAATCAAATCATTCCAATTACGCTGTATTTGGCTGGCCCCCTTGCTTAGTTGTTTAACACATCCACCCCGTACATGGCGAGATTCTCTTTTATATACGCCTGGTAACAATAAATTTCCAAACTCATTAAAAAATTGCATCCAAAGCATTGTGTCATTAATAACAATTCCTCTTCGCTTTACGAGAGAATCTAGTTAACATTCAAGAGGCCTGTAGCTACTGCCTTAGTAACTAAGTGTCAATCAAGGGTCTGATGATTGAACAGTCAATGACTCAAATTTGCTTCTACTTTTTTCTATTTCTCGTTAACCTATAGGAACCCCATTCAAGCATGGGTACAGGTAATTTTCTTTACCATAAACACTTCTGCGCATCTGCAAAATTTTTAATCTAATTTTTGTGACTTAAGAAGACAAATGGGGTTTTCCTTTTAACCTATCTTCAAAAAGATTTAGTAATAATCAATGAGCAAACCAATTTTAAAATAGTTTCGAAAAAAAAAAAAAAAAAATTAGGGACAGCATGTAACTTTGCGTTGGTGGTCCAATTATTCTCTTTTTTGGTCGATTTGGGAATTTCAAAGCCCCATTCATGCTCTTTAGAACCTGATAAAGTAAAGTGATCTAAAAGTAACGTAAGAATTTCAAAGAACACATCTCAATGTTTTTCATTTCCTCTTGGCTTTTACCTAACCTTTTATTGCTTGCATGACGGAAAGAAAAAAGGCACCATATTTGCTTATCCTATTAATCATGTTTCTTGTTGCAGGTTGTTTGTTTGCTGCCAACAATAAAATTACATTATTATCACCGTCAACAATCAGCAAGTAGCACCCAGAAAGAATGTTGGGCACCTTAACTTGTTTTAGCTGGCCTGTATGCTCTCCAGAACATTAGAAGGGTATTCCCCTCCTATTTTTGGTTAGATTAAGAAGCAAATTGGAATTAATTAGTTTTTTTTTTTTTTCTTCTTCTTCTGTTGCAGGTGGGGGATTTAATATTAATTGTCTTGCTACATGGGCAAGAGATATGACCAACCTTTTTTTTTTTTCTTTTTTTTCTCTGACGGCAAGGCGGATTCCTGTTTTGGCAGAATTTTGTGAAACGATGTGTCCCGAATTTCGCGGCCCCCATAAAATTAAAGTCTTAGGCCAATTCCGCCGGACAAGAATTAGTGCTACCAACTTTATTATATTATATGGGTACTTTAAACCATTTTTCATCTCTCTTGGAGTTTAACTTTTCTTTCTTTTATATATATATATATATATATATTTATAAGATTTTACATTTTAACAATCGAGCTAGGTGATATATACCTTATCTTTGAGTTTGCCTTGGAATATTGAAGTGGTTACCTTTATCTTAAATATCTGAATTTATGAAAATAAAAAGAATTATTGTAATTATATAATTCATAATTAATAAATCTCTTAATTGGTTAAAATGAATTAATAAATAAATAAAATTTACCTTCTTTTCTCAAGAGATGGAAAAATTATATTGTCCTCTATAAAGTTAGACTACGTAGACAGCCGAATTGTTCTGAGTGAAGAAGGATAATTTTTTCTTTTTAATCATTTTCATGTTTGGAAGAGCATGTGAAGAAGGAAAATTATAAATAATAGTATTTCATCTTTACTCTTATTTGTCAAAAATGGACTGCATACTTCTGTTAATGAATGGACATTAGTCACTTAAAATATTTTTCACTCACATGTCCAATCATAGTTTTGATGGGAAAGAGAGAAATTTTAAGATTTTACTCTTCTCACCTGATACACTAGACGTAAAAGAAATAAAATAAAATAAGGCCTTCCTCCCTTACCCGTTTTCTTCTTTCAAACTAGGTGTTGAATACCTGTGTTGTCCCTTTTGGCGATGCTGTGGTCACCCGGGGGGGCCGCCTAGCTGTAGGGCGCGTGTGTTTATCTGTTCTTGCTGTTGGCATTATGTTACTATAAACTAGTCGCTTTAGTGAGCACTAAATCACAATAATATTATTTTGCATAAAAGGTATCAAGAGTTAAAAATTATGTGAGACCTGAAAGTTTGATTTATAATCTATTATTTATCATTTAACCGGACAAACATGCAATATTTAGTTAGACTCATGCTAGTCCAAATCCCGGGATAAACATATTGATTTTTTAAATATAATTTAAAACATTTTAATAATTTTAATTTAATTTTAAATATTTTAATTTTTTTAATTGAATTTAATTATCAATGAAAGTTAAATTGTTAATTTAATACATTGACTAAATAAAAAAGTAATAGAAGTATATTTTTCATTAAAAATTAACTCTAAATACTTTTAATTTGTTAATTTTAAATGATTTTAAAATATAATGTTAATATGTATTTTAATTATTTTATATTTTATTTAATCAATATGTAAAAAATATAATTTGACTAATTTTTATTATAGATCAAATTTACTTTTTAAAAAAAATAAAACATTTAAAATTAAATTAAATTGATTTAAACATTTGTACTATATTAAAAAATTAAAAAATTAAGAACAAAACATATGTTGATCCCTGTAGCTCACAAAATAAGAGACTGCGTCTTAGATTTCTAGCTATCAATATCCGTTGAAATTTTGAAGGATCAAAGGTCGGAACCGAGAAAGGAATGGGATGGAACCCTTCCAGTGTGTAGATCATTTGACGTTATTATACATTTGGTAATCACAACTATTCCAACGCAACTAACCATTAGGTGTTGGTCCATGCTGTGTTGAGTCAGCCTACCGACGAATTTTGCGGCAGACACATCCTATTCTGAATATACACGTGGAGGGTAACATGTGTTAGGATCACCTTGAGAGAGTTTTAATTTCAACTGATCAAAATATATTCGGATAATACCTTCTTTAAAAAAAAAAAAAAAAAAACCTAGAAACCAATCCTATCACTGTAACTTGCCCATGTTCCCCGCAGGATATCATAAGATTGGCTTTAAATATTTATGACTTTTTACAATTAAATTCTTAATTTTTTTTATTTTTATTTAAATTTGTATTTTTAAATTTATTTTAAAGTTTTTAGACAGAAAATAATTAAATTATTAATAATTTTTATTCAAAATATTTTAACTATTTTTTATTTTTAAAATTAGTTTGAAATAAATTTAAAGATATAAAAGAAAATAAAAATTAAAAAATATTTAATATTTAATTATAAAAATTTAATATCAATTTCTTATATATCTCATTCCTTGCATGGTATGAGGCACGGCTCGTCAATCACATGCGCGAAAATGGGACAGGCAGATGCTGATGTATTGATGCCTCCTCCCATTAAAAGCAGTGAAAGACTTGGGCACGCGATGACGTACAATTACAGAACACCAGGACAGAAAGTGTGAAGTTACATAAATTTAGGCGTAATCATCAATATTTTTAAATTTTTTTATTATTTTTAAAAAATTATATAAATTTGATTATTTTAAATTTAAATTAATATATTATATTATTATAATTATTAATAATATATTTTAAATATTTTAATCATAATTATAATTAATAAAAAAAATTATAAGTGTGTTTTTAAGAATTTAGTATATAAAATAATTATAAATAAAAATTATATTAAAAAAAATATTTATATATTTTTAATATATTATAAAAAATATTATTAATATAATATAAATTATCGTAAATATAATATAAACCTTTTTGTAATTAGTTGTGTCCGCAAGTATTTGTGAATATTTGTGGTCACGTAACATACCCTTTGCATCCTTTCCGGTTGTGGGACCCTTTACATACTCTTGGATTAATCGATTAAATTCCTGATGCACGGGCGTTTATTTTTTTTAATTTTAAAAAATATATTAATTATTATATTTATAAATTAAAATTAAAATTATTTATTAATATTTTTATTTAATTATCATATAAAAATTTATTATTTAGATATTATTATAATTGAATTTTTTTAAATATTAATAAATTTAAAATTTAATATTATATATTAAATAAAAAATAATTAAAACACTTAAATTTAAAGTAATGAGAAAGAAAGTGCAAATTTAAATCTGCGTTTATGACCGTTGCGAAGTACAGACACACATATAATCAAACGGTCAAGTGCGTTCCAATAATTCGTTCCACAGCGTGGATGTGTCCGAATGCAAAGTGTCAAAGTTTGTATAAAGTTGGACTAGACAATTCCGTAAGGAAAAGCCTCCTTTACCGACGCCATTCGCTCACATTGTTGTCTAGAAATCTCCATTACCCCACACAGTTCTCTCTCTCTCTCTCTCTCTCTCTGCTCTGCAGAGCGCTTCTTTCCTACTCTCTTAGAAGAGCTTTAATTCCTCATATTTTTGCTGCACAATCTTGTGCCAACCATGGATGCTCTATTTTATTTTGTGCTATTCTTGGCCCTCAGTGGTCGTTCAAGTAAGCTCTTAAGTTATTTTTGGTTTTTTTTTTTCTATAAATATTTGCTTCTCCTTTAAATCACGATTACTATATTTTTTCCTTGATGGGTCTGGTAGAGGATTTCTCTAAGTAATGGTTTGTGTATTTTTCTTGGCATAATTTAGCGGATGGAGGATATGGTTGTCCATTTTCTCTCTCTTGATATGGTTTCTCTTTCATCCGAGGACAATTTAGCTTAGATCCTGTTCTCTTCAGTGTGATGATCATTTTTTGAGCATCCTTAGTGGGTAATTGCCATTTTCTGTTGCAGGTGCTACTTACTGCTTGTGTAAAGATGGTGCGGGTGACCAAGCACTACAGAAGAGCATAGATTATGCTTGTGGAGCTGGAGCTGACTGTACTCCAATCCTCCAAAATGGTGCTTGTTACAACCCTAACACTGTGAAGGCTCACTGCGACTGGGCTGTTAACAGCTATTTCCAGAGGAAGGGTCAAGGTGCAGGAACCTGTGATTTTTCAGGAACTGCCACCCAGAGTGCAAATCCTCCCACTAGTAAGTCGAGTTCTTTGAACAATCTTTTAATTTCCCACTTTTCTCTTCAGAATTCTAACATTTTCTCGCCTTTTTTATGGTTTTGTAGCCGTAGCTGCTGGATGTACTTATCCCTCTAGTGCAAGGTCTGCTCTTTTCATTTTTTTTTTTAATTTTTAATTTTAACAATCTTTTCTTCTTCCTCTTAAAGTTTATGCCCTTGACATCCTCTGTTTGGTGACCACCTCCCTGTGTACTTTGTAATTGTACAGAAAGATTCTTCTTTTTAAGTCACCTAGCCAATTATTCTGCCCTACTTGTTTTTTTTATCTCATGTTTGGTGTAACATTATTTCTCAATTTTTATTTGTCTAACCATTCAATTAACAAAGTGGAGTTGACTATTCGACGTGATATTTTGATTTTTTTTCTATATTAATCTGATTTTAATTTTTTTAAAATATGAAAAATTTTTATTAAAAACACGATAATAATCAATTTTTAGTTCATTAAAAAAAAAAAAAAGAAGAATTCGAAGCCCACACTACCGACATACTCGTTTTCTATCCTTATCTCTTTGTTCAAAAAAAAGGAAAAAATCACGGCGGATTTGTATTGGTTTGCTTGTACAAGCGGAAGGCCGGCACCGTTGCTTTAATCTGCATTTTGCCACCGTTGTTTGTACAAGATCTAGCATCTCACGCTTTAAATATCGTGCATTGATTTATGGGCTAGGTGTCTACATCCTCTTTTACAGAGCTGCCATGATGTTGATATCTCACAGGATGTTTTGTCCTTTTTCCAACCATAGAGTATTTGATTACAGATCTTAACTTTACATCTGTTTTCCACCTTCATAGAAACATTATGCTATAGATATATAATAATATATTTCCTTATTGCTTGCAATAATGCACTCAAGGGTAATGGTATTTTTAAAGATTTACTTGTTTTGTAAAGTGGGCTTGATATGAGGCTGAGATTTTTCTGGCTCGTCTTTAATTGCAGCACAAGCAGTCCGGGCCCTACAACAGGAGGCACCACAACTCCCACAACGGGCAGCACAACCCCCACAACCGGCGGCACCACAACCCCCACAACCGGCGGCACCACCACGACACCGACCACAACCACACCCTCGTCAGTGTTCGGCACAGGACTGGGCCCAAGTGGCACTGGCCTAGAGAATAATGGCGTGGCTCCCTTTTCAATTAAAGACATCAACTTCTTCTTGGCTTATAAGGTGGCCCTTTGCTTTTCAGGCCTGTCGTTGTTGTTGTGGGCTTGAAAGGTCAAAACTTTGATGGAGAAAAATTGGCAGGAAATGAGGCTTGGTGTGATTGAAATTTTTGTCACCGAAGGATGGGGTGGGTTTGTAATTTTACGTTGGGACTGTAGGGAATCATCCCGAGGGAAAAGCCCCACAAGGGCTCTTTTCTCGTTGCTTTCGGCCTACGTGAGAAAGCTGGGAATTTGATTCCTTTTGGGTGGTTGTTGTATGAGTTTTGTTATTGGGGTAGGACCTGATCTCTTCTTTTTAGATTTTCCCTTTTTGTATATCTAGAAAAAGAAAGAGAGAGAGAGAGAGAGAGAGAGAGCTAGTCGTATTTGTTATGTTTCAGTTAAATGAAAGAATGGGCACTCATCTTCTCTAATTCAGTTTGGTACCGCTTTAGTATTTTATCATGCGGGGTGGTGATACATGGAATTGTTATTATCCTCCGAGCATCATTTAGATGCGGAAAAAGATATTTAAATGTAAAAAAAATATTTTTAATAAATTTATAATAATAATAATAATTATTATTATTATTTGAAAGATAAATAAATGATTATTTAATATATAATAATAATAATATTATTATTATTATTTATGTATTAATAATTGTATTAATAATATTTTTATTGTTAAAATAAAAAATAAAAAAATATATAAAAGTTAATATTTTGTGTTGATTCAGTTAATTACGTTGTTTTAATGTCAGAAATTAAAATCCAATTACAAATTTCAATTTTTATTTAGTTCCGTTAATCAAAAAAATATTTTATTTTAGCTTAATTTTATCAGTTAATCAAAATTTTTGATTTTTTTTTAAACACCTCTAACGCTATGAATGATACTAAATTTTGCATTTTGTAACAATCTGATTTCTTTTTGTTTTGACATGAATGAAAAATTCATTTCATTTAAGGATGACTTTAGCATTATACTTGTGTCTTTTGAGTCAAATGTGAAAAAAAAAATTAAAATAATATAATGTCTGATAACACTTAAAAGTTTGCGGTTGTTGGAAGTCCGCTAGAGTTTAAATTTGGTTTTGAAAGTTGCAAGGAAGCGTGCCAAAAACAATGAATTCCCTTTGGTGTCAGCCGCTAATTTTTTTTATTTTTCTTTTTCTTTTTCGTTGGTATCATCAATTGGACGCCATCGATTACCCTATTGTCGACTTTGGGAATATAGCTGGCTGGTACTTTCACTGTTCCCATTATTCTGCATTGTCTTTTGTCAATTCTCGGAGGGGCAAGGACCCGTGACAAAAACTACCAAGCTGACTTGACAGCAATATGAGCAGATTTAGTATGTGATCCACTCAGATAACACAAAAAGATGCGAACTGAGCAACAACAATATGAGCGGATTGGATGAGCACTGATAGTGTGATGTCCTTTGATTTTTTACTTATCATCAACATCTCCTTTGTTTTATGCCAACTCCTGGAAAACTAGAAACGTAGAAACCCCTTCACTCAAGATTGAACAAGCGTTAAATTTCGGTGTAAAAAGATAAATTGAAGTCGTAATTTGATATGAATCTTAAGAAAATTACACATAAAAATTAACTATTGAAGTGAGAGAGCGTCGAGGTTCAGTCTCACATTACAATTAAGATCCCAACATAATTTTAGTTTCATGGTCTGAACCTGAACCCCAAAGGCTTCTACTCAAACGTGCAATGGACCCAAGTTTAATTCCCAAACTAACCAACTGCTTGCAGCATACCAGGTAGCAAGTGACAAGATTATGTAGCTGCCTTCTGTTCTGCTTCATCCTCTTTACAAACCGGACCGTTAGGCGTCCAAGGCAAAAATTGGAAACCAATTTTTTTTTTTTTTTTGTGCTTCTATAACTTTTGGTTCATTATATTATATACTGATGCCTTAATGGACCAAACTTCACTATATTATTGGATGAATTAGTCATTGAATAAACATGTATTTTTGTTTCATAATTTAGGGTCAAATCCACTTTCTTTGTACCGTTTTAAGGATCTTCTGTATCTGCTGCAGCCGTTTCAGAGCATCTTATGGTTGTTTTTTTTTTGGTAAAATGACTTGTAATTGACCTGTAAAGAGTTTGAATAATCTGTAAAGGAAGAAATTAGATGACCAACAGTGCCAAAAAACAAAACTGCTAATCTCTTCAAGCGTTGTGGGTAGTTACCTGGATTGTGCAGCTCTCTAAAGTTAGTTCAATCTGATTTTTGGGGTGGGAGGCAGGGCCAGCGGTGGAGATATATTTGAATTTGGGGTTGGGAATCAGAATGAAACTCTTTTGTTATCTGTAATTTGGCTCCAGGTTTGAGCTGTTAATTCTCAATCTTCTTTGAGATTTCCCCGTAGGCCTTATGTTTGCATATTTTCAGGTAGTTTTGCCGCTTCATAGGTTAGGTTTAGTGATTCAAATCTCAAATATAATTTCAACTATGATTAAAAATAAGGCAAAAGAAAACTGCATGTAGCAGAGTACAAAGCTAGTTTAAATAAATTGTGATTGGACTGAAAACCAGATGAGCCCATTGATGAGCACAGGAATGTTGAAACAGTCAATACAGTGAAGCACATAGAGCTTGTTTATAGGAATCTTCTTCAACAAATTCCAAGATCAATTTGGCAACCGCATGGGGGTTTTCCACATGAGGAATATGGCCACAATCCGGTATCTGACATATGATCGCATTTGGCAGTTCGCTATGCAATCTCTGCAACATAAAATCCATGTGAATTCATCATTCAAGTTTGCATATTTCAAATTAGATATACTGATTGAACATTTCACACCAGCAAGTTCTCTCAGCAAATCATCATTCTTAGGTACATTGTATACCAAATTTTACCTGCAAACAAAGTTTAGTAAATACTAACCGCTGCTAACTTGTTGCTAACAATCTGATCATCCTCACCCCAAATGATTAGGGTCCTTTGTTTGACCTATGAACAAATCACAGTCAACAATGAAGAGAAAACAAGAAATCCAATATTCTCTGCACCTACAAATGACTTAGAACAAACCATGCAAGATTCAAACAAGAAGCTTAAAAGCTTCTAGGAATTTTAGCATTCATTTAAGCATGATGAGACATAATAGGAATACTGTGATCTAATAAAGTTAAAACATACCAAAATGTGTCAAACAAAGTGTAGAGGAAATAGGAGTACTCCAGTCTAATAAAGGTTGTGATGCAACATAGAGTGTACACGTATATTAAGATTCTAGTTGCATGAACTCCTTTTGCATAGTTGGTAAAATCTAGCACAAACGTTCATAGAAGTCATAGCGAGGTCCTAGGATAATACAATTAGCTTCACAAGTTCATGTGGTCCTTCATTATGAAACTACACATTAGATAATTACCAAGTACAAAGCCATTCCATTGGTATAGGATTGGACATCTCATACTACAATAGTATTGTTAAGAACAAAAAAGGAAAAATCATAGTTTTAGATTTATAGTCAGTTCAAGTACAGCACGCAATTTGTTGAAAAGAAATGGTTGCCAGCACTTTATTTTTTTTCATAATGCAAGTCCAAAAAGAAGGTAAGCAATCTCTACTTTCATGAAAGCTCAGGACTCTAATGCATCATATACCTGTAACGGTAAGAAAATGAATTCCTCATGTCAAGACACAAGGATATAAGGGTGCTCAGTGACTTCAGGATGGTGATTCTAGAAGTACCTTTTCTATCAGGGGAACAACATTATAACCACCACTTGTCATAAAATTCACAGTTGCATCCTCCCACCAACGATATAGACAATGCAAGCGGCCAACCTAAGATGAATCAAAAGAGCAAAATTACATCTAAGTTCACCTCTTCAAAGATCCATTTGAAACATGAAAACAATGTGTTAAGCATCATTGAAAATGCATTGGTATCATTCATTTTTATTTATTTATCAGCTACTTACATTCATCCAGTCAATGCTGGAACTCAATGGCAGGTGTTTGAAAGCTAGAAAAATAACAAAGTAGCGTAAGAGAACGCTCTTCAATAACATAACCTGGTTCAACAAAGAAGGCTGTTATTAAAGTGGTCCAGATTAGAGTCTACAACTTAAAGGAAAAGTGGCTTAGCACAGAAACAAAGATAAAATGTGGGACAATTACGATGGCAACCACGACAACAATTTGCATCAACCAGTTAGGGATGACCCTAGCCATAACCGCATAAGAAAAGATAATTTATGTGACAATGTTGCCAATTCAAAAATGACATAAGCAAGAGTTACCCCAGCATATGCCATCACTCGAGGCAACTTTGCTAGGTTTCCTGTGCCTTCAGCATATACATTTGCATCTATGAAAACCAGCTTGTCAACCTGAAATAGTGAGTTAAAAATCATGAATTTCACGGAAAATTATCTACAATAATTATATCCAATACTGCCCAGATGTGTCAAGTAACTCCTTTTCTTGGGTCCACTCAAGTTGGGTAGAGGGGGGGGGAGTTTTCTATGACTGAGATATGAGATATGGGCTTCGAACCCTTCATATCTCACCCTCAAGCCTTAAGATTGGTGACTCCTAGGCCATACCTAGGATTTAACGTGTTAAGTTGCTCCTTTCTTTCATAGTGATTATGGCATATCTGCCTCAGCCCATTTAGTGAAATACTTACGGATTCCGGATGGTTGACAGCAAAATCAATTGCAACAGCAGCACCAAGACTTGGTCCAACCAATGTAATAGGCCGTTTGATGTAGGACTTCCAAAGCTGTGGAAGTGTAGGATGAACCCAAATTATTGTTAGCCTGTTGAAGATTAACAGGACAGCATCATTCATTTATGAAATTAATTATTGTTAGCCTGTTGAAGATTAACAGGACAGCATCATTCATTTATGAAATTAATTATTGTTAGCATGTTGAAGATTAACAGAACAGCATTATTCATTTATGAAATTTCTTTCTGCTCTAAAATTAAAACATCTCACAGATGAATAATTAAGTAATGGACCAATAAAATCCATAGAAGAGCTCAAAAAATGACTGTCTATCAAACATCTAGTCAACCTAGCAGCAATAAACCTGTTACCGATATCATTCTACATTAACATATACCTCAATTGTATGTTAGAAACCTCTCCACAAAATTAAAGACATGGTTTTTATGATTCTATCAGCCATACTAATCCAGAACAGAAGGCAACCTTCTAAATAGCAAAATGAGAAGTACCTGATACAAGTGTTCGCGCTTAGTAGCAACATCACATGAAGGAAGCTTTTCTGTGACAGCCAAGTGAAAGAAGGGAGAAAAAACTTGACAAAAACGATCACTCAACATCGTCTAGACAGAGAGATGAGGAGACAGGTCCACAACAAAAGGAGCTGAGACAGAGAAATGAAGCCTAATACCTAAATCAGAGAAACCCCAACCAAGAATGTCAACAGCCCAGGCCTCCAGACCAGCCTCCTCGAGCGGTGGAAACGCGTATCGCCATTCTAAACAGGAACTGAATTATAACATGTAATGAAACTTTAAAGACATCAATACACAAAATAACATTACATAAAATAGAACCCCTTTTCATTATTTTCTCAAAAAATCAAATCAAATCAAATCAAATCAAAGCAAGCGCAATTGAATGCTACCGACTAGGGAGGGACTACCTGTCAAACCCATGAAGAAGAACCAAAGGACTTGTCTTGCTGTTCTGTTTCAGCGGCTTCACGCAACTACTCATTATGCAACTCTCTCCTAACTTTACCTGCGCAATTTGAAAATGTAAACTAGAATTGCATAACAATCCATTTCGAGAGAGCAAGAAACAGAGATCAAAAAAGAGCAATTGTTGGCGCGTACGGATAGCCTCTCGATTCTTGTAGCAAGCTTTCTAGCAAAAGGGTCCTTGATTTTCTCCACCTCTTTTGGTAGAAACGCAGGGAAATTGCTAGCCATGACCTTGGGACGTCCTTGGGCGATGCACTTCGCCGGCATTAAGGCCGGGACGGCTGTGAGAGTAAGCATCCTCCCTCCGTTACCCGCGGGTGGATTTCGTTTCCCCCCGTGTAATCTATAGAGAGATAAAGAAGATAAGCATCTGATGAGTTGCAACTTGCATGGTGTTACATGTTGCCACCTCACACGCTATACAAGTCGACTCATGGCAGCAAATATTACAAAAGCCGCACATTTAAGATGACTTGTCGGTAAAGTATAAAAAGATTGCGAAAAAATTAATATTTTAAAATTTAACTTATTTAATTAAAATTTAAATAAATAAAATTAATATTTAATAATAAATATATATTTATAAAAATAATTAAAAATAATAATTATATATAATATATTATTTATTAAAAAATATTTTTTATAATTAAATTTAAATATTTATAATAAAAAATTATAAAAAATTATAATAATTAATAAGATTATAAATATTTTAATTGAGTTAATTTTAATTTTATTTAAATATAAAAAAATATTTTTTAATTTAAATTTTTATTTATTAAAAATTATTAAATTAAATTATTTTTTAAAAAATATTTTAATTTAAACTCGATAACAAGATTGGAGAGCAACCCAAGTTGTTCCGAAGGTCGAATATCTGGTTTGGCATTGAATCAAAGGAAATCCGCTCTCTTATAATTAAGTGTGAAACATAAAAATTTCAATTATTATTATTATTATTATTTGATTGAGAAAGCCCAGTACTTATTATTGTTGTTTTCTTTTAACGTTCAAATTTCAAATTTTTTTCAACATTTGCATTTCGCACCCATAAACAACAAAAATTGCACAGAAACCACGATGGATCGGCGGCAAGAACAGAGGGCGGCGGCGGCGGCTGCGCAGGCCCGACCTCCGCCTCGAAAAGCCGATTCCTCTCCGTTTCCCGCGGTTCTCCTCTCCTTTCTAGTCACCTTGAAAATTTAGAATTTTAAAATTAAAAATTTTAAATAAGGAAGGAGAATTAGGATTAAAAATAAAAATTTTATAAAAATAAAAAAAATAAAATTTCATTAACCGAATTAATATTTAATAATTATTTTAAAAAAATTAATTTTTAATAAATTAAATATTTTAATAATATTATTAATTATTTAATTTTTAAAATTATATAAATATAATTATATTTATTAATTTAAAAATAATAAAAAATAAATATTAAATAAAATAATTAATAATAATAATTTTTTAATTAAAAAAATCTCTTCTACTCTTTAAATTAGTCTTCTTCCTCAATATTTGTTTCATTCAACTATTTTTTTTAATCAGACTTTTTTCTATAAAACTTCTTCTAAAAACTTGTCTTCCAAAAATTTGTCTCGATTAACGGTTTTCTTCAATCTCACTTTCTTCCATAAAATTTCTCTCATATGATAATTGAATATTATATTACTTTTAACACAATAATTTCTCTTTAAAAAATACCATAAAATATTAACTGTAACTTATATATTGAGTTTATTACACATCTTTCTTCAATCTCACCTTCTTCTATGGAACTTCTCTCATATGATAATTGAATACTGCATTATTTTTAATACAATAATTTCTCTTTGAAAAATACCATAAAATATCAACTGTGACTTATACATTGAAATTGTTACATATCTTTGAAGGAATAAATTGTTTGATCAGCTCGTTAGTTCTGTTTAATTCAACCATAATAACTTGCTCTTCCTTAAAAAATTCAACAAACTCTACAGATTCTTTGAATGATTCATCAATTTTCATAAATGACAAATTATAATATTTAATCAAAAGTATAATAAGTTTACCATAATTTTTATCATCCATAATTTCATACTCTAAGTTGAGGTCATCACCAAAATCTTATCCTTTCACCACTTTTAGCTATAGATTAATGTCATCACTAGAATTTTTGTCATGTTTTGAATTGATATCATCACTAAAATCTTTGTCTTTCATAACATTATACTGTGAATCGATATCATCACCAAAATCTTTATCTTTCATAACATCATACTTTGAATCGATATCATCACCAAAATCTTTGTCTTTCAAAACGTCATACTTTGTCTCTTTAACTTTCTCAACTACAATAGGTTTGCTGATTTCTTCAGCAATTTAGTGATGAATTTTAGTACCTAGCCTCTCTTCGTATGGGCAAGCAAAAAAGATAGCAATTACCATTGTTTGTGGATAGCGAGTTTTGACTTCTCGTCGAATGTCAGGAATAAGTGTTTCAATTAATGTTTCCACCAATTGCATTTTTGACCAATCTTTAGATCAGTTGATCAATCGCTCAAATCGACTTTGATATTTTAGAATTGTTGATATCTGACAAATTGTTATGAGTTCTCATTTAACATGGTATCGACTTTAATATTTTAGAACAGTTGATGTTTGACAAATTGTTGTGAGCTCTCCTTCAACATGGTCTCTTGATTGATTTTGTGTTTTAGAAAGAATTATCTGTTCAATCCTCTTAAAAGACTCTTGCATCTGTTCTGTTCTTATATTTGTTCGAACTTTTTAAAAGATTCTTACATGAAAGATAATGATTTTTTAACTCGGGATACTCTGACATCCGAATCAGAAGAGTTGCGTGAAGACATACTGTAAGATTACAAATTGGTGATACCTAGAATTTTCTTCTGTTGTTAAGTAAAGGGTATAAACAGAATTTTCTTCTGTTGTCGAGTAATGGGTATAAACAATTTTTTTTTTCTTTTTTTCTGGGTAGGGAATGATGGAACAGATCCTAAGAACGTCGTTTTGATGCCGTTTTGATACCAGATGTTGAGAATTTAGGGTTTTAGGATTAGAGATTTGAAATAGGAATTCCATGTTATGATCAAAACTCAGTTCGATAAGAGTATAACGATTTAAAGATCTGACTCAGGAGGAGAGTACAATTCAGTCTCTAACTTCTTATCCTCTCTTGGAATCATCCACAAAAGGACATGTGCCCATACACCACAGCAAAATAGAGTAGTTGAAAGGAAGAACCGTCATCTGCTTGATATGGTGAGAGCAATAATGTATGAGACTCATGTTCCTAAAGACTGGTGGCGAGTAAAGCTGCAAGGTGTGGCTTTCTTTGTTTTGTTCTCATGGCAGAGTGATGGGTGTTATCCATCCGCCAATAGAGTCAGATACCAGATGTTGAGAATTTAGGATTTTAGGATTAGGGATTTGAAATAGGATGAGGAATTGGGGATTAAAAGTAAGGATTTTGCAGAAATAAAAGAGATAAGATTGATCGCTTCGAGAAGAATTGATCGCTTTGAAAGGATCAGTCTCCAGTGATCACTTTGAAGGGATCAGCCTCTAATAAACTAAATGTTCTAATAATATTATTGATTGCTTAATTTCAATAGCCATAGGGTATTCAATTATATAAATTTGACAGACTACTATTATACATATAATTTTATCTATTAATTTAAAATAATAAAAAATAAATATTAAATAAAATAATTAATAATAATAATTTACTAATTAGAAGAATCTCATCGAGTCATCCTCACCATTGTAATTTTTTGCCCTGCATACTTTTTTTTTGCCTATATCACCATCTTAATCTATAGCTTAACTTTTTTTTTTTTATCTCTTATTTCTTTTTGTAATCTTTATGCTTCTAATCTCAACTTAAATAACTAATTGTGTGTGCTATTGGAACTTTCAAGTGGCGGTTTTTTTATTCGAAACTTTCTCTGTTGTTTGGCTTTTTTTTCCTTAGACTGACTCACATTTAAAATTTATCTCTTGTTGAAATGATTATCCCTTTTTTTCCCTCTTATTTTTGGTCAATTTTTTCCTTTTTTTTTTTTTTTTGGCTGCTTTGTTTTTCCTGGTCTACTCAGGTCAGCTGAGAAGCATCTTTGCATAACAATGTGGTTGGTGTGGTTCATCTTAACATCTTCATTTGTCTGAGTTGTTCGAACTTTTATCGAGATTCATGACATCTGACCAATTTGCGAAGTTGCCATGATAATTTACGAAGTTAAAGTTCTCCTATGTATTCCAGTTTTTGGTAATAAAACAGAAATAAGTGAAAGCAGCCTCATAATAAATGAACATGACTATAGTTTCATGCTCTTGTTTAAGCATTAGCAGGTATTGGCTGTGTCACTGGAGTTATATTTGTGTTTCTAATTTGGAAAAACAAGTACCTAATTAGCTATTGTTTCAGAATCCTCTAATCTGTTTGCCAGTTCCTGAGTTTGGTTGTAGTACAAAGGACGCGAGAATCATGGGGCAATTAAATTGCAATACTCGTATGCCCCCAAGCTTTGATTATTGTTGACATCAAGTTCCGTTTACTTGCTAGTAGGCTGCAATTTTTTTTTTCCTTTCTTACTTTCCTGAAATTGTTTTCAGTTTACGAGGGGCTGTACAATAATACTATATTCATCTATTGATTTTTTTTTTCTTCTTCGTGATTAAATGACCTCTGTTGAATTGTGAGCCTGGAAAAATTCGCTAAAAAATTTCAATGTTGTGCTTGCAAATCTACATAGTGATTCCACCAACATGAAGCGTTAAAAGTAGCTTGTTGATCTTGCACCAAGTCCCAGAAAGTCATGTTGGGGTATACTGGAGAAGGGGTGCCCTTCTGTATACAATTACTGATCCAGGTTTGAATATGACACTCTATGCTGAGGATCTGCATTCTTTAGTTGCTAGGAGTTTGCTTGTTGACTTATGTCGTATCCTTCACGTTTTCATTTGAAGATGCCTCTAATTACTCAATATGAGCCTGTTCAAGTGACATTACAGACAGATCTGGTAAATTTTATATTTCAAATCATGAAAAATAAGGTCTCTGCCTAGCCTTAATGATCTGTGAATCCTCTTTTTTGGTGTTTGGAAATGCAGGTTAGCGATATTCCTTGAGGTACTAAAGTGGGTTTTATGATTAACTTTGGGAAGATGGAGGTAAGGCCATAAACCTCCTCCAATGCAATCTGTACTGCTGGCCTTTTACCTTTCATAGATATAAAACTCATATATATGCTTGCTTGATGCAAGTGATTCGTAGGGCATAGTTTTTTCCGTGATCTTCATTTTCCCCTTTTTATTTCTTCTCAGAGAAGAATCAATTCTAAGTTTCAACTTTTTCAGATAAAGAAAAGATGAAAGATGCCCTTCAGGGTGATTGCAGGCATTATGCTCCAGGGATTGAAATTATCAGTGTTCGTGTCACTAAGCCTGTCATACCAGCTACCATACGACGGAATTTTAAACAGATGGAAGAAGAACGTACTAGAGTATGCATTCTTATCCCTGGTAAAACTTTTTCATTATTCATCTTTTTTAATTTTTCATATAACATAGATCAAGTTACACAAAATTGATTGAATTGCCATTATATCAGTACCTTGTGTCAATGTTTGTCTAATGATATTGTGATGATAATGCTATCTCTGTCTGTGAACATTCCTAAAGTAGAATATTGTGGTTTCAGCCGAGATTTTTTGGATAACACAAGATCTGAATGCTGAATGTTGTGTAACTCTTACAACTAGGCAACTCGGAGGTGATGTGGCATCCAATTTTTTGTTCCTAACTTCTTTTTTTTTCTCAAAGAGTGATAAGAAGAGCGGTGTGCTCATTTCCATGAGGACAACCTTTGATTTCTCTTCGTTGAACCTTGCCATATAGGTCTTGATTGCTATTGAGTGACAGAAGTTAGCTGAGAAGGAGGCAGAGACAACAAAGAAGATGGCTATTAGCAAAGCTGAGAAGAATGCCCAAGTAAGTAAGATTCTCATAGATCAGAAGTTGATGGAGAAAGACAATTCAAGGAGGCAACAAGAAATTGAAAACCTAATGTATACGTGAATAATGAGTCTGACCTTTGCCTGGAAACAAGCAACAATTTCCTCGAGATAAAACCCAATTCCAATTCCCCTGACAAAAACAATCAATGAGCGCATTGGCTTAGCTTCAACTCTCGTATTTACGGTTTTTAAATAAAAATAAATTTTAAGTGACAAAAATTCGATCAAATTTAATTTAATAGTATTCAAATATAAATATTTTTTATGAAAAAAGTTAAATAAAAATAATAATAAGTGATTATTACTCTTATTTTTATATATGTAATATTTTTTTTTATTTAAAAAAATTAAAAAATAGAATAAAACATAAAACAATCAAATATCAAAAGATAGACCGAGAAAAAAAAAAAAAAAAACGAAGAAATAACCAAGGAATCCTTGGGTGCTTTGCAGTGGAGATCAGACTCTTCAGTCTCAATGTTGTCGAAGGAGTCTACATCATCCAAGTAATTGTAGTCCTCGTCGCTCCCTCCGTAATCTTCCATCAGAATTTCAGATAATAATAATAATAATAATAATAATTGCAAGTCTACCATAAAAAATAATTTTTCGTCTGTACTTATATGTGACTTAATGTGTGTGCGTGGGCAAATCACAGTCAATGATCGGTGGCAAATTTTCTCGATGTCAACGCTACTGGATGGGAGAGAGACAACGACAGGCTTACGGGAGAAAAATCAGGGAGAATTAGAAGTTTTCATTACAAGAATGGCAAGTGTCTTTGTTTGAAATTTGAGTTGGATTTTCTTCTAAATAGAGTTGTAACAATGCCATCTTAGAGATTGTTATATGAAGAATTTACATTAAACTTACTTTAATTTGGATTGGATAATAAATATCACCTTGTATTTTAAAATGTAACAACAAATATACCGATGTTTATTTATTGTAAAAATTAACCTCCTCCGTTAACTTTTCGTTAAAAAAAAAAAGTTATAATACAAGAAAAAAAATACTATTATAAAAGTTCAAAAAAGAAAAACCTGAATTACTAAGAAATATGAATATGATTATTATAAGAAACTCCACAATACCAAAAAACAATAAATGATAAAAATTCCTAATACTCTATTAGGCTAATTGTTATGATCGTTTTTGCTTTTTTGGGTTCTGTAAATTATTTTAATGTATTACAACAATTTTGGGCCAAGAAACTACCTTTGTAATTCTTCTTGCCCGTCAGCTACCTTTGTAAAGAATTTATAAAGATTGTAAAAAAGCAAACACAATTTATTTTTGTAATTAGAGAAGTCCAACTCTAGGAATAAAGGCTGCCCATCATCAACTAATGATGTTGAATCTTCTTCTTTTCAATCGAAGAAATATTTATATGTGCACTGTACATAATATTATTCTAAGTACCTGCCTCCCTCCGTGGTTTCCCTGACAGAGCCATGTAGATAAGAGTGGGGGCATGTGTCACCAACTCCTTTTGTTTGTGTGTTAAAAAAAAAAAAACAATTTTTTTTGGCCTCACTGTTAGAAATCTCTGACTCAATCACGATATTATTTTAAAAAATATTTTTTATTTTTTAAATAAATTTCACAATATATATTTTATATAATAAAATTTTAAATAATTATTTTTTAAAAAATATGATAAATTTTTTATTAATATATATTTTATATAATAAAATAAAATTAACAAGTTAATTTTTTTAATTAATTTAATAATAATTAATAAATTATTAAGAATAATATTTTTAACTAAAAAAATATTATTTATAATAATTTTAATTAAATAATTTATAAAATAATATAATATAAAAAATAAATTATAATAATGATAAATATATAGTAGTATGATAATTTATAATGATTAATAATAAATATATAATTATTAATTTTTATTTAATATATAAATTAAATTTTTTTAAATATATTAATTTTTAATAATTTTTTATTATTTTAAAAGATTAATTTTATTAAATTAATTAATAAGAATATAAAATATTATTTTTAATTTTTTTGAAATAATAAAATAAAATCAAAAGTATAAATTTTAATATTTAAAAATATGAATAAATAAAATTTTTATAAATTATAATTCTTTTATAAATATTATTGAATTTACATTCAGTTTATATTTTCTAAAATCATACAATTTAACGCAATGAGGTGTTATTAGATCATATACACATCTAATTTATTTTCATGAAAATTCTAAAAATCTTATTTAAAATCTCATTAAAACGATAATAATTTACTTTTATATGATTAAATTTATCAAATATACTTTTTATTAATACACTACCCATAAGTACTCGTAAGGGTTATTAAATTCATTAAAATTATAAATTAATCTTACACATCAAAATTTTTGTATTATTTATATTATAGGAAAAAACTTTTAATTTTGATAATGCAAATAAAATTAATCAATGACTTATTACTTATATAAATTTATTTTAAGAAATCTTTATTTGCATATGTTAGATTCTCATGACTCTTAACTTCTCACTATAAGTTTAGTTTTATTCTTCTTGATGTATCTTACATTAGTTTTTTGTTTAATGATTTAATTAGAGGATCAACACAATTCATCTCTGACTATACAAAAATAAGTAATATCATTTTATTGCTCAAATATTTTAATAATTTGTATCTTAAACAATTATTTCTATTCTTTTTATCATATAATTTACTCTTGGCATAAGTAACAAAGACTTGACTATCATAATTGATTGACACTTATTATGTCGCTTTCATACATAATGAAAATATTCATTATAAATTGTCTTAGTCAATTTGTTTCCATAATTACTATCTTTAAGGATATAAATTCAAATTCTATGAAATCAATTAATAATCATTTAATTAACATTATTTTCATGTCATTATTTCACCTTAAAAGTGTACATATCTCATTTAAATCAAAAATTCAATTAATATTGTTATATTTATGACAAGTAATCACTATAATATATCATAATTTATGGAATCTCTCAAATATTTCAATATAAATTAAAAGGAGCTTGATCCAAAATTGGCATAAAGCCAATAAGACATATCTCATTCACATACTTGAATCGGAATATTTTTTTAGCTCAAAAAAATGTTCAAAGGTTACACCTTTCCTTTTGTATATAAGGTGTAAAACAAAAATCTATAAGGTATATCCTTATTTAAAGATGTGGGTTCACTTCTTTAACTTTAATTCATTTAAATTAGTCAGTGTCAACACTCAAAACATTTGATGTAAAACAAATGACTATATCTTCTTAGAATGTTATGTCTTAATATTATTTTTTTGTCAACCCTAACGTGACATAAGTATACAAGGATTTAAGATCTTTTGATGGATAATAATAAAATTGAAACTATCTATAATATTTGGTTGACCACTAGTTAATGAAAGAGAGCTAACACTAGAGTATTTATGAAATAGTATAATAACATAACATGTATTATATGCAAAACTTAAAGATTATAAAACTTGGGTTTATGATTCAACTCCTTATAATGATTACAATTAAACTTTTCTCTTACTTTGGCTTGAATATTGTGGAATTAATAAACAAAAGGAATGACACCTAATAGAGCTATGATAAGACAGGAATGCACAATTATTCATTTTGTAATTTAAAATGATTACCTTTAGCTTTACTACTAATATGATGGTTTATAATGCATAACATGTGTGCATTATAAGTCACAAAATCTACAAGCCAATCTTTTTGTATGATCGTAATAAAAGAACAAACAATGAGAGATATTATCCAATGGCAAATTAAATTTATAACACCTTATTTTGTTGTAAGGATTCAATTGTTTACCTTTTTAAGCCTAAGTTAATCTCAAGAAATTAGGGTCATGTACCACAACCATAGTGATTAAACTCTTCTATATACCCTTTCAGTCACACAAAAGATTCAATTTTGAAAAGTGAATTTAAGGGAATAATTTTGCAAACTTATAAATTTGTAGGTCATCCTTGTCTTATTTAAGCACCTTAAAATAAGTAAGTTTATACTCGACATAAATAAAATGTGTCTTATGAAATTTACCAATGGAGCTAGTCTTAAAATACTCATGAACAAAAAATCACCCATAAGAATGAGATTATAGCATTCATTTACTTCCTTTATGTGATACAAAAGCCATCTTAGGACTTCTCACCTACTATTCATCTGTGAGTGAACATAAAAGACCTATAAATATTCACATCCAATTAAATCCAGGATTCTCCTTCATCTTAAATACCAAATAATCCAATCTGGTATGATTGTAGTTTTTATCAATATTAAACTTGTCGATTCTCTCCATAAAAGTTTATCACTTGATATAAGTAAATACGTTTCAAATCCATATCAAGTCAATGTTGAGGGGAACATTAATAAATAAAGAATTAACATTGGTGTCACTATAAGTCTAATAATTGCCAACCTTTTCTGGTTACAATTGCACCCAAAATTATCAACAATTTGTGATTTTCAAGGGAGAAGTATCTATGCTATCACTTGAACATTGACTTTGATTAACTTAAAAGAGAACCTTCATACATAATTAGAAAAAACATAATATGATTTTATGCCTTTCATCAACCAAGTATGCTTAAATTAACAAAAAAATAAGAAACCTCACATGACCATATGTTGCATCAAGTGACATCTTTGTACATGCTAATAAGTATTTGTTTTGATGAGTTCCTTTTCCTCCATGTCTCCCTGATTATGACTTTAAGTGCACTTGTTATAGCACTTTTTACACCATTACTAGCTAGCAAGTCAACTATAAATCCAAAAATGTGAAAGAACCATCATTTGTGGGAGAGTAAGACCATGCTCCATGTCTAAAACCTTTGCATATGAATATTCTAGAAATTAGACAAACTATTCTTATGATTATTGGAAAATAATGAAAAAAAAATCTATAATATTGCAATAGAAGTTAATTAACAAAAAAAAAAATATATTGTATTTAAAGCATACTTGACACGATCTTTAAAGATACTTTTTGCACCCTAGACAAATTGTTATAGTTCTCCCAATATATGATAGACTTTTTCAATGGTATGCATTCCACATACAAGATAACATAAACAACTCAATTTTTTAATTAATTCAATAATAAATTATAAATTATTAAAACTAATGTCTTTATTGAAAGGAATAAGAGATTATTTATAATGATTCTAACTTAATAACCCATAAAATAATATAATATAAATTATAAATTATAACAGTAATAAATAATTAGTATTATTATAATACATATTAATTAGTAACAAATATATAATAAATAATTTTCTATTTAATATATGAATTAAGTTTTTTAAAATATATTAATTTTTAATAAATAACTTTTCATTATTTTATATTGTGGAAAGATTTAATTTAGATTATGATTACAAATTATTAACTTTTTAAGTATTAATATAAATGGATTAGACAACAAAAGGTTGAAATTATGATGATTCAATTATCATTATATGTCAAATTTAATTTTGACAAGTATGGTAAAAGAAATCTATATTTATATGTATAGTATTTTTGTCAAAATTGAGAGAAAATTAATAATACTAAGTAATTATTTTTGAGAAAAAAAAAGCTTATATAGTAACATTTATTTAATTTTAAAATTTTTTTAAATAGATTTTCATAATTTATAATATTTGATACATTTAAATAGTTAATTTATATATTTTTTAATATTTTAATAAAATTAAAATTTTAATATATAATTTTTTTTTAAATTATAAAATTAAATATATTTAATTTATATTATTATTTCTTCACTTTTTATCAATTACATTATTTATTTTTAAATATTAATTTTTTTATTAAAGTGATTTTTTTTAAAAACTAGTATTTATAATTAATTATAATAATATTATTAATTAAATTTTTATTATAAATTTAATTATAATTAATAAATAATTATAAAATTTATTATCAATTATTTATTTTTAATTTCATTTAATCCTCTAGTATAAATTTAAATTTTAAAATTTTTTAATTAATTAGATAATAAATATAGTTAATAACCAAATTATTTTTAATTTTATTTAATTATATTTTTTAAATTTAAATTAAAAATAAATTAATTTAATTAATTATTAAAAGAATAACACAAAAATTTTTTATTTTAACACTTTTTATTAAATATTTAAAATTAGTACAGCAAACAAGCTTAAACACAGTAAAAAGCAATTTGGGATCTTTAAATGAGATGATAAAAGTATGAAGTAACTCATAGCCTTATTCAAATCAATAAAGTTTTGTTGCCTTCACTTGGAGACAAAGAACATGTAGCGCCTAGAAAGTAAGTAACTTTTGATGAGGTGAGTTTAACGTGTGGAGGATGTATTCAAACTTGAGTTTAGCTCCTTAAAAATTTATTAAACTCTGTGGACTCGTTTTAAAAAATTTCCATAATCACAAAATAAAATTTAATTTCAAAACTCGATACCAAACTTGACCTGCATGCTCAACTCAATACCAAGCTCTGCTCGCTTTATGCTATTTATTTAGGTAACCCCAAGTTGATCCTGACAGACGAACCATTTCATCTATATTTTGCCCTAAAAAAAAAAACGATAAATTTAAAATTTCTTAATAATTGTATGCGTATTTTGAATTTCGTTTCTTTTATATATATATATATATATATATAAAGATATTATAAGTTTTTGAAAAATGAAAAACGACGGGGGTAGCACGCAGAACTCATGACCCCCCGTTTTCTGCCGTTCGCTCACCTTGTCAACTTAGCTTTTGCCTATTATTATTTGTTCGAGAAAACACTATTATTATTTGCATTTCGCACGCGAACAACAAAAATAGCACAGAAACCACCATGGATGGAGAGCAAGAAGAGAGGGTGGCGGCTGCGCAGGCTCGCCCTCCGCCTCCAACCGCCGGTTACTCTCTGTTTGTCCCGGTTCTCCTCTCCTTTGTGGTCATCCTCGCTATCGTAATCTCTTTGCCCTGAAGATTTTTCTGCCTATATCACCATCTTACTCTATTTGTTAACTTTTTCTGTTTTGTTTTTTTTATTGGAATTTTCACTGCTGTTTGGCGTTCCTTCCTTAGACTGACTGATTTGAAATTTATTTCTTGTTCAAATAATTATCTCTCTTTTTACATCTTATTTTTGGTTCATTTTTTCATTTTTTTTCTTTTTTAAATTTTGCTGCTTTGTTTTCTTAGTCTACTTAGATCAGTCGAGAAGCGCATCTGCATAACAATGTGGTTGGCGTTGTCATCTTAACATCTTTTTTTTTTTTTTTTCCGAGTTGTTCAAACTTTAATCGAGATTCGTGACATCTGATCAATCTTTTGAGTTGCAATAATCATAGTTGACGTTAAAATTCTTGTATGAATTCCGGATTTCGGTAACGAGAATAAGTGACAGCATCCTCATCATAAATGAATGTTGTCATTGTTTCATGCTCTTATTCAAGCATTAGCGTGCATTGGCTATGACATTGGAGTTATATTTCTGCTTCTTCTTGGACTAAAGAAAAAAAGAAAATACCTAATTAGCTATTGTCTCTGAATTCTATAATCTGTTAGCCAGTTCCTGAGTTTGGTGTAGTGAAAAGGACTTGAGGATCATGGGGAGCAATTAAATTGTAATACTTGTATCCATCAAGTCTTAATTATTGTTGAAACCATGTTTTGTTTACTTGCTAGTAGGCTGCAATTTTTTTTTTTTTTCTTTCATACTTTACTGAAAATTGTTTCTGGTTTATGTGGGGCTGTACATTAATACCATAGTCAGCTATTGATTTTTTTTTTTTTTTTTTTGACATTTGTTGAATTGTGAGACTCGAAAATTTTGCTGAAGATTTTCAACATTTTGCTTGGAAATCTAGATGGTGATTCTGTCAACATCAAGCGTGAAAAGTAGCTTCTTGATCTTACACCAAGTCCCGGAAGGTCACGTTGGGGTATACTGGAGAGGGGGTGCCCTTTTGAGTACAATTACAGATCCAGGTGTGTATATGATATTCCATGCTCAGGATCTGCATTCTTTAGTTGCTAGGATTTTGCTCATTGACTTATGTCTTATCCTTCAGGTTTTCATTTGAAGATGCCTCTAATTACTCAATATGAGCCTGTTCAAGTGACATTACAAACAGATCTGGTAAATTTTATATTTCAAGTCATGAATGAAAAATAAGTTCTCTGCCCAGCCATAATGATATGTGGATCCCTTTTTTGTATTTGGAAATGCAGGTTAAGGATATCCCTTGTGGTACTAAGGGTGGTGTTATGATTAACTTTGAGAAGATAGAGGTAAGGGCATAGACTGGACTTGTTCACATGCATTAGAGGAAGCTTTTGGTTTATATGCAGTAATGGATGTGTCAGGTTGTTAATCGGCTGCATAAAGAATATGTATATGAGACACTGCTGAACTATGGTGTGAACTATGACAACACATGGATATATGACAAGATCCATCACGAAATCAATCAATTCTGCAGCTCTCACACTCTTCAACAAGTCTATATAGACATGTTTGACCAGGTATTTATGGACTGTAAAGTAACATATTTTAGATGTATTTTTTTCACTAGACAGTGATACCATTTATTTTTATGGCACATACTATAGTTTTATGCTTCAAATACACCATCCTGCCTGGTCAGTTCCTACTTTGAAGCACTTTTGTCGGTCCATGAGCAATGGATCATGGGTGTGAGCAATTTATTTGCTGTCACTGTCAGACAATCTTTCCTCATGTTTGCTCCTCCAATGAAATCTGTATTATCTTTCATATATTTGCACACTTGATGCAAGTGATTTGTCAGAAATAGTTTTTGCTATGATCATTTTCCCCTTTTTATTTCTTCTGAGGGAAGAATCAATCTTAAGTTTCTACTTTTTCAGATTGATGAAAAGATGAAAGATGCCCTTCAGGGTGATTGCACACGTTATGCACCAGGGATTGAAATTATAAGTGTTCGTGTCACTAAGCCTGTCATTCCAGCTTCTATAAAAAGGAATTTTGAACAGATGGAAGAAGAAAGAACTAAAGTATGCTTTCTTATCCTGGATAAAATTTCCTCATTATTTATCTTTTTGAATTTTTAAAGTAGCATAGATCAAGTTCCAAAAGATTGATTGAATTGCCATTAAATCAGTACATTATGTCAAAGTCAGTCAGTCTGAGGATATTGTGATTGTAAGTGCTCCCTCTCTCTCTCTCTCTCTCTCTCTCTCTCTCTCTCTGTGTACATTCATAAGGAGGATATTGTGGTTTCAGCTGAGATTTTTAGGTTAACACAAAATCTGAATGCCAAATGTTATATTACTCATAAAACTAGGCAACTTGGAGGTGATGTGGCATCCAATTTTATGTTCCTAACTTTCTTTTCTCAAAGAACGATAAGAAGAGTGGTTGTGCTCATTTCCATGAGGAGAACCTTGATTTCTCTATGTTAAACCCTGCTGTATAGGTCCTGATTGCTGTCGAGCGACAGAAGGTAGCTGAGAAGGAGGCCGAGACAATAAAGAAGATTGCTATTAGTGAAGCTGAGAAGAATGCCAATGTAAGTAACATTCTCATGGAACAGAAGTTGATGGAGAAAGACAGTGCAAGGAAGCAACAAGAAATTGAAAATCTAATGCATATGGCTCATGAAAAAAGCCTGGCAGATGCTGCTTTCTACCGGTGAATAATAGGAATTGAATATATGCTCTGTTTCCTTTCTCAAATGCACCTTTTTAAATGACTTTATTGTTTTCTTTCTATGTTCAGAATTATGAAAGAAGCTGAAGCAAACAAGCTAAAGCTTACCCCCCAGTTTCTTGAGCTGAAATTTATTGAGGCCATTGCTGATGATACAAAAATTTTTTTCGGAGACAAGGTTTTGATCTGTCCCTGTCCTTCTCCCACTCTCATTGTTCCTCTCTCCACATCCACCCCCCCCCCCCCCAAAAAACAAAACCCCTCATATGCAATGATTTGTAACGGCTACAACATAAATTAATTTATCCTAATACATCTTCTGTTTTCAGGTACCAAATATGGTTCTTGATCAACGGCTGCTGGGAAATTTCCTGCAAAGGGTGTCCAAAGAGATGGCTAGCAAGGAGAACTTGGAAGAGGTATCAAGGGAGTGATTGGAAGAGGAGGTTCCAACCATTAATCTCTCTATTGTGTATATGTGTGCCATGCTGTTACATTACAGGGATACGGAAATTGCTGATTGCTGCTCGTTTTTTGTTTGAGTAAGCACCATATGATATCAATTACAAAAAAGGAAAGTCTGTGTTATGGGTAAGTATGGTGATGCATCCCGCCACATTCTGTGAAGCCAATGTCTAGTTCCATACTTTTCAGGTAAATCCTTCCCATATTTCCTGTGCCATTTGTTAATTTGAGACATGTCTTCCATTATATGCTGGCTTACTCGCATGGGACAATTGGACTTCTAAGTAAGCAGAAACCGTCTGTAGGGGGGCATCCAATGGTCAAGAGTCTAGGCTTCTTTCCTTGAGATCTTTTCTACAAATTCCTGGAAGGTAGGTGTATAGCTTATGGTCCATTGGGCTCTTAATGTAGTGAAAAAGCAGTAAGCAGAAACTCTTGGCTTTGAATTGGTATTGCATTCAGTTAAATGTAATCTCTGCCCAATTCGTGTGAGAACCTGAGTACATAACCATGGGAAAAGGCAACGTGCAATTAGTCGGGAGCAAAAATGGAGACATTTTACAAGACGTTTATTGGTTTTGCCTTTTTGGAGGGCCTTTGAAACACTATTAATGTCGAGACAATCGGCAGGTCGGTTATACTGGAGCTTCTAACAAGAAGTTGTGAATTCTTAGATTAGTCAGGTGTGCTTTTAAGAATTACTTGTAGGGGGGACACTTTTTGGACAAAATGCAGAAACTAGTTACACTCATTGGGAAAACTGGGCTGGACCGGCCAGTCAGTGCAGAAAACTGGTCGGAAATTTGGTGATAAAATTCGTTAAGAGACAATTCTCACCCATCATCGGCGCCAGGCTTCTCGGGTAAGGATCACAAATTTTCTATTTATTTGAATCAAACGGGTGATATTCTATCGTCTCAATTACCCCGCAGTTTTCGTAGGTGAGAGTCCACGTGTAAATTATACTACTTACATCAGTGTGAGGTTGAACCAACTAGGCGGTGCCATCCAAGCAAGTAATTTGTTTTCCTTCACAAGCAACCAGCATGGCACGTCTGGATGAAAATAAAAATTGGCGATCTAAATTTACTTTTAAAAAAAAAAAAAACCGCACATGGTAACTTACAGGTAAATGTGATTAATTGAATTTCCTAATGATCACAACAATCACGTTTTCAAAACATGAAGCAAAGTGCAAAATTCCATGACCTATAATATCATCAAATTCAGCATGAAATGAAAGCCTGGCTACAATCGTGCTGTGGCAAACACTGAATCAGACCAGTAAGTAGAAGACACCAGTCCAGCAAAGGAAAAAGGTCTCTATATTGTTATCCGGCGTATAATTGTCTCTTAGGGTTAAGTTTTTACAAAATGAATTTACAAGAAAGAACAGATTCATTAAAAATAAATGGATTGGACTATGGGCCAGCACTTGAATCAGAAATAACGAGAATACATATGTCCATCACACTTCTCAATTACGCGTTGATTCATCATATCTGTTCCAAAGCATAGACGTGCTCCATTTCTCTGATAATTTAAACGCTCTGCAGGAGCTTGCCAATTTGCCGAATAACTTGGTGATTCAGCTTCTAGGTGACAAACCAAAAACTGCCTTTTGGCTGTTGGGGCAAAAGAATGATGCTGAGATCTGAAATTTGAATGTGATTTCCAATATATCATCCTACTGTAGTTTGTCGAGCTGCGCTTGCAGGTCCAGAATGGAGACCATACTAATGACATTATGATCTTCAGGGGAATACTCAGCCTTTAATAGAGCTTGTACTTGAACATGGGCTTCAATGATGTTAGTCCTGCATCAATATGATACGAAAAATCAACAATATAAAAGTATGTCACCATTGTGACCAGGGAAATATTTGTACTCATAAATTTTCAGTCCCGTTAGATTCAGATTTTTAACTCTACCTCAGTTGGGTTTGTCACTTGTCAGTCACCAAAACTGAGTAAAGTGAAGATAGTAAGCAGTAGGTTTGCTGTCAATTCAAAACCAGCCAAATTCTTCATGACACGAATATTATTAGTAATTCAGTTCTAGCATTCCCTACCATAGCCTGAATAAGGCAAAAAATAGACAATGGTGCAAGGTGTACCCCATCCCCATATGGGTGGCCACAATTCTGGTTTGAAACAGAACTGACCCAGAATCAGGACAGGCCAAAACCAGATCATGAAATGGAACTGGTTCCACATTCCCAAACAAAGCAAAACTATTGGAGGGGCTGTCAGGCTACAATTTGCTCCCTCCAAAAACTGAACTGTAACTGGCCATAGAACTGAATCGGAACTGTCATTGTGGAACCACTGGTTCCACACAAAGGTAAAAAGAAAAGGCCAAAATAAGCATTTTAGCTTTTATTTTTACAAAAAATTTTAAAAAACAAGGTTTCAGTTTGAAATCAAAATCGAACTGGAACTGAGTTGTGCTTGGATCTAGTACCCACAAGCTACATATGAAAGAGGGTGTGTAAAAAAGGAAGTTCATGTAAGGGGAATTTGTCTTGAGACTTGAAATATTGGTCTACAAGAGATGAAGTGGACCCAGGGGAAGTGAGGAAATAGATAACACATGATAAATATTTTGGTATATGGGTAGTGATAAGAGGAAAAATAGAGGAAAGTTCAAATTAATAGTCAGCTAAAAGAAGTCCAATGAAGATGGTGTTAGGCAAAGAGAGAATTAATTTATTAATTAGTGTCTGTGCTCCGTAAATGGGATTGGATGAAATGAAAAAGAAAAGATTATAGGATAATATGGATGACAACCTCCAATGTTGGAGGAAAAGAGGAATTTGAACGGCAACATAAGAAGTCATATAGATAGATTTGGGGGTACATGTAAGGTATGGTTCTAGATGGTGAAACAATAAAGGAAAAAACATACTGGCCTTTGCTATGATATATAACTTAGCTTAAGTTAACAATTACTTAAAATACAGAGAGTTACACCTTTAAGAGTGGACATAAGAGCAATCACATCAACTTTTTCTTAATAAGATGAACAGACCATGCTTCATACAAAGAAATGGTATACCAAAAACCACTACCACACAGCATAAGTTAGTCATATTGGAAAAGATGTGATGAGGATGGGGAAAAGGATGCAATAGCACAGGACAAAATGGTGGAACTAGCGCAAATCACAACTCAAGTTAGCATTCCAAAATAGGATGATAAAACGGATTGGTATGTGCATATAAACATGGCTCGAAATGACCATCCACATTTGTATGATAGTGATGGAGTTCTCAGGGAACCAAAAGAATGATCCACTAACAAGAGAGACATGGTCTGGTCACCAGGTACAAGATGCCACCAAATGCAAAAGGGAATACTTAGAAGACTTCCTAAGTGCCAAAATGGCAGTGTCAATAAGAGGCACGAATCAGCCAAAAGGGAGACATTAGTAATGGTTGCAGAGTGAATGCATTTAGTAATTTATATAGCAACATAGGAAGCGAAGAAGAAAGGTAGAATGAGATTTAAAAATTAGCTTGAATTAGAGAATGAAACTGTCTACATCTTAAACAACTGACACACAAGATCCTGGTGAGAGTGGAAGAGAATAAAGAAAAATGGAGAAATACTTTGTGTTGGTTTGGATATGTCCAACACAAACAACTAAATTTTCTAATTGAGAGGGAGTCCAAATCTAGATGAATGGTGAGATGAGAGGAAAAGTGAACTGAGTTTTTTTTTTGTGCTAAGTGAGATTGGAAATCTTTGATTATGAAGGATTTAAAACAATTACACCTCACATTAAATTGAGTTCATAATAGAATTAAAGGAAACGAAAAGATTCATGTAGTCAACCGCTATTGAAATTTGTGATTAAAGTTTTTTCTGTCATTGGTGTTATATTTGTTGTCAAGATATCAATCCTGCCAGCCTTGGCAATTGTAAATTCAGTAAATAAACACAATTTTTAGCACGTCATGTTTGAAAAGTAATATTTGATTGTAATGTCAACAATATTTATGCATCAGCTTACTTGATTGGTTTGAAAAGTATAGTTCTTGTTGACTGATTCTGTAGATAAAGCTTCATCTTTGCCAACACAGCTGGCAACTCTTGATGTATGGCAGCATGTACCTGACCAGAAATGTAGCACATGAGAACAGCTCAAGCAGAGTCAAGAAAACAGCATATCATTTTCATACAAGACAAAACTTTCAGTCAAACAAACCAATCCAATCCCTCAATCAAGTTCATCCCCTTGCTGGGAGGCAGTTCAATCAGTTTTGTGCCCACACAGCAATGGAAGAAATCTTCATACAAATTATTTTTCTAATATTGCATCTTAATGCAGTCTTCTGACCATGATTTACCTTGTACAAATAACTAGAAAAAATCTGGGCCATTAAGAGACTGATCTGTGAAACATACCAATGAACCAGAGTTAAGTGATGTGATGTGGCAACATACCTTCTGAACAAGTTCGGCCACCTTATCTGGACTGGCAAAAGCCTGATCCTTGAGTGGCTTGGCCATACTTGAGTCAGGCTTTTGGGTCTGACCGCCAGAGGATAATGCAACTTTCACAGCTGTCACCTTCAGAAACACATTGATAATATCATATGTATAACATAATAGTTTAGGTTCTGGTGAAAGAAGAATAAGCACACACAATTTCTTCTTGTCTAACAGGTAAAATAAATAATCTGTGCTCCCCCACAGGTATTGGAGTTTACCTCAGTGACCTGACCCCCTTTCATTAATTTGCATTTAGGGATGTGCAGTACACGTGAATAATGAGTCTAATCTTTTTCTAATTGCATGAAGATTCAATAGCAATTACTTGTGTTTTATTTATTTATTTATATGTGATAAAATAAATATTAAAATGTGATCAGTGGAACAAAGATTTAAAACTAAAAATTTTAATAAGCATTTTGATATGACATCAATTTGATTGTATAACTAACTATTATATGATTAACTGAACAAGGTTCCCAATCAATGAATACTGCACATAAGCATACAGAGTAGTGCAAATATTTAATTTATTTGTTAAGAAAAATTTTTCTTTTTTTTTTTTTCCAAATTAACAACCATGGTGATATGGTTTCATTTTCTACCAAAAATTTATAAGTAAAAAGAGTGAAATAGAAGTTACAAAAGGATATTGAGGATTTACAAAGAACATAGTAGGTTTTATAGGAAATTCAGAAAGTCTAACCCTAAAGCCACATCAATATTGCAGAACATAGATAGATTGCATATTATGGATCAAGTTCATACTTAAAAGGCCTGAAAATTGTTCACCATGTCTTGCTAGCTGATGCACTCTGATGCATATTTAGAAAAGGTAGGTTTTCTGATAACAAGATCATGAGAACAGCAAACCTTGGTAACAAAGGAAAGCATTGGATCCACAACCAGCTTAGTGACAGACATAATGAACTCCTCACAAGTAGCTTTTAGGCTTTTTTCCAATTCCTGTAAATATGAATGACACTAGAGTTAAATAGCCATCGGATTAACCAAAAACTAGTACAAAATTTACTTATATCATTCATATATATATATATATATATATATATATATATATATATACATATGTTCACCAACAAATAATAACTAACTATTCAGAAATAATATTGAAAGCATGACCGCGGAAGATATAGAGAGTAGTACCATCACAAGCAATAGGACAGCCATGGCAATAGAAGAAGCCAAAACATGATTGCAAACCCAAAAGGAATAAAAAATTGGAAAAAAAAAAAAATTGCTAAATGTCTTTAGGTATATTGTGGAAACAAAAATAAATACATACACTCAAGAAGTCAAACAACACTATATTTGCCGTTTTCTTTGTCTGGCAGAAACAACCTCAGTATTATCTTTAAGGAAACAACTTGAATACAGAGGTTAAATGGGCATCCCATGCCCAAAAGCTGCCCCACTTAGGTCTTCCCCAAAACAAATGAACTCAGTATTATCTTGATAAAGGAATGAATTTGGAGTAATATTTAGGGTTTCTCTAACAGGTAACTAAATACATCATTATCAGGAACCTTGTAGGAATATAAAGAAAGATGAATAATGAGAAGCCATACTCTCCAAAATGTAAAAGAGAATTTTGAAGTCATTCTGTTTTTTACAGAGTAGAGTGCATTCTACCCTGTCTATTAGTTTCCAGAAGCGAAGTATTTCTAGCATTTGAGATGCTAGGAGGAATATCTCTAGTAGTGCATATCAAAAATAAAACCAAGATACATGCTAACAAGCCAACCAATACTAATCGGAAGACAAACCTTCTTGGCATCTACTTGATTTTCTAGAACTCGGGGAGACAAAGTCCTTGCCAGTGAAGTTGATCTTGACCAATCAAATAGTGAAGCCTGACCTCTAAGTAACCGCCTTAAGTGCTCCTGAACATGGAAATTATAAATAAGACTTAACTTCAACATCAATAAAATAATGTGCTACCACACATAAAAACAAATATGGGAAAATGTAGAAGCAACAATGGTTTATTTTTCTGATATTAAACCAGACAGTGTAAAGCCTGCTAATAAGCTTGAATATGTCGCAGGTGTGCATGTCATATTCTGTGAAAGAAACACCACTCAAAGAGAAGTCTGAGCTTATGACAAGTTTATATGCAGAAACATTATGAAGTGAATGCAATACATAGATGAGTCAGAATTTTAGATTCAACAGAACTAACCAGCAAATGAGAGAAATCGAGTTCCTTGTATGTGACTGAAAATTCTATATCAAATGGGGCAATCTGGAAGACCAGAACTGATAGTTATAAATCATTTGCATGGTTCAATGGATAACTTGTGAAGAAACAGAAGGAGAAGGGAAAACAACAGAGGAATAACCTGCTCCCTCAAGATTAAAAGATGCTTGATAAGAAATAGTTGGGCATCCATGGCAGTTGCTCTCTTTGCAACAAGCTTGCTTGCTTTCTGCATATGTATACACATGTTTATGGAAATGAGTAACAAAATTACTGCTTATGCAGGAAGAATTTGCAGTGTCAGCCTCCCACAGCATTAGCAATTTGTTCATTTAGATTACTCACTTGGATAGAGACTGAACAAAATTCTACTGCTTCCTGACAGATTAAAAAGAAAGAAAGAAAAATCAATTCTTTGACAAAACAACCAAAGAAGTGCAAGTTTGTTTTCAGATTCCAAAAGGTGAGTTTATATAGAGCGATCCTCTGAAAGTTCACGTACCTGAGCTAAGCCAGTGAACACAGCTGGTTCTAAGCAGCGATATAGCTTGGAAAGGCAAGATATAGTCTTCTCCAGGGGTGGGTACCAAGTCTTAAAAGCAGTCATGTTTTCATCAACCTGGTGAAGACAAAAATCCAATAAGAGATCAATGGTCAAAACAGATTTTCAATCTAAAAATGCAGATATGCAAAAAGATATTGCCATGGACATTAATCTGCAGGTGAACCATCAATGATGGGCATGGTTCAACTAATGTCATATTACCACAGCAAATTATGCTTTAAATGTATGAAAAGGGATATGTCTATTGGAATATAATAGACCAACTATGTCTATGTTTTTGTCAATGAAAAAGACAAAACTCATAACTGTCAATTTTAATTTCAGTTTCTAATCCACTAGTCAAGGAAGAAGTAATCACATAAGGATTGAGTATAACAAGTTTCACTTTGTCCCAATGACCAAAATATTGATGTTTAGATGGTTCAACAATGCCTGCATGTCTAACTTGGGGATAGAAGAGCATCACTTTTATACACATGCCAACATTGCACAATTGACAAAAATCAGAAGAGCAACAATCCAGAAAAGAATCAAAACTAGAACTAGAAATAGGAAAAAAACATATGCATATCACACTTTTGTCACAGTCATGGAGATAAGTTCTTATCTAAAGAAAATATGAGAACTTACAGTTGGTTCTGATTTTGTCTCAGCATATCGCTCCAGCTTTGCAGGGTAATCCAAGTCTTCGTCAGAAGGAAAAAAGTTTGCTATCTGCAAAACGAACATGAGGAATGCTCAAAACAAAACCACCATGTGCAACAAACTCTCCTGGAAGAACCCCATAAACCCCTGCTATATGTGGTCTTGAAAAGAAGAAGATCAACTAAAAGCAGCATCTCAGGGATCTATGAGAGCATGGAATGTAATGGGCATATATGTTGAAGAATCATTAAGAAATTGGGGTAAAATAAAAAACGCACCTCATCACGGATATGTGTACGAGCACGGAAAGTTAATCGCTCATGAACATCTGCTAAAATTCTTTCTAATGTGGGGCGTAACCCAGCTAATGACTCACTTCGTCTGCCAAGCTGTTCCCCCAAGACTTCAACTTTGAGTATGTCAATAAGTTCACATAGACGATCAATATTTGTTTCATGAATAAGTTTTGGGCGCAATGTATCATACAAGTAAGTGGACCTGAAAGAAAGAGTTTGCAGCATAACTACTGGGACACAAATATCAAAAATGTTTTCAGCATAAATACCAAACAAACTTCATAGACAAAATCATCCAACAGATTGAATGCAGAGCACCCACCCCCCAACAAAACTCCAATATTTGGAAAGACAAAGGCAGCCTTACAATCATAAGTCCATAACAAAACTTACAATGGATCCATCAGTGGAGCCAAGCTAGAAATATCCTCTGAAGAAGATGGGAAAAAGTGACCAAAAAGTTGCTGCTCAAGTTGACAAACCTGCAATTTTATGGAAGAATCAAGCAAAACCACCATATAGCCAGGACTAAGACAAGTTGATATTGAAAATGACTCTAGTCTATGTTCCTTTGATTCTCTTTTCTTTCCTTGGACAAAAAATTTAAGGCACATAAGGATGAAAGCATCAAAATGCCAAGGACCTGAATGATTATCTGTAGATATCTATTCACAAAGGAGAATACAAAAAACAAAAGAAAATAACTGCAGCTTGAAACTATGCAGCAGCAGCATCAAAAGCCCACAGATCCCTGCCTAGCCCTACAATGGGTATAGAAAACTTAGCCTCCCCTCATGATGTTTCACTGGTTTTCAAAAGTTAAACATGAGAACTCAATTCCAAGACCTATGGTAATCACTCAATACATCCAGCATCAGAAATAGTTTACACCAAGATTCAAAAGATCTTCAATCATTACATCTAAAAGACAGAGGGCAAGCAAAAACACTACATGCTGACTACTGCTTCAGTAATGTAACATTACCTGAACTAGATATGCACATCCAGATCTGGTTAAAGATGGCAAGGCCTCTTTCTTGGCAAATTCAGCTATCCGTTGATGCACTATTCCTTTTATCTAGATAGCGGAATTTGATTGGAAAATATTGCATCAGCTAGCTAACCACAAACAATACAATGAGTCAAAAACAATAGAAAACAACTGGTTGTTGCCTCACCAATGAAAGCCTCTGTTCACAGTACAACCTGTGGCATTCTGCAAGGATCTGAACATATTCCTTTCTTGACAATCTGCTTTCAATTTCCTCCAATATATGCTTCAGCTGCAGATACTTATAGCGTTAGCTACTTTAAAGGATTAGTCATTGTTAGGATTTAATATGTGATTCATCTCGGACCTCACCCAACAGCATAAACTTTTAAATTGAATGGCTTCTTGATATGGTATCAAAGCCTCTATGACCAAGAAGTTGTGAGTTCAAACTATGCTACCCTTATTCTTCTATTAATTGTGAATTTTCACAGGTAAGGAGTCTGTGCTTTGTTCATGTTTTCAGCCAATTGGCTTGCGTGTGAGGTGGCATGTTATGTGATCTATTTGTAGACCTCACCCACCAACCTAAACTTTTGGATTCAATAGTTTCTTGGCAGTCATCAATCATTCTATTTCCCACCTGTAATAGAATTCTCAAGCCATTTAAAAATCATATTAGTCCACTATAGGGCCTAATGATAACCATGCTCAGGCTGTTCAAACGTTACAGCTTCAACTCAAAACAGTTAAGAGGTAAAAAGGAGACATTACCTCACTTGCAGCTGCCTTGAACCTGACATAGATGACAGATGCTTCAACTCCCTCAGAGACAGACAATTTGTTGCCATTAGTACTCCGTAATGCTGCCTGGACCTGAAAAGGAATGTGCCTATTTGTATACACCAGAGTCCACATGCAAACTCACAAAAACCTTTTAACGTCCAAGGATACCTCACCTGCGAAGAAGCTCTTTTCAGAACAGAAAGCACATGAGACCGGATCATCCCCAGGGCTCGAGACTGTTACACATATTAAATTTGGTAAATTTTGGAATTAAAAACAAATCATGATCAACCCACATGTTATATTGATGACATCACTAGTGTACCTGAAGTTGTCGAAATTTGAGCAAATAAACATTGGATTCTGCATATTGTGGATTGCTTTCTACATACCTGAATTATAAATAACAATGTCAGACTCCAATTGTTCATTAACTTATTGGAAGACAAATTAATACAAACATTACTTCTAAAAAAAGAAACTTACGCTATGCATTCATCAAGCTTTTTAAGCAGTGAAAGAAACTTCTCATTTCCAGGATTCAGATTGGAAGAATAAAAATTGGTAGCAATCTGTATTAAGATGCATAAGCACACAACTGAAGTATTTCAGTAGCATTTATATTTATGAAGCTTCATTAGATATGGATGAATAAAAGAAATATCAAGGCAATACTAAAACTATCACCTTTGGAATGCAGTAAGTTAGAAGCAGGCACTTCATTCTAAACAAACAGGATGATTGATATGTAAAATGGAAAATGAAACAGGAAAAGCATCTAAATAAACATGCTTCTTGGCAGACTAAATGAACTTATGGATAAAATTTATGCATCTATCATCAAACTGAAAGTTAAAATTCAAACTATCAATTACAACGTGTCATGACGATGTTGACAACTTATTTTGCAAATATCCATTTCTTAAACCTTTTATAAAAATTCAAACAATTCTTCAATCAAGTTATCAATCTTCCTATAACAGCCAAAATTCTTTTGATTTACAGAACCAACATGACTTGAATTTTTAATCAATCCAACTGGAATGCTACACCATGACTAGCATAGAGAATCTGTTCCTGAGATGGGAAAGAAGGTCTCCCTAAAGCATAAAAAAATACTTGGAGTTCAAGCTATGCAAATTTTACCCTTGCATGGACAATAAGTAAACAAAATCTGTCAGAGAGTGGTGATCATACCCTTTAAAGGAGAGAAAAAAAGAATGGAAGCATTCTCAGTCAAATGTAAAGAAAAATTAAAGGTTGCATTTGAAATGATTGAACTGTGTGTAATAGCACTTACATTCTCCAATTCATCAAAATAGTGAAGCCTAGTGCCAATTGCATCAGCAAATTCAACCAGTCTTTGCTTTTCCACCAGCTGCAAGTGAAGAGGAAATGAGACAACCAACTCAACCAAATGAAACTAGTTTATTTATTACTCCAAACACTTCTGGCATATGATTATCAAACTTAATTTTCCAAAAGTTAGACTTCTCTTTTTACTTGGAACAAGAATCTGTAACCAATAGTGTTCATTCTAGCAGAAGTCTAAGAGTGTGAATAAGGAAAATAAAGAGAGAAACCACACCAATCGATCACAAGCATCATGAAGAGTCTTGGTCTTTGTTTCTACTGCTTGGTGCTGCAGCTGTAGTTCGTTAAACGTGAGGAGAGTTTCATCCACCTGCACCAGAAGAAGCCAAATAATTCTTAAAACAAAACGAGAAGAATGGAAATGGTATGAAGCTAAAAGGAAATTAAAAACAAATTTGTCAGAGATGATTTTAAAAAGAAAGAAAAAGAAAAAAGAAACTATAAAAAAATTATTAGCATGCCTGACTAAGTATGTCATCACATGTCTGTATCCGCTCTGTCAATGTGTTGACATAGTGCTGATACTTCTCTTCAGTCTAAAAATAGGAGAACACGGAGGCAATATAAACACAAGATCATAAAAATCCCACAAGGAAACAGACTGAAGTAATTAATCTTCACTAACCTCTGATTTCATAGCTGATTCAAGATCAGTGAACCATTTGTAGAACTGCACCAAAGGGAAACCAAAATTTAAGATAAAAAAAAAAGGCTCATTCAAATTTAAAATTACCAAACACCAGAAATTACGGTCAGGTAAATACTAATTCCCTAGAACAAGATTCTTGACTAGTGCACGAGAATTTCAATTGGCGGCTACACCAAAATGAAGTTCCTTAATTCACATACAATTCCACAGACTCAACAAGAAGTTAAAAGAGCAAATTAGAATGTAGAACATGAATTCAAAAGGAAGCTGACCTGATTTGTATTAACCAAGACTGCATCTGTGGCCTGAGATTGCCCTGTGGGGCTGTCCCTGGTCGAAACAATCAAGCCACCATTTTCCTGCCCGGAGACACGATCTTTGGCCTAAAGCATCTCAAAGTAAAATACACAATTCAAGATTAAGCATTTTCATCAGCGTCAGCTTAAACAGCCCCGAACCAAAAATCTCACCAAATTAACAGGAAACGGCCGCTCGGCGGCCGCATGAGACAGAGCCAGAATCGCCGCATGCTGCTGCTCCCACAGCGGTGCATTCTGCCGTTGAAATTAGAAATGCGTTACAAGATTGCCAGTTGCGGAGATTATTTTTAAATAAAATTTTTTTTTTTAAAAAATAAAATTCAGATCTAGTCTCCCAGAAATATAACGAGAAGAAGGAAAGGTGAAGAAGGCAGACCTGTTCCCAAGTAGAAGCGAAATTGTAACCTTTGGAAATGGCCACCGATGATTTGTTGAGGCCTTGCGCACCACCGCTTGCTGCTTTGGCTGCCATTTTCCACTTCGAGTCCTCCGAACGAGCTGAGATCTATTTTAATTAATAATAGAAATAAATAATATTCGACTAATAGAAATAATATTAATTCTATTAGGTTACTATAGGTTAGTAAGTTTAGTGACTTAATATTCAATTATTTTAATACAAATTCTTAAAAGTAATTATTAGCTAATGCCCATAATTTTTTATTTTTTTTTTTATGTAGAACATAATTACATTGATTTTAAATATAAGATTTCTATAAAATATAGCTATCTATAGATGCTAAATTCCACAAATAATTAGCCTTCCAAATAGAGGCAAATTTGGGGGATTTTAGCTGTGTCTCTGCTAAGAAATTATGCAGATGGTTTCATGATGGGTGATTAAAAGTTTGTAGCCAATTAGTAATTTTCTGTTTTAGTTAATAGTGATTGTATAAGTGTTAATAAAGAAGAAACGATTTAATCCAAGCGGGTATCCATGCTGATATCCAAAATGACATCTCTCCCTTCTAACCTTCGCAGACCCTCTGCGAAATCCATACTTTGTATCTCACCACGCCCTGATTGGGGACTGGCAAAGGTTGTAAGAAAGCAGGGCCCTTGACTGTTTCTCCTTTACATTTCTGGCACACATCACATTGTTGAATATAACCACGTACATCCTTCTTAAGACCAGGCCAATAAAAGAATTATTGTAACCTATGTCTAGTTATCTTAATCTTAGAATGGTCCCCAATGGCTAAACTATGAAATTTCTTTAACATTTATAACCTAAGATCTCCATTAGAACCTATGTCAATCTTACCCTTGCGTTTGATCACTCCATTAGGAAAGGAATAAGGAGGTTTAGATTTGGTAGAGAGGGTAAGCACAGGTGTAAGTTCAAAAGTCAAGATATCATTCTCATAACTATTAAGGACTTTCTCTAACCATTAAGGTACTTGTGTGGACACTACCCAACAAGTTACTATAACTCCTGCTAACATTCCATCCCCTTCACTTATCTCACTTCTCCTGAATAGGGCATCAGCTACCTTATTCTTAATACTTTTCTTATACTAGATGGTGTAATCTAATCCCATGAGCTTAGTGACCTCTCTAAGTTGGATATATGTGCGTAACTACTATTATAGTAAGAATTTTAGACTTTCACGGTCAATTTTAATCGTGAAGGAATGTCTTTCCAAATAGTACCTCCATTTTGAAACTATCATAAGTATAGACAATAGCTTGTTCTTATAAATTAAGAGCCTCTAGTTTCTAGGATGCAACGTCCTACTAAGGTAAGGTAAGCAATGAGTCTTGGATTTTGCATCAACACAACACTAATGCCTCCACCACAGACATTAGTTTCCAAAATAAAAGGCTTATAAAAGTCAAATATAGCTAACATAGAAACAAATGACATAGCTTCCTTAATCTTACAAAAGGGTTCCTCAACTTCCCTATTCCAACAAAAATTGTCTTACTTCAATAATTTTGTTAAAGGCTTATTGATGCGCCCGTTCCCATAACCTTTCATAAACCTCCTATAGTATCTAGTGAGCCCCATAAAGTCTCTTCACTCCCTCATATTTACAAGTATTAACCATTCCACCATTATAACCACTTTACTAAGAATAGTTGTCACACCAAAACTGGAAATGATGTGACTTATGTACTCCACCTAGTTCTAACCAAAGGTACATTTGGATATCTTAGCAAACAACTTTTACTGCCTCAACACTTAAAGAGTCTTTGCTAAATGTACCTTGTAATCCTTTATTATGGCATTATATACTAGTATGTCATTTAAAAAAAAAAAAACATAAACTTTATAAGATGAGAGTTAAAAATGTAATTTGTAAGGGCCTAAAATGTGGCAAGTGCATTAGTTAATCCAAATGACATTACCCTAAATCATGATGCCCTTGGTAAGTCCTAAAAACATTTTTTGGAATATTATCTTCCCTCACTCTTATTTAATAGTATCTAACCCTGAGATCAATCTTGAAAAATATAGTTAAACCAAATAACTCTTCCACCTTGTCATCAATGATTGGGATGAGAAAATTATCTTTCAGTGTAAGGGCGTTAAGCTGCCCATGATACAAAACCTCCAAGTACCATCCTTCTTCTTCACTAAAAGAACTGGTGAGGAAAAAGGACTTAAGTTATGTTGGATGATGAGGGAACTCAACATCTCAATTACTAACTTTTCTATCTTTATCTTCTAATAATGTGGATACTTATAAGGCCTCACATTGACTAGTTAAGCTCTTTGCTTCAAAGGAATAGCATGATCATGGGCTCTGGATGGTGGCATCCCTTTTAGCTTAATAAAGACCTATATATTGCTTCAAGACAAGTTATAACTCTTTAGGAACTTGAGTAAGGGCAACCTATGTCACCATGGCACATAAATGAGCTTACACCATGGTGTTTTTCTTGAGTAATTGTTATAACTAAACTCTAGTTATTAGTTTGAGCACAACTCCTTGCCTAAGGGGAGTGCTTAATAACTCCACTATTCTACCTTTTTTAACAAAGGACACTTTGTAATTTTTAAAGTCTAATAATATTGGACTATATTGCCTCAACCAATCCACTTTAAGTATCATGTCAAGCGATATCAGATTCAGTAGCCTAAGGTCATTTTTGAATGTTTAACCTTACATCCTACATTCAAACTGACTAATCTTCTCTTTACTGTAACCCTGTAGCCATCACCAATTACAATGAGTAATGGTTAAATAAGTAGTATTTAATAGGATAAATCCTTAACCAAGTTAACATTATGAAAGTTATAAGTGCTTAGAGAGTCAATTAATATGATTAAGGTCCTATTTCTAATTTGCCTTTTAAGTTGGATTGTATTTAATCTAGTAGAGCCTATCATGGCATAGAAGGATATAATCCCCTATACTTCTCATGCATCCTCAGCCTCTATGTCAAAAAAACACCTTTACTGGATCTTTCTCCAATAATTTATCTCCTCGTAATGCCTCATCCTTCAAAACATATAGTATACTCTTTTTCATATAATGGTGACTAAGGTAAAACCTCTCACCACATCTTTAGCATTGCCTTAATCTTCTAAACCTTTTAAGTTGACTTTTAGTTTTTGGCATTCCCAAATTATTTAAAAACATTCTAATAGATGACTTTTACCCTCTTCTTACTACATTGTTTCTACTTGTTGTAAAAGGCCTCTTATTCTTCATTAGGTTGTTCTAAGTATTTAATGTAGGTCCACTCCTAGAGCCCATCCCTTTAGAAGCACTTTAATTTTCCTAGTTTTGTTCAATTTTTCCATACTCAATACTACTTCTTCATATAACTTGGACAACTCATAGAGGTGGCTCAGAGATCTAAGTTCTGACATCTTCATAACTATCTCAATGGAGTCATTCAATCCACTAAAGTAACTTAAAATGAAATACTTTTTTGATAAGTAGGAATTGACACTTTTCATAAGAGCTTTAAGCTCTTTAAATCTTAGTATTCTTTTAATGTTCTAGTTTGAGAAAGCTTATTAAACTCCTATACTACATTTGGAAATTGGCTATTATCAAATCATATACAAAGATTATCAACAGACTTCTCCCAAGTAACTAAGGTTTAATATGCCAACCAGCCCTCAAACTAAAGTTTAACCTACTCCCTTAGTTATATGGCAGTTAACTCTACCTTAACTTTTTTATCCACATTATTGATTCTAAAATGCCTTTTACATTTAACAATCCATTCCTTAGGGTTATTACCCCTGAAATAGGGTAAAGTAACCTTTGAGATCGAAGAAAATGATCTTTTAGAGCAATCAATTCTATGGTACCTATAAAAGAACTTGTGGTTGCTTAAAATTTAGAAATAGTGACAGAAAAAGATGATGCAATGCAAAATCTCAAGGAACAATGTAATGTTTTGCATAAGGACAATGCTAAGATCATTCACATTATGGAGACTTTATAAAACCAGTGAACCTTATAATCATGACAAACTTTAGTGTTATTCGAGATCCTTCAAGCATTCTTCAATTGTCTAAGAAACTTTTAGTGAGAGAAAAATTAGGATCACAACAAATTAAGATCCAATTATTAAATTTAAATATAAATAAGAGTTAAGATAAGAGTAAAGCATTTATAAAGTTTATTAAATGGCTTGTTAGTTAGGTTAGTAGATGAATGACCAATAAGAATAACATGGGATTTTGTTAAGATAAGATCTCAAATATTTGAATAGCTATTAAATGGGAGAAATGGATGTAAGAAGGAATCAATCTTGGATAATGTGACTAATTATTTATTAAAAAATTCTCTCTAATTTCTCTCTCTAAATTTGGCTCTTTTATGTCTTCCCTTTCTTCTTCTATTCTTTTTTTTTATTATTATTATCTCTATTCTTATAATTTTGAAATCAAGGTTTGACATGTAGTGTCAAAGTCAATGATCTTTAGCATTGATTCTAACAAGGAAGGGCAACTCAACCATGGTCAACAACTTACACTTAAAAACTCTATATGAGTAGGTTTGATGCCATAAAGAGCAATTACAATATATTTTAGAGAAACTTTAACCATTGGAGACTATTCAAGTACAAATGAAAATGCCATAAAGTTTTAAAGCTGAGACCTAAGCCTTTCCCAAACAAATAATGCAGGTTGTATGACCTCGTAAGCCACCATCATTGAAAGATAAAGGAGTTGCAAAAGATATGTTGACATTAGCCTTATGGTGTGACATTCTTCCTTTGCTCAAAATTCATCCCATGAATCTTAATGCCAATAATTCTAAAGGACAACACTCAGCCTTCAACAATAAGTTGGCTTTAAAGTTGTCAAAGATAAAGCTCTTGGTGTTTGATGGGGAAAATCCTTAATGTTGGCTCCGAAAATGCAATTATTATTTCCAAATGTTTGAAATTGCTAAGGAATTGAAAATAGAAATGGTCTTTATATATTTAGATAGTAAGGAAGGCATATGGTTCTGAGGTTGATTTACAAAAAAATTCATGGCAACATGGGCTTAATTTGAGACAAATTTATTTCAATGTTTGGAGATTGGACTCTTCCAAATGTCTTGAAGGAATTTTACAAGTTATGGTAGCCTAACACAATTCACGAGTATTAAAAATAGTTTAAATAGTTACAATCATTAATAATAGCTATTAATCTAATGCTCACTTTTTTTTTTTTGTTTCTAGCTTTCTAAGTGGGCTTAATGAAGAAATCTAATCAATCATTAAGATGCTTAAGCTTAATTCACTAGAGCAATTAATGGAGTTAGCCTTACTTCAAAAGATGGCTATCAAGGTTACCAGTAAGAAGAATAGGAACCCTAAGGCTACTATCCACACTGGACCAATTAAAAATCTATCCACACTAGAGCAACTAGGAATATAATACCCAAACCTTCCACTCCCAATAATAAAATGGTGACATATAAGGAGACATTTGGTGATTATTTCCTTTACGAAGAAAAATATACATGAGGTTATCAGTGTCAAAAGAAACAACTACAACTAAATAAGGGTGAAGAGCATGATAGTAGTGAACCAAAGGTAGAAAAAATGCAATTGAAAGAATTTGCTGAGGCAATAGGGGAAATTTTGATAAATGTAATTATAGGAAACTTTGAAATTTTTGGGTTTTACTAATTGGCAATGGTTGGTCGTGTTGATAAACATAAGAAGCACTTACAACTTATTGGACTTGAGTATAGTGTGAGCTTCAACTAATGACATCAATGATTGTCATAATGATGAATAGAAAAAAGATCACATGTTTAGATAAGTATCTAGTATTCTCTTGGAAAATGCAAGGCCACAAGTTCACCATAAAGATGTAGTTTTAGGCATGGATTGGTTACAACTTTACTGCTTAATAACATTAGACCTATAGGAAATGAAACTCACAATCTAGTGTGAACGACAAAATATTAAATTAGTAGACCAAAGCTAATATCAAGGCCCCAATTTGGTATCTAAAAAAGGGTTGTAAAACTTTTTTAAAAAGGCAAAGTCTAATACTTAAGCTCACTTGTGTACAATGAACTTATCAACTCCAACCCCTCTAATACTAACCACTCTATAAGACATTGTCCAAGAGTTTAAAGATATGTTTGTAAGCCCAAAAGTCTTCCTTCATCCCACCAATAGCACCATCAAATTCCTATGATGGCTAGAGTGTAACTAATGAATGTCCAATTGTGTAGGTATCTTTATCACCTAAAATCAAAAATTAAAAAATATATTTAAGAAATGATGACAGTAGAACTAATCCATGATAGTAATAGTCCTTTTTTCTTGTCAATCCTCTTGGTTAAGTAGAAAGATGGTTCTTAGAGATTTTGTGTTGATTATCAATTACTTACAACAATTACAATCAAAGATAAATTTCAATCCTAATTATTGATAATCCTTGACCAAAACCAAGTTAACAAGATAAACATTACTAAAACAACTTTTTGCATGCATTATAGATATCAAAAGTTCAAAGTATTATCATTCAGCTTAATAAACGCATTAGTTACATTTCATTATTAATCACATTTTCGCATTATACCTAAAAAAATTAATCTTAGTTTCCTTTGACAACATCTTGGTGTATAGCTCTAGTCTAACAAAGTATCCACATTAATTACATCAGGTATTACTAACTCTTTAAGAAAATAAATTATTCGCAAAATTATCTAAGTGCTTATTGAAAGTTAGATAAGTTAAATACTTAGAACTTGTGATTACTAAAGATGGATTCACCATAGACACAACCAAGATGATCATTATAAAAAACTAGCTAACTCAAATGATGATGAAGGGCTCACAGGAATTCATGGGTTTAACAATATACTACCATAAATTTGTAAAACATTACGCAATCATTAGCCACCCCTTAACTATGTTATTATTTAAGGACAAATTTCATTAAGATAAGACAACTCAAACAGCTTTTGATGAACTTAAAAGGGTTATGTGTCAAGTCCCTATTCTCATTTTGCCTAATTTTAGCAAATTATTTATTTTGGAGACTGAAACTTATGAAAGGGGTATAAAAGTAGTGCTTATGTAGGAGGGACACCCCATTTCTTACTCGAGCAAGTCATTCAATGAAAGGAACAAAGGTTTATTTATTTATGAGAAGGAATTTCTTATAATTATAATGGTAAACATGAAATGACACCATTACTAAAAGGGCACAAAGTTTATTATTAGATGGAACATGAGGGCATTAAACATATTCTTCAGTAGAAGTTACATACATATGTGCAATAAAAGGGGATTACAAAGCTACTTGGACCAAACTATACCATATTATATAAGAAAAGATTGAAAAATAAAGTGATAAATGCTTTATCCAAACAACAAAAAGGGTAACATTATGCAATTATGACAATGATCCACATATATATGGAAAAAGTTCAAGTTGGTTATTCTAATGATGAATTGGTACTAAACTAACCATGATAATAACCAAACAACAGAACAATGAGGAATTTTGTTTTGTACAAGGCATTTTGAGGTGGAATTCAAGAATTTATGTTGGCAATCATAAGGAGTTACAAAATCAATTAATCAGAGCCATGCATGATTCAACCATAAAAGGTTATTTTAAGGTAAAGGAAACTTATGAAAAACTCAAACAATTCTTATACTAGCCAAATTTAAAGAAATCATTATTTTGATGGATCAAGAAATGCAAAATGTTTCAACATCGCAAAATAGAGCTACTGTCATATCCAAGACTCTTACAGTCTCTTTTGTTTTAAGGCAAGCTCGGCAACATATTTCAATGAATTTCATTAAAGGTCTTTTGTCATCAAAGAGTAGGAACATAATATGGGTAATGGTGGATTGGTTCAAGAAATTAGCTCATTTTCTAAGATTTAGTCATGTTATAAAGGTACAAACTTTGGCCAAACTATTCTTTGAGCATATATCACGACTACATGGAACCCTACAAATTATTATGGCCAACCATAACAAGTTACTCATTAGTCAATTTTGGGAGGAATTTTTCAAACTAAAAGGCATGACATTACATAAGAATTTGACTTACCACCCACAGTCTAACAAGTAAATGAAAAAATTGAATTGATGCCTAAAAAATTATCTTTGTTATATGTGTTTCATGTGGTTGAAACAATTACATTGATGGTTGTCTCTTACAAATAGTGGTATAACACTACTTATCATACAACTATCAAATTGTTACCTCTTAAAACCTTATATGGATAACCTTTACCATAATTATTTATGTTGTTAGCTAGTAGAATCGAACTAGCTACCTTAGCTGATTTTTTCCAAGAATAATAAGTATCGTTTAACTTGTTGAATGAGCAATTGCAACGTTCACAACAAAGAATGAAATTTTATACCAACCAAGGAAGGATTGAAAGGCAATCTAAAGTTGGGGATTGGGTGTTCTAAAAGGTTCATCCCTACCAATAAACCATTATACTAGTTAAAAGTAACCTTAAGCTAACATTAAAATATTATTGGTCATACAAGATAACGAAGAAAATCAATCTTGTTACTTATAAGCTCTAGCTTCCTCAAAGCAACTTAATCCACCATGTTTTTCATATGTCACAATTAAAGAAATCTATAGGACCAAGCACTTCTGTTTCCCCATAATTAACACCAGTTGACGAGACAAGTCAATTCAAGGTGGAGTCCTTAGCAATATTACAATGACACATGGTTAAGAAAGGGAATGTGGTAGGAACACAAGTTCTAGTGTATTGAACTAGCATGAAACTAAAAGAAGCTACCTAAGAAGATATCACATTCCTCCAATCTTAGGTTCTTAAGTTTAAAGTGTGTGCAAATCCTTGAGGACAAGGACTTGGTAAAAAGAATTGTTAAGATAATAACAAATTAAGACCCAATTACTAAATTTGAATATGAATAAGAATTAAAATAAAGGTAAATTAGTTATGAAGTTTATTAGATGCCTTGTTAGCTAGGTTAGTTAATCAGTTTATGAATGACCAATAAGAACAATATGGGATTCTGTTAAGATAGGAATTATTACATATTCAAATAGCTATTAAATGGGAGAAATGGATGTAAGAAAGAATCAATCTTAAATAATATAACTAATCATTTAGTAAAAAATTCTCTCTAATTTCCCTTACTAAATTTTACTTTTTTATTTCTTCCCTTTCTTTCTCTATTCTTCTTCTTCTTATAGCCTCTATTCTTCTAATTTTGGAATCAAGGTTTGACAAGAAGATAGTTAATATGCAAAAAAGAATATAAGTAACAAAGGTGGATTTGTTTGAAGACCTAGGGTTTACTTGTTTTTTTTTTTTTTTTCTTGAAGAATTGCCTAATCCAAAAGATCTTATGAATGGAGAAATTTCATCAATGCCACTCAGGTCTCATCTTGTTGATAATGGAGAAACTAAGGTTCTTAGGTTGAATCATTCTAATCTTAAAGGACTAAAACTTAGGAAACCTATGTTCAAAGTCAAGATAGTGACATTATTAAGTTCTAGTGCATCTATTAAGAGTTTCTCACCCATTTCTATCAAACTTCTTGCAATTGGTAATAGTGGCATAGATTTGCATAAAGTTATGGCTAAAATGGGAAAAATAATATAAGTGTGAGTTTAGACTCTTATGATGGCTTGTAGATTGGTAAGAATAATTTGTTTTGGTAAAGATCTTATTATGAATCTTGATGTTAAGAAGATTATTAATATGCATATATGTAGCTTTAAGTTTTAGCCTATAACACCTTATAAAGGTCTATTTACCATTTCCAAAATTAGGAACTTTGAAACTTAGTGGGGTTATCCTAATTTAAGAATTAACAAACCACCTTTAATTTTGTTTATTTACTTTATTGAGCATCTAAAGAGAAACTTGTATGGAGGTTTATAGGGTTTAAAACAAAAAGCATAAAGTTTACATTGAAAGTACATGAATGGGCATATAAGGAGGCTATGGTTATTATAGTATATAAAGATTATTAGGCAAGAGACAAATCAAGTGGCATTGTAAAGGTAGAAGGTGAAGTCAAAAACTATTATGTTTGTAGGAGAAAGGGTATGGATGACAAGAATCATTCATTCCCTAGTCAATTACAACCTTTGTGTTAAGTGGGAACATCCCTTTATGTCACTTGTCATTTTCATGCTTAAAATAAAGAAAATATAGGTTCTAATGATAAAAAAATTATGGTTCTTTAAGCAATTGAGTTTTGAAGTCTAATTTTTGATAAAGACATATATATCATGAAAGAACACAATGGTGATCTTATAAAAGACTATGGTATTCTTTGCATTTGTTTTATAAAGTAAGCACTTCTAACTTTTGTATCTATGTTGTTAGGAACATTACTAAAATAATAAAAAGATCAAAATGAGGTTGAAAGAATTTAAAACATTATAGTAGTTAGGCAACTCTCTTCTTCTTCTTTAGATTATTCTTTTTCTATTTTCCTTTCCTTCTCCCTCATTTTCTCTCAATCTTACCCTAGATCCTAAAATAGCCTCCAAATATTTTTTTTATTATTTAAAACAAAAATTTAAAGAAATTACATTGATTATCAGTATTTTTAATTATATATAAAAAAATTTTACGGTTAAATAATTAATAATTATATAAATTAATAAAATATGTTTATTTTAATAATAAAATAATTTTAAAATCTTATTTCATATTTTTACTTTTTACGTAAATAACATAATATATTATATTAATAAAAATAAATACAAATATTAATTTAAATTGGTTGAATGTTAATAAAATTAAATTTGATTAATTTGTTTTAAATAATTAGAAGAATAAAATAAATAAAATAAAATAATTATAAGAAAATAGATAAAATAAAATATAAAAATAATAATAATAATAATATTAAAAGATCTAAAATGTTTTTTTATGCATATTTCTTAATTTTTCTTTTTGATGATAATAAATTAAAAGTTAATACTAATTTGATTATATATAAAAAAAATTGTTAAATTTTTTTATTTTATATATAATTAAATATTTATTATTTCATATGATTTATATTTATTATATTAAAATAATTTAAAATTTGAATATTATATCTAATTAAATAAATAATATTTTATTTTAATTTTTTTAATTTATTAATTACTTTTAATGAATTGAATTAACATATATATCAATTTACAAAACTTAATAAGTTTTAAAAATTTATAAATTTTTATTTTGGATGATAAATGAAATTTCTATATATATATATTATTATAATTATAATTATTTATAAAATTAAATTAAAATTAGAATAAAAATAATTAATTTATAATTTTTATAATAAATTTAAAAATATCAAAAAGAAAAATATTTAAAAATTTTCTTATTTTTTAAAATATTATTATTATTATTTAAATTTTTCTTAATTTTTTATTATTACTCTTAATTTCTTATAATTAAAATTAAATCATTTATATGTATTATCTTTTTATAATAAATTTAATAAATTTTTATTATAATTTAATTATTAAATTTGTGATATAATATAAATTTATATTTTTTAAAAAATTAATAAATTATTTTAAAAATATTATATAAAAAATAATATAATAATTATATTTTTAAAATTATATTTTTATTTTTATATATTAAAATAATTTATTAAATAAATTAATTTAAAATTTAAATATTATATCTAATTGAAATAATAAAAAAATAATATTTTATTTTAATTTTTTTAATTTATTATTTATTTTTTAAAGAATTGAATTAACGTATATATCAATTTAAAAAATTAATAAATTTTAAAATTTAATAAATTTTTATTTTTAATAATAAATAATATATTATATATATAATTACTTATTAAATTAAAATAAAATAAAATAAAAATAATTAATTTTTAATTTATTATAATAAATTTAAAAATATTAAAAAAATAATATTAAAAATATTTTAAAATATTATTTTTTAAAATTTTTTATTAATATTCTTAATTTTTATAATTATAATATATATTTTAATAATTAAAATTAAATCATTTAAATATATTATATTTTTTATAATAAATATATTAATTTTTTATTATAATATAATTATTAAATTTATGATATAATATAAATTTATATTTTTTAAAAAAAATTAATAAAATATTTTAAAAAAATATTATATAAAAAATAATATAATAATTATTTTTTAAAAAAAATATATTTTAAATTTTTTTATTAAAATAATTTATTAAATAAATTATTTTAATAATAAATAAATAAAAATAATAATAAAAATTTTAAATTAATAAATAAAATTAATTTTTATTATTTTATATTATTAATTAAAATATTTTTTAAATATTAAACGTAAAAAAATAAAAATTAATTTTTTATGACCATTTTTTGATATATTTATAATTTTTAAAAAGAGTAATGACAATTTGCTGCCTGTACAAGGCAAAATCAGAACCAAAACCAAACTTAAAATGAGTTGAAAGTTGAAGTTGTCAGGCTTCTCGTGATCGTCATCTCCGCCGTTACCTGTCTGATTGAGGTCCCAAAGCAAGCTCGCCCTTTGAGGTCTGAGGCCAGCTATTGGCATCTATCTAGATTCAATTCTTATTTATCCCTTGTTTTCCAGTCGGGTTTTTTTTTTTCTTTTTCTTTTATTGGATTTACATTTTTAATCTTCCGGTTCAGCTAGTAACGAAAAGCATGTGGGTGCTTTGTTTTCTGTTGCTGAGTGTATTTGCTAAAGTTAAAAACTTAAATCTTGGCCTATAACTAAACAGGGATAGGCGGGTGGTTTGGGAAATTGGGTAGAAGAATCTACTGGTTTTTGCTGTTTATGCTCGTGTGGTACTTATAGAGTCCTGGAAGAGCTTATACGTATGGCAAGAAGCAATGGCGGATCTCTGTTTGTTGACAGCAATTGGCTATAAATTTTAAAACCCTTTTTTGTTTATTTACTTGCCTGTCTTTTTTGTGATTTTACCTTAGTTCTATTACTTGCCTAATTCTGTGCTTTGTACTGTGGTAGTACCTTTATGTAATGTTGCTCTGCTGACAACTTCCCGGACAATTGTTTATGATGCAAGAATTTGTATTTATGTTGTCATTGCTGGTTGCAATTTAAAATAATAAAGGTAATTGCTGAAAGAATTAGCTCATGTTCAGGGTCCAATATGAGCAAATGAATGAAGGACATTTAGTCATTAGTTACCATAAATGCAACATTGTCATTTTGGTAGTGGAGTAATATGGTTTGATGATTGGGAGGTGAAACTGTATAGGCAGAGTTGTGGAAAAGAATTGTTTTAGACAAAACAGGCATTTTTAAGCCCTGAAATCCTAATCCATGTGGCAGCTTTCATTCTGGACACTGAAAACCCTTTTCGCCCAATAGAAGGCTTTCTCTCTGTCAATTACACAAAATCAAGGGGGAAAAAAAGGAAAGGAAAGATGGCTACAATGGAGGCATCAGTACCAAATACATATCAAGCAGTGGTTCTTGGCGGCACCTTTGACCGATTACACAATGGCCATCGCCTTTTTCTCAATGTCTCTTTCTTTCTTTGGCATATACATTACTTTTCTTAATTTAGAGGGAAAAATATGTTTTTTTACAAAATAAAAAAAAAAAAAGGTTTTTGTTGATGATTCACTCATACATGAAGTGTACAGTAGGCATCAGCCAAGCTGGCCAGGGAACGGATTGTTATTGGAGTCTGTGATGGTCCTATGTTAACCAAGAAGCAGGTAATCCTTTGTTATTCTTTTTTTTTTTTGGTGGAATTTGATAATCCAAATTGTTGCAAGTACATGTGCTTCATTTATTCATTTTAATTTTCTGTCACTAAAAGATTTTGTAATTATTCCATTGTTTCTGCTTTTGCAGTATGCTGACTTGATACAGCCCATTGAGGAAAGGATGCATAATGTTGAATCCTATGTCAAGGTAGGGTATATAGCCTTCTTTTATTTTTCCTCATGGAAAGGTAGGTGTACAGTTAAGCTTTTGTTTTTCCAAGTACCCATTTGAAAAAAAAAAAAAAAAAAAAAAAAGCTTTATTTTTGATAAGTAGGAAATAAAATACTCTATTTTCTGTTTCTCTTTGTTCTTTTCCATGTGTGGCATTGTGGATGACAATATGCTAGAATTAGTAGGAAACTGGTCTCAACAATAGCCTTGAAGTAAGGTTGTATAGATGGTGATTTATTGTGGTCTCATGATTCAAAGTGATTTTTATATGGCTTTGTTTCAGCTTGATGGCCCTTTATTTATTTTCTCAAAGTAGAACAAGCAATTTGATTAACAAGTAAAATTTGAAAGCAACTTCTTCTGCCCTTGTTTTTTAAGGGTTGGAGCTTGTTTTTGTTAGAACTTAAATGCCACATAATGTGTAGCAATATGGCAAAGGATGCAATGTGAGCCATTAGCCTTTCAATCTCAAACTAATGTATTATGAAATGGTCAGTTTGGTTTCTTTTTCTGTACTTGTGTTTGCATGAGACCATCTATGATTGGTTTTTGTTAACATATTTTGTATGTTTTTTCAATAATGTGCAGTCTATTAAGCCAGAACTTGTAGTACAAATTGAACCTATTACAGATCCTTATGGACCTTCAATTGTGGATGAGAAGTTGGAGGCTATAGTTGTTAGGCAAGTCCTCTTTCTTTTGTCTCAAGGTTTTCTAGTTTTGACTAAAAAAGGCTCTGATTTTACGTTCTGAAGCTGCCCTTCTTTTCAGGCATGTTACCATGTTGAATGATTTTTATCAGGCTTGGTTCTTATAAAGTTAGAAGGAGTGAAAGACTGGCTGATTTACTTTGGTCTTCCAGACTTATAATAGTCTTCACTGTCAAGGTCTAATTGTGTTTAACCAATTATCTATGATTTGGCAGTAAGGAGACATTGCTGGGTGGACTGTCAGTTAATAAGAAGAGAGCTGAGAAAGGTCTTTCACAGCTTAAGGTTTGATCCTTTGAGTGCTTTGGTTGGACAATGAAATTGTTCTGCCAGGATATGAGTTTCTATTGACAGACTTATTTCCTGTGCCTATTCTATGTATCTTGTGCAGATTGAAATTGTAGACCTACTTCCTGAAGAATTTAGCGGAGAGAAGTTGAGTTCTACAACTTTAAGAAGGCTGGAGGCTGAGAAGATAAAAAATGAGCAGCTAAGCGACCAATGAGATATAATCCTTGTTCTGAAAGATGAGTCAAGTTAAATAATTTCAAGAAAGCTTGAACCTGGGTTCTCCTGGCTCGGATATATGCCAGTAGAAGATGTATTTGTATCAGTTCTGTCTTTTCTGCCTCCGGAATGAATAATTCAGTTTTCTCATTGCTCTCTTTCATGTAGAAGTAGGTTATATTTTGCAATGTTGATGGCATCTAATAAATGTCACCTGGTTGGTTGTACATTCGATACATAATAACAACTAACAAATAACAAACATTAAAACCAAAACAAGACAAGTTGGATCCAATTGTGCATTTAAAGAAGATACTATCTTTATAATACGTTGGACAGGTCAAACTGCAATACTTACACACCCTTCTTCTTGGCAACTTTCCCCCATACTTTGCTCTTCAGTATTTTCCCCTGTGCAAACCTGCAGTTAAAGCAAGCATGTGCATCAAACTCTCTGGGGTTTCCTAAGCAAGCCCTGGCCCTGAGTTCCACATTGTTTGATAGATATTGGTAGGTCGCTTCTCTCTCTCTCTCTCTCTCTCTGTGTGCAAGAAAAATGAGAGTGCTCATTCTGTCACTCTTGTTCCTAGATTTCCTGTTCTATCTATGCGTTTTTATGCCATTTAGTTCTTTATTTGATTTGGGCTAACGGGGTAGCTGAATGTGGATAAAAGCACAAGGTTCTTCTCCTTTGCAGGTCTTTTTCAGTAAACATTCATTGATTTTCTCTGAAAATTTAGCTGGTAGAGAGCAAATATAGTGCCATGACCTAAATGCTAATTTCCCTCTTCTTCTTGCGTACATGGCCTTCTGTTGTGACTCTGCTAGACTGAGGAGGCAGGCTTCCTCGACATACTTACCTTGACTATTTCATCACAAATCTCCTTGCTGTGTTCATAGTTTCCAATTCTGGTCAGAATGTGATAGCACACCTGAGATGCCGAACTTTCTAACTCAGTTTTCTTAGATTCAGTTTCATGGATTCTGCATAAACGTAGCTGAAAATTTCAAAACTTTCTTGGGAAGAGGCATGTTCTGCGAGACTTCTATTGTGAATCTTCTGGTTTTTGATTTTTCTAGGATAATTGAGCATCTAATAGGCTACTACAACAGTAAAGGTTATTTCATTGTAAGCTTGAGATCACAAGTTCGGAAAAACCTCTTTTTGGAAAAAAAATAAAATAAAATAAGAGGATATGACTCTTTATACTTGACATTTCCTAAACTCAGTTTGCGAGTCCTACACTATACATGGGAGTTTGTTGACCTGTCAGTGGTACAAGTAATTACTTCTAGCGTAGCAGCTGTTATAGGTACGTGAGTTATTGGATGCAAGAATTGTTATTCTGTGAATCCTCCAAAGGTTTGGATTTTTATGTTATCTCTCCACCTTCTGGGTGACAGGAATAACTAAACAACCTTAAAGTAAAGCTTAGATGACAAAATAAACAGAGAGATCCTTTTCCCAGTTGTTGGTTGCTTCCTGATTGCTGTTTGCCTAGGATCAGCTGTTCATTCTTTCTTCCATTGATGATGACAATAAAGCAAAGCTCAATAATTTATCAAGAGATCCCAAGTATATTACAGAATACTTAACAGTCTACTTTCTTCCAGAAATATTATTCATGGTTGTATTCCTACGTGATTGGCATGACCAAGTTTAATCATTTACCAGGACTGGAGATTATACAATACCACGGGAAACGTTTCCCAACAAGGGTATCATTCTTTTCGCATTGCTCAGTTTTCTCGTATGACCAGAGCCTTGTACCGCGTAATAAAGCCCGTTTCTTATCTTTTAACTGTACGACACAGGCCACTTTTGCTGCTTTCTTTTCTTGTCTGGACAGTTGCAGAGGATTTAGAGAATGGTAGTGGCGTCGTAGAGAAGGCTAAAGCTGGAACTGCAACATTCCTAGGGTTGATTCTCCATTGCAAGTGTTTGGGAAGCACATGCTGCCGGGGTTGGCATTAACTCGGCAACAATTGATTAGTGGCACAAGTTGAACAAAAGGAGTCCCTAAGCTGGTTGTCTACACGGCGTTTTGCTGGTCCTAGCTTCTCAATCACCTGCTTTGTCGTTGCCATTATTTTAAACGTTGTCTTCCTCAATCACCCTGCGCTGTACCTTGCCTAGATCATCCTTATAGGCGTATTTGAAAGACTGGAATGGCAGAGCTGAGCAATTCTTGCTGGGTTCCTATGCAGGTTTCGGAATGATTTCCAATTTATGGTTGGTCAAGCTGCAGGACATGCAGCAGCAGTTTGCTTATTGTGGGAACATTTGTGGTGCACTTTTCTTCGGAAAGTACTGAAGATCATAAAGAAAAACGTATATCCTGCTTATAGTTACGTTATCCTGCTTTGGAGAGAACTGATACATGCAATTCCTACGATGAAAACCTTCATGTAGCAACTTGCTGCCCGACCAGAGAGCTGGCACAAAACCTTGAAACTTACTCCATATCGTCTAGCTTTCTAAATCTTCCTTTCTCAAGTAGTTAAAGCAATGTAAAAGTTCTCAGCCGATTCTTTTTTGAACATCCAAGTTCCGACTGATCATATGGTATAGGTGCATTGCCGTAATCTGATGGACATCAGGCCATTCCACACTTAATAAAACCAGAAATTCAAAAATAGTTGATGGTGTAAACTCATTTGAGTAGAAGCAAATTTGGCAACTGTAGGCAAGGATAAATTGGCAGGAAATAATACAGATAGTTTGTCACAGCGGTGATGCAAACTCCAATGACAAGTCTTAGCAATGAAAATATATTCTCATGGCATATGCAACTCTGCTAATTAAAGTCATCAAATTATTTTCCCTACCACTAAACAAAAATCATTATTATAAGAACGGTAAGATGACTCTCAGGAAAAAGCAAGTGGGAGACTCCAATCCTACCAACACTGTCTTTCTGTGGGTACTTTAAATTCATGAATGACACTTGTGATCCAGTTACAATCTAATGTTGCCTATCACTCAACATTTCTTTCTCCATTCTTCACAAAGAAAGTAATCATCAATTGGTTTTTTGTTTTCATGTAGCCGCTGATCCTCCCACAACTTCTAGTGCAATAATGCTCATAACTTCCTAGTCCATTTTATCATCTGAAGACTCACACAACCAGTTTGCCCTCCAAATGATTGAAGGGGAAAGAAGGCGCTCTGTTTTCCAACCTGACGAGCTTAGCTGCCAGAGAACAAAAAAACAAGAAAGAAAACAAGTGAACAGAACATAGTAAAATGAAAATGCTAACTTATTATTGTGAATTATCTTTCTCATCAAAGGATAACAACAAACTAGATTTTCAGTTTTCACTCCAGTATTTGGTGACCCTCAGCACCAACTTTATCTTGATGCATCAACGTGTTGCAATATCCAGTACAAGACATTGAACTATCTAATTAGCATAGTGAACTGAACTCTTGCTAACAAGAGAGAACTTTGTAAAATAAGCTCAAAGAGAGGAAACATCAGTGTTATTTATATAATATGACCTCTAATCTAAATGGTCATACACTAACAAAGAAATGTTACATGCTCCACTCTATGGAGCCTAATATTCCAAACTAGCTGGGTTTATGACCTGGTACTATTAATTACTTCTCCTTTTCTCCATCTCCCTCAATGAAGCTAAGAAGAAAGTACAAAAGCCTAATCTTGGTACATTAGATTAAAGTAGAAAAGGGACACTGTTCCAAATCTTTCATGAATAGAGAGAGAGAGAGAGAAAAAAAGGAAGAAAAAGAGTCATTATATTAATGGTTTCTAGTGAAGAATCCATAATTAATAGAGGAGCTGAAAACTTTTACTTGATTTGTAATGTTTCAGTGGAAATCATTAAGGATGTCAAGTAACCATGGGGGATTACAGATTTTCAATACTTCTAAATAACAATCTGAAAAAGTAAAAGAAGATTAAATATTGTGAATATCCAAGAATAGTGCAAACAACATTCTGGAGCAACATATTGAAAATAGAGAAAAACTTTAATGATGTACCTTCTGAAGAAAAACTTTGTAATGCTTATCCATCCATGATTGACTCTCCACATGCACAGATGTATTTTCTTCCTTAAGTTTTGCCATAACAAGTGCATGAATAACTGATTGCAAGATGTCCGAAGTGGTTGAATCCTTGTGAAGTATAACATTTATGATTTGATTCCTCTCCAATAGCAAGTACTTTGCTGAAAAGACCAACAGAGATAAATAGTATTAGCTATAGGTTTTGAGTTAAAAATCAAGCTCTGGGAAGCATTGCCTAGAGTTCACCTTTCCTATAATGTGATCCTGCAGAATGCAACAGCTCCATCCTGTTTGAGATATCACTGGAACTTTCAGCTTTGTATACAATAATTAAATTTAGGAATGATTTATTAGGTGCTCAAAGTACTTTTCATATGCCAAGAATTAAGCATGCTCAACAAGAAAATGATAAAATAAATACAAAGCATTGATGCAATTCTTCAGAAGATCCAATTAACATTTGCTATAAATGCCCTGCCAGACTTAACACTGCCATTGTACAATCTATATCAGCGTAAGTCTTTAAATGGCTCTTACTGAATACACAAGTTGGAACACTCAAGGGGAAGTTAGTGTTGCAAACAGCTAGGAACATCAAACTAGTGACAAGTTAGCAACCAACAAATTTACAACTCACATGTCCCGCTGATCAAGTGAAGAAACTCTGACACCCAAGTTTATGTGCTTGTGCGGCAATTTCACCTTATTTGTGCTCCAGAAAATAGTCTGTATGGGTAAAATATGTTCCATCCTTGAGACCTGTTCAGGGAATAGAACTGGAAGCAAATTCAGATATTGGATTGACATCAAAATAAAACAAACACACTAATTTAAAAGCAGACAGGAACTGATGAAGTCCATTTTCTCTGGAGTGCACTTAGTCGTTGTTTTGCCAAAAATTGAAACATACATATTTTCTCCTCAGCCCACACAAAGTATGTCTTTGTTTTGAAAAGGAATGAACCATGCATGTATGATGGTCATACGGCAACTGTGAACCTCAACAACTATCTCACTGTTTGTTTTGTAACTGACATTTAAGCCAAGTAGATGACAAAGGCCACCAGGAAAGTGTACTTGAATCCTTAACCCTACTCAAAAGATATTTTGGATCATAACCATTACCTTGTCTGCTCTCCATGAATTGCAGCAAAAGAATGGAGCTCCTCTCAGTATTTAAAGAAGTCAAAGCAAGGCAACAAACAGCCCTGTAATTTGCTGAGATTACAAATAATTATTGTCAATTGTAGCAAATAAATTTTACAATCTCGTAATTACATGCTTGACATTAACAAAATAAGAAAGAAAGAGAGAGAGAGGATACATATGAGTTGATGTTAGCATTTGGAAATTACTATTTTTAGTTGATTTTTCATGAAATTCTTTCCATGCATGGGTGCAATTATATTTAGACATACAGGTCTTTAGCATTTGTGGTTTCCATTAGACTGTAAGCACAATGTAAACATTCTTTAGAAAACCAAATATGAATATAAATATGATGCACAACAGAACTTACCATACATATGAAAAAATGTGAGAGAGAGGAATGAAAACCAAATGGCGAAGGGATGTCCCATTGTTAAACGAGCAAGAAGCATGCCCACTGCCATGCCAATCATTGTTGCCATAGTTTCTTGACTTCCTTCCTACAGTGTATCAGAAAGAAGGCAAAAGCATAATAGCAAACAGAATTCTTATAACAATGTCATTGAAGATCATAATTTGGCTGCACTGGTACCTTTGCAGAAATATCTGCCGCATTATTCTGGAGGGCAAAATGCTGGGTTAAAGCAGCTCTAGTTGCACCACCAGCAACACCAGCTATTTGGAAGTAATACACAAGAAAATATTTAATTTAGAAAGAGGAATTATGAACAACTATTTACTCTTTTTTCCTTTGAAAAATAAATTGTAGAATATGAAGAGCACTGTAGTTACTCATAGTGATATTAAAATTCATTCCAAGTTTGAAATTAGTATACTGCAACATGATAAAAAGCTTTTACCTTTTTCCCTGGCTTTTGTGACAGACAGGATATTCAAAATCTATTTTTAAATATTGGCTCAGCAGCATACATAAAGCCACAAAATAATTTCTTACTACATACATTGGATAAGAGACATCATTTCCATTGAGAAGGAAAGAATGAAAGCTGATTAGCAAAGTTTACTTGGTTTTTATAGGTCATTGCTACAACATAGCAGCATGAACTTACTGAATGATCTTGACAGGCTCCCAAAGCAAACAACAAAAACAAAAGATGAAGGAAACAAAGGGGAAACAAGGTCCATCAGCATTCCTGCAACCAACACCACAGGATTCCTAGTCACTTTAGTAAATTAGGAAACAATATAAACAGCCACCCACAATAAACTCCATTTCAATAGACAGTGACTGAGAACTGATAACCACATCCAATGTGTGTGTAGTTGTACATGAGCTTGAAAAGGAGAGAAAGAGAGACATGGTTTCATACCAAGATCATTCATTAGATCTGCAACCAGACGCCACATTTTGGCATTAGCATCCAGATTTGATCCCTGAAGCATAGATTATCGAGACTTACAGTTCCAAACAGACCTTAAAAAAAAAGAAATAACTTGACACCAATTACTTGCAACTATGGAAGGGAATAATCAAATTCAAGTGTTAAGCAAACCATTTGAGACAGGGTCTCATCTCAACTAATAGGGTACAAAGGCCCAAGCATCCTATTAGTAGATATATAAGACAATTTCTACAAACCTGGTAAAAAGTAAACAGTATGCCTCCAAGCATTCCAGTTAAATCCCTTAGAAACCACTGCATGAATTTCCATGTTGTAAAATGGCTATCACTTATCACACTCCCAAAATTTCAATTCAATCAGTTTTGACCACTCAGCATGATAACACCCTGCACTACAGAGAGAAGAAGAAAGTTGAAGATAGCGTGTGATTTTACCTGAAAGGTGGCACCAATGACAGTCGCCGATTTCTCACCAACCCCAATTGCACTCAAGAGAGCCTTGAAGGAAATCAGAGCAAAATAGCAAGAGAGAGCTATATAATACATCATTATAATCAAATTGCAAACAACAAAAAAGCCTTAGTGCCACATTCAATTGACAATGCACCAGTTTGAACTTACTTGGGTAGAAAGCATGGTCCGTATATAAGTTGAGAGGCCCTATAGAAAACCAAGATAACAATTTTGGTTACAGAAGATCATCATCATATTTCTTTACATACAAAACATGGCCATTACAAATTGATGACTGATATCACTTATGCTTAAAATATTAGTGTGATCATCACCTGTAAAGAATCCCATACTTGAAAAGGGACATAATCCGGTGTTACACTGCTAGGAAAGCCCTGTATTTACTCACAGAAAATGAAAGATAAACAGGGATACAACAAAAATTAAAGAAAAATAAGGAAAAAAAAATAAAAGAGCTTTGCCTCTGGTACAAATGCTTGGAGGACCCGTCTCCAAATGTGATGAAAAGGGCTTCCGGATCTGCGTATCACAGGAAATTTCGAATTTTAGAGAAAAAAAATGGCAGATTTTTCTAAGGGAAATAAAAGGGAAAGTGGCAATAAAGAAAAAGAATCAACCTTTGGATCGAGAGAGACGGGAGGGAAGTAGCAGTTATAGTGGCAGTCTTGCAAAGCTTGGTAGACGAAGAGCCATTCCATTCTTCAATTACAAGCTTCGAAGATCGTTTGTCGTTTTGAGTTTTTTCCATTTGCTGACTCCCCAGCGGCTTTCCCCCTTCGCTGAAACCTCCGGTTGACTTCGTCCCTACGTTGTTTAAATCGAAGCTCCTAACGTTTTTGATCTGATAATAAAAGAATTTAGGCCAAAAATCCTGAGTTTTAGCATGGTTAGATTAACATGACATATAAAAAATTAGTATTAAAATTTTGTAAATTTTTATAATTATATTTTAAATATTTTAATATTTTTTATTTTTATTTTATATTTTTAAAATTAATTTTAATTAATTTTTAAATAAAAATAATTAAAATTATTTTAAATATATATTAATCAAATAATTATTAATTTAAAATAAATTTAAAAATATAAACTTTAAATAAAAATATAAAAATATTGAGAATTTAATTGTGCAAACCGGACAAGAAATACACGACATGCTCTGGCCACCCGTATGACTCACATTTATTTCAACAATAAATTTATCAGAACATTTTGCTGTCTTTTTTTAAAACTTAGCCCAACGATTGATAAAACTATTTGTGATTTGTTGTCAATCCATTCTGAATTTATGTGGATAAAAAACGAGAAAATTTGAGTAGTGTAATTAATTATCAGAAGAAAATTTTATATTTAGCAATGAACATTTTATTTTTTAAAATGTATTAAAACTATATATTACAATTAAGAATAATAGAAAAAATATTTTTTTTATTTTAACTAAAGTTTATGATATTCAAAAAGAAATCTAATAATTATTTTGAGTGGTGAGGATCAGTTTGCGTAAATTTAATTCATGGAAAGAAAACTACACACAGAAGATACAATGATTGAACAACTACATGAGTGATAAAATTTGATCAGGAAGTCTTGGGTCTGGAATGGCCAAGAAATGATTGAATTTTAAAGAAGAGCGTTGGGTGTGCAGGAGCAGCCGAGAAAAGATCGGATTGCGAGGGGGAGGAGACTGTCGGAGGAAAATAGAAATTAAATCTAACAATTAGTATATATTTTAGAAATTAATAAATGAAATAATTATATTTTTAATTTTAATTTTTTTATTTTTTAATATAACTTGAAATATTTAAAAATTTTAATTTAATTATAAGCATATAATTTTATTTTATTTAAATTTAAGAAATAAATAATTTTATTGTTTAATAAAATAAATAATTTAATTAAAAAAATTAAATATTTAATGATGGAGATTTTAATATTAAATATTTTATTTTTTTTAATATTTTAAAATTTTTATAATTTTTTAATTTAAAAAATTATAATTAAATTATTTTTATTTCTTTAATTAAAATAAAATTATAATATTTAAAATTAAATTAAAATAAAATAAATTTAAAATTACATTAAAAATTAAATTATTTATAATTAAAAATATATTTAATTTGTTAATAAATTAGTTATTATTTATAATCATGTTAGATTATTTTTTTTTTTAATGATTGGGAGAGAAAGAAACGAAATACAGCAGGACAAACTACACAACCAAAGCTAAACGAGTCATTACGAGGGAGAGCGACTCCAAACACGTCAGTTTGAAGTTGAGTATTTAAACCGGACGGAGAATCTTCACGCAGTTGCAAAAGCATCATTACTTTACTTTGCTTTAAGATCCCAATTTTGCTAGGAAATCTGCACACCAAATCCCTTCTCTTGCAATATATGCTGTAAAAAGACATTGAAATATTAATAAATTTAATTTTTTAAAAAATTATTAAATTAAATAAAATAATAATTATATTTAAAAATTTAAATATAATTTATTATTAAATTATTTAAAAATAAATTTAAACTTTAAAATTTTTAAAAATAACTAAATAATTAAATTTAATTAATAAAATTAATTTTAATTAATTATCATAAAAATATTTATAATTTTTTATTTTAATATTTTTAATTACACATCTAAAATTTATATAAAGCATAAATTTAAATATATTTAAAATATATATATATATATATATATAATTAATTAAAAATTATTTTCTTAAAAGTTAATATGTTTGTCTACAAGTGACTCGAACCAAACCTGAACCGGAGGTTTCAAATACGAAGTAATCTAAGTCGGCGTCGCTCGCAGAGAACCAAACTCAAAATCAACCCACCGGTTTGACGCCTCCGTCTAAGTCCCCTCCGACACAATACATGTTAGGAATTAAAAGACCAAACCCGTAAGCAATGCAAAGTGAGCAGGACCAGGAGGAAAAGGGTGTTTTTTGTTTTGTTTTTGTGGTTGTTGTTTTTGGTTTTCCACAAGGATCATAGGATGTGGAGAAAAATCATCTCCTCCCTTCCACACAGACCCTTCTCCTCCGCGCCGGAAATCCCAACTCTGTATTCTTTCCTGCAACCGGCAATCTTTGGACCTAAAAGAACACCACCGCCAGCCACCGCCACCGCGGATCACGCAGCGCCGCCACAAGCATTATCCCAAGACCGCATAACCGTTCTAGAGTCCACCCTCCAAGATTCACTTCTCAAGAACAACACAGATGAGGCATGGAAGTCCTTCAAGTCCTTAACAGCAAACTCCACTTTGCCACAAAAGCCTCTCACCAACTCATTGATTGCCCACCTTTCCTCTTTCCATGACACCCTCAATCTCAAAAGGGCATTTGCATCTGCTGTTTATGTCATGGAGAAGAACCCAAAATTATTGGACTTTAATACGGTTTGCAAGCTTCTTGGTTCCATGAAATGCGCCAATTCTGCCGCCCCTGCTTTTGCTTTGGTCAAGTGTATGTTTAAGAACAGGTATTACATGCCTTTTGCATGGTGGGGTGATTTGCTTGTTGATATTAGCAGAAAGGATGGAAATTTCATTGCTTTTTTCAGGGTTTTTCAGGAAAGTTGTAGGATTGCTGTTGATGAGAAATTGGGTTTTATGAGGCCTAACTTGCCTGCTTTTAATATAGCTTTGGAGGTGTGTTGTCGTGAACTTGAATCAGTTAAAGATGCTGAAAATGTCATTGAGAAAATGTCAGTTTTGAACATTAGGCCTAATGAATTGAGCTTTGGGCACCTTGCTTATTTGTATGCAACCAAAGGGATGAAAGATAAGATAACTGAGTTGAAGAATTTAATAAGAGGGTTTGGATTTTCTGATGCAAGAGTGATTTATAGTAATTTGATTGGTGGATATGTAAAGTTGGGGAATTTGGATTTGGTTTCTGAAACTATATTGTGTAGCTTGAAGGAAAAAGAGGGAGCGGGTCTGGATTTGAATGCAGAAACTTACTGTGAAGTGGTCAAAGGATTTCTAAAGGACAAAGGTATTAAGAATTTGGCAAACTTGATTGTTGAAGCTCATAAGTTGGAGCCAGAAACCATTTTGGTTGACAAATCAGTTGGCTTTGGCATAATAAACGCTTGTGTGGATCTTGAATTATCAGATAAAGCACACAGTGTTCTTGATGAAATGAATGGTCAAGGTGCTACAGTGGCGCTAGGAGTCTATATACCAATATTGAAGGCATATTGCAAAGATCATAGAACAGCTGAAGCTACTCAACTGGTCATGGAGATAAGCAACTCAGGGCTTCAGTTAGATGTAGGAAACTATGATGCTTTAATAGAGGCATCCATGACATGCCAAGATTTTCAGTCTGCTTTCACTTTGTTCAGGGACATGAGAGAAGCAAGAATATCCAACTTGAAGGGAAGTTATTTGACTGTGATGACAGGATTGATGGAGAACAAACGGCCTGAGTTGATGGCAGCATTTTTGGATGAAATCGTTGAGGACCCTCGAGTTGAAGTCACGACACATGATTGGAATTCAATTATTCATGCCTTTTGTAAAGCTGGGCGGTTAGAAGATGCAAAGAGAACTTTCAGAAGAATGATTTTCCTGCAGTTTGAACCAAATGACCAAACATATCTGTCCCTGATCAATGGGTATGTGACTGCAGGGAAGTACTTCTGTGTTTTGATACTGTGGAATGAGTTTAAACGGAAGATTTCAACTGACAAAGAGAAGGGGGTTCAATTTGATCACAATTTGGTTGATGCATTCCTTTATGCTCTGGTCAAGGGGGGTTTCTTTGATGCAGTGATGCAAGTTGTGGAGAAATCTCAGGAGATGAAAGTTTTTGTGGATAAATGGAAGTACAAACAAGCATTCATGGAGACCCATAAGAAGCTGAAAGTGCCAAAGTTGAGAAAGAGAAGCTTCAGAAAAATGGAAGCACTTATTGCTTTTAAGAACTGGGCTGGTTTAAGTGCATGAACTACTTCCAGGTTCCTGTCACTGGTTGCCTGCTTGAACTCTTCCACTGCTCATAACTCAAACTGGAAGCACCTGCTTGGAATATCTAAAATCATCTTTGTGAATGGCATTAGTCACTGGGTACTTTTTACAATTGAATTCCAATTTTGACTCAATGGATGCTTTATAGAGTTTAAGAAAGTTTCTTTTGATCCACAACAACCTCTGTCCATTATACGACCTGTACCTGACCCTGAAGAGGGAACAGATCAATTGTTTTCTTGAGTGTCTGTTTACTGATGTGAAATCCGAGATTCATTTCTTGAAGGAAATGCTTAGTTTTACTCCAACAACAATGAGAACCCCCTTGACAGCAACAAAGCCTCGGGTGAATTCATCAAAATATCAATTAGACTAAGTCTCTCCAGACATGCAGTAAGGGAGTAGATACACACGGTGAGGGAGAGGTATGTGGCAAGGGCAAGCTTGATAGCTGATCCATATGTAGACATGTAATTTTTGGATTCAAAAGTTATGGGGTTCTGCTAGAAACTGTTGCTAATGTACTTGAAAACAATAGCCGGGATTTATTGTAGGGTACCCGCATTTGACAAGATGATTGAGTAATTATACTTGAGAGAGTCCTTGAATTTGTTGCCAGGTTCTTCTTCATTTTCAGGACGTTAGTAAGTAGGACTGCTGAATGTTGGGGCTAGAATTAGAGGGAAATTGGAAGAGACTGCTATGCCAGGAAGTTTCTGAAAGTTTTCTGAAGCAAGTGGATCTCTCTTTGCAAAGTATAATCACCATCCTTGAACTATAGTTTTGCTCATTGAAGAATCCGATCCAATGATAGCTTAGATTCTTTTAGTGTTTACTGTTCTTTTTGGACAAAGAATTCATTGCCCCTACCTTACAGTCTCTAAATCTTTGTCACTTGTGGTCAATGTCCTTCTGCATTACTTGTTTAGTCTGTTGTGCATTCAGCAGTCTTCAAAATCCTGAAGTTTTCTACTCAAGGTACTTTGTCATGGAGTAATGGAACACAGCATATTGCTGTATTGGCCAATTTCTCCATTAGTTTTCGATATCTGCTGTTTTTCGTGTGATATTGCTGTCAATTCAGGTGGCAATACCTTGTGTAACTGAGGCTTGAATTTTTCACTATTTGGATAACTACATCTTCTAATTTGTCACGTTGTTAACTTAAGTTATTAAAATGGTTCCTAATAAAATGTCTTCTCTTTGAACATGTAATTGCTCATTGGATCACCTGATGTAGAATAATTAGCGAACTTCACAATGCTTACAAAATTCAAACTTGATTGCAATAACTCCAATACCGTTGATGGAGTGGCGAGCAATGGGATTGTTCATCGATTTTTATTTCCTCTTTAGGCTCAAGCTGGTGCAATTTGGACCGCCATTGCAATGCTGTTTCCTACCATTTCTTTGTTATTCTGATAGGTGCATTAACAAAAATAGAATTTACAGTCCAGTTCCGTTGACACAATCGTCATGTGTCAACAATTTTCATGTGATGCGATCCTCATGATTTATGTATTGATGCAATCTCATAATTTGTACATGCTATAATTTTTTTTATTATTTAATAATTATTTTTTATTATTTTTAAATTAATAAATAAAATTATATCTATAATAATAATATATTAAATTTATATAATTATAACACTTTATAACTTTTAAATTTAATTAAATAATAATATTATTTTAATTTATTAGAAACTGATCCCTTCGAAATAATCATTAAAGGTTAATCTCCTCAAAATAATCAATCATATCCTTTTTCTTATTTCAAATTCTCAAATCTCAATTCTTATTTTTAAATTCTTAATTCTCAAATCTAGGTTATTATCATCTAATATTAAAGTGGCATTTTTAGGAATTCTGTTTCTATTCCACTTTTACTCTTTTCTCTACAGAAAAAAAGAAATTATTTATGCTCATTACTCGACAATAAAAGAAAATTTTGGATATCACTAATTTGCAATTTTACAATATGTTTTCACACAACTCTTTTGATTCCGACACCATAATATCTCGAGTTAAAGAATCTGTCAAGAAGATTGAACATATGCAAGAGTCCTTTAAGAAGCTCAACCATATAGTTCTTTTTGAATCATTGAATCGATCAAGAGATAATATTTCCAGATCTACTAGTAAGTAAAGAGAACCTATGGAATTTTGTGAAAACACCAATTATGACTATACCCAATCACACACAAAGGTAGAATTTCCTCACTAGGATGAGAGTGATTTTGCAGGTTAGATTTCCTGGGCTGAAAAATATTTTCGATTCCATCGTATGCCAGAACTCTCTAAAGTTGAAATTATTTCTATTTAATTAGAAGGTGATGTAATCCAATGATATGATTGGGTCGAAACATGTAGTGGAATTCCAACATGAGTTGAATTTACTAAAGGCCTTCTTGTGTACTCTGGGCCCTCGGAATATCACAATGTTGACAGAGAGTTCGCAAAAATTCGTCAGACATGCACCATCCTTGAATATCATGGTCGATTCGAGCGACTTGTCAATTAAGCTAAAGATTGGTTTAAGAGACAATTAGTGGGAATATTCATTGAAGGGCTTACTTCTGACATCCGACAGAAAGTCAAAACTTGCTAGCCACAAACAATGGTAACAGCTATCTCCTTTGCTCACCTGCAGGAGGAGAAGCTAGGTGCTGAAAATCGTTGACCAACTGCTAAAGCGACCAATAAACCTATCGAGGGTAACACCAACTTACCCTCTTTTATTCCTCCTTCTAACACCAGACGCTTGACTCAATAGCAATTAAAAAAGTGGATGGCAAAAGGGCTATACTGGCACTATGATGAGAAGTGGCATAAGGAGTACTGATGTAAGTAAGGGAAGTTTTTAAAAATTAACCCAGTTGAGGAAACTAAAGAAATAAGTGATGACCACACGAGCTTAGATGGTGATGACACCTTTATTGAATACGTAGATGAGCCCGCAGTGCATGCTTTAGCAAGGTATTAGAACCCGCAAACTATGAAGATTGATGGATTCCTCATGGGACGGCCAGTAATAGTGCTAGTTGACTCGGATAGTACTAATAATTTTATGGATGAGAAGATCACCAAAAGGCTTGCTTTTTCAATCAAGGATTGCGACAAGTTTGCTGTGAAGGTTGTTGATGGGAGAAATTTGACATGTCAAGGAAAGTGCACAAAGGTAAAACTCTTGTTTTAAAGCCAAATCTTTTATGTTGATCTCTTCTTACTATCCCTAAAAGATTATAAAATTGTCCTTGGTATTGATTGGTTGTGAACCTTAGAAGATATTACTTGGAATTTCTCTAGGTTAAAAATGAAGTTTCTATTAAATGGACATCCAGTGAAATTATAGGGAAGACACGGGGGTAAAATTACCACTATTAGTAGTCATTGAATGGGGAAGGTCCTACAAAAGGCAGGACAAGGGTTCTCGGTGTAGTTGTCAGGTGCAAAAGTGGCCAAGTCACATTCTATACAAGGGAAGGAGGTTACAGCACTATTGACTGAATTATTTGATTTATTTGCTGAGCCTGCAGGTCTACCCCCACAAGGGACATACAACCATCGTATTTTGTTATTATTCAGGAATACACTTGTTAATATCTGACCCTACCATTATCCATATTTCCAAAAAGAAGAAATCGAGAAAATTGTTAAGGAGATGTTGGAAGTTGGCATCATCAGACTGAGTGTTAACCCATACTCATCTTTTATCCTTTTAGTAAAAAAGAAGAATGGTTCTTGGAGGATATGCATGAAATATTGGGTATTCGACCACATCACTGTGAAAGATAAATATCATATTCCTATGGTTGATGAGTTATTTGATGAATTGGGAGGTACTCAATTATTCACTAAACTTGATTTAAGGTTGGGATATTATCAAATTTGGGTCCATGAGGAGTATATTTAGAAAACAGCTTTCAGGACATATGATGGTCATTATGACTTCCTAGTTATGCCCTTTGGGCTTACCAATGTGCCTTCAACATTTCAGAGTTTAATAAATGATACTTTTTCGGTCATATTTACTTAAGTTTGTCCTGATATTTTTTGATAATATTTTGGTATATAGTTCTTCCCTTAAAGCACATTTGTCATATTTGCGGACTATGTTCACTACCATGCATGAGAATTTTCTATTTGTTAAGAAGTCAAAATGTAGCTTTACTAGTCAAACAGTGAAATATCTTGGTCATATTGTCTCCAAAGAAGGTGTGGCGGTTGACCCTTCCAAAATTCAAATGATGCTAGATTAGCTAATTCCAAAAACGATTAAGACACTACAAGGCTTTTTAGGATTGACTGGTTATTATCACAAGTTTGTTCGTGACTATGGAAAGATCAGCATTGAATTGACGACTCTCTTGAAGAAAGATTCATTTAATTAGAACGACAAGACAGAGGAGGCGTTTGATCGACTCAAGTGAGCCATGACCACCACCTCAGTTCTTACCTTACCAGACTTACTATTTATTATTGAATTTGATACTTCTAGAATTGGAATTGGTGCAGTATTAATATAGGAAAGTCGCCCTATTGCCTTTACTAGTAAGACATTATCACCAAAACATCTTAGTATGTTTGTCTATGATAAGGAGATGTTAACTATTGTTCATGCAGTCTCGAAATGACGTCCATATCTCATTGGGAGGCATTTTCAAATTCAAACTGATCATAAAAGGCTAAAATATTTATTAAAGTAGTGGATCTCTTCTATGGAACAACAAAAATGAATTTCTAAATTGCTGAGCTATGATTACAAGATCATTTATAAAAGGGGGAGTGAGAATTTGGTAGCCAACACGTTATCTCATATTCCAGAGTAGGCTGAATTGGTGGCACTCTCTACCCCTACCTGCACTACAATTGTGCAAATTAAAAGGAGTGGTGGAATGATTATGAAACTCGAGAGATCATTAGGAAGCTACAAACAGATCTTAATTTTATTATTTATTACACTTGGGATTCTAAAAATTTACACTATAAGGGGAGATTGATACTTGTTCCTCATTCTCACTACAATGACACAATCATGTAAGAATATCAGGCATCCCTGACTACCAGCCACTCAGGATTTCTTTGTACCTACAAGCATATTGGTAAGGAGTTTTATTGGAAAGGTATGAAGAAGGAAATCAGAAGGTTTGTAGTTAAATGTGATGTATGCCAACATCATAAGAGTGAATCTGTGGCATCTCCAAAACTTCTTCAACCTTTACTTATCCCAGAAAAAGATTGGACAAACATCTCTATAGATTTTATTGAGAGACTCCCACTGTCCCAAGGTAAATCCACTATTTTTGTTGTTGTGGATCGCTTGACCAAGTATGCTCATTTTTGTGCAGTTAGTCATCCTTATACTGCTGTTAGTATTACTCGAGTTTTTGTTGACAATATGATAAGATTCCACGGTATTCCTAAATCGATTGTCAGTGATTGAGATAAAGTCTTCACCAGTAATTTTTGGAAGGAATTATTCCTCTTGTAAGGGACGCAGTTGAATATGAGCACTACTTATTACCCACAGACAAATAGACAAACTGAAGTAGTCAACCAATGCTTGGAAAAATACCTTCGTTGCTTTGCAAGTGACAAGCCAAAGGATTGGGTAAAATGGCTTCCTTGGGCCAAATGGTGGTATAATACCACTTATCATTTCTCTACAAAGATGCCTCCATTTCAAACAGTTTATAGGTGAGTTCCACCTACTTTTGCAAGGTATACAGCTGGATCATTTCATGTGGATCAAGTCGATAAGAACTTATAAGATAAAGACAAGTTGCTTCAACTCCTAAAAGACAACCTTATTGCAACTCAAACCCATATGAAGCAATATGTGGATATGTATCGTACAGAGCGAGAGTTTTTAGTGGGAGATTGGGTTTATCTTAGACTTTAACCATATCGGCAGTTATCCGTCACTGTCCACTCCTTAATGAAATTATCTCCTTATTTCTTTGAGCCATATCAAATTTTGAAGTGTATTGGTCTTATTGTCTATCGTCTTAATTTACCAATAGGATAAAAAATATATCATATCTTCCATGTCTCTTGCTTGAAAAAGAAGATAGGAGATGATGTGGTGATACAAAACTAACTGTCTGACATTAATTGCATAGGAGAGGATAACCTTCAGCCACAAGTCATCCTAAACCAACGTATTGTCAAACATGGAAATCGAGTTATTGTTTAAATCTTAGTTCAATGGACTCACCTCCCTATTGAGGATGCTACCTAGGAGTTATATTATTCTTTTATAGAGTGATTATCAGATTTTATTGTCAATCAACTTTGAGGATAAGGCTATTTTTGAAGGGCGAAAAAATGATGCGGTCTCTATGATTTAGATATTGATGTGATTCTCATAATTTGTATATGTTATAATTTTTTTTTATTATTTAATAATTATTTTTTTATTATTTTTAAATTAATAAATAAAATTATATATATAATAATAATATATTAAATTTATATAATTATAATAATTTATAATTTTTAAATTTAATTAAATAATAATACGATGATAGGAGAACTTAGATAGAAGGCGGAGCGTCTGCCCCGGCTGCCAGACGACGACACTTCTTGTTTTCGCCCAACCCTTTCTTTCTTTTGATTTGATTATTATTTAGAATCGTAGACTAAAGAAAAAGATCCTGAATTAGCACAGGGCCAAATCAGCAGCAGGAGAACTGTACTAACCCGCTGCTGGTGACTTTCTCATGGTTCTGCAGGAATAAAAAGAAGGTCCAGGTACAATTTCTAATGAAGCGAAAGTCCCTTTAGTACGTATTCTCTCTCACGTTTTAGATTTAATTAAATAATAATATTATTAAAATATTTAATTTATTAAATATTAAATTTTTTAAAAATAATTATTAAAAATTAATTTTCTTAAAATAATTAATTATATTCTTTTTTTATTTTAAATTTTTAAATTTCAATTTTTACTTTTAAATTCCTAATTTCTAAATCTAAGTTTTCATAAGTGTCAATCACCCTTCACCGGGTAGAAAGAGCCTCACCAGGCTCTTTGACTCATTTTGTGCATTTCTTTGGTAATTTAATTTAGCATTCAGTAAAAGTAGACTGACCCAAAAATCTTGGTGGCTCAAGTCCTTGACCTCAATAGACCCAGAGTATGACTATTGGACAACTCTATGGTTGAAGCAGAAGAATCCATTCAACCTTTAAAAAGAAGATCTTTGTCACAATTGTCAGTGGGTGTTACTAAAACGCAAGCAATGACGTTTGCTTATCTAACCTATTTCTATCAAATATCAATGTAATTAAAATAAAATTATTATCTACGTGTAGCCATTTCCGAATTAAAACTTGGCTTTCTTTGCAGTTTCACCAAAACCGCAATTCTTTTTCGTGTGATGTGATAACAAAACAATTGTTCCTTATGTTGAAAAGCGCGCGCGTGTGTGTGGGTGTTTTTTTTAGGGGGTACATAAAAGACGTTGAAAAATTTAAAAACAAATGCTTGGGATTATATGAATTCAAAAGGGCGACAAGCTGACGATAATGAACTTTAATATTTTGTTTGGTGAGAAATAAATACACGATAGAGGCATCAATGATTGGGGATTGGACGGACAAACGTGCACAAAAGCACTAACCCATTGGAAGGAAGGCACTGTGCGACAATGGCATGTTCTGTTGGGAGATTCCATTCCATGCTTCTTGCAATCTCCCATGTGATGTCCGAATCTTTGTTAGCTTATGTTCTCTCTGCCCTTTTTTTATTTTTTTTTTGAAAATTTTTGATGTGTTTTGAGCTCTCCCCATCTTCTAACCAACTGTTGAGCTCAATATTCTCTTATCTTAAAGCTTGGTACTTCAGTTATTCTCTCAGTCACTGGCCGTGTAACCCAAAAAGGTTTTTGGTACAAAATCAAAGTAGTCTACTTGGATTTTTGAGTTTTCTCAGGCTAAGTTTTTTTCTTACATTGTGCTTTGTTTTTGTGGGTTTTTTTTTTTTTTTTTTATAGGTGGGGATGAGAGGGTCAAGGCTACTCTTCTCTGCAATTTCAGTAATTGTTGTTCTTGCAACTCTTAAAGAAGCAAGGTCACACGGGGTTCATCCTTTCTCCAGAATTGCTATTCACAAGGCAACTTTTGCTCTCACTGATCTTGCCCATGTTAAGGCCTCTCCTTCAATTCTTGGACTTGCGGTGAGCTTGCTTCTTGTACCTCCCCTTGCTTCTCATTCATTCCGGGAGTCATATTTCAGGCATAGAAGAACAAGTGGTGATTAAACACCCCGAGTGACCATAAACTTCTGTTTGTGTGAGTCTGGGCTGATTGATTGCTAATATTAAAAATGGCCTGCTGTATCAGGAGCAGAATTCAGGGTGGGTGACTGTGGAGTTTAGTTCACCAATTCCATCAGTAGATGATTGGATTGGAGTGTTTTCGCCTGCCAATTTCAGGTACTTTGGATTTTCCCCTTTTATTGAATTCTGCCAAGGTTGCATTCATATTGAGTTTGTCATTTATCTTTGGTCATGCTTGCTTTCAGTGCATATGTGACATGTGACACTGCTGTTTTATGCAATTACTTGTAGCTTTACCAAATTAGTCTAACTAGAAGTACATTTTACCATAATATTTCAGCGCTTCCACCTGCCCTGCTGAAACTCCGAGGTCATTTCCTCCATTGTTATGTTCTGTGCCCATTAAGGTTCATGGAAGCACTAGATCTTAATGAACTTTTCTGTTTTCATTTTAAGTTTCTCTCACTTGAAAATAGAATTTTGCAGTTGTAAAATTGAATGGCCTTGTTTTACAGTTTCAGTATGCCAACTACTCTAGTCCTGAGTACAAAGATACAGGAAAAGGGTTGCTGAGGCTACAATTGATCAACCAGAGATCAGACTTCTCTTTTGCACTATTCACTGGTGGTTTTTTCAATGTATGCTCGTGATTGTCTTTTGCCTTTTACTCTGCACAAATGAACTTGATTATTACTTTGTAATCGTCCCATTTAAGTGTTGATCCCCAATATGTATATATGGGCCTTAGGCATCATGCTCCTAAATTGCCTGGGGTCCTACCAAATGGAACGAGATAACTTTCCAGATAATATTTGGAGCCACATTCTTGAGAAATCATAGACAGTAATTCATTTTTCCCAGACCCTTATCATACTTACGTTAATGTTGTCAAAAGGACATTATTGCATTACAATGGTAATAGTCTGTTCTAAGATTCAGAAAAAGTTTCATAGACTCTGTTAGTTTAGCTCATAGAAACAAATAAAGAATCCTATAAAGTGAAATTATCTTATTGTCCAATATTAACCATTGACCTACCTCTTGGTCAATTCTGCATTAGGAGGTACAGTGTTTTTGTTTTCATTGTCAACATTCTGCAGACGCTTCAGATAATTACATAACAGGGAAACATCTTTTGCATCTACATGATGAAACCTCTATCATTTTATTTGCTTCATTTTTATTCCTGAGTCATGAAGAGTTTTTGCAAGAAATATCATTGGCCCTGTATGGCTCTGTTAATTCTGATTTTTTCTTTTCCCATTTTCCCTTGTATTATAGCCAAAGCTGGTGGCAGTGTCCAATGCAGTTGCTTTCATGAATCCAAGGGCACCAGTCTATCCACGCTTAGCCCAAGGAAAAGCATGGGATGAAGTAAATCCAGTCTCTACTTCTTTATGATTCACAAAGCTCATCCATATTTCACTAAAGTGATGCATTCCCCTTCTTATATCTATTTAAATCACACTATGCCTGTTTACATGTGCATGCTATAGTTCTTTTGAATCATTCCATTTGTTCAATAAATACTGAAAGTTGGTAATGGAGCTGACAGTTTCTTCAGATAATAGAGTTTAGATCTTGACATTCAGATGACTGTAACATGGACAAGTGGATATGGAGTCAATGAAGCAGAACCTTTTGTTGAATTGAGGCGTAAAGGAGGTGACACAATACGTTACCCTGCTGGGACTCTGACCTTTGAACGTGGCAGCATGTGTGGTATACTTTTAATCTCTTTAGTGTCTGCTGTAAGATGTCATTGAGAGGAAAGTCAACTTTCTTCTGGTCTGCCTTCCCGATTTACTATGTTCTTCATCATGACTCAATAAAATGGCTTCCTTTCATAAGATTTGATCAATTACTTTAGACAAACTTTCTGATTAAAAATAAGTAGCAAAATTTTAAGTTCTTAAACAACTATCCACAGGTGCACCAGCAAGGACAGTGGGATGGCGTGATCCTGGATATATACATACTAGCTTCCTGACAGAGTTATGGCCCAATGCACTGTATGTTAGGAAACCTTGTTTCTCAGCACAAATTTGTCTGGAAACTCCTATACAATTGTACATAATGTCTTCTTAAGAGTGATATTAGTAATAAAGCCGTGAAGATAGTCACGTTTTGATGGCTGAACAAATTAATAGAATTATTTCTGTGAAAATTTGCCAGATGCACTCATTATTTCCTTCAAAATCTTTTTATTTGAAATGAAAGCATAAAAGACAACAGGCATAATAGAGTTTTTGATATAAACCTTGATATCTACAGCTGTAATACCTTCATGTGCCCAAAATAAAACTGTCATGCGCGAGGGGGTTGGCTAACTTGGCAAAGGGATAACCAAAAATCCTGTTGTTAGGGCATACACCCAAATCCTACAGCTATGAGCACAAAAATTCTTATGTTTGGGCCACTTGTAGGTCTGGGATTAGGGCATTACTTATTTAGAAAATAAAAGGAGTCCACGACTTACAAAAGATTGGAATAAATTTTGAGCAAAAAGAATTGTGAAAAATTATTGCTCTTATATGTTCACTTAAATTGTTCCAGTGGATTGCAGTGACATTCATCTTTTTTTGGTTGTTTTTGTAAGAGTACAACAATTATATCTGTCCATCAATTACTCAGGCAGGGAACAATAGGTATTTGAGACAAGTGAGCCAATATTTTCCCTTCCTGTGTGAAGAAGTGTGCTATTTTAGTAGTTAATTCATGTTGGCCTTTCTGGTGGATTACTTACTCTAAGAAGAGCTACGATGGATGATACCAGAGTTACTTAAAAAATGAAAATTGGCTGTCTTCTTTCATTGCATGAGCCTGAAGTATAAGACCCTTCTTACCAATTATTATGTAGGTATATCTACAAGCTGGGACATAGATTGTTCAATGGTACAACTATATGGAGTCGGGAGTACAGGTTTAGAGCATCTCCTTATCCTGGTCAGAAGTCTGTCCAGCGTGTTGTAATTTTTGGTGACATGGGAAAGGTTTGACCAGTCCTGAATTCTTTTTCCTGTTTGTTGTGATGAGAACCTAAAAAACATAGGATATCTATTTATTTTTAATCATAAAAAATTATTTGATTCTCTCTTTCTGGGATTTCTGTTCATATATTTGTCCAACAGAAACTAACACTGGATCTCTTTTCTGTTTGAAACTGAAGCTTATTACCTCAAATCCATTAACCTAAACTCAGTTTCTGAGGTGAGTCGGTAAATCTTGCAGGGTGAAGCTGATGGTTCTAGTGAATATAATGATTTTCAGCCTGGCTCTCTAAACACTACTAGCCAGCTTATTCAAGACTTGAATAACATTGATATAGTGTTCCACATTGGAGACATATGCTATGCAAATGGATACTTGTCACAGTGGGACCAATTTACAGCACAAATTGAGCCAATTGCATCAACCATCCCGTACATGATTGCCAGGTTTGTTCTAAACACAGCATGTATTGAAGATGACTTTCAACTGATATTGCAGTCCTGATTTGTCCCTGCAGTGGTAACCATGAGCGTGACTGGCCAGGAACAGGATCCTTCTATGGAAGCATGGATTCAGGGGGTGAATGTGGTGTACTGGCTGAGACTATGTTCTATGTTCCTGCAGAGAACAGGGCAAAGTTCTGGTAAAAAATTTTACAATCTAAGTGGCCTTGTACCACTGTTATGTTGTAGTAATCATATTATTATGGATAGCAGTACTACTTTTATTGTCATTTTTTGATTTGATGGAGGTACCACTAATCCCTTAATTTCTAAAAGCCAGCGTACCTGATTAAAATAATAAGAAAGTTAGACCATCTTATAGCATATAGTTACAACATTTATGAATTGTTTGGTAACGTCACAAAATGGGGTTACTATTGTCATAGCTGAGTCACTGGGGCCTTGATTTACACAAGTGCATTTTGTGGGCATGTGCTGGATAGCAGATATTAAAAAGTTTTTGTTTCAGGTACTGCACTGATTATGGCATGTTCCGGTTCTGCATAGCTGACACAGAACATGATTGGAGGGAAGGAACAGAACAATACAAATTCATTGAGAATTGTCTAGCATCAGTTGACAGGCAAAAGCAACCATGGTTAATTTTTCTTGCACATCGCGTACTGGGTTATTCTTCTTGTCTCTATTATGCTACGGAGGGATCATTTGAGGAACCAATGGGAAGGGAAAGCCTTCAAAAGCTTTGGCAGAGATACAAGGTTGACATTGCCATGTTTGGTCATGTGCACAACTACGAAAGGACATGCCCCATTTATCAGGTATCAAGCTTAAGCAGCAGCATCTGCATAATCTTCATAGTCCTCTTTTGCTTTGTCAACTGAGTCTGGAAGTTTAATTGAAATTAATTTCATATTCTTTGGTGTAATGGTAACCTTTCTTATTTAAGAAAACAAGGGTAAAATTGCATACATTTGACTCTTCTTCAAACCTCACAGTGTGAGAGCATCTTGCACAGGGACAACTTTTTTTTTTTTTTTAAGGATTAGCCATATTATCTGCTTGCAATTTTTCAAACACTAACATTAGCTTGTTAAGGCAGCACTATTAGAAAAGATTTGTACAACATGCGCTATTATTTAGGAATGGTAATTCTCTGAATTCTTTTCTAGGCTTCGTTCAATTGTCCGTTTGAGGGATTATTTTGTAGAACTTGCAGGTGATATGATGTTGAATCAGTAACAATATGCACTGTTTATTTCATCCGAAGGCCAAAATGAGCCATTGGATATGCTGCACCCTATTTGTTCGCTACAATCAATTCAACCTTCAATGAAGATGTGGATTTCTGGACTATTTTGCTAAATATTAGGTTGTTTCTTTTATTTTGCTGCAGAATATTTGCACCAGCAAAGAGAAACACTACTATACAGGCAGCCTAAATGGGACAATACACGTGGTTGCTGGTGGTGCAGGAGCTTCACTCTCGGAGTTTTCTGGGATCGAAACTTCATGGAGTATGTACAGAGACTATGATCATGGTTTTGTAAAACTTACTGCATTGGACCATTCCAACTTGCTGTTTGAGTACAAGAAGAGCCAAGATGGAAAGGTTTACGACTCTTTCAGAATATCTAGGGACTATAGGGACATATTGGCCTGCACTGTGGATAGTTGCCCAAGTACAACACTGGCATCCTGATTTGTGAGCAGATACTAATTCCATGTGTTTTCAGAACAAGATGGTAACATTCTGACGAGATGCTTTGACGAGTTACGCAAGTGGTTGGCTGGGAACCGTGGGATTTATATCAGGAATCGTCACGCTATGGATGAGACTAGACTTTCATGGGAACATTAGTTAGTGTCCATGAACCAGACGTACTAGGGGAGAATTGATTAGGATCATCGTAAGCATTTCATTATCTACAACCTGTAATGTAATCATTCTCAGAAGGGCACTCACTCCTATGTTAACCGAATACTTCTTTTTAATTTTCTGACAAGTTCCTATCAGTTTTAACTTAGCAAAAAAAAACTGTCAATTTTAGGAAATATCTTCATCAGGCCGACTGCCGCGCTGCATTAGCAGGCCACAACATCCATCAAGTCCAGGCAGTGCAGAAGAAACCATGGCAAGAAATCGATAATGACATACTAGAAAAGAGGAAGGGGATCATCGTAAATTCCTCCCATTGTCCGGCAACTTCCAAGGTTTTCCAAAAGGCCACAAGCTAGCGGAGATCCGATAGCTCATCTACGGTTTACCAAGCTTTCGGAGAAGCCCCAGAAACTCAAGAAGGAAAGCAAAGCAAAAAGGATAGGAGACTTGTCGAGGGGCGTTCATGTCACCAAGTTTACGTAAGACCAATTTATTATTACCTAGGGACGAATAAAGGACGTAGTAATTGGCTTATTTTGATAAATAAATGGCCTAGGTACTGCCCAAATTGTTTGTATTATGACTTTTACCACAAATGTAATTCCTTTTTTTTTTTTTTAATTCTTAATTAAAAAATTTATTTAATTGTGAATTACATAATCATATTAATTTTCTTATTCCAATACAATTTAAAAATTAGAACTCAAAATTTCTAAAATATATATTTAAAATACCATAATCTCTTTAGTGATAACGAAAACTATTATAATCTCTAAGTTTCTAATTATTCTCCACTTTAGTGCGGCAAAATTTATGTCGTGTATAAACTCTGAAATGCGACCATTGAGCACTTTAAAATTTCAAGCACCCTCAAATTTATTACCAATTTAGACCTAAAAATTGGCTATAGGTTAAAACCAAACTAACACTTGCAACGTCCCATGGACATTAAAAGATCATTAAACTGTTAGTCCATCAAAACCAACCAAAGTGAAAAAAATATTTTTTCAAAAACAAAAAGGAAAAAAAAAAGGTCATACAAAAGCTCATTGCTATGAATAACCAACCAATCTTTCCCCTCCTTCAGAACCATGGTGACCACACTGAGTTTGGTAAAACTTCACCAAGTGGGGAGACATGAACATTACTTGGATTTGGAAGGACGATCGTGTGATTGTCAATCTCCTCCACTGTATTTTCCAGAAAGTTAAACTCGGGTGTGGCATCAAAGTTGTTCTCTGCCCCAAAACCAGAATAGAAGTTGCTGCTATCTCCATTATTAGTAACACTGATTGCTAATGGCATCTCAATATTGGAGTTGACATTCTTTGAAGCTCCATAGTTATGTTTTGTCAAAAAAAAAAAAATTGTCAACACCCGCATCAGGAAAACTTACTGTATCGCCAAAAATCTTGCCTGGGCTTGAACTTGAGCCGGCGTTGATCATGCCTTTACTGTCACAACCAACAACTACACTTGTTTTCTCATTCAAATCCGCAATCTTCCTGTCCAATAACTACACATAATCCAGCAAAGAATCACCCGACAGCCCATCAAGCCACGTGGACATGGCGGCGACCAATCGATCAACCTTCCCTTTCACTGCCTTCTCCTTCCTCTTCTCAAGTTTCCTCTTCTTCTCCACCAAGAATTCCAGCAACTTGTATTCCTTCTTACTTCCCTTGTCAACCCCTTTATACAACACTATCAATTTCTTCAACTCCTCTTCGTTCTCCGGCCAAGTGTGGATGCTGCCGTCCGGCGCTTGAATAACCAGCCCCACCGAGACGCTGCAGAGCTGCTGGAGCTGTCGCGCTTTGGCGATCAAAGTCGGTCGTCGCTTCGAGAAACTCGATTCTTCGGTCGCCTTGTCGTTCCTCAGAATCTTTTTCACGAAATTCTCCTTTCTCGGGACTTTGACGCCGAGTTTCTCGCCTTGCCTCTTCCTTTTCTTGGCTTCTTGCCGCAAGTCTTCTTGATTTTCTTGTGAAGTCATGGCTTTCTGCTTGCAATACAAGTAATTGGTGAAAAGTAACAAATTACAATGCACAGTATGGGAACTGGGCATAAACAAAACAACAAAAGAAAGAGCGGATATTTTCTCTAAGTTTCTTGCAGTTTCTCGGCAGGCAAACAAACAGACATTGCTACTTACTACATATGTCGGTATATAATATAAGAGAAAGCGTTAATTCTGAATGGTACCAGAGAAAAAGAGGTGCTGAGTTGATTTTCCTCCCAGAAACGCAAATAGAAAATCTTCAAGAAAATCTGCACGAGTGGTCTCTCGAAATACTATAGGGCGTCTGGGATTTTATGGGTATCTCAAGTCCCAATGGCAAAAATAATTCTATTATTTTAACCTTAATTTATAATGATGACACAAAAAGTAAAATAAACTTAAATTGTGGAGAACAATGTTGACACAAAAAGCTAAACCTACTACACCCATGCATCCTAAAATCAAAAAAAAGATTTTTTCTTTATAATTTACAAAATTATATATATATATATATATATATAAAAGTAGGAATAACTCCATAAACCAAAAACAAATATACATTAATATCATGAAACTAATGAATTATTAAAAAAATATAAATTTAAACATTCTGGTGAACAAAGACAGTGAATTTATATACATAATATAATAAGATTAATAAATTAAATATTAAAATATAAAAATATTAATAAATTAATTATGTTGAGTTAATCACATGATTAGTTCTACCTCATAATTACAAACATTAATAAAAATTAAGAGTTATTGTAATTATAGTTGAAACTCTTCATATATTAGAATGCATCTTCATTTTTACCATCAATAGAACTTAAGTCTTTAAAACTTTAAGTTGCATTTTCACCAAAATAGAGGAGAATTTGATAAAATTTAATTTAATTCATTTCATTTTATCATTTAAATGTATTTCTATTGAATAAAATATTCATCCTCTATTTTTTTTTTCAGTTACTTCAAAAAAAAAAAGAGATTAAAATTAGAATTGAATTATTAAATCGATTGAATTGAATTATGTCCTTATAATTGAATTGAACTAAATTGAATTTAATCAAAAAATTAATACCAAAAAAATCTATTAATAATTCCCATTTACTATTTTACTGCCTCAAATTTTAAATTTCTATAATTTCTCGCTCTCCCTCCCACATTTTCTCTCTCCTATCTACCATCTATTTCTCTCCTTCTTCTCTTTCCCTTTTTTTTCTCTCTTTCCTTATATCTGAAATTCCTCTCATTCTAATCCATGATCATTTTAACATTTAAGATAAACGGTTTTTAGTATTCTTTTCTATTTCATAGTATGATATCATAATATATTTTCTTTTTTTTTTTTTAGAGGGAATCATAATATACTTTTCAATTGAACGAGGTTTTCTAACAATTGATTTATCCGTAATCCTCCAAATTTCTAATATGTAATATGATCCTTGTAATTTATTTATTTTATTATTTTTATGCTTTTAATAAGCCTATACAAACTTAACTTCTAACAGTCTGTGTAACAAAATAGGAAAAGGTACATTTAATATTTTTAAAAAATTTAAGTTGTATTTGATTCCTATACTTACATGAGTCAAATTAACAACAAAGAGACGTTGATTGCACCATAAACCAAATATGTTTCAAAATTTATTATATTTTATGAGTACTGGTGGAATTAGTTTAAAATAGAACATGGGCAAAACACCCAAAAAGATCGGGGGGTTTTATTGAACAAGTGTCTGGTGTTGTCACTTTAATGTTTAAATCAATTTAAAAAAAAAACACATACAAGAAAACCAGGATGAGGAGGAGAGAATGAGTAAAGGTGTACTCAACTGAAACATTATTCGGATGACTATGCAACTATTTAAGTGCCAATGGTAGAGGTCACGGAATCTTATAATATACTAAAACCTCCAGGAGGCAATGGCCTTATAGGCGAACTCAGAGGTCTGTTGGGCTGACCCATATCAAATTTTTTTCCATTTTTAACTGCGATTAAAAATTCTTAAAGAATATCAAATTTTATATTGTTAAAATTCAAAATTTTTTTATAATTTGTGATATTTATAAGTTTCTTTATCTTTGATCTTAAACTTTTAAATAAATGTAAGTGGTTTTAAAGTACCATTGGAGAGAAGCAATTGGCCAGAATATTTACTAAGTGAATTTGTTTAAAGTTTAATTTTGAGGGGGAACAAGATATTAAAAAAAAAAAAAACCAAAGATGGCAAGGAGCCAAGAATCAAAGTAAAATACGAAATGGCCAACGTGGCACAATCCCATGAGAGAGAGAGAGAGAGAGAGTGTGTATGAGAGAGAGAGAGAGAGAAGTTAAAGATGGCGCGAAATGCAACCGTAGTTAGTTAAAGACGGCCTCAATTGACGCAATGCCTTCCATCATCATCAGGTTTCAATTCACAATCCCTAAATTCTCAACTCCTTCAATTTTTATTTAAATTTTCGATTCAACTTTTGTTCTCATTCATTCCTCCAACGAAAAATAAATAAATAAATAAAATTGTGTCATAAATGCTAACAGATCTTTATTGAAAAAAACAAAACAAAACATCAAAGAAACCGAACACTGTTCCCCGTTTCAGGTACCCTTTGAAGTCACAATCACCCCCCCTCCCCTTCAGTTTAGTTCTGTCTGATTTTCCTTTTCTTTTTTTTTAATTAATTTTACTTTAAAAAAAACCCCCCCTTTTTTTTTTAATTAAGGGAGATAATTATAGTAGAAGAAATGTTGGTCAGCGGCCACCGCCGCCGGGCGATATGAACATATCGGCTGATTGCATAGGATTCGTGGGCCAGAAGATCATTTAATTAATGATATAAACGTGAGTTTCTTTCTATTATTATTATTTGTTATTTGTTTAGTTTGATTTCTATGGTAACTACGATTTTGTTGATTTAGTTTCTCCAATTACGTTGATCTAATGGTGATTTAAAAAAAAAAAAAAAAAAGGAAAGATATACTAGTCAGTGGGATTTTGAAGCAAGTTTCGGTATTGACTTTGATTTCTATGAATAAATGAGCCTTCTTTCAATGTATAACAAATTGGTTCCAGTTTCTGAGTGTTGATGGTCATGGGGGCCCTCACGTTGTGTTGTGATAGCCTTTTGATTTATTTTTTCTTGTCACTTCTATGTATAGACGAATTTCATGTATATAAGACAGTTGAAAGTCAGAAATTTATCGCAAATTAGCATATGGGGTAGAGGGCAAAATATATGTTATTAGCTTATTTTGATTAGAAGGGGGATTGAAACTCTTGAACAATACGAGTTTACTGAAAATTTAAGAGGAATTCTTGACTTAGCAAGTGCCTCCTGCTTTGAAGTTAAGCCACCTTGGGTTTCATCGGTTGAGTGTTTGATGATTTTCTGGTGATTTTGCTTATCAGAGATTAGCTTATTGGATGTTTTGGACTTCCAAGGAGCACGTTTTCTTTTCCCAATGGAAGAAACTGTCTCTGTCCTTTTCCCTTTGCCTGTTTTCTCTATTTTTACTTATGCCAGCTTCTAGGACATCAGGTTTATAAATTTGGGGCTTCTGGCATCCCTCTAAACCACCGCTTGGTTTATTTATAGACACCATTATTTTCTGTCTGAATTTAGTTTATGTAAAGGATTGGAAAGCTGAACCAGATCGATGTTTTCAGTTATGGACTTGGAAGATGGGAGCGGAAGCAGTGAGCATTCAGAATCACAACCAGAGATTATTGATGGGAGGGATAATTATGAACCATATCCAAAGCTTCGTGTTCAGATTGCTAGTAGTGATCATTTTGAGGTACGTCCAGAGATAATTGATGAGAGTGGAAGCAGTAAGCATTCGGGTTCACCCTGCAAAGTTGTTGATGGTAGTGATAGCAGCAGGCAAGCAAAATCAACACAAAGCGCACATAGTAATGAAGGTGGTCTACTCTTCCCAGCAGTAAGTCTAGGTTCTTCTTTGTCTCCGCGTTCATCTTCATCAGCTTCATCATTGGAAGATCTCATCCAAGTGAAGACAAAAGAAGTTTTGCACCCTACCATGCACAGCACTTGCTCGGATGGGGCTGATAAGGATACACAACAGAAGTTGAAAGGTCATGACAATGGTATGTCCAGTAACAGCTCTTCAAAATCAAAAGAATCTTTAAATGGTACGCCTGGTCCAACAGGAATATCTCCAGTTTCTGGTATCACTCATGAATCCCGGATTCACATAATGTCACCAACGGAATCCCCGGTATTACAAATTATGGACCGAACTTCTGGATATGACCCTCATAGGATTCCATCGATCATTTTTGACAGACCTATGACTCCAGTGGATTGGAGTACCGCTTCCAACGATTCACTGTTTAGCATTCATGCGGGAAACAACAGTTTTTCTCGTGACAATCCCTTTATGCATGATGATCTGGTCAAGTCTGGAGAACTTACAAAGTCCGGCGAATTGTTGTTCAGCCCACCACCTCCTCTTGGAGCAATGCATAGAGATACTAAATCTTCGATTCCGGCGCTGGAAACAGGCCAACAGACTGTCAAAACTGAGAAGGTTGAAGCAAATGGAGTAGCACAAGTGAACATCAAGGATGCAAACACAGGAGCAGCAGAAAATCCAACTGGGGATAAGAATCCGGCCCTATCTGTGTCCTGGAAATCTTCTGCAACTGCCAGCCATTCTGACGAAAGTAGAGACAGCGTAACTTCTTTTTCTTTTCCAATGTAAGCTATTGTCATTTTCTATCTGCTTTACAATCTTGTATTTGCAGATGCTAGCGATCATACCTATTTACATTTTGCACAAATGCTGATTGAGGAAAAGAATATTCACATAATACAAATACTCTTCAAAACTTTACTCTTTTTTCATTTATCATGTCTTTTACATGTGTGTTGCATCTTAGATGCACGTTACATTTGAAGTATGCACATCTGTATGTTTTCAAAATCTTTTGTTCCATTCAAGGCTTTAGTGCCTCTTCAGATTGAGTGTGTGTGTAGACTGTACATGTATCTATGCCACAGACGTAAATGTATGTTCCCACACCAAGTGCTTTGTCAATGAGGAATGTCCCTTTGTGTGTTGCAGAAGAAAGAAGTGTGAATGGCCATCGTGCTACTGTTCCGATTGTAGCTGCGCATGTTGCTTTTTTAGGTGGCCAAATTGCTCCTTTAAGTGGCTTAGCCACTCCTGTAGGTGGCCAAGATGCCATTGTAGACGGCCAAGCAGCTGCTTTTCTAACTGCAGCTGGGCGTTCTGCTACTGTTGGAACTGTAGCCAAAAAAGATGTTGCCATTCTTCCCCCAAGTATGCCCCTGTCTCTCCATCTCTCTCTATGTCCACGTATGCGTGTCAAACTGTAATGGGAAGCATAATGGCAAGCGGAAAATTGCGTTTTGTCTGCTTGCTGGTGTTGGGCATTAACATGACATCGGACGTTTAAAAGTGCATTTGGTTCATGATCATTTGCATGTCATCGGCATAGCAATGCAATGTGACCATTAGTAGCACCATACATGTTCATCAACCTTATTACATTGTGCAGTTTGGCAGATGGGATGAGAAGTAGCTTCACAAAAACCGGTGATGAGGAGCAGCAATTGCAGCCATCTCCGCCACCAGCTCTACCAGTAAGCAAAAAGTCAGCTTCCTGCTGTTGTATTCATCGGTGTCGTTGCATTTCATGCTGGCCATGGGGTTGTACTAACCACTGTCATTGTTGCTAAAGGCCATGGCTGCTCTACAGCTCTTGAGCCTTCTCCCTGCCAGAAAGGCATGTCTCAACTCATCTGGCTGTTAAAATTCGCGTCGAAGCTGGGGTTGCCTGGAGGGATCGACTGCCATTTTGATCAATTCATTTCAAAATGCAGATGCCATCCATGTGCATTTTCAGCTTTAACGTGACTTAATCAAAATCCATATATTGTTAATCTAGACTAGTCAGGGATTAATTATTGCCACATTTTACTTGCAATTACTGCATGGAACCAAGTTCTTTGCAAGAAAAGCACCAAAGCCTCAGTAAAGAGAATGTTCAAATGATGCTGATGAAATCAGGGAAGAAACCCACTAATCATTCTTCCACGGAGGTTAAGCACATTTGCATCCCTCTGTTGCTCTTTATAGTACTGGAAATTACTTACAAGAATTTTTTCTTTTTTTTTTTTTTTTTTTTTTCTCCTGCAAGATTTGCGACACGGGAAAACGAATGTTGTGAGTATACATCGTCGGGGACCATGGGGGGTCAAATTTGAGTTGACATTTCTTTAGAAATGATTCTATGTTAACAACAGTACATTATATCATTGTAGAGTCGTTTGATTCACATTCACATGGAATTGACAACATAGGTTAATCACAGGACGCTGTCAACTTTTACGCGTTCAAATCTCAAGGACATTTATGTAGTCCAAGCTCTGCCATGATAGTAACTGTGTCTATGTCAAGTTAGGCTATAAAATGATGTAACCAAACTTACACATTATTAAATTAGCTTAGATAGATATGCAAGTGCCACCTTTGAAACTATTGGCATCCCATGTTATTGAAAACCCCTGTTGAATGCGGCTAGATGTAATCTAGGAAGAACATGTTCACAAGTCAGACCAGATAGCTCCTCCCCGTGGTTCAGGTCTGGGTTTTAATATATATACATTAACAAAGAATTTTCTTGCAATTATTTGCGCGAGATATGCCTTTTCTTCCCTTTTTGTTCCTCTCTTTTCTTGGATGGTTGTGAGCCACTCGAATCATTCCATAAGATCTGCATTAATTTAGCCGCAACTGTTACAGAGATGAACAGGGAAATCCTTTTCCCATGATGACGACGATGCTACACCTAAATTTTATCATTTTTCTCTTTTTTCTTGATTATGCGAAAATCGTCAAAATCAAAATGGAAAATGCCACATGCTCTGTGTTTTCCTAAAACCATTGAGGTAATACCTGTACTGAAATGCAGTTCTCGTATATACCAATAGTAATAAGAATAAAAACACATATGATAAACCATGTATATTGAATTCTTACCAAATTGCAAAAATATGCACCCGCGTACAATTGTCCAAGTTTTTAACCTTTTGGTCCCAACGAGCAAATTACACGTCAATTTCCAGCAATGAGCCGTTTTAAGATGTAATTAAAGAGACATTAAGAGAAAATAATTATGTCCCAATTGTATTAATTGTCCAAAAACAAAAAACTAGTCAACTCCCAACAATTAAGGATAGAATAATAGTATGATGAAATTGATAAATGGTCTACCATTACCAAAATTTTCAATGGAGAAAGTCAACGATACCATAATGCAAAGAATATGTGTAACACTGTTAAAATCCCTAATACTATTAGTCTATTAGCCATGTTATCACTTGTCAGTTACCCGCAACACCTCCTGACAATCATGAGAATAAGCAACTGGCATCTATCGCAGTGCCGGTGGCTCGGAATTGGGCTGCAGCGTCTAGTTTGACAGGCACAGGAATTTATTCCCCAAGGAAAAATAACTAATGTATCAATCAGTTTTATGAAACACCGTTAATTTTTCCAACCACCGAACTTTTATTTAGTAGTACTTAGGAGTCATCTTTCAAGAAATGTACCCTCTCTCTCTTTTCTTCTCGAAGAGTAAAAAGAATTTACGAATTAGATACACATACAACCAAACAAATACGCAGAAAGATAAACAAGGGAGAGCAATAAGACCCCGGAGACTTCTCATTCCTCTCTGAGTTTCAATCAGCATTCAACTTACTGAAGTTGGGCATCAATCCTACGAAGCCACTGCTGTACAAACATTTTATCGATGATTATCAGGATAATATTGCCATGAGCTAGGACTAGCCTAGTTAGAGCCAACCCATCTCCAAGATGGGCATAAGCCGGCTAACTCTACCCAATACGCCACTCCAGGAAAGAGAGTCGGCCAATCCTTAGCCCAACAACCAGCTAAGTCGTAACCCAACTCTTCTAATAACCACCTAACCCATTTCGATCTTATGCACCCCTACTCCACACCCCCTGTAGAACACCACCCAATAGCTACAGCAGACCTGTCAAAAGGACAAGCCGAACCAACGTACCCAAGGGCCTAATGGCATGCTCATCCATCCACCCGGGCCAATGGGGGCACGCCCAGGGGCTATAAATACTATAATAGCAACCCTTAATACTAATATTCATTTCCTTCATTCTTAAGAAAATTCATTTGACTTAAGCATCAAAGTACTGAATTTGGGTTACAACCTAGCACTCCACGTCTTTTTTCTTGTCTGGCAAGTCACAGCCTTAGCAACCAAGAACTTCCTCACTAGATAACATTGTAACTTAATCATGGTTGTCGCATAACTACAAGGAATAAGATGGCCCCACAAGCAGCGAGCAAGTTTTTGCATCACGATCTTTCATCTCTAGCAACACACACAAGCTCAATTATCTAGAGAGTAGATATAAAACAAAAGAGAGCTGCTAGTTAGCAGCCACAAAATCATCCAGCTGAAAAACTCTTCTAGAAGAATTTAAAATAAAAAATACTAAAAGTTCTCTTCAAAGAAGTCGGAGGAGAAAAAAAAAGAAAAGAAAAAACAAACTCTATCTCTAACATTCTCTGCAATTTTCCTTTTTCCTAAACATCTCCAGTTTTCTTTTAAGGGTGACATGGATTTCCATGCATTATGAAAATGAATTACCAGAAGTATTTACAACTATATGCCGAAGTGGATGATCAACATCACCACCACCTGCATGCTTGACAAACTCTGCTGGAGAGTGAAAGCTGCCATGGCATATGCACATTATCCTCACCTCCCCTCCCTTGCCATACTTATACAGGATGCCTTCTATTCTTCTACCATTAGGACCATCCCCTTTTGTAAAGACACAAGGCATATCTTCAATAGCGTTTGCCCCAATTTCCCTCCCTTTATTTTCTGAAGAATCAAACTTCCTGGATGGATTTTCCAACTCAGGCCTTGAGGTTCTGTAAACATTTTCATTTGTTTTTGCTCCTGAAGAACCAGCAGCTTCGTGATTACTTTGTTCCTGTATTGACTGGTTGCTTGAAGAGCTTCTAGCTTCACCCACACTACTTGATCCTGTGAACAATGTTGGCAAACAATGAGACCACAAAAAAACTATTCTATTTCTTTATTTGCTCCTTCGCTTGCAGAGAATTCAATATTAACTTTATATAAAACATCAGCAATTTCTTAATAAGTCAATTAGTTTATGCATTCATGAAGTTCAAAACATTCTGATGATAAAAATGAAGAAATAAATAAAACAATAACAGTTGACAAGGAAAGAAAAAGGTATCAGATATGAGCCAAGTAAGGATAAACATGAAAAGTGAAAAGCAGGAATGCTTGTTGACAAAAGAGGCCTAAAGACATTCACCTAAAACAACAATCCACTTCAGGAGTCAAACATAACCCAACTATTGTGGCTGTGGAAACAAAGTCAAGCAATGATACAAGTAATAAGCACTTGAAGGATGCAGACACTCTGAAATGCCTTGTTACCTCCCAAGTGGGAACCAAAATAGCACTCATTACTCTCTTTCAAAACTGAAGCATCATTTCTAGTTGTTCATGTTACTTGATATTTATGCATTTTAAGTGAAGACAATCTACAAGTGTGAAAAACCCACTTAGAAAAATCAAATTATGAATCCTAGATCTAGATATTCAATTGTCACTCTGTATGAAGTTGAAAAAGATACAAGCATTGATGAATCAACATCCTGGCTTAGCTGACAGCTGACGTAATGAGTCTACATGTTAAGGAAAATATCAGATGACGAAGCATGCTAAGCACAACATTGCCTTCCAGAAAGTTAAAGAATTGAGCCAAGGAAAATCTTAGATGCTGGACCATGCTGTAATGTAACATCAAAGAATATAAGCATCTAAAGACCCTTATCAGAAGTAGCTCAATTTTTTGACATAGAATACTTGCACAATGGTGAGAAGTAGCAATCAAGCAAAAAGCTTTTAAACCACCTAACACTGCCATCTAGACAACATCAATGAATTAACTGCAACCAGAAATTATAAAGAGCAAGACACTTGATTTTTGAACTAATTTTATGTTCATGTTGGGGCCATGCATTTCTGAGCAAAGAATGTGAGGAAAGACACTCATCTGGTCTGTTTAAAGAAGGTTTATTCTTTCAACCCCATTAACTATACATCTCATCTGAACAATCCAACGGATGTTTTAAAACTCGGTAGCAAGTTACATGTGATATAAAGAAATGCACAACTCAATACTGTAGAAATATATTTACACAAGGACACACAGAAAACAGAAGAATTCCAACTGCAACAACTGGTGTCAACGAGCCAGTGGAAAACAATAGAGCAAAGAAAAAATTTGGCCCATAATAATGAGGTAAGGTTACATACATTTGACCCTTCACCAAATCTTACAGTATGGGAAACTTGTGCACTAATATGCCCTTTTTTTTATATTAGAGAGTATTAACACATGATCAAATCAAAAAGGACTTTCCTCTGACCACAGAGGGCAGATATTTATCAATAAATTAGAAAACAGTGCTAATAACCATCAAAATGGATCCATCAACCTGCAGTCTTTGCCCAACTTGAGACGCATGCAAGTTTGGTCAAAACCCATAATGGGGTAGCAAGCAGTGCAGAGCTATTCTTCTTAGAACCCTCCTCAACAGCAAGTTTAACCAGTGCATCCAGACATGGGTCACCTCCAAAGCTAGGACATCTAGCATGGCCAAATTTTGGATCACAAAAGATAGAAAGTTGTACATAGTTGCTTAATTGGAACTAACATAGTTAAACAGCCTCCATCTGGAACAGGAATTTCTTAACTCTACTTTTTTTCAATTTCACTAAAATACAAATAGTGTAAGTCAAATGCATTACGCACTGAAAGTTACTTGTCCAGATATATATCCATAGGGCCATTCTCTTGTATGTATTGCTGCATGTCTTCAAGAATAAGAATCTTTTCTAGCTGCATTTGCAGCAAAATTTTTGTTATCTCTGTTACAGATGTAGAGTAATATGGAACCAACAACAAAAGATCCAAGGGCATATGTCAGGATCTATAAAAAACCATGATAAGCTGGACCTTTCAGTTCCCTAAAAAAATAAATTGCCTACTGCCATAAAAAATAAAAAATAATGATGAATAAGTTCCTGACTTAATGCCCAATCAAGTTTACATGAAAAAATCCACCAACTTGGTGAAATGCTAAAGGGTTTCCCAGTCTAAGCATGAAATGTAATTTTTTTTTTTCCCCTCAATTGTGATCGCATTATATTTTTTTTACTTAAGTCAACTGATACACATTGTTAAGTGTCAACTCAACCACTAGACAATGAGGATGCAACTTAAAGAGGTATCCATAATTGTCTCCTTCTATAGTATTGAACATTTCCTTCTTGGTCCGGAAACAGAATAATTCAGGAAATATCTCTAACTCTTCGATGAGAAAGATAATGCTCCAATATATTAACCCACAACCATACAACAAACAACTGGCGTCCTTATTTAATACTCCATCTCAATAGCCCTCAAGACCACTGCCTTGGCCTCCAATTCGTTCCTATTTGTTCAAGGTTTCATGGAAAACACAATAAGCTACTCCCAAACGGTACTGATATAAATTAATTCAATTGGAAATATATCAAGGGAGTCACTAATCACAAACAATGGCAATCTTAAATTCAGTACCCTTCCCCAAAAACCGTATAAAGTACAATTCCAAAACGACCTAAAAGAATAGTAAAGCTAACAACTTGCAAAATGGCACCAACTCTCCAACTAAGATCCAGTAAATTTAATACAAAACTGGAACCTCTTCTAACCGACACGCCAATCACCAAATAAATGACTTGTTTAATAAAGCCCCACAATTCCAAAAGCGTAAGAATAAAGTGAACAATAAGATACATAAAAGGTAGAGATACAAATTTGAGTAAGCTTACTCTCCATTTCTGACAACCCAGAAGAGCTTCCTCCCTGGGACTCTACAGACCCTATAGAGCCTTGCTGCTGCCCAGCCAAACCCTGCAAGTAATTACTGCCCCTATTCACATTCATCGCCCCAATAGCGCCCTGCCTGGCCCATGATGGCGTCCAATTCCCTCTATTAACAAGCAATTCCCTCCTTTCCTCATCCAAATTCAACTCTTCCCTCAAACTGGCATTCAAGTTCTTTTGCTTCTCGCTTCGCCTCCTCTTCGCTTCCATTCTCCTCAAGCTCTGCATTTCCTTCCTTTTCCTCCACTCCTCCTCTGTCTCTGTTGGCAAAGAAGATGTCCTCATGAGGGCAGAATATGATACAGGTGATGTACTGAGTACATCATGCTCCCTCAACAGTGAAATAGAGCCAGCTATTGATGATGCTCGCGTCAGCTTCTTTACTGTCTTGTCGACCCCAAATCTGCCTCCCAGTGACAGGCCCAGATTCAGCTCAATCTCCTCTTTATCCTCCTCTTCACTCGGCGGTGTCTTGTGTTGCTGTGCATCGCTTGACATGAATCTCTGTAACAGATCTCTTGGGTGTCTGTTTATTTCCAAGTAGAGGCCCTCCATTGCTCTGCTACTGCTACTGTTACTCCTGAATCTGTTCTCATTGGCCTCTCCCATAATGGGTCCAAAACCTAAAAGCCAATACAAGTAACAGAGAAAACAAGGAAGTGGTTCAACGGATTAGACAGCAATTTCTTGGACAATGAAACACAACATATTTGAGATGAAGTCTTTGATCTGATTTAGAAAACCCCATGTGTAAAAAAAAATTAAAGAAAGCATTTTTTTTTTCCCTTTTACTTTCACTGTTTGTTTCTTTCAAAGAATCCTCAGGGTTATGCAACATAAGCAAGATACATAATTAAACCCCCAAGTCATCTACTAAATAGCCAAACAGAAACACTTTCGTGATTGGCTATTTTCTGAGTTCTAATGAATTTAAAGGGAAAGAAAAAGAAACCGAATTGAAAATTTTTAGAAAAAAAAGGGAACAGAGGTGCATGCTGAGGAGAGCAAAGAGCCTCTGTGTGTGTGTTGGGGAGGGGGGGTGTGTGGATTATTGATTTGTAGAGAGGGAAAAAAGAGAAACAGAAAAGCAGGTAGAGAGAGAGAACGAGAGAGAGAGAGAGAGAGAGTGGTTTACAGAGATTTAAAAAACAAAAAAGAAATAATTATTTACTGAGTGACGAAAATGCCCTTGTCAAATCGGCTGGAAAAGTACCTCGGAGACAGCAAGTGGCAATTCTCGAGTTCAAGTGGACGACACGTGGATATGACTGACACACACGTTTTTGTTTATTCATTTGTTTTTTTTTTTACTTTGTTTTTTTATAAATATAAATACGCCTGTCCTTTTCGGTTTCCGTTTAGCCAAAACAAGACGGCCTTTTAGGGAGGACGCGTGTTGCGATACAACATAAATCAGACAGACATGGGCCACGTGTCGGTCATTTTAGGCGTCCCCAATTCGCCACGTGGTTGTGACGCCTTGCACCGTTATACGTTGAAAAGATGCGGTGTTTGTTTTAGTCCCCGTATGTCTTGGACTGTGTCTGTGTACCTGATTTGACCCTGGCCCGGCTGGTTTACGGTTCGGGTGGGAGAATAAACCGTCACCTGTCTGCCCCAACGGCTGCCCGGTTCAGCTTAACTGGCAAGCTGCCGTGCGACTCTGGTTTGAGTTCCATCAGATTCAGAACTTAAAAAAATAAATAAATAAAACGCATGCTATTTTTTATCTTTTAAATTATTACTAACTGTTGATTTATTATCTTTTAAATTGTTTGAAAAAGTTGCACGTCACATGCTATATTATTTTAAACTTTACTCAAAAATTTATTAGATGCATCAAGTCACCTAATAAGACTATGCATCCCAAAATTAGTGGACCAAGTACACATTTAAAATTTATCCATTTAATAGAGAGGTTACGAGACTTTTACAATGTAAAATTATTTCTTAAATATCCTAAATTTTAATAAAAAAATAAAAAATATATATATTTTTTTATCATATCACTTACTATACTAACATTAAATGATATAATGTGTTGTGTATTTGTTATTAAAATTTTTCCTCTTTTTTTGCGGGTGATGCACAATCTAAAAATAGAGTACATTTAAATTATTTCTTAAATATCTTAAATTTTAATAAAAAATAAAAAATATATATATTTTTTATCATATCACTTACTATACTAACATTAAATGATATAATGTGTTGTGTATTTGTTATTAAAATTTTTTCTTTTTTTTGCGGGTGATGCACAATCTAAAAATGAGAGTACATTTAAATTATTCTTAAATATCTTAAATTTTAATAAAAAATAAAAAATATATATATTTTTTATCATATCACTTACTATACTAACATTAAATGATATAATGTGTTGTGTATTTGTTATTAAAATGGGTGATGCACAATTTAAAAATGAGAGTACATTTGAAATATAACAGAGTATAATGTTATGGGGTCATTACTTTCTTCCCAAAAAATAACTTATTGGGGTGTGCAGTATACCTGCTTATATGGCCCAAAATCCTCCTATTCCTTGACGATGTGGGATAGGCAGAGCAACCCGTCACAATAAGCTCTCATTAACTGAAAGCTATGCCGGATGAAAATCATAATAAGAACTCTTTAATAGAGAAACAAAGGCTACTGTACCAGAGATTAGTGGCGGGGCCACGTTCGAGTCAATGGGGGCAAATGCCTGAACTCAAAAAATAATTTTGTATGGAATCTAAATGAAATTAAAAAAATTTTGACGTCCACTCAAAATATTTTCTTTTCCCGACTCAAAATTCAGGAGTGCTGAAGTGATTGACCCAAAATACTTTGACTAATAAAATTGTGGGAGTTGTTGTCAATTATGTTTATAACTCCTCTAATAAATTAGTTTATTATATTAAATAAATTTGAAATAATGTGCACATGACTTTAGTTAATTGGTTATAACTAAGTATAATTTGAGTTATAAATAAGTTAGATGAATTTGTTGTTATCATTAAATTTGAAACAAATGAAGTTGTTGAAGTGTATTATATTCAGAATTTGACTAACTCTTATTTATTGGTAAGATAAAATTCTTCGACACGTAATAATTTTTTAAGGAGCAAAGGAAATTTACAATTTTTATCAATATAAATAGATTTTGTGAGAATATGTTTAACCCAACAATAAAACAATTTTTTTTGTAATTACAAAGTCATAAGATACAATTACAAAAAATATCTTTAAAAAAATGTAAGAAAAAAAATAGATGAATATTAAAATAATACGTTTCATGTATTAGGGATGGCCAATAAACACGTTCATTTGAAATTTTTCATAATTAACTCGTAAAAAAAATTTAGTAAAAGGTGATGTTAATAATTTTTATGTTATTATTATTACTAATTACATCTAAACTTGTTTACTGACTAATTTCTAGATTTTTTGTTGCTAGATATAATGAAATTTAAAGATTAATGTCAGAACAAGTGGTCAATGAGCAGAAAACAAACAATTGAAAGAATGAGAGGAGTTATGATAAAAAAATAATTATAATCATTTACATAATTTATCTTTTTTTTTTGTTTTTGGTGTATCTTAAGATTATATACATCAAATTAATAACAAGTTTTCTTAACGTTCCTACATTCATTAAGGCTGATGACATATTATTTTGTCTAATTGACCTAAAAATTTGTCCAAAATAAAGGACGTTGACGTTGCAGGAAAGTTTCGAGTCAACGAGGTAGCGACTTGACGCGGGCAATGGATCGCCGAGGAAGAGAAGTGGTCCCAGAAAAGACCTATTGCACGGGGAATTAACGGTGGGGTCCAATTTTTGCATTGCTCCAATTTTCTATGGCCTTTCCTGGAATATCAAGTGGAAGGAAGCCTGAAAGCCACGTGTTAGAAATCCAGATACTATCCCACGTGTCAATGTGGTGAGGGTCCCCACGCATCAATGAAAACAATCTCTCCTCAATCACTGTGAGGGCGACTTCTCAGATGTGACCAGGAAATTAAGATCAATTAATTATACTAGTTGATCGGTATTAAACCCTATTAATTTTTGTTGTCAAAAAAAAAAAAAAAAAACTCAATTGATTTTGAATAACGTATTGTAATTCACTAGTTTACCTATAAAATTTGTTGTTTATTTAATTTACTCGATGATTTTATATTTCTCTCTCCACCCCTAATATTTTTCTTTTTCAAAGAGTCCATTAATTTGTTTTTAATAAAAATATTAGAAAACTATCAGAAAAATAATTGAGAGAATTAAATGACAGGGAGAAGGTATGCTAAGAGGAGAGAAGGCCAAGCAGCCATGGAAAAGAGAGTTTAAAATTAAGGAGCAATTCTTTTAAAATTTAAGTAAATAATAAATTTATAAATTTAAGATCACATTTACATTAAACTTACTTTTCTTAAAAGTGCCAAGAGCCTTTTAATGTTACCATTCTTCGTATCATACCTCATTCTTCTCTCTTTTTATAATTTGAAAATTCTTAATTACAAAATTTACACTTAAAAACTTAAAAAATGTAGTGCTGATTATGATTTTAGATAAGTTAGATCAATTCTTCTTTTTCATTGAATTTCAACAAGATATAAAAAATACGTACAAAATTAGACACAAACTTATATCATTTAATCATGATCATTAATTATTAAATATAAAAGCATGTCAATATAAACTAATAATAAAAATTATATATTTATGAGTTACTGTATACATTCACGTCTAGTTCTTGTGTCTCCTTACTATTTTTGTTTCTCATTATCCCTTTAACTTATAAGTATAAATTATTTTAACTTATTATTCAATTAAATTTGGAAAAGATATATTATTCCAATAAGTATATCTAATTAAGATATTTATGTTATACTTTCAACATAATAAATTTTTAGAAATTTTTTATAATTGAGTTTTTTTTTTTTTAGCTTTTTATACAAATCCTAAATCATTAATTTTCAATGAAAAAATAATCTATACTAACATTAATAAATTTAAAGTTAAAATTATTTTTATATTATGATCAAATAAAAAATATAATAATGTGAATAACAATTAAAATGAATTAGACTATTAGTTAAATTAGACTCAAATGTTACAGGAAAAAAAATTATAAAATTAAATAATTTAACACCACTAAAATACACTAATATAGAAATATTAATTTCTATTCGATGAAAAAATTTTAATTAGTTGTATTAATTTTATGTATAAAAATTGATAACACGACCATTTCTAAGAATGATAGATGTAGGCGATCAAAACTCCTTTTAAAAATATTCTTTCATCAATTCCAAAGTTCCTCCACTGTTCATAAAAGCCAATTAGAGAACTCAGTTTTAATGTTTGGAGAAAAATAAATAAACCAATCATGGTTCCAGTAATTAGCCAACACCCTGTACTCATTAGTAATTGACTGTCCTACTGGAGTAGGATTTTTAAAAACGATCATCTTGAAAAAATCATTGGTAACCTTCGAAAACTCTTCTTCTTTGTTGAAAGCCTCCTGCTTTGGTCATGATCAATCAGGTTGACAAAATTGTGGTCATTCTGCAATGGAGTAACCGCGTGTGTGAGAAACAATTGCTCATTTACATCGTTTGCAAAAGGGTGAATTTTGTTGGAAAGAAAAAGGTTGTTTCATCGTAAGTGGGGATACCAATCTTGAGTTAAAAAAATAAACAAAAAGGCAAAATTACTCTGCTAAAAACAGACGTAATAAAGCTACGTGCACTTCATTTTTCTTCATCCGCGGGATGATTTTGCTGGGGCACACAAGTGACGTTGACGCGGAGGCTTTTCTTGAGATTCTCGGACACACGTGATGCCACGTGTCGAACTTTTTTATTCCAAAGCCCAACCCAAGTTGGGAAAATCATTTAATAATGTCTACTGCCGATGTTTTCGATTAGGACAGTTGAATTGTAGGCTTAGGTGGCAGCCAGACACATGCATGCATGGATCCAAGATTTTACCGTCTTCTAGCTCGTGGTTTCGGAATGCCATGAAGCCTAAAAGGCATGTTCACGTGTCACATAAAAGCCATCACCCCTGTTCGGTGGCGTTACTAACAACACTGCCAGGAATGTCCAAATCACTGTCGAGACTGTTATTTTAGCCCAGTTACCATTCCTGCCGATTGGCTAGCTTCGGTTCAGTAGCGGTTGAATGTTGTCCAAGTCAGAGCGAAGTGATGGGAAATCCATATGTTAACAATTAACGTTGCGCTCTAATGGCTCAGAAGATCATTTGTTTTTTTATACAACTCCATGTATTGACTTTCGGTCGAGATGTTTTGTAAGACTAAACGTTCATCTTAAACTTGTACCTTGTGACGGGAACGCATAATCCTTCTCATTGGGACTGTACGTTAGTCCCCTATTTTCCCATTTTGCTAACAAGGAAAAAGGGAAAAGAAAATTGATACATTATGTGTCAATATTCTTTGCATGCAAATCCTGATAACAAATAACACGCGGAGACTGTTGGTCAATTACTATTTGCAGGGATCATATCCACAAAAGCTAAGGTTTTGCAAAGGAAAGAATACTATAAACAAGCATCATGGGAGGAACACAAGAAGAGTGTAAATTAATGCCTAGTTAATGACAGATGGTATAGACAGCTTGAGCAGGTACGACAAGCTAAAGGTGACTTGCCTAGGTTCCAGGCACCGAAATTGTTCAGGGTTTGAAAAAATTAAGAATGAGAAATGCCATCAATTAAACATATCTATATATAAGAAAAAATGTATTAGGTTTAATGTTTGAATGGACAAAGCAAGAGAGATTTATACGCTTGTGGTTGTAATGAAGAAATGGGTAACATGCAAAGCTTTAAGACAGAACTCTGTGTATCCTTGGAAAGTCATACGGTAGAATCCCAAATTTAATTGAAATAAAATGCAAACTGAATATAAATTCTCGGAAGCCCTTAAAAAAGAACGGATAGGATGCAAATATAGAATGATAAAACCAGTATTGCATCAGAAATCGATTTAAACAAAACTGCCCCAGAAATATTGGTTTTCTCATAAATTCTTAAAGGAAAAATCAGTTCAAAGAAAAAAAAAGAAAGAAAAAGAAAATCCCTCTCGCAACCCGCTCTACTCTAAACCTGGGTGCAAAATACAAAAGAATAACTCTTATCAATTGCACTGAGAAATAAAATAAAATAAAAAATAAACTTCGGCAATTTGATCAGCTAAATTTTCCTTTTATCTGGAAGTGAAGTGGACGGAAAATAAATGGGGTAAGAAAAAATCCAGTGGGAAAAAACAGCAACCTAGCTCTTCCCACTTTGAGCTTGGGGGACAGCTTGTCGAGGCACCCTTCCTCCCCAATTCTGATAAGCCTTCTGATTACCTTCTCCATTCCGTCCAGTAGTTCCCTGAACTTGATTTGAGAATCCACCTCGATTCTCATTCTCAATTCTCCCATTAGCACGGCCTCCGCCAAAGTTACCACGATTCCTAAAATTTTCATTTCTGAAACCACCCCTTCTTGATGAGTTCTTCCCTCCATCGCCATTCGCTGCAAAGAAAACATCAGCTGTAAATTTTACGTTCATGTTTGTCATGAAGTAAGTAAACAACACATTTTCACAGGAAAAAGTAGGACGGGTATCACCAATGCACAGGGCTCCCTGCTGTCCTTGGAAAAGATAGCAGTGTTCTTAGCAGTTTAACTATAATAATCAATGCATAATTGAAAACAGACCTACTATCATAGCACATAGAAATAACAATTAAAAAGAAAATGATAATAAACTAGAACTTGCCTTTCTTTTCTTCAATATGAGCTTTTCGATTACCGATCATGATGGAAGAAACCTGAAATATCATGATCTTGAAATTCAGAACATTACACGGGACAAGATCTCAATCACTAGAGCTAGTTTCAATACATAATTCAAGAACAGATTCAGTTTCTCAGATGTGTGAAATGAAACTATCAATGTTGATACAATATACTTTGGCTCAAGTAGATAATCAACTGATGATGAGTGAATGACATAAAAATTTTAGTAAATAGAGGACAGAATGTCCTCATCAAATTCCCAGACAAGTAAAACATGACATCTGAGGGTTTGCATATAAACATCAGTTGACCTATATGATTTCTTGACCATCAATCCCTTTTTATAAGTACAACACAGAAAAGAGGCAGACACTGAATTTGATAAGTTTCACAACAATCCAGTTAGTAATAAGGAAAAACGGCCACTACACAAGACAACAAAAAAGGGAATGTAAAAATAGAAAGCATCACAAATACCTTCAGTGCACTCTCCATAGCATCAGCTGATTCAAATTCCACAAAGCCAAAACAATTCTTTTCTTGCTGCACATGAGTTGTGGATAATTAGTATCACATCAAGTAACAAACCATCCACAAAGAGATTGCACACGAATCAAATAGAAGCAAACCTTATAGCTTCTGACTTGAACACCATCACTTTTAATGCGTCCAAACTTCTCAAAAGCCTCTCTTAGCTGCTCCACAGTTGCATTCATAGGTAAATTAGCAACGAAGATGGAGTGCCCCTTAACTGCAATAGGTAAATTGAGAAAAAAAATTATAAGAAAAAAAGAAAGGATAATTAAGAGCTGGAAAAGAAAGTGAAAGAAATAAAAACCTATATAATTGTTGCTCTTTTCTACAGGAGGGCTGCTAACAGGATGCGGGGATGATGCACGTGGTACAGTTGCATGTGTTTGTTGCACAGGTTTGGCAGGCACAATTCGTTGTTGGAATGGCTGCTTCTTAAAATTCAGGGCATTTGCCTGGAGAAGCAACATGTCAGAGATTTCAAATGTCAAGTAATGTTTCTCTTTGGAGACAGGAAAATGAGCTTACGACTGATGCATAAGATTTCTTGGAAGCCTCATCCTGGATATCTGAAGCATCTGTTTCTGAGACAGTTTCAGCACCATTCTGAGTCAGAACAACTGAGGCTGCATGAGCATCATCCTGCTTTGTATGAGGTAAATCGCTAGCAACAAGCTCGTTCTCAACAGGCACATTTTCAGTGTCCAATGGATGACTAGATTCTTCTGCTAGGTTAGTATCCTCCTCCAAAGTGTTGGCTTCATAATTTGGCACAGAGTGATCCACAACCAGACTGAGACCTGGCTCTGCAATAACAAAAGATAATGGCCCTATATAAGAATAAATATCAGCACAGGCAAAAAAAATATAAAACATACCAGGATCTGGGGTCACAGGGGCAGTTGCAGCAGTACTGTCAGCTTCAATAGAGTCAAATTTTTCTGTTTCTTCTTCATCCATATATCTAAAGACATCATTCAAAACAAAAAATTTATCTGCTTGTCGGGTTAACTCTTCTTGTGGGGCTAGAAAAAATATTTGAGTAAATTTTCTTCTAGCCTTTTCCTTTCCAGTTACAAAGCCAGTCACCAACACAAGCACCCCACCCTCACAAGAAGCTTGAGCATCAACAGTCAAGAGCTCAATCATACAATTCTTATAATCTTGTGAGAGTATCAGCTTTTCAATGTCCTACAGCAGAGAACAAGGAATTCAAATTACTCCTCAGTATATGTTAAAGCAAAAAGAAAGTTCCAAAAGGAAAACATTCATCGCCATAGAAAAAGTATCTTCAATGGAAAATGAACACACTAAATGATGAAGGGAAGAAAAATAAACCAACTATAAGAAGAGCACAATTCAGAGCCAACTAACTAAACAATATTGCTGCTCGAATAAGAAGTGTCCAAGTAATATCATGACAGCTGGTAAAGAAAAGCTGCAGCTCATTATAAAAAGCATGGAATAAATTCAGTGCATGCAATTCTTACAGTAAAAAAACAAATCACACTTAAGAGATCAGAACATTTGATTTTTTGTTATCACTTCATTCCTTAGGGTTAAAGAAACCACTACTCATTTGAGAGCTCTGCGTGTCTATGCCTACAACTAGTATTACTGCATGATGATGAAGCAACAGGAGAAAATTTATACCAATAAGGAGAAAATATGAATTTTATTCAACAGAACTTATGACTAAGAAAGCACATTTAAATTTTGTGCCACATAACTTACATCTATGGTTGATGCAGAGGAAAGCAAATTATCAGCGCTTGGCCGGCTAACCACACTTGTATTATGGTAAAACTTGTGCAATAGTTCTGGGGCTTGAGACAGAATAGTATAGTACTGACGCACAAAGGAGTTACCCACCACCTGTGGTCGTTCAATGGCAGATAATTCTGCCTGAGTTCCCATATCTGCCAAAAACATATAACATATGATTGAAGAATGTGTCATACCAAAAGCACAGCACAGATGACCAAAGATAATGCACGGAATCACAGGCAGCTCAAGAAGAAACACACTGTGATGGTACGAATGCAAGGATGCACATTAATTGCAAATAAACACCACATGAGAAATAAGGAAAGGAGTGGCAAAAACCCGATGAATAATTCATGATAAACAACAAAAAGATGTATCAACAACAAAAGTTGATTAACATCATTAAAAAGAGGCCTGTTACTAGACCTGGATGATAAACAGATTATGTTAAGTTGATTTTGTGATTTTAATGAGAACCGAGATATGTATGTCATAAAAATTCATTCAGCGTAATCACAAACAGCCAAGCCAATTATTAGCTGAATTTCAGCTAAGTTTTATACAAAACGAGGAACAAATAGGTTAATCTTGATTGTAATCGAGTATCAGAACCCTAGAGACCAAAAGAGTTAAGGTAAATCCTCAATTCATTTCTTGACAGTCAACCTAAGAATTCAATTTTTTAGAACATTAACAATTTATTGTTTACTAAAAAAAAACCCCCAATTCTCCAAAGTGGGGAAAGCATTGTTTTCAGTTCCACTAATTCCAAACTCTGAACAACCACACAAAGAAGATCTAAATTAGAATAACAACAAAAAATAGGACCCCCCAGAGGACCATGTAAGATAAACAAATATCAAATCAATGATCCAGGAACAAACAAAACCAACTCGTTAAAGTATTAAAGCAATTGAATTCAATCAAAAGACAAGAACTTTACAATCATAAAATCAAGAAACACCAACAAGAAAAACGGAAAAAAAGCTTAGTATGAGAATGGTTTTACCTCGTAGCAATCAGAATCCCTCTCACGGGTGTATGTAAGAGAGAGAGAGAGAGAGGGAACCTGACACTGGGAGCCTAGAATTAGAGAAGAGAAGAAAGAGCCGCAACGCAAAACTCTCCTAAGAGATTTTACAGACTGAGGACTCTTCTTGGGACTTGGGGTTTTTGGGATTCCTTAGTTCGCTTTAGTTGTACGACGCGACTTCTTCTACTGTATCTGTCTCCTTGTTTTGTTGGGCTATACCTACACGTCTACAAGTAAGTAGGTACACATGATTGAAGACAGATGTTAATTTTTTTTTTTTTTTTATAAAAAAATTTTACATTTAAATATATATTCTTACATTTAATTTTAATATTAATAAATTTAAAATATTTAACGTCAAAACTTAAAATTTATTTTTATTCAAAAAATTAGTATCAAGAATTCAAATTTAAGTTGTTATAGAAGACAAGAAAAACACGTCAAAAAATTATTTTTAATATTAAAAATTTTGAATTATACTTTTAATCTGAATTAATTAATTAAAATAATATGGTAACCGTCTCAATTTTGTTCAATGGCTCTGATTGATTCGGTATGTTTTAGTAACTTCAGTTGAATAATAATAATAAAGACAGGACAAGCGTATAAAGGCATAAATGTGTTTAAAACTGTAATTACAATTTAAGAGTTTTAAATTAAAAGTAAATTTATTAATACTTAATGATTCAAAAATTTGCAGTCAAAAAAAGCCCTCCATGGTTTAAACGTGAACAACAGATATTGTTGGGAAATTGGCTGTGAAATTAGAAAATTAAAGGGACTTAGGGCACAATTTGTGTAGCAATTAGATGTCAAATAGGAGATGTAACTCATAATGCTTATATTTTACTAAGAAATACAATCAAGGTGGGTGCTGAGAAGAGAGAGTCTCTAATGTAAATCAACAAATACTTTAATTAGAAAGAATTATCAAAATGAATAGTGAGAGGAGCAAGGGAGAAAGACTTAGGTTAGTTTATGAATATTTAGTTAAAAATGGATTTAAAATAATTAAATCTTATATTTAACTCAATACACGAGAAAATGAAATGACTGATACAACTGGCTGTAATCTGCTGTCAAATTAGAATTATTAATGAGTTTAGGTGCCCCTTGACTTGTCAATGGCTTCTCCATTAAGGAAGAAGCATTTGGGGCATCAAATGTCTTGAGGTTGGAGAAAGCTCTTTAAGGTTAAGGCAGCTAATGGAACATGAACCATTCATTGGGTGCATCGTGGGCAAACCGTAAAAAATGGCCCCGCCAGTCTTTTTCTATCATCTCAGAATTGAATATGATTCGGGCATTCATTTGCAAGCAAAGCTTTGTTCTGTGATTCACAACAACTGGGACTTGGTCAGCAGCTGGACCACAGGACTTCGTTTAAATTCACTCGGCAATATGTGTTTTGATGAATCTAACGGTAGTACACATCATGGCCCATCTAACCCAGTTGGATTTGTAGTGTGAAGGATACTTGACACTCACCCCTTCGAATAATTCACTCTCTTTTTTTTTTTTTTCACTAAATTTATTATTTATTCTTATTTTTATCCCTTAATTTTATTTTTAATTTATTATTATTAAATTATTTAATTTAAATTTAAATTTAATTTAATTATTATATTATTATATTAAATAAAAATTTTTAAATTTTATTTTTTAAAGATAAACAATTAAATTTATTAATTAATATTAAATTTTATTAATTATAATTTTATTATTGATACTAAAATTAAAGAATTTTAAAATATTAATAAATATTTTTTAAAATATTATTTTTTATTAAATAATTATCTATTTTAAAAATAATTTAATTTAAAATATAATTATTTATAATTTTTTTAAAGATTTTAAAAGATATATTTTTATTAATATTTTTGTAAAAATTTAATAAAAACTTATTTCTTTAAAAATTAAAAAAATTTGATAAAAAATTCTTTTTTTTTTTATGATACATGTAAAATATAATATTTTTAAAATTATTAAATTATATTTTAAATTAATTTAATTTTTAAAATAAATTATTAAATTAACAAAATAATAATAACTCTTCTAAAAATATTTGTTGATATTTTTAAATTTTTTAATATTATTATTAAATATAACATTTCAATTTAAAAATTTTAACTCAGTTATATCTATATATTAATAAATTTAATTATATTAAAATATATTTTTTAAAGAATAAATTTGATAAATATTTATTTAATAGAATCATGTAATAATTAATTAAAAATAAAAATAAAATTAAATAATAAAAAAATATAATTTTAATTATAAAAATGTAAATTATCCCTAGAGTCAATATATTAAATTAATTTAAAGCATGTAGAACATTTTGAACTCCTTCATTTGCGGGATCAAGGGTTTCATTGGAAGGAAAAACACACTAATTGGGGAATAGTTTCCCAAATTAAAAAGCGAAGTTGGCTCTCCCAATTTGAGATGGTCTTTAATTGCTTTGTTAGTGTAAACAAAATGTAAATAGAATGAGCCACTGCCAGTACAGATTAATATTGGTCAGTTATCAAAACAAGCTGCCTAGAATCATATTTCTCCTTAAAGTTCGAGGCTTACCCCAAACAACTTCGAACCCACAGCAACGAAAGAGTTGCGCCTCATGCATCTTCAAAACATAACAACGCGATACATCTTTCTTTCTTCCGAAAGACCGTTCGTTGGATAATTTTGATGACCGAACACCTGGGAGTGATTGTCTGGCAAAATCCGAGGGCTTTAGATTCATCCTACCATCGAAGGACTCCGTTATCCAAATACTGTTGAATTCACGGAGACATACTTTGTGTGGGTCAGAGTTGACGAGTCCAAAAATTCAAGCTCAGGCAGAATAATCTTTTTGGCATCCAATATGAGCAAGCGTGGTTGTGACCTAACAATTTTGGACGAAATGTCAGATTGTGAGTGCCGTGCCAGAATGATGAAACAACTTCACTAAGCGGGTCATCGAGCTGAGAGCAATATGCATCTTCTTCTTGAGTTGACCTCCTCCCCTGATACACAAAGAAACAAAGCATTGTTGGAAGTTGACTCCTGTGACTACCCTATAGCTTTCTGTCCTTGATGCATCTCCGCAAGCCTCAAACCTGGAGGATCATGGCAATGTAATTGACCAACAAAGGCAGCTTGAAAAGAGATAGACCAGACTATTCCGACGGTTCCTCCAATTATCCAATTGTACAGAGAGAGAGAGAGAGAGAGAGAACGAATTGAGAGGTTTTGCTTTCATACCGCCTACAAAGAGGAAAAACAGAGAAATGTGCTTGATGCTCATGACCTATTAAAAGCCCACAATATATCCCTATTTCACTACATTCGAACCCATAAAGGTTAATTAGTCGAAGTCATGTGAAATATAAAATACTGGCAAACTCAATACAATAAAAGTCAAACAGGGTCTCTCAATAATACCCAGTAGTTAAAAACTTAAAACTTCTATCATACTCTTCATTTTTCTCACATTGCTCTCTTAATTATTTTCCTTTTTTTTTTTTCTCTCTCAGAAAAGGGGTGGTTAGATACAGTGAAAGGAAACTATAGTAAAACGTTTTTTTTTTTCCTTCAATTTCAGATTTTGAAATCAACTGGCAATTAGTTGTGACCACCCAATTTGTCGTGACCAAAACAACTAAAAAAAAGGCAAAGAATGTGATCAGAGTTTTCAAAAAGAAATTCGAATCAATTATCTAGCTCGACAAAATTGAACACAAACTGTCACAATTTGACGCTACAGCAAAACCCTCTAAATTGGATTACCATCCACTTGCAGCAGTCCAATCATAAGCTTGCAAAGGATCATAACAAGCTAACTCAAAGTTGTGCAACATCCAAAGGAATTAATCAAAATATCCTCCTTCAAATTATGCCCTGCACAAAGCAGCAAATAGATATGTGAACTCTAACTAGTTTCGTACAAAAAAAACTCAAAGATGATTATGAACCAGTAATGCCGTTATTTATACCTATAAATACTATTTTGTTCATCGGATTCTCATCAGTTTTCCATTTGCGAGCTGGAACGATGTCGTATATCTCCCTCACAGCCTGCAGTTTTTCCAAAAGGGGACAGTTCACTCAAGTCAGTATCCAATGGATTAACCAAACCAACTCAGAGTAAAGAAAGAAGCTCCAAATTAGGAAAACAAACCAACAAAAGCAAACTGGAAGGAGGTTCAGAAAGCCAAAGGTGTGACTAAAAAGTTGCAGTGATAACTCAGGCTTTTCAATTAAACCTGGAACTCTAATTGTTGTTGTTGTTGTTGTTTTCCCCCAATTTTAAACTCAATAGCTAATGCACTAATAGGAATTGCACTGGAAAAAACAGACAGTGCAAAGACCAGAACAACAGAATAATAAGTTTCAAATAAAATGGTCACAGCATCAGAAACTAAAAATTTTGCCATCCCATTGATAGATTTTTGCACAGTACCTGCAAAGTATGTAGTTGATCAGAATTTTGAACCCACAAAACCCCCTTGCAGCGGTATATATCAATGCCATCTTTCTTATCCCATAAAATCTCCTCAATCCACAGACGGACCTGTAACATTTCAAATACAAAATTATCAGGGATACAATGGATACAACCACAAAATTTTGCTTAGACAGGAAGGAGTTTGTCCTTCTTGGTACAATTGAAGAGGAAATATGTTATTGTGATTGCATTAGAATGTTCCATCAAATTTTGTCCCAAGTGGCTCATATTAACTAGAATCAGGTTATCCAAATGAAAATACAAAGGAATAAAGGTGTTAAAATCATAAATCAGTAGTTCATTGAAAGCCTCTCTTTGCTACAGACACCACCCCTTCCCAAAAAAACAAAACCAAAAATCAAAGATAAGTACCAAACCCCAAAGTAGATTGTCCAGCCACTAGAAAAGTGGTTCATCAATATCAATGGAATCATTCAGATTAACTACCTTATCAAGATCAACCTGCTTTGACTCGCAAATGCATAAAGTTCGCACACCACCATCATGAATATCTGTGGTAGTTAGAGACCTGCTTTCTTCCAATAGTGCTCCCAAATGAGCTGCATGCTAGCAGCCAAACATGGGAAAATTCAAGTAAATGTCCACTCAACCAAAGATCAATATAAATTAAAGCAATGCACTGCTACAATATGTGCAAACTTCAGCTTGACTTACTGTAGCATCATATGCTTGGCAGTTCAATATCTTCGATAAGTCAACTTGACAACGAGTGGAACGAATGATGTTGGCAATGGAATTAATATTGCGTATTTCCTTTTCTAGTTCCTTCAAAGCCCCTTCAGGACCCTCTGAAGAAACCAAATCAACCTTGTTAAGAATGACAATGTCCTACAAAAAACAGCAACACATTTAAGTCACTGGATTTCCAACACATCATTACTAACGAAATCAACAGAAATTCCATGGAAACAAAGGCAAATATAAGATTCATGCACCTAAAAGAAATGCATAACATAAACAAGTAGATACACGAACATGTACATGCAGATCTGCCCAGGAACATGCTTTGTAAACATAGAATTTTATTAAATCACTAAAGGTTATGAATCGAGAACAAAATCAGAATTACGGCAAATGCAATTTGGAGAAATGCTTCAGGAAATGCAGATGAGCTCTGACACTTCTCCAGCTGAAAATGAAGATTTTTGGCATCTGCAACCTATATAATAAACACATTATACAAACATAAGTCACCGACTCTAAAAATAATAGCACCTTCAAAATTACATAGCAAGTCACATCCAGAAAAATCATCTGAAGCAAGAAAATTACAAGTTAAACATAAAGAAATGATCAATTATTTTGAACCAAAAATTGAAAGGAGAAAGATTATACCATTCATTTGATAGACACAATCTTTGCTTAAGATCAGTGTCAATGACTTCCCAATGTAGTAACAAAGAGAGGGGGAAAAAAAAGGAAAGATATCCTATTTTGCCATGCTTAGCTGATACGCAAAATGAGGAAAATGCCAAAAATTAAAAAAAAAAAAATCATAATTCTCATATTCCCTACAAACAGGAGGAAATTTTAGTCAATTCACTCAAAGGGACATTAAAGATCAGTGTAATGTCCCTCATAAAAAGAAGCTTGCGCTTTGATAACCACATGCATGTACTTGTGAGGCAACATGATGATTGTCAATGGTGGAGGTTTTTCCCAGATATCCAAACAAAGATCGAATTCTATTTTTTCATGTCTCCTTCATCAATTTTTTCCTCTTGGTTCTTTCTAGGTATTAAACAAAGCATGGGATTCCAGTTAGCTTAAGTATGATCTGACAACAGATTATATAAAATCCTCAATCTCTCAGTTCTTGGAGCCTTATCTCATTCTCCATCTTAAATCTAGTTTGTCCTCTGAATAGTAAAAGGTGAATTAATTACTAAAGAGAATGATCAAAACATGAGTGACTAGGATCCAGTAAAAAAAGGTTACAGATGAACTTATAACATTCTGATTCAAGAAAAATATGACACTTACTGTTATTATAGAATCCAACTTGATGACAGATTCCAGCTGATCATCCAGCCAAAGAACGGAAGCAAGAGGAGCAGGATTGGCTAATCCTGTCGTCTCAATTAATATATGATCTAGTCTACAGAAAACAGATACATAGTTGACAAAATATCAATTTTTTGAACAAGATTAGAACATTGAATAAGTGAGAAATTTTGCTTCAAATTATAAAATTTTAACCGTGTTGGCTCCTTAATAATGCTATAGGAACAAGAAGAATAAAGCAATTGTGGCAGATAAACTTAGGCATGCAAAAGAAGTTGGCACATAAGAGAACTAGTGTAGCCCATTCCTTATCACTACCTCTCAATGTGTAAGATAACTGTACACAAATGAGAGAGAGAGAGAGAGGGGGGGGAGATTACCTTTCCTTCATGCATACAAGCTGCTCGAGTGCTTGAACTAAACTATGCTTGACAGTGCAGCATATACACCCATTGGCCAACTCAACCCATTCCTCAACAAGGGCACCACCTTCTCCTTCATTTATCATTGCCCTCTCAACTCCAATCTCTTCACCAAATTCATTCAAAATGACAGCAATCCTCTTTCCATGTTGAGAATTCAAGATGTAGTTAACCAGCTAAACCCAGAAAACACCCAAATGAATTAGCAATTAGGCACAAAACACAAAACCACATCCCAAAAAGAAGAGACAATAACAAAGAAAATCCAATTTCATTCCTTGCAAAAAGACTTCAAATCTAGCGCTCCAAAAAGAAAAACTTCTTTGAATAAGAAGGCAAATTGGTTTTGGAGATAGGTGGGGGATGATATGAAAGAGTGCCTCACAGTGGATTTGCCAGAACCCAGATAGCCAGTGATGACGGTGACCCCAACCACTGTGTCGTCACTTCCAGGAAGCTTTGAATCCGATTGGGTGCCAGAGTTTGACTTTTGCATGTCAATTTCAATGGCAATTGGTGCCTCATCCTCTTCATTCTCCATTTTTCAAGCTAACATCGAACATGTGACTGTTCAATGGCGCATAGGTAAAGAAGAAACACACCATGATGGTAAGAAGGTAAGGATGCGCATTAATTGCAAATAAACACCACATGACAAATAGGGAAAGGAGTGCCAAAAACAGGATGAATAATTCATAATAAAAAATGCATGGATGTATCAACAACGAAAGTTGATTAACATCATTAAACAGAGGTTTCAGATTATGCTAAGTTGATTTTGTCACATTAATGATATCCTTTAAGAAAACCGAGACATGTCTATCATAAAAATTCATTCAGGATTATCACAAACAGCTAAGCCACTTATTAGCTAAATTTCAGTTAAGTTTTATCCAAAATGAGGAGCAAATAGGTTAATCTTGATTGCAATCGAGTATCAAGGATCAAAACCCTAGAGACCAAAAGAGTTAAAAGTAAATACTCAACTCAATTTTTTAGAACATTAACAATTTATTGTTTACTAAAACTTAAAAAAATAAAATAAAATAAAATAAAATAAACACAATTCTCCAAAGTGGGGGCAAGCATTGTTTTCAGTTCCAATAATTCCAAACTCTGAACAACCACACAAAGAATATCTAACTAAATTACAACGGCAATAAAAAATAGAACCCACCCCCCCCCCCAAAAAAAATCAAATCAATGAGTCAGGAACAAACAAGACCAACTCGTCAAAGCATTAAAGCAATTGAATTCAATCAAAAGACAAAAACTTTACGATCATAAAATCAAGAAACACAAAAAAAAAAAAAAAAAGAGCTTAGTGTAAGAATGCTTTGATCTCGTAGCAATCAGAATTTCTCTCACGCGTGAGAGAGAGATAGAGATAGAGATAGAGAGAGAGATAGAGATAGAAAGAGAGAGGACCTGACACTGTGAGACTAAAGTTACACAAGAGAAGAAACAGCCGCAACGCAACACTCTCCTGATAGATTTTACAGGAGGAAGACTCTTCTCGGGACTTGGGGTTTTTGGGATCCCTTAGTTCGCTTTGGTCGTACTTCATTTTAAAAATGTGTTTGGAATTATAATTACAGTTTAAAATTCAAGTGTTTTAAGTTAAATGTAAATTTATTAATATTTAATGATTCTAAAATTTGTGGTTGGCGGAAGCGCTCAACGATTTGAATGCGATGTAACTTATTATGCTTGGTAAATTAATAAAATAGGTGTTGTTGATAAAAATAAAAAACAGCAATTTGGGACAGAAATTATTTTATTTTTGACAAAAACTAAGTTGGTCACGAGGTCTCTAACTCTATTTCTTCTTCTTCTTCTTCTTTTTAATAATTTTTTTTTTTATTTTTTTATTTAAGATATGAAAGTTCACATTCTACAATGACCACCTCCGCTACAAAGTAAAAGGTTGGTTAAGAATGATAATCAAAGTAGATGATGAGAAAAAAAGGGCTTAAAGTAAATCTACAAATTCTCTAACAAAAAAGAGCAATCCAAGTGAATGACTAGAGGAGGGAGAGAAAAACTTAAACTAGTCTAAAAATACTTAGTTAAAAAGAGTTTAAAATAATTAAATTTTATATTTAATTTAGTATACAATAAAATAAAATTACCAGCAAGCCATGGTAAAGTGGATAGGAAGCCAATGGAATCAGCAGTTAAATTAGAGCGGTTAAAATAAGTTTAGTTGCTCCTAGACGTATCCAATAAGGCAGAAGTATTCGGAGCATCAAAGCCTCGGCCGATTGATATTTTGGGTTGGGGAAGCTCTTAAGGCCGAGGCGTACTGCTAGCGGCCTATAATGAGGCACCACGAAGGCAACTAATGGACCATTACACATTCATTGGGTGGATCATTAAATTAATTAACTTTAATTTTATATTAATTTAATCCTTATATTATTTTATTAAATAAAATATTTATTATCTAAAAAATATATTTTTATATAATTAAATTTATTAATTAATATTTCAAAAAAAATATTAAAATTGAGTTAAAAAAAAAACCTTTGACAAGTATCTTATTGGTTTAATAATCTATTTACTTGAAAATGACTCAATATAAAAACATCACACCTCACCGCAATATTTAGTGTGCTATTTTTTTTCTATATATTTTTTTAAATTATAAGCGTATATTTTTATTAATATCTATATAATTTTTTAACAATAATTTAAAATTAAATAAAAAATTTATTTTTTAAAAATAAAAAAAAAAAAGAGAAAAAACTTTTTATCTTTTGTATTGTGTGTGATACATTAAATATCGGATAATGTGTAAAAAAATCTTACTCTTTTAGTCATTTTTTTTAGTTTTTTATATTTTTAAATTCATACTTTAAATTACTCAGTATCACACTAATCTAATACATATTTGTAGAATTTATTATTTTTCTTTAAAAAAAAAAATTTATACTCATAAATTAAAATTATTTTTTTTCTTTTTAGAGATTTTTCTTAAAATACAAGTAAAAAATACACATTTTAATAGATATAATTAACTCAAATATTGTGCAGGTCTATTACTAATGTAAGTATACATTCAAAGTTGAGAGAAATTTGATTAAATTTATGTGATCACATTTACTTAATTTTATTATATATAAATATTTAATTTTAATTTTGATTTTTTTAATTAATTTTTACTAATTATACTATTTGATATTAATTTAATAATTAATTTATAATATTTATAATATTTTAATATGTGTATTTGATTTATTTAATTATATTTTAATATATTTTATAATTTATTCAATTCATATTAATAATATTTTAGATATATATTTAAAATTTACACAACAAAATACTCATAATTAAAAAAAAAATAAAAATAATTTCTTTAAAAAAAGAAAAATAATCTTAAATTTCTCTATTTTGTTTTTTAAGAGTTGAAAAAATATTTTAAATTTAATTTTTTTTCTTAAAAATAAAAAATTCATATTTTAAGTATTTTGTTTATTTTTTAAAAATAAAAAAATATTCCAAATTTTATTTTTTAAAAAATAAAAAAATTTCATAATTCAATTCTTTTTTGAATTTTTTATTTAAAAAAACACCAATAAAAATACATTTTTTAATAAATATGATAAATTTATACATCATACAAATTTAATATTAGTCAACTATAAAAAAAAACATAAATCGATTGATTATTACTAAAACATGGTTCAATAAATTTCAAGAGCTTGAAATTATAGTAAACCATTAAGACTAGCAATTGGTTTTAATTTTTTTCTTTATTTCCTTCAGTTCACTTGCTTTACTCGTTCCTTTTTTTGTTTTCTCCCTTTCCTTTAGCCCACTTACTCAACTCAAACCTGCCTCAATTTCATGCTTCAGATGTTGTATAACTTTCTCTTTTAGGTACAAGTTTAGTCTGATCCACCAAGTCCAATCTCTGAGTTGTCATACCATTTACAAGGGTCCTTTTCGTTCTTTGAATAATTTTGATTCTTCTTTAAGTTGTGCTTATTATTTGGCCAAATCTAACTTAACTTAAAGAGAGTTTGATTCTGACAGAATCTCATAAAATGTGTTTCCATGCTGCTTTTTGCTTATGTTGTGCCTTTATGTCTGAAACTTTTATCCCTTTTGCAATTTTTCAATTTGTTCAGCTGAGTTTTCAAAACTTCAGGTGATATTGATTCAAAGAAATATGTACCGTCCGAGCAATGCGTGGGTTCAATCCTAACATCAAACTCTATAACCCTTTAAACGTACTATATTTCGAATTGATAACTAAAAACTAAGCAAGATGACTACGACTTAAGTGTATAAACTCCACTGCTCTAATACATTCATTTTGTGTTACACATCTATCTAAAGAAACAGAAGATTAGAATTTAATGTTTTTGACAAAAATTGAACCCGAGGCTTTGGTGCAACAAAAATGGCGGGAGACTCTCGAGTGTATAAGAACTCTCCTTATAATGTCCATGCGATGTTATACATCACAACGTCCACCAAATTAACTTGCGCATTCTATTTTCATGAGTTGAAAAGTTCCTCCTTTTGACCAACAATAAGGTTTCGTCTACAACTTTCAAGTTTGGAGATTAAGTTGTAATATTAAAAAAGGGTTTCATTAATTAATCTTAGTAGTCAATTTGCAACTTTAAAAATGAAATTATATTCTATTAATAGACTATTAAGTAAAATTTTAAATATATTAAATCAAAATATTTAAAAATTTAAAGTTCAATTAAAATTAAATTAAAAATTATTTAATATTAAATATATAAATATTTTAATATATATATATATAAATATTGATAGATAGAATATAATTATATATAAAATATAAATATTATATTATATTATTTAAATAATTTAATTATATATATGTTTAATAAATTTAAAAATTATTTGAGTATAATATATTTATAAATATAAATAATTTAAATTAAATAAATTTAATATAAATATAATATAATTTATATATTATTATTATATATATATACACGTTAAAAAATAAAATATTTTTATATAAATAAAATAATTTAAATTTAAAAATAAATATTAATATAATATAAAATATAATTTTATATATTTTTAAAAAATATAAATAAATATATTATATAAATATTTTTTTAAAAAATTTATGATTAATAATTTAAAAAAATTATAAACATAATATAATTTTTATTTTTAATAAAATAAAAATATAAAAAAAATCACGTTACTACTCATGATTTAGTGACAAAAATTATTATATATATCTTATATAGTTAACATTTGATATTTATTATTTTTTCTAATTTTTTATAAATTTTTTAAGGTATTTAAACAAAAAAAAGTCTAATAAACCGATTCATTAGTTGAATCACTTCTATTTAGAATCAAAAAATTTTTAAAGTAAACCAGATGAGACCAAAATTTAATTTTTAATTTTATTAATTTGAGTATTCAATATAATTTTAAAAACATTAATATCAAAAAGCAAAATGGGATAAGGCAAATATTTGCTAAAGCTTCCTATCGTCAGAAATGTGTGCGTTGAATGCTTTCGTGTTATGAATTTTTACGTAATTAATAGCCCTGGGTGGTGACAAACTAGAGGTAATTAACAATACATAGATGAACTCGTCATGGTACATTTGCTTCGAAGCTAAAGCAATGTCGCATTAGAATAATGCAAAGTCCATTTATACATGGAACCTGGACAAGGTATAAGACAAAATCACACTCGGCAATGCGAGCGTTTTAGAACAAGTTGACAAGATATTATGTATCTTGATATCTGCCTCTCGATAAAAATATACATACATTTTAAAAAAACAAATCAAGAAATAGGGTTATCTATCTTGATGTAGTGCAAACTCCCACGACATTCAATTTCCAATTAATTAATTAATCAATGAAAGCAAAGGAGCATTTGATTACACCTCATAGATGAAATGTTACTTTTGCGTAAGAAGCCAGGATTTGTAGGCATTAGTCCTAACTTAAGAATTCAAAGCCCTTGATGGACTCTTATCTATTTTTATCCTTGTTTATACAGAATTTAAAAGTTGCATGTGGTTTCATGCAATCTAGAGCGTTAGAATTAGTCAATACTTGAATCTGAACCTTGTGATGAAATTCATGAACTTAATGAGGCAAATGATAGGAGAGAGGTTGATGGACAATACCAAACTAATAATAATAATAATAATAATAATAATAATAATAATAATAATAATAATAATAGTAATAACAACTGCAAGGCATGAAAGTCAACTGCATCTTGGACCGTGCTTTCTTTCTCAGTCCTATACTTCCGCTCTAAATAATAACTTAATAAGAACACGTTGTGGGTCTATGGTGGATTTCTAGGCAGCCTAATCTTGCAATGATCCCCTTGTAGTGGATTACAAAATGGGAGCCTACCCGCTTTTTTTTTTTTTTTTTTTGCGTTTACAGGTGCAAAAACGATTATTTGGTCAGATACCATATATGACTTATCTCTTTAGTGGGGTATCAACAAATTTAACTGCAAAACCCTAGGAATTTGTAGTTCAACCGAGAGGAATAGGATGGCATTAAAATGTAATTAATATCCTACGATTGTCGTATATACTGCTTAATTCCTTACTAGAAGTTAATTTTCGTTTATTTCTTGCTTAAATTCTAATTTCCAAAAGATGAATAAACAAAAATGTTAAGCAATAGCACAGATAATGTGACAATGTGTGTAATATCAATTATGATTATGCATTCCCTCTCCAAAAAGAAAAAAAAAAAAGGATTATGCATTTGACTGGGGTGCATGCAGTCCCAACTAATTAATAAATTTTACGTTTTTTCCTTTAAATTAGAATTCAAGAATTCAAAAATAAAAATTAAAATTCTTCACCAATATAACATTTCATAAACAACACATAGCCATTTTATACTGCACTCAAAAGTGATATTATAGTAATATAAATTTATAAGGTTCATCTGTAGTTGAGATTACCGTATATGCCCTTTCAAAATAACAATAAAATTTTTTTCAAAAACAATTTCTTACACAAATTGATTTTCAAGACTTAATATTGACTCTGCATGTACGTTTCATTGATCTCCTTTATTTACCATTGCTTACAAAAAATTTAAAAACCAACACAGATTCAAATTTAAATTTTGTTTCGCATATAAACTGAACACATAATTAATTAATAACGTATGAAACTCAATACATGTGGAATTTCAATAAGGAAAATACTTGTTTGCCCCTGTGCCAGAAATGATGAACTTTATTTATTGACTTTGTGTGAGCCTCATACGCTAAGCACCGCAAAATCAAAGGCTTCCATGATTTCCAGCATGGCCCAAGATAAGTAGATGTCACATTGATCTTTTACGTCAAGAAAATATTTTATTTAAAAATTTAAATTAAAAATATAATTAAATTAAAAATAAAATTATTTAATTATAAAAGTTTTAATATTATATTAAGAAATTAATTTATTTAAAAATTTATTTTTTAAAATAAAATTTAAAATATAAATGATTGCTGCGCTAACAGACAAGGTACAACTCACTCTTGTCCAATTTAGGGCTACTGTAAAGATTCTAAACAGTATGGGCACAAATGGGAAAGAGGTCCCCACGCGCTTGCATTTGTCTGCACCGCAATCTACCGGCGACACCAAAATATTGGCCACTACTAGTAAGAGTGGAGTCAGATCAAAATCACGAGAGCATTTCAAACCAAATTCCTGAAAATCACTAACTTAATAGCTCGTCTCCCTATACAATACAAATTTAAAGTAATTTTTATTAATGAGACTGTGAGAGTTCATTTATATTATTATTTTTTTTATTTTTAGACTAAAAGGAAAAAAGAAAAACTGTGTTAATAGCATGCATACCCAGAAAACAACAAAAGCAATTCTGACAAAAAAAAAAAAAAAAAAACAATAACAACAATAATTGTATATAAGCAAAAGCAAAAACTAAGCAAGAGAAGGAGAATCTTGAAAGCAATCCAATGTGTGTGCGTTTCCTTTTACTTGTTTTTTTTTTAAAAAAAAAAAAAATAAATTGGGTGCTATTGATTTAAACGTGTGAACTGGCAAGCTTTGAATTCCAATTTGCCACCCCACCATGGCACCACTCCATCAACATGACAACAGCTCTCTGTTTTTTTTTTGAATTTTTTCTTTGTGACTTTTCCACCACCCCCATAATCCAACTGTCCTCCAGCCAATTTCCGTTTTCTATAAAATCCAATCAAAACTTAGAAGATCATAAAGCACAAAGATTCATTATTTTACTCGTGTGCTTCATTGCTTGTTGCCAATTCAACACACATACGTACCTTTTATTCCCCACGTCTCAAGATACACAATTCCTTTCCTTTCCATGTCCAATTCATAAGGTCTTCTTTTCGGACTCAAATTGAAAATCTCTCTCTCTCTCTCTCTCTCTCTCTCTCTCTCTCTCTCTCAATATTGTGAGATATTGCAAACCCGGTTCTGTATTCATCAATGGAAGTTAAAAACATGTTGCCGAGAAAAGGCAATGTTGCCCTGGTTGTACTACTAGTTATGGTGGTTTTCCAGACTCAGACATGCCATTCACAGATAAGTAGAGCAAGCTTTCCAGAAGGCTTTGTCTTTGGGACAGCCTCGTCTGCTTTCCAGGTTTGTGCCATTCCTTGGTTAAGATTAATGTTACCATCCATATTCATTTACCATTTTATATGCCATTTCAACCTGGAGATCATCGTCAAGACGCTTCATTTCTTTCAAACTAGAATACCCATTCGTCCTTCTTTTTATTTTAATGGTAATTCACTGTGTTCACGTGACACGGTATCCATGCTGATCAAGCTTGCGTTGGTTTCCATCCTTGTCTGCCAGTGTAACTCTTTCTGATATATATATATATATATATATATATAAATATAATAAGTTAAATATAAAATCGCATAAACTTAATTAATTATTGCCGCCCACTGTTTCCTCTGCGCTTTGTCATCCAAGGAGATCAACAAGCACATTCATCGAGATTCATTAAACATTAAGATTGGGTCGTTTTTAATTATTTTCCTTTTTTTTTTTCTTTTTTTGGGGTTCAGTTCTTGTAATTGGCCACCGCACTCATCGAGGAACGTGCACAACAATCATGGGGTAGATCTAGTTAAAAAACCGCATTCCTTTGGTTTCTCAGAACCAACTCCTTATTTTTCGTGTTCCCGTTATTTTATGTGCTGACTAAACCAAAACCTTTTTTTTTTTTAATCAATTATACGATACATAGTTAATTATTCAACTTCTTACATCAAATGAACATACCTGAGGGCTTTTTTTTTTTTTTTGTGGGATGGGGGGGGGGGGAGACTATGAGGTGTGGTCATTCAATTTTTTGGATTCGGTTTTAATTTCTAGAGTTTCTTTTTTTTTTTTTTTTTTTTTGTGGGGGAGACTATGAGGAGTAGTCATTCAATTTTTTGGATTTGGTTTTAATTTCTGGTGCTATCGACGTTAAAAAAGAAAAATTGAAAGGGGTAAGATGGGACCCTTACGTGTGACTGAGAATTATTAGCCGAGATTTTATGTAAATTGGTGGATATATGTACACATGCACTTGATCCCACAAGATGCAATCAACATAATTGTAGTATCCTTTGTTTTGGTTTGGGTTTTATGAAGTTTTAATCATGTCAATCTCGTCGCAGATATTTAATAAAAGCATTTTTTTTTTCTAAATCTTGGCCTTTTTCTTTTAAGAAAAATTCGAACCTTGCTTTTGTGAGGATCTGAAGGCTTCACACGTAGCCAGTAGCCATGCTCTTGTTTTCATTTTGTAATGGAGAATGAATACTGGATAATTTTCAATGATTTATATTTAATAACATTGTAACTCGTAGCATGAAAGTCATTAGTCCCATCTTATATTTTTAGTAATGTAATATGAAAAACATTCTAATGACTGACAAAGTGATACAAATTTTAGTTCGGATTAGACCAATAAGGTCTCATTTAAAATCAATTCCTAGTGATATATTATTTATTTATCACCACAGTAACTTTAACTTCTCTTACTAAATTTTGAGATTTCAATTAAAATAAATTTAGTTGACCAAAAGTATATTAAATAATCAGATAAAGCCTACCTATACTTATTAGTGCGGCCATCAATGTGAAAAATATAAAACATGTAAACTGAAACTTTTTTTCGGTAGAATAAAATGAACTTGGGCAAAATTTAGAAAATAGATTTTTGGGATTACGAAAATCAGGGAGACACTTGCTATAATTGTGTGTGTAATGGGTTTTGAAGGTAAGATTGTGAGCTATTGATGATCGCAAGGATTGTTTAGAACAGTGAATTGATAAACACACCAAGTGAGCTGTTTTCCGTCATGAGCTGCCATGGGCGACCAAGACGGGCCAGAATGCCCCATAATCATTTCAATTTATTCTGTTTTTAGTAGATTTTATTATGGTAAACTTGTTTGATAATTGAAGTTGGCTAGAACTGAAATTTACTTATGGCCCTGTAATATTTTTCTTTGCAGTACGAAGGAGCAGTGAAAGAGGATGGAAGGGGACCAAGTATTTGGGATACTTATTCACATACTTTTGGTAACCTTTCTTATTTCTGGGTCCATACTTTTTCTAAGTATGTACATGCAAGCTAAATGATTTGATATGTATCAAAAAGAAAAACAAATGATTTGATCAGTACATGGGAATAACTGATTTTCCATTTTTTGCAATCTAATCCGTCACTAAAACAAAATTACAAAATAACAATCATTGAATGTCATGGCGGAACAATTGATGATTACTTGATAATTTAGTCCATTAAGTAATAAAACAAATAGGATAACAATTATCATCTTACATCAGCAAAACAGAAGACGCGGGAGTATCTAGAGATGAGAGCATTACAATTTTGATGTGTTTGTTTGTTGACCAATAGGATGCACTTTCTTGCAGGCAAGATACTTGATTTCAGTAATGCTGATGTCGCCGTGGATCAATATCACCGTTTTAATGTATGTCTTTTCAATCCTGCCATCCTGCCGTTCAACCAGCCAATTTACTCCTAACGGCTATTGTACATCATGGCGGTGCCAATTATGTCTTTTATAAAATTTTTACTTGACGTAATATTGTGTGATTGACTGGAAGCAGGAGGATATAGGACTAATGAAGGACATGGGCATGGATGCCTACAGATTTTCGATTTCCTGGACTCGAATATATCCTAGTAAGTCTACTGTATACAGTCTTGCTGGCTTATTGAAAGCAAACATTAAAATACCCTGGTTTTATTGGTTTATGTATTGACAAGGATTAGACTCTTTGCCTTTTGGCACAAGGAAAATAATGCTGTTAGAATAAATTCTCTCTAGCACAAGGCGTGTTAAGAAATAGTAAATGTTGCTTTTCGTGCAAAGGGTAAGGGGGCAAGAAAATCTTGCTTCAAGAAATCATCTAGCTATTCGTCCCCCATGTACACAGATGGAACAGGCAAAATCAATCGGGGAGGAATTGATCATTACAACAAGGTCATCGATGCTTTATTAGCTCAAGGTATCCTTTCAATTTTTATAATTCAGGTGAAGACATTGACGTAAAACCAAGCTCCCAATAGTCGTTTCTCTCTAAAAAGAACCTTCGTGTATTACGCAGGAATTAAGCCATATGTGACCCTGTATCATTGGGACCTTCCGCAAGCATTGTTCGATAAGTACAATGGATGGCTTAGTTCCCAGATAATGTGAAAATCATTTCTTACATTTTTCTATCCATTACATTTAGAAAATGTTTCTCACGACACATTTTACTGTTGGACAAAGACACATCTCTGAATAATAACAAGTAAATGCATTTATGATTTTACTGACATCTGAGCTCTGTATTTTTATAGAAACGACTTTGCAGCATATGCGGAGACTTGCTTTCAGAATTTTGGTGACAGGGTGAAGCAATGGATTGTGTTCAATGAGCCTCACACGTTTGCTGTACAAGGCTATGATTCAGGTCTCCATGCTCCAGGTCGATGCTCGATACGCCTCTTGTGCAGGAAGGGAAACGGAGGGACTGAACCTTACACAGTTGCCCACAACACACTTCTTTCTTATGCTACTGTGGCGGACATTTACAGGAGAAAGTACAAGGTAAACCGCTTGCACTTTCTAAATTTCTCTTTATCAGTAGACAGAAGAACAAAATTGTCCCTTCCATTTGATCTGATCAGAAGTAGGGCTGAAGATTTTTAAACTAGAAAATTTTCAAAATATAAATTTTTAGTCTAATTAATTTGTACTAAAGAGCAAACGATAAAGTTATTTTAGTCTGATTTAAAAATCATATTTTATAATTATAAAGTCAAAAACAAAGATAAAATCAGATATATCTAACTCGTTGCAAACCCTATAATCTGGTAGCTTGTGACTCCATAGTTGATGTGCAGTAGAGCATGTGAATCTGAGTATCTGCAAGTCTATCTACTCGAGCTTAATTGTGCTGTAATATGTTTGACTACAACTACAAGTAATATCGTACAGGCACAACAAGGTGGATCACTTGGCATAGCCTTTGATGTTATCTGGTACGAACCAGCCTCGAACAAAACAGAAGACATTAAAGCAGCTCAAAGAGCTCAGGAATTTCAGCTTGGCTGGTAACTAGGATAATTAATTGATTCTTCACCAGTCCACCAATAAAGCTAAATATATCAATGCGCTAGACCTTGGCCTTGATTTTATTATAGTTATAATAAAGCCACCATAATGATCAACAATCAGTTGAAGTTCTGCCTGAGGTTTCCATTGACATAGTTTTTCCATTAAATTGTGAAGTCATTTCGTTTTGCCTGTTGTAGGTTCCTTGACCCTTTGGTCTTTGGGGACTATCCAAGCTCGATGAGAAGCAGAGTTGGAAGCAGGCTGCCAAAATTTTCCAATACGGAATCTAATCTTGCCAAAGGGTCCTTGGATTTTGTGGGAATCAATCATTATACTACATTTTATACCAAAAACAATTCAACTAACATAATCGGTGTTCTCCTCAATGACACCTTGGCAGACACTGGAACGGTTTCCCTACGTAAGTTAATCATATTATCCATCAGAGAAATTCCCTTTCAAAACCGGTTCTTTTTGATGTATGTGGAGAAATGCACATTAGAATGTACCTTGTAATAGTAACAATAATTCAATTAGATTGGGCATTACCCATGTCTGATATGTTTTTCTTATTTGTTGCAGCATTCAAGGATGGAAAGGCTATTGGAGACAGGGTATGTAGCACAGATTGACAGGCATGAATCAACTTGTGTTTCATTTAATTTTCTGCCTGACAGTCTAACAAAGCATCATAACTGAATGAAAATGCAGGCAAATTCTATATGGTTGTACATCGTGCCTGAAGGGATGAGAAAATTAATGAATTATGTCAAGCAAAGATATGGGAACCCACCAGTCATTATTACTGAAAATGGTAAACCCCTCAAAACTTGTGAAACCATAGTGTTAAAAACACAAAGAAATACTCCAGAAACTGTCTATTTTCATTGGATTCAGTGGTTCTTTTTAAGTTTTAAATACCATTGAGGTAGAGAGTTTTCATTGTTACTGCAGGGATGGACGATGCAAATAACATCTTGATACCTCTAAAAGATGCTCTGAAGGACGAGAAAAGAATTAAGTACCACAGTGACTATCTCACCAACTTGCTAGCCTCTATCATGTATGAAAAATCCTTCAACACATATCTTGATAACGTCTGCCGCGAGGGCATGCAAAATAAACTTGCAATTGTTTTGGTTCTTGCAGAGAAGATGGCTGCAATGTGAATGGGTACTTTGTTTGGTCCCTGCTGGACAACTGGGAGTGGTCTGCTGGATACAGTTCCAGGTTTGGCCTCTACTTCGTGGATTACAATGACAACGTCAAGAGATACCCCAAGAAATCTGTTCGATGGTTCAAAACATTCCTGAATTCCACTTGAATTGGATATTCTTGCAGCAATCAAAATTCACATTGGCAAGCAAGCACACAGATATACATTCGAATGTTCTACAGTTGGTAGGTGTAGTAATGTTTAGATCTGTACGGTTCTCTGAAGATCAAAAGAAAGAAAGATGTCTATATATGATTTCAAGTGTATGAATTTCGTTATAGTAATTTTCATACATTCTTCCTTGTAAGTATTTCTTCATGTATGTTAGTTGCTATCATTGCGTACGCCATAATTCACACTTTGCAACTAATTAACCAAATATTATGTCATGTTGTGTCACTAAGAATTCTTTCCTCTCTTTTTTTTTTTTGTTTATTTGTTTCCTGCTTTCAGCATATAAAAAAGTCTTCCAATTTTTCGAAATGTTCACATCCAAATAGAGTCTCTCTCTCTCTATCTACCTGAGACTCTGAACATTTCCTTTAAATAAGACTTGCAACTTGGACCCAAAAAAAAAAAAAAAATTATAAAATATATATTTTTTTTCCCAAATAAGGCAACAAGGAGATTCCCATATGCCAGAAAATTCCCGACGCATGAGAAATATAATCGAATATTAGTATTATTCTGTAATGTATTTTTGGCCAGAGTTTATATTTGAGACATATCTTAGCACTTGCAGTTCCTCAATTTGGCTCATGGCTATGCAACTTGTTTATGATAAAAATTTTGTAAGTTGCTCTATTTTGTTTATAATTTATGCATAAAGGTGTGACAATTATTTTAAGATAATTGTTAATTACTTTTGTCTTTCTTTTTCCCCCATTAAGAATTCAATTGAATAAAATTCATTTGAAAAAAAAAAAGGGAACAAAAACGTATCAAACTTCTTGTTTTCTTTGATGAACTAAGAATCATTGGTTCATCAGTAAGGACAAAAAAAAAAAAAAAAAGAAAAGAAAAGAAAAGATAAAGGTTTGCCCAGATGGAAATTTCCGTTTTGTGGGCCAAGAACATTCACTGTATAAAATCTGTTCCACTTTCCTCTGGGCCCAAACAAATATTTCGCAATCCATAACTTCCATTTCGCTTTCCCGCTTTGCCCCCGACGGCCCGAAGTCTCTTTTCCACTATATTTTCGTTTCACTTCTCTTCTTTCCCCCCATCTTTCCGGGAAATGCGAGGGAAGGAGATCAGAATCAGAATGTTGGCTATTTGAGTCCTTTGTCTGTCGGATGAAATGTTGGTCGTGTTCAAGTTAATTCAGATTTTACATGTCTTTAATTAATTAATATTATATGTTTATTATTATACAATAAAGCAATATCTCAATCTATTGTGTGATATTTTGATTAATAAAATTGAAATTGGAGTTGCTCCTATTATTTTTGTTCTGTTATTAAAAGAAATTAATTATAATATCAAAATTATTACATTTTCGTAGGTCTATCACTGTTTATTAAGATAGACATAAATGTATACAAGAAGCGTGACCCTGACCACCTTCCCATGGCGGGATCGGTACGTTCTTCAGTCCTCAAAAGTCAGCAGGGTGTTCCTTTTGTTGTTTTATGAGTTGGGTTGACCCATTTCTAGTAGGCTAATCCGATCCAGCAAGAAAAATTGCATTCCAAAAGGGATTGCAAAACAACGGATGAACAGAAATAAAAAGGAGAGAAAAGTTTTCCATTGTTTCTTCAAGACCAGAGATGTCACTTGGACCTTTGAAAAGAGATGTCACTCAATCGTATAATGTTTCACCTGAAGAATTACGAGCAGTTTGTGATCAGGGGAATAAGCCCGTGATCAATCTGTTGCTATTGCTTGGAGTCTTCTTCAAGAGTGAGATCTCCCTTAATTTCGTACATTGATATCAAAACTATTTGGGTTGATTCTACTCTCCTGCCAAAATCAGAAGTGCCTCCCCTGTAAACAACCACATTGCTTACATGTTCAACGATATTTAATATACAGCAATCAGGCCAAGCCTCTATCAAGCGCAAAAATCATCCTCTGTACGGTGGCTCGGAAAAAGTCTATTCAATGAACTGCAAATTGGACACCTGCAAAGACCAAGACCCGCTTAACCTTCCTTGGCCACGAGTTTCAAAGTCAAAACCCACCCCCAACAAGAAGCATAAACAAAACAAATACCATAAAGAATGGTAACTCCTGCAATCAAGACCCACTTGTGGTGATTGGTTCTATGCCAATGTTTCATCTCGAAAGTGAATCCATCGGAAACATTTAGAATAATATTTTAATCTAAAAATATATATATAATAATTATGACTCATCATAATCATATTTAAAAAATATTTTTATTTTATAAACTCTTTCTTCATAATATTTTAATGACATGACATATATTTAAACAATATAAGGACAAAATATGCTTTCATTTCTTAGTAACATGCATTAAATATTATATACGTAAAATACAGAGTAAACAATCCGTTAATCACTAGTAGGGCATGCACTAGCATGGCCAAAGAAAGATGAATTGATGTTTCGCTCTTGAATTTTATTTATTCATCTCACTGAAACCAAGATATTCCACTTTCATTTTTCTTTTGGGGCGAGGGGGGGGGGGGGGGGAAGGCCGAAGAGGTGTCAAAACTGAGATCGACTTAACGAGTCGACCTGAATTGATTTGAAGAAATTCAACTAAAATAAAATACAATGTAACCTGCAATTAACCGCACCCAAAATAATCCGACCCAAAGAATTGAACATATATATATATATGAAAAAAAAAATCTATTAATTTTTTTCACTTAATACTTTATTTTCATAAACATAAGAAAATACATCACACATGCATTACTTTGTTTTTATATATTATGTAAACATATATATTATATATAATTTATATAAGTTTTGATTTAGTATATATATTTAATTATTTATATTAATATTAAATTATTCATTATACACACACACACAATATAATATTTACTTATGTGAGAGAAAATATTTGCTTGCTCTCCTTAATGCTAGAAATTATTTATGAGCTAGCAAAATCTCGGATTGTGCAAAACCTTTAAAAAAAAAAAAAAAAAGACTATTGGGAGGTTAAAAAGATTTGGGTTAAATATAAATTCCTCAAATGTTGGCTATCAAAGAGGAAGGCTACTTCATATGAGAGACTAATAAAAGGATTTTGATAGAAAAAAGAAAGAAAGAAAGAAAGGAAAGCAGAGTTGCCAAATTAGATTGAAATTCATAAAAACATATCCCATCATTCTAGCATGGCAACATATCTGATTATAAATTCACAATCTTTTCATATTCCCTTCAATCCAACATATGATTCTGGTTCCTCCATTTTTCTTTTCTTTTGTTGTTTTTGAAAAACATGAATTAATACTGCTTCCACTACTTTCTTCTAGTGCTTGTCGTTGTCTTTATCGAGACACATTTTCCTTCCCCGCACGCCATCAAAAGTAACTCACAAGCTGCCAGAATTGCGATCTATGGTCAATGCATGCACAAAGACTCGTCATACTTGAGGAAAGTTCCCACGCGACAAGGTTCATTGGTAGCAATACGTGTTACTCAATTTTTCAGCAATTAGGTGTCCACTTGAAATACTTTGCATATTCACATCGTACTTAATATTATCATTTGTTAGGAGATGAGCTCTAACTTTTAAAGACAATAATAAAAATAAAAAAAAATAATTGAAAACAAGTGATACTAAATGACCTGTTAAAAGAGAGAATAATAAAAAAAAAATTTTTTCTTGATTTCAATTAAAAAAAGTTTAAATAATAAATTAAATATATATAAAATTTTAATTTTTATAATTTTTATTTTTAATTTTTTAACACATTATATTAATTTTTATTTATAAAAAATAAAATCAATCAATTCTATTCAATTTTCTAATATGAGACTTTAGTTACCAACTTAACAAATTTCTACCTTAACTCAAATCTTACATACAGATATAATAACAATACTTTACTTTCTTTACAAACTTTCAAATTATCATATCATACTAATTAAGTCTAAATATTGTTCGAATTTAGTAACTAGAAAAGACTTTGTAAACATATATGCATGATTGTTTTTGGTATTAATTTTATTGATTAAAGCCTTTATCTTAACAATTATCTCCTAAACGAAATGATACCCCAAGTTAATATATTTTTTCCTCTCATGATACATTTGATCTTTAGTCAAGTGTATTGCACTTTGACTATCATAATGAATGATAATAATATCTTGACGTAAATTAAGTTTGCCATATAAATTTTTCAACCATAAGACCTTTTTGATTGTTTCAGTTATTGTCATGTATTCTGTTTCAGTAGTAGACAAAGTAACAACATATTATAAAATAGTTTTTCAACTAATAGTAGAACCACTAATACAAAATATATAACCTTTAAAAGATCTTCTTTTATTAAGATCAACGACCTAGTCAAAATCAATAAAATCAACAAAACCAACCAATACATTTTGACCAAACTCCAAAACATGTATCCAAAGTACCTTACAAGTATCTGATAATCCATTTTACAGCCTACAAATGTGATTTACCTGGAGAAGACATACCTACTAACCACACTAATTGCCTATGAAATATCTAGATGTGTGTAAACTATCGCATATATAAGACTGTTGACAGTACTCAAATATGGAACTCTTTTCATATATCTCTTCTTTTTGTTTGACTTTGGTGACTGAGTAATTGATAATCTAAAATGACTAGCAATGGAGGTACTAATAGGTTTGACATTTTTCATATCAAATTATTTCAAGACCTTCTCAATACAATTCTTCTGGGTCAAATATAACATACTACCTTCATGATTCCTTTTAATTTCCATGCCAAGAATTTTCTTTACTGCTCTTAAGTCTTTCATCTCAAATTCATCATTCAAAAGCGTTTTCAAAGTGTAAATTTTTAACAAATTCTTGACAGTAATAAGTATGTTGTTGACATAAAGTAACAGATAAATGAATAAGTTATCATCTAACTTTTAGAAATAAATACAACTATCATGCATTCTCTTGGAATAACCATTACCTAGCATAAAGGAATTGAATCTCTTATACCATTATCATGAAGATTGCTTTAACTCATATAAGGATTTTTTCAGCAAACAAATATAGTCTGCCTTACCTTTAACTTTAAAATTTTGGAGCTACTTCATGTATATTTACTCCTTAAGCTCACCATGTAAGAAAAGTGTCTTAACATTAAGTTACTCTAACTTCAAATCATACATGACCACCAAAGCAAATAAGACATATATCGTATTATGTTTAACAATAGGTGAGAAAATATCATTAAAGTTAATACCTTGTACCTAACTAAAACCTTTTGTAACCAAATGTACCTTATATGTTGCATCTTCAACCCTTGGTATACTTTTTTTTTTTGAAGACTCATTTATAACCAATGATTCACTTTTTTGAAGACGGTTTCACTCGAACCCATGTGCCATTCTTGTGGAGAGATTCTATTTCTTTATTTATTGTAATCAACCACTTAAATGAGTAAACACCTAAGATTACTTTTGAATATGTAGATGGTTTACCATTTTCACTAGTCTCCTATGCAACTAAAAGAGTATAAGCAACATAGTCATTATATCTCTATGATGATCGTATCTCTCTTCTTGGTTTGTTTTTAGCTATGAAATGATCTTTCTTTTTAACTTTAAGGAAATTTATAATATCTAATGAATCTAATTGAATGTGAGGACTCTACTATTTAACATTTTGATTCACAACTTCAAACTTCACTTGCTTGTATGCGTTGTTACCTTTACTTGGCCAAACCTTTATTAAAGTCTAGAATTTTATAGATGGTAAAAGTGCACAATTAATGATATGACAAACTGTAAAAACTACCTCTACTCAAAAGTCTTTTGATAAATTAGTATTAAAAATCATATAACAAGTTCTCTTCAAAAGTATTTAGTTTATACATTCAATAACATCATTCTTCTAAGAAATCATCTTAACTATATGGTGATGAAAAATACTTTTATTTTTACAAAATTCATTAAATTCACCTTTATAAAATTTCAAGTCATTATCTGTTTTAAACCGCTTAATTTGCTTCTTAATCAATACTTTTCATATCTTGAATGTTTGGAAAATATCATTCTTATACTTCAGAGAAAAAACCCAAACTTTTTTTAAATAATCCTCAATGAAAGTTAATGTGTATTTATCATTACCTTTTGATAGAACATAAGATAGTTTCCAAAGATCTAAGTGAATATAATTCAAAGTACCTTTTGTCCTGTGAATTACTAAAGACTTAAAATTGACACACTTTTGCTTCATAAAGATGCAATGTTTGTAAAAATCTAACTTTCCATTATATTGTTTACATAAAAGACCTTTTTCACTTAATATAGACAAACCTTTATCGCTTATATACTCTAATTGCATATGTCATAGTTTTGTAATATGTATCTCAAAATTAAATGATGTAAAGACTACAGTAGTACCCATAATTGTAAATTGCTGTAGAATGTATAAATTTCTAGATCTGCCAGCTTTCATGATAACGAGAATACATTTATTGACTCTTAAAACTCCAGCTCCATCAGTGTACTTATAACTAAGAGCCTCAAGTGTTTCCAAAGAGTTGAGATTTCTTAAATTTTGGAATGTGCTTGACATGTGTAAGTATTCTCACAGTAACATTATGAGTCTTGATTCTAACTATACCAATCCCAGCAATTTTGTAAATTACATTATTACCCATCATAATAATTCCACCTTCAACAGATTTTTAGGTGGAAAACTAATTCCTATTAAGATACATATGGTACGTGCAATCAGAATCCAAAATTCATTCATCATCAAATCTTAATTTATCATTGATAAAGAAAATAATTTCTTCACTCTGATTTTTAGCAACATTAGTTTAAATTGACTCATTACTTTTATACTTATACTTATCCTTGGCTTTTAGCTTCTAGCAGTCAACTTCGATATGCCTTTTTCTTTTATAATAATTATACACCAAATTTTTATATTTGGATTTAGATCTAAATTTGGATATTTCACTATTTGTATCCCTTTTATCTAATTTGTCTTGAACCACTAAGTTGTCAACTTAACCATTATTATTCTTTACATTTATATCCATATCGATTTGGTCTTTTAATTTCAAAATAAACTTAATTTCTTTATAGAAAATATTTTTTTTTATTATAAAGTATTATTTCTTTAAAATACTTAAATGAATAAGTAAGAGAATACAATAATTACAGGATATAATCCTTATCCTTAATATAAATATTTATATTACTAAAATCTATAAGTAAATAATTAAATTTATTAAGATGTAATAATATAAATGATCTTTCATACATACGAAGTATATGTAAACTCTAATTTAAATAAAATTTATTTTTCATTATTTTCTTTAAATATAAAACCTTTAATTTTTCTAATAAATCCTCAGTAGTTACTTTAACAACTATTTTTTTTAAAATCTCATCAAAAAAGTTTAAAATGATAACTTTTTTATCAAAACCAACAAACTCCTTATTTGACATTATCTTTAACTTTTTCTACTTCCTTAACAGTGTTGTGTCAACACCATATTGAACCAATATGACCTTCATCTTCGGTTGTTACATTCTGAAATTGACACTCTAATCAAATTTATCGAAATAATACTTAATTCATAATAATTATTTTCCTAATAAATTTAACTCTAATACTAATTTGTTAAGAGAATTTTATGTTATAATTCTTAATAATAATAATAAATAATAATAAAATAATTAAAAATAAAAAATATTAAATTTATATAATTTAATCAATTTGACTCATATTTATAAATAAAAATAAAAACATATATTATTTTATAAATTTAATTAATAAAAATTTAAATAATAAATTAAATATTTGTAAAATTTTAATTATCTTAATTTTTATTTTTAATTTTTTTAATATAATATATTATATTTTATTTGTAAAAAATAAAATTAATTAATTTTATTTATTTGAATTGGATATCTAACTTTTAAGTGTGCACTTAATACTATTAAATTAAATTAAATTATTCAGCACATTTTCCATCCCAATGCGGATCTATTTCTGCCATCTTACGTCTTTGACGACATTCTATGGCTTCCACGTTACTCATAGACAATCTCTCCTCTGTACCATTACCAATTAATTATTTAGAAAAGGCATGTAGGTGGCAGATAACATAACTAATAAAATAATATACATATGTATATATTGTTATTGTAACGTAAAAAGTGAGTTAATAAATAAAAAGAATTATATATATATATATATATATATATATAATTTTATATCTATTATTTTTGCGTTTGTGTTGTGGCTCACGATTTTAACCGACTAAATTGATTTCGAACTATTTTATTGTCACTTCACATGGAGAATCTGTTGGTCTCGTGGTCAGTACCTTGTACCCTTATTGCTCTCCATGGAAATTTATGTTAACGAGATGATCTTAAAGAAATATCAATAACATATAATTATCTGATTGTACGTACAATTAAATTAAATAATCGAACAATTATGCTGCATCATGCACTCCTTTACACAGAATTGATTCACTTTAGATAATAATTGAAATTTTTTGTCACGTCAATGATAGATTCGTTGATTTAATTACTTGATTTTTTTTATTTTAGAACAAAATCCAAATAAGAGTAAAGTTATTTTATTATAACTGTATTCACAAGTTTAAATAGCCTAAAGAAATTTCGGCTAAATGCACGGTATAACACCATAATCTAACTATAGCCTTTTGTTTTTGGGTAAAAAAATAAAGGCCATATAAGAATATTAATTATTTTTTTTTTTTGATTTTAAATTGAAGTCACGTATTAATATCATGATTTAACTTTTTTCATTGGAACGACTCACTGTTCAAATAGTAATCATGGTTTTGAGTGAGTCTTCATATTTTATTATAATACATCAAATTTAAAATTTATCTGTGTTTATGCTTATAAAATTTTATTTATTAAAAAAGGAAATCATCTTTAGATGTTAAATTCAAACTAATATGAAAAAATGTGTCAAATTATTATCAAATTTTAATATCGAGCGAAATAGTCTAACTGTAGCCTAGGTAGGAGCTTTGTGCAGACGAACTCAAATAACAACTTTAACATCTCTTTTAGGGGCATTTGTGTTACAGAACAAATCATCAGATTTCTTTTTTTTTTTTTTGGCTTTTTGCGGGGTGTTAGCGTTACAGGACAAATCACCAGCATTCGTCCTGAAATGACATGTGAAAACAAAATGAAAAACAAAAGGGCTGTTTGACCATACAAAAAGTTTGCCTCGCCGAAAGGTCAAGCAAAGTTTCATGACAAGTGGAGGGAGACTGATTCGTTAGTGTTCAAAGTTGGTTTCACCGATTAAGATGGTAATATTACAAAAAAAAAAAATTCAAATAAATAAATATGTATAGATATTTAATTACAATTATCTTAACACGTGTTTTTAATATATAAAAATTAAATAATTATAATTAAATAACTTGAATTCTATTCTCTTTTGTAAGGGAACTCGGCTTATGGGATAAACCGAAACGTGTTGAAAATCAAGAAACCAATGTATGATGCAAGGTTTTTAAAACTAAATTGTTCATAAAATGACAATTAAATTATAATTTAGTATAATTTACTTAATTTTAAAAATTAATAATTAAATTGATAAATTAATTAATTAGAGTATAAATTAATTATAATTTTTTATTAAATTAATTTAAAAAATTTTAAAAATATTTTTTATATTTTAATTTTTTAAAAAAATAAAAATTATATTATTAAAAAAATTTATATTAAATATTAAATATTAATTAATTAATTAAATATTAAAAAATTAAATAAATTAAATTTTAAATTTTTTAAATTTTAATTTAATAATTCACTCTATTTTTAAAACACCACTAATGCCACGGCTGCATTTTGTACGCGAAAAATTTGAGTTGTTGGATCTTCTTAGATCCCATACATAATAATAATTTAATAAAATCTAAGTTATAGTTACACACACAATAACAATAATAATAATAATAATAATAATATATAAAGACAATGGTGGGATAGGGAGCCCCGTTGCAGGAGTCTGTGCAGATCCCCTCGTTCCTCGGCAGAAGAAGCTCTCCATCACATCTCTATCTATCATTCTTCTGCTTCCTTCATATCTCCCTTGCTTTTCTTTTTCGCTTTGAGTCGACCTTGGGAACTTCAGATTGCTGTAAGATCATTGATCTCTGTAAGTTTCTTTTATTTTCATTGTTGGGCTGTCTGGCTTTTGCATGTTTAGGTACATGGGCAAGTCTGTTTTGGTGTTTAATGATGTGGGTTTGTTTTGTCTTGGTGTCATTTGTTTCTCGCCTTGTCCTTTTTGAGAGGTGGGGAATTTACAATTTTATTTTTGTATGTGGATGATCCACCTGTGAATGCAAAGTTTTATATGCATTCATCATGTTTGCTTGTTGTAGATCTGGTAGCAGAATTTGGTTGTTGTAATTCTAGTTCCAGCATTTGAAGACTTCTGGGTCAGGGAAACCTGGCCTTGATAAGCATATATTTGTTTATTGGGATGCGGTTTGCTGTTTTCCAAAGCTTTCATTTGCCATGCTATTCCAATCTTGGTCTGTTTCTTTTTAAGGTGATTAAGAAAATAAAGTTGCGATCTTCATGCCCCTTGAAGCAATTGGGGCAAGTTTTGCGTTCTCAAAATCCAAGTTAATGAAGAATATAAAGCTGCTTGCACTGATGTTGTTACTGTGTTTGTGAATCAATCAGTAGTTTTGGGCGTCTGTGAAATATCGTTTTCTGGTGACATCAAAGTACAAATTTCTGTTAATCAATTTCCTATGAACCTTTTGGTATGGAGGAAACTTTTTTCAAGATTGGTAAAGGTTTGGTGTTCTTTACGCGGAGTCGTCTTCTAAATTTTTGTTTGCTTTTGACTGCTGTCAGGGTATCAAAAGCGTGTAAAAAATGGTGAAGATTTGTTGCATTGGAGCCGGTTATGTTGGTGGGCCGACAATGGCTGTGATTGCCCTGAAGTGCCCGGAAATTGAAGTGGCTGTTGTGGACATTTCTGTGCCACGTATCACTGCTTGGAACAGTGATCAGCTTCCTATCTATGAGCCGGGTCTCGATGATGTGGTCAAACAGTGCAGAGGAAGGAACCTGTTCTTTAGCAATGAGGTGGAGAAACATGTTTCAGAGGCCGATATAGTTTTTGTTTCTGTTAACACCCCAACCAAGACCCGTGGGCTTGGGGCAGGCAAAGCAGCTGATCTGACCTATTGGGAGAGTGCTGCTCGAATGATTGCCGATGTTTCAAAATCTGACAAGATCGTTGTTGAGAAATCAACAGTTCCTGTGAAAACAGCCGAGGCAATTGAAAAGATCCTAACCCACAATAACAGGGGCATCAACTTTCAGATCCTTTCTAACCCAGAGTTCCTTGCTGAAGGAACTGCAATTCAAGACCTTTTTGCTCCGGACCGGGTCCTCATTGGTGGTAGGGAGGTGCCAGAAGGACAAAAGGCAATTCAAGCATTGAAAGATGTTTATGCACATTGGGTCCCTGCAGAATGCATTATATGCACCAATCTCTGGTCTGCTGAGCTATCAAAGCTTGCTGCAAATGCATTTTTGGCACAGAGGATCTCTTCTGTTAATGCCATGTCTGCCCTCTGCGAAGCCACTGGTGCAGATGTCACCCAGGTGTCACATGCTGTTGGCAAAGACACACGGATTGGGCCTAAGTTTTTGAATGCCAGTGTTGGTTTTGGTGGATCCTGTTTCCAGAAGGATATCTTGAACTTGGTATACATTTGTGAGTGCAATGGCCTTCCTGAGGTTGCAAATTACTGGAAACAAGTCATTAAGGTTAATGATTACCAAAAGAGCCGATTTGTGAACCGGCTTGTCTCTTCTATGTTCAACACAGTTGCAGGTAAGAAGATTGCAATCTTGGGATTTGCTTTCAAGAAAGACACTGGAGACACTAGGGAGACCCCAGCTATAGATGTTTGCAAGGGCTTGTTGGGTGACAAAGCCCGATTGAGCATATATGACCCTCAAGTTTCAGAGGAGCAGATTCAAAGGGATCTGTCAATGAATAAGTTCGATTGGGACCATCCTGTTCACCTCCAGCCACTGAGCCCTTCGACTATGAAGCAGGTCAGTTGTGTCTGGGACGCTTATGAGGCAACAAAAGATGCTCATGGAGTTTGCATTCTGACGGACTGGGATGAATTCAGAACTCTTGATTACGAGAGGATCTTTGATAACATGCAGAAGCCTGCATTTATCTTTGATGGGCGAAACATCGTGGACATTAACAAGTTGAGGAAAATCGGATTCATTGTTTACTCCACTGGGAAGCCATTGGATCCATGGTTGAAGGACATGCCAGCCGTGGCCTAAAGAACAGACTGCACAATTTTGAAGTGGCTCGTGGCCCCTTTTTAGTAGTAGAGTCATATAGGAGAGACATTGTGGTCTCGCAATTTTTTCCCTTTAGGTATATTGTTACTTACTAGTTCCGGGATTTGACTGCTTTCTTACTTCTGTAATGGGATGGTCGGCACAATTGTGTTTTGATCTGTCTCTTTTCAACAGGATGCCTGAATATATTATTCAATTTGCTCAAAATAATAATCACAACCTCAGGAAGTTTTGATTCCATGTCTTCAGTTAAATTATCATCTTTATATTTCAGTTCAAATGTCATTCTTTATTTTAAGTTTCATTCAACTACACTGCAATTGGATCAAGCATTGTCTTGTATCTTACCGGCAACCTTTGTTCTACTTGCTATTTGTATTCCACATATGCTTTTTCGTTCAGTGGGGTCAAAGTTGGCTAATTGCTCGGCAACGAAGATTGGAAGCCTAGTCCAATACTATTTATGTGATGTAAATGAAAATTGATATAAGAGGGATAATGCTGAAAATGCAAAACAATTGGGAGGGTAATTCTAATATGCTGTTATTCTTAAAAATGTCGACTGAAGTATAGAGGTTAAATTTTAATTTTAAAATATTCTTGGGAGATGAGGCCGTCCAAGCCTCCATATAGTTTCAGCCACAACTACACCGCCTTGTCTCCATCTTCATTTCGACGGAGGAATTCGGCAACGAGGGGGTTCAATTTCTTACTTGAATTACTAGGCAAGCCATGTATCTAACCATTTAATTATTCACTCTGTTTCCCCCACTTTTTTCTATTCTTCATCAAAGAGGACAAAAGGAGCAGGCAAAGCAGAAAGCTACATCAAAACGTCCAACAGTGTCTCTGAGGCATAGTTTTAAATATTTATTTATATTATTTTTTTTTAAAAAATATTTTTTTATATATACATATTATTTTATTGATATTTTATTTAATATAAAAATATCAATTAATTTTTTCTTTTCATCTGAGAGTCGGTGATCAGACAGTACCACTAAAAAGCTCAAAGCATATTAATAACATCTTTATTGTCTAATATAAGTAATATCAGACTAGGATGATTAGAAAAAAAAAAAAAAAAAAAGAAGGACAATTGGATCTCGGTATGTTGGAAGTTGGATGATGTTCTAATGCTGCTAAAGTCAGCAAGAAGTGAGGATGTGACAATGCGAAGGAGCCCACAAACTTGGGGTTCGGACTCAATTTGTCTGGGCCTGACACAAAATAAAAATTAAAAAAAAAAAAAGAAAAAGAAAGAGAAAAATCCTGATCAGCTCAGTACACGCATATATTCAAAGTCAATGCTTCAAAACATGGCACAAATTTCAAGTGTGTTAGTTTAGTCAAGCACAGGACGATTTCTCCGTTTTAAAATCAGCAAGGAACCAACGGCTTTGTGGTGGTGCCATCTTTGGACTAATCATCAACCAATTGGATGTGTTGTTGGTGTCCTTTTGGTTACTGGCCTCTTTGCTTTTTCTCTTTTTAATTATTGGGACCGTTGGTAATGCAATCTCAGATTAGAAATCTATAATAAAAGGTTTATTCCTATCTCCGGTTAAATAATTACTTGAGTGACATATAAAATTAGTATTCAAATCGCAGAGCCGGAGAGTTGGAGTTTAAACAAAGTCGAGCTCACTCAAATTAGTTTGATTCCTTAACATTTTGATTGAATTAGAATTTGATTTGAATTTCAATCTTCAAGCTTACTCAATAAGATTATATTAAAGTTGAACTCAATTTATTTATAAATTTTTTAATCATAAAATCAACCTTGATTTAAGTTTAATACCAACCTTAATTTGACTCATTGACTACACATACATAAAAATTTTGTATTTTTTATAAACTTATTTAACTTTAAAATAAGTTAAAGTAAATGCGTATTATCATATTTTTAAAATTTTAATTTTTAAAAATAATTTAAATTAAATATTAAATAAAATTATATTGAAATAAATTTTATCAGCGAAAATAAGAATAATTTTTTATTCAAATTTGACTCGTTCAATGAATAAGTTTTAAAAATATACTGAGGTTTGTTGGTTCATATTTTTAGACTAACTCAGAATAATAAGACTATTACTTGTGCTTCTTACTGCAACCATTTCTTTTTGATAAGTATGTGTATATATATTTTTTTCATTTCAGTTCTTCGTCGGTAATACCAAAAGGAAAATCTAAAATCTAAATGGGTAATTAGGAGGGTGAGAGACCTTCCCAAGGAATGTAAAAGTTACGGATTTGTTTGAGTTGTGCGCTCCGCGGGGGGGCCCAGAATGGATCGGCCATGGTTGAAGCTCAAATAAGGAAGTGAATGAAAGGCATGGAGAATCGCAGGTTTAGACGAGCGGATCACTACAAATTTGGGTTGACGCTATCAAAGCAACAACCCCCTCGTGATTATCAAGAGAACAACTCAAATCTAATATGTTGGCGCGGATAATGACAGAATTTTTTTTTTTTTTTTTTTCTATTTCCCATTGGTCTCGGGGGGCAGTAACAAGCTTTGTATAAGGGGTTAATAAAAATCTCAAATCACATTGAACATTGAATATATTCATGGCTTTTTGGTTTGGTTTGGTTTGTTAGACAATGTTTAGGTAACGGAAGCACAAGACCATGCAGTCACGGGATTTGAATGAAATGTTCTTTCCTTTCTTGTTATTATTATTATTATTTTCTTTTTTGGCATTAAATTGTTCATAGTCAAATTGTTCTCATGCCAAATTAGATACGGCAATGAATGGATGGGAGCTAGTAAAAGTAAAAAAAAATAAAAAATAAAAATCAATCACAGCTAAGAAAATAGATGCCAAAATAAATATAAATCCTTTTTATTGGGCAATGCTGTGTTTTCATCCATATTGTGTATCTGTTGCATAAGGAAATAAATATAATTGAATTTTAATTCCCTCCCATGTATATCTTTCTTATATTTAATGATATCTCTGATAGAGACAACTAAATAAGTAAATCACAATCCTCTGTTTTTAGAACATATTTCATTGGTTAAAAATTTGAATCTCGTACAATTTGTTACTCAATATTTTTTTGTAATAAAAAACATTATAATTCTTTTCTAATCCAAACTTTTATATGAACTTGGTTTGCATTGTAGCACTGGATTTAGTAAATGCAACTCGGGTCAAATTAAGTTATAAGTCCCATAAAAATTTTCCTAAAGTCAAATTTTGTGTATATATAACCAAAAAAAAAAACAATTTCATCCCATATAATTTCAGAATTATATTGTTAAAACTATTCTTACTCAAGCATTCATCTTGTACTAAGAGACGAGAAAATATATATATATATATTTTTTTTTATAAGAAAATCTTTGCAAATCCAAACCGGATTGAATGGTGGATGCTAAAATGATAAGTAAAATCTAAATATCCAATTTTGATAGGTAAGCTATCAATTGATTTCATTTAATATTGACGAGGAGATCTCCATCCAAGCAATTATTCTCCTCGAGGAGTAGATCGAGGGTATGGTGCCCACACAAAAACAAGGGTTTCATCCAAAAATTTTAGAATTAAACTACAAATATGTTATATAACTGCGAGTAAATTGACATGAAAATATATATAAATTTACACTATTTTTAGTCTTCCGATTTTTAATTATAATTAGCAATTAATAATAATAATAATAATAATAATAATAATAATAATGATATTATATAGGCACATATATGTTCGAGTGTCAAATTTTTCTTTGTAGCGAAACTAGATATATATATACTTTGTTTTGGTTTATTTATAGGTTTATTAGTTTTTGAGTTACATTAATTACATTATAAAGTAGTTTTTTTTAAATTATTTTTATAAACTTTATTTTTTATTTTTAAATTAAAATTTAAAATTTTAAAAATAAAATCTCAAAATCTCTCCCGAAGGAGAAGGGGTCGATACAAAATGGGGTTCTGAAATATCAGCAAATATTGGAGCATACCAATGTGGGACAGTATGGCTGAGGGGAAGACGAAAAAGTAGTGGGGAGTCACGTTGGAGAAGATTCAGAAATTTCACAGGCAGTGGGAGTTATCAATGTGTGTGTGTGTGTGAGCTAAGCTAACTGATCAGCACAGCAAAGACAAAATAAGGTATAGTTCGGATGCTGCAGTCTCTGAGTTACGAAGAAATTGTTAATCTTTTAGCAGTGTCTGCTAGAATGCTTATTCATCGGGATCCTCGGAAAGACCCAGTAAATCCTGACCGTCCAATCTTATACCGAGTGGCTCTCATTCGAGTACACGTGCTGCCAATCTTTTCTTCTCCTTTTTAATGTTCTGCTTCCATGCATGGAAGCACAAAACAAAGGAAGGAGAGAGAGAGTCATGCTTGTGCTTTGATTGTTCTTCTATAGGGGCCTGTTCATCGCCATCATAAGCGACCCATCATCTTCAAGCAAAAAAGAAACAAAAAACAAAAAAGAAACAAAAAACAAAAGAGAAAACAAAAAGCTTTGATTTTGATTTCTTCTTTGCAACTAAAACGCACACCCCAACATCCCCATTTATTTTTGCACATTCAAGAGGGGTAGAGAGGTTAAGGCTTAATGTGTGTCAGTTAAGATGCGATTTGAAAGGAGGCCTCTTTTTGTGGGTCTGATCTTTGTATTTCACAGAAACTGTCACATCTCTCTCTCTCTCTCTCTCTCTCTCTCAAGCGGTTCTGATTCTCCTGACCAATTAATACAGAAAAAGAAATAAACTTTGTGATCTGTTTCTTTTTGGCTGCTTCTCTTCTTGATCTGGATTTGATTCCTTGCTTATTCTCTGCAATCTTCTATGCATCTCTCTCTGTTTCTGCCACTAAAGGGTCTTGTTTGCTACCAAAAAATGCAGCTTCTTCTGAAGAGATTTTGAGGGGATAAGCTACTGATCTAGTTCTTTTACTGTGAAATTGATTTCAAGCGATGGAACCCAATCAGGAGAAGAAGTTTATCTGCAAGTTTTGCAACAAGAAGTATCCTTGTGGCAAGTCCTTAGGCGGCCACATTCGAATCCATCTGAATGGCAGCTCGACCGCTGACGATATAACAGAAGGAGAGGATGCTAACATCAAGAGTTCAGGGCCAGCAGCAGCGGCAGCTGCGGCGGCTGCAGCAGCAGCTTCTGCGGCAGCTGGTGGTGGCCAATCTGGTTATGCCCTTAGAGAGAACCCAAAGAAGACAAAGTGGTTTACCATTGAACGAAACAACAATGCTCTACTTCCAGAAAAGGTTTGCAAGGAATGTGGTAAAGGGTTCCAATCATTGAAAGCGTTGTGTGGTCACATGGCATGTCACTCCAAGAACAGCTACTATGAAGATCATTCAGGAACCAGCGAAAAGCTCAAAGAGCTAGTTGAGGATAGCCAGTCAGACACCGAGACATCGACTCCAAGCAAGAGAAGGAGATCCGAGAGAATGAGGTACAAGGCCATTGGTGGCAACTCTTCTTCATTATCTTTCGCAAATGGTGGTTCTCTGTCTTCTGCTTCTGACATAGAGCAAGAGCAAGAAGAAGTGGCTATGTGCTTGATGATGTTGTCTAGGGACTCTGGCTTTAAGGGGTGCTTTGGTTCGGTTGCAGATTCTTCAGATAACAATTCTTCAATTCTAGAGACTAAGAAGAACGATGTCAAATGCGTGTATAATGGGAATGGGATTTTGGGGGTGAACAAATCAAAGAAAAGGGAGGTGAAGTCAATTATTGAGAATGATGGTTCTGAGGATTCTGGCTCTGGGTATTTTATGAATGGACCAAGAACAGTTGAATCAGATGTTTCTACTGATGGGTTTACTAGGATTAGTGAATTGATGAAAAGTAAAGTAGAATTTGGCCCAAGGTTTGACGAAGACTTTGATGCTGAATCAGGGAAAAAGTTGAGTAGGTTTAGGCGTATTAAAACAGAATTAGGAAAGGTCTTAACCCAGAAAGACGGATATGATGGAGCTGATAGAGCTTGGTCAAAGTATGATTCAAGCAAGAGATGCAAGAATGGCTCTTACGATGCCGAATTTCATCGCAGCAATGCTCAAAAGCAAGGTAAAAGCTTCTCGTTTGGAGGAAACAAGACTAGTAATGGAAAGTCCAATGTCTGCAACAATTCGCCTAATGACAGTTATGAGAACCCAATAGACACCGATTATGTTCCCATTCCACTACCCAGTAGTGGCAGGACGATCAAATCTTCGAGTGGGAAGAAGCCAATTGAGCAGAAATTGACTGGCAATGCAGAGAAGAAAGTGGGGTTGAAAAAGGGCAAGATGCATGAATGCCCATTCTGCTCCAAGGTTTTCCGTTCGGGTCAGGCTTTGGGCGGCCACAAGAGGTCCCATTTTGTTGCAAGTGGTGAGGATAGTACTGTGGTGATCAAGCAGGAAGCTCCCGAGATATCTGTGCCTGCGCTAATTGATCTTAATCTTCCTCCTGCTTCAATGGAGGAAGAGGCAAACGGGTTTCTGCCATGGTAATTCTCAAGTTACTCGGATGGGGATGGACTTCTGGGGAACTTTTTCATCATGGTTACGATTGCAGATTCGAGCAATGCTAGAGTGTACAGACGAAGTTGGTGAATGTTTTGGTGACCTTTGCTTCGGATTCAAGGCTGTCTAATCGGGATAGATGCCTTGGCAATTGTGGCTTATGAAAAGTAAGTAGAATAGATATTTTCTCCCTAGGAGGCTGTTTTAGTTTAATGCTTTCATTTCTATCCTAGGAATTTTCTCATTCAAAATTTTAGATTTACCAGTCCTATGTGTTGGAGAACATTGATATATAATTATATATTTTGCAATTCAATGTTTCTTTCTTTGATGTTCAACTTCCGTGAAAGCCACTGATATTATTGCAGCTATTCCAGCCCTTTACTTGCGGTTTGCATCTGATTTCTCACTTTTAGTTATGCAAGCATAACGATGTTTTGGGAAGTAAAATCGATTACTAACATCACAAAAAGACAAGCGTAAAGCCGCATGCATCCACATTCTAGAGCCTGGGAGTTTCGTGCACTAGGTAGGAACATCCTTCTCTAATGTGATGTAAGCCTCCTTCTGAGTTGTATGTATGCACTGTTGCTGTAGTCGTCCTAAAAGAATACGGACCACCTGCTTTGCTTGATGGAGAGAAGTTTCCTTTTCAATTTTTACGATAACCTACTCTCTCCCAACTTGGCAAAAGTATGAAGCCTCGTTCACCGAGGATACCCTTTAGTCCGTGGTTTCACAATCACGTCAACGTTCCACTACCCTCTGGCCATTAGGAGCCTTGGGTAAGTATGATACAGTGTGTCCACTAGCAACCTGTTAGACAGACAGGTCTCCGTATGGCCTACTGGTGATTGGGACTCACTCTCTGGCCTGGAATTCTCACTTCCCAGCGAATGGGGTCTGGGACCGGGGTCAGCACCGTGGCTTCTACGCAATATGCGGCGTGGAAGAGGCTAAAAATGAACGCAATAGTAATGGCGTCGTTCTCTTGTCAATTAGAATTTGGTATTGTTCCCCAAACTGTCCTCCATTTTTTTTTTTTTTTTTTAACTCTTGGCCCCCTCGTGACAGTAGAAGGAAAACGTGTGGTTGGTGGGCTAATCTTGTGCTTCAAGGCTTCAAGGCTGGACAAGAGATGATTTGGTCGGTGAAATTATATGAAGGATCAAAGTTTTTATTCCCTTTTTATCGTCCAGGATGCAATTTTAGTTCGAGGTGGTTGCTGAGTCACCTACCATTATCCATAATTGTCCTTACGTTTTCAGGTTCTCCCCAGCTGTGACATCTTTGGTTTTAATTTTAGTCTGCATTATCCTACCTATTCTACTCTGTTTTATATGCCTTATTATGCCCATGGTTTTAAGATTCATCTGTAAGTGTAATAATAAGTATAGGATTCAACTGCTTGAAAGTGGGAAAAACAAAAATAATAGTTGAAGAAAATGCCCATCTTGGTTTATGATTTTGAGACGCCCCAAAAATAAAAATTAGTTGCAATTCAGCCAATGTCACAGTGTTAGATAGGTGTAAAAAGATGTTAATTCAATGCACAAAGTATAAACAATTTTCAGTGTGACTGTCTTCTCTTCTGAGTGTGCTTTGAGAGAAGCAACAGGGGACCACTTTTGTTAGCCTGGATGGGCTAAAGCCAGCTTTCAAGTGCATCAAGGTCTAAACAAAGAACCACTCGACCAAGAATACAACAACACTAAATTCCAGGCGATCTCCTTAACAAATGAGGAGAAGAGTTAAGTGTCGTTGAGGTACTGAAGCGTCTCTAGAGTATGAGTGCCTGGGCCAATTACCCAAATAAAAAAAAAAAAAAAAAAACAAAAGAGGTGGGGTTGAGGGAGAGGGGGGGGGTTGAAATGCATATTTAAGTGTTCAAACAATCAAATTCTCAATTTTAGAGATTAATATTTTAATTTCTAATGTTTGGGTGCAAAAATGGAATGATAATCATGTTCTTTCCATAAAACAATTTGACCAACTATTATTAGTTACGGTAAAAAGAAAAGAAAAAGAATATTACGACACTTTCTCTTTCTCAAGCGGAATAGATCTATGGGCTACAGTGAGGTGGCTGGCGTCATGCTGAACCCAAGTAACTATTTACGAGGGGATCGGTAAGCTTGAAATGGCGCGTCGAAAGCAAGAGTGAGTCTTGTGGCTCCAAATGGCCTGATTAGCCGAAATAAGAGGGAAGAGCAAGCAACTAAATTGGCACTTCCATTGGGTCTCTCAGTCTTTTCATTGATCAAGTCATTCATTCACAACTAGCTCCCCACGCACAACCCCCCGGGGACCCCTGAGAATGTTGTGGGTCTGCTAGCTTCCCAGTAGTTGCTGCTCATCCCAAGACTAAAAATAAAACCCGGATTGATGCAGTTGTTTACTTGGATCAGGCTTAGCTCTTCAACCAAAAGCATCAGCTTTATCTAGTGGGCTGGAGATGAAGGCGCATGGGTAACGCCTGTTGAAAAGATAATTGCGCTTGCGAGGATGCAAGAGATCTACGTTTTTTACTCCTTAGATGAAAGCTAGAAATACTTGGAAGAATAAATGGATAAAAACTTCCCAATTGGGTTTGCATTTTTGGGAAATTTCATTGTGTATACGCATCTCTCAAATCCTTAAATAAACTTACAGATATATGTAACAATCAGAGTTTTAAATCGTGGGTATCCTTTGTATAGTCAATTGTGGATATATCACAACTCATTTAACGACTGAGATAAATGACCATTGGTATCACAATATTGCAATCCCGGGTCACTTCGCAGACCATGGATATAAAGTATATCTAATATATATTTTTTTAATGCATATTATATTTTGGTGATTTATAAATTTCTTTAGTAATCAGGTACATATTTTTATATATTAATTTATATTTAAATTTTTAAAGATTAAATATTTAAGATATAGTATAAAAATTTTAAACTCGTTGCTCACAGACGGTAGATTTTCTTTTTAGGGAAGGTTGAATGATGGAATATAACAGGCAGTTTCAGTGGAACGACGGATTAAAAAAAAAAACAAAATTAAGTACAGATTGCATTATCCAGCTAAGTATTTGCCTGAGTAGGCCATTTGAAGAGAGAGGCCCAATGTTTTAAAACTTTATTGGTTCAAATAACATTGTGGTGAGTTGGGCCAACGGGGGGGGGGGGGAAGAGGCCCAATGTGGAGGAACAACGTTGGCGGTGGCACCACTTGTAGTATTGGTCATTGGTGGACCATTTTAGGCAAGGACCGGAAAGGACGACAAGTGGGTCACCCTGCCACGAATTGAACCAAATCGATTAGAGAATTGAAGGATTCAAGAAAACAAAGCTTTAGAGAATTTGGGCTTCTTCTTTGGGGGATAAGAGAGTGTGTTTCTTGTCTTTAGGTGAGGGTTTGAATTCTGGCTGGTGGCTCATTATTCTCTCTTGTATCAATATTAATTAATTTAATTTACAATTAGAGTCCCATTAGTTAATCGAACAAACGAGAGGCATCACTCACTAGAGCTTAATGGTTGTAATATAATATTTTTAAAATTTATTATTTTTTTTTTTATCAAAAATCACAAGATGTGAGTGAGGACTAATAAAATATGTAAGTAAGCCAAACAAAATTTGTAAAAAACTTGAAAAAAAAAAGGTACAATGAAGGTGATATTCCATGCCATTACAATTTTCACTGATATTGATATATATTTTATTTGTCTTATTTAAATTTTTACTGTATTAAATTTGAATTAAATTATTTTGAATTTCAAATTATTTAAATTTAACATATAATAAATTTTATATTTTAAATATATTAAATTTTAAATTCATTAATCTTTAAATATATTAAGTGTCATATTTTGCATTCAAATTTAGATTTATGTTATTTTAATTTTAAATATTTTATATTAGAGTTGTAAATTAATTCAAGTAAATTTTTTTGGTGGGTTAATTAATTAGATTGAGAGGGCAAAAAGTTAGATTGAACGTGCCAACCATAATATTCTTATTTTGTACAAGTGGAAATCAAGATGCTACTATATTCGACGACAAACTTCTTTTTATAACCTGAATTGACAAAATTATTAGAGTTGGTGAGCGAACGGTGTCGTTATCCCTGAAGAAACCATGCTTTGTTTGTAACTTTATATCCTTGGAAAGCGACCCAAAATCAGCAGCACCAATCCATTACCCCCCTTCGCAATAATAGAATCTATGAGTTCACGCTTCACCTCAACGCCCACCTTATTGTCTCCCTTTTCTCAAGTTATAAATGGGATTGATTCCCAATAGAATGTCAATACAATGTCATGGTACAAGAGGGAGTTTGGACCAACCCAACTATACTACGCCTAACAAATTCATGCGATTTTGAATCTCACTTAATCACGAGCCTGCATTAGAATCACTAATCCCATCACTACTACTTTTTTAAGTAATGAAATTGGGCAGCAAAAAATTACCTAATATCATATTAAATATTGTCTGTGTATATCTATATATATATTGTTATTGTTGAAACTGCGAGAAAATTAATGATTTCGAATAGTTTTTTGAGCAAAAACAATGTTTGCACAATGATATTTGTTTAATTTTGAATGTTATTAATAGACTGTTATAATTTATAATATTTAATAATAATTTAATAATTAATTTATAATTTTTTATTATTTTAATAAAATTAAAAATTTCACATATATTTACTCTTTATTTTTTTATTTATTTATATTACAACTTTATGCCTTTCTAAAAAAAATATCAAACATTGCAATTCAAGAAAAAAAAAAAAACTTTAATTAAGTGCAATTCTATCTAACTAATAAATCATTATCATAAAATTTGTATAATGTTAGGAATTAATTTTTCATATGAAATAAATATAATTTTACAAAAATAATAATCATAATTAGAAATTCAACTTTAGTCCATTACTTAATTTTAATCAATTTATTCAATCATTTCAACTTAATCATACTGATTTGAAAATAATAATATTCAATAAAAAACTTTAATCAAGTAAAATATTATTTACTTTATTAATTATTATTAAAAATTAAATGTGATAATAAAATAGAAAAACATAAATCAATATAAATTTGAAATGATCTATTGTTGTTATTTCTTATTATTTAGTTTAATTTAATAGTATTTAATATTAATTTATAAGGGTAACAAAATAAGAATTTAATTTTTATAAATATCAATAAATTATGATTAATTTTTATTATTATTACTAAGAGAAAATTAATAATTTTGAGTAATTCTTTAAGTTAAAAAAACACTTACACATCAACATTTACTTAATTTTAAAATTTTCTTATTAAATATTTACAATTTTTAGTATTTGACATTAAGTTAATCGATAGTTTATAATCTTATTTAGTATTTTAATAAAATCAACTATAAAATCAAGTATGCTTATCTCATACTATTATTATTTTTATTATCTCTCAACTGAATTATTCAATTTTATATATTTATTTTTTCATTCAAATGTTTTTTTTTTTAATTGATGTTTGTAACTTATTATGATAATATTATTATTTAAAGTTTTTATTATAAATTTAGTTATTATTAATATGCAATAATGAAGTATACATTATTTTTTATTTAATTACGAAATTTTAATTTTATTTAATATTTTTAATTAAATTTAAATTAAAAAATTTAAAAATTAATTAAAATATTAATTTTAGTCAATAATTAAAACAAATATAATTTTATTTAATTATTTTTTAAAATTTAAATTAAAAATTAATTTAATTAATTATCATTAAAAATAATTAAAAAATTTTATTTTAATATTTTAAATTAAATATTTAAAAGCCATGTCACCTGCAGTGATAAAACAAATATATATGGTGTCAAAAGAGCAACAATCAAAGATGATATCCTCCCATCCTCCTATAGATTAAAGAGCACATGAGCACTATCGTGATACCATTTCCCGAAATAAGACACTGGACTTGGCTGATTCACATGCTCCATTTTGAATCATGGAATTATTAACAAGGGGAAAGAAACTTATTCCAAGGTAAAGATGGTACGGGTAAAGGGCAGCATATGATTAATCTTTAACAGAAGAAAGGGAAACAAACGGTGAGCAGGCGGTGGTAAAGAGACGTTGAACAAGGGAAAGGAAAAGGAGAAGTTCACAAAAAGGATCCTGGCTAGGTACTTGTCGGCTGACTCTGAAGCAACATCGAAATCAACGCAGCTGGCCCCCCCCAACAAGTGGCTCGATCACTTGCTATTGGTAGTCCCTTTCCTTCTTTACTGGCCACTAACTTTTTGGTTTTGGGGTTCAGAGGCCACTAAACTATTCATTCATGCACCCAGCCAAGTCTTCGTTCGCGCAGATAACAAGGGAGATATTCCCTCACGTACGTCCCATCAGAAAAACATACAGATAGAGACTAAATAACCACCAAAATGACTGTGGATCATTTAGGATCCCAAGATAATTGCATAATGAATTGAAGTATTGTTCTGGTCAAGAAGAAAGTTTCCATGGTACGGGCATAGAGTGTCCCTGGATTTAATGCTTCCTAATTCCTAGCCAGGAATTAAATATTTATGTATTATATTAAGAAACAGGATACCATAGGCAGTTGTTAAAGACATGCTCCATATTCACAAAAAAAGCTAACTCGTCGTCAGCCTGCAAGATGACAATATATATACGTACATACGTGAGCAGTATCTGGGGCATACCCAACGAAAATGAAACATACTCACCTGAAATGATAAATAAAAATTATCAGAAGACTCGGTCCAATCCAATCTATGGTGAATATAAAATCTCGTTTGGACTTCTCTCCTCATGGGGTGAGTTGGATATCCAAAACAATGTAACATGATTCACTGCCCTATGTATACTACTTGCATGGTAAACCTGTGCATCCATAGAAAAGTTAGTTATCAGTGCTTTCGGCAAAGAAAGTGAGAAAAAGAAAGATAACTATAAAGTCCACCAATAAAAATGGAATGTATCAAATTATTAGGATATGTCAGCCAATACATGTTAGCAATTCTCTTTTTAGATATTTTATCCAAATGATAATAACAATAATAAAAAAGAAATAAACAAAGTAAGCTTTATTTTGCTAAAATATTTTGATGCTAAATTTTTGGGACATCTTATTTCGATTAGTTGAGTGTAGAATTTTAAGTGGAACAAATGTAACTTAGAATTTGTGTGAATACAAGGCTGAGTTAGCTTTCTATCAAGCTGGCAGTGGCAGTTTAAACAAGAATTCCAACATTTGTGGCCAATCGTCCGTTATGTTTTGGTGAATTACGTTGTTTGGTCCACCTAGAAATGACAAGAACCGGATAAGCTTAAGCTACCCTAGTGCAATGATTGCTACTCATGATCATGTTGAATGTTGCATGGTTTACCAGTACTCCACCCCCACATGCAAGCATTAAAAGGGAGTGGAAATGGGAAAAAGAAATCAAATCCTAATTCAACAATCACAAAGAAAGTTTAAACAAGATAATCATTTATGCAGAAATTTCATTAAAAAATAAATCTACCGATTCTAGGGTCAAAGAAGAAGACAGCTATGATGGGCTTGCAGCATGCTTCTTGGCAGTGTCAGCCTTGGATGTCTTGTCTAAAAGTTAAATGAGTAATTTTCGTATCATTAGCACTGGAAGATATAATCTTTGCTTTGAGACCTTCAATTCGGTGTAAAAGGTAGTAGAGGCAACAAGACGATGCGCAAAAAGCCGGTTCTATGTGATGGTAGGCTGCCAGTGCAAAAGTCAAAAGTAAAACGTAATCAAGACATCAACCAACATTTGGATTGAGGTGAAGAAAGCTTATGGAGCAGACCAGTTGAGACGATTAGACTTGTATCACTTTCTTGTTGTTTGGTCCGCCTCCATGTGGTAAGAGAGGTATGCACCAGTTCAATCAGCAAGGTCTTAGAATTATGGGTATCAAAAGGTTGTGACAAGGTACTAAAATTTAGCCGGAAAAATGAAAAAAAAAAAAAAAAAGGATATACCTATTGGTCAGAAGATACAGATTTAAATTGCATTATTTTCACTGTAAAAGGATACGAGAGTATTCCATTGGTCATTAATCGTTCACTAAATTTCTTCCAACCACCACATCTCCGCCAATCCTTTTTGAATACCCAATTACAAAGTATGATGTAAGGTGCCCCGATTGTGAAAAAGACAGCGGAACCACTTGACTTTTGGTAGCGATGTATGGCCACAAGGAAACAAGTACAAGGCAATCGAAAGGTAGACATTAGTTGGCCCTCCCTATCTCTGTGTCCAGGACCAACTAGCTATCATAGGTCATATCTGATGTTTTGGAAGGTTTCTGCATATATTGTAGATAACCCATCACATGTTAGTCGCTCATGCTTCGTACAGTTCCTAGGCGGATTCCTTCACATGGAGTAAATCCGCATATTTGTGGGATTGTCTCATGTCGGAGAAGCCTAACATGGACCAGCTTGATTCAAGATTTTTCATCATATGAAAGCTTTGATCCTGATATTTCTGTGGTTCGCAGAGGCATAGGTGACGTTATGTAGAGATATTCTACCAAAGAATAACTCAACTTTTGCTTTTGCTCATCTTCTGATATTTTCTGAATCAATCTGCAAGCCAGAAATAGGTAGAAGAATTTATTTGGATCTTGGGTTTTCGTTTTGCTCCATATTGATGGACATGGCGGTGGCAACGCCAGGAAAGTGCATTTACAAGGGCCAAAGTCATATTATGTGCAATTTACTTCAGACTGCAAAAATGAGCTTTACGTACCAGACCCGGACAGAAAAAGTGAATGTTTAGTTAATGCGTTGGCGTGATTCCGTAAGCTGACCTTCTGTATTTTGTGAAGTGGTCACATTGTACATTGCTAGAAGATGACTTTTCCGCTAAAGCTGGTCTATTAGTAAGTACGGTAACTGCAATTCGACATTGCTTTAAACAAAACACATTAAAAATGACTTGCATTTCTGACACAAGTTCATATTTTACTATGACAACAAGATATACAGAAAAAAAAAAAAAAATAGATTTTTATAATTAAATTCTTAATTTTTTATTTTTATTCGAGTTTTATATTTCTTAAATTTATTTCAAATCAATGTTAGATGAAAAGTGGTTAACCCAACAATAATTTTTATTTAATTAATATACAATTTATAATGATTTAGACTATTTTTAATAAAAAAATCAATTCAAACTAAATTTAAAATATATATAATTCAAATAAAAATATATCATGATTTAAAATTTAATCATAAAAATTTATAAAGATTTAGTATTAATTTTTTATATATCTCTTATTATAATTAATTGTTAAGTTATAAATTATGATTGTAAAATAAATATCTGTAATTTTATTGTTAATTATAATTATGCATCCAAATATTTATATGCTCGCCACTGTAAAGTATTAAATCGGTGGCGTAATTATAACTTTACCGAAATGACAAACCGGAAGTGAGGTAAATCTAAGTCAACGCATATAGCAGGCAAGATATAGAAAATAAAGTAGAGTGAGCGTACCAATTGTTATCTTCTGTTGTTCATTCCAGGGCGCACAATATCCCCAAGTAATCCCTCGTCTGTTGAAAGACATGGCGTTGTTGCCTCTGGCGGCCTACGAGGTCCTCCCACTTCAACCGGAGCTTGTTGCAACTGTGTCATAATACTTGAAGGATGCTTTCCAGGGGACTGGATGCTCGGATAATAGATTTGAGTCATTTGGTGAGTCAAGTGGCTGGCAAATGCAGCTTCATGACTAATGATTCCTCCCCGGGGAAAACCAATTCCATGATGACAGTGCTGGCCTTCATATGTAGTAATCACGATGGTAGGATCTGCCGACGAGCGTTCAACCCTTTTCTTCACAGTGCATTTGCTGTTTGTGCACCGATAGTAACTCCTGATAATTGAGTGGGTAAGAAAGTCAGTATAGAATTGCATTAGGTCCATATTTGTTTTCATTTTAGTTTCTCCTATAAAATTCTTTCTGCTTCATGACTTCCCAAGAAGATTAAGTTTCTTCCTTATTATTGCATAATTGCAAAAATTCCTAACATATAACCAACGTAGAGAAATCTCCACATGATGCTAAGGTATTGAGTTCATGGACCGATGCAATAATTTGCGTCGGGACCAACTCAATTATGAATTTGGAAAAGAGCTCTGCGTGACATTAGAATTTGACACGTTTTTGACCGGTGAGATACTGTCTTTTATATGCATAAGTTCTCACTATGATACGTTTACAGGTCAACAGTCGCATCATTTTATATTTGACAGTTTTTGCCTTTTCTCAAAACACAAAAAAAAAAAAAAAAAAAAGACATTATGGATGTGTGTATCTATATAGATACATGTCTATATTATGATTATCATTATCGTTTACTCATTTTAGTAAGTATTCTGAATGCATGATCGGGATGCATATTTTGGCATCGCCTTGTCAACAACATGCCAAAAATCTGTGTTCAAGTAACATTTGTGCTTGGGAAAATTAGAAAGAACCATAGTATTCACTTGAAAATGCCAACTACATTAGGCAAAAACATTTCAAACGTTGGCTTTTCTCCATAATGAATTTGTTTTGCTGAAGATTTAACTTTATTTTAGTCCTAAAAATCTTTTTAAATGAGTATTAAAATCTGCAAATATCTAACATCCCAAACAAGAAAAAAAAAAAAAAAATGCGAAGGAAACTCATTTTCATAATAGAATAGAAGAAGAGTTGTCACTGAAGGCAGTCAAGCGCCTCAAGGCACTTTACCACTTTTACAAGCAAATATGTGCAGCATTGAAGGGCCCGTTTGGTTCCTTTATCAAATCATTATTATTATTTTTCGTTGTCTGTTATTTTAATTTTGTTGTTTATGTCTATTGTTGCTATCTATTTATTATTTTATTATCAACAATTTTTTTAATAAAATTTTTTTCAAGAGAGAGAAAGGATAGAAAAATAGTAAAGAGAGAAATAATATAGAGAAATTGTAGAGGGTAGAATAGAGAAAAAAAAAAAAAGAATAAAGAGAGACGATAGGAAAAAAAAAAAAAAGATAGAGAGAGTAAAAAGAGAAATAATAAAGAAGCAAATAGTGATTAGAGAGAGAATAAATAAAAAAGAGAAATTAGAGAGAGAGAAAATATTAAAAAGTAAATGAATTGATAAGGTTAACAAAAATTGAGAAGATCTCCCTTTGAGGTTTTCCCAATTTTTTGTTTTTTGTTCCAAAATAACTAACAAAAAAATAGAAATGGTCAACTATAAAAAACAATAATATTTATAAAATGATTTTGGGCAAACCATGCGCGAGTGCACATGAGCAATGTGGCTGTTAATCAATTGTAGTAGCTGAGGTGGTTGTGTGTAAATGGCCCATATTCACATACAATCGAAATCCTTATGCAATAAGCCCTCTCTCAAAGAAGAATTGAAAATTAATTGAGCGCTGAACATGCACATGTGACTCTGTATATACATGCAATGAATGTGTGTGTGTGTGTGTACACATGTATGTATATGCCTGCTCATAAGATGCATGGTTCTTCATTGAAGCCTAGGAAAAGGTAATGAGCGAGGATCACTTGAAGAATTGTTTTGGGACAGTGTTAGGAATGCAAGAGAATACAGGTTGCACACCTGGGAAATGGACTATTTTTAACTGCCTTCTGTCCATATTTTCGCCATCGGTAGCCATCTTCAAGATGTTCAACGTTGCTCTTAGTCATGAATGCAAAACGAGGTTGGCGGATTCTTTGTTGCCCCTTCTTTTTGACCTTGTTCCTGCAAAATATTTAACCTACAATTATGCAAAATAAAAAAAAAAAAATTTGTGCAAATCAAAAGCAATGTGAAAAGCTGAGTCGCATCCAAAGTGCAATCACATTAATGCGAAATTGTGTCGAGCAACAGTCGAGTGTGGCGAATGATTGCAAGCATTTAGCAAAATACGGAAATGTAATTCAAATGTTCATTTCTCTTGCTTTCCTTCAAACAGATGGTAGGATACAAATTGCATTGACATAATTGAAAAGACAATAAATTGGTTTTGAAAACATAAAACAAGAAATTGCATTTTGCATTTTCATCAACTCCACACCACCAAAACACTCACACTATATAGCTCATTCAGGATTGAACTCGAGCAAACAATCATACCCTTTTGATTTTTGACATTCTTAAACGTAAAGATACGAAATTTTAAACGAAGCATGTAATTAGAGTCATAGAAATCACGAAAAGCTAAAGAACAACAAAAATAACAGTATGTAGATGCTTAAAAAAAAATGCCTAGATAAGATTAATCGGCCAAGAAAAAAAAAAAAAAAAATCTAGTCCCTAAAAGACATTTTAGAGCACGCCATTCCCGCCGCAATAACGGCGGCGCTCATAGCTCAGCTCCCGCTCTTTTCCCATTATTATTCTCATCAAAAACTGCAACCCCAAAAATTTCCGGTAATTTCTCATATTTGACCCCAGTTATTCTCTTGAATTACGGAACTGCCTCTGTCCTCTAGTGCAAGTTGCATGCGCACAGAGAATCTTTGGGCAGTTTCTCGGGCGGACGAACGCGCAAATTGCAGTTCACCTTCCTTCCAATCCAAACAGATATCCTAAAATTTTGATTCTGATTTTGTCCCCTATTATTAGTAATTTTTAACTGCTTGCCCCCCCAACCCCCCGGAAGTGGTGTTAATTTACCAAATAAGCCATTTCATGGATTGGATTTGTGTCCACTCACGGTATCTCAAGCGGTTTCCCGCCGGATCCCGTAGACTTCTCCGGCGGATCCTCGCTGGAGCTCGACGAGACCGATGGATTGGGTGCGGACACATCGACTCCGCCACCGCTACCCGACGATCCCTGCCCGAACGGACCACCACCACCACTACCCGGTGCGTCCTGAGCGCCCGCTCCACTACACTCCGACGCAAACCCGAGGTCTCTGGCTTCTTCCACTTCGATTCTATTCAACTCCCCAAACCGGTCCAGTTCTGTGCTCTGCACAGGTACAAAGTTCCACCCGAAATCACCGAGTATGCTGCTTTCTGTGTTGCTGGAGAAGAAGTAATTGACACTATCGGAGTCAGGTCCGGCCGACCAGCTTGTTTCGCCGGCAAACTCTGCTCCTGGATCGGGATCCGCTTTACTATCCATCCAAGCAATCGGAGAGAGAGAGAATTCTTAATTCCGTCAGAAAGCTAAGAAGGAATTAAAGCAACCGGAGAGTGAGAGTGAGAGAGAGAGAGAGAGTTAGGGTTTTGGCTTTGGGAGCTAAAGGTGAAATGATAAAGGTAAGAAAGCGTAGCTTTTGAACATTTTTATTTTTAAAACCTTCCGAAAGCTCCGTGTCTCCGCCAACGCATAGAATACACTCAATTAGTAAAATATTTCTCAAATTTGTATTTCTTTTCTTTTTATTTTCTATTTTTATTTTTTAAATCTTTTGTTTCTATTGTCTGCCGAGACAGACAACCAGAGTGGTGACTGGTGGGATAAATTCGAAAGAAAAGAAAAAAGAAAAAAAAAAAAAAAGGAAAAGAAAACCAATGGGGCTGAAGGGTGTCAGGTTGGTTAGTGGGATATCTTCGCAGAAATTGCTTATCCGAATTTTAGTAATTTTGTTTTCTTTTTATTGTTGGTTCCGACATTTTTGACTTTTTCCTCGTAAGAAAAATGATAAGGCAGAATGGGGCCCGGGCACATGAATAAATAGTTTACAAGACCCTTCTTCAGACAGGGCAACGAAGTGGCCGGCATAGGATCATTCATCATCCTCCATCTCCCTGTAATTTGGTTTAATTGGCTTTCATCAATGTCCCTTAAGCTCCGCACCAAGAGCATTTCTACTACCAAATAACAGCGATTGATGGTGGGAAAACTACAAAATCCTTATTTCTAAGTGCAATTTGGTCCATGACCAGCCGTCCTAATCCTGAAATCTTGTACTCAATCAAACGAAAGAGTTGAGAACACAGCTACTGCTATAATTTCTCATGCTTGTGTCCTCTTCAGGAAAAAGAAGAAGAGGATGATCGGAGACGTAGGACGTGTGGTTCAACAATATATAGATGGATGTTTAAGAAAGAGTATGGTGTCCATCGGTGGGTTCTCCATCTCTCTATACGGCTAACGAACTGGACAAAGACACTTTATATATCAGGGTGTTTCAACTTTCTTAGACAAAGTGCTATGGCCTTTGCGCGTTATACATGCAATGAAAAACTTCTTCTGGCACCTTTTTTTTTTTTTTTTAGGGAGCAATAAAGTTGATCCACCCTTCTGAGATTTGAGAGCACGTATTTAAAAGACTGGACAAAGACCAGATTTAATTTAATTAATTAGGACGTGTCTGTTGGAGGAAGAACAAAAAATCAATTTTTAAAATTACTCTATCGGACCTTTTTTTCTTTGGTAATTACAAACACAGGTTTTGTTTTTTCGTGTGAAAAAACTGATAAGTGGGTTAGAAGCCTCATGAAATCTCTCACTCTATGTGTCTTTGTGTTGTTCAAAAATCTCTCTCCCCCCCACCCCCCAATTCCCTCTTCCCCTTCTTTTTTCATGTTATGTACAAGGGCTTTGACAGCTTTCTCAGAACAAATGATAATAATAAGAAGAAGAAGAAGAAGAAGAAGAAGAAGAAAAAGAAAAAAGAAAGATTTAAGAGGAAAAAGGAAAAGGAAGAGAGATGGTCATATGCTAAATAATAATGGCCCCTTTCTTACTTTAATTTAATAGTAGATAGTAGACCTTAGATAGGAAAGAAGATAAAGGAAGAGAGAGGGTCATAAGCTAAACAAGTGGTTGGAGCAATGCTTTGCTGTGTTCTTATCAGTGTCATAATTAATTCGTGATGGAAAGAGTTGAGAGCTCTTTTAACAATTTGATTTTTAGGTTGTGGCCCGCCAATACAGCGACTGATGTTGATGACTGAGCTAAAATTTTGGGATGTCATTAATTCCAACTCATTCAAAAAAAAAAAAAAAATAAAAAATGAAAGGATACGATCCCTTTTAACTTCAGAGGAAAAAAAAAAAAAATTATGCATTTGAAATGATGATATTCAAAGGTGCATTCAAAAGGTTAATGGTGATAATTAAACCCATGAAACATTTTCTCTCACACTCGTTGAATTTTAAATGGATCGCCTTGAGCGTTTTGGAAAGAATTACAACGACAGGCTTGAATTTCCCATGTCAATAATTGACATGATTATTCCAAGGCTGCATAAAAATAACACTAGATTCCATATCTGGTGTACGCAATTCAAGTATATAATCCGAATATATCTTTTCTCTTGACAAAGTGATCTCCTTTGTTAGCATGCTAGGAGCTGGGACCCTCTCCCCATACATACATACATACATACATACACACATATGTTAATGCAGATTTTTTTTTTCTTTTTTTTGTTGTTTAGTCATTTATCTGATTTGTTTTCCAGCTTTTCCACGAGGAGCACTTAGCTTAAGTGACATGTTCTTTACAAATTAAGAAATGGTTTGTATTTGACAATTAATTTATTGAAAAATTGAGGAAAGCTATGAACAAAGTATGGTCCAACGTAGTCCCCCCATGCACAGTCCTTGCTTTCACGTGGAACTATGGTGTCCTCCCATTGCAGTTGAAATGATTGGATCATTATTTGCTTACGGGTGTAGGCATTTGGTGGGCGAAATTATTATAGTTAGGTCGGTCCATAGCAGAGTCTTGTATGGCATATAATAACAGTATATGAATAAGTAGCTTTGTACACTTCAGACTTGCGCACATCAACCTGATCTTTGGAAACATCGATGGTTTTAATTGCTTTCACCATTGTATTGGCAATTTGGGAGAGTCAATATATGCCTAAAGCTACAAGCTCCAATTCATATCATCAAATGTTGCCGAAGTCAACTGGTCCAGTCTATACGAGGCATAGGTTCTAAATCATGTGACTGATAATTTATATCCAAATTCGGTAAATGTTTGAACTTTGCCATTCCAGTCTTTATCAGATCAAAATTGTTCATTGGTATAATCCTAATTTTATTTATGATTTTTTTTTTTTATCTTTTATTTAGAAGTTCGTTAGATTAGATCGTAAATTATGTTATAACTATTTTTAATTTTATAAATCTTATATAGACTCCTAAAGTAAAATTTAAAATTTCAAAAATAAAAATATAAATTTTTAATTATTAAGTATGCCGAAAAGACTTTATTTATGATTACTAGTAATAGTAATCCTCAATTAAAGTTGGCTTAAAGTTGACAAATTAAGGAGATATACGCCGCACTTTAGAGACAAAAAGATTCTGACTAAGTTTATAAATTCGAGTGCTGAGATAAGACCATGATAGGTAATTGCTTATAAAGTCTCTAATCTCCACGCAGATATTCTTCGTTCTAGAGAAAGAATAGAATTAATACATAAAGTCCGATCTGTTAAATTACACGACAGCGATATTTAAGAAAAATTACTCGAAAACGAAAATTACACGTGTAGCCAGCTTAGAAAAACACGGCAATTGAATATTCGTTTATTGAATCAAACAAATGAGAAATTATAAATAAAGGGAAATTTTTTTTTCCTTTTTGGTCTAGTTAGATCAAAACCAAACAAATATTCTATGAGTAAGGTCTGTAATTTAAATTTTATATGTCACTTATGAACACTAAACAAATACTACAGGGTTTTCATCTCTAATTTTAGCCCTCTTGTTCTACGTGCTACTTGCTAAATTTTTCAGTTATTAGCACACATTTATGGAAATATTCGAAACAAATTCTTGAACGCGTTATAGTGAAAAGGGACAAAAGAAAAAAAAAAGGGGGGGGGGGCGAAAAGTATTTCATATAATATTACCTGAGGATCTGCATGGTAATGGATATTATTAAAGAAAAATTAACTTTTCTCTTTAGGTTCACCGAAAGGCCAGAGTACTTTTGTGTGTGTGTGTGTGTGAGAGAGAGAGAGATCGTGGGGGACTGATTCGAATCTTTTTAATAATAAGCTAACTTGATATTCAAGCAACAACACCGTTTTCACCGAAATTCATGCCAAATCTGTTCTACTATTATTAAAAAGAATCAAAGTTTCAAAGAGAGACAATGTTTCCCTGTGAAGTGCTGCACCATAAGCAGTGATACTTCACCACTTTCAACCGTTCATGAGTCTAGAAAATTTCTTGATCAAAATGAAAGTAGGGGGGTTGGCTCGTGAGTTACAGCTGGAGAGAGACCTCTCATCGGAGCCCACTTGTGTCCTTTTACATATTCGAAGCAATTGGTTCATGTGATGTGCGGACATTTATCCTCACGTGTATCAGAAAATGTTCCCATATAATGTCACCTCACGAAATCTTCTACACTCTGAACGATGGGATGGGACTTTAGAAGTGAGGCAATTAGACCACATTCACATATGGTGGCAATAAATGTGGCTTTTGATTGCAAGTTTGGCTGTCGGGTTGAAAAAATGGAAGTCTCTTTCTAGCAATTCTGTGCTTAGATCCTTTGGATAAACCTGGTAAATTTTTAAGATCGCTCTTTATCGTTTGATTGTAATATATATTATAAAGTGACGAACGCCTAAGATATCAAATGTACTACCTTAGATAAGATTTTTCTTTTTTTTTTTTTTTAATAACATTGAGATTTTATTTACATCCAAACACAAAAAAAAATATATAACAAAATACTTGAAACTTGAGATGAGAGCTTGATGATAAGTCTGTATATAACTATACGTTTGGCTGAGATCTAAATTCCTTTATTTCTAAGAAAATATTAATTTGGTAGTTTGTCAGATTCTAGTAAAGTATCATTTGTAACTTAAATATGAAGGGCGCCGTGGTAGTCTTATAGTGACTTCGACTTAAGGCATCAACGAGTATTCCAATCTAGACCCACGGAATGACTTACATGTCTAGGAGAAAAAATAAAATAAAATAAAAGTGAGGAACTTAAAATCCTTGAATAGAAATCTATTTTTAATTGACACAAGGATATCTACAAAAATGAAATTAAAAAAGAGAAAAGAGCCCTTTTTTTTTTTTTTTATACGGTCTCCGTAAAAAAATCTCTAAAATTATATATATATAACCTTGTTGACCAAAGTAGATGAAATAGAAAGTGATAAAATCTTTATCAACCTTTTTTTCTTTTAAGGATTAAAAAGAAGATTATGGAAACTTGAAAAGAAATACAATTTTCTCATATATGTGAAAAAAGGACTAAAAAAGGAAATAGGAAGAAAATAATTTTATATTATTGTTAAATCAAATAAATGCATAATTTTTTTTTTTTTCAAATGTTAGATTTAATTGTGTTTTTTTCATTTAGATTTTCTTTGACATGAAAGAGATAACTTTACACAAAAGTTAAAATTTTTTATTTACTTTCATTTAAAGAACAAAAATTGATGAGTATTAACTTAAGATAGGTTGGATATCTCCAATCAAAGTGAAAGCAATAGGGTGTTGGGTTAAAGTCCAATATCAATATGTTGATCTTTAAGTTAGTGAAAAAGTTAAAGATAATAAGTGAGAAAGTCAATTGAAAACAAAAAATTATATGTCTTGCCCTTATGATGGTTTAGGATATTTATAAGGACAAAGGAACCACTAATGAGTAGGTTATAAGCACATGGGTACAGGGGATATTTGTAAGGCTAGAGGGTGATTGGTTTCACTAATACTCATTATAGGAAATTGAAGTTATAACAATAGGCAAAAATTGTTAGGAAATTGAAGTTATAACAATAGGCTAAAATCATTACTTAAGTGGTACAATATGATACTTAAAGTCAAATATAACTGTTTTTAATTTATTACATTTGCAAACACTATAGTAAACCTTATGTAAGTAGTTTTCTTAATCTATTACAATAGATATCAACCTACTATATAAAGTATTTTAAACAATAATTTTAAATGATTATTGTAATATTTTTAATATTTCATGTATAGTGGTTATAAAATGTATATTAGATGATTTATTTTTAAAAATAATTTCAAATTTGTTCAACTAGTGGTTTTTCTACATTAATTGTAATTGTTAGAGAAATAGCTAGCAGTGCCTTGTAAAATAAGTAGCAATTTCTTATAGATTTGGAAACAATTTTTTATAGATTAGGTAGTATTTTTATAGTCAAATGCATAGCCATTTTTTAATAGAATAAGTAGTAAATTTTGACAAATTTGACAATAATATCTTGTTTAATTAATAGTGATTTCTTATAAAAAAAGCAAAGAATTTGGCAAAATAAGTAGTATCATCCAATGACATAATGATTTTAACATGGAGTAAGCATCATATATATGCTAGTTAATATATATTCTAAGTAATAATTTATGAATTTCATTAAATATTAAAACATAATCTATCAACTTCAACATTAATTAAAATATTAAATATTATAGTAAAAGTAAATAAACAAAATATTACAAGTTACAACAAACTTTTTAATCAATGTTTAACATCTTACATAATATTAAAATTACACTATAATTTCTAAATAGAGAAGTACAAAAATTGCAAATACTTCAGTTTTGATCAATAACATCATCCTATTACATATAAACAAAGCTTTTGATGAAAATTTAAAAATATTTAAAATAAACTAGAAAACAAAAATTAGGAAAGAGAAAGAATACTTAAAGACATAACCTACTGAAGATAAATGATTTTTACATTATAATTCTTATTTTGAAGCACCTAAAGTATTATTAGGTAAAACACCTAATAAAATAATCATAGAAGGTATGTCAAAAGTTTTATTCAGCTTATGATTTTGTTATTCTAATTTTTAGAACATCATATAAAAATAATGGGTTATTGCAAAAGTCTACACTTTCATCCTCTTTTATAGCCTTATTGTTTGACTTTCAAACATTTTTTATATTTCAACTTACATATTATCTCTAATAAATTATATAAAATCTTTTAGAACTTTCACAACATCTTTAATAATTAATTTTGCATTCAAAGAAGTGTGGTTAACTTTCTCTTATAAAGCCTTACCCTTCCATAATTCCATTTCCTCATAATTGCAATAAATGCATCTATAAGATTTTGGAGAAATAATCCTTCCCTTTGAGATTGAAGCTCCTTAATTCAGGTTCAGATCCATAGCAAGTTAAGTTATAAGTGAAAAACAAAGCAAAAAAAAAAAGAGTGAAAGAAAGAAAAACTTAACAATTTACAATTTATTGAAATATTGTCTCATCTTAGAACTTGCATGACTGGTTTAGTCTTCTTTTTTATGTAATCTTAAAGGCTTCAACCTAAGAAGGAAAGTTTTTACCATGATCTCAATTTTTTTTATACAAATAACAATAATGAAATGAAATAATAGTTGTTGGGAAAAAGAATCTCAATGGGTAAAAGGTTGCATCATCTTTTTTATGGTAATTTTTCATCTTTATTCCCATTTTTTAAAAAATTGATTTGAAAAGTATAGATCATTCACTTTTGCAAAATGAAATGGCTTGGAAAATATGGAACTATTATGTTAGGTGATTGGTAATTAAATGGGTAGTCAATCCTTCTAAGAACTCTTTATGGTGATTTGGGGAAGCACTTATGAATGTTGTCTTGTCCATTAAACACTAGAGGTCAGGCATTTTGGCAATTTTGTAGTCCATTTGGTTGGCTAAGAATGATATTATTTTTGAGAACAAATTGTTATAGGTTAAAACCATTTATGATTTAATAAGAATAAGAATGCTTTGGTGGATTCGAGTAAGGTGGACTAAATACTCATATTCTATCGATGATTTTTTCCTTCATATTTCAAATGCTTTTATAGTGCCTAAGAGAGAAAAAAAGGAGTATTTTGATGGAATGAGAATCCCTTACTATTAATATTTATAAATTTAATACATATGGTTTAATACCAAGTTATATAAGGTTAGCTAGATGAGGTTTTAAAAGGTAAAGATGGGATGATAAGAGGCTACACTCTTATGGTTTTAATAATATGATGTACAAAACAAAAGTTTTATCATTAATTTTTTCATAATTGTAGTTATAGTTTTAATTTTTGGAAGGAGTAATTGTAGTTGTACTACCTTTATCTTTTAAAGCCAATGAATCAATTTTGATTTTCAATTTAATTCTAGCTCAATTACGCTTTATTTTGAACTAAAATAATGGATTAAAAACATATTAACTTGGACTTCTAAAATAAATTCAAAGTTTACAACTTTTTTTCAATTCTAAGACTAACTTAATGTATATTTCATACTTGAGATACACTAGTAGGCAAAAGTATATGTGTGTGTGTGTGTGTATACGTGTCTATATATATATATAATTAATTCAAATGATAGAAGAAAGATATATATTTTACAAATAATAAGAGACAGAAGAACTCTACTTATTATATAACTCATGATAAAATAAGTATTAAAAAAATAAGAATTTTTTGGGCTAAATACACTAATCCTCATGTTCTTTGAATTTTAATTTACACTTTAAGATCTATATATTTTTAATTTTTTCAATTGAGATTTTTTGTTAAGATTTTTTCCTAATATTTTAAGATTATTAAAGAGAGATCATTAAACAAGTTCAAATGTAACCACCAAGTAACCTCACATATAAGTTGGACCTTATTCAATTATTACTCAATGAAATAATAACTTTTAAATTATTTGTATTATTCATCATCTTGAGCCAATATGATTTTCATAATAATTTTCTTAGTTTTAAAAATTTTGCATATTGTAATTTATATATTTTGATATCTTTTCATTACTCTTAACAAATATAGAGCTCTCTAAGTAAGAAACAGATATAAATGTTGATAAAGGACCTTAAATGCCAAAATTAAAAAATATAAAAGTTTTAGAGGTCAAATTAAAATCTTATGGAAATAAAAATAAAAAAAGAGTTAACCATAAGTGCTTAGTATGTTTTACCTGAATTATTTTATTATAATTATTATACTTAGAAATAAGTCTACCATTAAGTTCATCTAATTAGTTTTGATATTATTATAAAAGTATAGTCTTATTAATTTTATATAAGGAGTAACCATATAATATATATGTATGTATAAATTCTTATACCTCATTGTATAAAAGATCATACTTATTGTGTGATTTTGGTCTCTAGAAGATGTAAATGAAAATTTATTTTCATCAAAAGAAATTGCATCAACCTTTTTTGAGAAAAAAACTTAAGACAATAAGTAAAGAAGATTGAGAGTTGTTAAATAAACAAGGGTTAGGAGTCATCCATTTGCACTAGCTTAAAATGTTGCTTTCAATGTCAAAATAGATAAAACCATTGCAAGACTAATGAAGGCATTAACTCATACATACAAAGAATTATTTGTTTCTAACAAAATATATCTAATAAGAAATTATTTGAACTAAAAATAAAAGAAGTTATTTCTATTGCAAATTATATAAATAAATTTAATATAATTTTTAATCAATTAAACTCAATGAAAATAAATTTTGATGAAAAGATTAAGATTATTATTATTATTATTATTATTATTATTATTATTATTATTATTATTGTTTTCAATGTTAGAAAGTTGAAACATCAATGTAATGACAATAAGTAGTTCATTTGGTTTGCAACAATTATAGTTCATCACATTTCAAGATTTGATTTCTAGCAAAAATATTTATAAAAGAGAATTAAGTATATCATTCAACCTTGGTTTTGCCTTAAGTATTAAAGAGAAGGGAAAAACAAGTTAATGTAATGACAATAAGGGCAAATAAAAACCAAAAAACAAAAATTCAAAATATGATGCTACGTATTTAAATTATGACCATAAGAGTATTTATAAGACAGACTACAAACAATCAAAGATGAAAAATTACAATGAAAATTCCATGAATGTAGCAATTGACAACATCTTTAACATTTTAATTTTAAGTGTTAATAATCTAATACAGTCCTAGATTTTATACTTTAGAACATCTTTTCACTTAACTTTATATAGAGATTACATGTAGAACTGTGTTACTAATAATTTTAGGAAAGTTATTCTTACAAATGATGAATCACTAAATGTAATATATTCATGTTAAAACATCAAACATATATGTGTAAAAGTTGAAAAATGTTATATGTATCTCACAATTAAAAAGGAATTTAATCTTTATAATGTAACTTGATGAAAAAGGATTTTCTACAATCTCTATTATTAAATTATAAAAAATCACCAAAGGTGCAATGATGATGGTAAAATGAAATAAAATTGAGATACTCTATATGATTTTGAGCATAAAAGATTAAGTGAGATCTATTAAGTTAACAAAAATTTCAAAAGATGATATAGGTGAAAAGTATAAGAAAATGTGAAATTATCCTAATACAATTAGAGATTTGTATACTAATAATATACGTAACAAGAGGCGATAAAATATCTAAATCTTCATGATTATTTTACCATTCCGTATATTATTTACTGTTTACTTATAGAGGTGAACCAAAATACTTTGATAAAGTAATATAAGTTAAAAATTTTACAAATTAAAAGTTAAATATGAAAAAAGAGATGAGATTATTGTCGAAAAATTACAAATTTGAGATAACCCAATTATTAAAAAACCAAAAGTATTGAAAAACAAGTAGATTTATGAGTCCAAAAAGAACATGATAGTAATAAGAAATAAAAAGCAAGGTTATATGTAAAGGGATTTTAACAAAAAAAAAAAGGCATTAACTATATTGAAATTTTCTCTTTAGTTGTGAAGATATCAATAATTCTATTAATGTTAAGTATTATTGCATCTAAAAATTTGCATTTAGAAAAACTTGATACAAAAATAATGTTCCTCAATAGCAATTTGGAGAAAGAAGTATACACCATATAACTATAAGGTTTTCAAATTCTTGGAAAGAAAAATCTGGCATGTAAGCTTGATAAAACATTGTATAATTTGAAACATGCTCTCAAGCTTGATGCCTTCATGTGTAATCACAATTTTAAAAGATATAACATGGATCATTGTTGTTACTTTAAGAAATTTGATGATTATTATGATATTTTGCTCTCATATTCAAATGATATGCTTATTACAATTTTTAGTATTTAAGAAATTAATATCTTGAAATAAGAATTGTCAAATGAAATTGCAATAACAGATCTTGAGGCTATGCAACAAATTCTTGGGATGAGAATTATGAAGGATAAAAGGCTAGTACCATAAAACTATCATAGGCTACTTATATTGAAAAGATCTTTAATCATTTCAAGATGTAGAAAGTAAAACTGGTTAGCGCTCCTTTGACAAATCACTTTAAACTTTCAAAGGAACAATTATAAAAGATAGATTTGGAATATAAGCATATGTCAAACGTTTTTTGTGTCTCAATAGTTGGGAGTTGTAAGTAGGTATATGATTAATTTAAGTAAACAACATTAAGAGGCCATTAAGTGAATTATTTATTATCTAAAAGGTATTACAAATATGGCATTGTGTTTTAGGAAAAGCAATGAACTTGCAAGCATTTGTTGATAGATGTCTTGGTAATGACATTTATAATAACAAAAGCACAAGTTATGTTTACACATTGAGTGATTTTGTTGTAAGTTGAGTATCCTAACCACAAAACATTATAGCTCTATGAACTATTAAAGTTAAATATGTCGCTGTTACTAAAACTAGCAAAAAAGTGATTTTGTTAAAGAATTTCTTAAAAGAATTAGGCTAACTACAAAAGAGCAATTTATGATGGTTAAAATACAATTCATTTTATTAAAAATCTTATATTTTATATAAGAAAAAATATATCTAATTAAAATATTATTTTATATGTAATTTATTTGATGATATGATATGATATTGATTTTGGAAAAGAAATACAGTATAGAAAATCTTATTAATATGCTACTAAAGTTGATGATTACAGAAAAATTGAGTCTATGTAGAATCTCAGCTGGCTTTTATGGTTAGTTGTTTAAGAGCTATCACTTTTAAGGATATGGATTTCAAAAGAATTTTAATTATATTGTAATAGTTGTTAGTTTGATAATTTGTCTCCAAATGAGAGAGAGATAGTTATGGAAGTGAAACCTAATTAATGTTACATGAGAGTAATATATTAAAGTGTATGCTTTGTAATTCTTAATACAATCATGAATGAAACAACATTTAAGTTTTAAAATACTTGAAATTTATATATTGTTTTCACCTTTTTTTTTTTTTTAATATCTCGTTACACGAACTAAACCGACCGACTAAAAAAGGGCGGGGGGTGGAAGATAAGCCCTTTTGGGATGCTTGTCTCAATAATCAAAAAGAAAGGGAATCCTGTTTTGCTGTAAAAAGAAGAAAGGTCAAGCTTCACACATACACTAGTTCTAAGGATGGGACCAATCCAACCTTTGCTCTCTTTAAGCAAGCCAGATCCCGTTAAACATGTAGCTTGTCAGGTTTCATTCCAAGCAAGCTAGCAAGGGGTTCGAATAAATTCATCGAAAAGATAGACTAAAACTAAAGTTTGCTTGTTGCACCTCAACAAATAAGCAAGTTGGACATTGAGGCCACGTTACTGTCCTCTGTATAAGTTACGATTAACACCTTGTACTAGTGTCATTGTTTCTGCAGGAGGTGTATGGACATTCACTTATATATATATTGGTTTTCTTTTTTTTTTTCCTTTTAATAACTAGATTCGGAGTCTTTGACTCGTACTTTCATGGGATACAAATCGCTATGTGCCGAGTAAGGCTCCAGATTTTAGTTGGCAGACATGACCTGAGATTAACTTAGGTAGACAAGTTGTAGAATTTTAAATCCAGAACTTCTTGAAGTTCCACCGTACATCCTTTTCAGTTGACCAGCCCTAAAAACAAATCACAGCCCAAACACAGGGCTAACAGGCAACGACATTACTCGTGAATCAAATAATAACTTTTTTGTAATTTTTTTGAAAAATGAAATTATATAATGTGTATGAAAATTTATATAATGTGTAAGTAAACTAAACAAAATATGTATGAAAATTGGTGAAAAATGAAAAATAATGAAACATTTGCCTGTAATTTATATATATACATATATATATATACTATGTTCGGACAACTTGCACCTTGGTTGTACCTTATATACTATGTAAATTTTAGTTAAAAAATTGAATTATATATATATATATATATATAATGGTGACGTCACTATATGGGCCCTACATCGAGCGAGATCTGTTTTGTGAGTCTCGGTAATAGGACTTTGTTTTTTTTTTTTTGGGTTGTTCATACAGAAGCAAACCAGCTGAGCCATGAAGATTTTTTTTTTTTTTTTTCTCACAAATTTTTTAAGCTTCTTTTTCAGTTATCAATCTATTTCCCTGCAAAAGATTTGGATGAAGGGCTGAAAGTTCTGATTCATCAAGTTGAAAGTACATATATAGCTATTAATTAAAGATAAAATTCAAGCATATATTTCTCTCTCTCTCTCTTTTTTTTTTTTTTTTTATTTTGTTACCGCCACACTTGGTAGCCAAACTTGACCGTATTGTTCATAGCGAACCACAGTTTATTAAAAATTTTGTTAAATTGTAAGTTATATAATAAAAATATTTTTTTAGTTTCAAATGTTTTACATATTTTTATTAAAATTAAAATATAAAATTTCAAAAATAAAAATATGAGTTCTTGACCACTTAAATGTCCTTTAAAAACTCATTTTTCATATATTTGTTTCTCTACTTTTAGCTTAATATACACTATTGACATAATCATATCTAAAAAAAAAAAAAATCATAATTGTGATAAATTGATTGATTTGAACTTGGTTTATGATTACTCCCAAGTTGGGCAAATGGGCAAATTGGGAGCAATTGGAGATACATAAAATAGATTAAAAAAAAAAACAAAATAAGTTGCGACCTAATCGTGGACAATTGCCCTTCTATTTATTTATTTATTTATTTATTTTTCTATGGCTTGGACTAAGCTTTGAAGATTGAGACTAGAATTGAATAGCTTTAAAAGTCTTTCTGTTACCAATGAACCAAAAGAAAATTTTTCTTAGTGAAGTTTCAGTGAAACCATGCTTATTCGCCATGCACCAAAAAGTCTACATTTTAGGCTGAATCGAAAACATAAGCATATCCTATTGCAAATTTAAGGGAGGTCTCGAGCTTTGTTCTCCCTAACAATTTCTATAATTCGAATTTTTTAGATCAAGATCCATAGGATTCAATCCAAAAATTATTTAATCATAGCATGGATGACCTATTTGTGATCAAATAGAAAAGTGAATTAGCTGTCTAACATCACCCACCTGACCATACGCGCTCCTAAAAAAGTGACTTCACATAAAGTCCCCATTGACTTATCGACAGGGAGACAAATGAAAAGACTAGCTAGCTAATCTATATTTCTGAAGGGAAAAAAAAAAAAAAATATATATATATATATATATACATATAGATCCAGGGTGAATCGATTGATCTTCTTTCTGTCATTGTTGATGCTCCTGTTTCATCGTACGCTTCCAAAGCAATACAAAAATCTGGATGTTATCCACCGGCATACATACCACCAGTAAATCCCGCGTTAATTTTTGGCAGTGTTGACAGGTCCCTATGCGTGTATGTGACCACGAAGAAAAACAATTTCTTACTTTGTCTTGTGTGTTCTGTTCAATGGCGTTTTGTCAATTGACCATGCGTTCGAGTTCAATTTCGATACCCTGATCCTGCAATAAAGTAGGTCCTCAGATATGCTGACATCATGGTGATCACATAAAGTTCAAGCTAAAACTCTTGACTTTGAACTATTGCCGGATTAGGGCCGGCCCAGCATAGATGATGATGATGATGAAGAATCTATTGAATATTGATGATGTGAAAGATTGCTAAATTTTATATTATTGCTGATTTGCCGTTTGTAGACTGGTCTAAAAAATTTCCCATTTCCATTGATAATCTGCGTTTAATAAGGGTTTGTATGCAGCTTTTCTCCAAAATTATTTGAAAAAAAAAAAAAAAAACTTGGGAATGAGGTTTTGTCTAATATTTAAAGTTAAGAGCTAGAACCAAAAAATTTCATGTTCAAACCTCATGCTTCAAAATTTCCCTTATAACACTCTTAAAGAGATTTTTCACTAGTTAAGAGTTTAGATACTTATATTAGAAGTTTCAAGCGCAAATTCTAAGAGGATAGTTTAACAAATCTCTCCTGTTATCTATTTTATATAGTTCACAATTTAACAAATCCTTTAATGAATTTGAAAAAAAAAAAAAACAATTTAATTTACCCTTGACAATGTCTTTGTTATTATGTTCTTAAAAGTTATGTGAGAAACAAGTGTTGCAACGCTTCCCCCACTAAAATATATGTTTTTTTAAGTTTTGTCTCCCCAGAATTTTGTTGCCTCTCTTAGCCATTATGACCATGAAATTTTCCTTCACCCATGGGTTTTTAAATTCTTTAACATTGTGGTTGCCTTCAACGTAGTCTCCTTGGGTCTGTCAGTGCTCCTGCGGTGGATCTACCCTATAAAGATGTTCGAATGAGAATATATTTCTGATCTGAATTTATAAGTGTGATGATTGATATTTCTACAGTGCACCTTTTTGCTTGTTAAATAAAAATAATATATATATATATATATATATACATATATATATATTAGCTTCCATTTTGTGTAGATATCTACAGCTTTCCATGCCAGCATGCTCATCTGTTTCACATCGCGGGAGTTGTCTTGTGCCGTTTGAGTTATTTGTTTTAGTATATATTTCACAATTTAATTTCTTTAAGAGTTATTTCTAATGAATAACACAGAAAATTATATATTCATGTGGTTCATTGTCTCTACTGTTACCATATGGTTCAGTGGTAAGACTCTTAATTTTAATAACAAAAATTTGCAGTGTCTCCTGGGCTAGCACTGTTAAGAGAAAATATTTCACAATTCTCTTTTTTTTTTTTTTTTTTCCTTTTTCCCTTTTTCCCTTTTGGGAGAGAAATTAGCAATAGTTTTTATTTTTTATTTTTTTATTGCAGCTACTGCCGACACCCCGCTAAATAGTTGCAGAAACAGTGAGTAGATGCCAAGAAGCATTGAATGTTGATGATATTGATCATTGTCCTAAAATTTTCTCTTAATAGCATAAAATCATGATTACAACTAGCCATGGCGAGGCCATGATTACTATCAACCAAATGGTGTTCCCCCACAGGTTCTAAATGAAAGTGACACGTATAACCGTTTACACTAAGAAACTGCGAAAGGGGTTTTTGTTTGACCTATGGAATCTCAACTACTCACACTACCGTGGATGAATAATTGTGGAGTAGAGCGTCATCCAATGCGATGGCAATATTGCAAAAGGTTTAGTTAAATAATTAAAACTTAAGAAAAGAGGGCCACTTTGTGCCAGGGAACCAAAAAAAAAAATAAAATGACCACATACGCCATCAAAAGTTTTATGGCCTTTTCTCCAAATGGGTAAATGAGGCTGCATGCATTTGAAAATATGGCACGAGAACTAGTTCACACTCAACACACCCATTTAAGCTTGCGAAGTGCTTTGCTACTGATTTTGGTATTAATGACGTCTTCTTTTGGTAAGTCACTGTGTGTTTGTGTTTGTGTGTGCGCGTGTTTGTGCTGGGCCACGAATGGCCCATGAAGGACTGGTGCGGCCTACGGTGGAGGGGCACAAATTGGACCACAGTTTCCGAATTCCGAGCTGAGCAGCCGAACAACCCAACATGGGCTGTCTTGATGCAAGGCAAGACGCTTCCAATCACAACCACGTTCATAAATTGTAGAGGTTTGGGCTGGTGGCAGAAACGAAACAAACCTTTATGACTCACAATGCAACAAATTTAAAGGAATTATCAGCATGCCAAGAGGCCGGGGCCCGAATCCGTGGGTGGTGTGACAGTTTCCATTTGGGTAAATTGGATTCGGTCATTTATCTCGCCGTACCGTTTGACTCGGTCGAAATTTTAGCATCGTTTATGGGAGTGGATATAAAAATGAACAATACTTGGAGAGAGTGAGAGAATCAATACATCTTTCTTTATTTATTTATCTAACATCAGCAAACATACAAATAATTAAAGAATTGATATACCTTTGTTCTTTGTCCAACAAAAAAAAAAAAAAGAAGAAGATATTCAAAAGATTTTGAGATAGGAGTTATTTCATAGCATGTTGAGCTTGCTCTCATTGCTATTTCACAAGAAGCATAATAATAAGGTATTTAATGAAGCCTGAGTCTCATATTTTTGTGCACTAATCCCCCTCTAACATCATATCATATTGCATATTAACAACAATTTTTTTAAGAAAAATTTATTAAACAATTATATGAATATGATAATTTTATTAAAATAATAAAAATGTCCAGTGTGTGTGCTAATTTATAATGATCTGGCGGCGAACTAAAGCCCAGCTCTGAGGACCAAACCTCAACCGTTTTTGTGAGCATTGAGTTTGAAAAACAAATGTTTTGTATAACGTTTAATCTTTGGATTGCTATGCACCTTGGAAAGGAAACAAAATGGTTTATATGCCTTCAGATAGCAAATAATAATCACCTTCTGGTCTCGGTAAGCCTCGTCAACCTCTTCTTGGCTAGCTGGGAAGTCTTTGCCAACAGGGAAATAATCGGTGCGACCATAGCCTTCATTTCCTTCTGAGGATCCCATTGAGTTCATCATAGCTGTATTGGCCAAAAACACCACTTCTGACAAAAGCCTTCACTTCTTGGAAATCAGGTCCAAGCTGCAAACAAGATGGAAAGCCAACTATCAATTGAACTGATGTTTAAGGTCAGTGACATCCAATGTTAACCTTTCACGTAGAAATAATAAGTTCTGTTGTATTGTATAAGCCTACCTTTCCTTCAGCCCTTTCCTTCCTTAGATCATCAATTTCATCCGCTCGAGTGCCAGACGGAAAAAGGTTTTCTTCTCCAACCTCTTGTTTTATTTCAACATTAGCCCCATCTAAGGTCCCAACAAGAACGCAGCCATTCATTGCAAACTTCTTGTTACTGGTTGGTTCCACTTGCTTTCATTCCAGCAGTACTGAGGAATACAACAATGTCAAAAAGAGAGGGGCAAACTTGGTCTTAGAAACTGCAGACGCAACTAATGCCTGCCATGAAGTTCCAGTGTTAGCAAACAAGCAGAATATTTGCAGTTCACAAACGAGAACTTGAAGAACCTTACGCCAACAAGATCAAAAGGCCTGCAGCTTTCCGCAACTGAGTGTAATTTGCTTATATATCAACTTCATCCTTTTTATCAAAAATTTTTTTCTTCCTTCCCACTCTCCTTGGAATCCTTTTTCTCCACAAAGAAAGCCAAATAAGTACCTGATATGCTGGGAAAGCTCACTCCCAAGAATTAGTACTTCTGCAACACTAACGTTGTAATCAGAAGAAAAGACAACCTGAAAGAGCCAGGCAAAAGAACATGATTGTCGTAATTTCTATCTACTGCAAAAGCATATAATTTCATCCACTAGCAATGTTTTGCTGGTGAATGTATAAAAAGAATGCTGATTAGCTGAGTTGCACCTTCAAGAGAACTCCAATATCTGGTTCATTATCCTCATTAGCAATGTCAATTTCTTGAATGGAGTCAATAGCAGAATTTTCTTCTGATTGAACCAGCAATTCAACAGCTGAGTTAGGCAACTCCACATAATCAAGAATCCTCATTTGCTTCATCTTTTGTTGCAACAAATCAAGATCCTCTGTGCCATACTCTTCTATGATGGTATGAATCAGCTGGTAATTGGACGGATAGAAAAAAAAAAAAAAAAGGTCCATAAAAGAGGGTCATGTATGCCTGTGCATGAAAATGCCTATAGTAATAGGATGAGGGTCACAAACTTATTTCTAATTTGGGCCTGAAATAAACTATTGACTGCAATTTACCTCTTCATCGATCATTCTGATGATATCAACATGTCATGGAAGCAATTTCTGCATAAGGTCCAAGCTCCATTTCTCCGGAGCCTCAGGAAGAACAGTACAATGTGTATACGCAACAGTTCTGGCATATGTTCAACAATCATAAGAAATTATAGCTAATGCAAATGAATCCTAAATTATTGATTTTAGTGACAATAGCATTAACAAATGCATAAAAAATGTCAGCTAATGAAGTTGTAATGATTACAACAAACTGTACATGATTGTCCGTACAAAGAAGCTTAGTTAAGTGATATTCCGAGCTTCCTTCCATGTTAAACCCTACAGATCCATTAATATTCTGATCAGCTCTGGTATGCAAAGAATTGGGTGAGTGTCATTCATCTGGACAGCAACGTTTTCAGGCAAACTTTCCCAATTAACAGGTTTCTCTGATCTCCTTTCAAAGCAGGCAATTATGTCATGGAGTGAAGTAGAACAGAGTGTATATTTCTGCTTCAATTAAAGAAGCTTGCCTTCTAGAGATTCTTCCCCATGGTATAAGGTGTAACAAATCTGACAACACAACAATAACGATGTTGAACATCAGTGATGTTAAACACGCTGGTAACAATCCTGACTGGATAAAAAATGCTCTGTGATCAACCTTTTCAGCATTCTTTAGAGCTGCATATGCTTTGGCATGATCTTCAGAATTAAAAGCACGTAAATCAAACTCTTCTGGTGCCACTTTGGTCTTGGTTTTATATCCTGGAAGGGGCACATCATGAGCAATTTATTAGTCCCTTTTTACGTGAATATATAATCCAAATGTTTTCAACTATAACTAAAAAAGAAATTATTAAAATGGATATAAATACTCCTTTGACCAAAAAAATAAAATAAGAATAAACCTAAAGGAAGAGTTAAGAGCTGTCGGCGGTGTAAAAAAGAAAAATAAGGCGGCCGCAAGAAAAAAAAAAAAGACTACCAAAAGGGAGAGAAAAAGAAGGAGGCCCTAGAAAGAGAAGAATCAAAGATAGTATTTTTTGATTTTATGTTTGGAAAGTATATTGGTATCTGATCAGTTTAAAACTTAGATAGTTGATAGAAGGTATTTGGTTCTTATTTATAAACGGTGGAAATTAGGTTTCAAGCACTGTAAGTCTTGCTTCTCTTCAGTTTTCGTAGGTCTATACCTGAGTAGTGTTCTGTGTACAGAATTGGTCAATCATGTAATTGGAAGATTGTTTGTGGTCCGATCGAACTGATTTTTGGTCGGTAGTTGGAGGACACATAAATCTTCTTTATGGACGGTTGGATTGAGTTTCTGTGAACTGCAAGGGCAGGTTTTCCATTCGAACTGAAGCCTTTCAATTCTGGTAACTCTCTGCTCTCTCATCTGTGGTAGAATTGGTAAATCGTATGAATGATTATTAACTCGTGGTCCGATTGAGCTGAAATTTGGACAGCTGGTAGGGGACATCTGGGGGTTCATTTTGAACGGTTGGATTACTGCCTTGAGGTCTACTTGTTAAATTGTAGTTGACAGCACGTAATTGGCCTATCTTACTTAACTCATTAGTCTCTCGTTCAATACAAATTGAATTTTGTTCAATTTGTTTGATGTAATTGAGGTTGTGCACTTCTATTATACTCACTTGATTATAGTGGAGTTGACCTTTGATTCGGAGTGTCTGTGGTTTTTCTCCTTTTTGTTTTGAAGGGGTTTTCCATGTAAAATTGGTATATTCTCTTGTGTGGTTTATTTGCATTGTCATTTTTGTTATTCAATGATCTCCTCATAGGTTAAAGTAAGTGGGAGAAGTTTCTTAGGCTACTTATACTGGGAGAAGGGGCACAGGTAGCCCAAGAAACTTCTCCCGCTTGCTTGAATCTATGAAGAGATGATTGAATAACAAAAATGGCAATGCAAATAAACCACACAAGAGAACACACCAATTTTACATGAAAAACCCCTTCAAAACAAAAAGGGGAAAAACCACGGACACTCCGAAACAAAAGTCAACTCCACTATAATCAAGTGAGTATAATAGAGGTGTACAACATCAATTATATCAAACAAATTGAACAAAATTCAATTTGGATTGAATGAGAGACTAATGAGTTAAGTAAAACAGGCCAACTACGTGCTGTCAACTATAACTCAACAAGTAGACCTCAAGGCAGTAATCCAACCGTTCAAGATGAACTCCCAGATGTCCCCTATTAGCTATCCAAATTTCAGTTCAATTGAATCACAGGTCAATAATCATTCATACGATTTACCAATTCTGCCACAGATAAGAGAGCAGAAAGTTACTAGAATTGAGAGACTTTGGTTCGAATGAAAAATCTACTCTTTCAGTTCACAGAAACCCAATCCAACCATTCACAAAGAAGATTAATGTGTCCTCCAACTATTGACCAAAAATTAGTTCGATCGAACCACAAACAATTTTTCAATTACATGATTGACCAATTCTGCATACAAAAAATTACCGAGAGTATATACTTACGAAAACTGAAGAGAAGCAGAACTTATAGTACTCGAAACTCAATCTCTACCGTTCAAAAATAAGAACTAAATGTCCTCCATCAACTATTTAACTTTTAAATTGATCGAATACCACTATCCTTTTTAAATATAAAATTAAAGAATATTATTTTTAATTTTTCTCTTTCTATGACTTTTTTTTTTTTTCGGCAGTCTTTTTTTTTTCTCGCGGCCGCCCTATTTTTCTTTTTCACACCGCCGACAGCTCTCACCTCTTCTTTTAGGACAATAGCGGTTACATTTTCTCCTCTGCCCATTCTTTGCTTCCATCAGGCCTTGAATTCAGCATAAAATTTCACAGGATAGAAGACATCATTTCTTACAATTTCCCAAGGGTTGCCTATCTGCCAGGAGAGATTTCAATCAGTCAACAGGCCGGGATCATAGAAACAATGGACCAATAGTCCAACTTAAAGATTTTAAGCGAAGCAAAGCTTCAACATGAATACCAAGGGATATACAGGAGCATCAGAGAGTTCAAATATGAAAGAAGATTAAATATGTCACTGGTAAAGAACATTGTTAACTCTGACCTCAAGCCAACTTTCTGCAACTTCTTCTTGACCATCTTTTGTAATGAGCTGTTTCAACAAACCGTATTTGCATCTCAATCTGTACCCCAGTGCAGGGTAATTTAGTGTGGCCAAGGAGTCCAGAAAACAGGAAGCAAGCCATCCGAGACCCCCATTCCCCAGGGCAGCATCTTGTTCCTATATCATTTTAAGTAAGATTTTAGACTGCCGAAAATAAAACAGAATCATATGTCAAATGTGACAAAGATTTTAACTAGTATATTTTTTTGTCTGGTCTATGTAAATGGAAGAGGCATCCCAAATATCAACTCAAAGGAAGAAGGCCTTGAACCACAAACTAGCCAACATTATTCTGTGTAAGAAGGTTCAGGTAAGATTTATTTTGGGCCATGCATTCTATCAGGCCTATTGTTCCACCGTGTTTACACTTTGACTAGAACTCAAAATCAATTCAGTTGGGGAGGATCTCAACAACTCCATTAAGAGACAATCCCCCTGGGCAATCAATTTGAACTATGTATAGACAAGACAATCTGACCTGTCCAGCCACATCCTCCAAATTGTGACCCAGCTTTCTCAATGCCTCTCCATAAGCTCCTGAGAGCTCCAAGTTACCAACAGCATTAAGCAATGCTCTACCCTGCAACCATCAAAAAATGTTTATAGATCCATTTGCAATCAGCTTATAATAATTAAACCAGGGCTTCTCTTTTATTATCTCAATGGAGAAGCCATCAGAAACCAGTATCAGACCTGCAGAAACTCCATAGATAAATAATATACCTGCTTTACATTCATCTTCTCATAATATTCCTGAGTAGCATTCCAGTTTATGATAAGCGAATCCCAAACACTTTCTGCCGTCGCGAAAAATGCCTTGGGGAGGTCAAAGTGGCCTGAAGAGAAGGAAGGTGTGCACTCTGCATGGTATTTTATACTTGACGCAATGGATGCAGCATCGGGAAGTAAAGTATCCAGAAGAGCTCCAACCAGGACAGAGCATTACAAAACAAACCAAAACACCACATTGTTGAATCCCCATGGTCGCATGTTCACATAAGATCTCCTGGATTAAAAAGGTAAACCAAACTTGAAGAAAAAGAGCAAAAAGTGAAGAAATTTAGTAGTGAGACCTTCACTGGCGACGGAGTCCGTCGGTTCTCGTTCTTGTCTTTGATCGCTGGCAACGTTCTTGATAGACAGATTCCTTCTTCTTGAATGAACCAATCGTGGGGTTGTAAGAACAAAGAAGAGCCTCGAACGATCTCCTGCTCTGTACCTGTAATCCATGGAGCTCGAAATGTACTCGGGACTAGAAATTGACTTTGATGAAGCTGCAGAGAATGGTAAAGTTTCCATCTTTTTGTGTCCTTGCCTATCTGTTTGCTGCTCATATGGTGGGAAAACAAGAAGGGCAGGTGAGCCCAGGAAGCGGAGGAAATTGAGTGAAAGAGAGAGAGCTTTGCTCTTGTCACCTTATCTTTTGTTCATTGATCGTCCGCAGTACTTTGCTTCCGTTCCAGTTTCAAAACGTTGGAAAACATCCATTTGTCTTTTTCCCTTGGTGACTTTCTCTGATTATCTACTTGTTCATAGCCAGATTGCCCCCCAGGTGGATCAGATATTTTCTTTGAATTTAGGAAAAATTCAGGAAAATTTTCAATGAAACAATTCCCTTGGAATTCAAAGTTAGACAGACCTAGTTTTTAGTTCTCGGAGCCTTTTCACTTGAGCGGGTGCTCTCCCACTTTTTATGGTAATTTTTATTTCAAGGCATAAGAGTTACATCGCATTGAGATAAAAAATTAAATGTAAAGATCAAATATGAGTTTAAATTATTTAATTTTAATTATTATTTATAAAAAATATGTTTATTGTAATAAAAAAATTAAATTTTAAATAATATAAATTTATATTTAATTTTTACGTCTAATCCCATCCTCCGTCCGAGTTGTTTTGCTAAATATTAGAGGCTACTTAACAGTGAGAACAATTTGGTATTACTTGTGGCGCCAATAAAAATTTTTCTTTTAAAAAATTAAACTTCATAAATATTTTGATTATTGTACTTACCAACGAGAGTCACAATCGACGATTACTTTTTAATACAATCATTTAACTTCTTTCGTATAAATAGTTCATTGCTCAGCCATTATTGGATCTGAGTAAATATTTTTTACTTTTAATTTATTTAATTTTAATATTAATAAATTTAAAATTTGACATTTCATATTTAATATAAATTTTATTTTTCTTTTAATTGATGAGTAGATATTAATAAAAAAATAATTGAATTCAAATTAAAAAAAAAATGAATGAACTATTGATTAAATTATTATATTAATTATGATATTAAATTTATGAATCTAAAATAATATTGTGATCGGTTTCAAATCAGCCCGACGAGGCATTCGGTGTAGGGTCATTGTTCAATAAGGTTTTGAACTATTTATAGCAACTCTTTTCTTTAAATTCCATAAATATGCTTTTAATTATCCACAAGAAAGGACTTGATCTTTGAATACCCGTCGATGGCTTTTTATTGTGTCACCTCAGCCAAGGCATCATACCGCTGTGAGATCCCGTGCGCCAATCGACGAGGCGACTCTTCCTTTGATATTTGACGACCGTCCTTTTTTTGGTTTTATTTATTTATTTATTTTGGGCAGATTGCTGTACGGTTGAGTCGTGACGACGCCCCTGATCCCACGCATACCATCGACGCTAGACAACCAATTTTGAGTGGCAACAATACTAAATAAGAAACTAAGATTATTATTCAAATAATGAATTAATTCAATTAAATTATATTCTCATAATGAAATTGATATTAAAAAAATAAATTTCAAATAAACTATAGAGTAATGTATCTATTATTAGTAATTGAAGTTAAAATTAAAATTTTAGAAATTAAACTAAATTGATCAATAAAATTAGTAAAATTAAAAATTAAATTTTAGTTTAATTTGATTTATTATAAATGTCATTAATTTTAAAAATTAATAAGAAAACTAATGAATAGATGGTCTTAAATTATAAATTAGTAAATTAATTATAATTTTTAATATTTTATTAATTTTAAAATTTTGTAAAAAGGATAAAAATTAATTTTCTTATAATTTAATTTTTTTAAAAAAATAAAAATTATATTATTAAAAAATTTATATATTTAATATTAAATATTAATTTTATTAATTAAATTAATTAAAATTTTAAATTTATTAATTTAATAATTAATTTGATTTTTAAAAAAATTAGTTAAAACAAAAGAAAACAAAAAAGAAAGGGTCACATGACGACAAACTTCCTACAACATGGGCTCTTGTCTTGGAACCCATTCGGTGAGCAGTTTGGAAGCCCGTCTGCTCCCAGGCTCTATGTTGGGTTTTCGGCAAGCTCATGTGGCAAATGGGAAGGTCCGTCGGCTCATTAAACATTGTTTTACATCATCTCCAAAACAAAGATGATGTCAACAAATGACTTCATCAGTTTTTTTTTTTTTTTTCCTTATCAATTTATACATATAAATTTTTTCAAAAAATTTAGGTTAACGTGAAAAAATAGAATAAGGGAATACAATTTAATTTTAATCATTAAATGCCGACAATAATTTTGTAAGTAAGCTCGGATTTGGACGTGCACACAAAATTAGTTTCTATTTTTAATTTTTTTTTCGAATAAAAAATAAAAAGTTAGGTATATTAACCTTAAAAAAATAAATAAATTATAAAAATATATATTTAACCCACTAAAGATAGTAAAAATTTTTAATATTTAAAATGATAATAAAAAATTCTTTTATCGTCAAGTCATAATATTTAATAATAAATTAATTAATTAATCATGTTTCTAAAGTCAATTACGCATATATTCATAATCAAAGGTTGAATAAGCTTTTTATGTGGGAAAAAAGGGCCAAGCGGCTTGGGTTAAGTGGGGGTATGTCTAGCAACTCATTTGACGAAAGTTGGGACAGGTTAAATCATAATCAGACTAATGCATGGAATTGCGATGCCAGTTTAGCATCCGATTATGATAGGGACCACGGCTAAACAAGTCAAAGACGAAACAAAGCAGCTTTGACCCGGTGTTGAAAGTGCTCAATGCTAACAGATTTAATCTTCTCCTTTTCATTATTTATAGATAAAAATGAAGAAGAAAAAGAAAATTTTGTTGTGAATTCAGTTTGATACGTGACAATTATAGGTTGAGAAATGTATGCTTAAAGAAACGAAAACTCTTCGTATATTTCACGAATTATTTTTTAAATAGAAATTGTTGAATTCATGTTCTAGACAAGAATAAAATTCCCATAAAAATTTCTGAGCAATTGCTTGAGCTTATTTATTTATTTATTGCCTTTTTACAAAGCAATTATAACACAACTTGTTGATATTGTTGGTGATTTAGACTAGATTGAGTTCAAAGAGTGATTTACAAGGACAGAGGGCCGTTGGGGGGGGGGGGGGGAATTCTATATAGGAAATTACAGATTAATATTTACACTTGCCATACGACAATGTCTCTTTGTTTGGGGCGTCGTGCTGGAAGCATTGGATTCATAAATTGCCCTCTGTCGTTATAGCATAAATGGACAGTTGTGGTTCACGAATGGACCTTTCCCTTCTTGTCTGCAAAGAAAATGAATCTCTGATTAGGTCAAAACTAGCTTTTTCTTTGAAAATTGACTGTTAGCTGCAAGCCTTTGTCGGCATTCTGCTGATGATTTTATTAGAAAAATTTTGTCACACACGCAATTAATTTTATATGTTTATATATGAATTTATATTATATAATTATGATGGTCTAAAATATATTGTAATTATATATCAAAAATATATAATTAATAATTTATTAATACGATATATAAATTTATATTTACAACATACCAAATTAACCAATATTTATATAATTTTGCCTTCCGTATGCCCCAACAAAACCTTATTCAAAAGTGAATTAGTTGGAGCCTACCAAAAAATACAAGCGTACAGTTGCCTATGCATAAATCAAAGTAGATTTCTAACTTGTCTATCTTAAATCAAGCATTCTGCTAACAATCTTTCTAGAAAAGTTTGGTTAAATGGACACCATTATATATATATATATTCCAATTACATTATCACAATTATTAAAAAATATATAATTAAAAATTATATTGAAATAATATATGAGTTATCTCCAAGCAATCTCCGAGTTGTCAGCTAGGCTTGGTTATCACCTTCTTTTTGGGGAGCTGTACATTCCTTTTGCTCTGGCTGGCGGATAATATTTGTTTCCAATTGGACATTGCAGTGAATAAATTAAACTTTTAATTTCGAAATCTTGAATTTCTCTTGTGGAAATTAGGCTGAAGGGAGATTTATGACGAGAGAATATATATATATATATATATATATATATATATATTCTTTATTTGATAGAGACAAGAGGGATTACTGCTTCTCGTTGTATTAAATCAAAGCATATGCCAATTGAGACATCGAATTGGTCAACACCCAAAATGCGATATCCAATTTGGTTGACTAACCATCGTCACTTTGGAGGCTAAATAAACATTTTCTGTCTGACATTGATATGTTTGACTAATTTTATGTTGACAATTAACTTATTGCAACCCCCCCCCCTCCCTCCTCCCCTCTTTTCTTTTTTTTTTAATGTAAAGTTGAAACGGGTTAACATGGAACAGAAGAACCGGCAAGAGAGTCTTTCTTTGCTCCTGACTCACCCAATGCTGTGAATCCTTACCGGATCCAAAGGACCAAGAGGCCAGCTCCTCCAAAAAATAAATAAATAACTTCAATTTTCACTGACCAAAACAAGGATTAAGATGCATCTCTCTCTCTCCTCTCATAAAATGTTGACTTTGTGTGTCCACGAAATTGTAACTTGGAACTTTTGAGTTAAAAATGAATTCCCCGGCATCCTACTCAAAACTCCACATATCAATTTCCACCTCGCCATCAACTCAAACCGTGGACATTCTTATCTTTTTCTTCTTCTTTATACAACTAATGACCGTGACACACAGATTTTTATTGTGGAAGCGACGCGGGTTCAAATATATATATATATATATATATATATATATTCGAGGAAAAATGTTAGTTGCACAACATCTCCTACAACTAATTAAAAGTGAAAATGGTGTACATTCTATGCACAGAAAAAATCTACCTTCAAATTAATTTCAAGACCAACAAATATTCGTGACTAATTTGATGGCATTAGAGTTAGTGAGGGAAGATTGCTGACTTCTCGAAAGAGGGTGGCCCCAAGTACTTCTTGGCAAAATTATATTCGTTCATGGGACTCTTGCCATGAATTAAAGTCAATCCCCTTCTATCACTATCTTTCCTCCCCCTCAGACCCCTCCAGCCTTCTCCACAACTTCTTTCTGCCATTTCTTCAACCACACCCCTCTCTCTCTCTCTCTCTCTCTCTCTCTCTCTCTCTCTCTATCTTTCCCCCATCAAGAAAGCTCCACAATGTCTTGCAACCGATCTTTCTTGATCTTGATCCTATTCTTTTTCTTTCTTCTCACATCTTCAGCAGCCAGAGTCTCAAACCCATCTTCATTTGGTGCCTCCTCATCAAGAAAACACCACGGTCACCATCACCGCCCCCATTTCATGATAACCGGCCAGAGCCATTCTTGTGGCTCTTTTCTTGGCAAGACTTCCCAGAACTTGTGCATTCAGTTTCAAATATTGGACCAACAGCAGCGTTTCAGGTTCAGGGCCCAACCAATACCACCAGCGTTATCGCCACCAGGTGGTGGCGATGAGAGTCAGATTGATCCAAGATACGGGGTGGAGAAGCGATTAGTCCCTTCTGGGCCTAACCCTCTTCACAATTGAAGACTTCTTGCCTTTTTGGCCAAATATATATATATATATATACATAAACTAGCAATTAGCAGTTCTAATAGTATGGCCTTAATTCCTTTTTAACTTTTTGATCAAAGTCCATCCTTTCCTTTTGTCTTTTTTTTTTTCTAATTTCTGTGCCTCTATTGTCAGCCTTTCATGTTCATCCATGCTGGAAGCCTGGAAGGAGAGACAGAGCAATGGCTGCAGTGGCTACAGTACAGAACATTTGGAACTTCTTTCCTTTATAATTTCGTTTCCTGGTCTATTATAGTTTACAATATTTGGATGACACTGCTATTTCCATGCTTGTTTTTGATTAATTATTTGTTGCTATTATAGGTGACAGAGTTACCATCTCTCACTTGAAAAAGTTTAACAATTTTTGTGAAAGCATCTTAAACCAGCACGGAAATAGTCTAGTCCAGTAGTGGTGGAATTTCTTTATTACATTCTGTAGTGGGGGTGGTGGTGGTGGTGATGATTTTAGGTTTTGGTAAGGAAGTGGAGTTCAGGAGAAACCCATGAGTTACATTAATTTTGGAGCCGACTATGGAAAATGCCGGCCATTTGTGGGCTCCATTAATTCTGGTACCGCCATGTGGGCCCGTAATGTTTATCATGTTCGTGTATATTATATATCGTTGAGTTGAATCAATATCAGCTGATATATACATATAAAATCATACCTTGCATTTTTTGCAAGGTTCCTCTTCCCTTTTACCAGACCATTTGCAGATATGAGTTGTGCTGTCGAAATTTTTTTTGTGTGCATAAATGGTCAAGACAGCCATATTTTAAGCAAACAAGGCCGTGGAACAAAGTCCCATGCTTACAGGGGTAGTATTAATTGACTCAAATTTGCCACAACCATTCCTCAAACTAAGCTGCTGTTGTCACCATGTGGTCTGTTGATGAGATTACCAACAAAGACCTTGAATGAAAGTTAAAATGGTCTAAAAAAGACACCAAAATCTCTCGAAGGCAAACCAATTCTTGTGCATGGTGCTTGTTTTTCATGGTTTTGTTCTACCCTTTTCGACCAAGTTTGTGAAAATAATCTAGCAGTGTGGTTAGTGTTGCAATGAGAGGCAAAAGTCTAAAGCTAGATTCTTGACAGCAAGAAAAAATCCCCCCAGAGTACACCATTCAAGGCCCTGTTTTGACAGAATGAAAGGCACGGCATTCCATCGTTTTGTTTTTGAAGTTGGCAAGTTGAGGTGGAGTAAGCCTAAGATTCCCTTCATGTTGACGGCAAGATTTCACTTCGATCATCGTTGGGAATCAGTCTCTCCTTGTCTTAATTGGAATAATAAGCAATTTCCCTGCTTCTAATAGATCTCAAACAAGTTTGTTTCACTGTCAATTGTAAACTCAGACACCCACGCTATTGAATGTCACGACGTGCTCTTCAACTGTTAAGAAGACGTCCACTGCAAAGAGATTACTTATCGTCCTAAGCCGTATTTAACTTATTCGACGCTGAGAAAAGAAAAAAAGCAGAGCTACAAAACTACCGAGAGGCTGGCATAGAGACAGATACTGACAAAGAGAAAAAATAAATATGAGGGATAATATATATATATATATATATATATTCCATGGAGTGCAGATGATACGGATGAATAGTCTATAGAGATGAGCTAATGGGTTTTTAATCTGATAATTTTTCTATTTTGTTGAAACGTAAATGGGTAGTTACTAGGAATGAGCTTGATTGATTGATGGGTAACGTATGAAAATCACAATAGGAATTCCATTCATATTTTTAAAGAAATAGGAATAATCGTGTTTTTTTAAAAAATAAACAATAAGGATGAGAATTAAAGTAATTGATTCTTATTCTTAGATAAACAAACACTCCCTTGGATTAAACTTTTTTGTTAAGATAAAGCCTGAACAACTGAAATTCGTAAAAATTCAATAATTTTAACTAAAATAGTAGTCGATAAGAATATTTAAAATGTTTATAAAATTTTAATTTTAATGAAAAATTTCATAAAAATAAACTTAAATAATAATAATAATATATAAAAATTATCATAAAAATCTTGTAATCCCAAACTTTAAAGTATGGGAATTAAATTTGGAGTTAAAATTTGTATAAAAGTATCTATTTTGTCTTTTCTTCATCCTCAACAACATTTAATAACCACCAAACTTAAAAAGTTTGAGAATATAATCTACAATTAGGCTTTACTTATAAAAGATGTCCCTCTCCAATTTAATTAAATAAAAAAATAATAATAACTTTGCAATTACCATTAATTTGCACCCATTTGTTGATTGTCATCACAGATATTTATTCATTACAATTAATAACAATTTCAATATTTTCCCAATTGTTCAATATTCTTTTTCTTCCACACCTAAAATAATAAATTATTTCAAATAAATTATAACCAAAAAAAAACTGGCTCAACCACGATTGAAACCTGAGTGAGACCAACCCTTTAATTAGTTTATGGCTAAATTATCCGGTGACCAACCTTTTCTGTTAAAGGTAATAGACTTACCACACCACCCTCTTCTCCCTTGATAAGCTTCCTTCTACTCAATTCTCATCACTGTACTCTAGTTTCTGTTGCATAACTAAATTGACTTTTTTATTTAGAATAATCATGGAGGAAATAAAGGTCACTTGGTTTGCTGGAACTGAAGATGAGAGAGAGAGCTACAAGGACGAACAGGCCATGGACCAGCAATTGCTAGGGATATACTGAAAACTAATTCTAATTTTTTTTATAAATTTATATAATTAAAATTTAAATATTTTTATATTTTTATTTGAATCTTATTTTTTAAAAAAGTTATTAACCCTTTGACTTTTTTTTTTTTTTTTGGGTTTATTCTCTTATTGAGCATGATGTCCGCAATTTACTTAAATAAATGAAAGTTTAATTTTTGGTTCAAAGACCGAAAAAAAAAAAAAAAGTATTTCCACATGAAGGTTTAATTGCATCCCACTAATCATCCGTTTTTTAATCACTCTATAATGTTTTTTATCCAATTATCTAGTTCTTTCTCTCTTTTTTTTTCTCTAATATACTATATTGTTCCGTTAAATTGTACTTTTTTGTATTATGGTATATTTTTGGAATAAATACAATGTAATGTAATGTTATATTTTTAAAATTTTTTATTTTTACTTTAAATATTTATATTATATTTTATTTTAATAATTTTTTTTTTCAAAAAAATTATCTATTTATTAATTTTATATGTTTACTATATAAAATATATATAAATTAATAAGAATATTTACGTTGTATTTAAAATTTTAAATTATTTTTAAATTTTAATTAAAATAAAAGGATTTTTTTTTTTTAATGGAAAAACATAAAAGAAAAGAAAGAAACTAACTAATAAACCGTCAAAAGTCGAGGGGCATCTGCAAGCAAAGGAGCCTTTAAAGAAATGAAATAATCAAGCCGCCAGACGCTGAAATCTGCATCAGAAGATCGGGTTCACATTCATTTTCAATACCATTTTCAGATCTCTATTACCTGTCTGCGCGCGCTTAAGAGAGAGAGAGAGATAGGGAGAGAAATGGCGCGTGCTTCCACTTCGCTGTCTGTGATCGTCGTCGTCTTTCTCCTCCTTCTCAATCTCGCTCTCTCCTCTAAGACCCTCAAACGCGACAGTAATCTTCTCCCATATCAGATCTCTCTGTTTGTATGGATTATTGTAATAATAATAAAATGATTGTGTTGTTGTTATTATTATTATTATTATTTTAAAGGAGAATTTGTTGGATTGGTTGGGTGTGCAGTGAAGGCACTGAATGAGATAAAGGCGTTGCTGGGCTGGAGAGTGGTGTACTCGTGGGTCGGCGACGATCCTTGCGGCGACGGCGGCCTGAAGCCCTGGTCCGGCGTCACTTGCGCCACCGTCGGCGACTACAGAGTCGTCACGGGACTGTAATTTCCCATTTCATTATTTCCTTTTTAACATAACTATGATTTCCCTTTTTTTTTTTTTTGGAAGGGGGCGGGGTTTCTAAATTGGAATGAATGAAAAGAGAGAAAAATGTAATTTGGGTTGTTTTTATTTGGGTTGCAGGGAAGTGTATGCGGTGTCAATAGTTGGGCAGTTTCCCACTGCTGTAACCAATCTGTTGGATCTCACCAGGCTGTAAGATTGGCTAATTTTTCTCAATTGAATTTTGATGTCATGTTTTTGTTTACAATTTTCAAGTAACCCTTTTACTACTGGAAAGAAAAGGTTAAAACTTTGGTTCTAAAGTTGGAAGAATTAATGATTATGACTCATTGTTTTGAATATGAATGTTTAGTCTACTCTGCATTTTCAGGGATCTTCACAACAACAAACTGACAGGGCCTATTCCACCACAAATTGGACGGCTTAAGCGTCTAAAGATACTGTACGATATGTGTTTATTGTTTGTTTTGCTCTAGATGTCAAAAGCTTTGGCTTAGTATCATGATTGTTTCTTTTGTTGAATCAGTAATTTGAGGTGGAATAAGTTGCAAGATGTCCTTCCTCCCGAAATTGGCGAGCTTAAGAGTCTAACCCATCTGTGAGTAAATGAAATTTCCTCGCACTGTAATTTTATTTTACTCTTTTTTATGGATTATGTTTTTCCGGGATTTCATGTCTGTTAGAAATTAGAGAGACGAACTTTTTGCAGATATCTGAGCTTCAATAGTTTCAAAGGAGAAATCCCAAAAGAGCTAGCCAGTCTTCCTGAGCTCCGCTATCTGTATTTACATGAGAATCGATTTTCTGGAAGAATTCCTGCAGAATTGGGAACTTTGCAAAATCTTCGGCACTTGTAAGGCTCCTCCTGATTATGTCTGTTGTAGTGTAATGTTAGGTTCATAATGAGAATGTTTCTCATTGTAGTAGTGCATATGTTTAGGGATGTTGGCAGGAATCATTTGGTGGGCACTATAAGGGAACTAATACGTATTGAGGGTGGCTTTCCTTCACTTCGCAACCTGTAAGTCTATTTAGTTCTGTGAATTGACTATTATGTAAACTGATGACTTCTGCTGAATGAGTAAACCACTAATGTCACTGTCCTTTTTGCTATTGAAACATAGCTATCTCAATAACAATTATCTCACTGGAGGAGTCCCTGCACAACTTGCAAATTTGACAAACTTGGAAATATTGTAATTTCCTCTTCCTCCCCCTCCCTTTGCCCTTCATTTCTCAAGGGTGTAAGAAGTTTATTGCCTTTGGCTCTCACGATGACAAGATTTCTGTAATTGGTGGCTTTGTTTTGTGACAGGCATCTATCGTACAACAAAATGGCTGGAATAATACCCACTGGACTTGCTCAAATCCCCAGATTGACTTATTTGTAAGACTCAAACTCTGAACTTCTACCATTTCCACTCTCTTTGCACCTTTTGCTGTTTCATAGTTTGAGAGTGGGGCCTCCTCTGTCTTTTCTCAAGAGAATTGAACATTACAATGTATTTCTAAGAGTATTGTCTTATCATAGTAAATGCAACTGTAAAGAAAAAAGGTGATATTTACTGCTGTATGATGCCTTAGCTTGGGAAGAAAAGATCTGTGATATGATATGGCAATGCTTTTGTATGGCAAAATGTTTCCTGCATAATTAATCTAAAGAATAGTTTTCCCCTTAACCCTTAGTTGTCCTGCATTGTTAGTCATAATGCTAGCCTCCGAAGTCTCACACAACCCTACTTTGGTCTTTACTTTGAACATTTTCTATTATCCGAATGGAAAGCACTTGGAAGATTTTTATTTTCTTTCCCATTTCCTTTTTCCTTAGTGATGTGGAACTGACCATGCTGGTGTGTGTTTGCCTACCCAAAAGCCTCTGCCTGGCATGTCCACAATAGGTGCACCTTCTCCTGTATAAAAATTTCCCATTTGGAGAATCCATCATTAAGTGCCTTGATGCTTGTATGCTCAGGAATATTTTTTCCCATATGTTTTTAAGTAACCCATGGCTGCATTCCAGGTACCTGGATCACAATCAGTTTACAGGGAGAATTCCAGAGGCCTACTATAAGCATCCATATTTGAAAGAAATGTGAGTTTCTTTTGCCACTCAACAGTCATTAAAGCATATATTTTTCTTTCATTCTGGTTTTGGAACATGTTGAGTATCGCTTTTGATTAGGAAAACCCAAAAAAGAAAAAGGAATGATAGTTGAAAAGGGAATTCTGCATCCGATGATCCCACCTATCTTAAATTTGATTGAATGTCGAATGTCATGCACAGGTACATTGAAGGAAATGCATTCAAGGCAGGTGCGAACCCAATTGGTATCCACAAAGCCCTAGAAGTTTCTGACTCAGATTTTGCAGCATAGGGAAACATCAACCTATTCTTTATTTATTTAGATAGTGCCATTATACTGGCCTTCACAATTTACAAGGCTATATATGTGATTATGTAGATGAAATGGTAAAACTTATTGATTGCTTCACGTCAATTTTTGTCAATCAAGTACTTGCTAGTTTCTCTCGCCATTTACTTATTCTATGCCTCCCAAGAAGCTTGAGCCAGTTTATTTGACATCAAATGTGCTAAAAATATTGGCAAGATAAGAAATTAATCCTGCCGGCATGCTGCACGTTTGCTTGCTAATCTTCAGTTTGCGGGGGGGGGGGGGGGGGGGGGGGGGGGGGGGCAGTTTTCACTACAATTTTTCACCGAAATAAAACTAATATTTCATTTCTTGCCATAACAATTAGATTGAGAAGGACAAGAGGAAATTCATCTTTTGGGAGAAGAAGAACTACTATTGGTTTATTCTACTTTTCTGCAATATCTAGAGCAGCTTCAGTTGTCAATGCGTTTATCTGTTTTACAGAAAGATTCATCATACAAGTTACTGCTTATACAATTTCATCAAAAGCAAACAAATAAATAAATAGAAACTTATCAAATGGAATTTCAAGTAAATAAAAACTCATCATGTGGAGATAAGAAATTTGTCAACAGATAGGAGGGGAAAATGGCAGATTCTCACCTTTCCATTGGTCTTCCTTTTTGATCTTTTTAGCCTGCAAAACTCATTCTTGAGGGAAAAACCTAATGGATACAACATCGTTGATAGAATCATGGGATGCATCATTTTTTTATGGAAACAGGCTGACACAATCAAATCGGGCCTGAAAAGGAAAATACGAAGTGTAATCGTAAAGATAACATTCACATCAGAATCATTGAACATATCAGTTATCTTGAAATCCAAAATAATAATTGAGAATTATGCCTCACAAACATGTCCTTCAGCATCGTACAAGCATTTCCGTCTGGCAAACATAAAATAAACTCTGCACATACATCATAAAAGTTTTACGCAAAGTATATGGGGACAAATGAGAATGTACACATACCTTGAAGCAGAGATGACAAAGAAAGCATGCGCTCCTAGCAGTCATGGGCACTAGAATGAGCTTGGGACATGGACAGTCAGTAAACAAATTGGACATCATCTGTCATCAACCAAAGAGAATGATGGATTACTCCAGAGAAACAATTCAGTTTGCTTGCTAATCTTCTCCAAAGTGTACTCTATTTCTTTCATACGTGGATGTGTTTTCTCCCCTGCTACCAACTCATGGACTATCCCTTCAATCTTGATTGAGCTGCAACCAGGTGCCTTGTCTACCCCTCTGTTTCTCATCATTTTCCTCACTCTTTTGGCATCATCATGTTTCCCAGAAGCTGCATACAGATTTGAGAGCAGAACATAAACACCACTGTGAAGTTCCAGCTGCACAAGTTTCTCAGCTGCAAACTCAGCTACTTGGACTTGTCCTTGGTTACAACTAGCAACAAGTAATGCTCTCCAAGCGATTGCTTCTTCTGAGGAACTGCTTGAACCAGGCATTCTCTGTATTATCTCCATTGCTTCGTTAAGGAGTCCCAGTCTGCTAAGAAGGTCAACCATACACCCATAGTGTTCACTCTTCAGCTGAATCTTATACACATGACACATTCTGTCTAATAACTTTAAACCTTCATATCCCATACCCGAATAGCTACAAGCAGATAAAGCAGCTAGAAAAGTGAGGTCATTTGGTATAAACCCAGCCCCCTCCATCTCCAAGAACAGTTCAAGTGCACTCTTCCCATCTCCATGCATTGCAAACCCAGAGATCATGACGTTCCAAGAAATGGTGTCTCTTCGAGGCATCCCATCGAACAATTTCTTAGCTAAATTGAGATTCCCACACTTAGCATACATATCAATAAGACCAGTGTTCAAACGGATACCCAGCTGCACTCCTGATTTCTTCAAATATCTATGAATCCAAATTCCAGTATCCAAAGAACCTAAATGAGCACAAGCAGAAAGAATGCTCAAAAAGATTCCCTCATCAGGAACTATATCAGTCAACTGCATCAACCTAAACATATACAAACACTCCTTAAAACAATTATTTTGCGCGTACCCAGAAATCACGGCACCCCAAATTCCTTTATCCTTTACTGGGGCCTCATCAAAAATCAATCTTGCCGTATCAACATCACCTATCTTGGCAAACCCAGAAATCATTAGCGTCCATGACACGGCACATGGACAAGGCATTTCGTCAAACACATGCTTTGCCGACTTCATGTTGCTAAGCCCACTGTACATCGAAATCAAAGAATTGCCCACTACAGTATTGAGCACAAAACCCAATTTCAAGCAACACCCATGTACCATCTCTCCAAGAAAACAAGACTCCAACTTCGCACAAGCTTTTAACACGTATGGCAAAGTATAAGCATCCGGGTACATGCCATCTCGCAACATGGTACAATATAGATGGAAAATGGCGGTGTGTTCATCTCTAAGCAAAAGGGCTTTGATCATGGTGTTGCATATGCAAATGGAGGGCTGTTGAATGTGTAAAAACAGTTTCCAAGCGTGGCTGAGGCTTCCGCAAGTTGGGTCAGAGCAGAAGGCTAAAATTCTGCTTGAAGCGAAGGAATTGTAGCCAAGTCCACAAGTGATTGCTTGTGCGTGAGCCTGCTTCAATTGCTTCATGCTCTTGCATTTCTCCAAAAGCAGCAAGCATCTCCTACTTCTCCACATTAGATACTCTAATCTTCATCTAAGAGCTCGCCACAGACGAGCCGGGTGTCTGCAAATACTGAAACTTTGTTAATCAATGTAACCAAAAAATAATAACAACAATGATAATAATAAATTTGTTGACAAATTAATAATAAAATATAACGGAATCCAGTCGATCATAAAATTAAATAAAATATTGGTTCAAATTTTATTATTTTTGATATTTGTACAAATTTACGTAGGTGTTCAAATTAAAGATATTTTTACTGTTTATTATAAATTTTCCAAGAGAAAATTCATCTTCGAAAAAATTATTATTTTACTTCAACAAAAACTATTCTAATGCAATCAATTATAGTCCGAACTTGTAGAGTCCAAGACAAAAACAGGCAGAAGGCAAAAGGAAGAGTAACAGAACATGCTATGATGTTCGTGTTTTTTTTTTTTGGTGTAGCCCTTTAATTTGTTTGATTGAATACGGCACTCTCTCCTCTGTGTTATTTGTTGCAATTATTTTATCTGATCCTTTCGCGATGGAAACATGCAGCTGTCGAGTGTTAAAAGTAGACAACATTGAGAAGAAACGAACATCGGCAAGTTGCTATTTCTATTATAGCATTGGAGACTGGTTATGGATGAAAGAACTAATTGTGCAATAGATTGTACCACTGCTTCTTTTCCCTGGCAACTCCTTTTCTCCGCACTAGTGCAGATGCGTGTATCACAAGCAACTGGTTTTGTTTTGTTTTGGTCAAGACAAACAGTTGCAAAAAATGCTTCTTGTACAAAAATAAAAATAAAAATTTGAAAAACAATGGCGTAAGGACAATACCTGTGATGTTGAGAACAAAGTCAAATAGTATTTGCACTATCAACTTGAAAGTGAACCAACATTTTTATTCAGTTTTTCTCTACGAGGATCTCGTGAAAGTCTCCGTTGACTGCTTTGGGATTCAAATCTGGTGATTCATGAATACAAGTTGAAACAGCCAAAAACAAAATAGATCTAATTGCCCATTTTAAACATTCAACAAGATAGAGAAAATGGATTCTCCAAAAGCTTCAGTTTCAAAAGAGGGAATGAGCCACAGAAGGAAATAGAAAGGCGGAGGAAGGAAGAACCCTTGTATCCTGAGCGAGGCAATGCCAATGGTGAATCAGTTAATCAGAGAACTATTTTGGACGTGTAATCACCAAAATATTCATCGTATCAATCCATTGCAATAAAATTTTGAACCATGCCAGAGGAGCAAAGGAGTCATGCTAGAAAGAAGAATCAACAAACTGAACACCCATCAGCTTACATTTGAGTTACCCGTAATCAGACATTCACTATACAAAACCGTGAAAAGCTCAAAATACCTTGCTACCGAAAACATGAAAAAATAAAAAAATAAAAAGGAAAAAAAAAAATTCAGACATCTTCTCAAGGCAATCAACCGGATCCTTGCGAGTTCAGGAGCTTTGTACAGCAGCTCATCAACCACATGATGCAGACAATCTTTTCCGCCGTGGGCCCACAGAAAGATCTCAGCTTGGCAGAAATGATGAACGAAGACAATCTCAAGAAATGATTTCCCTGACAAGTCTAGCCAATGCAGGGCAGGCAAAGTAAAGCACCAAGAAGGAAGGTACAGCAAACATGACCGTAACCACGAGGTAAAGAACCAAGACGACAGCGCTGACAGGAATTGCAAGAAACAGAACAAGAAGGAACACGATCACAAAAGGAATTTTGGACGTAAAATGGATGAAAAAATCCATATAATTATGAAGGCAGAAGTACTGTTGCTGCTGCTGCCTCTCTCTACTTGTGCTAACACCACCATCATCGTCAACCCGATTTCTCCTATCGACCCAGTTGCCATCTTGATCTCCGGTGATCAAATTACACTTCGGCCAGCAAATTGGCCGATTATCCACACAAGAGGAAGAGGAGGAGGAGGAGGAGGATCCAAACTTCGCTCGATCGCCATTCAATCTTTCAATCATCCAGAGAAGAAAGAAATTCTTGCGAGGGAAATTGAGATTTCCATTGCAGACCAGTCGGAACGACAAGAGGTGGCACCACGGGCAAGAAATGAAGAACGAAAATGCAATCTTTTTAGCCGGGAATTGCAGAATCGCAGGCTGGAGGGCTAACAGGCAGTTTCCGCAGAGCGTGTGGCCGCACCACAACACGTAAGGTACGTTCTCGACGATGTTGAACGATTCCCAGCAAATTGGGCATTCGAGGAGGAGGCCGTCGTCGTCGTCGTCGTCGCCGTCTCGGCTGGCGTTGGAACAGTTTTCGTCCTCGTCGTCAGCCGAGGCGTTGGAAACGACGGCGGGAAGGTGATCTCTGGATTTCTTCCTCCGTCCGATGGCGGCCATCGCGTTTGAAGCGAAACTCCACATCGATCTATGGCAGAAAAATGGCAATGGTGGACCCCCCCAGAAGACAGAGATCGAAAGAAGAAGATGATCGATCCAAACAGGGACGACCTCTCTCTCTCTCTCTCTCTCTCGATAATTATTCTGCCAATGCCCCAACTGCACCAACCAACCGTATATATATATATATCGCTTGTCCAATACTCGTGCATGAGAATCCGGTGCCGTTTCGCAAAGCTCGCCTAGCTGGTTTGTTGCACCAACGTACGGTTATGTCGTTGACTCGAGGGGTTATGATTAAATTAATAATTTTTGTTATTATATAAATTAATCATAATTTAATTACATAACAAATTTTTAATTATTTTTAAATTTTTTTCCAAAGATTTTAAATGATTATCAAATGCTTTTAATTAAAGACTTTTTATTGTTTATCTAACCTAATTCCATTGCAATCCCGGCAACCAACCAGGGCATACATAGGATAATCAATTGATAATAGTTATCGAATTGGAGTAATGAAACATTCTAGGCAATGATAGTTTTAGTATTAAATACCACTGTTTCCCCAAGTTAAAATTATTATATCTCATTTTTCATGTTTCTTTCCTCATTTTGACATATTATTTTACCAAATAAAATTTAATTAATTCAAAAGTTAAATAATTTTAGTTTAAAGTTTTAAAAACTTTAAAATTAATATTTCTAAAATTTGACGAATTTAAATTTTGATGATTTAAAATTTAATAAAATTATAATTTAAAGTACTTAAAATTTAAATAATTTGAGATTCAAAATTAATGTGCTCAAATTCTTCCCAATCTGTCTATTTGTCGCTTTTATTCGTTGCTCGTGAGCTGTAACTCATTGGTGCTTTACCCATCACTTTTTAATGAATTGGAAAGTTGGGCGGACGTTCACATGGGCCGGCCCCGCGTTTCGGTCGATTCTCTTTATCAACACGGTTCGGATCGGGAGGTAATAAAATGGAAAAGCAAAATTGCTCCAGTGGGGCCAGGCCTCCGCGAGGCCCCACAACAAATGTAGGGGAGAGGGGAAGGTGAAGCCATTGTCTATCAGCGTCGGCTGCAATCAGGCCCACATTCACACCGCAGGAAAAGAGTCTCTCAATAACCGTTAGTTTTTCTTAATTTTTTTTTTTTTTTTTTTGCAAGTATAATCCATTACGTTGAGATTTAGAGAAAAAAAAAAAAAAAGGGAAGAAGAATCCAAGCAAAAAAAAGGGTTTCCAGCCAATTTGTAGCATAAAAAAAATAAAAATTATTATAGAACCAAGCTTAATAAATGAATCAATCAATCTACCGATAGATATATTTAATGGTCATACATTGTGATTACTCTTGGTATCGAGGAGGAGTTCAGCTTGGAATGGGACTTCTTTTTTTTTTTGGCCTTTTCTGCTTGACTAAGATAACAAAATTACAACGAAGATGTCGCCAGAATGACCACATAGTGGCATGCATTCCATTGCAAAACTCTATAAATTGCTGTAGCCAATTTTCAGTCTGATCAAACTCCTCCCCATTTGTATATATAATAACTAAAAGATTAAATGTACAACGATGGGCACATTCCCAAAGGGGTGGCACCTGGAAACACAGATTGGATTAGCCTCCTGCTTTGGAGATGGCTAATACACTTTTGTGTTCTCAGGTCACCCCTTTGGGGCACCCCATTGACATGCGGCATCAAATGCTTTTGGATTCTCTCCACCTCTATTTCTTCTTCGTTATCTCCTGCACTTTAAAATCACTAACATATTGCAATTTTCGTTTATGGTTCAGGATCTGCAGAGTTGACTGACTGCTCATTTGCATTAGCTTTTATTATTATTATTATTTTAAATAGAGTTAGTATAGTATAGATAAGGGAATATCCAAAATAATAATAATAACTATGGGTTTTGCGTCCCTAGTGCCACAAGTCCCCTGGGAAAATACCAGATCGCCAGCTCCAAAACCGCTCCACAAAAACCTTAAAAAAAAAAAAAAAATTATAGCTACTCCATATTCGTCCTTTCAGTCGACCCCACCGAGTGAGATCATGGAAATTGATCCTCCGGAGAACCAAATCAAAGACAAGGACCTCTTCAAGGCCGCAGAGACCGGCGATTCCGCCACGTTAAAAACCCTTTCTCCGGAACATCTCTCCCGCGCGCTTTCTCTCAGGAACGACGACGGCCGCTCCCTCCTCCACGTCGCTGCTTCCTCCGGCCACCCCGAGGTTAATTACAATATCCCGTCTTTTCTGGTTTAAATGCACCTTGTGAAAAATGGGGTTTTTGCTTAATGCTTTACTGAAATGGAATTTTAGATCGTGAAAATACTATTAGATGTTGATCAATCCAGCAGCGTCGTGAACAGCCAGGATGAGGAAGGCTGGGCGCCGCTTCACTCCGCCGCCAGCATTGGGAATCGGGAAATTGTGCAGTTTCTTTTGAGCAAAGGTGTCATTCTGCGTCTGTGTTTCGTGTTGTTTTATCTATTTGATTGGTGGCAACTGGCAAGTGTTACTTTGAACAAATGTTGTTGTTAGTTGCACCGAACTTCATTTATATCATGTTGCTACTGAGCCAAGTTGTGTGTGGAATTCGATGTTTTGGATTACTTTTAGATGGCTATAATTGAACTTGACCATCCAGCCAATAGCCTTCTACATGCAATTGTTGAAGACTTTTCTATTTGCTTGTGTGAAATCGAACAACAATTGAGCTTAATGGTTTTGTTTAGATTAGGCAAATGAATTACTAATCGAAATTTGCATCGTTTGTTTTTGTTTCATTTGATTGGCCAAAGTTGTTGCCCCTTTTATATAGTTAGCAAGGCATTATGGTGAGTTCCCTGTGAAACGTTAACAGCTTATAGCACCATGTCTGTTGATTTTTTTTTTTTTCTTTTTTTGAAATGTTATGTTGATTTGGAGTAGAATCACTATTGTATCATCCCTCTCAACTAGGGCATTTCAACTATTTATGAAATGCTTGTGAATAGGGGCTGACGTTTCTTTGAAAAATGATGGTGGCCGCACTGCCATTCACTACGCTGCCAGCAAAGGATGGTTGAAGATTGCTGAACTTCTAATAGCACATTGTGCAAAAATTAATCTTAAGGACAAGGCTTGTAACTTTACACAACTATACTTTTACACATTTTAGCAGGTGTGGATTTCATTTTGATGTGTATTCTTTCTTTGTATCATGGGTTATGCACAAATGCATGCTGTATTCAGGTTGGTTGTACCCCATTGCATCGAGCGGCTAGCACGGGGAACTCAGAGATGTGTGAACTCTTGATTGAGGAAGGAGCAGATATTGATGCTGTTGATAAAGCTGGTCAAACTCCTCTCATGAATGCAGTAATCTGCCATAACAAGGAGGTCATTTCTAAAACAATTTTTGTAAATGATATGGATATACTTTAACTGGGCCTGTCCAAATACTTTTGTTGGATGTTTTGTTGCCCGTGTTTTCGATTCCACATATCCTGTCATTTGCAGTCTTTTTGGCTCTGAATGATCTCTACAAATTTGATCAAGAAAGCAAATTTCCAGCTCACTGCTTGGAGAGACAGATGCTGCTCTTGTTGTAACTGTGGCAATGCCGATGTTTATCCAAAGAAATACTTAGTGATTCTTGTAGCAATGGTGCTTTGATTCCTTGATATTTCTTGTCTGTTAACTTTTAATAGAATTTTCTTGGCTTAATTTTCAACATTCTGTCATCAACAGCTAGGTATGCTTTATCTTGTGCTCTTCGTGGAATTATATTGGCTGAGCTTGTTTGTGCCCAATTTTGGATTAGCTAAGAAAAGGATAAACTTACAAATAGTCAACAGAACATATTCAGAATCCTTATTTTCTTGGGAGTTAAACTGACTTGTGTATTGGGGATAGGTGGCTTTCCTGTTAATTAGACATGGAGCCGATGTGGATATAGAAGACAAGGAAGGCTACACTGTGCTGGGTCGAGCTTCAGATGACTTCAGGCCAATATTGGTTGATGCGGCCAGAGCAATGCTTGAAGGATGAGCTTTTGAGCATACCCAAAAGCTGGGGAGCTAGAGCAGCTGGACTAATGGTTGTGGGAGCACATATGTTGTGTGGATGGTCAAAGCTGCATGACAAATGCTGGGGCCGCTCAGCAAATACTCTTGCTATTGTTTTCTTTATCCCATGTGATGATGCTGCAGAAGTGGTGCAATATAGTGGGTGGTGTTCTTGACCTTAGTGGTTGCACTAAACCCTTTTTTTTTTCCGTTAACTTTAAAGTAGGAAAATGTAAAGAAGCATTCAGTCATGTCCTATTGGCATCTTTGGACCAACAGTCCTTCAATGTGTGGGAAATATTTTGCAAAGGACCGTGGTATCCTTTGCTTTTCTTTTTTTTTTAATTTAATCTGGTGCATGAAGATGGATGAAAATACATGAACTCTTAGAAAGTCATGACACAGACAATATGAACACGGCTTCAAAGTATATTATATGTATACCTATACATATTTATATATGTATGTAATGTAAATGTTTTTAATAAATTTAGTATGATTAATAGAATAAAAGACTTTACTAATTATAATTTTTAATGACAAATATTCATTAATATAGTCATAGTAAAAATGTTGATTTGTAGATGCCTCATTGTCCCTGGAATTAATTTAGCACCTCATCTCTTGCTTACTTTAGTGATTAGTATGGATTGTTCTAACTACCTGAAGAGAAGGATGGGATCGTAGTGATTCAAGTGAACCAATGCAGCCACAAATACCAACAACGGGGGGCCAATGAATTGCCACGTCACATACTCTCATGGGATATAGCGTGATTGATTATCTATCAACCGTTCGTTGGTTTTCTCCACTTCTCGATCTCTGCCTCGCTCGCTTACCACAAGTCCAGGGCGAGCGATGCTGCTCTCACAGCCATTGTCCAGGGTTACCCCCACAGAGCCATTCTTCAAGTTTCTGCCCACCAAATTCACAGCTCGTGAAATTCCAAAAATGAACTCCCGAAAGAAAACCCGAATTGTTTTCAACGGAAAATCCTGCAACTCTTCTTGCTCTAATTCCTGGCCTTCTTGCCAATTCATTCACAAGTCTCTTCCTCTGGCCACTGCAGCTGCTTTGCTTCTCTTGGCCAATCCAGGTAAACTGAAATTTTAGTTGTTTTTTTTTGACTAAGATGTAATTGTTCAATGCAATTCATTTTAGAGAATCAGCCACCGAGGATTTTTCTTCTGATCAGATTAACTGAGGCTTTGGAAATTGATTTTGACATTCAACTTGGGAAATTTCTGGATGCACAAATGCAAATAGGGGACTGATCATGGAAGCTTTCTGTGTTTTGCAGCTAAAGCTGGATTCTTGTCAGGATTTTCTGGGATAGAATCAATCCCTGGTCCCCAATTACCTCAAATGGATTTTCTTACCCGTTTCAATGGTCTGGTCTCCTGTAATCAGCGTCAAAAGCTTGTTCTTGAGTTTATGCTTGTTCTTGATTTTGATTATTTCAAGCGCCATTCTTTTGCAGAAGAAAACCAGAAGAAATACGCAGAAGCTGATGCAAGATTCAAATCTTCTCCCATCCTCAAGGAACTACTTGAGAGATCCAAGCTTAACAAAGAAAAGTAATTGAATTCATAGAAGTAGTTCAAATTTCACTCTTTTTTTTTTTTTTGTTTTTTCCAACTTTTGGTTGCTCACATAAATGGACACTGGAAAAACTTGAAAGCCAGATGTGCCTAGCATGGTTAGAGAAAGAGACATAGGTTGGGCTATGGTATTGGCTGGGAATGGGATCTCCATCTAGTTATGATGTGTGGACATGTCTGTTTTATGACTTGTTAATAATTTTAGCATTAGACACAATTATCTCATATGGTTTGTGTCTTTCAGGAACAGGCAAGAAACTCTGGATAAGTATTGCATACGAGGAGCTGAATGGGGTGTTGGGGATTGTTCTGCAGAGGGAATGAAACCAGAAGACAGAGAAAACTTCATTGCTATGCTAAAACAGAAGGCTGGAATGAAATAAAAGAACAATACTGAATGGTTGCATGCCTGACACTTCGTGTTGGATCATTTTTCCCAAATGGAGCGACTTTTGAGTCCATTGTTGCTCTTTTGGTGCAAGTAATCTGCATTATTGGTTCAGGGCCTTGATAGGGTCTGTAAGATCGATGTAATTTGTTAATGGTATTGGTCTCTGGGTATAAAATGGTTTGATATGACGATGTTTAATTGCTATTATTGTATGTTTCATCTTACTTCAATGGCAGGCTTGACCTGTCTAAAGTTTCGAAAATTAAATAAATTGATACTGTTAAATTAGTAAAATTAAAAATTATATTGATATTTAATTTAATTTATTTTTAATAATTATTAATTTAAAAAATTAATAATTAAATTAATAAATTAATTAATTAAATTAATTATTTATTTATTTTTTTATCGAGTTAATTTTTAAAATTTTAAAAAATAATATTTTGTTATATTTTAATTTTTTAAAAATAAAAATTATATTATTTAAAATTTTTATATTAAATTAAATATCAATTTTATTAATTTAATTGATTAAATTAATAAAATTTTAAAATTTTAAATTTAATAATTAATTATTAAATTATATAATATAAATTTTATATAAAAATAATTTTTTATATAGAATTATATAAATTTTAATTATATTTATTTAAATTTATTATTTTTAAATTTTTTTAATTAAATTTTTTTAAAAAAATACAAGTTAAGAAATGAATAATTAATAAAAAAATTTTATACAAAGAAAATTAATTTAAACTAAATATTTGTTAATTTTAATTTATTTTATAAGAATTAAAAATAAAATTATGTGTTTAAAATTAAAAATTTAAGTGATTATATTATTAAAATTAATTTAAAAAATTTTAATAATAAAAAATGTTGAAAAATTTTGAATAAAAATATCGTGAGAATATTAAAAATAAATTTTTAATTTATAAAATTATAAATGTTTTAAAAATTAAATTTTTATTTATTTATTTTTTTTAAGTTAATCTACTCGGATTGGAATTCGAAACCTATAACTGAAAACTAACTTTAAATTCGTCAAATGGGTCAATAGTGTATAGAAGTGTGCATGTCCATTTACCGTCCTCTCCTACTCTCTCTAGCAATTGGCAAGAAGGAAAGAAAAGTTAAAGTGTGGTATCAAAATGGAATTAAGGGAAAAATTAGGGATAGAATTGATATATTTTTGAATCTGCGTCCACAAACAAATAGACAAACGAGAAAAAATTAAATTCAGGAAATGGCCTTCGGCCAGCCACAAACCAGCTTTGCAGATCGCAAGCTCATGGGAGCCGGCAAACGATCGATCGATTGATTGTTCAGATGTCCTCTCCCGGGTTCTCCCAGCACAGTGGCAATTAAATAAGTATTAAAAATTCACATTAATTTTTTTATTTTTTTTGGCAAAAAACCCCCCAAAATTTCAATATCTAAATTCACCACATTCACAATCACAGGTAAGCTTCCTTAATCTCAGATTTCATTTTCATTTTTTTTTTCTTTTACCTTTTACTTTTGTTTTCAACGTTCAAAATTAGGGTTGGGAATGTGGAGAAAGGGAAAAGTATTGATGTTTCGGATTTTTCTGTTTCTGTAAGCAATTGTTTCGGGATTTGTTTATTTATTTATTTATATTTATGGAAAATTCTCTTCAAATGAACGAGCGTCTATAAATGAATCAGCACTCGCCTGTGTGGATTTGCTCAAATTTTCAATGTGATTAATGTTTTGGATGCTGGGGGAGATGTTGTGAGATTGTTCAACAGCCGTGTAAATTTGGTTTTTATGAATAATTAAAAAACCTTTCTTTTGTTTCGATTTGTTCTGTTTTTTTTTTTCCTTTTGTTTTTGGGATGTTATATGTGTCTATGGCTTGATTTTCATTTTTCCAGTTTTGGGGAAATCCGTGAGTTGAGTGATTTGCCTAAGCTCCATTTGGTGGCTTTAAGAAATACCAGCAGCAAGGGGGGCTGAGGTTCAATTGGCAGTTTGAAGATATGTATCAACCTGTGCCTACAGCCATCACTACCCGAGGTAGGTCACCCACTAATAGTGGGGATTCCGTTGTGAGCTTGGATCAAGTTCCGCAATGGAATGATGCTGAGAGTACATATGCATTTGGTTATGAGAATGAAGACCCTTCATTTTCAAATCCGTATTTCCCCGATCCATTAACATCTCCTCCTGATGAGGGAAGCAGTAGCAATGGGATGACATCAAGGTTTCCTGTAGATCATGAAATCAACTCCAAGATATATTTATGGGGGGGAAACCCATGGAATCTTGAAGTGGATGCTGTTGTGAATTCTACAAATGAGGTCAGTCTAAGTACTTATAATCTGGTGAGCTACATGATTTGTTTTGTATTTGTGAATGGGGCAATAGAGAGATTGTTGTTAACATTTTACCTTGTTCCCATGTGAGCAGTGCTTGATGAGTGTTATGGGTTTCCAAATTTGTAAAGTGAAATGGTTCAGTAAAGCTAGTGCTATTGCCAGTTCTATAGGTCAGTTCATGCATGCATAACTGCAATTCTAGTACAGAGGCCTAGAATGCTGCATTTGTGCTGACCTTTGAACTTCTTGTCTACTTTCTGGGTTTAAGTTAGTTTGAGTTGTAATCCTTTGAATGCTGAATTTAAATTGCTTTCAAGCTTTCTCAAATGGGGATTAATACTTGGAATATACGAGTTATCTACTTATTAACTTCTTGTATTCTCTTCTGTCAATGGACAGAACCTCGATGAAGCACATAGCAGTCCTGGCCTGCATGCAGCAGCTGGAGCTGGCCTTGCAGAGGAGTGTGCAACACTGGTATGCTGTGAATTGGTCCTTGCATATTTGAAAATTTTTCCTTTGACTTTTGATTTAAATAGGGCATCATCTTGGGTGCAATAATTTTGAGGATGTTAAGCATGCTGGTGTTCCTTTCCTGTAGAGCTTGTCTAATGTTATATGCATTTTCAAGGACATAACAATGTTTGCAGTGTACTGATATAATTTTTATCCTCTGGTAGGGTGGATGTCGAACAGGGATGGTGAAAGTTACAAGTGCATATGACCTTCCAGCCAGGTATGTATAATTTGTGATAAGGTATTTTGATCATTATATCTTGTGGAAAAATGTGATGCTTCTCTGAGGATGATTGTGCATATCTTTTAACTGTTTTATTGTGTATTATGTGGATTAAGATATGTTATTTGCATCTATATCAGTTTGTTACTACTCATGGTTGACTTAAGATATCTGGAATTATTCTAGGTTGAATAGTTTGTAATTTCCAATTTTAAGAATTCTTCAGTTCATTACTCATGGGAAATTTATTTCTGGCATACTAAACTATGCTTTTATTACAAAAAACATTGCCAACATATCAAAAATTACCATAAACATACTAAACTATTAGTGCAGTATCAAAAAACATGCTTCGTTAAGTGACCTTTAGTAAAAGTTTGATTTAATAACCAAAATATCATTATAATGGCTTAAATGTGCCAAAATATCCTAATGTACAAAAATTGGTTGAATACGAATATAATCACAAAAAAATACAAAAATAAAAAATAAAAATAAAAAATAAAAAATTCTCTGTGATTGCCTTCCAAGCTCAGACTTTCTATGATATTCTCTCTACGTGCACAATTGAAGGAAGCCAGGACCTGACCCAGCAAGTTGGTTGGTACAATAGATATGAACTGTAAGCACAAATTCACAGAGAGAGATGGGCTTGGAGACAGTGGGGGATCTTGTGCTTCACATAATCCTAATGAAATTGGGGCCTAAAGACACAGCAAGAGTGGCATGCATTAGCATGCAGCTCTGTGTTTTAGCCTTGAGGAGTCTCTCTGGTCCCACTTTTGTCTGCAAGACCTTGATCTCTCTGTCTCTCTTGATCCTCAAGGAAACCCTTCACTTTCTTTCAAGGTACCCTCCTTTTTTCACCCAAAAAAAGTGAAAAAACGAAAATTGATCACTTTCCAAATGTTGCATTTTAGGGGTCTCTCTGTTTCTTGTTTTGTGTGGTATTTCAGATGATAGTGATTTTTAAAAATTGAATGAAAGATCATTGGTGCCTTTGCATTTAAATGCTACTCTTCATCTGCATACCCTTGCTTGGAGAATGATGGACAGTGGAGAGGAGGTGGTTGGAGCAGAGCAGAGAAAGGAGAACAGAGAAGATCTTCAGGTCACGGTTGATAAAAATGGGGACCACTGAGGTGGGGTTGCAGGAGAGGGTGGCTAAGAGGATGTCCAGACCACCAGATTGGAGATGAAATTGGGGAGGTTGGATTCTGGCAAAACAAAAAAAATTTTGTGTCATTTTCTGGGTTTGCTTAATTGGTTTTTGTTGGAGATGAAATGGTGGAGAGATGAGTGAGAAAAAGAGATGGAAGAGAGAAGTGGGGTTAGGTTCTCTTATCTTTTTTTTCATATACAAGGGTATTATTGTCTTTTCATGAGTTCCATCTATTTTGACTCTACCATCATTAGCCATGGTATATTTCTAGTAGTTTTTGATATGTTGGTATGTTTTTTGTAATAAAAGCATAGTTTAGTATGCCAGATGTAAATTTCCCCATTACTCATCAAGGCATTTTTCTTTTTCTTTTGTTTTTTTTTTTTCATTATTGTTCATCAGTCTAATGGCTTGATCATTGTAAGAGTTGCATTTTTTTCTCTTTTTTCCTTTCTAGCTATTGATAGTACAATGCTTTTTAAAGTGCCAAAAAACAAAAAAAGCTTGCAATTTGTATGGATTGCTTGTTCAGTATTTTGCACTCTCAATCTTTGTTTTGTAATAAATTTACTTTCTTTTTTCTTTCTATTTGTTTTGTTTGGTTGTTTGATGCAAATTGATTCTAATTATTAGTTGCTTCATGTATCGTTTTATGTTTCATGTAGTTTCTTGTGTTAATTGATGCTGATTCGGCCCCATGATTACTTTAGGAGAGTCATCCACACAGTTGGTCCAAAGTATGCCGTGAAATATCATACTGCTGCAGAGAATGCTTTGAGCCATTGCTACCGCTCTTGCCTTGAGCTTCTCATTGAAAATGGGCTCCAGAGGTAATTTGGTACCACTGGTTTGCCAATTCTTTTATTGTTTTTTTTTTCATTTTTTTGCTTCTCAAATCTCTATTCAAGCCATGAAACAACTTTTGCTTGACTTGAATGCAGCATTGCGATGGGCTGTATATATACAGAGACTAAAAATTATCCACGGGAGCCAGCAGCACATGTTGCCATAAGTGAGAAGTTCTCCTAGATTGTTACAGTTATTTAGGTCCCAAAGTGTTTTTTGCACATGCATGATAGTATTTCTTGCAAGTTTTATCAGTTGTAAATCCAGCTTTCCATGAATGAAGAAGCCAATCCCATCACATGTCAACTTGTAGTTCACTGTTAGCTGACCTTATTTGGAAGTGGATGTGATTGGAATGCTGTCAGAACTCATAATAGATCCTTTGTTCTGTTTTGTTCAGGGATTGTTCGGCGCTTTCTTGAGAAGCAGAAGGATAAAATAAGAGCTGTTGTTATCTGCACCATAACATCAATCGATACTGAAATATACAAACGGTAATCCTGTACACTTTCTTATTGTCTCCCAAATGCTTATTGGTTCACTTTATTAAGGATAAATTAGATGATTACTGATATGATACCTAAAGTGTATCCCAGTGCACAAGCCTTCGACACTGGTGTCTGGGGAAAGCTCCCACACTGATATGATGCCTCATGTGGCATCATTATTTTCTTCCAGTTTAACTGTTGTTTATCTGGACTTCCTAGGCTGTAGTTATCATCCAGTCCTTTTACTTGCAGATTGCTTCCACTTTACTTTCCTCGAGATAAACATGAAGAGGAGGTGGCCATCTCTAAGCTGCCTGCTGATGTGGGGGATGAGAATGGTGAGACCATAATTGATGAACGTAAGATTAGGATAAGGTCCCTGCCCAAAAAGCCCGTTTCAAATCCTGTCCAAGCTCCAGATGACCTTCCTGTGAGTGATGTTGGCTTGGTACGAAGGTCAGTTGACTTATTTACCATACAAAATTAACATCACATCCTGTGCTTGTATTATGTCTAGAACCATGAACAAGAAATTTGGTAGACATCCCCACACATATTATATAAAATGTTGTGCATTTATATGTGTTTGTCTAGTTATTTAAGTTCTGCTTGTGTATGTATGGATGGTTTTATATGGCTACATAACATGGTAGCCAAGCAAAACTTTTCCTGTTTTCAAAATTTCCAACTCGAGCATCTAATTTTCTTCTATCTGGCTTCGATATGCAGGGGTCAAATCTTATTCCATTGCTTTGCCTATTGTATTATCTATTGATTCATGGTCCATGTTGGAAGAAAATTTTACTAGCATATTAATGTAAATTAATCAACAACTGAACTTGATGGGTTTTGTCCTTACAGGAATTCATCTTATTTGGATTCATATCTGGATCCTGCCTTCATGTCCTTAATTAAGGATCCAGATCAGAGACACATGGAACAATGGGAAAAAACTGCTCAAGCACAGAGTGGATGGAATTGTGCTAAAATGCTTGGATTTGGTGATCTTGGTGGTCCTCCACTATCTGCTGCTGAAGAATACTCTCTTCATTCTAGATACCTTGCTAAAGCAAATTCTCGTAATCTTTCTGAAATTGCAGAGATGAAAATTGTGTAAGTGCATTTGCCTGATTTTCTTTCTTCTGCATTTGCCTGTGTAACTTGGCTATATTTCTTCCTCTTTTTCCTTAGTCTTCAAATAAAGTAAGAAGATTTTCTAGTAATGTGTCATTTGACCAGCTTAGTCAAAATTATTAACATTTGTTGATTTCTTTTTAGTGTATCATAATTTTTGCAACCCCATTCATGTGTTACACACATTTTGATCCGTCTCCACCTGTGACTTTCTGGTCCTCAATATTTAGCTTTATGACCTTTTTCTTCATGCAAAACTTTTATCAATGTCACATGTGCTCAGATCAGTGATCTCGGTTGCATATAAGAAAGCAATTCTTTTCTTTCTGTTCCAGTTACCGTGGTGGTGTGGACGGTGAGGGCCGTCCTGTAATGGTTGTGGTGGGAGCACATTTTTTGATGCGATGTCTTGATCTTGAACAATTTGTGCTTTATGTGGTAAAGGTAATTACATTATGAGCTTCTTTGTTTTTCTATTATAGTATCATTTATCAGCTTTTGCATATGTAGTGCCTGAAAGATAATTTTTATAACTTGATCCACTAGACATTTGATGCTTTTTTCACTTGGAAAAGAAGCACTTCTTTTTTTTAATGCTCTAGTCTTAACCTTGGGATAAAGGGGCTTTTTTTTTTTTATTTTTTTCCCATTATTCTAGTCTCTTTGTTGAGTACTTGTGGTCTGATTGGTACTAAGAAGGGTTTGTTTTTTTGACTATTTTACCTCAGGAGTTTGAGCCCTTGATACAGAAACCTTACACCATTGTGTATTTCCACTCTGCAGCATCTTTACAGCTGTAAGTGCACAGTTCCTTGCAAAATCACTGGCCAACACATCCTAGATTTAATCTTGCAGCACAGGGTTTGCTGTGTGCTTGTTCTTTGTGCAAAATGAAATCAATTTACAAATGGAGGTGCTTCACATTTATTTTTCACTAAAACAGAAAGGATAGATAGGAAATTTGCATTTTAGGCCAGTGGACTGAAAATTTTTCCTCTTTAAAACTTTTTCTTTGGGCTTTTTAACAACTTTCATAGTAATTGCTTGTTATGGTTTCTCATTTGGTTACTTTGATGCATGGTAGTTGTTCAAAATCCAGTATGAGGAGAGAAGATGGGATTTGGTTTTGTTAAGTTGACTGAAATGTTAAATGTCCTCTCCTGCCCAGAAATTCACATCTTTTTTCTGACTTTAAATCATTTTTGCTTTGGAGTTTCTCTGAATTGTGTCGTGGATTTTACTTCTAAGTTTTGGCCCATAGAGGTACCTGAAATGTGCAAAATATGCAATCAAGATTTAAATGTTCAACACAATAGAGATAGAACTTTGATTTTTGTACTTTTTCTCAAAAGCTATTCGAGTGGGCCATGTTTTTATCTCTTCTTTATCTAAGTCAAAAGTGGTGTTGGCATGTAAGTATGTGTAAATACTGACATTGTTCTTACTCTTTGTGCATCTGTTTGTGTAATTCACAGACAACCAGATTTGGGATGGATGAGAAGATTGCAACAAATTCTTGGTCGTAAACACCAGAGAAACTTGCATGTATGCAGGCACATATTTTTATCTGAGAGGGAAATTCCTGTTTTAATGTTCTCTTTTCTCCTTTTTCATATTTTAATCTTATCATCTGCTTAATGTAGACAATATATGTTCTACACCCAACACTTCACCTGAAGGCTGCAATTTTTGCTTTGCAGTTGTTTGTTGATAATTTGGTGGGTTCAAGTTAGTATCTTAAAGTTAATTTATTCTACTATTCCAGTTCACTAATTTTCTAAAGTGGATTTCCAGACCTGGAAGAAAGTGGTATATGCTGATCGGCTTCTGCAGCTTTTTAGACACGTCCCTCGTGAACAGTTAACCATTCCTGACTTTGTTTTCCAGTTGAGTTTCCTGCTTCTCTTCTGATGCACCTTTGTCAAATGCTATAGGCACCATTGCTGGCGGCTAATTTGACCATTAGCTGCTCATTATCATTCGTGCTTTGTTGGTGTTCAGGAGAAAAAGTTGATTCTAGGGTCAATTTTTAACCATGCAGTTTGTACCTTGTTGCATCTGCCCACCAACTCATACTTAGTGATGAGATGGTAATGAAAATAAGAAGAGCTGGATATCTTATTGACATAATTAATGCAGGCACGACTTGGAAGTGAATGGTGGAAAGGGTCTCATTATGGACCCAAGAACAAAATATGTATACCATCGACCATAGGCATTAAGATACTGTTCTACAAGGTTGTACAATACAGGTCTGCATACCATGGTTCTTTCATTCGTTTTCTGGGGTTCAGGCTTGGGTAAAAGAGGATGGGTGCTGCGTTTGGTGTTGCTAGTGAACAAATTGGATCTGATACCTTCCCTCCTGTTGTTCAGGTTATGTTGTCAAAATGTGCCCAAGTAGTCTCTCTCTTTCTCTCTCTTTTTAAATTTAGCAGCTTGGACACGAGGAGAGTGATTGTGAAATGGTTACAGGGACATCTCTATGTGTATTATCTCGGATAATTCTCAATAATACAAGGTGTTTGATCTTCCTAAATCCTGAATTTCATTCGTAAATATACAAACATGATATGATTCTTAGACAAATTTGGCTCAAGTGTTTATAGACATTTTTTATTTGTGTTATTACTAGAGAAGACTTTCTTGGTCAGGATATTAACTGGGCCATTACAGGACCAATTTGATGACTGGAGCCGCATCAAAGCTTTCTGCATCTCAAATGTCCTGATGGTTCTTCTTGCATTCGATAATTTGGTTGTCATTGTCAACTAAGCTCTTCCACGTGGGATGTACGAAGAGGGACGGCTCAAGTTAAAAATGCTTGCATTCTCTTTGCCATAGAATTTGCATATGATTATTACTTTTTATTTAGTGGACTTGGACTAAGAATTTAAGGTTGGAGTGTTCTTTTTTGAGAATGGGTACGGAGATTATAAGATGTCAGACTTGTGGTGAATTTTGTTAATGCGAACGTTTTTGCTAGCAAATTGCTACAGTTGCTGTCTTGTGCCATATTAGAGCTGCTGTGCATTTTTGTTGTGCCATGTGGGAGTAAATAAATGAAAATTGATGAAAAATAAATAATTTGAAGATCGCACTATCCTCATAAGCAGGAGATTTACATGCAATATCTGTGGCCCCTTTTACCAATTTTCTCGTCTATATAAGAATATTACAACAATTTTCTTCAAAATTGGAATGATAAACCGTCACACAAAACTTAATCAAAATGATACCAATGCCTTAAGGGGGTCGTCTACGGAATTTAGTCAACTCACCGTGTATGGCCGCGGAGCCACCTAAATCAAAGTTTTCTGATTCGTGGTTCTTAGTCATGGTCGTGCCTAGTGCGTTAAGCAGTATAAAGAATGACTTAATCTTGAACATATGATGAGTAAGCGGCACTTCACTTTTTAAAACATTAAAATTTCTGTGTCATAATGTTCACAATTGATAAGATTACATGCACTCTTAATACAGATATCAACGTTCAGGTTCACACCATACGGCGAGGTGGGAGCCTGTCTGGTAATCCACATGCAAGTCACTCGGTTTGCCTAAGTTTGATTTTTGCTCTCTCTCTCACGCTGAAGTATGCTTAAGCATCTCACCAAAACTGAGTTTGAAGGATCTAGCTAGTTGTTGATGATAATGAATAGTTGTAGCAGAGCTTTGTTTGAATTTATTAGTGTTTGAGTGATGAGTATGGTAAAATTTTATTCAGACTTATCGATATTTTAACAGTGAATTTCTCTATAAAAAAAAATAAGGATATTAACAGATAATTTTGATCTTAACCTTTAAATATTATGATTAATATCTCTATGCTATACTTTTTTTTCTCATTAAAAAAAAAAAAAAAAAACCCACAGTTATTGTTCAAGATGTCAATAAGGAATGCAATTAGACGAAGTTCACTCTTGATATAGTTGTCCTTGCCAATGCATACAAATGTCAACATAATAAACTCAGACTTTTTTATTTAATGAAAGAAAAAAAGATACACAAGTGTCAATATTATAATAGGCTAACTTTTCGACGCATGACGAAAAGGAAACCTCGGGTGCAAAAAACTCCTGTGCAACTAGAATGACCAGCCTTCATTCTCAAACGCGAAGCATTCTCTTGTCCCAGGATTATTTTTCTTGCTATTTCAACCAACCAAACTCTTCAAAATATTTATATTTCCAAAGCAACATGAAGGGACTGGACTGAACCCTAGAGGGAAATGGACGTCGAGAGTGTTAATGCCACCTTTCCCGTGGGTCTCAAACTTTAAGCAACTCCAAATCTAACCATAGGAAAAACCGAGACAATATCTTATTTTGATAGCCCGAAGAAATCCAAGTTGAAAGGCAATGTTGTTTCTAGCGAATCACTTCTCAAGCTTCTATGACTTGAAGGCATGGGATGAGGCAACCAGGGTTTCAAGTCAAGGGAACGATGCCTCGATCAAATGAACAAACAATGATAGCATTAACAACTCAATTTTCCCAATGCATCGGGGATGGCTGTTGTATCACTATTCAAAGATATGGATGATGGTTTAAGCTCTTGTAGCAACCAAATGAATAATAATAATAATAAATAATAAATAGTCATTCATTCTGACTTTCCACGACTACACCATCTCTCTATTGACATAGGCACAATAATCCATGCAATCATTCATTTTTATGTGGTATAAAATATTATTTATATAGTATAAAATATATTACGAAGTTGTATAAATCTTTCATATGAGTCCATAAAATTGTGTAATTATGTAGTCAAATCCATTTTTTAAAAAGCTAAAAAATTCAATTAAACTATTGTACTTCAAAAACATTGATATAAAAGAAAAAACGACATGAAGTAAGGAGAATAGTTAATTAATACAGACATGGTACGAGTTATCCGTGAAAATTCGCCCAAGCACAAACACAAATTCATAGTGATTGCACTTACGAGCTGTACCAGACTCCTCGTCTAAATATTTAAATACGATATGACGTTTTCAAAGATTTTCCTTTGATTCCAAGATCGTTTTGGGAGAAGACAATATGAATGGTTAATTGGTTAAAAGGGAATTTAGGATCATGTTGAAAAACTGATTCGAACACCGTAAATAATTGTTTCATCGTGGAAACAACCCCATAAATTTCTCCTAATGACTCGTCCCGCACCACTCTGGTAATACCCATGAACCCAAAAGGATGGTCAATCATGTTTCACTTCATAAATTTAATATTTTCCATATATTTGCTAACGACATGCACGGCCAAAAAACCGATCCACCACGAGCAAACAAGTTGGCAAAGAAAGCTCGGAGATCACAAAATTATTGAAATGAAAAATATGCAAAGCCAATTCATGGTTTGTGGGATTCTTTTCCCAGTTATATATTACATGTGCTTTTGACAGGCATACGGAGGAACCCATCGCCTAGTATAAATGCAAGCCATGCCATCCAATTATCATCGTGGGGGCTGAGGCTTCGGTGAAGCAAAAGCCCCTTTTTGGGCGTAGGAATCCTCTATCATGATTTCTTCTCTTAGGCTGTCCACACTTGGTAGACGGCTCGATTTTGTCCACAGAGCCTAGTCTAGGGAATAGCCTTCGGCTGCGCAAGTGTGCTTGAGAAGATGGGAGGCACGTGGTGGCATCTATTACAATTTGATTTGACTTCATTTTTTAAGATAAAAAAAGAAAATCATTGCTTAAACACAAATTCGGTTAACGTAATTATCATCTAAATTAAAGCATATATTTTACCGTTACAATTACTCCATGCACATTTGTGATTGTTATTAATATTCTAAATTTTATATTCAAAAATTAAAGATATACAACTAATAATGGTCGTAATGCTATATTTAAATCTACATATAAAATGTATCCATGTAATTTTCCTAGGAAAATTAAGAATCTTTCATGCGGATTGAATTATAATTTCACTGTTTAGCCGTGGATGCTTTCAAATTCATCAATCCAATATTGCTTTCGAATATAGTCCTTTTCACGTTATAAATTTTTGTAAATATTTGTCAAGATGTTCACTTTCAAGAAGGAAGACTTGATTACAGCGTTTTGTGTAATTCCGAGTTGCACTTAATTCATGAGCGTCTTCATTGCCCTCTTGGTCAAGCTTGATGGCATTCCTTCTATATATTCTGCACCCATTTTCCGTGGCAGGATGTGTAATGCGGCAGCGTGGTATAGTCATCATTATCTTTCGGCACAACCCCCAAAAAAAGGCATGAAATGATAATCACTTGCGCAAGTGATTCCCCACACTTCTTGCTTCTGCTAAGAGAACAATGACAAAACCAGATGGCCAACAATTCTGTGTCATAGCCTTGGCTCGGCTTCTAGACTCTCACATCTTTATAACGTTACGAGATATGAACCAATGTTGCTTGTGACAATCTTCGATGTTTTAGGTGAAAACCATGCCCCACGCATTGAGGCTAACTAACATGCCACTAATGCACTGAAAAATTTAGTCCCAGAACCCAAGGGAAGTCCTATACATAAGTTGGCAGGCATGTACAAGCAAAGGAATGTTCAGTATATATCCCGGGAGAAATCATGCAACATTATTTATCAAAAATACGAAGTTGGTTATGACCCAAATACGGAAAATAAAGGGACCAGATTGTGTGCCAGGAAATGTACAATGAATCCCCCAACGTCTCACAACAATGTCAATCCCAAAGCAAGAGAAACACAGACGCTGCATCATCCTATAGAAATCTCAACAGAATGGTAGGTGAATCAAAGCCTCTTCTGGTAATTAGGTTAAAGGGACTGGTGGAGGATTACCTGCAGGGCATCTTTGCCGACGGGGACGTCTAGTTGTCTTCCCCCACCCTGTTAGGCTTCTATCCTCCAGTCCCACCTCAATATTGTTAAGCTGCTGTATTAGTGGAGCGCAAGGTGGGCTTGTTGGCACAGCAGAAGAGGGGCTAATCAGCGTGCGCCGCCTACCTCTCGCACCCCCATTTCTAGTAGAGTTCCTTCTCATAATTCCTGAATGCCACGGATGACCTGTTGCTCTCATCAGGCCTCCAAATGTCTGAAGATCTTCTGTCACCTCGTGCCTTGATAGAGAAGCAAGACCAGGTAGAATGTCCCTCTGGAAGTCCCTTCGCTGCCTACCTCTTCTTGCTTGGCCCTTTCGTGTTCGAGTTGGCAATGGAGTGGTTCCTGTTTCTTCTAGGTTCAAGTTTTCTGGAACCAATGGTTGAGGCATGTAGTCTTCTTCCTTTGTCTCGGTCAAATTCAGTGTCATGGACTCAAAGTAGTCAATTGCCTCTGGTGATGATCGCTCTTTTCCTTCACCATTTTTGGCTCCTGAGGTTGTATCAAACCTGCTTTCCAGATCCTCTCCACAAGAGGAAGCAATATCCACAAACCAGTGAAGAGGATCTGTCATGGAAGACTCTACTGCACTGCACGTGGCATCATTGAGATGAATGCAGGCACCAGATGAGGAGATGGCAACTATTGCCTCAGCCGCTATCATCGCAGCTTCATCCGGCAGGCTTTCAGCTTTGCACTGTGGCAATCCCAAAGGTACTTCATACACCTTCTCTGGACATTCTTTCCCAGGGATGGCATCTTTCTCGGTCTCAAGATCTATAGGAGCTTCCAAATCTATGCCTGAAATAATCTTTGCATTGGAGCCTGGAACAGAATGCACCAAAGAATCATCCTCACTCATACAAGAGTTCAAATCAATTTTGTGTCTCATGTTGGCCACTATTCCATCTGTTTCCTTCTTGATAAGCATGCCTTCTGGCACAGATTGTTGAGTGAGGTCAGGCAGAACAGTTGGATCACAAGGCAAGTTGATATCAAGAACCCTAATTTTCCTCTTATTATCCACTTCTTCTGACGTTAGGGGATGTGATGCAGAAGGAGAGGTTAAAGATGTTTCTTGCTTGAAAGCAGGTGGCTTTACAAAAATGGGAAATCCCAGAAGCTTCCTGCAACTGGAGGACTCACTAATTTCGGTCCTACACATTTCAAAAGCATCAGAACAAGAAGTTGATTTCATGTTCCGAGTATCAATATTCAAGGGGCTGCTTTCCCTCGTATTTAGATCTACCCTTGCATTGGTGACCTCATTCTTACAGGCAGGTTTGACTCTTAGCCAAGGTAAAGTTGCAGGATTGTCCTCGGACTTTCTTTCTACATCTCTAATTGTCAGACCAGGCTCAAGAGTTCGTTTGTACGACAAACTATTTGAAGGCACTCTATTCAATTCCACATCTTTGGGAGAATTCAAGTCCATAAAATTTGAACTTTTACAGACCTTTGCTGAACCCTGGCTAATGAGATGCTCAGATGCTACATTATTAGCAGCAGTGCAGTTCAAATAGTCATAGGTGACTGAAGGAAGGTGAACTAGTTCCTTGGACCCTGATGAAGACCCATGGTAAAATCCATTTCGGATAGGCATTTCACTTCGGAAGCTTGGTTTACATGCAGAGTTGCTGTTATAGTTCCAATGGTCTCCGAAAACCTCATAGCTCTGATTTGATGACTGAGAACTACTCAAGGTTGCAGATGAGTTCAAGTACGGGTGCGTTTGAGCCGACATTGACCTCTGGCTTAGACTCCCACAGGGCTTTTCCCAGGAAGAAACAGAGTTAGACCAGGACTTCCCCAGATTGGAAGGAGCTATCAGAAATGGACTGTTATGGGAGGCAGCAAATGACTCTGGATGGCTGTTATTGGAGACTTCATGATTTCTTTCAGAGAGTTCGGGACCAAATGCCATTCTTTCTCTCAACTGATCTACCTTTACTTGATCAGTTTGTACAAATTTTGGGGATCCATAAGTTTTGTTAAGCATTAGATTCATTGGCTGGGATGATGCAGCCAACTTCTCCTGTAGGAGACCTTGAGAAATAGACTTCAGGTGTTTACAGTTCCCTGCAATGGAGCAGGCACCAGACAAGAACTTCAGAACCAAAAGAGAACAATTACAGAGTACTGTTAAAATGCTAAAGACAAAAGGTAAAGACACCATGCAAGGTGAAAGCCCCAATAAAGTTGCCACTGAATGAATATTTTAACAGTCAAAAGGTAAGACAGTTCATAAGACAGTATATAACAAGCAATATAGTGTAGCAATCAAAGTATGCTTTATTTGGCAACTATACATGTATCCAGTCAAATTACCAACACAATGGCTTCCTTCAAACACAGAGAATGGAAATTTAATTCTTTTTCATCCTTCTTTTTGACTGGTATAAATTATAGAGAGTTCAGATGGAAACAGGAAACATGAAACATGTCCCCAACAAGATATCCCTAAGACAATATCTGATGCCCTCACCAAAACCAAATAAAACACAACTTAGTCTGAAAAAGACTTTGAGCAGAACAAAGGAAGCCAATGGCGATTCAATTAAGAAGCCATACCTGCATCAAGCATTTGGGGCAACCACCACTTCCCATTTGAATTAATCTGCAAAGATGGATTATGCAGAGTCCTATTTTCACTTACATGATGTGCATTCAATGGAAAACCCTTAGAAAATCCTAGAAGTTGTGACTTTGATTCAGCAGCCACTTCAGGCTTTCGAGTCTGTACACAGGAGGAGTTGCAGCCTAAAACATCAACATATGCTGATGCATTTATATCTTCAACCTCAATGGGTTCATTCAGATCAGTGACACTCCTTTTACTCTTTAAAAATGAATCCGATCTTGACACATCTCCTTGGTAGTTGCTCTTCCCAACACCAATGGGATATTGATTTCTTCCACTCTCCAATGCAATTTTATGATTGGTATTGGACAGACAGCTTGAAATTCCAGAGAGCTTATCATCCCTCAAATATTCTGCTTCTTCAGAATCAATGTACTCATCAGCCGGAAGCTGAAGATCAAACATCCTTTTCCTCACTTTGGTGGGTCTGGTCTCCAGTATCTCCACATCCTCAGAAGTACCTCCATTCTGCGATGGCAAGGGACTAGCTTGTAAACTGCATCCTTTCACAGAACTCAAAGGCGAGTGAATGTCCTCTATGCCTGAAGTAGACTGTCTGGCACAAATTGAAGTTGCCAAGGGGAAGCTCGGGATATGCCATTTCCGACCAACTTCAGACGTATTTTGAGATGCTAGGGGTCTTGATGACAAAGATGCCTCAATAGGAATCTGATTTTTATGTGATTCTTTCCCTTTAATTTCCTCCATTAGGTCCTTCTGTATTTTGTATAGCCGGTGAAGTTCATACAGCTAGATGAAAAGAAAACAGAAAACATAAGATATATTGAGTTGTCTAGCAAACAAATAGAATATTGTAGACATAGCTAAGCTTAGGTTTCCTTGGCCTAATCATCAAAAAGATACATAAAATTTCCCATATTAAAGAGGGAAAGTTGAAGCCAGTCATACCTGATCCTTAAATATGGCCTCATGTTCAAGTATCTTTTGTTTTACTACATCCTTGTCATACCCAGGATATGCATTTGCAATGGTCCTTGGAAAGAAACCATTGTAGTACTGCCCATTTGCAAAGGTCTTATCTCCATGATACAGAGGCCAGCTACAACTGTTGGAATCCTCACTGATATCCTTCATTGAGATATATCTTGGGAAGCAGCCTTCAAAATGCACCTTTGTTCCCATTCCTGCACTCAATAGCAAAACATGACCTGAAATTTTTTCTGCAGGCCAAACCTTCTACTTACTTCGAAACATGTAAAAGTATTACGCTTTGGCCATGAGCCTCATCTATGTAGCATGCCTGGGGGGTTAAAAAGTATATTCTTAAAAAAAAAAAAAAAGAAAAAGAAAAACCCACTGTTTTGCTGCTCTTTACCACCAATAATCAAAGCATACAGTCTCCGCAACAACAGTTTTAAGCTGCTATAAATAGTAGAATTGTTGAATTGCCCTACCCTCTTCACCCCCAACACCCCCCCCCCACACAAAAAAAAAAAAAAAAAAAGAAAGAAAAAGGAAAACCACCCAAAAACACATGGAACTACCAGCTTGATTCACTCATGAATAGATTTTGCTCCCAAGATATATGTTGCTTTTGCACCAATAGGTGCATATCCCATCATATCCAACAAGGCCCACAGTTGCAGGCCTAATGTGTTAAATTATTTTATTTTACCTGTTCTGTTCGGCAACAAACAAAGCACTAGTTTCTTTTTCACAAGATTTTCACGTATGCTACTCTTAAACATATAAGCTCACAAATAAAACTTGTCCACGAACATGCCAAAAAATATATGTCAAGGGAATAGCAAATGACAATTTGAATGTTTCACAAACAGATAGTTTCTTCATGTGCCAAAAATAATGGATAGTTTCCTCCCTGTTCATTTGATCCTCTTGTCCTCTGAGAACAATCAGACCAGATATATTATATAATTTAAAAGTGAAATTAGAAAAGAAAATGATTTTCTTACAAAAGAGCCATTATCTTAAATCTTCACTCACACAAGCGTTCCTCGATGAACCATAGAGAGGCATCGTAGGCAACCTCCTCAAAAGAGAGTTATGTTTCACATTTCCCAATAAAGGCAACCCATTTACTTTTCCAACCTTCCCCTTCTATCTTAAAACATTTCCATCAAACAAACCCATGCCCAAGAAGAAACTATGAACCAAAAAACAGAATGCATCGGCAAAGAGGGTGAGCAGTGGATAGTCTAACTTTATCGATGAGATGCATAAAGGAGAAAGAAGATTCAACCATGGAACTGCCATAAACTTTATCATACGAGGATCATACGGTCCATAAATTACCAACATTGCAACTCATATACCGAAAATTTTAAACACAAAAACACTTTAATATTGTATGCTTGCAGGTCTATTAGCTATAAGACTCCAGCTAATTGATTAGTCCAATGTTGACAAAAATTCTAATCCTGTAGATCCATTGATCACTAGCACATTACCTCTGAAGATTGTCCACCCAAAAAGCATCTGCTGATAATCATCAAGCATAATTTCAGTAAATAAGTATGACAAACACTTGTTACTGTACTTGCTATAGATTCAGAACTATGGCTGAAAATCCCCTAAAGGACGGATTAGTCATTATTCAATGAATATTTAGCACTTCTAATTTATTGGCAACAAAACTACCTTGCCTCAAACAAATATATCAGGAATTGAAAATAAAGAGGGAAATAAATCAAAGAAAGAAAAACTCCAAAGTGTGCTTGAAATAAGAATGACAATACACAGGGACACTAATGGTCATAAATTGGCATGTAACCACAAGCAAATACATTCTGACGCATATAATGCCCCCTGGAAGCATATTTGTGGAAGTAAGGACTGGATTTCTTTGTACTTTTTTTATGAGTTCCTAGCATCACGCAATAACTCTGGCTCACTCCTTTGACTAAAAGTGTTGCTAGCAGAGTAGTCATTTACATTCTCTCCGATGAAAGAAAGACCCTAGCAACTTATGCAACATTCCATAATTGCAATGTAATGCAGTATTTCAGGCCTCAGATAATTAAGCAGATAAATTACTGATAAGGTATAAATTGTATCACTCTTGGGGCAAAACATTAATGAAAAACGTTTTGTTTCCCCAGTCACCTACAAAGAGACTCTGGGCAAAAAGAACACAACAGATCAGTCATTGCACATTAGACCAAGGAAGAACTATCAACTCTTAATGATTAATCTTCCCATAGTATTTTACTGATATTGAAGATTATCTACTCCATCGTACATGACATTGAGTGCAACACCAAGAAAGCAGCACAAACTATAACTGTCATTGAGCTCAAGTTAGCCTATTATCAGCTAATGAACCTAAAAGCAACTAGATAAATCTCACACATCCTAGCACAATACCAGACCATGAAATTATCAATTTAATTCCGTAAACTGTAGGACCACGAAATAAGATCTACACAGAGACTGTACTTTCAGGAAAATCCATAGATTGACTATTGTGGACAGATTATAGAAAGTAGAAATTCATCGAACTCTATGATCAAGAAGGAAAATTTAAGAGAAGAAAATAAATGGAAATTGAGGCAGAAAAGTTAATAGAACAGATCCCTTATTACTGGGACCTATGATTCTAAATTTACAAAACCCATCATAACAAAATATCCATCAAATGAATCATCAAACAGTAAAGAAGGCAACTGAAAATACAGAATCTCTTGAAGCCATAAACTCAAAAAAAGGAAACAATGAAAAAAAAAAAAAAAATACATCCTCTTAAATAAATTACTAATGGAAAACCACAAAAATGAAGCTACCCACAAAGTGAAATATAAAATTACCTCAGACCCACATCCTCCTATCTTTTCTCCTCAAGAATCGCCATGGATTCAATCTTTGAACATCAAATCCTGTATAGAATTCAAAAGGTCCCACAGACAGCCACTATATCAAAACAACCAAATACGGGAAAAAAAAAAAAACACCACAAAAAAAAAAAGAACAACAACAACAAAAACACACCAGAAAGCAAAGTGGGTCTTATTGCAACTCCATTACAAGAGCTCAGATCGTCTCCAAAATTGAACAAAAGGAGATTTCGATCTGCTGGACCACTGTCCTCTCGCTCTCTCTCTCTCTCTCTCTCTCTCTCTCTCACAACAATAACAACAACAACAACAAATAGAAAAGAAAAGAATAGAACTTTATGGTAGAGGAACAAGAGGGGAGAGAGAGGGAGAGAGAAAGATAGTATTTTTATTTACGCTAGAGAGAGACAGAGACAGAGAGAGATCCCAGATAAGAAATCTTCACACAAACAAACGACCTTCTAAGAACAGTGACACGAAATTTGTCAACATCCGGTCTTTTTTATTCTCTGCTTTTTCTCCCCTCTCTCCCTCTCCCTCTCTCTCTCTCTCTCTCTCTCTCTCACACACACACTCACACTCATTTTTCTCTGATTTTTCCATTTATATATCACACTCTTAGTTTTCCATTTTATTTATGGGTTTTTATTTACATCACCTACCTACCCATTTTCTATTTTATTTCTGGGTTTTTAAGGATTTACAAGAAAAGGGCATTTCTGGATTCTCTCAACTTTCCTTGTTTTTAGTACAGATGTTAAAAAAAGAAAAAATAAACACAGCACCCATTTGAAAAGTATATTTATAATTTCTGTGCACAGGCACGCCTGCATTGCTTACCAACAAGTACAACTAAAGTTGACGAAAACGGACCCGTGGGTTTTGGACCATAATCTCAAGTTAAAAGTTTGTTCAACACCCTAATTGTAATAATTAATTAATTTATTGCATAAAAATTTTGGCATATTTTATTATTTATTATATATCCATTTTAAGGTTGTAGCTCGTTTGATTGGCCAATGCAGACAGAAAAAAAAATTGTGGGTCCCGCGTGACTTTGGGAAGGATGAGGTTTTCCTTAGTTTTTTTTTTTTATTTGTTTTTTTGGGGTTGCGGGGTGGGGGGGAGGCTAAATTATAAAAGTAACCCTCCATGAAAGGTTTATTTACGGGATTGTGTTTCCCGATTCTCTTGCTTGCTTTTCATTGGCTGATCCTCTGTTGCAAAGTAGATGGGGCAATAATAATAATAATAATTAATTAAGGACTTAACACGTGGCTTCTCTTGCAGCAGATACCTCAAAGGTCTCATGCAAAGGGGGAATGTTCAGTGGTTTATTCAAGACAATAACGACGGATTTTAGTGATAATTTGATGTTTTGTTTTATTTGTCCGAAAATAAATTTTTACAAAAGATAATGATTAATATTTTTATAATACTTTTTTGGTTTGGAATAAAAAAAAAATTAAAGACAATAATAACACTTTTGGTAACCAGTGAAAAAAGTGAGAGAATTGAGCAGGGTAATGATTTACTGCTACTGAGGAAGAGAATAACGAAAAAAATTCACAAAAAAGCTAAATGGGTAAAAGAGCAGAGGGGAGAAGAATCCCTTTTTGTCCATAAAGTAGAAAACAGAGAATAGATTTTCAATTCCAAAGCAGCCATAAATCAAATGAACAAAACAAAGCCACGACACTAATATATTATGGGCCCGATTGGCGTAATTGGAGCAGTAAAACAAGTTCTTAACTATCAACTAAATAGTCTATAAGGGTAACAAATAGACAGTAAAATCAACTTTATGTCACATTATTTATTTTTTAAAATTTTTTTAAATATTTTAAATAAATTTATTAAGTTACATATGCATCATATTTATCAAGTTTTAAGTATATTAATTTTTCAATTTGATCAAATTCCCATACACCAAATTACAAATTAATTTGATTATATATATATATATGTTAAGTTTGAGTTTTGAATTAATTAAGTCTAAATTATTTGAATTTTAGATATTTAGATGACGATAATTAACTTTTTCAATCAATATAAATAAAATTGATTGCGATAATTTGAGTAAGTTTTAGAATTTGACACCTCTGATAGTCTATTCTAAAGTATTTCAGCTCATACACTTCATGGGTAGGAAATTAATTATTCAACTAACTACCCATAGAAACAATAAACTCTTATTATATTGCCTAAACACTTTGCGGAAACCCTAAACCCATAAGGGCGCACGTCGACTACTATTTTAGTGCCAAGTATTTTTCACCATGATGAAGGCTAACACACAACTTGTTTCTTCTTAAATTAAATGGCATGTCTTCTTCCCTTTTGGAAGAAAATGTAACGGTGGCTCATCATTAAAGTCTCTCTTTTGTATTTCTTCCTTGGCGATACTGAATGGCTGACAGTACACCACCTATGTTTTCTTATTCATATGGAATAATCTTTAATTATCTACCGATAAGTACGTATGACAAATCCTATTAATTTATTGAAAGCGAAGAGAAAAGTCACATGGCCCCGACGTTGATATCGTTGATATCAGAGGGCTGTTTCAAATAATTTATGTTGCATTAACATACATAAGCATACAAGGAAAACATAATGTCCACGAGCAAAAAAAAAAAATTATAATCCTTGATGAAAAATGATTTATGAGGATTAGTTGCAATGCAACTCAATCTCATGGGAGACCATGTCGTTAGGGCAGGATGATACGTAGCATACATTGGGCCAAGAAGATTGTCTTTTGATGTCAAAATGACCTTAGGGATACCATACTTTCATGCTATTGGGTCAAGGGAATGTCAAGAAATGGTGTATTAAAATCAGGGTTAAAGAAAAAAATAATAATAAGAAGTTTGATTATTATTATTATTATTTTAATTCTTGATAGATGTAAGAAATGTGAACTAATTATATTTTTTCATTAATATAAATACGTAAAGTTAAAAATAAAAAAATTAATTTAATATGTTTTTTCTAACATTTTGAGATGAAATTTGAGGTTCAAATTCCATATCTCACTACTAGGTAAATTCTTATTTTTACTCCAATTGGATTCATATATATATATATATATATACCGTGAGAAGACGTATCCTACATGTTGTAGAAGGGGTTAAAAACCCTAAAAATAATTAACCCTGCGTGTAAAGTGGCAAAAATCTCGGCTTTTGCAGCTAACTAATTAAGACAGAATAAGATAATTAGCTGTCTCCCCATCCTTCTTAGTTGTATTAATTGTTGCCCCCAGCTCCCTGTGGCCATAACATTGTAACAATTAACTAACGTTGACTTGTACACGGTAATACCACCGTAAAGTTGAAACGCAATAGCAAATAGCAATCTAGTCGACAAAACAAAACAAAACAAAAACAAAAAAAAAAAGAAAGATTTCATTATTAATATCAAGATTTTTTTTTAAGAGATTAATTGGAAAATTTTGGAGTTAGGACCAAAAATTCTTCAAAATTTCTATAATTATCTATATCAACTAGATTCCAATTACCACCGTATGATGGAGATAATATTCAATCCGTGCTCTACACGAAATTGCAATTAATGAAAGTAGCGAATACCATCAAAGAAAATATATGTATATATATAATAATGCTAAAATACCTTTTCTTTTTTTTTTTTTTTTCTTAAATGGCAAGGAATATGAGGTTGCGAGTCAAGTAAGTTTAAATCAGCCAGGACCATTCGACCAAAACACAAAAAATCAGCCTGGACCTAGACTTGAGATATATTTATTATATATTCTGTTTCTGTGAACGTTAGACCTAATTGTGGTCCCTAATTGCTTCTATTGTCATTGTCATGGAAAATAGACGAAACTTTCCGGAGCTGCGACTAATGTTAAGATTTGGCTAATTTAATGCTGAGGACCCCCATCTTCGAGCTCTTTACGATGACCCGTTCTCGTAAAGTTATATTGACTTGGATGTTAATGGGCTTGATTTCGGGATAATGATGTATTTAATTTCCGAAATTATCAATGGATTTTCGAGATGCCCTAAATACCAACTAGATGAATAGACATTAGTTATTGGGTTTGGTAGTAAAATAATTAGACATTTAATTTCAATAATTACTTAAATGATCTTAAGAATTTGAGAGAATATGAAGAACCAGATTAAAATAAATTACTTTGTCAATATTCTTCTAATCCAAAACAAGTACGTAGAGTTAGTAAGTGTACTTCTAACATTTATTGACAAAAATACCAAAAATGATAAGATTCACGCAAAAATAAAAAATATGTATATTAAAAAAAATTAAATTATGAAATATATATGTCAAATCAAATATCACATTAATTTTATTTAATTATTTTTTACTCTTCCATGACTACGCCTATTTTCAGTATTTGTCTTTTTCTTTTTTTCTTTTTTTGAAACATTAATACAAGGCAGAGTTTACTAGAGACTTTTGTATTTGATATTCATACCCATTTAAGTCTATAGTCCAAGTAGTCCTCCGAAGTCTATTTCCACGTCATTGGGGTATTGTCCCCCAATAACACAGGCGAAATTACCAGACTGTAAACCGATAGGACAAGACAGTCTTCCACTTGTTTATTTATTTATTTATTTATATTTTGACAGCGACAATATTTTAATTCATAACACCCATGAAACGTCAAGGATACCCAACAAAATATATACTAAGTTCTTGAAGAATAAACCAAAAGCTGCTCCTGAAAACAAAAAGGCCTAGGGCGATATGGTGGTAGAGTAGGTAGGCTTTTAATTCCCGCAACAAATTCAAATCTTGATACTCACGAATCAAAAAAATAATCGGCACAGGATATAATGTATGGATTACGGCATCTTGGTGTTTACCATATTATTTCAAGGCTCCACACGTATATATATATATATATGCATACACACGCACACACCCACATGTTAAAGGGGTTTGAAGAAACCTTAATGAAATTCAATCGCATTAACCTGTTATCTTCTTGCGGGGTCCTATATTCAATTCATTGAAAAAAAATAGAGAAGCGTGAGATTTAGGCAAGGTTAAAATAAAAATTACTTTTCCAAACAAGCTCGAGGGCGAGCTGTCCAAATTGGGAGACGATTGATACCAAAGACTTAAAAATGCTACCTTTGATTCTGAATCTTTTTGTGGCGCATTTTGGTTTACGGTTCTACTGTGCACGCAACAAAATTGACCAGAATGGTCTAAAGGAGTTGCTGATCAAAATCGTGTAGTCCCAAAAAGTGTATTTCTTCCACATGGCAGTTTCCCGGAAGAGGATGTAAAACAGCAGATGCCAACTTTGTGAAAGTGTGCTTGTAGGGGAGACCAAGACTGAGAATTTTTGATTGACAGCCACCCAACCTTGTGCCCTCCTAGTATCAAGATCGTTCATTTTATGAAAGGTTATGAGTTTCATCATTCGTCAAAATATTTAATAAAATTAAATGTACATATTAAGTATGCAAAATTTTATAAGTAGTTGGTATTATAAATAAATATATTTTTAAAAATTAATTACTATATATTTTAATTTTATCAATTAATTATTTTATAATCATTAAATTAATTGTTTTATATTTTTGAGATTAATTATTATTAATTATAATAATTTTATTTATTTATTTTTATTTTATTTTATAAATTATTAAGTTATAATTAATATAAATTAATATCTCTTTTTTATTTTTAGTATATATTATCTTTTAACAATTTATATTCTATGACTAATTATTTAAAAAAATAAATTATTTTTATTATTTAAAATATATATTAGTGAAAATATTTATCATATATTGAGAAAATAGTTATTATAGTTTGTTATACTTAAATATTTTGTTTATGAAAAAGATTATCTTTAATATGTAGTATATTCAATGAAAATAATTTTTTTTTTGTTAAAACTATAAAATATTATTCTTATTAATATATTTTTAACAACTGAAAAAAGAAAAAAAAAAAAAAAAAGTTCTGATTGACAAGTCAGTCGGCTCCTTTGCAATAAACGTGAAACTCTGATGGTCCATATAATTTAATGGCCCTTTGCATATATAATATTGAGGCCCCAAATTTAAAAAAAAAAAAAAAAAAAGAATATGGCTTTCCTTTGTACGAATAATCAACGTCAACAAATGGATCATATTAAAAGAGACGAAATGAAGGAGAAAAGAAGATGAATGGTTGATTGTCAACAAGTGGGTGACAGCAGTTGTTGCCGTACCGGAGCTGTCACTGTGGAAAACTGTGTCCCATTGCCAAACAAAATTACTCAAAATTGTAGGGTTGCAAACGAATCGATCGGGATAAATTGAAACCAGGCCATTTTGGGTCTCGTGACATTTGAGTTTCAAATGCCTTGTGGTCTACGTCCAACAGACAAACATTTCAAATTTCATATTCTAATGTTCAACCGGTTTGGGATACGTCGCTTTTTGCATTAAACGAATTTTAAATATATTAAATTTTATGTATTTTAAATTTTAGATTAATTGAATTTTAAGTTATTTTAAATTACTTAAATTTTAAATTTTGTGTGTTAATGACTCAAAACATTTTTGATACAGAGATTTTGAGATGAGAAATTTAAAAAATTCTATAAATTTAGCTGTTTTAATTGTCTGATGGGAGAGATTGTGTTATTTGACAATTTCCTAAGGCATTGAAATCCCCTAAGAATGAGAGATTTAGAATCTCACAAGAGAGAAGTGGCTTTCATCAAATCTCTCCTAAAGGAATTTAGACAATTTGGCTTTTGCAATATTATCCTTTAACTATTGAAAAGAGATTTGTTATATTAAAAAACATACTTTGAAATTTCATTTAAAATGATAAGAGGAATTGAAAGAGCTAACCAAACAAGAAAAAAAAAAAAATCCAAATTCTCATATTTTGAACTAGAAATTTTTCATTTTTAACTTCATGAATTTGTTAAATTTTATAGATTTTAGAGTGCTCATTACCAAGTAGCCCTAAATTTATTAGCCTCCTTGCTTAAGGACATGGAAGAAATAAATTTTTTAACCTCTTCTTGTAAACGGATCTTGTGATTACTCCCCAGCAAAAACATTAAAGCAAAGTTTTAAGTTCAATTTTCTTTATTAGTAGAATCAAATAAAATGTGATTAATTTATATTTTCTATTGTTCTCATATTATTCCTTAAGTATTGTTACTTAATTCTATTTTTCTCTTACAATTACATAAACAGGGAAAACTAATTAGCTTAACATTGAGAGTTATAAAAGCTACAAAAATAAATAAATAAAATAAAATTTTTATTTTTTTACTTTTTTTAAAGTAACCAATCATAATTGTTTAAAAAAAAAAAATCATTTTTTCTTCATTGTATCTTTTTCACTTACACCCATACAGTGGTCCTCTACATCAAAATAGCGAGTAAAAAAATCATATCACATTATATATCCAGCGGATCCATTAATACATAATGAACTTAATGCATAATATTTGAAACTTTTGTTTGTACATATAAAGCAAAAGACATCAATGAACTTTACAAAACTTTACAATTTTAAATCAACGTAACTTTGGTTTCAAATTTGCTTGTACTTCACCTGTTAGCCAACGAGAGCCTTCCGAGTGTTTTTATGAATATTCTATATGTCAACCAACTCAAGGTAATCACTGTTATCCATATTAAATCCCCATTTAATCATTGTTGGTTTTTTAACTTATTTATACATCAAAATGCTGGCGTTGAGTTTGAACCCGATAGGCTTAATTTTTCTTTGTTTTGAAGATGTCTAACTCTCAACTAGAAGACTCCCCACTGGTATTAAATAATAATTAATTAAATTAATAGTCGATTCTTGTGCTAACTTTGATATTAATCATCAATTGGATTAAAATAATCAATCATTATTGGTCATGAGCATCGTACACTTACAAAGTTGATAATATGAATAATGCATTTTGGATGTAAAAAATTTATGCTCCATAATTCTACCTTAGGCAATAAATTTTCCCTCCCATCAAACCCAGTTGTTATAATACCACGAATTTAGAAGCTTTTATTGACCAATTTTGTTTATTTTTTTTGGTGGGGTAATGTTTAACTAATTGAATATGCTTTTTGTCTACTGATAAAGCTCAAACTGGTGGGCTGAAGCCCTGGGCACGGCTTGCAAGTACGTCAAGAGAATAAGCCCAAAACCTCGGACCTAGCACATGCCCCTATGATTGGTTCTTTCCAAATTGATGTGGTGGATGCTTGCTAACCCTCTTTTTTTTTTTTTTTTTTTGGAGGGAGGTGTTTAACGAAACTTCCTATCCCTTTGACTTTACGTCTTACGATATCTTTACCATAAAAACGACTTTTCAACTTTGGTTTCCTTACATGAGCCCCAAGAGACATACACGAAGTTTTGGTCCTAAACATAAGGGTAATTTTAAATAGTGATTTATCATCTTTTTTATTATTTTATTATCATCTATTCACGTCATCAAACAAGCATAGTCAAAGAATTTATTATTATTCTAAATATAAATAGATATGGTGTAGTTGATATTAATTTGTTTTAATTAAAAGGCTAGCTTCCTAAATTACAAAGCGTGAAAATCCTTTTGCACGTTGTTCGTACAGGCAAAAAGAGCTGTCCTTTTCAGATCCCCGTGTCGGTCTGCATCCACGAATCTCGGATTGGACTTCTAACTTCTTAGAACCAAATCGGATTCACCTGAGCCCTCGTATTCCCGTCAAATAACAAGAATACCCCAAATCCACTTTTTATGACGAAATTGCCCTCACCTGGGCCCCTACATTATAGACATAGAAATCCGTGAAGAAAGCATCTCCATCTCTCTCCTGATCGTGTATGGATTTGTTTTTGGTTTTTGGCTCTGCCCCCGGCATTTTTGACTAGTCGCTAGAAAGTAGATAGAAAATGTCCCCCCCACCACAACTCACCACAGGGAATTACCACATTTGTCCCCTTTTTTAAGGTAACTTCGAGGAATCATGCTACAGTGCAACTGACCTCACTCATGCAAAGCTGGTCTTGGAGTTGACAGTGCTTGGTCATCGGTCATCATCTGTTGCCTCAACTAATCATCCTCTGATGTCTCAACAAATCTCACACATTGCTTTCATTCTTTTTTTCTTTTTTGATGCATTTGTGAGTGGCATCATGTTGCAGCCCTGAACGCCACTTTTATATATATATATATATCTATATATCTTTTGCGTTTAAATAGCTCTTGGGTTGGACCATTACTTTGGTTTCTTGGAGAAATTGCATTTATGGTCGGCTTCCTCTAATTAAAAATGGTCCAAATTGCGGATTAAATATCCGTTCCAAGCTTGTAAGATTATAATATACTTAACGTCACCTCTACAATTGGAGTTGACAATTGGGAGAGTCGGGATGAACACAAATTTAGTTATTTTAGATTCTAAATACATCGAATTTATTTACTCATAAATATATTAAATTTTAAATTTATTGAATTTTATAAATTAAATGTCAATTCTTGCAAATATTAAATTTATGTCAATTAGATTTTGAATTATTGAGTCATTAACTTCACCATTATAAGCTGAATTAAGTCAATTTATAAATGGGTTAAATAAATTAATCAAATTGGATTAATTTTTATCGCCTTTGCTTACAATCCACACAACTAGCCCCTCTTTCCACTCCCCTTGTGGTTTCTGAACAGCTAGCCCAAATGCTCAACCACCCCACCAAGACATAAAATGTATTCACCATTCCACATATCAAAAAGAATAGTAAACGGTCAAAATCGACAAGTGCATTTATTAACACAATTTATATTTCATTTAACATATGGGAGCAAGTCTCAGGTGAGGATTTGAACTCCCAATTTTGCACAATTACACGAGATACAGAGTATGATTCCAATGGATCTTGGATATCACCAGTGAAAAATCTCGTTAATTAGTTGTATACTAAGCAATTGGGAGTTCTAACAGGTTTCTTGGGCATTGGATTTGCTAGCGTTCACAAGAAATGTAGCACCAAAAGGCTTTAAATATCACAAGATGGGGGCCTCCGGTTTTGCACGTCCAAGTTATTTGGTAGTAGAATGGGATTGCTTCGCAATCCGCCGGGCAGCAACCAACGTAACCCGTTTACTTCTTGGGTAAATTAAAATAAAAAAGAAGACTGACGTCCTGTGTGTTTCATGAAACTTATCTGCAGAAAATAATTTTAATGATAAATACTTTTTTAAAAAATGGTGGGAATTATTTCTTTTCCTTTTTTTTTTTTTATGTAACAGACAATAATTGGTAACTAACAATAAAGCACAAAAGCAAATATATATTGCCATATAAATTTTGAAAAATTAAAGATATCAACACGATTAGAATATAGTTATATATACACACACGTGCAAACTTGCATATTTATCATGTCTTAAACATCTCCTCGGTGTATCTAACATTTTTCAAAAATATTTTTGGGACGGAAATAACACTCGAAAATTCGCGGAAATCAATCACTTACGGTCCAAATGACATTTCACGGTCAAGCATAATTAAGAATGATTAGAAGTGATAATCTGTATCATCTTAATGTTTTTTTGAGGGTCAGTTATCCGTAGCCCTATTGCTAATCAATAATACGTGAATCAGACCTATGGAAAAATATAATGCATTAATCAACACTTGCTGTCACGTTCTTTCTTCCCCATTGGAGCATCTGCTGTCATGTACTTCAATTTTAAATATTTCCAAATGCCTAGAGTTTTTTTTTTTTTTTTGCGGCACGTGGCATAAAGTGATTGGTTATCAATAGAAAGTGGGATATGTTAATCATCTCAGCGTCAGTGGAAATGTTCAGGTACGATATGCTTATACCTGTTAAACAGTTAAGCGCCAGCTTATGACTGGGACCACCGGACCATTGACATTATGCTGTTCAATTCAAGTTCTGATTGGAAAGAAGCTTTAAAAAATCAAACAAAAAAAAAAAAAAAAAAAAATCCTCCGGAACCGATCCAAGATTGTGCGTCAGCGGGGCCCACTCAATCTACGATCCACTTTACTTAAACGTACAATCTGATCCAATCCCATGCGACATTATGTACTTGATTTTTTAATGTCAACATTAAATTTTATATTTTCTGAAAGTTTAATGGCGTTAGAGGCTCCCAAGACTTTTATTTTTATAATCAACCAATCAGTCATCCTGTTACACAAGTGATGTAATCTAACGATTGTGTATTGATGCGGGTGTATGCATTCATTTGTACAAAATTATTGTTCTTTTTTTTTTCAGATCATTTATTTCCTCTTTTATATTCTTTTTCTTGATCCATAATAATTTTTCTTTTCTTTTCTTTTGAATAATGATTTTATTCTTCTTTTATCACTTAAACGAGTAGATCATGCTGATGGGACACAAATATAACATCAAAGCCCAAATACAATAAAAAATAAAAAAAAAAAGGAAGAGAATCTCAGTTCCCTTTGCTACACTAAAAAATAAATTGAAGAATATCCAGTAAGTGTGTGTTTATATATATTCATGACTTTTACTTGTCGTGTGGTAGCCTTTTTTGGCATTTTAAAACTTTTTTTGAGGAGTTTGGTTTTTGTGTTGCAAAGGACTTTGGTTTTCTAGATATTTTTTGACTTGCTTTAACACAATTAAATTGATGCTGAAATTCAAGGAACCCTACAATGATGGTTTTTTTTCTCCCTTTATTTTCATGGTTTCTATTGCTTCCACTTTGTTTGAGAGTTAATTAGGCACGAAAAGGAAATTGAAAGAAATAGAATATGGGAAGAGAAATGTATACTCCTTATTTTGTTTAGAAATACAATTTCGTCAAAAGTTAATTATACTCATTTTGTTTGTGTTTATTATTCTAAGAAACATTTAGCGTCTCATTCAAAAAATTTTGTGTGCAACATTATACCATTCTCATTTTGTGTTAGTTTATTATTTTAAAAAATACTTAACTCCTCGTTCAAAGAGTTTTGTTTGCTACAATGTTTTATTTATTTCTTGTTTTTTTTTTTTCTACCTTATGTTATTTGTTGTTCAAATGTAATCCCTTATGTAAAATCTAATATGTGTAGCTTCCTAGTACTTTGGTCCTTTACTAAAGGAATATCAGGTTTGAATCATTTTTATTTCCACAATGTTCTTTTCATTTAATAGTAAACATAAAAATTAGCAAAAAATTTAAACAACATTTTCAACTTGTCTTTGAAGAATAAAACTAATGTAATGTAGATTTTTAATCCATGAGAAATTAAACATTTACTAATTATTGATTGTAGTTTTTCATTGTAATTCTTGCTTACTACAGAGTTAAAGTAATTATTCTCCTCGAGTAATTAACATTAAATTACTAAATTTATAGTTATAGTTATCTACAAATATTGAGAGGGCAAACAATTACCTATAAAAGTTATTATTATTATTATTATTATTATTATTATATATATACACACAAAAAGTTTCGATGTTTTTCTCCTGATACGTGCTTATTAACGCAGAAGTATCCCGTACATGTCGATGACAACTTCTTGGAAACTTTAGGCAAAAAAGGGCTTCCATCGATTTAAAAGATGACTAACGAAAGACGCCTAATGAAATTTCTGTCTCTTGAGGACACTCCCGCGTCTTTCCATAGTTGTAGGGGTGATCCAGTCACCGCACGTGGGCCCGGAAAAGTTGCTCCCGCTGAGGGAACGCCGAGTGTGATGTTGGGCTCACCGTTCTCAAGACTTCCTCCCGTTACTCTTCTTTGACTATTTCTGTGTGTTCTTACGCCGGGGGGGGGGGGGGTTTGTTGTTGTGACTTTAACCCTGCAAGCACGTACGTGGAGGAGAAAATGTGGGGCCTTACCCAAGAAAATTGCAAATTTTCACTGTGAACAGAATCAATGAGCTCAATCTTTTCGCTGCAGGCCCACAAAGGCCACCATGTGAAGCCCAGCCCAGTGCACCAGCCTTGGCATTCAGTCCCGAGTGGGGTTGTGCCGACAACTTTTTCCATGAATTCAATGATGGGTTCATTCCCTCCCCACAATCACCGTCAATTCCGTCCTCCCTCTGATGATCAGGATTTCATCTTTATGATAGCCAAAGCTACGTAACAGTAGTTTGCAGATTTGTTGCTTACCGATTAGCGAGCACCCTGCCATTAACCTTGGTAGTAATGCTTCAACTCGTTGTTTCCTTTCAGCCACTTTAGGCCTTGTTTCATGTGAATTTATGGCCATAAATGCTGATTTTACTTCCAAAATTCAAAAACGTTCACCCATTTTCGTGCTTTCCTAGATAAAGACTATGGTCAAAACGACCCTTCATCGATTATTTATTTATTTATTTCGCTGTTATATGAGCTGATTATCATTCTAAGAAGATCCATCCATGCGTGAAACGGAAGCATTTTCGCAGTCAAAAGCAGAGAATCCTTATCATTCTCTTCTCAAAAGTGTTACCTTTTATTCTTATTCTCTTCCCGTAAATAGGCTGGCGCTTACACATTTCAATTTGTTATAGTTGCATTCAACTTTTTGTTTTCATTTTTTCAAGTTCATGGGGACGAGTTCTCAAACTGGTTATATGCAAACTGCCTCATTTATATGCACTAGTCTAGGCATATGAGGACTCAAATTCTCATAATCTCAGGTGTATAGACTTGTTTAAATTGTTTGTAGACTTTTTTTTTCTTTTTTATATAGAGACTTGAAACTAAGACCTTTTTTTTTCTCTTTTATTTTGGTGCAAATGATTTTGTTTTTTATTTTATTTTATTTTTTTCGTACAAGTTGGGCTGGACTTTGTCGGGCCTAAACTATTTGTGTTTAAGCCCCAGTCTGGCGGTACTCCGAAGAATAAATTGAGTATCAAAGCTCAAGTTCAAAATTGAGTATTTGAGCCTATCTAATACAAAAATGTTTGGTGGATTTAACCAGTAGGGTGCGGTGCGTTGGTAAAGTCCAAATTCAACTTGGGTTATGGTAGGGTGGGCCTAAAGGGATTAGACCCCAACAATCGATTTACAAATTTACAAACGTTTCCTAGCCCAAAAAACGTGCTCAACTCTCTTTTGTTGCGTAATATATATTATTAATAAGCTTCTTTGCCTTTGTCTTATACTCTTATTCTTGAAATATAAAGGATTTTTTTTTTTTTTTGGGGGATATTGGACGGAAAGTCTTTTGTGGGGGGTCCGAGAGGAACACCAGCACATTTTCGTCCCCACCGCCCGATTATCAGGCGTCGACCAAACACGAAATGCATCCCTATTCCACTCGCCTTTCCTCTCTCCCTTGCCCCTTTTTCCTCCTCCCAAACAAAGGGTAAAGAATCTTTGATTGAATGAAAAATTGAAATTTCAATGGGGTGGCCACGAACAAGAAAGTGAAATTGCGGCAAGTACGGTACGGGAATTAAATGCTGTGGAATATGTTTTCCCTTTTCACATGTGGTTTTTGGCCGACAATGATGGAATGTTGCCTTTTGAGAAGCCATAATGCTGTTCCTCCTACTAACACATCTTATAGATAAATTATTCAAATATTATATGCACCCAATCAACTTTTTGGATTATGGCAATTCACAATGCTGGACGAATCTGGACCATTCATTTTTGAATTATAGGAGAAAAGATGTAATCATGAAGTAAATGGTATAAGTTAGTTTTAAAAAAAAAAAAAAAAAAATTTATTTTTTAAAAAATAAAAAATAAAAGTCGACAAATATTCATAGCTTTTAACATAATACCATGACACCAAAGAAGAGTGGAGGCCATAATGCTATACAATCTGCCCCCTACGAAAGTATCCCACCTTAAATTCAAGTGTTTTTCGTTTATTATAATGGTTTGAAAACATAAAGATTTTTAAGTGTCCTTTCCAATGTAGGTATTAAAAAAAAAAAAGAAGATATTTAAGTGAACCCAATGCATATTTGTTTTTTTCCCAACAATAACTTTATTTTATTCGGATTTTGAACAAAATGTTCAAATTCATTAAATATTTTCAAACAAGAAAACAATCTATCCAACCGTTGTTAAGGGTAAAAAAAAAAATAATTATAAATCTCTGAAGGCAATCAACATTATTTTTTTGATGCACCCGACAAAAAAAATTCACCATTATGAAAGATTCAAGCCAAAGTAATTTTAGCATAACCAACCATTTTTACTGCTTTAAATATGTAACAATATTTTTATTAAAAAAATCTATTAAACTGTAAATTTTATAATATAAGTAATTTTTTTTATTTCTTAAAATTAGTGTTTAACTATTGGGATAAAACATTTCTATTAGATCTATAATCATTATAATAAGCTGAGTTAACCTAAAAATTTTCCTTCAATGCAAATTCAAATTAGCATATACTCACTAATCCCAGAAAAAGAAAAAGAAAATTATTGTCACATATCGCAAAAGGAGAATAAGCGGCAATTACACCAGACAACAGAAGTCCATATTATTATTACATGGGAAAATCTTAAAAAAAAAAAAAAAAAAAAAAATCCTCAATTTAACCTGGGTTCAATTCCTTTCATAAAAAACCGTAAAAGCGCCGCTTTTTCTTTGGAGGGCATTTTCGTCTCTGTGTTAATGGCTGCCAGCTATATTTTGTTGGGACGCCAATTTCATTTCACTTCTTCAGTGATCTCTACGAGGAGCCATTCAGCTGAGGGGCGAGCGAAGCATTGAGGAAGAAAGAACGGAGAATAAGGGAGTGGTTGAGGGAGTGAGAAATGGAGAAAGCACTGACAAAAGTAGCTAGCTTGAAAGTTGGGAGCTCGTGGATCTCAAGGAAAGCCAAAGAGGAACTTTCCTACATCACTGAAGACATCACCGTTAGTATATTCTTTTGCTTTCAACACATTCTTGTTTCCTTCCAGCTTGTAATTGCATTCATTCATTGTTGATGATTAAGTTTTCTTGGTTTATATCTGGTTTTCTGGGTGATATGGATCGTAATTCGTGTCATGTGGGTTAGTCGATCCCTACCCAATTCCTTTTTTTTTTTTGGGGGGGGGGGGCGCTGATTTTGTTTGAATCTATGGATATTCTTAGAAAATTAATGAAATGGATGTGGGGTTTTTAAGAAATTTGGATATTGGAGTTGGGTTTTATAATTTGGATCCGGTTTGTAGTAATGTGTGTAATCAAAGGTCATGTTGGAGATGGCATATGGTGTGCCCCATAGCTTATTTTCTATTGTATCTAATACCAATCACTCAAGATCTTGTAAATCAGTTTTGATGTTTCTGAGATTTGGTTGGTGGAAGGAAAGGAGAGAAGGGACAGTGAATTTCCCTCTTGCTACTTAAATAAGCTACTGGCGTCACTGTTCTGTTCAGTGGGGTTGTAGTTGATTCATTCGAGTTTTCTTGTAGGACAAATCCCTATTGAATCAATAAAAATGACAGTCGCCTAGCAGGAACGAAATTTTCCAGTTTCATCTGTGATTATTACTGTGTGCAAGTGGTTCCTTTGGTTATCTGGAGTATTTATTTCTTTTCCTGTTTTGGGTGCATGCGCACAGCGAATGCTGCAACTTTCTTATGGCTTACTAATGAATTACAGATCTTTTCCAACACTGTAGAAGAGAAGGCCAAATGGGCTTTCAACAAGCTTAAAGGTAGGTCTTATATGTTCTCTACATTAGTTATGTCAGCAAAGGCAATTACTATGCTAAAGGCAGTGACTACTCTTGTAGTATATTTCTATACATGCGCCTATACTTATTATTTGCCGAAATTCATTTAGGAGGTCAGTTTAGTTATGTGTATTTGCAAAGGTCCAAATATTGGAGTCATCATCCACAACACTAGGCTTACAATAGTGTACCTTGATTAATTTGCATCAGGCACTTGAACATTGTACTACACTTAAGTGCGTATCTTTGGGCTGGCATTTGGACTAGAAATTACCTCATCCGGTGATCATGTTGATGATTTTTTTTTTGATCTTTCACATATTCAGTGTGTAAAATATTTAATTTTGCTCCAAGATTTGAGAAATTGGTGCTACTTGTAAGTTTACTTTGTTAGTTGTCCGTGTCCTCAATGGAGTTTGAGGATATTTCATTCACATTTGCTTACCTGATGACTCTTTTTGCAGTTTAAACTGTAGTTTGCTTATGTTTCTACTAATTATGGTCAATATTTAGCAAGCTTCATTTCCTCCACCGAAAAATGTGCATCATCAGAATCTTGTTTGTGTATATGTGTATATAACCTGATGTCTATGCTCCATATACTTTTTCTCTTTGTAGGAAAACCGCTGAAAAGCTTGGCGGATCTTTTAAGAGAGTACAACTTACCATCAGGCCTCTTTCCACAGAACATAACCTGTTATGAATTTGATGGATCAAAGGCCAAGCTGACTGTCTACTTGCCTTCTGCAAGTGAAGTCAGTTTCAAGGACTCTTCTGTGCTGCGGTATGCAACTCGAGTTAAAGCAATCCTTACCAGGGGGAAGCTCACGGGAATAGAGGGAATGAAGACAAAGGTCCTGGTATGGGTTAAGGTCACAGGCATCTCCGTCGAGGGCTATAAGTCTGATAAGGTATGGTTTACAGCCGGCGTCAAGAAGTCCAGGCCCAGAATTGCATATGATGTACCACAGGCTGCTGTAAGGGTGGAAGAGTTTTGACTGGGACATTGAAATCATTTCTGTGAATGGCTTGGTGACCATTGATTATTATCTTTTGGCAGATTAAGCATACTATCAAAGTTCTAATTGACCATGTCAAGTTTCCAATTGAACATCTGATATCTAATTGGCACGGCTTGATTAAATGAATTGGAGCTTTTATGAATGTAACAGTATCTCAAAGTATCCTACAGATGCATTTGGCTGATAGATTCTAATCAAAGAGCAGCCATAGGAAAGAAATGTCAGCCTTGTTCATCCTACTCACAGTTAGAGATAGCCACACCCTCGTAGAACAGAATTGTAATAATCAATTGGAGCAAAACCTCCCATTGGCATGGAGACGTGGATAATAGAGACACGGATGTGTAACGAAATACGGACCATCCCTACCATGATGTTTACACTCTTAACAATTACACTCACTTTAGAAGTATACTGGTGTATTTATAATCTCATCAAAAATATAAAAAGAGTTGTGCTTTACATCTGAATTATGAATTAAATTTATAACAGGTGTATATTCTACCATATAAATAACAAAAATTTAGCAACTCTCATGATTCTTCGTATTAAAATGGTGTTTGGGCTTACTAAACACTTTAGGAAACAAAACCCGAAGCAATAATTGGTGGTACGGATTTTTACAAGGTATCTGAAAAGCATTTAAAAAAAAAATAAAAAGGGGGAGAGAAAACGGCGTCGTTAATCTGGCCACACTAAATATCGTTGCATGTATGGAAACATCCCGCGTGGCACAGGGTTGCAGGAGAAGGCATCCTGCAAGCAGCAAAACAACGATTCTGTGAGCCGAGATAGTTGGAGCAGAAAAGATATCGGGCGCTCATCGGGAATGGCGATATCGGGGGATCTGAGTGTCTCAGCGATGCTGGCTTCTTACCCGAGGCGTTCCTTTCAAAGCTCTTTCCCTTCTTCTTCTTCTACTTCTGCTGCAACTTCCAAGGTCTCTCTTCAATCTCTTTCACCGCCCTCCCTTCCCCTTTTTCTTGGCTCATTTGTCTTTCTATTTCGTTTTTTGTTTTTTGTTTTTTTTTTTTTCCATTTTGCAAGATTTTGGGATGTTGGCTGTGACTGATTCGTCATGAAAGCATCCTCATTTCTCGGTTTCTCCTGGCTAAAATGGTTCAGTAAAAATGAAAATGGGAAAGATTTTTGGGATTTTGGGTAATGATTGAGAAACTTGAAGTTGAACATATGTATTTCCTCTTATTTCATTTGATGCTATACCCATAAATCAGTCTGATTGACCAATTTCTTTTCTATATTCAGTGATTTGGGTTGGTATGTTTTTGACTATAAAGAGTTGATCGATACACGGTCGTGTGGTATTTGACTCAGCTTCAGCTTATCAGTCGCAAGTTAGCTCAGACTTAATGATCTACTATACTAAAACCCAATTGAGCTCAGCGCCCCCCCCCCCCCCCAAATCTTTTCCCTTTTTTTTTTTTTTAGGGCCATATGGTATAAATAATAGATATAGACATATAAAAGGTGAAATTTTATTGCATAGAGACTTTCAATGGATGTTTCGTTTCCTTGATTTATTTAAACATACTCTGGGTCAGGGTGCTTTCTGAAGTCTGGCCATTCTACATGCAGAAAACAATTTACTTTCAGTTATTTGTGTTAGTTTGTTCTTTTGTTGTGTAATGTTTGAAGACCAAAATACACGATTTCCAATCCTTTCAGGAAAATGAAGCATTTTAAAGCTTTTTCCCATTATGTCGCTTTTCCATGTTTCCACTTGTTTGGTCAAAAGTCGATTTCTCTTGGGCTTCCTACTACTGTTCTTAGCAGCTAAGGTTATAAGTAATTATGAAAAGTTTCATGAAATGGCATGAATATGGGATTATCAGAGTTCCCTAGATAGTTGTTATGGTGTTCCTGCATGAACATGATATCCACTTTATTAAACAAACACACTGACTTGTTTGAATTAGTTGCAAATGTTCCAAAGAAATTGGAAAATCATAGGTCGACTTTCACTTGTATGATGCATTGTACTTTCAAAAACTAAGGCAAATTCTGCAGAGCAGGTTTAATTCATTTTCTTTGATATATAGGTGGAATTTGTTGGACTTTCAAATGGAGGCAATGGCTCTTCCCAAAACAGAAACAAATGGTCTAGTGTTGTGGTTGCTAGCTATAAGATCCGCAGCAATTCTAAACAACTTTCTGGGATTACTGGAGATTATCAACTTTCTTCAACTTCAATTAGTCAAGAAGCTGAAAGCTTTCTCCTAAATGCCATAAATATGAGCTTCTTTAAGCGTTTAACCTTGGCTTGGAAGATAGTATTCCCAACACCATCAACAAGAAAGAGCTCAAATGCAAGGATTGCCAAACAGAGATTGAAGATGATTCTCTTCTCTGACAGATGTGCAGTTAGTGATGAGGCAAGACAGAAGATTGTTAGCAACGTTGTGCATGCTCTGTCAGAGTTTGTAGAGATAGAGTCACAGGACAAAGTTCAGTTGAGTGTCACAACTGATACTGATCTTGGGACTCTTTATTCTGTCACAGTGCCTGTACGGCAGGTGAAGCCAAGATATCAGGTTGATGAAGGAATTGGATCAATAACAAACATTGAGTACAAGGATACTGGGGAGGTTTCTGGTTCTGTTGATGTCCGGTTTGATTTCTACGTCCCAGATAAAAGAACTCAGTGATCTCTAGGCTTTAGAAGGAAATAAAGTAATTGTTTGGCTGGAACCGCATGACTTGCCAAGGTCCCACGTTGGGAAAGAGACGAGCTGATGCTTCCATGGTGTCAAACATTTGTGCTTTCTGAACTTTTTGCTAGGTTGAGTAGTTCTTGTAATAACATTAAAGTTTGCAGACATGCAGTTAAGATACTTAGATTGTTGTGCGTTACTGGTAAGAATTCTAATCGTGGCTTGGATGGATTTGGTTTTGAATGACATGGGCTGAGGTAATAGTCAACAATCGAGTGATAATGTCCCTTTGGATTTATTGTTAGACTTTATTAGTACTATTTAGACATTTTGTAGAGTTGGCTTTAGAGCTCATGTTGCTAATTTCACTTATTGTTGAACTTTTATTACTACCAGCATTTATTCGAGAACTTGAGAAAAAATTGCTGAATATGTCATAATGCTACTTCATTGTGATTTGTTAGTCACAACTTTAACTTTTAGAGACAACCCTTTTGCGAAAAAAACAAAGGAAAAGTTGTATGCATTTGACCATATTCTGGACTCAACAAATGTGGACGCCTCTTGCACCAGGACACCCTTTTTTCTTAAATGTTATTATGCTAGTTATGGCACCGATTGAGATTCTCGCTGTCTGGTTTTGTTACGTCCTTGCTCTCTACCCTGATGACTATTTGAATCCATGAATCTGGGCATGCCATTGCTGTTGTTAAGTCTACTGATATGTACGAGATAATATACTTTCTCAAGAATTCCTTTAATGATTGCTATTTAATTATTTGCCAACTTGGTAGAGCATGACGCATTCCGGTTCTTTGATTCATTCAATCATATATTCATTTACAAAATTGACTTCTGGAATTGCAAAGCTTGCTGTATACAATCAAAATTTTCTGGGATGATGGCACGAGATATGAGCAATCACACCTACACCAAGTTTATTTATTTTTATATAGGTCTCAACGTGATTGATTATAGGGTGGGCTCTCTCCCGAAGCAATAGAGTATGTGGGCTTTTAGCAAGGCAATAGGGTGTTAAATTGTGGGATGCTTAAATGTAGGAGTGGTTGGGCCTAGCCCTTAGTTGGTTGTAAGGCTTCCCAGAAACTACATGTAAACAAATCTCCAGGGAATTGGAAAGTGTTCCCTGGGTGCCAACTCAGAGGTGCCTTTACATATCTCAAGGAATCATTTTACTTAACAACTGTGTGTACTAATTCTTCCCTTGCCTGTCGTTGAAGTGGCCGTGGATTTGGATTTTGGGGGTTGTGCAGTTTTAGCTTTGGACTGTTGTTTAGTGGGTGGGATCCAAAAAACAACACAACCATTGGCTCTGTTGCCAACTCATAGTTCCTCTCCCTCGTTTTTTTGTTCCATTTCCTTTTACATCATCAACAAAAAACCATAACAAATAAAAGCAATCTTGGACATTTCTGTCGGTTTCTCCATTTAGTTTGCAGGGTTTTGTCAATTCCATAATTGTTTTCGCGCCTACCCCACAAATTAAAGACATTTTTTTTATTTGCTATGAAGTGGTCTATCCAGGCAGTCATGACCAACAAAGGCTTTGTTAAGAGTTTCTTAATTTAATACTCTCTAGTGTGGGGCCCATCATCGTTCGTACCCACAACAATTGCTAGCCTCGGCTTTTCTGCCGTTTTTCAAAAACTATACGGTCAAACATCAACGTGAAATTTCTCCGAAGTTTACTATGTTATTCATTTTGGGTTTTGTCCAACAACTTCAATTTTAGAGTTATTTGGTTTAATTTTTGAGTTAGACGTCTTTTTTTAACATGCTATAAGAATCCTAAAAAAAAAAAAAAAAAAAAGAAAAAAAGCTTGCAAACATGTTAAAATTTAATATATAATACATCATTTAATTTTCACTTAATAACTTAAGGTTTTAGATTTAATAATTTCTCGAAACTAATGTTACAACCAAAATTTACCTAAAATCCCAAGTCAAATAATTTTATGAGCATTATTCAAGATACACTATTTCATTGACACTGTGGTAAATTTGCCAACAAAAAATTCTTTTATTATATAGTCACGCACAAATAAGAATAGAATTATATAATATTAGTGCGTCCACAATTGTGTGTTGCCCAAGAGACAAATGGGAAACATAATATATTTTAAGTGATAATAAGCTAGATATTGCCTAATTAATTTTAGTCTACTTTGTGACCTCAAGCAAATATTTTTACACGATTCCTTCTGAAACTGGTTGGTAAGATGGATTTGAAGCTTCGCCTAAATGGAGCGCCTTGTGGCCCAACCACTTCCACACCAGTTCCATTACTACTCTTAAAATGATAAAAAAATGCTAGGCCTTTGTAAACAAACTGTTTATTAGTCATGCATGGTGGGTCAAACTCTGCATGATAGCATATGAACGTATGCTGCTGCTGTGAGTATTCCAAAAATGTGAATCATGTCATCAGATAATTGTCTTTCAGCGTCACTTTCTCCATCCAAATTCCATTCATGTTTAAATGTCCATTGGAATTGCAAATATAATTCCAATCCTTCTCATCAATCATAAAAAAATATACGGGAAAAAAGGTGGCAATAAGAAGCAATTTCCACGAGAGCAAGACAAGACACCCCATGAATTGACTTAGTTGATAAAGTTGGTGTTCAAAACTTTTTGGTTGATTAGGGCTCGGGTCATGGGAACAAGTCACAACAAAGTTAAGTATTTATAGTGAATTTCTTGTGGATGACTTGCTTTTATAACTGGACAGGTAAATAAACATTATGGTGTGTGAAAGTTGAGTGTGATACCACTTAGTCACGGTACCAAAGGAAAGTCGCCCATCTAGGAATTATAATTATTTTTCAAGGTTCATCTAGAACCCATTTTACTTTTTTTTTTTTCTCTTAAGTTATAATAATTATATATATTTTTTTTTTGTCAGATTGATAGCTGCTTGTCACTCACAACACTAAAACATCTATTCAACGAAAGTAGTATATGCGTGTTTCAATTAATAAAAGTTAAATGTCTAATTCATATAAATTGCGGGAAGCAGGCAAGAAGGAACAGAAAAATCAAATCAATGTCTTTCGTGTTGTAACCAATTAACTCAGGTTATTATCTCCCTTTTTTTTTTTTTTTTACTTCTCGATCAATAATTTATATTTTTTAAATATTTAAAAAATATTATTTTTATATTTTAAAAAAATAATTCAAATTTTTTAAATAAATATTAATAAAAATTAATATATACCTATCTTTTAATATAATACGAAATGACTCTAAAAAAATAAATAAATATAATTTAATATTTTTTTATCATATAAATTATTAAAAATTTAAAATTAATACACTTTTATTTTTTAAAATTATAATGATTATAAAAGTCTAACTTTTTAATATATAATTTATATAAAAAATCTCTTTTACTCAATATAGATAAATTTTTTTCACTCATATGTCCCAATTATATATGTTATAACTTCTTAATATCTACTCTTAAATTAGATAATGTAGAAACCACAATAATGTCTGTAACTGTATATCACTGCAGAATGTATAATTTCCAATTTTGTAAGTTTTTATGATAATAAAAGTACATTTATTGATTTTCAGAATTCTACCTTCACCAATATATTTATAGCCAAGAGTTTCAAGTGTTTATAAAGAAATGAGATTTTTCTTCAATTTTGAAATATATTTGACCAATGTAAATGTTCTCACAATACTATCATAAGTTTTGATTCTAATCATATTAATCCCAATAATTTTGCAAACTACGTTATTACCTATCATAACAATTCTACTTTTAATAAATTCATAGGTGAAAAATTAGTTTCTATTAGAATACATATGATATATGCAATTAGAATCTAAAATCTATTTATTGACAAATTTTAATTTGTTATCATTACATCATCCATTATAAAAGTAAAGTTTTTGGCATAAGTAAAATTATAATTCATATATTATGATTGTAGAACTTTATTTTAGGTTTTAAAGTGGTCAACACCATTATCAAGTTATTGAAATTTTATGTGATAATTCCATAATAGTATTTTACTGTAAGAATAACAAATACTTAAAAAGTATTAAATTTAATGAGAATTGAAATACTTTGTCATCAAGGAAGAGGTTCAAAAATAAAGAGTATCTATAATGTATTAATTAATATCATGATAGTAAATCAATATTAAAGTTCACAACTAACATTACTTAGATAACACATTTTTAAAATAAATTTTAGTTGTACTAATAATAATTGATGATGTATAATATAATAACATCATGAGCATTATTTTTGATGTATATTATATATTTCTTATTATATTATGATTGTGTGCACATTATTATTTGAAAATTAACAAAAAAATATCTTTATGAAATATTATTATGAACTATTATAAGATTACATACATCTTATAAATCTTATACGATAGATTATTAGTGTCATAATATATAGAAGGGAGTGTCATGAATAAATATGACATAACTATCATAACTTATACTAAATAATTTATCATATAATAAGATTATAATGAAATTATAAGAGATTATTGTTGCTATTTGTGTATAATAATTAATGTAATTAATTTTAATTAGACTGAATAAAAAAATGTTAGAATTTCTTAATTAGTAATGTTAAAATATTATTAAATACTATTTTTATTTAGAATTTAACCATAATATAATTTGATTAGTGAATAATAATATAATTTAATTAATGAATAATAATTCTGTATATTATTATATTATGAAATATTATAATTTTGAATTGTAATTTAAGTATTAATATATATATAATCAATTTTTTTTTAATTTAAATAAAAATTTTATTTAAAATTATATAATTACAATAAAAAGTAAAAAAAAAATAATTAAGTATTAAATTAAACAAAACTCTCTCTCTATATAAAAGATTTTAATTTTTACTAATATAAGTATGTTTTTTACACTATTATTTATATAAAATTATTTAGTTTTAAGATTTTAAATTAATATTTAATAATAATATTTTTATTTAAAAAATCTAAAAATAATAACATAGCATCTTTTTGTAAATAATTCGCAAAACAGCTTGTGAATATAGGTTGATGCTGCTACATTCTGAAAGTGCCTGAAAGACTAGGATGACAACCTGCAAAGCCGGGAGAAACTTGCAAAATCCTAGCCAACATGTGAAAACGTCCATTGGACTGGCTTGAAATATAGTAACTTCAACACGAAATACGAACCGAAGCATTTTGTCATACTAAATCCATGCAACAATGACATGGTAAAGAAGTAATCACTACTGCTGTATTTCCTTTAACAAAAGAATGCAAAGAATATAATTCAATAACATATGCCTATCAAAATGTTTATGTACAACTGTATAGCCATATAACTCAATACAAAGAGTATAGCTCCACTGAATTGTCTTAATCTTCTTCTATAGTCTTTCTTTCTTTCAGATATCGAAGTTTGTGTCACGGGTCTTCCTCAAAATAATAGCCCCAGAGCATGAAAGAAAAATCTAAGCAAAAGATAATTTACAGCTGTTTCATACTACTAGGTTACCTGCTCTTCTTTAACTGCAGATGTGCTGCAGGATGCTGATTACAATTATCCGTTATTTCTCCCATCAAACACTGCATGGTTTTCCATATTGTATGGTCTTAATTGAGATGCAATAGCATTCACCACATTATTGCTGCTGCCTTTAGCGGCTGGTGCATCGTGGTTGTGTTTGCCCTCATATGTTGTTACGACTGCTTTAGGGTCTGCTGCAGCCCTCTCGACATGTTTACGGACATTGCATTCAGGGGTTTTGCATTTATAGTAGCTTCTGTATATTGTGCAAGAAAAGCCATTAGACACATATCTCCCAGGATAGAAACTAGGCATTATGCGCAAGACATGCTTATTCAGAACAAGAAATACAGCCCAAGAGTTCAATATGATTCTAGTATCATAGAGAATAGTAAAATATGGTGCTTCAAAACTCCAAATCCCTTTGTACCCCAGCCCCACCACATTTTCAGGCCCTTAATTTAAATACACAAGCAATTACTGCTAACCTTAAACTCAAGGAAAAATAGAAACTTATGGTTTGGCATCCATGCTCCACAAGTGGGAAAATTTTGATAAGAAATAAATTTCACTATTTAATTTCCCATTCACTCTTCAATAGTAAAGCTGCCAACAAGATACAATCAGAGGTAGAAATGATCATTCATGTCAAAGTTTCATACTCTTTTCTAATTTCAGGAACCCCATCCACTCCTACATCTACCAAGAGGGAAAAGGCTTGTGACTGTTGTAGATCCAAGGGCAAAAAGATAAAACCAACAGAAATTTCACCAAGATTTGGAAGCCAAAACCAAAATGAGCAGCTTCTACACAGTGCATGATAATTATGACCAAAGAAATGAGTTCCACAACAAATGACAGGGACCTTTAAAAATCTGGTTTTCCAGCCTCTCAATCTCTCCTTGATTTTTTCCTGTCCTTACAAGCTCTCTAGAGTTGATTGACTCATCAACATCTTATCAATTTCACCCCTCATTTTGACTCCTTTAAAGTTCATCTCTTCTGCTGCAATTTTTCTGCAGTTACTTTACTCTACTGCACTTCTTAGATTAGAGGTACCACAAAGCCTTTCTTTTCCTTCAATGTCTGTTTTTCAGCTTCTCAATTTCTGCAGCTCTCATACATAATCACATGTGGTAAACAAAAATTACCTTGGATAAGGATTGCCTTTGACAACTTTTTGTCCATATTTGCGCCATCTATAGCCATCATCCAGAAGATCAACTTCACTATTAGTCTGCACAATTATTCTGGACTCTGTAACAGTTCTGTGTGAAGAAGCTGACTCTGTTATTATCCTCACCTCTGTACTTCTGCACGACACAAGGATAAGCATTATATAACAAAACAGAACCAAAAAAATAAAATAAAAAAACAGATCCCTCAGGAATGAACACATAAACATTCACTTGTACAAAAGCACCTTCTCTTGGGATCAGGTTCATCTTCATCATTTTCTTCTATAACAGCATCAGTATCCCTGATTTCCTCGCTGTCACTCATCCCACACACATCTTGTGGTCTAGCTTTACTCGATTCTAGATCTTTTCTATCTTTTAGTTTGTTCACATTTCCACTATGATTTTGGGAAGCTACTTCAAAATTCCCTTCATTATTTGGTTTCCCATTCATGATTCCAGTTCCTTTTGCACGCTTATTTTTTTGGGCAAGTTGATGATTGTGCTGCCCCTTGTAGATAATTTCAGTTACTTGGTCATTGAGTGAGCACTCAACCTTTTTCGTGACAGGACAACAGGGATGTGTGCATTTGTAGTAACTACGTGGAAATTCCCTTCCTTTTACTCTTTTCTGCCCATATTTTCTCCAGTTGTAGCCATCATCAGCAGGCTTGTCAAAAGCAGTCAAGGCAACTTGGGACTTATGATCAGAATCAAAGAAGTCAGATGGCTCCTTGATCACCGCTTTAGAATCTGGCATTGGGGCTAGTGTCTCCTGGTCAGTAGTTAAATTAGTAGTGCAAGATGAAAACTGTAATGAAGTGTTTGTTGGTGCTGATGGCATAGAAGATGAATATTCAGGTTGAAAATGCCTATGGGAATTGGCTTGCACAGCTTGAGCAGTAACCTGTGCTAAGGCCTTCTGGTGTGTCATACCAAAGGCTCCCTGCACAGATTTTTTAAATAATCCAAAACAATTAGCAAACATAAGTGCCAGGTTCAAAATTTTATACGAAGATGCATCAGTAACAAGAGAAGAAAGAGACAAAAAAAATTCAAAAAAAAAAGAAAGAAAAACTTCATCAATATATTACAGTGAGCTAACCATGATCTAATTATGCTTGGATTCCATTAAAACCCAGATGACATAGAACAATGATCATCCACACAGAAAACCCTTTATCCTAGCAAATAAAATATTTCAATACTAACCATGTTGCTTTGTGTTATTTGAGGATTGTTTTGTGAAAACAGAAGTTAGGTCAGTTCAGGAGCACAAATTTTATCTCCACTCTACCCTCCTGGAGACTATAGGCCTAAGAGATGATTAACTCAAGATTATTAGGTCATAGTACTCCTTTTTAATAAGTGCAAGCCATATTGACATTTTGTATGCGTTTTGCATGTTAGCAATGCTTATCAAAAAGTATAGTCAACCTAATAAATATTAGAATATTATTAACAGGCTATTAAAGAAATATGAATGGGATTAAATTGATATCTTGCCACTTAATTTGCATGTTAAGAGAATATCAAAAGATCAAGTAGGCCCACAATGGTTGCATAGCAAGGACACCGTAGTAATTAAATGCCAAAAGGCATCTTTATTCATTTTTTTCTTTTTTCTTTTTTTGAGCAAAATCAGAAAGATTTCATTCATTCATAAAATTTCTTACATCTTGATCAATTAAAGAGTAAACTGAAGCTAAACTGCTCCTATCCCACTCCACCACTCCTGCTGTAGACAGCTATTTTAGCAAACACATGGGCAACCCTATTTGATTCTCTCTTAACATGGTTCACACTGGCATAGAAAAAAAAAAAAGAAAAAAACAACCAATAGAGTCCTAATCTTGTTGTTTGTATGAAACAAACAAGCAGAAAGAGGGAACTCAAGAATCAAGCTCCCGATTTTTACAGCAAGGAAAGAGGATTAATTTTCAGAGGAACATCAGTGAAAAGAAAACAAGGATTTGCTGCCTTGTGCTGCATAAATTCCTTGTTTTTTCTTTATATATTAGATACTACAAAGTTACATACACAAAGACATAGTTAGGCGCTGGATTGTACATAATCAGTATCCAAAAAAAGACAAAACCAACTCAGCAAGTGAACACCATACTTGACAGGTTTGATTGAACTTTAAGTATGGTGTTCCATTCTAAGGTTTAAAGCTAACCTAACTAACCAACTTGGACAATAAGAAAGAGCAAGCTGGAAGATTGATGATGAACATTGACTTGCAAGAGTCCTTTCTTTGTAACTGCCATAACTGATTCTTGACAACGCCCTTGGCTCCCAAAAACGTAATGTTCAATTCCAATCTTCTTCACTCCTTAGAGTTGCAACATTGCATGCCTAGTTGCTTCATCAGAAGTTCAAATCTTGCTCTAAGCAGAGGTTTAGTAAAAACATCACCAACTTGGTTCTCAAATTGACAGTAAACCAGTTGGACTTCACCTGCTTCCTGAGCTTCATTAAGAAAGTGAAGCTTAACTTTAAAATGTTTGGTTCTATTATGATGAACAGGGTTTCTGGAAATTTAAATGGTTGCTTGATTGTCAGAAAAGATTGGAGTTCGTCTACTTGGAGTCTGCTGAAGATCCAGAAGTAGTTTCCTAAGCCAAATGGCCTGATTCACAACAGCTATAGCAGCCGCATATTTAGTCTCAGCTGTTAATTGTGCAACTGCATGTTGCTTCTTGGAATTCTAGCAGAAAAAACCAGCATCAAGTGTGAAGCAGAACCTTGATGTATTCCTCATATCTTCATTAGAATCAGCCCAATCACTAACAATAAAACCTGATAGCTCATATTCTGTAGACCTTTCAAACATGATTCCCAAATCAAGTATACCTCTGATGTACCTTAGAACCTTCTTAACTGCCGCAAAATGCATCTCACTTAGTGAATGCATAACTCTGGAAAGCAAATTGGTTGCTTGCACAATATCAGGTTTAGAGGCTGTTAGTTACAACAAGCATCCAATGATGCTTCTGTAAAAGCCTTCATTCACTTAATCAGGTTTATCATCTTTGGTCAATTTGACATTCACAGCAAGTGGAGTGGACGTAGGATTGCATCTATCCACTGAAAACTTTTCAAGTACTTCTTTTGCATACTTTGTCTGACTAACAAAGATGCTAGAATCAGATTGATGAACCTGAAGACCTAGGAAAAAAGTCATTTTCGCATATCTGTCATTTCAAATACCTTTTGCATTTCCTATTTGAACAACTCATTTGATATAGGAATGTTGCCTGTGACTGGAAGATTGTCTACACATAGGGACATAATAAGGATTTGACCACTGATTGCGTTAACAAATAAGGTGGCTTCATTTTTGCTTATGGCAAACCCCAGTTGAAATAGATGGTCATTAATCCTGCTGAACCAGGTTCTTAGGGCCTGCATAAGTCCATATAAGGCTTTTTTCACTTTGTAAACTTTGTTCACTTCACCTTTAACAACATTGCTTTCAGGTTGCTCAACATATATGTCTTCTAGCAAGATACCATTAAGGAAGGTAGGCTTGACATCAAGATTATCTACTTCCCAACTTTTTGTGTGCAGCCATTGCTAAGAGCATTTTTATGGTGTCTAGTCTGGCTACAAGAGCAAAGGTATCTGAAAATCAACTTCACACTTCTGTGAGTAGCCTTTGGCTACTAACCTCGCCTTTAGTTTGCTTAGGGTCTCATCTGCATTAACTTTTTCCTAAAAATCTACTCGACACCAATCACATTTCTATCCCTAGGTCTATCAACCAAAAACCATGTTTGATTCCTTTCAATAGCAGAGGGTTCCTCTTGCATTGCTTGCTTCTATTCAGTTGACTTGGCAGCCTCTGTATAATCAACAAGTTCTAGAACATGAATAGCAATATGGCTTCTTTCATAAATATCAGTAAGAGACTGGTCCCTCTAACAAGTTCACCATCATAGTTCTCGTCATCTGAACTGCTGTTCACCAAAATGAAATTCATGAAGATGATCAATTTCAAGGTTTTGAGCATTGGACTTTTTTCACTTCTAGCTTGCAGATTCATCAAATTTAACATCTTTGCTAAGAAGGACCTTTTTGAGTTGAACATCGCTCTATATGCCTTAGAATGACTGCTGTAACCAACAAAAAATAGCAGCTTTGGCTCTTTGATCTAGCTTGTCTTTTTTGTTCAGGTACTAGGACATAGCATAAGCATCCAAAGACCCTTAAGTGCTTAGCTGAGGGTTTAATTCCAAACCAAGCTTTATAAGGTGTCACATTTTGAATTGCTCTTGTGGAAAGTCTATTATAGATTGATGTATTCACAGCCTCAACCCATAGCTCTTTTGGCAGATTCTTCTACTGCAGGAGACATCTTGACATCTCCATGATGGCTTTATTTCTCCTCATTTATCCCATTTTGTTGTGGGTATAGGGACCAAGGAATTGATGTTGTATACCAGCTGCTGCACAAATTTCTTGAAATGCACTAGAAGTAAATTCTATTTCATTATCTTCCTTGAGAACTTTAATTTTGTTACTTGATTCATTTTCCACCAGGGCTTTGAAGGTCTGAAGTATAGAGGCCACATCTAACTAGGCCTTTGAAAAATAAACCCAGCAATATTTAGAGAAGTTATGTTATGGACTCATTTGTTGGGCATACATATAAAAGATACTCTAATTAATTTTTAATTTAAGTTTTTTATTTTTCTACTATATCTTGAAATTGTTTGGGTTTGCTGGAAACTTATCTACTAGATTAGCTTATTACTTAAATTTTGGAGTTTAGATCCGAAATTATAGGGTTTCTATTTTTTTCCAGTAAACTTGTCCTATTTAAAGGACTGAGTGACTAATAAAATTACAAACTAAATTTTATTGTTAACTTAGAGATTGGGTTTTCTCTCTAAAAGAGGCTGAAGGTTTTAATTTCCCTTTGATGAATTGAGCTCTTATTATAAAAATAAGTTGTTATAAAAACCCTAATATAGGGAAAGGACGACTCATCGAGTTAGACTTTCCTGTGAAGATCCTTGGTCAGGGAAGGCAACAAATTGATATCAGAGCCAATCACAATGGGCGACTCTCAAATCAAGGACAAACTATGCACACTCCTCAAAGAGGCACAAGTCACGAGTGATACTAGGGTTGCTAAGGTAGAGCGACGGCTGGGAAATCAGAGGTAAGAACTCTCACTGCAATTGAAAGAGATGATGGCAGGCCTCCCGAAAGGTATGTGTGTGGAATCAGAAACTGCAAGCCATAACCCGCTACAAGAGCAAACACTCCTTGCGATTAACGCAAGCAATCCAACAATAGGGGCTGGTGTGGCAACCAGCAAGGGAATGGTGCCTCGATACACAAAGTTGGATTTCCCAACTTATTCTGGTGCAAAAGATCCCCTAATCTGGTTACATGGGTGTGAAAAGTTCTTTACTAATCAGTGCACAATAGAAGCAGACAAGGTGGGGCTAGCCACATTCCATCTCCTTGGGGAGGCACAATTGTGGTACCACTAGCTAAAATCTGAGTAACCTACAATTAGTTGGAATGGGTTCAAGGAGTACTGTTTGCTTCAATTTGGCCCTCCGGCATGTAGCAACCCCTTAGGGGAGCTGGTCCATTTTAAACAAACGGAGACAATTGAGGATTATCAGAGCCAATTTCAGGAGCGATTGGCACGAGCAAGCCGATTCGTTAGAACAGACCAGCATGTAAGTTTATTTACTGCGGGATTGTCTGATTCAATTTGCTTAGATGTGGAGCTTCACACACCACCTAATTTAGCCCATGCCATGAATCTAGCTAGAGCTTTTGAAGCCAAACAGAAGGTAATGCAAGAACTTGTACAAAAAAAGAGGATGTGGTAAGGCAACCAAGGCGTTCCTTCATCTAACACAACATAGACAACACCTCCAATCAGGAACAACACTAATCCGAGAGTGCAAACTAATAACAAAATTGTAAGTTCCTTTTTGCCTTTCATTAAGAAGTTGACAATAACTGAGATGGAAGAAAGAAAGGTACGAGGGCTTTATTATAATTATGATGAGTCATATTCAGTAGTACACCAGTGTAAGAAGCTTTTTTGGCCTGAGTTGGCCAAACAGAACAGGGAGGAATTAGCACTTGAGTTCGAGGTGGAATCGGAGATCTCACTTCATGTCATCACAGGACAAAATAAGGCAACTTGAGAATTGTTGGATCAATTCCGTAATGCATATCCAGCCTTTGAGCTCGCGGACATGCTCTTTCTTTAGGGGGAGGGTGATGTTATGGACTCATTTGTTGGGCGCACATATAAAAGACGCTCTAATTAATTTCTTGTTTAAGTTTTTATTTTTCTACTTTATCTTGAAATTGTTTGGGTTTGCCGAAAACTTATCTATTAGATTAGGTTATTCCTTAAATTTCGGAATTTAGATTTAAAATTATAGGGTTTCTATTTTTTTTACTAAACTTGTCCTATTTAAAAGACCAAGTGACTAATAAAATTACAAACTGAATTTTATTGTTAACTTAGAGATTGGGTTCTCTCTCTGAAAGAGGCCTAAGGTTTCAGTCTCCCTTTGATGAGTTGAGCTCTTATTATAAAAATAGGTCGTTCTAAAAACCCTAATAAAGGGAAGGGATGACTTATTGAGCCGGACTTTCCTGTGAATCGCCCAGTGACAAGATCCTTGGTCAGGGAAGGCAACAAGTTATCAATGAACAAGATGAACAACTTTCTGCCATTTAAAGACTCTATGGACATGGGACCACACAGATCAATATGCAGCAGCTACAACTTCTCTTTAGCCCTCCAGTCTTGATTTGATGAAAATGGGAGCTTAGTTTGTTTGCCTAGTTGATAGGCATCACAAACTCCTCCGGAATGAATGATCTCAGGTAGATCTGGAATAAGTTGATGCTTTTGTAGCTTCTACAAGCCAGCATAGTGATGATGTCCTAATCTCTTGTGCCGGAGAGTTGACTCATCATATGTTGTAGGCATGGCAGAATGATTTAATTGTTGAAGCTCTAGAGAGAAGCTTTTGTCTTTCATTGGAACCTTTATAATCTCATCGTCATTTTTATCTAGTATAATACAAGCACCATCTTTGAATTGTAAAGAACAATTTCTCTCCAACAGCTGACCCACACAACATGTCATGATTAATTTCAGATACAAATAACACATCTGAGATAAGTTTAGTACCTTTTTGTGTTGCAGCTTGTATATTGCCTCTGCCTTGAGCATCGATCAAGGCCCCATTTCCAATTTTGATTTGTAAGGTGTAAAATCTATCAAAATCTTTGAAAATCTTAAAAGATCAAGACATATGGTGTGTGCATCCACCGTCAATTAGCCAGGATTAACCACAGCTAACATTTGTGCTGCAACTTGCAACAAATAGCTCCTGTAGTTTGTTGGTTCTCTTCATACACAACATGAGCCTTTTCTACTGCTAATCTTACAAATTCTGTCAACATGCCTTTTCTTATTACAGAAGGAACAAATAGCATCTGATCTCCTCCAACAGTCATTTGTAAGGTGAGTTGTTCTGCTGCAAAACTCTTAGGGAGCATAAACTCTTTTGGTCGCAGACTTGCTGCTATTAGCTTATTTCCCTCCTAGTTTGTCAGGTTGACCTCTTTTGTAGGTCCCTTTACCTTTTGTACTTATAAGCAAAGCATTTTTGAAGAGGTTCCAAACTTGGAGGATTTTGCAACCCCTTCTTGTCTGAAAAACCTCCTTTGCTCTTATGCTTGAAGACCACTGATTAATTCTAACACAGTGATTTGGGTGAGATTTTTAGAGTCTTCTAATGATGAGATTTTTGACTCAAATCTCTCAGTAACACTTATCAATATCTTCTCCATAATTATCTGGTCAGATAAATCCTCTCCAAAAAGACTGATCTGATTACAACCCCCATAAGTCTATCACTTTACTCTTTAATGGTCTCATTGTATCTCATTCTTAACAATTCAAATTATCTCCTTAAATTCAACACTTGCATATTTTTGGTTTTGACAGAACCACCAAACTCATCTCTCAGCTTTTCTCAAGCCTCCTGAGGGGTTTCAGAAGTTGTGATTCTATTAAAGATCAACTCAAATAACTACTGAGTGAAGACGGATCAAGGCTTTGAAGGACATGGCTACCTACTCATTGTGGTTTTTCAACTAGGCCAACGTTGGATTTGCAAGCAAGACAAGAGGGTCTCCTCCTTACTTAGTAACTTCCCAGAAAACTTATGCCTTCAAATAGGTCTTCATAGTAATAGACCATTGCAAATAGTTTTCTCTAGAAAATTTAGGGGGAGGAAGAGGAGAGAAGTTAAGAGAAGCCATCAAGCCAAATTTCAAGATTGTGACAGCAAAGCAAACTTACAACTTTGTAGCTTCCTTCCAATTTTCCCACTTACAGGATCCTTTAAGATTCCTGAATGCTCTGATACTACTCTTGTTGTTTTGTATAAAACAAACAAGCAGAAAGAGGGAACTCAAGAATCAAGCTCCTGACTTTTACAGCAACGAAAAAGGATTAATTTTCAGAAGAACATTAGTGAAAAGAAAACAAGGATTTGCTACCTCATACAACATAAATTTCCTGCTTTTTCTTAATGTATTAGACATTACAAAGTTAAATGCATAAAGACATGGCGACCATGCCTGTTAGGTGGTGGATTGTACATAATTAGTATCCAGAAAAAGACACAACCAACTCAACAAGTGAACACCATACTCGGCAAGTTTGATTGAACTTTAAGTATGGGGTTCCATTCTAAGGTTTAAAGCTAACCTAACTAACTCAGACAACAAGAGAGAGAATGCTGCAAGATTGATGATGAACATTGACTTGCAGGAGTCTTTTCTTTGTAACTGCCATAACTGATTCTCTTGACAGCACCTCAGCTCCCAAAAATGCAATGTTCAATTCCACTCTTCTTCACTAATAACCTTTGTTAACTGACCATTTATAGAATTCTCCCCTTGATGCCCAAGAATTGTGTTGATGACAATTAAGCAATCAGATTCTAAACAGATGGCTGTGATGTCTAGCTCTATGGCTAAAAGGCATCTCCATTGAAAGGAAATTATATGATTAAACGATTGCTTCATTTTAAATTTCAGCGTTTGGTTATTAGGTTAATTGAGTTTTGGATAAATTGAGTTTTGAGATTATCAAATTTTAAGAATATTAAATTTCAAATCTTTCAAATTTCAATTTTATGTTATTTGAATCTTGGTTTCAAAAAAGCAGCCCAAAGATGCAAAGAACACTAAAAAAACCCAATGACCACATCACAACTAATTTTAGATTAATGGACAAAAACAACCTTGACAATTTAAGAAATTATTCAATATTGTCATAATATAAACTCTATTTTTTTTCCATAAATAATCTTTTAGAGTTTTTTTTTTTGAGTTCGTCATAGCTTCAAGTATATATTTGTAAAACTATAATTCACTTCTAATAAAAATTTTAAATCCAGTAGCATTTTTATTGATAAAAATATCTTGTATGCTCTCATTATAGAGGCTTAATTTTTAGAAAATATCTTAAACCATTTGAATTATTTTTGGTGGGAATCTTTATTTTTGCAAAACTTTAAATATAATAATTTTTTTAAATTAGGAATTTCTTATACAATTAAGGATTGTTTTTATAGTGATTTTACTATTATTATAAAAAAAATATATTATTTTGATAAATAATATTTTTACTCTCAATATTTTTATTTACAGCACTTCTAATCATGCACTTTATCTCACAATATTGCCAAACATGACTATTGTCTTGTTCCTAAGGTCCTTTGTTGTTTTGGATCTAATTTTGGTATTTCCAATTTCAGTAATAAGCAGCCTAGAAAAGAGTCAAAAAAAAAGATAAATGTCAAATAAAATGAATTTTTGTTTTGCTTTGGTTGGTCGTGTAATAAAAAAAAATGAAATTAAAGATTGTATTTAGAGTTAAAAAAAAAAAAAAAGAGGCAGAACAAAGACAAGAAAAAAGAAAAAAGATTGTGCGTTACATTTTTCATTTATATGCCCCTTTTTTTTTGTACATTTTTGTCAACGGGGCATTTTCATCTCTTTTGGACTTTTTCAATGACAATTTTGTAAGTAAATTTAACTTTCACTAAATGCAAGATAAGTGTTTTTTGTTACCATGTTTAGGATGCATTTGATTAAGAATAATTTTATTAGGAAATAAGAATAAAAACAAGTAATTTTCAATTCTTAGAATTTGACAAAGAAAAATTTAGAATTATCATTTCCTTACTTCTTATAATTAATCTCATTTTCATTTCCTCTTTCGTTGCTCTATAAAATATAATAAAATATAAATATAATATATTTATATAAAATAACTACAACAAAAAATTTAGTGTAGTAATAATTATTATCAATAATACTACACTAAAAAAAATTTAAAAATTATAAAATATTAAAATTATTAATTAATAAATTATTTTTATTATAAATTTATTATGTTAATATATTTATTTTAATTTTTTATATTTATAATTATTGATTTGAATTATTATTATGATAAATATAGTTAATATTAGACAAATTTATAATATAATTTTTATTTATGTTTTTTATAATAATTATATATATTTTAATTATATTTTTTTCTTATTATAATTTTTTATTTTTGTTTCAATTTTAATTTTAAATTTAACCAAAGACTATAAAAATAATTTGATTTCAATTTTAATAAAATTTATTATTTTATTTTCAATTTCAATTTTATTTTTGATTATACACTATAAACTAAATTATATTATTCTTTTTATAATTTTAAGAAAATACAAGATAAATGATAATTATCCCAAAACACACAATGCAAAATGTAATTTGTCCCTCTCAGTAAAGAGGATGGAATAGGATAACCTTAATGGAAAGCTGTGTTACAAAAGAATCCCTTTTACTCTCGTGCAAAGCAACAAAAAGACCCCCAACGATTCCTCCATTCCATGAGACAATGAGACATAAACAGCCCCATCTTTTACCCAATATTTGCATTAAGTGACAAAAGTTAAGGCTATCTTGCCAACACATAAATGAACAAATAAAAAATTATAAAAAAAATATATATATATATATATTTTTTTAAACCAAAAAAAAAAAAAAAAAACTCTTAATTGAACTTACTTAGACAAAAGGCAATAAATAATTTGGTGCAAAGTGCAAATATTTTAACTCCAAGTACCTGAGGGGCGAAGAGCCCTAACAATCCCGGCGAGTCGAGCAGACCCAACGGACTCATCTCCGGTGGCGCGGTGAATATCGGCGGCGGTAGCGGCGGGACAATAGTCAAGCTGGTCGACCTGCTGGCTTCAACACCGGCCGAGCTTCCCTTGTCCTTAGCTGGAAACTTGATGGCGGGAAGCGCGGGGGGAGAGGCCACGACGCCAGCGAGGAGCTGGGAGAAGGACTTGCAGTCGTCGGAGCCGGTGAAGAAGTTGGGGACGAGTGACATGTGCCCGGGACCGTAGCCCAAGGCGAAGCCCATGCCGGAGGCAGAACCCGGCCCACCGGCAAAGATTGATTCGCTGAAGGAACGTGGCGGAAGAGTGACGGTTGGGCGGCGGGAAGGCGCGGATGATTTGGAAGGTAGAGATGAGGAGGACGATGACGTTGAGGCCGTTCGCTGCCGCTGTTCTTCAATCTCCGCCATCCGATCACGGGAAAAAAAAAATTGACCCTGCAAAACTTTTAAAAGAAATAATTAAAAAAGAAAAAAGTAAAAGAAACAAAAAGTGGGAAACTTTTGGAGTATTTATATCGGTTTCTTCTCTTGTCTGTACTTTGTCCTCGGTTTTCGTGCTTTGGCTTTTGGCTTTTGGCTTTTGTCTTTTGTCTTTTTGGTTTGGTTTCTGGGGGCGTTTTTGAGGATCATAAGAAATTCAGCAAAAAGTCCACACCGCACATGCCAAAATATCTTTTAAAAATTATATATATATATATATATATATGCCTTTCTAATAAAAATTAATTTTCTCTCTCAAGTCTCAACTGTTAGTGAATTGACTGTTATATCCTCCACCACACAGGGGACGGTTGACGAAATCTGTCTAAAAAAAATATATCTACATGAATACGGGTATTATTGTATTTTAAGAATTCAATCGTTATTTTGTTTGCGAGAGGAACATATTATGGACACAATGGTCGCACGTTTCATGGCTTTTAAGGAAAGTGACAAAAATAGACGTTTCTTTCATTCTCAGAATGCTTCTCAGCGGCTGAAACGCAATTCCATTTCAAGGATTAAGGATCACAATGGAGTTTGGCAGCACGGAAAGGGGTCTATTGCTGGTGTGCTAACCTCTTATTTTGAAGACATGTTGACTTCGGCAGCCGCAATGTATGTGAAACCTGTTCTGGAAGTTGTAACACCTTTCTTTGACAGCCAAGTTAATGCGAAGGGAAATTTTGGTAGCCTTTCAACAGATGCACCTCACCCAAGCGCGGGGGGGCCTAGATGGGATACCGGCGTTATTTTATTAGAAATCGCCTATGGTTGGTGAAGATGTTGTTTCTACTGTCCTTGATATCTCGAACAACAGTGGTGATCCGAGGCTACCAAACCCCACCTTCATTTGCTTGATTCCAAAGGTAACATCTCTGGAAACTTGTAAGGACTTTCGTTTGTGCAATGTCATCTTTAAACTAATCACCAAGATCTTGGCCAGTCTGCTCAAAATCATCCTACCTTGCATTATCACTGAAACTCAAAGAGAATTTGTTCTTGGTAGATTAATTACACGTAATGCACTAATTGCATATGAATGTTTTCTTTACATGAGATTATCTTGTTATGGGAAACATCTTTTCATAGCTTTAAAATTAGATATGGCAAAGGTAAATGATCACCAAAGTGGAGCTTGTGATGCAGTAGTGTCATTCTTTTTGCTTCTATTCCGGAAACCCGGCATGTTTTCTATCCTTTTCCTATCCCTTTTTTTTTTTTTTTTTGAATTTTTAGAATATATTAATCAAAATAATTTTTTTAACTTAATTATTTTTATCTATTAAAAAATTAATTATTAATAAATTATTAAAAAATTAAATTATTATAATAATAAAATTATTATAATTATTAGTTATTATTTTTATTTTTAATAATTATCTTGATAATAGATTAAACTAAAAGTAATATTAAAAAAATTTTTTTTTTTTTATATAATAAAAATTATATTTTAATTTATTATATTTTTCAAATTTATATAATTAATTAAATTAATACTATTTTTATTATTTTATCATTTAAGAATTTACATTAATAAGAAAATCTGTTATATTATATCAGAATAGTCACGTTACTTTTTTACACTAAAATATTATATATAAAGATAAAAAATTATTTTTAAAAATAATATTAAAAATATTTTAAATATTATATCTTTTTATTTATTTTGATTTCTATTACATCCACATTTTTAATATTCTCTTTATTTTGTTAATAGTCATATGATTATAAAGTGTTTTCAAAGAAGACTTTAGAGCTAGTTAAAGAATATTTTTATTAGGTAAGATGATTAGAAATGTGCATCTTGTGATAGTGTGATAGAGAGGTGTGTGACTTGTAAGAAGCTAAAGACTAAAGAGGTTATTCATGGATTATATATCTCATTACTTACTCCAAATAAACCTTGGATTGATGTGAGTATGAATTTTATACTTAGGTTACCAAAGGACACAAAGAGAGAAGGATTCACTTATGGTGGTTATTGATAGATTGTTAAAGATGTTCCACTTTAAACCTTATCACAAAATCAATGATTCTTCTCATGTGATAAAGATATTATTTTAAGAAATAGTGAAATTACATGTAATACCAAAAAGTATAGTATGTTATTTGAATGTTAAGTTTTTGAGTTATTTTTAGAAAATCTTTTAAAAAAATTTGTAATAAGATTTTTTTTAATGTAACTTTTTATCTACAAATAGATGAATAAAATAAAATGCTAAACTATACATTTTTTTTTCTTTACTTAAAACTATTGTTAATAAGAATTTAAAAATTAGACTAATTGCTTAATTTTTATTAAATTTACATATAATAAAAGTGTATATAGTGTAATTAAACATTTTTTTTGTGATGTGGGACATAAATTTAATCTCATTATCTACTTGATTTAGCTCCACTCTCAAATAACAATAGAGCATGTTTGGATGGAAAAAAAAAATGTTGAATTAATTAAAAATTTGTATAAAAGTGTCAAATAGTAGATTAAAAAAAAAAAACAAATATAACCTATACGAAGAGTAACTAATAAAAGAAGAAAATAAATTCAGTTGATTGATCTTATATGAATTTATCCTCGAGAAGAGAGATTTTCAAGTAAAAAGAAGTTCAAGCTTTTATGCCTTTCGTGGTAATTTTTCTATTGATATTCTTGAATTGTTTGGCATCCGTTTAGGGGTTTAGCTGACTGCTTCTTTGCACATTGATAGCTGCTAGCCAAAACCGTAGGTTGAGACATCCTAGAGGCACCAACTTGCAGCTGACATCAGGAGTTTTACTTCTATATTTGTTCAAATTTCCTTCCAACATGTTAGTAAGGATAACTCATGAACTAGTTCATTCTATTGATCTAAATAGGGATGAGCAAATATAACGAAAGGATCTACCTCTCCCATATCAGTTCTCTTTTAGTTGTGAAAACTATGTAATCTTTTCCTGTTAATGCAGTTTCACTTATCGAAAGGAATCAGTCATTTTGGTGTTTTCTTTTCAAGACAATAGAATGCAGGCAATGAATTAGCTCGACTGAGATGTGAACGTTTTTCAAAAGAGAGACATGCAGATGGGCAGTTCTGTTATTCAGACCTGCTTGGGACTGGATAACCAAGGACCGGCAAGTTCAATGTTCTCATGTGCACAGAGAAGGCAACAATGCAGTGAACTGGCTTTCCAACTTCGCATTCATGCTTAATGAAGAGGAAAATGAACCTCTGACTGCAGTAATCCTCTGCTGAAGCATGACATCCAGGGGTTTGCCTGGCCCCGTGAAGGAGCTTTCTCCCTTTCTTTTGGCTCTAATGCCTCCTCACAAACCCAAAAAAAAAAAAAACAAAACAAAACAAAAGAAAAGGAAGCAGAAAAAAAGAGGCATGCACGTTGTGGTTTACGGCATGTGAAGTGGCCACTGATTAATGGTCAGATGGGGCAATAATTAATAGAAATTACTTTGGTTTTCCGCCCTTTTTTTTTTTTCCTGTATTTGCTGGCAGATCAGTGGTGCTGATGGTTACGTCCGTCTGCCACTCTCATTGTTGAGTAGTATATAATACAATAAATTTTTAAGTAAATTTAAAAAAATTATTTAGTATATTTATAAAAAAATATTTTATTATTAAAAAATTTTTAAATTATATATATATATATATATATAATTTATATTAAAATAATAAATTTATTTTAAAATATCAAATAAATAGATATAATTTTATTATTATAATTATAATAAAAATATTTATAATTAATTAAAAATTATAAAATATATTAATAGTAAAAATATTAAATATATTATAAAAATATTAAATATTATGGACCAACTAATTTAAATAGTAATCTAATCTACTATTAGATCGATGCTTACTTTAAGTCTAATAACTATATTTTTTATAGGAATTTTACCTCTTACTACTAATTTCCATTAACAAGCCAACATGATACAAGGTCAAGAAATTTGCAAATGAAGCCATGAAACTCAATATATACAAATAATAATAATAATAATAGTAATAGTAATAGTAATAGTAATAGTAATATTTGATGATTATGTGGGATTTCTGCCTTCAGGTCCCAGCAAGCAACGTTGTGTCTCCTTGTCAAATATAGCTCATTTTGTCGTCTTATCTTCCCTGATTATTTCAGTTACCATATAACAAATGTTCTGAGACAAGGGAAAGGATTACTGAGTGGAAGTAGTAGCAAAAAGATCAAAGTAGCTTAAACAGAAGCTCATCCCAAAGCGAGCAACTTGTGTTTGCGGTATTCCCAGTTCTCCAACTGGTAATGATCAAAGAGTACATATCCACATAATATTCTTGTTATTTCAATTGTGCACACCAAGGCCAAGTTGTTTCTCCAACAAGGATAGGTCATTGTGTCATGGTTCCCAAATTCTCAACCACAGGTATTTAGCTGTACAAGTATTCCCTATTGACACCTTAATGTCACGGAGTTAGGTTTTGTGTTTACTAATCCGCATGGCACATAGTCGATTTTATGTACGAAGATGAGCTAAGTAAATCTTATAGAGTTGGAGAAAATCAATAGAAAGCGTGTGAAAGGTAAGTGAGTTGAAAGTGCTAAAGAGAGAGAACAAGAGAGTTTTACAAGTGAGTTTGTATTGAGTGAAAAGATTTGTACTGTACAAATGAAAGGGAATCACCTATTTATACATCTTAATAGAAGGTATTATAATAGTATATTCTAAATATTTATAAGGAATATTCTAAATATGTATTTAATATGGTCCCTTCTAGAATTCTCTAGGCAGCTGTAACACATTCTACAGGAAGTTTCTAGAAGAAGACACTTCTGCACGCTTTCAGGACCTTTCATAGGCAGCAAGGGGTTGGACAATGCTGGCAGCCCACAGAGGTTCAATCTTGGCCCGAATTTGCACCTTAAGGATATTTTAATGAGTCGAATCAAGGTATCCTTGTGACATCCTCCCTCATTCAATCCTGCGATATTCTCATCACATTCTCAGCCTTATATTGCCAAATGTGATTGGCAAACTGTCAAAGCTAGTCCTCCCATTCCCAATTAGCCTCTTGGTCCAGCAAATCTTTCCATTTCACTAAATACTCGATGTAGTTGGGAACTCCTTTTCTTTGGATCACTTTATCAGTAAGGATTTGTTCCACCTCCTTGTTGAATTCGATGACCACAGCCGTTGGTGCGCGCTTGGACTCACTTCGACTTGGATCCTCTTCGTCTCCATGAAAAGGATTAAGAAGATTTACATGGAAAACGTTATGGATCTTCAGCTTTGGAGGGAGTTGGCCTTGATAGGTAGCCTTTCCCACACATTTGATGATAGGAAATGGCCCTTCGTACATCCGTACCAAGCCCTTGTGTACTTTGCGTAGAGACTTGAATTGGTTGGGCAGCAGCTTCACCATTACCATGTCTCCCACTACGTAGTCCTTTGGGCATCGCTTTAAGTCAACTCATCTTTTCATCCTCTTGGCTGCTTTGTCAAGGCAAGCCCTCATTATATCCGCTTCCTCATGCTATTCTCTTGCAAACTTAAAGGCAGACGGGTTGTTACCAGTGTAAGGAGAGGCAATTGCACTTGGCGTCAGCAGCTGTTGTCCCATGACAATCTCGAATAGGCTTTTACTTGTGGCCTCGCTCCTCTAGAGGTTGTATAAGAATTGGCAACGTCGAGTAGCTTCGCCCAATCTCGTTGGTGAGCACTGACATAGTGCCTCAAGTATTGCTCAAGCAAGGCATTGACTCACTCGGTCTGCCCATCGCTTTGAGGATGGAAACTTGTTGAGAAGTTTAAGCCAGTTCCCAACAACTTGAATAGGTCTAGCCAAAATTTGCTCATAAAGCGGGGGTCTCTGTCGCTGATTATGTTTTTTGGCACACCCCACAACTTTACCACATTCTTGAAGAACAAGTAAGCAGCTTCATCCACCTTACAATCAGCAGGGGCTGGAATGAAGGTGTTATACTTGCTGAACCAATCGACTACCACCATAATGCTTTCATGTCCCTCGAACTTTGGTAGAGTTACAATAAAGTCCATTGAGACACTTTCCTATGGCTTCTCAGGGATGGGTAGTGGCTCAAGTAGACCCACTGGTTATTACTATTCTACCTTGTCTTGTTGGCAAACCAAGCACGTTCGCACATAGGCCTCAACGTCTGTATGCATATGCGGCCAGAAATAATGATGTTGGACAAGGGTAAGGGTTCATGTCATACCTGGGTGATCAGCCCATAGGGAATCATGACATTCCTTGAGGATCTCCTTCCGTAAGTTTCCCCACTTAGGCACGAAGACTTGAGTCCTAACTGTTATTAGGACTCCATCGTTCACCCAAAATCGACGAGTCTTACCCTCGCTAGCCAATCTCAGTAAATTGTTGGCCAGACTGTCTTGCCCTGTACCTTCCTTGATTCATTCAAAGAGGTTGCTCTTAGGCGTACTAGTGGAAAGGGTAGCTAGCTCCACCTTTCTGCTCAGTGAATCGGCAACAACGTTGGCTTGACCTGACTTATACCGCAATGTGTAGTCAAATTCTGCTAGGAAGTCTTGCCAATGAGCTTGCTTGGGCTGAGTTTCTTTTGTGTCTGGAAGTAGCTTGTAGCAATATTATCGGTCATGATCACAAACTTACTTCCAAGGAGATAGTGTCTCCAATTGCACAAGCAGTGGATGATGGCAATCATCTCCTTGTCTTGGATGGTATACTACCTCTCTGTGTCATTGAGCTTGTGACTTTCATAGGCAATGGAATGCCTATCCTGCATTAAGACTCCTTCGATAGCAAAGTCAAATGCATCGGTGTGGACTTCGAAGGGCTTTTCGTAGTCTGGTAGTACCACGATAGGTTCCTCGGAGATTACTTGCTTCAATCTCTTGAAGGAAGTTAGGCATTCTTTCGTCCAATGCCAAGGGTGGTTCTTCTTCAGTAAGTCGATTAGGGGTACTACTACAACAGAGTATTCCTCGATGAACCGACGATAATAGTTGATAAGCCCCAGGAAGGATCGCAATTTTGGGACCTTAGTTGGAGGCTCCTATTATTGGATGGCTTACACCTTTGTTGGATCCATCATTAGCCTGCCATCTTTGATTCGGTGACCAAGGAAGTCTACCTCTTGCTTAGCGAATAAGCACTTCTCCTTCTTGATGAACAACTTCTTTTCCTGTAAAACTTGGAAGAATTGCTTGAGGTGCTCAACGTGCTCCTCAAGTGTGTTGTTGTACACCACGATGTCATCCAAGTAAACTACCACAAATTTGTCAAGGAATGGATGCAATACCTTATTCATGAGTGTGCAAAAGGTGGCTGGTGCGTTGGTGAGGCCAAAGGGCATGATTAGGAACTCGAACGCTCTATAACATGTTACGCAAGTTGTCTTTGGCTCATCACCTTATGTTATGCGGACCTGGTAGTAGCCCGATCACAAATCCAGCTTAGTGAAATACCTTACCTTCCCGAGTTGGTCGAAAAGATCAGCTATCAAGGGTATTGGATACTTGTTCTTGATAGTGATCTTGTTCGAGACTCGGTAGTCAATACACATATGTAGCGATCTGTCCTTCTTCTTCTGGAAGAGAATTGGGGCACCGAAAGGGGCTTTCGATGGTCGAATGTAGCCTGAATCAATCAGATCATGGAGCTACTTCCTCAGTTTAGCGAGCTCTGAGGGTGCCATGCGATAAGGGGCCATGGCAGGAGGTTTGGCACTGGGTTCTAACTCAATGTGGTGATCCACATCTCGCTTTGGTGGAAGCTTCTTTGGTAATTCAGAAGGTATGACGTCCTTAAACTTGGTAAGGACAGCTTGGATGGGTTGCGGTAGTGCGGGAGTTGGCACTATTACGTCTTCCTCATTGCTTAGCTCCCTTATGGTAGCTACGTAGTTTGAACTCGACTTGAGATCTCGTTTGAATTGCAAGGTAGAAATCATTGATGATTGTGACTTCTCCTTGCGTTTTAAAGGAACTACTCGGATCTTGCAAGCATCGATGACCGCAAGAGTACTTGAAGCAGGAATGGGAAAAGCCAAGGTTTCGTAGAAGAATGCAAGACCTAACACCACTTTAAAGTCATCCATGGGAACAACAGTAAAGTCCAACTTACTGGTCCATTCGCCAATCTGGACAACTACTCCGTGCACTATAACCTGGACAGGCTTTGCTTTCGAGTTTACTGCTTTAATGGTGTCATTTCCCTTCGTCAGTTTGAGGCCTAGATGTTTGGCCTTTTGCACTTCCATGAAGTTGTGTGTTGCCCCTGTATCTAGCATCGCACAAGCTGCTTTAACCTCGATGGTAACGTCAGCGTACAACAGTCCCTTCTCCTTAGAGACTGCTGGGGAGGCAAGTTTTGAGAGATTACCTAATTGTTGGATACATCTCATGTCAACTTGGAGCTCATCATCAACCTTCTCTGGGTTGAGTACTGCCATTATAACATTCATTACTTTACAATTGGGGCAGTCTCTCACCCAGTGTGGTTCGTCACAAATGAAACAGGGATTATAGGGATTAGCTGAGTTGCGCTTACTTACAGATTTCTTCTCATGCTTGGGACGGCCACCTGAGGGTCTATGCTATCCACCCTCGTTGTGGCCAAAATCCTGCTTCTTCTGCCCGGTTTTCTCTCCCCCACTTTTGTCAAAGTTTGGCTTTTTACCCTTGGAGTGGGTAGAGTAATTGATGAAGGTTTCGGTAGTGGCAATGACAACATCCAGGCTTTGCACATCACGCTTATCCAGCTTGACTCTCTCCCAATCCTTCAAGTCGTCTTTAAAGTAGAAGAGAAGCTCCCTGTCGGACATCTCGATTTCAAGTATAAGGGTAGTAAATTCCTTGACGTAGCTGGAAATACTACCTGTCTGATATAAGCAACACAACTTTCCCTTTGCTTCGCTGTCTGCATTGTGGGGCACGAAGTACCTATGTACATCAGCCTTGAATTACTCCCAGGTATCGATAATGCATAAGCCTTTCTCCCTCTCGAAGTGCTTTCATCTCCACCAAAATTGGGCAGCATCCCTTAGGAAGATTAGGGTGTTGCCTACCTTGGCAAGGTCGTCAATAACCCTTATGGCTTTGAAGTACTGCTCAAGGCTGAACAGAAAGTTCTCCACAGCGGTGGCATTGTGTGTGTCATTGTACATGGCAAGCTTAGGGACCTTCAAGTCATGCACTGCAGTGGCGCTAGTAGTGGCAGCTATACTAGCGAATGAGTTGTTTCCACGCAGAGAATTCATCTCCCTGCGGAGGTCATGAATTTCTCCTTCAATAAACTCACGCAGATTGGACAGATCTTGGTTTAGCGAATGTAGTTCTCCCTTAAACAAGTGGCCAAACTCTTTGATCATGACTTTGGCAGCTCGCGTGATCTCTGCATTCTCATGGATCAATTTATCGACTTGATCGCTGAGGTCACCCATAATGGAGCTTATATTAGTGACGCTCCTTTCCAAGCCACCAACACAAGAGTCCATGGTTTCCTTTGCTGGAGCCTTGGACTTACTATGCTTGGCTAAAGCACGTTGCTCCTCACACCCATGAGATTGTTGCCCCGCTTGTTATTCCTTTACAATGGTTACAACAAATCCTTATTCGCTTGCCATGCTTGTTATCTCAGCTGTTATTCCCACAGCCTTGTATGGGTTGTAATTGTTGTCAACTAGGTTTAAGTGTATAAAAAAGTAAAGCCACATGGAAGGGCAAGAAGGTAAAAGCTACATTGAGGGGCAAGAACATAAAAACCATATTGAGGGGCAAGAACATAAAAACCACATGGAAGGGTAAGACAGTAAATTCGCCGCAAGTAAGCCCTATTAGGGTTTCATGGAGAAGTATATAAAGGTCATTGGAAGACAACAAAAAAAAAGACAAGTCGACAATTGAGTAAAACGGACAGAAAACCTAGAAAACTAGCCGACCAAAGAGAGAAGCCATTGGAAGAGAGAGAAAAATTCTATACGGCAAAATCAGAGTGGATGGCAAAGGTGAGAAACGGCACATCACCGACAAGAGAGAGAAACCCGTGAGGAACGGCACACTAGCTGTCGGCGAGGAGACAACACGTGAAAGAGGTAGAGAGAGAAACGGACGACACAATCGGGTCGAAAGGGAGAAAATACAGAGATGGCCGGAGAGGAAAGTGGACGGCAAAGAAACGCACGGCAAAAAACACAAGAACTCTCGAAAAGAGGTGAACGGAAAAACCCGATTTGGCCAACCAAGAGAGGTACACGGCAGAATAGGGGCTAAACGAGAAAAACAAAAACCACCGGTAGAGAGAAATCTTGTTGGATAGTGAGAGAGATCCGGCTGGACAGTGAGAGAAATCTGGCTGGACGGTGAGAGAAATCTGGTTGGACGGTGAGAGAGATCCGACTGAATGGTGAGAGAGATTCGGCTGAACGGTGAGAGATCCAGCTGGATGGCGTGAGACCAAAACGTGCAACGGCTTGAGACCAGAACGTGCGACGGCGTGAGACCAGAACGTGCATCGGCGGGAGACCAAAAATGTGCGTGAGGTGTGAGACTAGCAAATGGTGCAAACTAGAAACGTGCATGAGACATGGAACAGCAAACTAGAAACGTGAGGTGAGCCGTGAAACGAGGAGACGAGTGAGACCGTGAGACGGTGAAAGTAGGAGCTGTGTGAGACAACCTAGAGAAGGAATTCGGCGAAATATAAAAAAAAACTCAATGTATTTCTAGATTTCATCAAGAGAGGTTAGAGAGCGTTATAGTGAACTTCTAAATAACAGTAGAGTAACCTTTCAATTCAATAGAGGTAAGACAAGTTAGAAGAAGGGTAGATACAGTAAATGACACTCTTTGTATTGTACTTACTTAGTATCTGCAATAGTGAAAGGAGTAGAGGATTAAGACATCCATTGTAAATGGAATTCTTAAGTATAGTGGATAGTCTCGGTAAAGGAGAGTCCCTACCACCATGGATGTACGTCACGTTGACAGAACCACGTAAATCTCATGTGTCCTTAATTTGTTTTATATTCTGTGTTTTGAATTGAGTTGTGAACGCGGCAAAAATATCAGCCAACCCATAACCTAACGAAGACCTAAACAAAAACATCCAAATTGTCTATTAGGTAAGGTGTCTGAAAGGTGACTTTGGGGACTATTGTGATTAGTAGGTAGCAATAGATCTACCTTAGTCAAGTCTGAGAAAGTGTTCGCTTTTAAGAAGAGGTTGAGATTGTTCACTTACCTATGAATTGCGAATTGTGGTGATACTGATTCACCCCCTCTCTCAGTATCACAAACTAATAGATCCTAGGGAGAAGTCGAGAACTTCATCAGCAAATAACAAATAAATAAGTTGTACTTAAGGTTTGAACTGTGACTCTGATACCACTTATCATGAAGTTAGGCTTTGTGTTTGCTAACCCTCACGGCACATAGTCAATCTTACGTGTGAAGATGAGTTAAGTAAGTCTTAAAGAGTTTGAGAGAATCAACGGAAGGCGTGTGAGAGGCGAGTGAGTTGGAAGTGCTGGAGAGAGAGAGAGAGAGAGAACAAAAGAGCTTTGTAAGCGAGCTTGTATTGAGAGAAAGGATTCATATTATACAAATGAGAGAGGGTTACCTATTTATATATCTCAAAAGAAGGTATTAGAATGGTATATCTTAAATATTTACAAGGAATATTTTAGATATGCATTTAATATGGTCTCTTCTGGAATTCTCTAGGCAGCTATAACACATTCATTCTGCAAGAAGTCTCTAGAAGAAGACACTTCTGCACACTTCCAGGACCTTCCGTAGGCAGCAAGGGGCTGGACAATGCTGGCAGCCCGCAGAGGTTCAATCTTGGCCTGAATTTGCACCTCAAAGATACTTGAATGGGCCGGATCAAGGTATCCTTATGACATCCTCCCCCATTCAATCCTGCAACATCCTCATCACATTCTCAGCCTTATATTGTCGAATACGACGAGGACGTCGTAGGATTGAGTGGGGGAGGATGTCATAAGGATACCTTGATCTGGCCCATTCAAGTATCCTTGAGGTGCAAATTCAAGCTAAGATTGAACCTCTGTGGGTTGCCAGCATTGTCCAGCCCCTTATTGCCTACAGAAGGTCCCAGAAGTGTGTAGAAGTGTCTTCTTCTATAGACTTCCTGCAGAATGTGTTACAACTGCCTAAAGAATTCCAGAAGGGACCATATTAAATGCATATTTAGAATATTTTTTCTAAATATTTAGGATATACCATTATAGTACCTTCTCTTAAAATGTATAAATAAGTGACCCCCTCTTATTTGTACAACATGAATCCTTTCTCTCAATACAAGCTCACTTGCAAAGCTCTCTTGTTTTCTCTCTCTCTCTCCAGCACTTCTAACTCACTTGCCTCTCACACGCCTTCCACTAATTCTCTCATACTCTCCAAGGCTTACTTAGCTCATCTTCACACGCAAGATCGACTAAGTGTCGTGCGGGTTAACAAACACAAAGCCTAACTCTGTGACAGGTGGTACACCTTGATCTGGCCCATTCAAGTATCCTTGAGGTGCAAATTCGGGCCAAGATTGAACCTCTACGAGCTTCCAACATTGTCCAGCCCCTTGTTGCCTACGGAAGGTCCCGGAAGTGTGCAGAAGTGTCTTCTTCTAGAGACTTCCTGCAGAATGTGTTACAGTTGCCTAGAAAATTCCAGAAGGGACCATATTAAATGCATATCTAGAATATTCCTTATAAATATTTAGGATATGTCATTCTAGTACCTTCTCTTGAGATATATAAATAGGTGACCCTCTCTCATTTGTACAACACGAATCCTTTCTCTTAATACAAGCTGACTTGTGAAGCTCTCTTGTTCTCTCTCTCTCTCTCCAGCACTTCCAACTCACTTGCCTCTCACATGCCTTCCACTGATTCTCTCAAACTCTCCAAGGCTTACTTAGCTTATCTTCACACGCAAGATCGACTAAGTGTCACGCCGGTTAGCAAACACGAAGCCTAACTTCATGATAGGTGGTATTAGAGTCAAGTTCAAACCTTAGGTACAACCTGTTTGTTTGTTGTTTGTTGAGACAACGAGCATGGTAAGCAAAGAAGAATTTGTTACGACCACTGTGGAGGAACAACAAGTGGGGCAACAATCTCGTAAACGTGAGGAGCAGCGTGCTCCAACCAAGCATAGCAAGTTTAAGGCTCTAGCAAATGAAACCATGGACTTTCGTGTTGGCCAAACATCTGAGCCTCAAACTGACGAAAGGAAACGGCACCATCAAAGCAATAAACTCGAAAGCAAAGCCTGTCTAGGGCATAGCGCATGGAGTAGCTGTCCAGATTAGCGAATGGACCGGTAAAAGCAACCTCCTTGAACGAATTAAGGAAGGTACATGGCAAGACAGCCTGTCCAACAATCTACTAAGATTGGCTAGCGAGGGAAAGACTCGTCGATTTTGGGTGGACGATAGAGTCCTAATGATAGTTGGGAATCGAGTCTTCATGCCTAAGTAGGGAAACTTGCGGAAGGAGATCCTTAAGGAATGTCATGATTTCCTATGGGCTGGTCACCTTGGCTTCAAAGTATTACTCAAGGCCGAACAGAAAGTTCTCCATGGCAGTGGCATTGGGTGTGTCGTTGTGCATGGCAGGCTTAGGGACCTTCAAGCCATGCACTGCAGTGGTGCTAGTAATGGCAGTTGTACTAGCGACTAAGTTGTTTCGGCGCAGAGAATCTATCTCCCTACGGAGGTCATGAATTTCTCCTTCAACGAATTCACGCAAATTGGATAGATCTTGGTTTAAGGAGTGTAGTTCTCCCCTAAACGAGCAGTCAAACTCTTCGATCATGACTATGGCAGCCCGTGTGATCTCTGTATTCTCATGGATCAAGTTATTGACTTGATCGCTGAGGTCACCCACAACGGAGCTTATATCGGTGATGCTTCGTTCCAAGCCATCAATACGAGAGTCCCTGGTTTCCTTTGCTGGAGCCTTGGACTTGTTACACTTGGCTAGAGCACGCTTCTCCTCACGCCCACGAGATTGTTGCACCGCTTATTGTTCCTTCACGGTGGTCGCAACAAATCCTTCTTCGCTTGCCATGCTTGTTGTCTCAGCAAACAACAAACAAACAAGTTGTACCTAAGGTTTGAATTGTTGCTTTAATTGTTACTTTGATACCACCTGTCACGGAGTTAAGCTTTGTGTTTGCTAACCCGCTTGACACTTAATCGATCTTGTGTGCGAAGATGAGCTAAATAAGTCTTGGAGAGTTTGAGAAAATCAATAGAAGGCATGTGAGAGGCAAGTGAGTTTGAAGTGCTGGAGAGAGAACATGAGAGCTTTGCAAGTGAACTTATATTAAGAAAAAGGATTCGTATTGTATAAATGAGAGAGGGTCACCTATTTATACATCTCAAAAGAAAGTATTAGAATGATATATGTTAAATATTTATAAGAAATATTTTAAATATACATTTAATATGATCTTTTTTTTAAATTCTCTAAACAGTTGTAACACATTCTGTAAGAAATATATAGAAGAAAACATTTCTGCACTCTTTTGAAACTTTCTGTAAGTAGTAAGGGACCGGACAATACTGGTAACTGCAGAAATTTAATTTTGGCCCGAATTTACACCTAAAAAATACTTGAATAGATCGAATCAAACTATCTTTGTGACACTAAACTCAGTTTGCCAATGTTAGTGGCCATCAGCCATCCACCAAGACTTGCAAAAGTGGCGACGAAGTTGGGATATGTAAAATGAATCGGATGACCCACAGCTCGGTCCAGGTTAGCCTGATATGGGTCGTGCCTAGACACGACTGACAATAAATAGTAACAGGCCGTCTTGATCATTTGGGGCCTATGTTTGGATTAGGAGCCCCTAGCATGTGGACGGTGCCATAATGGGCTCGTGCCCAGGCACGACTCGTGATGACTCAAGCCTTGACACAGATCGTATCGAGCCCATATCATTTTTTCACTTGTCGAGATGGATGTACGGACGCGCACTCTCACACCAATCACCTGGCAAACAGCTAAGAAGAAGAATGGCTTGACATATTTCAAGAATGAACCTCGTTTTTAAATTTTCTTATGCCTGAAGAATATTTTCTCGTCGTCTTGTGCTTTAACTTGGTCGGATATCAGGGGAACGTAATGCTAATGTTACTATCATAGGATATTACCTGCTTTTCTCTGTTCTAAATGGAGACGCAGTGCTTGATGAGAGACAGGTTTGCTTTCTCTTTGGATAGGCAAATGGCCTCCTAATCGTCAGAAATTGAAGTCGACATTTCTTGATTACCTTTCCTCGTATCCTTTTTCCAATGACTATCTGTATGCTTTAATTTCTTCGACGCATCTCTACAAATTGGTCCTGAGAATTTGCTGGTTATCTTAACAAATTGGTTGAAGATGACTCACCCTCCCTGTACCCTATTCCACTTTTTATTCCTCACCCGATTCTCTCGTCAGAAATACAGGAATAAGACTGAAAAGCCAAAACGTATAAAATTATAACGTTTGTAAACAGTTCAAATTTCAAAACCACCACATCCTCTGCTGGCAAAGTGTATACAGTCATATTGGCAGATGTACTTCTACACACAATGAACCACAAAAATATCAATTAAACAGGCTACTTAATTATGACAAGTCTCCTTATAGACTATATAGTAAAGGCCACATCTCCCGTTGAATGTTTCTGAGATAAGCCCAGTTCTCCAACCCAGGTGAAGCCCAATACTAAACTACAGGGAATCATAAGTCAACCTGGAAATGGAACACAATCAAAGATCTTAATTCTTGGGGCCAATGTCCTTGAGAGCACAAATCTGCTCCTCTCCCATGGAAGACATCACAGTCACAACCAGATCCTTCCCATCATCAAATCCTTCCTTGATCTGCCAAATACAAAGAGATTACAGTAATTACTTGAAGCAAGGCTCAAATATACAAACTATGAATCTGGCCAAAAGCATTTCAGGTGACAGAATCATAAGCATTCATCCGTCAAGCAGAAATTAGAAGCAATAAAACAGTAAGAAAAGGAGGAAGCATGGGATGGGTACATTAACCAACCTGCGCAAGCAGATTTTCATCAGTTGGAAGCCTCAGATCATCCTTAGTATTACCATTCTCAGTGAGGAGGCTAACCTGAAATTTTGGGAACATATTAAATCAAAATTCAGTGTGTTTTCTCTTTCCCTTTTTATTGCACGGGGATGGAAGGAAGAGAAACAAAAGAGAATCGTACAAATCCATCCTCAGAGATATCAATCAGCTGATAGTCAGTGCGGGTAACATGCGGAACCTGGGAAGTGTGCAATAATCAAATTGTTAGAACAACAAACAAGCTTATGAGATTCCCAAAACATATAAGAAAAACATCATAGCAAGTACATACATCACAGTTGTGGGAAGAAGGAACAATATCTTCGAGCTTTTTGCCATTAAAAATGTCAATTGCAACAAAGTGGCACTTAGCGTGACCATGCTTCCCAGTTTTGGAGGTGGAAACCTCAACAACCTGCAACAAGAATAAAAAATAAATTCAAGTAATAATTCTGACAAGCTGAAGATTAGGTAACCTAAACCACAAATGCAACAAGAAAATCACACAGCCAATAGCCATCACATGACAAGATCCTTACAATTGCCGACAATTGTATTCCAACAACTCGTCAGGCATGTATGTTCAAGGTTTGATACTAATACAAATGCATGAATTCCTCAACATAAGAAAAGCTATAAATGACTCAAACTTCTTTCTGTTCTTCAAGTAAAAAGCCCCATCCAAAACAACCTTAAATCGTGCAACCAGCACACCTAGCTCAAATAAGCTAAACTCAATCCAAAATCGTTCAGATCGACGACATATTATTTATTCACTATTTAAATATATTATGATGCCAAACATTCTCACGTCCTCTCTCACACTTCAACTTGTTTCATTACTCAAAGAAAAATCTCTTAGAAGCTCGCAATCTTATCAATAATAAATCACCAACAAATTTAAGATCTAAACAAAATATGAACTATCATACAATTCATGTCAAGTCCAAAGCATATCGACTACCGGCTGCCGATCTACCACACTCACCAGCTAGAATATAAAACAACAGAGAGAAACAAAACGACAAACAAACAATCGCACAGATCTAAAAACGAAACATTAAACTTCGAGAATCGACGGCGAGAAGAGTGATAATTAAAAAGAAAAAACAGAAAAGAACAAGAAAAGGACCTTGCAGGGGCGGCTTTTGATGACGATGTAACCGTTCTTGCGGATGGTGCCGGCCTGCTGCGGGAAGGTCTTGGAAGCTCCGGCGTCGGCCTTGGACTCGAAGTGGTGCTCCTCGTCCGACATGGTGGCCCCAACTGAAAGAGAAAATATAAAGAGAAAGAGAAAGAGAAAAGATTAAGAGAGAGAGAGAGAGAGAGAGAGACCGTGCAAGAGAGAAAAGAAATAAAGGAAGGGAGAAATGTGGTATTTATACTGGTTGGAAAATTGAAGGTGGTCTAGGGTTTCAAAACTCAAAAAAGATGGTGCTTTTGAAAAGCAGTGGCTGTAGAGCACATCAGAGCCGTTGGATTAAAGCAATGGACAGTGATTTCATCAGATCAAGATCTGGCTCTTTGCGTTCGAAACGACGCCGAGAGCAAGCCGGCTCGTCGCGTGAGAGAGGAGAAGGTGTGCTACAGTATTTATGTGCCGGATAAAATCCGTTCATCTTGGATTACTAACTTTTATTTTTTTGTCAATCAAAATTAACAACTTTAGGAAAACTGGGGCAATCGAGTCAATACGTAAAATCCACTAATGATGATGTGGTAACCTCACTGCCCACACCCAAAAATCAAATCATTTCTATTTGCTTTTCTTCTTCTTTCTGTTTTTGAAGTTCCTAAAATTTAAAGATTTAATGAAACACGGAGCTCAACCAAGCCTTGAAATTCCCAACCCCAGCGCCCTCCATGCTCTTTCATTTTCACCGAGTTAGAAACTTGAAATTAGGTTGAGAAAATGGGGTTATGGGGCTTCAGAAGATGTAAGATAAAAATTTGAAACTATTGAACTACGCGCTTAAACTTCTCTGGAAATACACGAGAGGAGAACGGGCCAGTCATTTATGTGCTCAGTCTTTATAAAATTGTCAGCCCATGCAGGCCCTTCAAATACTATAAGGATGCCGATTTAACTAATTGCATCGGACTCTCCTTGTCCAAAAAGCAATTCGAGTTATCCACCGTGCCACAGCAGCTCGTGATTAAAGATGTTTTACAAACATTGTTATCGTTAAAAAGCCTAGGCTGCGGACTGTAAGACATGGGCCCTCGGATATCATTAAATGTATCGCATGTTTTTGTCGAAAGGTAAAATTATGAAAGCCACCCACGCCCACCTACCGTGCTTTCATTTATTTTTCATCATCATCAAACACTGGGGCCTTCAGTTAGAGCTTAAAACAGCACATGATTAAAGGCATCAAAAAGGACAAGAAAAAAAAAAGAAAAAGGATTCTCCGACGCTTCAATACGTTTATAGGTAGACATTCCTTTCCAACATAAATTAAAAGTGTCTCAGTATTAGAAACTCAAGGATTATTCCTTCCGCAACGAGTTAATTTTTATGAGATGTTTATTCAAGATTGTAAGGATTAAAAATGTAAAGTAAAACTTTGAAAGATTTAAATTTAAAATGATATGATTTTATATTTTGAATTAATTTTGAATTTGTTAAACAAATTTTAAAATTTTGACTCATAATAAATAGATAGAATCATTTATTTATTTAAAAAAGAAATGTGTTGACTCATAGACTTTGTTAGCAATTGTGTTAGTGTAAGTACGAACTGAGAAAGACTGGTTCGACTTGTGATCTTCCTGAGGCCTACAGAATCGATGAAAAAGAAATTACCGCAAATGAATGCCAAAGTTATTGAAAAATGTATAATGTAAGACATAATAAGATTTGCTTGACATGTCCTCACTTTTCTTTTCACCTTGCAGCCACATAAAGTAACTCCCTTTCCTCTTGGGGCTTGGCTAGAGATTAAACGAAAAGAAAAAACGGATCATAGATATCACAAAAATACTAAACACCCCAACCCACATTTAAAAAAAAAAACTTCCAAATTGGAGGCAAGCGAAGGTAGAGGAAGTCAAACCCCGGCCACCCCCCAGGGTCAAAAACCCTTTTAACCGACTGGACTAAGTCGAGCTGGCACATCAACCTTTCTATTATTCCACATTTTTGACAAAAGACATTCACCCTCTATTATGCGGATTAAAGTTCAAATCTTAGGGTAGGTTAAAAAATGTAATTACTAAGTCCCTTAGTTTTCACATAAATTGCTAGATTTGCCTGTCATTGATCAGGAGCATTGTTTTGAAGACTATATTGGAATGATTGATCAAATGCCCAAAAAAAAAAAAAAAATTGGTAAGATCTCTTATTCATGTCAACTATAATTTTTTTGAAAAAATAAAAAAATAAAAATTGATTGAATTAAGGTTAAAATGAAAAGAATAAATAAATACTTTATAAAAAAAATCAATTTTATGATTTGACCTGAATTAAAAATACTAAAAATTATAGTTCAACCATTAAATTTTTTAAATATATAAATGAGTTTTAAATTTTATACAAATGTACAATTAACTTATAAATTTTATTCAATATTTTAATTAAGTCATTAAAACTAAAATTTATGAGGAGGAACAAAACTGAATTTCAGTTAACGATGGCTATGGATCCATCTCAAGCCATAAGACAGAGCAAGCAAGCAAACTCAAGGAGTGTACTTGAGGGGCAAAAAGGAAAGAATATATATATATCTTGTTAGAATGATATAAAGAGAAAGCTTAGCTTAGAAAAAGGTTTCTCCTAATTTTAGTCAAAAATTTAATCTTGTTCCTTCAAAAAAAAAAAAAAAAAACATGTCAATATATTATTTGTATGATTCCATTATTATATATAACACTCTATTATTATATATAATTATAGAGTTAATGCCTATACTATTGCTAATCTAATGATAAATATGTATTATCTTATTCTTATATATATGTACATATGATTCCTTAATAACCATTTTCTTTTGTAACTTTCTCTCTCTCGTTCTTAAAGCTTTTAACCACAATTCAAACGTATCCACTACAGAAGACCTCATGGTAAAATTAACAATGCAATAATATTGAGACCTAGGCATATCCCATGCATGAATATTGATTTTTTTTTCTTTTTTTGGCAAACACTTCTTCTCCTTTTTCTCCCTTTCTTCGTTTCTCATTGATTTGCATTTTTCACATCTTGATGATTGTTTATAGGATTTGAGTACAAATTGGCCCGCACAGTTCAAGGTAAAAGCCCTCAACTATTTTCCAAAATTTGCCTTTAATTTTCTTTAAAAAAAAAAAATCTTGCAATATGTAGATGTTCATTGTTTTAATTTTATTTTTGGTAAACATTTTATTTTATTTTATTTATTTCTCCGGCAACACATCGATTTTTTTCTTGGACACCATTCTGTTGCTTCTTTGCTGAAATGAAATGGTTAGCACATTGTGATTTAATTGCCATAACCAATGGTTTCAATTTCTTTGTAACAGCAATGACCCAATTCGTATTATCATATTAAGACTTGTGGCTTTGATGCTCTTACCGCTTGTATCATTCTACTCGATCTCTTTTCATTAACTTTAAACGATTAAAATTTTACAAAAATTGTTTCTTGGCAGTAGATCACAGAGTGGTCTTCGATTCGGAGCAAGACTTCCTCTCTGTACACAGCTTCAAAGCGTCATGCGCTTCCCAGAATTTCAAAGCGCTGATGACAAGGAGGGAGGGAACATCTTTGATTGTTCAATGTTTAGATTCTGCCTGAATATTTCAATCTAGGAAATTTTATTCAAATCATCCCGTAGCATTCCCTGCAGCTTTTTGAAGCAATTCTAAGCAATGTGTTGAAATGCACTTCATCTCATGAGTTAACGATACCCGTCCACCATGCGAGCGCCAGTTATTTTTATGTCTATTTTACATTCTCAACTGAGCAGGGTGTTGCAGTTTCTCATTGCGAGCATGACTTGGAACTCACACCGTTTCTTTTATAAGCTCTGTCACGTGAACGTTAACGTCGTCTAAAAGATAACTTAACCAAATATTAAGTTTGTATCCAACTAGACTTCTCAATTCAATCCAACTCTATATTTACATGTATAATTCAAAGCAGCACAAGGTGCCAAATCAAATTTCAATGATGTTGCAGTATCTCCCGTGCTGACTGATCCTCTTTCCCAAACGACAAAATGCATAAAAGTAAAAGTGGATGGGGCATTCATTATATTAAAGACAAGATTAGACCACGAATAAGATTTCAAAATAAACAAAGAAAAATTGGTTAAATCATACTTTCCAGCCAATGGTATCGCTGTCGCGCTTGCCAACATTAGAACTTTAGAGTTGCCTCAACAGACACGGTGAATGTGCGTATGCCTGAAAGCAATGGTTTATCGAGAAATAAAATTTTAAAATAGAACTGTATACCAATTGCTGATAGGTTTATCAAAATGAGGTGTTAATTCGCAGTTTGGTCACCTGTCTAAATAAAATGGAAATACAAAAGATGTTCGGTCTAACGCATATTTTTTACCTATAACAGTTCTGATGAATATTTTGTTATACCAGTAATTTCGATGACAAACGTAGATCTTGACGCTAACTTTGACTCTTTTTTTTTCTTTTTTTTTTTGTAACATAAAAAGAAAACATAGCAGAAATAAAATTTATTAATTATCACGACAATAATTATTGTCAAGGTAATTTATTAATATTTTTATTTAATTTTTTTAAAGAAAAAGAATTGCATATTGATAACTCGGTAAGTCTACGTCTATTTGGATGCACTTGAGGCCGAGAGTATGACGACCTTTTCCGAACAAAAAATAAAAGGCAACGAATTTGTATTTCAGCTTTTATTTAAGGTTTAAAATTATGTTTGAAAGCAATTGCTATGATTAATTAATTAATACATATATATATTATTTTAGATTATTTTATTCAATTATAAATTTGTTGATATTAAATTCAAACGTAAATAAAAATAATTTAAATAAAATGAAAATATTAATAAATATTTTTTTACCTCAGATTATAAAACATTTTTATAAAAAAATGAATTTAGGAAAATTGAAAAGCATCCATAATAGCTCTCTTTTTGAGCCACAGGTTCACGAGGATAACTCATCGCCTAATCGGCGGCCACCGCCTGATCTATAGGAATAGGTCACGGGGACAGCATAGATCAAATGGCAAGAAAAAGAAAAGAAAATAACAAACAAGACGTGTCACGGATCTAAACCCTTTTTGTTTTGTCAACTAATGGCATATGTTTCACCGATTACCCAAAAGAATGGTCTTTCTTTTTTATCTCTTTTTTGACAATTACTACTAGACATGTTCTTAATTTTTTTAAAGTCTTTGTCCATAGAGTAGTAGTAGGACATGAAACTTTTATATCTCTCTCTAGCACTAAACTTTAGGAAATATACCAATTTAATTAACTACACTTTTTTTTTTTTTTTTCCCTTTTAACAACAAAGAGGGCTAGAGAAATACTTGGATCTATTCGTAGTAAAAATTTGAGAAGTGTGCACTCGACGGTAAAATGCAATTTTCAAAATTGAATCGTAGCTTTTGAACTTTTTGTCCATACGGGTAGAAATGGAAAATTCATAAATTAGAAACATGAGGTGCCCTCAAGCCTTTTTACACGGCTATTTTTAGCTCTTGTATAAGCCCATGTTAGAGTTTTGATTTTTTAACAATGAGTGAATAATTATGTATTAAAAATCTCACATTAAAAAAAAAAAGAATAAGTAAGTAAATTTATAAATTTAATATTTTAAAATTTTAAATTAAAATATGATTTCAAATTTGTAAATAAAATGTTTATTTAGATCTTCCAGTTTTAGTCTCTCGCGAAGTATTAGAAAAGATATATTTGTCAAAAATATAAATTATGCTTTTATTTTTCTTTCCGTCTTCCTTTCAAAAATGTTTTCTCAAAATTTCCATAATTTCTCAAAATATATATTTATAAAAATAGAATATGATAAGTAACTCGTTTCAACCGTCAAAATGATGTGAATAATATTAAATATTAGTTAAATGCCGAAAATAATTTCAAAAAATGTAGTTGATTAAAATATAAAAAATGTACAAAGTGTTCAATGTTACATTAAAAACACATAAAATACTCATTAGAAAATACTAAATCTTAAAAAGTGTATCTATATATTCAATTCATAATAAAATATAATATACCCAACAAATATTCATTCGGAAAACATAAGCTTTTGGTAGATTGAAATACATGATGACCCATCTCGTGGACCACCTTATCGTAAGATGCAATGATCAAAGAGGCAAACAAACATTTTGTACAAGCTGCAGTGTACAGACAGCCAGGCTCATGTGTACCGTCCGATATGCCCCAGGCTTGTTCTAAAGGTCTACGTCGGACCGATGTTACGTTTGCGCTGCCATATTGGACCAGAAAATATTGTACCGACGTGATTTCTCGAGACGGGACAAACGGGAGCGCATCACCATTGTTTGTACCTTTATATTATTTAATATATAATTATAATTAATAATAAAAAGGGTGTTATTAGGGGCCGACCCCTTAACATACAGGAGTATAATTCCCTTTTTTTTTTTTTTTTTTTTCTGTTTTTTATTTTAAAGTTAAAGATTGAGACGAATTTTTTTCTAATAATAATAAAAATTATAAATTTATAATTAATTAATATTATAGTATCACTGTATTTGTGCATGTTTTACCTCAAATGGTAAATTTTTTAAGGAAAAAAAAGATTTAATCCACACTTTTGACATATTTTGTAATTTTAATTTATTACCTTCTTTTTTATTTTCAAATTTCATTCGTCACGTTCTTCCAATTTCTCTTTTTTTTTTTTTTTTACTCTTTTTAGTTAATCTATATCACCGTGAAAATTATTTTTTGAGGTATTATATATGTCACGTCAATATATATATATATATATATATATATTACAAAATATTATGAAGAATAGAAATTATTTTTTAAGATTTTAAAAGAAAAAACTTACAAATACGTCGAGAACGGATTTGCAAATCCATGTCCTCGGTTGGGTCATATGAGCATCCAGAAGCAACAGCTAAATAGATTTCCGAAAAAACAATCCTCTCCTTCAGCAAGATTCCCAATGCGCGTCTGCCTCGGCGCCACTCGTGGCGGTGGTCGGCGTCTGTGGGGCCAGCTAGGATGTCGAAAGACTTGAGGAAGGTTTTGAGGGCTGGGAAATGGATAGAGGAGGGTTACAACAGCTAATTGGGTACCGTTTGTTGGGTCCTTCTGTGGAGGATTTCTAAGCACAGGCATGGGCTCACGGCGGAGGCAACGGACAGCACTTCTGTCTCCGTTCACCACCCAAATAATCAATCAGAGGGTCACACACAAAGAGAGGGGCTTGGGGCAGGAAAGGACTCAAAATCACCGTTGCAAAACAAACTAGAAAAAGGGACATCAAGCAAGGAGGGGGGATTTTATATTTTCTGAAGTTTTTTCTTTTAAAATCTTAAAAGTAATTTCTAATTTTCATACAATTTCGTAAAAGAAAAAATTTCTAAGAATATGTGAATACTAATTTTTAAAAAATATTTTCTAAAATTATTATTGACTGTACAAGAGTTAACTTATCTGAGAATTGATAAACTATTACGTGAAAAAGATAATAATAATAATAATAATAATAATAAAGGTATATAAACAGAAAAGAATGAAAAAAAATGAAACGGAATAAATGTGATAAGCAATATATAAAAAACAATAGTTGGTGAAAACCATACAAAAAGACATAAACGGTGAAGGTGAAATCGTTTTCTTTTTCCCTTTTTTTTTTTTTTTCAGCCTTCTTTGCACTAGCCACAATTTCATTTATTTTTTTTAAATTACCACTTCAATATTATTAAATTTAAATAAATATTTTTATATTTAATTTTAATATTAATAAATTTAATATTAAATAGCGCAGGTTTTTTTTTTTTTCAAAAATGATTTCATGTTTCAACTAATCGGCGAAATTCAACTTCAAAATCTTGGAAGGATAGAAACAATATTATGATTAAATCCAAACTATCAAAATCTTGAAATAAATATTATGTTTTATTTTTATTTTAACGACGAATGGAGCAACTGAGTAAGCAATTAAATTTTTTAGAATTTTGGTGGTATGTAAGGGATGACTCCATATTTGTTACTAGACGGGAACTCGCCAAATCCAAACGTCTGTTGATAAAAATTATAAAAGAGAGACTTTAAAAACTACCTGCAAATTGATAAAATTCTTTACATATGGTCATTTCAATTTCTAATATTTGGCAATTATATATACAATCTAATTTTTGAAGAATTTAAAGATTCCTTTAATTTATTAAAATTTAACATTAAAATTTTATTACTCCCTACATATAATACCAAAACATATATATTTAACAGTCATAAAGCTTTCTTACAACTTCTGCAAAGAATTGCGAGAATTTATTTTTGTATGAATTATTGATATTATTTAGATACCGAGTGCGAACCAAGAATGTTGAGCGAAATTATACGAATATCAATTTTCATACGAGGAGCCAGAAATTCTCAGCATTGAATTTCACTAATATTTAATGCATTTTTAAAAAGATAGGTGGAATTATATGATTATTTTTGTTTAATTAAAATATTCATGGGAAAAAATTGGAGAAAAGTGATGATTTAGTGTGCTCATCTCTCTTGTTTTTGTAAGTTACATTGATGGGAAGTGATTCACACGTTCAAATGGGCATTGGCTTAAAAAACTAATTCTTAACCTACTTTGGTCTATCAATATAATAGCAATTTCAGTGAGTTTGACTTATTATACCATAAATTTTTAGGTAGTTCAACAAGAATGTTACTTTTGACCATCAAAGGTAATATTTCATTTAAAAAAAGAAGAAGAAGAAGAAGGGATTCTACATTAAGAAGATCGTGCAATTAACGAGGGATGGATTAAATCAAATCATGGGAGCATTTTCCCAAATTATCGAGTCTGCCTTTTCGTACAATAGGATCAATTTTTAAAGGGCACACAATGATACGGTTATTAGCGTTAATCACTTATTAAGTTTGAGTCTGAGTCAATGTGAAACCTTTTATGTTCAACCTAGCATGTCAATTACATCACTATTTCACTAAGAAAACTTGGGCTTATTTGTTACAATTATAACACTTTGATTTGAGTTCAAGAAAAAGTGGTCATTTCTCCAAAACTTGAACCACAAGCCAAATGGGGCCTTGAATTTTCTAGTATACAGTTGTCCATTTGTTGATTTAAAAGAAAAAAAAAAAGACCAAGTATTAATATTTAAAGAATAATATAAACATAATAAAAAATATATAGATAAATTATATTTTATTTAATTTTATAGATAAACGGAATTTGATTTAAAATTTTGTTTTATTATTATTTTTTAATTATTATGTTACTTAATGAATATTATTAAATACTTAGTATTGCTCTTATTAATATATTCTAGTTTCTCACCATATCCAACGTCTGACAAGAAAATGCCAAATTACCTCCAGGTTTTTGAAAAGCATGTAAGTGGTAGTAGTAGCAGTTAAAAGCAATTCATTCCTCCAATGCACAATGCACAACATATTCCCTTGTTTCAAAACACACATGGCTTATTGGGATACCAAATTCAAACATCTTCTTAAACTAGGCATCAACCTCTCCCTACAGTAGTTGCACCGAAAAAGGAAAGAAAAAAAAAAAAAAAAAGAGGAGGAAAACAACAGCAGAGAAAAGGGACATGAAATACAGTAGGCAATTGTCCAGCTCCTTACATTCAGCCAAGAAATGCACGGGGAGGATGGAGATAATAGGTACAAGAGAAGTGGGGCTTGGTGGGAAGTCTTACAGTTGATCCTCTCGTTATTTTATTGCTTCATGTTAATACAAAAAGAAGCATTGTCTATAGCAATGCAATTTACCACATACACCTTTTTAAACTTGGCCCATCTTTGATTTTAGTATATGCTTCAAAATACCATTCTTTGTTTTACACAATTGGGTAATTTACATATCCATAAAATTCATCCTATACGCTAAGATTGATTATTGTGATTTAGTAATTTGAAGTGTTTATTTGAATTACTTTGAGATTATGGATTTTTTAAAATTTATTTTAATCAAATCGTGGATATTAATTATGTTTTTTTTTTTTGTTGTTATAAAAGAAAAATGAGAATAAGGGTTTGTTACCAAATGGCTGTTGTACTGGCTCCATAACACGTGATTTTCGGGGACCAATGGGAAAAAGGTAAAGCTGGAAACAACGGAAAAGTAGAAAACAGGGAGGGAGTGAGGTTGCAAGGTGACTGCATTATAGGCAGAGAAAATTAAAAGCCAGACCAGACAGAGTACAGAGCAGACAGACAACTTCCAATCCTTGTTTCTCTCTCTTCACGGTCCTCATGGATGGTAGATAGATCTTCTCTCAACTTGCCCTTGTCAAATTGAAAAAAGAAAGAAAAAGCTTTGTTCTTGCTTGGATAGAAACCAAGAGAGACCCAAATCCAGTACCAGAGTCACCCTTCTGTGGATCAGACAAAAGTTTACTTCTTGTACATTTTTATTCACTGCCCAACAAGCCATACCGGTTTTAGCTTCACCTTCCAGCTCTGTTTAGTTGGTGCCATGTCTCTCTGCAATTAGACCACGTAAGCCCCCATGTTTTGGCAGCTAATGCAGTGATATGAAAGAATTTGATTTCTTTCTTTCCAGGACAATGAGGGGGGAAAGATAAAGAAGATAAATGAAGCCCCAGATATTTGTTGTTTCCCGTGTATTTTGTTATTTCCTCATATAATATTATATACTTTAGTGTTCTTGGTGGGTGGTGAAAAATGAGGAAGCATGGATGGCAACTACCGTATCACCCCCTTCAGGTATTTGTTCATCACTGCTTCCTTTGTGTTTTTTAATACTTTGTTTTCATTTCCCCTTTGTCTAAAAGTTTGTATTTTGAATGTTTAATTCATCTTGTGAAGGTGGTGGCTGTTGCTGTGTTTCTGGCTTTTGGGTTTGCGTTTTATGTTTTCTTTGCTCCTTTTGTGGGAAGGCAGATATTTCAGGACATTTTGATGGGAATCTACACCCCTCTAGTAAGCCATTTTAACACATTCTTTTTCTTTTTCTTCTTCCTTTGGTGAATCATTTCACTTATTCCTCTTTATCAAATGTGTTTTCACTATGTTCTAATACGTGGAAGAGCTGAGATCTGTGATTTCTCTGCTTGTCAATTCCTGATTTATCTTCCTGATTCTGTAGTATTACTTTCTTTTTTCCGTTATTTGTGATTTTTAAGCATTTTTTTGTACTTTATCTGCTATACCTTTCAAGCGTGTCAGGCAGCCATCTCTTCGGTGAACCAAGGGAAATGGCTTCTCTTTTGCTCACTGTGCCTTTTAAGAAAAACTATGTCACAGACATTGAAGAGCATTCCATTTAATTGGTTTTAATTTTTTGGTGTAAGGGGATGGAAATGATTTAGGAAGTATGTTATAAATGAGAGGATTTAGGGTAATTCCTGAACAACTTGCAGCTTGTAGGGGTTTGCTTGTCTATTTTCTTGGATACTTGTTGCATATAAAATTTCTGAAGATTGTGGATATCTCCTGAATATTTTCTTTTGTTTCTCTATTTACGGGGACTTGGGATTAAAAAAAAAAAATGCTTTCATCATTTAACGAATGGAAATTCATTGTTATCTGCTTAAGAATTGCTAATAAGATCTTTGGCCTCAGAGGTGCAAAATGGATATTTTCCTGTAACAACACACCTGGGAAATGGCTTCTGAGTCTTACATGCACAAGTATGTTATTGGTTGAAAAGCAGGGTGTAATCATTTGAGTGGTAGTTTGGCTTGTCTTTCTATATTCAAAATTGTCATTTTATGGCACAAAGTTAAACTCCAAGTAGTTTGGAGGATATCTGGCAGGTAAAATTCTGAGCCAAGAAAGGTGGTGGGATTGATGAGTGATCAATGCATGATGTTGATATTACGTGCCTTCCTGCTGTTTTTTGGATGTGATATGAATGTCACCATGATTATAAGTTTGTCTATTAGACAGAAACTGCTATGTTCAAGTTTCAAAATGATTTCATGCATTCTCAAGTTTTGGAGTCAATTGTTGCACCATGCTATGTGCCTATCAATTTCCTTAACAAAGTGCATCTGTTTAGGGAACATGCATCGGAAGTTACATGCTTCTTTTCCTTTTTGATCCATTAGGAGGCTTATTGGTCCATGAGCTAGACAACAAGGATGGCTATATCCTCACATCCCCTCCCATGATATCTGAGACCTTCAAAATGTGTCTAGGTTCTTAACCATTGAGGTCTCCCCTTGGAAACATGGGAAGTTATGTGTGAATAAAGCATGCATATACTCCCAGCAATATGGACCCTTCCAAGCATAAAGCTTGGTTGCGAGTTCTGGGTTCGAACCCAAACATCACTTGTGGTTAATGTCCCCTTCCCAATTCAACTGGACCCAAAAAAAAAAAAAAAAAAAAACTCATTTGTGCCTTTCTTTTTTGTCTTAGGGATGTCATCTTGTCTAGTTGGCTGGTTGGAACTTCAGTGACGTTGTCTTTTTGATTCCAGATTATATGTGTCTTTGGCCTATATATATGGTGTGCAGCAGCTGATCCTGGAGACTCGGGGGTTTTTCGGTCCAAAAAGTATCTCAATAGCAGATTCCATGCCAAAGACACACAGCAAAAAGATTGTAAACTAGGTGGAGAGTCAACTTCATCAATACAGGATGCAAATGCTTCTCAAATTGGAGGCAAAAAACTGGACAAGGATGCATTGAGTGGGGTTGTGATTTCAAAAAATCACAATATGGAAATTGACAAGAATTTGTCATCGGGGAAATCATCTTGCTTGCAGTTGGCATTCTCTCCTTGTGCTTTTATTTGCAATTGCGGCAGTTCAAGCTATGAATCTTCCGAGCAACAGACAAGTGAGGATGGCATGTTTTATTGCAGTTTGTGTGAAGTTGAGGTTGGTGAAAATGTTTAATGTCAGTTTATTTCTATTTCTTTTCTCAATTGTTCAATCTTGTCTGTTACTTGTGAGTATGCTATAGGACAATGCTTGTTGGGTAGATAAGAGGATTATGCTTTATAAGGTAGCATAAGTCGTGCATGCAAGTTTAGGCTTGTGCTAGGACATAAGCCATTGAGTTAAACCTGTGCAGGTGATCAACCTTTGCATGACACATTCTGTTATTCAATATTTTTCAATAATTGCTCATATAGAATCTTTTGTATTGCATTCTTGTCCACCATCTATGGAAGTCTATTAAATTTTGGTTCTTGCCAGGTTTTCAAGTACAGCAAGCACTGTAGGGTTTGTGACAAATGTGTTGATCGTTTTGACCATCACTGCAGGGTAAATGGCATCTTAATTATTTGATATTTGTGTTCTTTTATGGCATTCTGCTAATGATTATGCAGTCCTTGCTTTGCAGTGGCTTAACAACTGTATAGGGAAAAAGAACTACAGACAGTTTTTCACTCTCATGGTTTCAGCTCTCCTCTTAGTAAGCACTTGCTTTCATACATTGCATTACCTGAAATTTTAACAATTGCCCAGCCCAAACATTTGATTTTTTACAACCTTCGGCATGTGAAGGTCTTGATGCCTAAAATTTTCACTTCCTATTATGCTCAACATTAGTTGGAGAAATCTTAACACTAGAAGGAAGAAAAACCATTGGTGGAAATGTTATCTGCCTGTGGAATTCCCAGACAAAAAAGTCCCAGACAATCAGGATCTATTATGTACTAGAGTTCAACGCTTACTCTGTAAAGATGCCCAACTTACTTCTGGCTTCTGCTGTTGCTTGTGCTTGGTTGTATCACATCAAATTCTCAGTTTTCAAAGTCTTCCTGTTGTCAAATAGTTTTATACTTTCTAGTTTTGCTGCTATTAGTCCCACAGCAACATGCCAGGAATAAAGGTCATCCAGAGTAAGCGTTTGGTTTCATTTCTTTTTGTATTTCAATTCATTTGACAGGTATAAACATGGTTTGTGCATCTTGGGCCTGAGATTGCAGCTTATTCTACAATGGTCTACTGGAATCCTTGTGCTCGTTTGCTGTTTTCTCAAGCGGAAGCACTTCTCTCTGGATATCTCCTCCAAATTGGGAAGTAGTTTCTCCTTGGTTCCCTTTGTAATTGTGGTGGTGAGTTCTCTTGTCATTTTATTGCTTTGATTTTTTCTTCATTGGGTGGATTATCTGTCTGAGTGGGTGCGTGCAATTTGTAAGCCAAGAAGAAGAATTCACCACTATTTTTATATTTTTTTTCAATGACACCAAATGGAAAGTGTTTAAACCTTCTTGCAGGCAGTATGCACCTTCTTGGCAATGATTGCAACCCTACCTCTTGCTCAGCTTTTCTTCTTCCACATCCTCCTCATAAAAAAGGTATTTGCTTCAGAAATGAACTGTAATTGTCATCTCTATTCTTTGGGAGGGAAAAGTAATTCTAGACAGTAATGCAGGCAGATGCATATGTTTTGGGTTAGTCAATATGTTCAATTTTTTTGGTGGCATTCACTGCCCATTTTTTTTCTTGTCCATCCAACATATTGTTGAGCTAATAAAGTAGTGCTGTATGTGTGCAGGGAATCAGCACATATGATTACATAATAGCTCTAAGGGAACAGGAACAAGATCATCAAGGAGTTGGAGGTCAGCATAGCCCCCAAATGTCTCCTGTCAGTTCCCTTACTGGTTTAAGTAGTGCAAGCTCCTTTTCTACTCTCCACCGAGGTGCATGGTGCACACCACCTCATCTGTTTCTGGAAGACCAGGTACACTCATTCTCCTGCTGGGATTTTTATGATCGGGCAATGTGTGCATGTTGTGTCAGTAATTTCTACAAAACTATCTTCTGCTTCTTTAGCCCACTATTATGGCAGTCTAGATTGGTTGCAATGATTATCAAGAGAGTGATAGTCCAATTTCTGCTGTGCTATTATTAACTATGGATTCTGCCTTTCATCCAGTTTGATGTTGTTCCCCCAGAGACTGGGTCTGTTAGTTCATTAGGAAAGAAAACAGCTGCAGAGGAGCTAGTGAAGAAAAAGAATCCAGTTGTAAAGATCAGTCCATGGACATTGGCTCGATTAAATGCAGAAGAGGTCTCAAAAGCTGCAGCGGAGGCAAGAAAAAGGTCCAAAATCCTGCAGCCTGTTGTGAAAAGAGATGCTTCTTTTGGTCTAGAAAGAGATAACAGCTTTGGCAGTAGTGGCCGTCAAATGTTCCCAAGGCCTGACAATAATAAAAGGCGAGGTAGCAAGCGGGTTCACCTCCCAGCTGAAATGCCCATGGAAGCTGTAACTAATGTGCCAAGCATAGGAGCTGAGAAAGGTTTGGCTGACACATCTGCAAATCTGGCCCCTCTTCAGCTTGAGGCAAGGAGTGCATTCCAAACAAGCAGAGCAATGTCGAGCACAATGGGCATTGCTTCTTCACCTGAGAGTAGCTTAGACTCCCCAGACATCAACCCATTCTGTGTTTCCTCATCTGGAGCTGAAGAATCAAGGAGTCTCATGGCTCTATCTGTTGCCGGTGCCATTCCTCACAGTGGAATTCCACTGTTATTAAGGTCTACTAGTGATGGGTATGAAGCATCTGGTGGGGAAGATAGTGACAGAGTTCCTTCCAGGATTATCCAAAGGTCTACCAACTGGAACAACCTCCTCTTTCAATCTGACCATGACGAGGGAGTTCTTAGATTAAAATCATGTTCTTCTAGCCAGGCTAACCTTAACAAGCTTTGATCATGAGTACCAATGGAAGGGGAAAATAAAGTGGCTGTTCATTTTGCCTCAGTCCTTGGTACTTAGCATTGGGTTTCAAAATCAAGGGTTCTTGACCAAGATGTGCTGGTGATGGAAAGAGGATTTGGATGCTGCGTTTTTGCAGCTGCCCCCACATGCAAGGCTTTCTGAATGTGGTTTTTTAGCAATGGTCCCGGGCTCTTGCACTGGGGACTCAACAGGATGACTGGCTTGCTTTTGAATTGTTAATGGTACTCTATGATCCCTTGGTGGGCTTTGTAACTTCTGTTAGAAAAGGATTCTCGCTGATGGCTTCAATTGAGTAGCTTCATGCTGAAAGGATTCCTCGTTTTACTATTTGTTGGGTTCAGTTTTGCTTTTCAAGACGACTAATCCTTTACAATGAATGCGAGGCTGTTTTATATTCCGAACTAAGTGTTTGGCTGCGTAATATCACGGGCATGAGGGGTGTGAAAGATGCAAGACAGGTTTTTGTTAAACAATAAAAGAGCTGTGAGTGTCCCTGGGGAAATTTACATGCTCGATGCTCCCAAAGTACTTTTATTCTTTGGACCTCTGGTTGTGGTTACCCGGATTGAACATTGTCAACTGAAGTTTATTTTATTAAAAAAAAAAAACAAGTTATTACCATTTTACTCGTATCGTTCAAGTTTAAAGACAGCCATATTTTATCAAAAGGTGTACATTATATCAGTGAAAAATATAACTTTTATTTTCAAAATCACCCTCAAATCATCATATTGAAGTTGAAAACTAGCAGTATTAAGTTACTAAAACTTATTGTGTAATTCTTGATATTGTTCATGTGGAAGTCTAATGGTAGGGACCTGCCTAGGGCCAGTTTCTTTGTTTTTTATGAAATGACCCCAATGTTTCAAATTAAGAACTTGGCTCTTTTTTGACAATTATATGTGTGTGTGAGTGACGAATGATGATATTCTTTGGCCAAAAAAGAATGATAATATTCAAAATCTGGATCTATCCACAAGGAAAAACTCGTGTGACTTGACAAATTTCCCAGTCTTTCGATTTTTTGGAGCAAAAAGTCTTGCCTCCCAATTTCCTTCAACAGAGTGATCACTTCATTCTATCCACAAAAGTCATTAGCCGGATCACACCAATGAAGGCATGACAAGCGGCTCCCATTAGGTGTGGATTTTGCAACCAATAAGAGGAGTCTAAAGCTAAAAATCATTCATATCAGCTACCAGATTCTAGATAGAGCACAAACGGCGTGTTAGAAAAATAGCTCTGATACCGTATTAGACCATTATTAAAAAAATAGTTTTGATACCACTATTAAAAATATAACTCTGATAATATTAATAGGAAAAATATTATAATTTTTTTAATATGATAAAATAAATAAATAATAATTTAAAAATACTTTAATTGATAATTAAGAAATATTCATATTAATAATTTTAAAAGTATACAAATAATATAAACTATTATCTTTATATAAAAACGAATATCTAAATCTATCTAATAATTAAATTATAAATTGAATTTAATTTGAATTTCTATTATTATAAATTTCTAATTTAAATTAACTCTTAATTTAGATTACCATCAATATCCTATTAATTCTGATTAGGTAATATTTTTAATTCTAGTATCTTGACAAATACTTCATTTTTTAATAATTTTGTGAAAATATCAATCACTTGATCTTCAGTTTTGCAGTAGACCAATTCAATCTCCCTTCTATCAACTTGATCTCTCAGAAAGTGGAAACGAGTATCAATGTATTTACTCCTTCCATGTGTAACTGGATTTTTGGCCAAATTAATTACAAAAATATTATCAACAAATATTTTTGTGGGAACTTCAACTGGAACATATATCTCACTTAACAAATTGCAAAACCAAATAGTTTGATAGACACTTAAAGCTGCAACTATATACTTTGCTTCATAAGTTGAAAGTGCAACAATTGATTATTTTTTAGATGACTATGAACAAGCAGTATTTCCAAACTTCATTTTCAGCAAAAATCACATCTCTACTCACAATTATCTTCTTCATTATAGGATTGAATAACTTATATCCTCCTTTTCTATAGTCAAGAAAAATTGTCTTCACTCCTCAATCATCTAATTTTGTCCTTATTTTTACTGGAATGTGAGTATAAGTAATAAAACAAAACACTTTAAGATGCCTTACACTAGGCTTAAAATCAATCCATACTTCTTTAGGAGTGACATTCTAAATACTTGTTGTTGGAGATCTATTCAACAAATAAACAACACATAAAACAGTTTTTACCTAAAATGGATTAAGAACTTCCTTGGCTTTTAACAAGCTTCTCACTATATTTATGATTGATTTGTTTTTTCTTTTAGTAGCTCAATTATGCTATGAGGTATAGGGAATTGTAATTTCATACTTTATTTCCTATACTTCACAATACTTTTTGAACTCATTAGAAATATACTCACCACTTCCATTAGTTCTCAGAATTTTAACACGGTATCCACTTTATTTTTTAATATAGGTCTTAAACTTTTTAAAATAATTAAATACCTCAGACTTTCTTTGCATACAATAGACCCACGTCTTCCTTGTGAAATCATCAATAAAGGTAAGAGAATACCTATTGTTACCATGTGATGACACAGTCATCGGGCCACAAACATCAGAATGAATAAGTTGGAATGAATGTCTTGCATGCAAAGTCCTTATCACAAAGGGTTGTCTGTTCTGTTTGACAAGAATACATGTTTTACAAATTTAATTAGGATGATGTATCCTAGGCAGGCTTATCACCATGTTTCCTTATTCAAACAACTTTAAATTGTAAAAATTCAAATGACCAAAATGAAAATGCCACAACTAGGACTTATCTTTGATAATAATACTAAAACAAGTATAAATATCAGTGGTAATATCAACTTGAAATATTCGATTCTTTGTTAAAGGGGCCTTAAGAATGAGTGTACCTCTCCTATCAAGAATTGAGAGACAATTATCACGTAACTGCATGTTATACCTCTTTTCAAGTAATTGGCTCAAACTGAGAAGGTTACTCTTTATGTCTAGTACATAAAATACATATGAGATGTAATTATGATCTTCATTTTTCAACTTGATGAGAATTTGCCCTTTTCCCATTACTAGAATATTACTATCATCAGCAAAATTGACTGTGGAGCGAATTAACTCATCAAGATCAACAAAGAGCTCCTTTTGCCCACACATATGGTTGGTACACCTGATGTCAAAGAACCAAGTATTATAGTTTAGTTTTTTAACAGTTGTAGTAACCATTATAAGTATTTCATTTCCACCATCTGAATCTCCCTCTTGTGCACAATAAGCTGTCTGATTCTACTCTTAAAACCTGCACTGATTAGCATAATGACCATACTTATGACAAGAGTAACACTCAACGTGAGACTTGTCATGCCTTCCTCTACCACGACCTCGTCCTCAACCTTGATACATCTGGTTTGATCTCCTTTGGTCATTGTGTTGATTGTCACCATCTTCAGAGTTATTACAGTAACCTCCTCGACTTTTATTATTGTAGTGATTATTACCAGGTCCTCGTCCTCTTTTACGAGAAGAACCTTGCCTCTGCTTTGATTGATTACGCTAATTGCTTTTGATAAGAGCCTGACTTTGAAGTACTTGCTTTACTAGCTTCTTAGTGCGCTTCTCATTCATGCATTGTTCATGAGTTTGCAACGTGCCTGTTAGTACATCAATAGACATTTGGGACAAATCATGTGTTTCTTCTATAACAACCATGATGTGATCATACTGTGATGTGAGTGTTTGTAAGATTTTTTCAACTTTCACTTGATCATTCAGTTATTTTCTATAAATTCTCATTTGATTTGTTAGGGCAAGTACTCTACTTATATAAATTGAAACTAATTCTGAAGTTTCCATCTGCAAAAACTCAAACTGAGGGCATAAAATTTGCAATTTCACCTTTTTAACTTTGTTTGCATCTTAAAATGACGTCGTCAAGATATCCTATACTTGTTTTGACGAGGTTGCTTCTACAATTTTCTCAAAAATTTCATCATTCACCCCATTATGGATGAAATAGAACACCTTTTTATCTTTCTTTTGTAACTCTCGATGAATGCTTTTTTGTACTTTTGTAATATCTGCTGTGAGTTCTATAATTTCATACACCACAATACTCAATAATTCATTATAATCAAATAAAATTTTTATTTGTATATTCTATCTATTATAATTTTTTTCATTTAGAATGAGAACTGAAAGAAGGATTGTGCTATTTATATTAAAATTTATAATTTTTTTCTAATTTGACTCCAAACTTTTATTATTTTTAATTTAACTTTCAAACTTTTATTATTTTTAATCTGAATCCCGAGTTTTTATTATTTGCAATCTGACCCTTAACTGCAATTCTTTGTACTTTTATCTTCTGGATCACCCCCAAGCAGTCTCCGGGAAGCTTCCGAACAACAAGAGGCGGAGAGGCAGAGATCTGGCCTCCTAAATAATCACCGACGCAACTGAATTTGCCGTTTTACCGGCTCTGCAGGCGGAAGGAGTTCGAGGATCAACAACAGCAGGGGCAACAACAGCAGCGGCAGCAGCAACAGCGGCAGCATCAACGGATCAGATTCGGCGCGTCAGATGTAATACGAGCACGTAGATCAATCACGCACAGTGGGAGGAGTCTCAGAATAATTTCAACAGGGCGCGTTCCGTCTGGGAATAGGTCCACGGAGGTCAATTACCATAATCACCCCTATAGCTTAAACACGCGCGCAGCGTTTAGGATCGAACTCTGATATTACTGTTAAAAAAGTAGGTCTGATATTACTGTTAAAATTATAATTATAATAATATTAATAAAAAAATATTATAATTTTATTAATATAATAAAATAAATATATAATAATTAAAAGATAATTTAATAATAATTAAAAAATATTTATATTAATAATTTTAAAAATATATAAATAATATAAATTATATATTTTTATATAAAAATAAATATTTAAATTTATTTAAATAATTAAATTATAAATTAAATTTAATTTAAATTTTTATTATAATAAATTTTTAATTTAAATTAATTTTTAATCGAAATGATCGTTGACACAGGAGACCACTGTATGTTTGTGTGCTTGTTTTTTTTTATAAGTTAAGAGGGAGGCTGAAAGGCTAGAACGAGGTGTTACAGGGAAGGGAGTTAGCAATCCAAGCTCATTAGGGACCCTTTTTCGACGAAACGTAAGGCTACGAAGGCATGAGATGCAGTTCTTTAATCATTCCAGTCAGAATTGAAAGTCCGAAATCTTCTATTTTTATTTTCAAAACTGGAAAGGAGGAAGACTGCACGCCGCCCCTTTACTGGATTGGCTAACTCACAAAATCTCTTTTTTAAGATAGAGAACCTACTGAGAAAAAACCGGCCATCTCATTTAATATGAGTATGTTTGTGTGCTTGTTTTTTTTGATAAGTTAAGAGGGAGGCTGAAAGGCTAGAACGACAAGACAAAGTTACTAGGACTGGAACACAGGATCAAAAGATTCTAACCATGGTGTCCCAACCAATTGTGCTAGAAACACAGGCCTGACAGACCAATTCTAAATCCAACAACTTTACACATTTGACCACTGCGTAAATATTAGAGCACGAGGTATTCAGCCCCTCGCACACATTAAGAAGGCAATTTGTGTTGTATTTCGGTCAGCATTTGATGGTGATGATACAACATGCACCCCTCAGTATAGCTTCTCACAAATTTGCTTTCTTTATTTCCACAATTCCCTCTTCAATTCAACAGACAGGTCTATTAACAAGCAGGTGCACTAAATGCTAATGCCCATTGCACAAGCTGCAAAATTCACCATGAACTCAAACAGCATAGATCGCAGGCAGTCATTCTCCCCCTGGAGAGACAAGGCTAGATTTCCACACGCACTTACACAAACAGAACAATTCGATTCATAGGCATCAACTAGACAGTCTAGTTTCATATAATGGTATTAACAAGTTTTCATCTTTTTATCATTATTGACACGGAAATGATGCCAACACCTAAATACAACAAAATACAAGTTCTGTAGCTTGAGGAAAATAGTGAACTAGGAAACAACTAGAGCGTATAATTTGAAGGCGCTTAGCTCTTCAGGTATAAACAACAGAAACAACACGAGGGACCTTTCCATCGTCAAAAGGCAAGCTAACATACTCTCCGGCAAACTCCTCGGCAATCTCCGAAGCCAGCTCCCCGTTTACGGCCTTGCAGAACATATACAAAATCGTAGACGAAGCAATATTGTACAGAAACAATAACGTAAGGATAATCGAAGATTCCACAATTTGTGCCACAAATCCCCAATTTTTCCATTCAACATTGGTGCTGCCAAGCTCCACAAAAGTTGAGCCAGCAAACAAGGTAAACCCAGCAAGGACCCCGAAGAATAATACTGAAGACAAAGCCACCTTTCTCACACCATTTACCAAGGAACTGCTTCGCTTCAAGGGCTCAAGCCCCCAGCTTTTCTCCACAACCACAACCACCCCCAGCAGAGTCCAATTCAGCTGCAAATATATCAAAACCAATACCAAAACAGTCAACGCTATCCCAATAAGATAAGGCGAAGATTGCTCAGCTCGAACACCCACAAGCTCAATTCCTTTAATCACGAGAAACAACAACGACCCAGAAACGAGAAGTATCCCAAGAATAATAATTTGAGCGAAAACGACAGTGACCAAAAGGGGTAAGAAAGAAGTGAAGGCCGATCCGATTGCCGAAACGAGCTTCACGGGTCTACCGTAGAATCCGTGGAAAACGCTGTAGGTAGTGGAGCCAACGGCGAGGAGGGAGAGAGCCGAGGTGAAGATTGTGAAGAGAAGAGGGAGAACAAGTGATTGCGCAGTGATCAACGGACCTGATGGTGATGGGCCTTGATGGACGATCAGATTGGTGGTGCGAGAGAGGAGGACTTTGGCGTTTTGTGCGGCGGATTGGTTTACAAGGTTTTGAAGAGTTGGGTAGACAGTGACGGAGAAGGAGAGAGGGAGGAGGAAGAGGACTGAGAGTGCCAGGAAATGGCGGGAGTGGGCTTTGATGATTCTTTTTGATTCTGTCAGCAACGTGCATAGGTTTAGTCGAAGCGGCGGCGATGGGGCGGTTGCCATGGCGGCGCGTTGGGGTTGGCGGGGGTGGAGATAGTCAACAGATTGCAGAGGCTGCACGGCGAAAACAGGCTGAAAGAGAGCAGATTGATTGATACTGACGTTGGAAGGAGACGCCAAAGATAAGAGGAATCTCTCGGGGAGAGTTGTCAACCAAGACAAGAATTTGGGTGAGATACTGACCAGAGTTCCAAGTTTCGAAGAGAGTTCTCATTGCTGGCCTTGGTCAGAAAAATGGGCTTTTATGGGCCTTTACCGTTTTAATGGACTGGTTCTGCTTCCAACTTCGATTTCCTTTTCTCTCTCTCTCTTTGTTTTATTTCCCAATTTACAAGAGCTACGATCATCATTAATTAGTTTAAGGTTTTGATAATTATCAAAATCCATGTTGACATTTGACTTTAACGACTTAGTGGTGTGTATTACTAATGTAATATTTGGATCACAAAACGAAATATTCTATGTGTTTTACCTATAATCAGGAAGATTTGGCTTACCTTAATTAGTAATTACGGGCAAATCTAGAAAGCCTTTCATCGTTTATACAAGCTTTTAGGGGTCCACCCGTCACCTACAATAACTCTTTTTGGAAATTAAAAAATAATTGTAATACATGTATTTTAATCATATACACTTACCTTCATTTCTCTTTTTAAAATTAAATATTATTATTTTCACTTGACTTTTGGAATCAAAATTACTCTTAAAAATGCATAAACTTGTGAAATAATTTATTATTAAATTAAGACGTTATTAATAGCTCGAGAGGGGTCAGTGCCAAGGAGCCATGGTACGTACACTATACAAGTATAAATGTTTCAGATAGCTACGAGCTCCCAAACACGGAGGCAAACACCGGCTGCGCCCGTTTTGTCGCAATTCGTGGAATTCTCAGTCCCACCAGCGCGTCCATTCCGTGACGACCCCGGGTATTTATGTGTTCATTTGAATCGTTTCCAACGTTGCCATACCTGAATTTTGTGGTTATTCGTGCTTCTTTTGTTGTTCGTTTAAGAAGTCAATGTTTTGGGTTTTCGATATACAGCTAGAGACTGTTAAGTAAGATCTGTGAGGAATATTGATCCCAATGGATATCTCCCGGGGAGCTTCTCCTGGTTTGGATGAGATCACAAAGGAGGGATCTGGGGAGACCCATTTGCGGAATTTTGAGATGGAATCATCTGGTAATGGCAGTGAGGTTAATCGCCAGTTTCAGTCAATGAACGCACTGGATATCTTGAGAGAAACCATAAGGATTCTGCGGTATAACTGCACCTTCTTTATGTTGATTACAGCTCTGCTCATTTGTCCAGTGACTGCTATTTTTTGGTCTAATGTATTAGTTGATCTGAGTATCGTTAAGAGACTGACTACTAGGCTAATGTTAGTTGCAAAGTCCAGTGGTCTCCCATTGAAACCTGTTACCAATCAGTCGTGCCATCGGTTTGCAGAGATGGTTGTTTCATCTGTAATGTGCTTCCCTTTATTTCTCACCTTGTCTTTGTTGTCAAAAGCTGCAGTTGTTTACTCTGTGGATTGCACTTATTCAAGGAAGACTGCTTATTCATCCAAGTTTCTGGTGATAATAAGTAAAATTTGGAGAAGGGTTACTTTCACCTATGTATGGGCATGTATGGTGATTGTTGGTTGCATAACATTATTCTGTGTACTTCTTTTTGCCATCTGTAGTGTGCTTTCCATACTGGGGTTTTGGCCCGATTTGAATCTGTATTCTGCAATGATGGTGGGTCTAGTATTCTCGGTTGTTTTTGCCAATGCAATCATAATTTGCAATGTTGCCATTGTAATCTCTGTGTTGGAGGATGTTTCCGGGCCACAGGCATTGCTCAAATCCAGCATTTTGATTAGAGGACAGACACAGGTAGGCCTTTTGATATTTCTTGGATCAACTATTGGATTGGCATTTGTGGAGGGTTTGTTTCAGCACAGGGTGAAGATATTGAGTTATGGAGATGGGTCCTCCAGGATATGGGAAGGTCCGCTGTTGGTGATCATGTATTCATTTGTGGTGCTCATTGATTTGATGATGAATGCTGTTTTCTACTTCAGCTGTAGATCTTATAGTATGGAAGCCTCAGATGGTGAACACCGGTCAATTTTAGAAACAATATGTGCTTCTGGTGACTCTGTGGGAATTCAATAGCATGATGCTGTACATTGATTCTTTTGAATGAAGCTTTCACAACCAATGAAAATAGGAGCTGCTGTTAAGGAGTTTGGCTTTTGTTGCTGAGCTTCATCATCTCATCACCAACCTTGCCTGAGACCTTCAGCTACCATTTTGCTTTGAGACTTATGGATGGTGATTATTTCCAATAACTCTCAAATCTTCTACGAATTTGTCCCAATGCAAAAGAGAAAAAAAAAAACACTTTGGCTGATTTATGGACAGTAAACAAAAGGGATATGGTAAGATTCATTGTTTTAAAATGGCTGTAAAAGATCATACTTTTGGAAGTCAACTCATGGGGAATTGCAGTGTTTTTGTTTTTCTTGTTTATTCAGTGTAAATGTAAATCTACCTTTGTAAGTCTATGCATATACTGTCATAGTTCATGGATGTTATAGATTCACAGTAAGATGGCTCAATTTTGTACAACTGGGAGAAAGTGATATTACTGAATAATTGATACCTTTTCTTTTTTATCCTACTTCTTCTGCTGCTGCCATTGATGTCATATTAAAATTTCTATTTTATAAGCTAACTGCTACAAGTCCAGAAGACAATTGCATAGCTTCTCCTAAGTTGCATAGCTTTTCCTGAGTTGCATAGGTTTTGCCAAGTCCTTAGCACATGAACTCTTTATTTTTCCAATGTTATCCGATTATTGGATGGGTGACATGGTGAATTTGTTATATTCTTGTCAGGGTAAAAATTCATTTTCATGCTGGGCTTTACTGCTGCACCATGAGATTTATTACCAAGTAATATATAGATCTTCCCTTTCCTTGTCAAAAGATATAGATATTCCATCATGGAGAAAAAGAAATCAAAATATTGATGGTCTTCACTAGGACATGACTTTTCCTTTGCATAACTCTTTGGATCCTCTTTATCCTCAAGAATTTCCATGTTGTCTTGCATGTCACCAAAATTTTCTGCTACCTGGAACTCATGTGATAAAGCTCAATAGGTCCCATCTCCTCTCAAATGTTATTTCCTTTGGCAAAGTTTGGGATTAGATCTCATTTGGTATTGTCTTAACTGGTCTATTGAGAATGAATTTGCAGAAGGGCAGCTCTCTAAGTTTTCATTTCTCTGTTGATTCTGTATCTCTGAAAACTTTAGGTTCAATGAAGTCTGCTTGAACTTCTCTATCCTTTAATCTTATGTTCTTTGTATGATCCATGACTGTGCCAACTTTGACATCTGGTCCTTTGTATTGATTGACAATTCTTGCTTTTAACGTCAACAGAGTTCCTGAAAATTAGTGATATAAAAGTAAGGAGTTGATTACACTGCACATATAAACCAAGGATACAATATGGACAAAGGCCGCTAGAGATGTAATTCAGAGGTACCGTTTGTGGCTATACCTTCCACGTGATCATGTTCTTTGGTTAATCCCTTTACTTACCTTATTGTGTTATGGGGGTTCTTCTGGGTTTCGTTGACAGCTAGAGGGCTGTAGAGTACCCTTGAAGAGCTTCTCTGTTTCTCTCTATTCTCAGGTGCTGCATCATGTTTTGATATTTGATATTTGACCACCACGCCCTCAAAAAAGAGTCCAACAGGGTTGCTCTATTTCCAGGATGACCAGGGTTGCTTGATTGCTGAAATTCTATTTTCATTACATTGAGATGCAAGGCAGGTGGGAAAAAGAAAAAGCTACGCAGTTATGGTAAATTGAAGAACCAACAGAATTTTTCTTTAAAGAAATTGGTGATTGTAGATGTTTTATGTGAAAGCACCATTACGGCACCACTCAAACTTGTGGTCATGATGCCCATGAAAAACGACTTCTTTTTGTTATTTAGATTTCTGAGGATAACTTTCTGGTTGATTGGATGCAGGTTTGTGCGGGTTGGACAACTTTGAACTGAGACATAGGACGATCATTTCACATTTCAGAATCTGGTTCAAACTGCTAACATAACATAAATGAGAAGTTGACCGTTTGATACTCATATTGACAAACAGGAAGACTAGTAGAGCCAGTTATTTAGTAATGAATGGAATCAATCAACTTGAACTCGTTGAAGTAACTGAAATAATAACAGCGGCTTGCTGAATGCGCCAGCATAAGTGAGTAGTAACGAAGTTGACGGGCTTCCAGGGATTAACAGCATATATGTTATGGTGGCTTTACTCTTTTGGGGTCTATAATTATGTAGTGAGCAAGGTTTATCTAAGAATTCCCATTTCCTCATCTTCCGGGAAAACAAATACAACAAACGGAGTCTTGATGAGGTTTCAAATATTGCACTCAGATTTTGTGGCCCAACCTGTAAGACCCCTCGACTCTGGATGGGGCAGGCCCCCGTCCAAGTGGGTATGTACACAGGGAGCGAACAACGAAACAACCAGAAGCACAACAACAAATACTAAAGCTGTTAAGCAGTCTTTTCAAGATCATCCGGTCATTTTTGGGCAGTAAATAGCGTAGCCCTCTTGGTTCCGCCTGGAACAGAAAGGCACAGACACCCAAAAAGCCTATTCCCTCAAGTCACCTCACTTGATGTAACATGGCACATGAGATTAGTCTCATTTCCAGTCCAATGGTAAGAGGTTTGGGGCAACTGTTTTTCACTGTTGTTCAAGCTAATCGGAAAAGTAAAAAAATGATGGGATTTTAATGACAAACCTTCCCAATCAAACTTCTATATTGAGGACTAAAAATGAATTTATACGTCCCACCAGTAACTGACAGCATCAATGCATTATCATCTATGGGGAGGCTTGCAGGAGTGAGGTAAAAAAATTGCACTGTGGGTCGGGTTGGATTGGATTGACGGGACCAGAGAGGAATCTAACAACACTAAAAATAAATAGGGGGGGAGGGAAAATGGTCCTCGTTTGACAGGTTGTTTTCATTCTGGGTTACGTCTTGTGTCAGGTAAATAGCCATGCTGCAGCAGCAGCAGTAGGAGCAGCACAGGGTCGTATCACCGACAAAAGGGAATCAAAAGCAACTATTGCCTGTTACTACTGACCACACACCAGTGAGTTATTGTTATTGAACTCTTACTCTGTTGATATTTGTGTACTAGCCAAAAGGTGAGTTGATTTTTTTTTTTTAAATAATATATTATAAAAATATTATTTATTTTATTTTTAAATTTAAATTAAAAATTATTCATTATTATTTTTATTTAATCTTTTAATAAAAATACTATTAAATTTATCCAACCTTAATATTAATAAATCTAAAACCATATAATCTACGTCTAAATATTAAAATTTATTTTTGTTTAAATAAATGTCAAAATAAAAATTAATAAAAATATATTAAATTAACATTTAAATAAATAAATTGATGTCGTGTTTCGTGGTTAATTTGGTGAAATATACGTAGATTAATTTGGTCATAAGCTTGCAGTCAGGGTGAGTCCGCTGGAAGCCGAAACGAAAATCACCGGTAAGAATGAGCTTTTGTTGAGTGGTATAGTCTTCCTCTTATTATTTGGGAATTTTGAGTACAACAGTCTCAAACCGGAGTTGTCAGAAAATGTCTGGCGTTTGAAATCATTGAAAAGTTATTTGAACATTTGCTTCAACCCTTCACAAATGTCAAAACGACACTGAAATATCTGCATCTCTCGCCAAAACTAATTGGAACAATTAAATTATTTTTAAGCTCAGGATTTAAACTCGATATATTCCTCTTTGTGAAATTTAAGTAATGTTTTCTAACCTTACTTATTTAATTTTTATTTAAATGTTAATTTTTAAACTAGGATAAATTTATGTTAATTTTAACAATTCGTAAATAAAATAATCTATACTCTTTAATCTTTTTTAAGAGTACGCAAAAGAAACAAAACGTATCCCAACTGTACTCCATATAAAAATTTCATTGCAAAGATAGTTATATATAAAATTTTATTATAAAAATATAAAAAATAGGTATAAATGTAAACACAAGTTTATATCATTTTAATATAATTATTAATTATTATAAATAAAATAAATATTTACTACAACTAATAATTTTAATTATTTATTTATAAATTTATATTTAAAATTTTTTTTTTTATCTCTGAATATTTTTGTATAAAAAAAATCTTGATAGATACAGATTTTATAAACAAAAGTGATGATAAAAATATTTGATATTATATGAATAATATTTTATATAGTCGAAAAATTTTATAATAATAAAAAAAATTATGTCAAAATTTTTTATTTTATATAAAATAATATCTGTATAATAATATAACGTTTTGTAATCATGTAAGTTTACGAAATTGTATGATCATTTAGTCGGATCCTTCCGTTTGTGATGCCTAAACCCATGTTTATACTCTCAGCCTGCCTGTCCCTTCTCACAGGCCGCGCAGGGTACTTCTTTCAAGGCATACAGGATTTAGAAAAGACAAAATAAAAATGAAAATAAACAAGAAGATGAAGAAGAAAGAAAAAGAGATGATCAATAGGTGGTGACAGCGAGAAGGCAGAGACCAGAGACAAGGGGGGGAATTCGAGAGTCAGAATTTACTTCAATTCCCCTCTTTTCTTGGCTTTTGTTCTGTAATGCCTCTCTCTCTCTCTCTCTCTCTCTCTCTCTCTCTCTCACAGACTACATATTCTCTTATTTTGGGCTGGCACTGTCTGTGACCTAGCTGGTTTCTGCTATCCGTTGCCCTGCCAATTTTCATTTCCGGGTCCCAAAAACTGTCAACCCTTTTTTTTTTAATGCTGGAATGGTTAATAATTAAACTATTAAAAAAAAAAACCCGAATCCTGAACATCACCAAAAATAAAAAAATAAAAAAAAAAAATCAAAACACCATAAACTTATGTTTGTGGAAATTAGAAGATAATAGGGTGGGGAGAGATCGAACCCTTGTCAACTCCGAAAAGGCTTAGCCCCACCAACTCGACTAAGCTGAGGTGAAACATACATTCAATTTTTTTTACTTCTCTCTGTGCTGTTCTTTTCACTTCTGTTTAGAAAAAGTACTCTGCCCATTCTTTTATACTAAATTGCAGACGCACGAATGGAAAATATATGTGTCCAAATTAACTTCATGGACCGATTGATAATATCAATTACTAGGCTCTAATGGCACTATCCAAAAAGACCAATGTTTCAGACCCCCCATTGGATCTGGCTACTGGCTATCTGCCAACCCCATCTTTTCTTCTGAATCTGGATTTATTTTCCACAACTTTATTTAATTTAAGCATCTTTTTCAACTATATAAAATTCACTTAAATGAACAAAATTCCATCGCATTAAAATCATAATGACAAGTCATTTTTCTTAACACACCAGACTAGGCACCATAGGCCGTGTGATGGCTGCATGGAGATTGGAAGAAAAATTAGCAGTAAAACATGAGCTTTCTCACATTCTCACTGAGCTTTGGTAGAGGTGCCACCTTTGGTGGGGCGGCCCTGGAAACTGTGGAACCATTCCTTGTGGAAGCCGTGGACTCAGACCGCTCAAGGTAAAGCCGGCCCCTATATGCAGCCAGATGGGCATAGTAAGCAGGGGGCACCAAAGAAACTGGCTTGGTGCACCTAACAAACGTGTAGCAGAGATTGTAAACCAGCTTCTGTAGTTCATCGGAAGTGAAATGGTTCTCATCCCATAAGACGTGGTAATGGGTTGGCTTGCTTGTCCCTTTCACGCCCCAGTGGCTGCAAAGATAGAAATCAAATTCCCTGGGATGTGTGATCACGGTGTCCACAACTGTCCCCGGTGCTATATTCTCGTCCAAAAGCTGGTTCTGAGTAACAGATGGATCAATTTTGTAGGGAAACAATCTTGTGTGATGCCTCTTCTGAACAACTGTAAAAGTAATAGGAGGCCTATAGCCAGGGAATTTAGAACAAGCTTCTCTAATTGCATGCAGCTCCTCTTTAAGGACCTTGTAAAATTGGGTTTCACTTACTCCATCTCTAAAGAAGATTATTCTCTTGGGAAGTTCTTTTACTTCCTGATAAAAGTCGTCTAGTAATTCTTTAGCCATTGCACAAAGGTCCTGGATAATTTCTTGTCGGTGTGTTTGGGACCTCATTCTTGAAACATACTTGTTTGGTGCAGGCCAGTTCATACTACCAACCACAGCAGCAATGGATGGACTGAAATCATCAAGTGGGTGTGGATGAGTCACATCAGCTCCCATAAAGATCACAGGTTCATCGCAAGAAAGGAGGCGTGGAATATGAGAAGGCAATGAATTGTACAAAGCAACCGTGCAACCACCAACTTTGGCATTGATCTTGAGAGACAAATTAGCCAGGAATTGTGAGCTCAACTTGCCAAGATTTGGGTACAAGCAGCACTGGGTTACAACACCGACGCTTGTTTCTGCTATTCGCTTCAAATCTGCATACCCCTTGTGTTTCTTCTCCATTATGCACAGAAGCAGCTGGAGATTACACGAGGCAGCTCTGTGCATTTTCTTTAGTTTTGATTCCAGGAGGGAAACATTATTCAGAACTTGAGTTGGCTCATATTGAGGACCAACCATAGTACTTTTGCTAAGAAAGATGCCTAATTGTTCACACCTTTGAGATAGCTGGTTTATGAATTTTGGAATGTAGGATTTCTGATCTGAGGTGCCTCCAAAACTTATCAGAGCCCATCTTTCTATTCTAGTTCCCTCAAAGACATGGCTGTCCAAAAGGTTCCACTGACGGTCATGACGAGAAGGAACAAGATCTCTTTTATGGCCACCATCACCAAGTCTGAGTTTTGGTGGTTGAAGAATTCTCCCGTTAACTCGTGTCATTTCTCTTGAGACATGGAGTTTGAATTCTCCATTCTGGTTGCCACTGCCAACGAAAAGGTTTAAACTATTAGACACAATCAGACGAAGAACTGTGATAGATCAAAAATCAGTGAACATAAAAGTTCCAATTAATGGTTCGAGAGAATTCAGGAAAATGTTGCCTTCACTAGAGTATCTTTTCAAGGATGTTTTGGATCACCTCGTTGGGCCAACAGATCCTTGCATGACTCCGTCTATAATGGCTTTCCTTCCTCTTGGTCTTTGGCAGCCCATCTTAAGTATCCTCACAGTCTGTTCATCTGAGAGCTTCCCAAGAAATTTCTGACCTTCACAAATCATACAAAGCTCCATTGGAAGATAACATGGTTTGCTCCTACTAATCTGCAAGCATGGCAAGTTCCTGAATTGTATGTCGTAATTATAATGATCCTTGAAGTAACTCACCAACCCTAGTTTCTTTCCATCCCTGTCCGCAAACCAAAGATTTTGTGCAGCATCTTCAGTTAGACCATAAACCCGGTATCTCTGCACAGTTTCTCTGTGGCAAACAAAGACCCTGATGTTCCTTAAGGCCTTCTCTACTTCTTTTCTTTCTTCTCCACTCAAGGCCCTCGTTTTCCTTTGGGGAAGATCCCTAAGAAACTCGAGACGCTTTTGCAGGTAGGGAATTACTCCTATACTTTCATGGAAGGCAGTCACAGAAAAATCCACATTAAGAGCCAGTCCTTGTTGGGTTGGTCTAAGACTTTGAAAAAACCCTCTCAATCCAACAGCTCCTCCTCCGATGTCTTCACTTCCTCCCATCGAACTCGAATAGAACGATCTCCCCACCGGTATGCAATTCTCCATTGAGCTCTCTCTAAGAGCAACATCCAAAGCATGCTGATAATCTTGAGGAAGAGGGACCCAATTATCACCTTCCTTGCTCAGGTAGCAATTCATCTCCTTTCCATCAAGCTTAGACACAAGCTTGATATTCACTCTAAATAACTTGAGCTGTTGATGCTTCTGTTGTAAGCCACGAGAATCTCCATACAGCAAGGAAGTCTTGGTAGTCGGGATTGGAAGGCTAATGTAAAATTCAAGCCTATCATTTTGGAATTCCACTGGGCTGTAGAGATTCTTTCGGCCATCATATGCTGGCAGCGCACCTGAAAGTGCAGCGGAATTGTCCTTCACTAGTTTTTGTTTGATCATTCTTGCAATTTCCTTGGAAGGACTTGGAGAAATTTCCACATTGTAATGGAAAATTCTCTGCGAGGAATCGAATTGGACAAGAAAATGATTGGCAAGTAGAGTAATAACTGACCCTTCAACACCTCCTGAATCTGGTCTCCTTGCAACCACCAGTGCTTGAGCTTGTTTGGTGGAACCCGTGATTCTCCTTCCATCATTTTCTTTAAAGGGTCCTTGCAGTTTCTGTGGAGCTGTTTACAAACGGTGAGCAGAATAGGTCAGCCATAATATAATGAGATTAGACTCCAATACTTACATACAGATTGGTCTTAAAGATACTTTGTGATGCTTCATGACCCGAAACAGAACCATGAAAGTCGCAATATTTGCGTACAAGTCACAATATCTCGGCTTTATGCATTGTAATCGACAGAAAAAATGCCAATTTCGCCATCAGATTTACATCATTTGTAGCAAATGAATCTAAGCTGCAAAATCCCTTATTGGGAGATCATTATAATTGGAGAATAAACTAAAACGAATAAAAGCAAAGCCAAAGACGGCAACTATCTGTTCTCAGCTTTCTCTGTTTCATGGGAAAACGTAACATTTTCTTTCCTTCTTTCAAGAATCTTGAGACAGAAAAAAAAAAACCAGATGCAAAAGCTATCTGTGAGAACCTTTTTGCCAAAGAATATCTGAATGTATCATCTTGAAAAGACAGAAGAAAGAAGCAAAGAGAACAAAGCGGAGAAGCTGGTTTGTTTACCTGGTGAAGTATTAGAAACCGGGCCATGGCTATAAGGAGAGGCAGAAAGAGGAGTATTTAGAATACAGATTGGCTTTTGGAGATGGGTTTTCGACCTGAGACTGTGGTTTTGAGGAAAAGGTGGAGATAGAGGTGTTGTAAGAGGTGGAGGAAGAAGAGCTGGGTAGAGACTTTGGCATTGGTTCTGGCTAAAGAACCCCAAATTGTTTGAGTATCGTAAGAACTCATGCTGATGCTGATACTGATGCTTGTGGGTGTTGGTTTTGCTTCTAAAAGTTCCAGTCTTGGTGTTGCATTTCTTGTTCGCATTGGATTCTTCAGTCTCTTCCATGACTACTGTTAGAGAAAAAGAAACAAGGATGGGAGAGGAGTAAGGGTTGTGCTCATGTGACAGACAGAGATAGAGAAGAAATGACTTCTATTTTGGGATATCAAATGGGAAGTTATATCAGAAGCAACTGTAGTTAATGCAGAGAGAGAGAGAGAGAGAGAGAAAGAGTTTAATATGAAGTTCCTGAGGCAGAGGTTCTTTGTTCTTTGTGTCTTTAGTTTCTGAAGGAAGGCTTTGATGTTGGTGAAATTCAAAGGGAGTGTCTCTGTCTTAGGCTATAAAGAAAGCTACAGAAGCTTTATTCATGAATTGGTAAGGGTCTATTCGGAGCTACTGCATTTCTGTTTGAAAGTGCTTTTAACTATACTGAAGATAGACACAAATTTCATAAATTTATTTATATTAAAAAAAATATAAATCATGCAAAGTATTTTATATTATATAAACAATAATTTATTTTACAGAAAGAGAATTGGTATTAATATCTATTATATCACTGTAAAATATTATTATATAATATAAAATATTTAACATTTAATATAAAATTTTGCTGTATAGATGAATCTATGAGATTTCCCTGTTGCAAGATCGTAGCTGCTCCTTCAACCTCTTTTCCCCTAAAAAGCAAGAACTTTATTTATTCCCAATTAAAATCTCAATTTCGTGATTTATTTCATAAACAATGTCACTAGAATCCAACAAATAAATTTCGTTAATGGACAAAAATGGCATGCCAAAGCGAAAAGAGATTACTGGCACGCCAACGTGGAAATAATGACCATGTATCATGGATGCTTCCAAAAAATAATAAAAATAAAAAAGAATTAATTATCAAAGTTGAAAAATCCATGAATTCCATAATAATTAATACACAAAACACCTTTCTTCTAAAATTTGTAAAAGGTACAAATCGAATCCCAAATAATTATATCCCTAAATCTCCTAAAACAATATCATTTTTTTTTTTGATATTACAATGACTACTGTCAAACAATAAAAGGCCATTCTTTGGCGAATCTTATTTGAAGTCAAATGAGGTGGAAAAGGCACGAATTTCAGAACTAATGAAAAAAACATGGCCTACAGCAATTCAAGTTTCATGTCCTTATTGGTCAATTTCATTTTACATTTTTTGTCCTTTTGTTTCCTGCAGAGGACTTTTAGCATCATCTTGTTCATCATCCTCCACGTCACAGTCCACTAAATACAAAAATCAGTCAAGCTAGAGTATATACCATAGGCATGCCGAGTCAATGTAGAGCGAAACAGGATGGCAAACGGCGGGAGAGAGACATGACAATGGCGTATACCCAACAGTTAATGCAATAACAAAACAGTTTTGATTTTTCCGATGTATTAAAATAAAAATAATAAAAAAAAAACATTGCAATAGGATGCCTAAATTTTTTTAACGGCCCCCAGAGAAAAAAAAAAAAAAAACTCAATGGGTATATAATTCATTGCCCTTACGACCTCTTCATGAAACCCATTAATCGTGTGAGTACTAATTGCTTTACATATTTATCTTCACACCTAAAACACAATTGATGCTCAACGCAATTACCATACAATATCAAATTATTTTTTTGTTGTGAAAAGTAGAGTTGATATCATATAGAGATTGGATAAGTCTGACCACACACGAGCTTACCACCAAGCTCCCACGCTTATTCTTCGGACTCGTAGTAATACTCGTTTATAGCCAATAAAGAGTAGTTATTTATGAAAAAAAGAAATACAAAATTTCTCTTAAATTTTTGAAAAAGGCTATTGATTAACAAATTATTTTTTTTTTTTTTGTGTAAATCATAAATAAATATATATATATATATATAAAAATCGCTGAGTGTGAAAAAATTTAATTTATTGTGGATTATCTATTTCTAGTGTAAATCACATGTTTTGGAATAGATCAAAGAAATAGACTCGTTATAATGCGAGAAGGGTGGCTTGCGGAACCTCACCCGAAAGATCAGAAGATAAAGATAGTCCTATGTCAGCAACCATAAAATTGATATTTCATCTGGCATGACAAGGGCTTTGTCTATACCTAATTATCTTGAACAAGAACTTGCAGAATGGCCTGTTTAATATGATGCATATGTCCATTCTTTGGCATTAGTATAAAAGCAAATGCAGGATTAGGAATGGGAAGCTTCTATTCCCTTCCTAGGCTTTTTATTTATTTTTATTTCCTTTATTTTAGCCTTGGTTATGGAGGAACTCTACGATCAATTCCTCTATAACAGAAACAAGAGAGCTCATTTCATGACATAAAAAGAATAGAGATCATCAAAGCCATCCCTAGTTGAACAGAATTATTCACAAGCGACATTTTTTTTATTATTTTTAATTAGCTATGTAATAGATATAAATAAATTATCTTCACACAAAGCATGGGCAGCCCTAGCCCCACCTTTGGCCCTCCTTTTGCCTAAACTTTTGTTAACATGATTAATGGTGGTGGGGATGAGAATTGAGGAAGGGGTGGCCAATTCATGCACTTGGGAAGGTGGGCCACTCCATAGTATTTTAAGGATAAGCGTTCTTGGAATGTGGTGTCGGGACAATATCATTAGTGTGGAGCCTGAGGTAATTCAAGCCCTTTTGTCTAATCTTTGGACCCAGGTATCATGCTCACTAGTATCAGTCTACTTCTCCTGCTCGTAAAATCCTTAGAAGATACGTTGTCAAAAAAAAAAAAAAAAAACAGAAAAAACAATACAGAGAATGAGTCAAAGGAGTAACTATTTCCATATGAGCACAAGTTGACATATGGATGATTTAATACTCGGGCCCTCCAACTTGATCTCTGATATGAGTTACAACTTATTATTTATTTCCGTCTGTCCATAGGCAGCTTATGAATTACAAGAGCTTGAACGTTTAAATTTAAAGTCCCAAGTTCAAATTATTGAAAAAAAAAAAAAAAAAAAAAAGAGAATGTTTGGAATACTCAGGGGAATACACAGTTGTTGAGAATCTAGACATTCGATTTAGAAGTTTCATATGCAACCTTACCACTATAAAGCGTAAGATTTATGAAAATTAAGATAGTATATTCTTATTGTCTAGTCCCCATGATTTGAAAAAAGAAAAAAAGAAAAAAAAAAAAAAAACAGAAAATGTACTCCAAAAGCTCTCCAATGATTTTAATGGACAAAAGCAAACAAGCTTACCCAGCCAGTTTTGAGCAAACGGCATATTGGGGATGCTTTCTCGCTTAACCAGAGTGGCGATTGCTCAACTCCAATCATCACTTACAATAAAAGTTGTGAAATATGGCCTTTTCATCTTTGCATTTGATTTTGTTAGTTTATTATTGTTTCTCTTCGTTTTGCCGGAGAAAACCAAAAGAGATTTTGCTTTAGTTGCATTCTCTAAGAACACCATTTTCCTGTACATCAAGAAATAAAAAGTAAAAACAACAACATATGGTTTTTCAAATAATTTATTTTTCACTAGCTAGATTGAAAAGAGAAATTCAACTATAAATGATTCTTAGATTAGATCCTTAAATCCACGTTCTCATCTAATTAATTTTCCTTTTCAAGATAGCCTTTCTTCCCATTTGTCACAAGGACAATTTCAAATATCAAAATTTTCTATTTTAATTGCAATAAAATACTTATTGATTTTAGCCAAACCTTACATACAAGCACTCAGCCAAACTTCGCACACAAGAAGCGTTTAGTACAGAAGTACACTCAATTTCATAAATTAAATAGATACTATCACGTATAGGAATTTTTTCTAACCTTTATTACATTTTCAATTACAGTGTCTAAAGAAAATGTCAAAGCTCTCTTAAAAGTGTTTTATTGTTTCACTTGCCTCCCTATTTTAAGCCCTTGGCTACCCACTTTAAAAGTACTTATAGGTTGTAAGGTGTTGTAGTTAACACTCTCAATTATCTATAAATATACAAGAATTGACTGCTAAGTTGTCAAGCCAATAATGCATGGTGAATATCCCCCATCTTGGCTAATATACATGGTTTCATGACTTAGTAGCCTAGAAAAGTGCCTTACTTCTCTTATTTTATGTTGCACATGTTGGTTGCTTGGTCATCACTCTTGGCCCACTATAACCTTACTTATGTGGCACAATCTACTGACTCCTTTTTTCTGCAAATGGTTCCACGTTTGTAACATTTGTGAGGATCATAACCCATATTCTTTCTATTTTCAAAGTAACTAATGCACATACTTACTTGGTCCACACTCCAAACCATATGCCCTTGCAAACTAACCTACAAACAACCCACACAACGTCAGCCTGGATCTTAGTGCATGCCTTAGCTTGATTCTTGTCACACTTGTTAGTCAATGCTCTAGCTAACTGTTGGCCCATTATTGGCTAATGCCTTTTAGCTAATTTTTAGTAGCTATCTTTGGTTTGAGATAAACACCTTTCTCTAAAGAGTATTAGGGAATCTAACCCTTCAGAAAAAAGAAACATTGCCAACTTTGATCCATCATCATGCTTGTTTGTTGCTTACAACTCATTGCCCTTTAGTTATCAATGCCATAGTTTGCAAATCAACCTAATGCCTTACTTTCCATGGCTTACTACCATGCACATTAGTTGCCACATTCACCTTACTTCCTCATTATGCCTGACTCACACCAATCTCCATGCCTAAGTATTGGTGTAAGGTGAAACCAAATGCTTGCACTCCCATACTAAGGGATTTATGGGTATAACATCTTTCTATATAGATTTATGTACATGTTTATATATCGTAATATCTTCATAATTTGTATACTCAATTCTTTTCTAATGACCATAAATGATATAAATAAAAAAATAATGATCATAAAATGATATAAATAAAAAAAAAAGGCTCGTGGATTAATACAACGAGTTTTAGCTTTAACTTAGTGACTCTAATATAATATTATTCATATAAAATAGTTAGAAACAAAAAGTGAATGAAACATGTAAATTAGAAAATCCAACAACATATAAAAAAGAGTCTAAGTACTATACATAGAAGTTTAGACCAAAAAAAAGCCAATAAAATTAGTTGGTTAATAGTCCTAAATATGCAAACTAAAGAGAGGGAGTTATTGGAAAAGAGAAAAAACATTGCATTTGTTCCAACATAATTATTATTCATTTTATTTATAAATGATATTTATTATATAAATAATTTGTTGTGTTTAAAAAGAGTGATAATAAAAATAAAATCAAAATAAAGATCTTATGTATCATTTATCATTATAGACAATATAATTTCTTATTTATTACTTAAGTGAATGAATTAACTACCCTTATTTATCAAATAGATACAGGTTATCTTTATGCATGCCCTTTTTAATGAAGTCATACTATTATAATTGTTTATTCTATATTTGTGCTTTATCATTAGTTATGATTATGCATTGACTAATCACAAATATTCATATGATAGTTATGATAATGCAACATGATTTTTTTTTTTTTTGTAGATATGTATTTGACCTATGACAAGAAACTCATGTTTATATGACATTTTAGCAAACTAAAATTATGTAAGTCTCACAACTATATATATTTTTCTATAACTAAGAGCTTAAGTCCCATGATGAGATTTCCTATCACTTAAAAAAAAAAAAAAGAAAAATGGAAAAAAGGAAAAAGCAATCAAAAAGAAAACTTAAATTGTTTAAAGTTAAGTTTTACTTGAAGTTAAGTTTTATGGCTATAATCATTCGTACTCATAAGATTCAAATCATTCCTTACTTAACCATATCAACCTTAACATGTTTTAATAAGTTTTGTCTAAAATGTATTACATATACTTTTACACACTATTACTTAAGTTGTCTTCATACTTTTTGCTTGCTATTTTTTTAATTTTTATCACATGTTATTTCTTTGTATCATGTCTTGAGCCAATAGATATTTCCTTTTATAGTTTTAGATGCTAATGTTTTTTTTTTATTATCCATTTTTTTTTCTAATAGGAGATTCATTAGGTCATAAGCCACACATTGGGATTGCTATCCTTATTCTTATAAACTTCATACCCCCTTCTCAGGATTAAAATCCAAGATCTTGAAAATAAAAATTTAAATTCTTAATTATTAGGGTATCCTCATTATTTGTCCCACAAAAGATCATCGAACACTTAGCCATAAATAGCTATAGGTACCACCTACTTTATAACCATATCAACCTCAAAAACTTTTTTTTGGCTAAATGTTTAAACCTAAAAAAATAATAAAAAAAAAAGAGCTTGAAATGGTTAGCATTAGTAATTTAACCTAAATAGATTAATAGCTAGACAATAATCAAATTAATTGGGTGTAGGTGAATGGATGAATGTATTTGATTCCCTTTTTTATTTAAGTGTAAGCGTGTGTACTATAAAAATGCCCTCTCTTATGTTTCCATACCAAGGGATCATTCTTCATTATTTGTTTTTAAAATAACCTTTTTCTCCATTATTATATAAGTAATTACCAAAAGTTGTAAAATTAAAAGAAACCAAGCAACTAAACCTGAAAGGGCAATAACTCTAAAAGAATAAAATTTTAAAAATTTTCCATTCATTGTATGTGATTGTCTTATTATCTTAAAATAAAAAGAGAAAAAAAAATCCTATACTTTGAGAAACTTGAAGATTACTATTACTTCTCCTTTATCTTATTATTGTTGCCCTTTTGTTGCTATTTTGAGTTTTTAGTCTTTTCTTTAGATGTTATGTTCATTAATACAAATTGAATGCTCTCTTTTTCCTCTTTCTCATTGCTTTATTTTATTTTCTTTTTGTTTTTCATCTAATTGATTTATTCTTCTTGTACTTTTAAAGGATTTTGCTAAAAACTTAGCACTCTTTTTTGATTAGAGGTAACATAATGTATTTTTTAGTCTTATGACTTTCTTGAAATCTTTTTATGAGAAAGATGGTAATAAGCTTCAAAGAAAACAAGTAAGGTGTACTCTTTTAACAATCATAACACAATTTTAATGTGAAGTGAAGAAAATTTTAGACCACTAAACACATGGGTAAAGCAAAAAAAATTACCAGATTAAGTATTTGCTTAGGTAGAGAGATGCCTTAAATAATGCGCTTAGCTAGGAAAAAGATGTGATATATGGAAATTTAAGAAACATATCTAAGATTTATTGTCCATCCTACCAATAAGAATGTTGGTTTCAACTCATTAGCATGACTTGTTAGTCCCTTGAGCTTTAATTGGTAGGATTGTGCTAGAAAATGGTGACACCTTGCACTAATTCATGACATGGGCATTAAGCATGAGTTGCTAATGCCAAACAAGTAAGGTGATGACACATCCAATTGACTAAGACATGACATTTAGTGACTAATAAGTTAGCTAAGGCATTAACCAACAAGTGGGCTACAAATTGACTTAAAGCAAGCATTACATAGGCTTGGACAATATGTCAAGTTGGTACAAGCAAAGGTATTATGGGTTATTGGAAAATCAAGTTTGACTAACAAGACACGTGAAGTAGATTACTAACTAAATCTTTACTATTAAGCATGATCTCTTACAAAGGTGGGTAGGTGGCTTAACATTGAACAAGTTGTTAATGTAAACTCCTTACAAGTAAGAGGACATGCCAAGCTAGCACAAGCAAAGGCATTGTGGGTTGTTGGAAACTTAGGCTTAGTTAGCAAGATAAATGAATTAGAGTATTGATTAAGTCTTTACCATTGACCATGATTTCTTACAAAAGTGAATAGGTGGCTTAGTGTTAAATAAGTTGCTAATGGAAGCTTATAGAAAATAGAATATAAGTTATTGCTTAAGTGTGTTGGCTAAGATCATTAGGAAGCTCTCATAAGAGTGGAGAATCCTTACTATGCATATTTGGCTTGACAATTAAGTCATGCATGATTCTATATAGTAAGAGATATCAATTATCACAATTTGTAGCCTATGAATAGATGTTTATAGACAAGACTTAAGGTAGAGAATACTTGTGAGAGTCATTTAGCAAAATCCTTTGTACTTTGTGAATAAAAGAAATAAAGATTAGGAAGTTATTCCTATATTTATGAGTTGTCCCATTAATGAAATCATATGTCATTCTTGTTAATGTCTTTGGTGTGATCTTTGGTGATTAAGAGAGTTAAGACTAAGTATGAATAGTGCCCTCATAAGGTAAAATAATTAATTTAAAAATTGGTTATGTAATAACTAACATTAGAGTGCCAAGGTTCAATCGATAGTTAGTGGATTGAATCTTGACATTATGTGTGAGTATGTGGCTAATCTAAAGGATAAGTTTTTTTTTTAATGCTAATAAGACTTAAATAATTAAAATAATCAATCTTCTTGTTACATAAGCAATATGATGACATGAATTTAGATTAGATCATTAGTTTTAGTTACTTGGAATGTGATGCTACTATCTTTAAGTAAGTAATATATAGCCAACTAAGTACATATGTAGATACCTGTAGAAAATTAAAATGCCATCTAAATTCTTTTAGGGAAAACGTGCTGCCAAAGCCATTAAAAATTTCTTATAAGATATGGAGCAACACTTTATGGCTACTTGGGGGCTTAATATAGAAAGGGTCAATTTTACTAACATGTACTTTGCTAATAACATTAAGCTATGGTGGCAAATAAGGTTGGATGATGATGTAAGTGTGGAAAAATCTCGAATAGAGGTAATTCTTGAAGAATTGGAAGCATAGCAGTACAGTGCACAATTATATGAACAAGTTCAATTCCTTGATACTTGACATCCATAACATGTCTAATGAAAATAAACTATTTAATTTCCTCTTTACTTTTTAACCTTAGGCTTAAATCAAGCTATGATAGGTAAGGTGTAAAGGACTTGCCTTCTTCTATGGTTGTTGCTAATGGGTTAATTGATTTCAAAATCAATAAGTTCTCTAAATTTGATGTAGAGAAGTAGCTCAATGTCAAGGGAAAAATGCAAAAGGAGGAAAAGTAAAAGGATAAGCATAAAGATGGTAGCAAAGACAAATGTAAAGTTATCTAGTAGGAATAAGGTGAAATCAAGTCTAACTTAAGTTGTTTCATTTGTAATGGGCCCACATTGAATAAGGGAATGTCTTAAGAGGGATAAGTTAAGTATTATGGTTATTAAGGAGAATGGTAAAAGTACTATCACAAATGATAATGAAACCTTTTGTGTTAATCCTTTCTAGTTGGTAAATGTTGTGTATATTGAATGTGCCTCACAATTTGGCATGATATAAGTGAAGATTAAGCTTAGTAATTGATAGTTGATGGATATGGCTAACATTTGTGTCACCCACAACTTTTTTTTTTTAATGGATGGTGGAGATGCTTAAGCTATAAGTCACCAAAAGTAGTAGTTGAATAAAGGCAATTAAATTGATAGCCTAAGATGTGCTTAGCATGACAATCTTAGTTTTACTATTATGTTATTAGATACTTTTGATATTATTTTGAGAGTTGAATTCTTGTTTAATGCAAAAGTTATGTTCTTACTTGATTTAAATGGATTAATGGTTATGTATAAGAACTATCTTTATTTTATTGTTGGTAAGATAGCTCCCTTACTAGCATTAAAAAAAAATAATGTGATATGTCGTCTACTTTATAAGTAGAACATGACTTGGAAAAGGGTGAAGTCATATACTTAGCTCCTTAGATTAAGATCAAGGGATGAGATAATTGTTGAGATGTCTCATGGTGTCACCAAGTTGTTCGACAATTATACAAACATGATTCCTTTTAAACTACCTAAGTTTATTTCCCTTTAAGCATGTCACTGCTCATAAGATTGATTTGGTGTCAGTTTTTAAACCCTAACTTAAGCCTTTTACCATATAAGCTTGATGGAATGGGAAGAATTGTGGACTCAATTGATGAAGTTGTTGGATGCGTACTTAATTTAGCCCTTCAAAGCCCCTTATGATGCCTCAGTGTTGTTTTAAGAGAAATGTAATGGCTCCTTGCTAAGTTGTATTTATAAAATGGATATTGATAAGTTTAGATTCTAGAAGTATGACTTGTTATAACTTACATGAATTTTTGGTAATGCCTTTTAATTTGACTAATGCCTTTACTACTTTTTACAGTTTAATAAATGATATGTTTTATGACTTTCTTAATTGATTTGTAGTAATTTATCTTAATGATATTATTGCATATGGTGTATCTTTTGAAAATCACTTGACTCACTTTAAAATGGTGTTTTCTCAGTTGAGAGAAGACTAATTGTATATTTAAAAGGAAAAATGAGAGTTCACATGGTAAGAAATAATGCTTCTTAGGCATAAGATCAATCAATGGCAAGCTAGAATAAATGAGAGAAAGGTTAAGAATAATGTAAAATGGTTGGCCTATACCAAAGTGTTAAAATTAAGATATTTTCTTAACTTGTTTAATTATTATAAGAAGTTTGTACACATTTACTCTAAAAAGGAAACCTTTTTTTAATGACTAGTTTAAGAAAGATAAATTATGGAGTTGGACTATGAAGTGTTAAAAAACCTTTAACAAGTTAAAGGCAAAAGTGTCTATGAAGCTAGTCCTATGGTAGTCTAACTCTGAGTTATCCTTTTTATATCTTGACTAATGCATTAAACAAGGTTATTAGTGGTGTGTTAGTTTAAGAAGGTCATTATATTGTTTATGAAAGTCAAAAACTCAATAAAGTAGAATAACAATATTTGGCTCATGAGTTGCCTTCACATACAAGGGATCTATTTGTTGGATACCAAGTTTGTGATGCATATTGATAATGTGGCTAATACATTTTTCTAAACTCAGAAAAAACTCTTTGCAAGGAAAACTCAGTGGCAAGAGTTTTTGGTTGGAAAATATTTTGTATAAAATCACAAGTTAAAAAGAAATAATCATATTGTAAATTTTTTTAACTCATTGACATGTGCAAAAGGTTATTGTTGTCCTTACTCAAGTGCAAAGTAACTTGTTGGACAATATCAAGACAAACCCTATATAATGCAAGTTATGAAAAACTTATACAACAAATAAAAGAGGGTATGATAATGCGATATTATCTAAATGATGAATTATTATATGCCAAGGATACTCGTTTGTATGTTCTAGTCGTGTAAGGAATAAAAAATAGTTTTTGTGGGAATGTCATAATTCCCAATAGGCTGGTTATTTCAAAGTGAAAAAGATAATAGTTTTGTTATCTTGCAACAATCATTGGCCAAAGACAATATTGAGGAATATGTCCAGACATGCATTGTATGACAATAAAACAAGATTAAGTAGTGCATAGAAATGAACTTGTTGTAATTATTATCTATTCTAATAAAACTTTAGGTGTCGATTTCTATAGATTTTATTGGCAAGTTTCCAAAACTTGATGGCATGGGATTTGTAAAGGTGGTGTTTGATTAATTCTCAAAATACGTTTTGTTTATTACTACCTTTTTTGCTTGTCTAATGGAGACCACAGTTGAGTTCTTTTATAAGCAAGTGATAAAAAATTTAGGGTTGTTAAAAGATATTATGAATGATAGGGATTCTTACCTCACATGCAGATTGTAAAGGACTTTGTTCAATATAATAGGTTCAAGTAAGGTAATGGCAACTTAATTGGCCAAGACATGACATTCAAGTGTTTGTTGTTCAACATGATCTCCTACAAAGAGGGGTAGGTGGCAAAGTGTTAAACAAGTTGCTAGCATAAGCTTATAAGAGAACACGAGTTATTGTTCAAGTGTGTTGACTAAGATCATAGGGAATTGCTCCTACGAGTAAAGGATCTCCAGTATATATGATTGACTTAATAATAAGTCATATATATCTGTACATAATTAGGATGTCAATTATCATAATCTATAATTTATAAATAAATATTGGCAATCAAGATTCAAGGTAAAGAATATTTATGAGACTCTTTTAACAAAATTTATTATACTTTTTAAGTTAAAGTTATAAAGATTAAAAAGTAATTTCTATATATATATATATATATATATATATATATATATACACATAAGTTGTTTCTCTTGTAAATTGTGTGTCATTCTCATTAAAATTTTCAGTAATTTTTGTGTGCGTGAATAGATTAAGACTAATTATGACTCAATGTTATCATAAAATGAAAAATTAAGTGAAAAATTAGTCCTAAGAATGGTGATAACCAGTAATAACGATACAACCATGCAGCTAATAAGATACTTTAGGAATTTAAATATCTTCAATGTAGTCTTCTTCTATTAATTTAGATTTGAACTTAAGCACCAATTAAATTATAAAATTTTAAAAGTGTTGTTTTCTTAGCTAAAGTTTCATAGACATGATCAAGGAATGTGGAAGGCAGAAACTTTTGACCATGTGTACCTAAGAAGAGGGAAAATCATGAATTAAAGCTAAAGAAGTTCTCTATCCTCGGTCAAAGATATCTTACTTGAGACAAGTTGTAGATATAAACATGAGGATCTAGTCCAAATGCCTTTTAAGTATTTGAGTTGACTCTATTATAGTGACATACCTTGGGAAAAGCTGCGAACCAGACATTAATCATTGCTTCGACCGAAGGAAAAGGATATTAACGATGGCTCATATGTGAGAGGTTTAAAAAATTTTAGGCTCTAGGATGTTGCATCACTTGACAGACATGTACAAATTGCGAAAAGACAACACATAAAGGAAAGGCTACTACATTCCAATCTTCACTTTCCGTTGAAAAAAGGGAAAGAAAAGAAGGTTTCATTTATTCGGCTAAAGCCCGTTTGGGCACATTTAATTAATTAGCAAACTAACCATAATGATATTTACTAGAAAAAAAACATAGCTATCTTAGATGTGACATCATAGTTACATAATGGTGACAATAAATTAAGAATATTTTAATTATTTATTATATATAAATATAACTTTGCAATTAGGTAAGAGGGCCTTCGGATCCTTGAGTTGCATAATTATTCTAGCTAAAAAAAATGTTACATGGTACGGGTCAAGGTCAAACGTAAACTCATAAATTACCCTATTATAAATGTTGTTTACAATTTTTTTTTTTTATTAATGTATGATTGATGAAAATATAAATGTGTAATAATTAGTAATCATAATCATAAAAAGTGGATTCTCACCTCTTCCCATGTCAAATTTTTTTTTTTTTATATCCGTGTAATGGAGTTAAAAAAAAAAAACAACAACAACGGAAAGCACTGTGTTTTTAAGTATGAAATGGAAAATGACTGTCTTCAATTTGACCTTTCTTTAATTCCACCTTGAGGTATAGGTTAGTTTACCACTAGATGCATCCGAAATCTTGTACTAATAACAAAGTGGGCTGGGGTTTTTCCAATGATAAAAGAAAATGGAAAGACATAATTGACTAATATTTCTAATCATTGTTCTTTGAAACAGAGATAAAAGTCAATTCTATTGAAGAGGGTAAATCTAAGTCTCAATCTATTCTTTTGTCTTCAAGGAAAGGACCCATGTTGGCATGTTTCACTTTAACGTAAAGTCTTGTGCTATAAGGTACTAAGCCTATTTGTTACTATAATGCCCATCTCTCTAGTCTAGGGCCAATCTTCCTGGGAAGAGATTCCTAGACAAACCAATAGTAATTTTCGCTATGTAAATGTGGACCTAACAGGTAAAACTGTAACAAAAGAATATGAGCCCTTCAGCGGAGATAAAAGGTTCATTTATTAGACCAATGACCATAATGGTATATCAAATTCATGTAAAAACTTCTCTCTCCAATGTAATTAATTATCAGTGTGTCATATTTTTCCACTTGGATTAGATCGTAGATTTCTAGAGGGAGAAATATTGTGGCTTGTAACAAGATCTCAAAAAGAAAGTGAATCCGATAGGACATTAAACTGTTTTGTTATTGTCAAACTGCATATTGGTTCAATCATGTTGCGGAGGGAGGGACGAGGTAAGGAGGCGGTGGTAATGCTAAGCCATAACAGTGAAAATGTTTTCTTTAGGCAACCATAGGGGGATTTGTTTATACTAAATGTAGGTGCATTTTCACAGTTTATTCTTCCAATTAAATTTCCATTTTCCTGTTAAAAAATGTTTGCTACAATGCAGCTCAAATATGATATGTCTTCTCATATATGTTAGATTTTAATATATAATTTTTTTTTCTTTTTGATTATATTAGTTTATTGACCTTGTATCAAATTTTTTAAGAGAGATTTTGAGTTCAAATTAGGTATGACTACGGTTTCTTGACAATACGAATTTTGATTCCATTGGGCTTTTACAAGAGTAGTGTAAATTGGGATTTAATTCCAAATTCCTTAAGATGAAATTAAAAGAAAGAAAAAGGCACCCACAATTATAACTTAAATCATTTATTCTTCTTTGCACTACTCAGACTGATAACAAAAGAGGCTCTCCTAAATTGTGCACATGTAAAGCAGATGGGATGAACTTATATTGGACTTGTCTTGGAATTGTTTTCTGCAATCAATCCTACATTGACTGCAGAATATGTTGGGTCAGAGAACCACAATAATCCTTTTTTTTTGCTCCTTGAAGAAATACTCAGAATGCAACCTATATGAGATGTTAACTAGATGGTGTAACAGACAAGTTAGCTGTAATATGAGTAAGATTGATTAAATAATGCAACAGATGGGAGGAAGATCAACAGAATTCCAAAGAGACAATTCACCATTTTCCGTGCTCAATGAGGAGGAATTATATTCAGGCAGTTATTAGTTGCTACTAAAAAATATTAAGACCACAATTATAATTGTCATATAAATATATTTCTATAATATGTGATAATAATAAATTTTATATTGTGATTTCTAAATAATAATTTCAAACTAACATGATAGATGTTCAAAAGTAGCCATTTATCGTCATAATTTCAAATTTACACTACTATTAAACAACAATTTTAAAGTAGTATAATTAAACTATTACCTTTTATATTTTTATGCAATACTTTTAAACGAGATATATAACATTTTCTAAACACACCAACTTTAAGGTGGAGTTCTAAGGTAGCGGTAACTATTGTCTTATGTTGGAAAAGGACAGTAGTTTTGAAATTTTTTCATAATTTATGAACTAAAATTTAGTAGCAATTTAAAAAAGATACTATAGTAATTTTAAAAAGATAATATAATGATTTTAAAAAAATAGTATAACAGTTTAATACTGTTACCTTACGTTTGGAAGATGCAACGGGTTTAAATTATTTCAATAATAGTTTATACACCAAAAATTAGTAATGGTTTTAAAAGGATAATACAACTATCCAAAAGAAAATCTCTTTATCGATTACAAACCTCTAAAACCATCATTGCATTCCCTTTTCTATTGTACTTTCCCATTTTCTTTGTCAAAATCACCATCTAAATTCATCCAAATCCCTTGTCTTCTTTGCATTTCAACATCTTCTTCTTTCAAATCCCTCATCACCTTTGATGCATTTCCATATCTTCCTCTTTCAAATCCTTGATTTGTCTACTTTAACAACTATGATTTCTTTCATGCCTTGAATTCCATTAGTATAAGGTTTAATTCCTCTCTATTTCTTACCAATTACTTATTTGTATATTCTTTTACCATTTTTCTTTAAGTATGAAACAAGTTTGGATTTGGTCTTGAGAGATAATGTTGTAATTATAAGATTGTTTTATCTCTTTATATGTTCTGATTTAATCTCCTTGATTTACATTTATATTTATAATTTTAGAGTTTATTCTCTTTAATTCCTTATTTTTTTTTTCGACTAAATTTTGTTATCGTGTTAGGACAAGTCCCTTTTTTTCATATTAGGTTCATAACTTTGGTAGCTTATTGCAATTTTAAAGGGTTAAGTGGCTGCTGCAAAGGCCTTAGTTGAACTAACTGTATAAGAATTTATATTATGCTTTTGAAGAACATCAAGGTATTCTTATTTTTTCCTTTTAGTTATTGTTGTTCTTTTGTTTGTTATACCTTTATGCTACCCTCCTTTTTGGTTCGATGAAATGTCTGGGTTACTTGTTCTTTTTCTTTTAACACTTATTTTTATTATCAATAAATTTTTTGTTGTTCTGATTTTTTTGTGATATATATTACTGTTCAAAGTAATTGTATACATTAATTTTTATTGTCATTAATTTCATCTACATTTCAAAAAAAATCATAAGAATGGCCTTCAAAGTAAATTACTTTATTAAGAAAATTGAATTGAGGGGCAAGTCATATTACTAATCATAAACATTGAAAAATCATTTAAAAGAAGCATACAAATATTAAATTACGTGAACTAACATGACAAATGAGCACAAAGTTGCATACTATGTAAAGATGATCACTTAGTATCCTATCTAGTAACTCCAATGACAAAAACCAAGTTAGATATTCATTTATCAAATATTAAAACCTTCATAGGCATACCGATAGTATCATATGGTAGGGGAATCTGTTTGACGATTGCATTGAGAATTTAAATTTTACCTATTTGTTCTTATAGGAAAATGAAGAACCAGGGAAGATTATTTTTGTCCAAAATTTCAATAAATGTTGGTCCTTAATAAAAATAAGAAAAACAATAATTGATTTAGTTAAAAATATTCTTTTTTCAAATTTACAATATATCTTGTTACATAATAAAGATTGAAATTTACTTTCACTTGCACTATTTTCACTTGATAGTTTGAAACTAAAATATTCTAAGTATCTTTTATAGGAAGATACTCCTGATTAAAGTTGATGATTTTATAATTTTAGAATTTCTCCATTTAAAACTTATGAATATACTTTAACTTTAAGTGAAATGCTAAATATTAGTTAAATTATTTGTTATTATTTGTACTATTTAATTATATTTGTTACAATATTTATTATTTTATGTAATACCCATTGCGTGAACTTGTGAATTTATTGTTTAATTATATTTGCTACAATGTCTGTTATTATATTATTATACCAAATTTATTGATTATTTAATAAAAAATTGTTGTTAATTTAAATGAATATTGTTTAATATTTTAACAAGAATTGTTGCTTATTTTGTTAGAAAATCACTATTTATTATATTAAAAATTATTTTTTATTTTATTAAAAATTATTACTTATTTTACTTTATTCTACTAAAAAATTATAATTTAATACATACTAAATGTTTTAAATTTTATTAAAAACTATTACATATTTTACAATAAACTATTATCTATTTTATTTTTCTAATAACTATTACCTATTTTTTCAATAACTATTATTAAATATAATAAAATTGTTATGTTAACAAATAATAAAATATTTTTTAAAATAATATAATTATATTAAAATATTATAATAATCATTTAAAATAACTATATAAAATATATTTATATAATAAATTTATATGTGTTATTATAGATTGAGGAAATTATTTTATGAGATCTAATATAATACTCACAAATTTAATAAATTAAAAACTATTATATATGACCTTTATCACATAAACAACAATTTTGATTTGCCACTAGAACTCCTATTTCTTGTAATAGGCATCATGGATTGATGATTTCTTCTTGCACTTCTTTCTTGGCATCTTTTATTGTATCATCCTTCTTTCCCTTATTTGCCTTATTAAAATTACATGGCTACATATGTCCATTTTTGGCCATCACCATTCCTTCTCTGCATATGAGGCTTATATTTTAAAAGACTTGCTTTTTATATGAAAATAAAAAATTTTGTTATATTTATTAATAAAATAATATTTATTTTATATTTTACAAATTAAAAAGACCTACTAAAGGCCTTGTGAGTAGAAGAAAGCCCTAGACCAAGGACTGATAGAGCAGCCTTACGAGTATTTTTTATATGATTTTTCCAACACCTCAAACACTCCAAAATAACATATGATTGATCTCTTCTTCTTCCACTTTCTCCCATCTCCCTTAAGCACAGCCATCAACGTTGCTCCAACTATCAACCACATCAACTATCATCCTGAGTTTGTCCCAGGCCAGGCGCCCTCACTACTAGCCCTTCTCTTGGTCCCCACAGTCCTAGCTAGCATCATGCCCCAGCTCATGATCCTTCTGCTTCATTTAACTTCCAGTGTATTGGTGAGACTTGGGGCTTATGCCTACTTGTTTAATGTGTGCTATCTAATGTTTCTAAGCTTATGGACATATCTAAATTGAGAGGAGATAAAATTCAAATCTAACAAAATGACCGATCTGCTTGTAATTACAACTTTGTGAGATAGTCAGTTCAGCCTTCTGATCAGAAATACATGTGTTTCACTTTCAATTACGAGGAAAATTCAAGGTTAGAGGAAAAATCACTTAAACGTTAATTGGGCCGTAGTACAACTCAAACTGATGGGGACCTACCGTGGTACTTCTTTATTTGGACTGATTACTCGGGGTGGCAGAAAAATTTTTTTAGCTTTGGAAAGAGCATTGTGAAGACCAATCTTGTTATAAAGAGTTTTTGTACCATCGTAATTGCCACCATGCACGCAAAAGTTTTCGATAACCAGCATGTACCTTCAGTACTCTCAACACAAGCAAGATTTGCTTTCCCACTGGCATTACAAAACCAGTAACTTCACACAAACATAGTCGATCCAAGCGAGTAAAACAAAGATTGTTTGAGATTAACACGGATGAATTGACGGCATTTATGGTTATCTGATCACTTCTCAAGTTCCCTTATCTTTGCAGAAAGACTGTTTCCGGGACTCCGAAGTAGGTTGTAATGGAATTTTACCGTCACAGCCTTGCTGACCGTTCTAAAACACAATTAATTGTAAAGAAAACAAAAATCGACCTTACATTCTATTATATCCTACTGAACATGGTGTAATTATCCAATTCTAAGGTAGTTCTATGTCCACTGGCGCAATGTTTGCTCTAACACGATTAATGTGTTACTTCTAGCTTTAATTTTCTAGAATATGGTCACCATAGTCTGATTGTTGTGAAGAAAAGTGGAAAAGATGTACAGAGTTTCTGTGGGTTTACTTTGACAGATATTTCTGTTGGAAGAACATCAATGGGCGAAGAGAAACTCGGTTTCCTTTTCTGGCATCATCGTCCATAAACTGTCGAGCTGTTGGTTGTACTAAACACACGGAACTCAGAGAAACTGAATGTCAAAACATTTATCCGTTTGACATTCAGCTTCGGCTTCAAAATTTGTAGCAACCTTAAAACCAGCATATTCGTTTTTTGTTTTTTATAATTAATTCCGACTGAAATTTAAGTTCAAAATCTTTAGTTTTAAAATTCTAAACTAGTGTTTCTCAATACTTATGGTTTAACAGCCAGTGGGATATCTAAGATAGGACAGTGGACCAAAGACATGGATACAAGCTGGTTGAAACAGGTGTTTAAGATTGTACAACTATTAAAATTTAAGTATTAAATTAAATTGAATTATTAGATTAATTGAATTAAATTTTATTATTAAAATTAAACTAAATTATATCAAAAAGTAATACTAAAAGCAAAAGTTTACCGACTATTTTGATACGATAATTAAGATTAACCTCAAACCATCTCATCAAATACACTTTAATTTTTCGAACTTAAATTTATTGGTACATAAATTATATATTAAATTTCAATGTATAATTTATACAATACAAAATGCAAATTGAAGTTTGCCCATTTCTATGAATGGGTAACTTGCGAGTGTGGACTCGTCTAATATCCAAAATATACAACGGCGATTGGGCCTAGAACTCCGAAGCCCCTGCAGAGGCCATGGCCTTCGGGCCTGGAATTCAGAAGCCCCCTGGAGAAGTCAGGGCTGATGTTTGCAGTGGAGGCGGCCATGACCTCTGCAGGGGTTTCCGAATACCAGGCCCGATCCCCGTTGTATATTAGGATATTAAGCGAGTCTACACCTACAAGTCACAGCAAACATCATCCAAGCTATTCATTGCGTGAGAGTTGGCCCCCCAGATATTTTCTACAGCGAAAGCGGCAGTCTGGTCAACTTCAGGCATCTGGACATTTCCTTTCCCTCTCATAGCAATCCTGCTTTCCTAGGAAGATACTTGTAGGGACGATAATTTGTGACGCCTTTTCATTTTCCATCCGCCTAATTACGGTTTAGTTGGAATTTATCATCTAATCCATCAAACCTTTTAGACCCACCTAGTGTTACAACATTTAGTTTCACCAACAAAATTGGATATTTAATGGGTCATTTTCTTGATTTTGTAAACTAAAGGGCATTTATTCCCTCTTTTGAACCCGTTATAATCTTTTTAGACGGAGGCTGAAGCCTAAGAAATGGACTTTTTTCTGTTTCGTCCAACCGAAATTCTTATTGTAATTTAAATAATGAGTTATATCATGAAATCTTGGTTTTAGAAATAATTTAGAGGTAAATTTACCTTGCACTCTATAACGAACAAAAACACAAAAAAAAAAAGGAAAAAAAAAAATGTGGCTAATTGTTTTTCCGAACTTTCTTGTTTTTTCTCCGGCACTTTCCTTTCTCACAAAATATGTCATCAAAATATCTTCCTTTACAGTGACAGCTTTTTTTTTTTTTCTTCTTTTTCTTTCCATTGATCGATAAGACATTGATATGGATAATAATATCTGGATCTTTTCTTTTCATTGTTCAGAAATATCAGTAGATGACGCCATATACTAAATAAAATTAATAAACATTTTGTAAATAAAATAATAATGATAATGGAGAAAAATGCAGTTGTCCACAGGGAATACTTGACGACTTCTTTCAAACTTCCCTTCCTGGACAACCAGCCTGTGACAATGGACAGTTCCGAGGTCGCAGAATTCTTGCATGATTGGGAGCATATCCAATCTCCAATCTTTCACATGTCACCTGCAATCCATTCACAAGAATTGGAAAGGGTTGAAGCTGATGGGGACCTCTCTGTCTTCCCTCCGGACAGCCACGAAGGCCTCCAGATTCCATGCCCACCCCCACCACCGCCAGACTCACAAAGTCCCGGCCAACCAAATGTGGAAGATGAAGAAAAAGAGTCATCCCTGTCTGATTCGAGATCATTCGGGAAGCTTTTGAGGCCGCGGTTTGAGATTTTGAGATCTGGGGTTGCTTGGATTGCAAGCAGAATCTGCTATTACGCTATTTGTGGACATGGACTTTGGCCATTGGCATCGATGGCAGCAGTGACGGCAGCGGTGTTCTACTGGAGAGTGCGTCGACGGCGTTACTGGGTGAGAGAAGAGAGAGACAGTCATCTGGAACTTCTTATCAGAAAGAAAGATCAGGTTCATTTTTCTGTGTCCCAATCAACTTTTTTCTTTGACTACCTGAAATCCTGCATTATCATCCACAATTCAAACATTTTGGTCATGCCAAATGTGTCTAGGTACGTGAGTTGTGGAATAGGACGACCTTAGATGGTTTACCACGATTTAGCTTAACGCTAATAGCTGCTTGGAACCAAGCAGGAAATTTCTAATGATAAGAAACCTGCATGTCCAATAATGGTTTCAATATCGGATCAATGGAGCTCTGACTACACTGAGTCCAATGAGCTTTAATTTGAAGAGCCTTTTTTTTTTTTTTTTAAGTCTAATCGAGTTGATGATAATACAAAATTTAGTTATCCGCTGGATGACAGAACAATGGAACTTTTTAGTGGCTCTTCAGGAACAACACAATCTGACTTTCCAAGGCATACTATAACTTAGCACTTTCATTATAGTTTCTATTTGATGAGCAAGATTCTGTCTTTTGACGTCCCTGTTAGTGGTAAAAATGCACAATATACTGTGAGAACTCTGACTAAGAATGCTTGAATCGCGCGTCGAAAGGCAAGCAAGCGGCCCAAACGGCTCATTGTCATGTGCTTGCTATGCTAAATTGGTTGATTAAAATTCTTGGATGGGCGCGTGTTTGTGTTTCATATTTGTTGTCGTAATTGGAAAATGATCATTCCATCCTCTTTTGACCTGATTTTGCAGAGGATTAATCAGCTTTTACTCCAAATTGCTCAAATGAAAGAAATGTTATTGGCTCGCCGCAAGGTTACAGTTCTTCGAATTGGTTGATTGGTTCCATGTACATCAGTCGTTTTGTCTAAGCACCCAAAGAAAAAGGAGTTCAATCTGTTAGCGCCCGCAACACTTCGATTTTGAGGTCATCTGCTCACGATGTGAAGGGTGTGAGAGGGCATATAAAGAAAGACTGGAAGAGGGAAGGGAGAGATTTGCATGTATTGCTAGATGGTTGAATATCAAACGGGCGACTTCTGTTTAAATTTGTGTTCTAAGGAACTGAAGATGTTACCTAACAAAATTTTACTATTGTAGAAATTATGTACTAATTATATATCATTGCATCCTTTGATAATTTTTTTCTTAGTTAATTATAAATTTATTTAATCATAAATTGTAGGATTCTCTAATTTTATATAAATTCTACATTTTTCTTCTTATGATTAAAACTCAGGACATCTAAGTATCCCTTGAAAGACGATATCAATTGTTGTTCGGGGTACGCAACAAAATGTAGAATTTTATTTTCCTGTATGTGTGGTCGGCGTGCCACACACAACCATGCCGGCAACATCATCACCAACCATCAATCTCACCAAGAGAGCCACTATCTCAGCGACCATGCCGCTGATCGTGGGTATAACTAGCGACATCATTTGCTGGCTCTGCTAGACACCTTGGGGCGTTGGCTTTAGTTGATAAAGCGTAAATTGGTATATATTGAGTCTGGGTCAAAGTGCCAGAGATGACAAAGAAAAAGTTTAAATGCTTGGAACAAAAGGGTAAGATTTACAAGAAATGGAATAAATACTTTTGTTATGTATATTTTATGGTCCAATAGAACTTTTAATAAATTAAAAATTTGATATATCTTGAGTTTTTTCCTTTGGTACATTATATCCATAGTTCTTTGTAACGATAATTCCTGATCTTGACTTTTGACCTAAATTCTGAAAATTTAGCTAAACAAGTATAAACCTTATTCAAACATTTAATTTTAAGTAGCAACCAAACTGCAAACGTTACATCAGTGAATCAGCCGTGCATTTTTACAGGCATAGCCAGCCATGGTAATATTCACAATGCTTGACGACCTAATTGAAGATTGGCCTTGAACATTGGAGGCTTGAGGCAAACTTCCTCTTTTGAGTTTTAGCTATGAAAGTTGCAGATTAAGGTTTAACTACAAGGGTGATATTCTGGTGTAACCTTCTCTCTCATTTCCTCCGCTGTGATCTTAAATATTTTGTGATTTTGCTATTTAGCTACATATGGGTTTCATTAGCTCTTTAGTCTCTTATACAAGTAATAGGTTATTTACATTTTTTGGACAGCAAACCATGTAAATGATTTGTTATGGCTTCAAGTATGATTGAAATGTATTTATGTACTTGCAATCTTGTAAAGATCATGCAAATACTTGGATACAACAAAATTAGGTGTCTTTCACCCAAAAAATCTCTCCTCTCTTTCTTTGCAAGTTTTCTTGTTCTGCCGTTTTGGTTTTTGCCAGTTCTAGCCGAACACTTTAAAGTTCTGCCCAAAAATCAAACTAGTGCTTGCACTTACTGCACAAAAGGCTTGCCCTTTGTATCAACTAGATGTCCAATCTATCTTCCTCAATGGTGTGCTTAAGGAGGAGATTTTTATTAAGCAGCCAACAGCTTTTGAGAAAGTAGTTTCTCTGCTTAAAAAGACCCTGTATGGCCTTAAACAAACTCCAAGGGCTTAGTTTAGGAGGATTAACAGTCATATGCGCAGCTTGGTTTCACTAAAAGTCAGAATGAAACAACTTTATTTGTGAAAGTTGAAAATAGCGAGTTGCTTATTGTATCGCTTTATATGGATAACTTGTTTAGTCAGAGAAGCTGCTCTAAGCTTGTTTGGCATTTCAAAGATAAGATGAAGAAGGTGACCAATCTGGGCAAAATGTCCTTTTTCCTATGTCTGTAAGATCAGCAGACAAAGCAAACCAAGAAAAATATGCAAAGAAAGGTCCTAAAGAAGTTCAAGATGGATGTTTGCAAGCTCGTACGAGCTTCTTTAATGATGAATCAAAAGCTGATTGGAAAGGATGGTGCTGAGGAGACCCATGAAGGCATTTATAGATGTCTTATTGGCTGTCTTCTGTACTCGACAATCTCTAGGCTTGATCTTATGCACTCTATCAGCTTGCTATCCAGATTCATGCTTGCTCCTAATAAGAGCATTTCAAGGCTACAAAGAGAATCCTGAGATACATTTGAAGGATAGCAAGACTTGGGATTGTGTTAAGGAGGTTTGAGGAACTAAAGCTTGTGGAATTTACAAATAGTGAATGGGTTGGTTCAGCTAAAGACATGAAAAGCACATCAGGGTATCTTTTCACCCCTAGTTTTGGTGCTTTTTATTGGAACACAAGAAAGCAAAGTATAGTGCTCAATGTACAGTGTAGAGTATGTTGCAACCACCTCAGCTGTAATTCAAGCCATAAGGCTAAAAAATTTGCTAACTGATCTATATCAGAAACTAGTAAATGCTACCTTGAATCATTTTGATAATCAATCTACAATTGCCATATCAAGGAACCCTGTAAATCATAAGAGAACCAAGCTTTTCAAAATCAGACTCAAGAGGAAGAAGTAGTAAAGCTAATCTATTGTGAGTCACAAAATTAGTTAGCAGACATTCTTACTAAAGCCTTGCTCAAGTCTAGGTTTGAATATATAACAGCAAAGTTGGGAATGCAAAGTTACAATGCTGACAAGGAATGTTAAAGATTGACCTTGAAAATTGCCAGAGGCTTTAGAGGCAAACATCCTCTTTTGAATTTCAGTTATAAAAGTTGCAGATCAAGGTTCAGCTGCAAGGGTGATGTTCCAGCGCAATCTTCTCTACCATTTCCTCTGTTGTGATCTTAGATATTTTGTAATTTGGTTGTTTAGCTGAATGGGCTTCATTAGCTCTTTAGTCTCTTGTACAAGTAAAAGGTTACTTGTATTTTTGGACAACCAATCATGTAAATGATTGCTGTGGCTTCAAGTGTGATTTAAATGTACTTGTGTACGTGCAATCTTGTAAAGTTACACAAATACTTGAAGTACAACAAAAATGGGTGTTTTTGCCCAAAAATTTCTTCTCTATTTTTCCGCGAGTTTTCCTATTCCGCTCTTCTGGCTTTTGTTAGTTCTAGCTAAAAATTTCAATGTTCCAGCAACTTGTTCTTTAACATACCAGAGAGCTATTAACAATAAACCTGTTTGAAATTGCTCAAGAACACTCCTAAAAGATTAAAGAAACATGGAAGGCACACCTATACTTGCTGTAAAGCTCCTGTCAAAAGTATTTTCATAGTTACTCCATGACCTTTCACAGCCAACAACAAACCATGGCTGGGATTGCCTAGCCGGATGGAAAAGTATGTGAACGTCAAAGTAAGGGAAAAAGAATGAGAGGCCCCATGAAGTAGTTCCAGAGCAGCTTCTCAAGAACATCTTGTTTGTAATAAAAACCAGGGGGGGTGCTTGTATAGAGAAGTGCATTAGGCAAGGATAGCCTGTGGGAGCTGACTTGGCTTCATGTCAGTAACATTGCTCCATCTTTACAGTCAGAGGTGTTCGCCGATCAACATTGTCAGGATATTGTATGTCTCTTTCATTAAAAAAAAAAAAAAAAAAAAAGTTTGAGCTTCTTATGTATAGTAGTTTGTGCTAGACTCTCAAAAGGTTAGAGGATTTTTTGGGTGTAAAATGTAGTGCCAGGTGGGGAATACATGTTTTTGTCCATGGGCAAACAAAAGAGTATTCACTTTTTATCGAGCATGCCTCTATATATATATATATATATATACACTTTAATGTTGATAAATTCTAAGTGCGGGTGTGTAGAGCCAAATATTTCCTTAACCAAGATTTCTTGCAAGCCATTAGGAGTTCCACTTCTTCCTCCGTTTGGGGGCCCATCTTACAAGGCAGGGGGGACAAGGTGTTGTGGACGGCTGACTTGGGAAGCCGAAGGGACGTACGAATTCCTGCTTCACGATCAAGTTCCTTTTGCTAGTGTGTATAGCATAAATAAAAGAAATAAATCATTTTTGGTTTTTAATTAAACATTGAAAATAGAAAACAGGCCAAAAAAAAAAAAAAACGTTGTCGTTTTCTGGTGACCGGATCCAAGTCAGCGAAGTTTCTCTCTCCCAGCTTCGCCGTCTTCAAATCGAAGTCAACAGAGGCCTGTGGCTATCTGAAACAGGCATCGCATCGCCTGATCTGCTGTTCTTCTTCTCCGACACAAATCTCGGCAATCTCGAGATCCAACTAGCTGCTGAATCGAACAGCTTCTTTAGCTTAATATATATACATATAAATTAAATTTTTTTTTTTTTTAAAAGAAAATCTAGGTATGAGTGAGGTCTTCGACGGATACGAGCGTCAGTACTGCGAGCTCTCTGCTAATCTCTCTCGAAAATGCAACGCTGCATCTCTTCTTCCCGATGGAGGTATGGCCCCCTTTTCTTTCGATCTTCTTTTATTTTTTTTTTTTCCACTTTTTATAGTTATTAATTCCATTTTTTATGAGAACTTTTATTTGTTTTTTACCGAAAAATTGCAGATGAGAAGAAGGCAAGGCTCGCCGAGATCAGCTCCAGGCTCGATGATTGTGACGCTTTGGTGAGTTTTTCTGTTAAATTTTGGAGTTGAGGCGCTTTAGCTTCAATTTTGATTTTGATCTGTTTGGTGGGTTTTGTTAATTTTTTGGGGTTGTGTTGGTTTGTGCGTGGCAGATTCGGAAAATGGACCTCGAGGCGAGGAGTTTGCAGCCAAACGTTAAGGCTATGCTTCTTGCGAAGTTGAGGGAGTACAAGTCTGATTTGAACAAGTTGAAGAGGGAAGCCAAGAGGGTTGTTTCCGGGAATGCTAGCCAGACTGCTCATGATGAGTTGGTGGATTCAGGAATGGCTGACGTGCATAGGGTTTGTAATTGTATTAATTAATTTGTTTAATCTGGTTTTTTGGTCCACCTTGTTTTAATTTGATGATGTGTTTGTAGGCTCCTTCTTTGTGTTTGTTTTTCTTTCTCTGTATATCTGAATTGGTGTTTCCACCTCTATGTTCTCCGGATTTTATTTTATGCTATAGATTTTCATTTTGATCTTTGATAGGGTAGAAAACCTGTGTAGTGAACCTTGGTGCCATTGTTTTAGCTGTTCAAGGCCCTGCCTTTAGTGGTCCTTTCTGCAGAGGAGGGGAAGTCCCCTTGGATTCACTCATAGTCGATCAACCAAACATTTCTGGGAAAATATTAGATGGAAGCATAATCCTTCCATTTGTAGTAGAAATCTAACGCATTTTATGCTACTTTCAGTTGGATATTTTTCCTGTTTTCTCTTTGGCTGATTTTTACACTAATTTCTAATGTCATCTTGTCCATGTGGTATAATTCTTGGTTTGTTTCATGTATATACTACCACATTGTTATCAAATTGAGATTTCTGTGCTTCCTTTAACTTGTGTTAAAAATTTTGTCTTTAAATGGAATACATGGTACAGGCTTCTGCTGACCAAAGGGAGAGATTGTCTATGTCGGTCGAGAGACTAAACCAGTCAGGTGAGAGAATTAACGAGAGCAGAAGAACCATTCTTGAGACAGAAGAGCTTGGCATCTCCATTCTTGAAGATTTGCATCAGCAGCGCCAGACTCTTCTACATGCTCATAACAAGGTATTATATGTTTCTCATGCATTTTTTTCTTTTCTTTGTGCAAGCAAAGAGATAGGATGTTTGCTATATGTTTAAATTTCTTATGTTTGATGTTTTTGCAAGTCAATGCTACTCCATGAAGTGTGGACATAGATATGGTGACATGGACACGATATGATATGACAGAGACACTTTGACTAGTCGATGTTAAAAAAATTAGGACATGGTTATATATATATTTTAGTAAAATAACATAATTTGATCAAACTATACAAAAATTGAGAGAAGGTATGGACATTGAAGGACTCAAAGCAAGGGTCAAGACATATCAGTTTGAAATAGGATCAAAACAATTTCAATGGGAGGGGCCCAAGCCTAGGACAGTCTAACTAGAGCACCCTTTATGCCCTTGTATGGTTAAATTATTGTCTAAAAACGAAAACCAACTTTAGGCTGATGATTAAAAAAAAAGAGACAAAAAAAAAACAAACCCTCAGAAATTGACACAAAGCAGCAAGCCCCATAATACTGCTTGCTGTTGGCCTGATCTTTTCTGGAGGACAACTTCTTTTTGGAGTTGCTGGCTGCTGATCTTGCCATTTCTATTCACCATGTGGTGACTTAGTGCATTAGAAAGGCTGATGGATCTTCCTTTTCCATTGCACCAAAGCTTTCTTTGTTCATTGCTAGACAGCCACGTATGAGGTCTGTTTGTCTTTCCTCAGCCACAAAATGTCTCGTTGGACCCCTGAGACTCCACCACTGAAATGTGGTTGCCACTGGAGTCCCCGTCTTGCCAATCAGCCTTGCTGATGTATGTTGTATCTTACTGTTTCATTTTTTAATTTTATTAAGTTAAAATGACCAAAATGTCTGCCCGGAGACCAAAGCAGGGCTTGACAAAACAGAAGGTATCATGCTATGTCGTCCTTCCCTGAAATGGAGCTTTCATACTGGTGAAAAATCTAGTATGAAAGTCAATCTATTATGACTAGCACACAGCTGTTAGTAATTCATTCTCAAACCAAATCTTTCTAAACCTTTTTTTTTTTTTCCAATTTTTTTGTTGGCCGACACATTTTGCCGTGTTCAACACATGTTGGACATGCACACATGTTGCACAAATGTCCATATCAAACACACGTCAGACACAACATGCAATTCATATCGGCTGTGTCCGTGTTTTAGTGCTGCCACTGGATCTTGAGTGATTCATGAGTAGAGTCTTGTGTGTTGATTTTGCCAAGCATTATGACTCTTGGACCAAAATTCAAATAAGCACAGCAGAAATTTTTGTGGTATTGTCATGTTAGGGATTTATGTGGTCCTTTTTATTGTGTTTTCTCTTTTGGTGCAGCTGCATGGAATAGATGACGCCATTGACAAGAGTAAGAAAGTCTTGTCTTCCATGTCAAGAATGATAACCAGAAACAAGTGGATTGTTGGCTTACTAGTTGCTGCACTAGTGGTTGCAATCATCATTATCATCTTATATAAGCTTTATCACTAACACTGCAATCAGAATTGTATGTGTGCCAACAATTGCCCTTCTTACCATGCATGTACATGTTTTATGTAAAGTTGCCAGATAAAAGGATCTGCTATTTGCTCTTGCGCAATATGTGTATGAAAATGCTATGTGGTACCATTTCCCTTTCGTTACCACTGGCTTTATGCATTGAACAAAAATTCTTAAGTTTTATCCAAGTTACCAATGCTTCGTCCCAGCCATGGTTTGGTCCAAAAACTGTTAATGTCAGAACTTGGAATCTTGTGCATAAATTGCTCACAGAAATAAGAAAAAAAAAAATGAAATGGCGGCCCTAAGAATATGTATGCCCGCGTGTTTCATTAAACCTTTACCCTCAATTGTAGCTGGTGGTTTACTAGTACGTCCAGTTTTAGTGAGCTCAGCACATGAGGTACCACCTCCAGTAACCTTTGCAATAGTAGTGGAGTCATGAATAGATCCCATATACTGAATTGAACTTTTAGTGCAGCACAGAGGCGCCTTAATTCTTTAGTTGGATTCTTTGAGCAGGTCTTGTGGGTAACTAAATCGAAACTGGGTAACCATTGGTTAGGCAATTCATCAACGGACTGAGGTGAAGCCTAATATGATCTCCTATTGATCATTGTCTTATCATTGCTTGGAGACGACGACGACAAATGGTTAAGCTTGGACAAGAAACTGACCCTTTGGGGTAGATGTTACCACCAAAAGTCAGTAGGCGTGGTGAACTTCGCTGCTTGTGAGTTGTAATGACTGCAAATGGTAGGGTGTGTCATGTAGAGACATTTGTCAAAAGGAGGACAGACGTAAGTTGGCATTTAGTGGAAGGCTATAAATAGAAGGAAATCTCTGAAAACACAGGCACATGAACACGCTCAAAACCTTGATCAAATTTATTATTTTTTAAACAATTTTTGGGTATAAAAATTATTAAATTTAATTTAAATTATTTATATTTATAAATATATCATATTAATTAATTTTTTAAATTTTATTATATATAAATTATAAATATATATATATAATTATTATATTTATATATAATTATATTTTATTTATAAATTTTTATATATATATATATATATATGAAAATTTTTATATATTTAATATTGTATATTAATTTTATTAATTTAAATTAAATCTTAATTTTAAAAATTTTTCAATTAAATTTTTAAAACTTTAGATTTGACCCGCCTCTTACCGGACCCACCACACAAAATATCCCCCTACATCCAGCCATTCCATTCCATCCACTACAAGAAGCCAAATCTAATTGTTCCGTCTCAGGTCGGAGCAGCCATCGTCCGCCCTCAAGTTACAAGAGTCTTCCAGGCCGAGAAGTCGTCTTTCTGCCTTTTCTTCCTTTCCATCTCCAGACACGTGTCGCCCTTCCAAGGAAGAAACCCCTGTTTTATATAAAATTTGAGAATCAGAGTGATCAGGCGCCACATAGCCGATCCAATTTTCGAATAATAAATCAATCAAATGATGGATTCGCTGGCATCAGTATCTCCTTCCATGGTCCTTCCTCACAGTAAACCCTTCTCTACTCCCCGCCGCCGTCACCAACTCTCCGCCTTCGGCTCTTCTTTCTCCATCCACCACAACAACCACCGTCTCCTCTTTCCTCGCCTTTCCTACTTATCGCACGCTCTGCTACCTTACAGGAGGAGCCGACGGAGAAGAATTTCTTGTGGATTAGATGAAGAAGAGAATGACGACGATGGGAGAAGTGAGGAGGTGGAAAGAGCGCTTCACTTGGACGGCACCATTCCTGGGACTTCCGACGAGTTTCTGAGGCAGGTTTCTTCACGCGCCTACAATATGCGTAGACATCTTCATCAGACCTTTGATTCCAGCAGCTACGATGGTATTTCCACTCTAAATTAGTCTCTATTATTATTATTATTCTATAATCTAGTCTGATTTTTCAATATGGTCTTGCACATTTGTGGTTCCGTGAATCGAGCAATTAAAATTATGCAACAAACGGTTAAGATAATGCAATGTATTAGTCTGCGTTTCAGATAGCTTTCAATTCGCCGCATTCAATAAATTTTCTCCTTATTTCTTATTTCTTACGGAGCTTCTTGAATTTTTTTGCCTTGGTATTTTTCCCAGTACTGGATGCTAATCCATGGAGAGAAACCTCAAAGGCTGTGTACGTACTAACTCACAGGGAAAACCAATTGTGCACGATGAAAACTCGAAGAAATCGCAGGTCCAAGTCGTTTGTCCGAGCCAATTTTCTGAAAGTTTTGTTGTTGTTGTTGTTGTTGTTGTTGTTATTGCTGTGCCATACCAGCTCACATTGTGCTTTGTAATTAACAGTGAGGTTGAGAGAGAGCTTGGACTACTCTTTTCCAAGGGAGGAAAGCTGAGGTCTGAGATGGGAAATCAGGCTAAACAGTCAAGAAAAGGGAGTACTAAGTTCCAGATGCTTGTGGAGGATATCAGGGAGGGAGTGCTGGTAAGTGTTTATATCTATCAGCTGCGTATTTCATCTAGTTTTATGTTTTGGGAAAAGGGGAAAAAATACTGACTGAAAGCAAAGAAGAAAGATGACGATGGCTCAAAGTTGTTGGGGGTAATGAAGTTGACTCACTCTCAATTTCAACCTTTGTTCCCTTAAAGTCATCTTCATTGTTGAAACTTCAGGGCTGTAACGTGATTGCTTGGAATTAAAATATGTCCAGGGAAGGAAATGAAATTAAAATCTAATCTGTTTACTGCCATCGGTAGCAAGTTGTAGAAACAGCCTTTTTGGGGAAATAATGTGAGGTGGTCACATTTAGCCCTTCCCAGACAACCTCGCAACGCGAGAAGTCTCCTCCATTGAGACACCCCCCATAGTCACTTGATTATGTTTTGCAATGAAGTAAGATGTAAATGTAATCTATTATACCAACTTATTACATTTCATTATGGTCCAACATACCCACTGGAATTCAACTCCTCTGAAAATCTTAGACTGTACGTACCACCATCTCATTTAAATAGGTCACAAAACATGTCCCTTTGTCAAATATTCTTAGTCAAAGATGCAATTTCTTATTGCAGGTATTTGAAGATGAGAATGAAGCCGTAAGATATTGTGATTTACTGCAAGGAGGAGGCAAAGGTTGTGAAGGTGTTGCAGAAATTGAAGCCTCATCGGTAAGTATCTGGGTAAACTTCTGATCTTCCAAATTAAACGATGATGTTCATGATTAGCCCCTTGCTTTTTCCTTGCAGGTGTTTGATCTTTGTCATAGGACGAGGGCTCTAGCTGTTCTATTTCGCAGAGGCAGGACACCTCCTTTACCTCAAAGCCTTGAGCTTAACTTAAGAGCTCGTAAGCGGTCTCTTGAAGACCAAGAGGACTTGTTATGAAATTTTAAGCTACTAAAGTTGATTACAAGTAAATATTGTAATTCTAATTGGTCATTATACAAAAATGGAACCGTCTAAATGTCCCCATTTCTGTTTTATGTTTATGATTTAAATTGAATTCAATACAATAATAACAACAAAGTTTTAGTCTTAAATTTAACGGATTTAATCACGTGTCTTTTCTTATTGTTTTATTTTATCTTAATTAGAGTATTTATAGGTTTATATTCTATATGTCTAAATTAATATAAATAATTGAACATAATAATTTTTGTAAGATTATTTTTCCTATATATGTTGTATCATGAATTAGCATTTTTTAAGGGTATCTATAAAAATGAAATATAATTCATTTGCAATCTTTAATTTAGAAAAATGTTGGGGAAAAGAAGGATTTTCATATGCAGTCGAAGATACATGACTTTTCTGATTACGTAAAGATTCCCAAATTTTGAAACAAGTCTATTTATATTTATTTATCTATATATAATATAGTATTTAGCTAAAGGTGAAAAAAAATATTACTTTGTTATATGATTTTTTTAATTGAAATGACAAAATCCGCAAGTCTATGAAGACTATTTTTTTTAATTTATTTAAAAAAATGATCCCAATTCATACTCCCTCTCTTTTGGTTCAATCCCCTCGCCCGTTTACCCACTCCACGGCATTCTTAAGTATCTGCTTCCCCAACTTGCCCAGTTTTCCTCTCGCTGTCACACTCTCTCTGTCTCCCAGCCATGATTTCAACCCTCTCTCTCTCTCTCTCTCTCGCGATTTCTTTTCAAAGTCTGACATCTTCGTCTTTGTTACCTAAAATTCCAGATCAATATCAGCGTCATAAAAGCACCTGATCTTCTTATTTATTGCTTCCTCACAATTCAAGTCATTGAACTTCTGTTTTAGTTGCGTCAACCTGAATCACTGCGCTTGGTCTAACCATATTATTCCTATTGTAAATTCCGTTCAAAAACAAGGTTTGTTGACACATGATACTATGTTTTATATTGAGGTATTATAGTAAGATGTTTTTGGGGAAAATTATTTCTTTGATAAATATAAATTGTTTTCAGGAAATTATAATACATGCAGTTTTGGGTGAAAATCATAATATACTGTATTTTTAAGAAAATGTATTATACTTTTATAGAACCATATTTTTCTTTTTTTTTGGTGCAAAAAGAATTATATTATATTATCACAAGAGTTTACTACATACTCTGAAATTGTAACTTTTAAGCTATAGGATCTGTATTTTTTATAAAGTTAAAATGTATTGTATTTTTAATGATACACATTATTTAAAGATATATTATATTCTTTAAAAAATTCAATGTATCAACTTTTTACTCAAATTTTTAATGTTATAATGATATTAAGTCACACTTATTGTCAACTAATTCAAATATAGTAAGATCATACATTGTCATTGGATTAGTTTTTTACTTGCTTATTTCTTAGTCTTTGTTACTTTTATTTATAAAATATAAAAGGATTATCAAATCATTTTCACAAGTGTTGATTTTCACTTCTTGTGTTGAATTTTAACTACCATTGTACAAATACATAGAGAATTATTAGTTGACATTTTAACCATTTAAAAACATGTATACCTTAACTGTTAAATTAATTATCATCCATAATGAAAAATTTCACTCTTGAAAAACACTTTTCTACCAATTTAATCAGAACATTATATATGTATTTAAGGAGAATTAGACATTTCTTTGAAACTAATCAGCATACTCACTTTAATATCCTCTCTTTTACTCTTCAGGAGTTGATGTTAATGCATTGTCTTAAATAATAATCTTATTTGGCTGCCATATGCCAGCAACAATACGCTCTCACATTTTAGGGAACATCATTTATAATTTTCCTTATTTTTGTGAGGTTTGGTACAAATACAAACTTGATTCGCACTCCAATCTCTCTTATCTCGTTAGCCAGCTCACGTGCATCCGATCCTTGGATCAAATGTTAGTCATTTATAGCAAGTCTTTGTAGCATCCATTCAAATCTCAACTCATACGTTAATATTACCTAATTATAATATTAAGAAATTTAATCATTTATTACAAAAAAAAAAAAAAAAAAACAATAATGTATTTGAATTATCACCAGCTGGTTGGCTTGGCTGGCGTACAATGCAACGCCAACGACCCGAATCTTTTCTCATTTGATGTCAATGTCTTGCCTCCCTTAGCTTTGCTAATTTGAATGTTTACACTTGAAAAAAATTTCAGGTGGGCCTTCATGCCAACGAGCGCGTTGAGAGTTGGAGGCTGCCGCCAGACAATGTAAATCGAAATTTCGGACGATTTGAAATTGTTCCATTTTTTAAAAATTCTAGCGTAAATGCCATAATTTTATTAAATAAAAATGTATATAATATAACTTCAATTTTGTCGGCCACGATTGGAATTCAACTGATATTTCCCACCAGATTCTCAAACAATGTCACGCGGGGGTGCCTCCGCGTCAACGTTTTAGATAAAATAAAAATGGTTGCTGATAATTTAAACAGAAAGAAAAATAAATGGAAAGTCACACAAAAAAAAAAAAAAAGGAAAAAAACGAAAAAAAGAATATGCTCGTCACATTTCAGTAAAAGAAGAAAGAAAAGAAAAGTAAAATCAGAAATAAAAACAAAAAACAAACAACGGAATAACGGATACAAAACTGCCACTTGCGTTACTTGTTGGGCTAAGTAGCCTTGCCTCCTTTTCCCATTTAGTGGATCCGCCCATTTTCTCGGGAAATCCAAAATCCAAACAGAAGCTACGAGAGAAAATCGAAATATTCTCTCTTTAGATCCGTCACCGATTGGCACATGAGATCCGGAAATTCCTCCTCCGGCCACAGCGACTCGTCGGGTACTGCCGCCGACGCCGCCTCCACAGGGCGGGGCGGCTCCTCGTCTGCCGACAAGCAGAAGGAGAAGGCGAGAGTGAGCAGGACGTCTCTTATACTCTGGCACGCTCACCAGAACGACTGCGCCGCCGTGCGGAAGCTTCTGGAGGAAGATCCGTCGCTCGTCCACGCTAGGGATTACGATAGCCGGACTCCCCTCCACGTGGCGTCGCTCCATGGATGGATCGACGTGGCCAAGTGCTTGATTGACCATGGCGCCGACGTCAACGCGCAGGATCGCTGGAAGAACACGGTATGTACTCCGGTGCCATTTTTTCAATCTTATGTTGTCGTTTCGTCTGCTTTTTTGTTTTTAAGAGCTCTGGATTGAAAGTAACTATTTTGGCTGAATTTGAATTTTTCTGTAATGGCAGCCTCTAGCGGATGCAGAAGGAGCTAAGAAGCACAACATGATTGAATTTCTAATATCATATGGCGGCTTGTCCTACGTGAGTCCTGTTGTTTACTTTCAAAATTCTAATTGTTTTGGATCTATTTCTGTCATTTACTTAATCTTGCCAGAAACTTTGGTCCACAGTCTGACTTTAACTTCCAAATTTGGCTATAAGGTCCTAAGTTCTTTTTTTTTTTTCTCCCTATTTTTTTCAGCTAGCCCATTCCATTGTGATGTAGGATACCTTCACCAGTATCATGTTGCCTTGGTGCTGAATAATGAAATTATTTTGTTATTTTTTGTTGGAATTTGGACATTGGATTGAGGTTACATACATATCCTTCGTAAAAAAGAGAGGGGAAACCCTTTGCTTTAGTGTTCTAGTTACTAATCGAGTCACTGAGCTGCCATTAAACTGAAAATAGAATGTAAGAACTGCATTCTTCACCAGTAACTGACTCTCAATTCTTGTTTTTGGATTGATTAATATGTACTAACACACAGTTGTGATTTGCTGGAAGTCATGAGGCATTATGGTTTATTCAAGTTTTTCACATGGATAAGTTCCCATGGATTTATAGCATAATCTTGACTGGAATTGATGCTGAAATACATGTGCAATGGTTATACAATGTAGTTCACCAGACTAAAATTTCTTACGATGCTGGTGCCTATGATGCTAGGGTTGTTATGTATTTTCGTTTCCTTCTGATTTTTTGAGTAAAAATGCAGGGTCAAAATGGAAGCCATTTTGAACCAAAGGCTGTTCCACCTCCTCTACCAAACAAGTGTGACTGGGAAATTGACCCGTCTGAGCTGGACTTCTCGAATTCTGCTATCATTGGGAAGGTGTGATTCTAATTTTCTACTGACCACTCCTGATGTAGATGAAAAATCTAATTTTGGTAAATGTTTTAGCAGGTTACTGCCATTTTAAGAAATTTAAGACTTATGTTTTTGTGGATGTTGCCAGTCAGTTTTCTTTCAAATGTTTATGCCTACTGTAGACTGAATTCCTGTGATTGTTGGTTTCTAAAAGCTCCTTTTATTATGATATTGTCAATATATTTCTTTGTCTTGTCATTTCATGTATGAACCAGCCAATGTAGTTTAAACTTTTGCATGACACCTCTAATTCCACCTGATAGAGTGAGTTATTCTTTACTTTTCAACTTCATTATCGGGGTGTGATACCATTGGCTTATGTGACTACAGTGTTCTTCCTTTTTATAACTACGCAACCTATAATGTGAGGATCTGTTTACTTTATACCTTTTTTCCATTGTATTTTGTGCTTTTGATTGATTTCATTCCATTAGTTGCTACTGCTTTTCTCACCTTTTGCTTGTTTTTCGGTGAATTGCATCTCTTTGGTGTATGTTATCTAAGTTTATCGACAAGGTGTGTTGCTAACTGTAGCTTGTGCTGTTAGGGCTCTTTTGGTGAGATTTTGAAAGCCTACTGGCGAGGAACACCAGTTGCAGTTAAAAGGATTCTTCCTTCACTTTCAGACGATAGATTGGTGATGTAAGTCTTTTCTTTGGAAGGCGAAACTCTCCTTTTAGATGATCGCTGATAACTAGTTTAGCAAGTTACAACCGTTACTTTCTATTACAATTAAGCACTTTTAAGTATTACAATTGTCTATATTCTGAGAGTAAACACTTCTCAAAAATTTATCTTCAGTTTTGTTGACACATTTACTTTCCTGCAGCACAATATTCCTCTCTGTTGCTGGTTTCCTTACTTTTCTTTTATTTTCCTGATTCAGCCAGGACTTCAGGCATGAGGTTAATTTGCTAGTAAAGCTTCGCCACCCTAATATAGTCCAATTTCTTGGAGCTGTCACTGAGAGGAAGCCCCTGATGTTAATTACTGAGTATTTACGAGGGGTATATGAATCATTTGTTATTCAAATTTGTATTGCCACACTCAATAGCTATTGTTGATGACTTAGAAGATTAACTTTCGCATCCAATCTTGCCTAATGATAGCATTCTTCGAATGTCATAGGGTGATCTTCATCAGCACCTCAAGGAAAAGGGTGCACTTAGTCCATCAACAGCTATAAACTTTGCTTTGGACATTGCTAGGTGAGGAACAAACCCACTGTTTGCTTAACTAATTAATAGAATGTGTGGACACCATTTCTGCCCATTAATCTTGCTTGTTGTTTGTCATTGGAGTTGTTATTTGTATTTTCGTGTCCTGGGTGGAGGTTGTCATTGCTTCTCATATTTGGCAGGAAGCTGCTAGTTGAATCCATGAAGGCCACAGTGTTTTGTTGATATGGCAAATTTGTAATTCCTTGGTGGCAGATAGATTTATTTGTCCTTGTCAGAAATTGAAAGAGTAATAATTCATCTTTTGAATAATATATTAGATAATAGTTTTATAGATGCTAAACCTAGTAAAAAGGAAATTGATAAAAAGTAAAAACAAATCAAATCCCATAACTTATGGGGACTTTAAAAACCTTACCTAAATTAGTTTATTTCTAAAGATATATTCTAAGAATAGCTAACTATGCACAATATAAGCCACTAATCACGTTTTCCTACACTCCCCCTCAAGCTGGTGAATAGGCATTCTCCATTCCCAGCTTGGATATTATATTTTGAAACACTGAACTGTTTAACCCTTTGGTAAGTACATCAGCAAGTTGGCTGTGTGTAGGCATGTAAGGGGTACAAATCAACCCGCTCTCCAAGTGTTCTTTGATAAAGTGTCTGTCGACTTCGATGTGCTTTGTTCGATCATGTTGTACTGGGTTGTGAGCTATGCTAATTGCAGACTTGTTGTCACAATAGAGTCTTATTGAGCCATCCCACTTAATCTTCAAGTCTTCTAGAATGATTTTTAACCAAAGTACTTCACACACACCTTGAGCCATTGCTCGAAATTCTGCTTCTGCACTAGACCTGGCTACTACATTCTGTTTTTTACTCCTCCATGTCACAAGGTTTCCACCAAGAAAGGTGCAATATCCAGTGGTTGATTTTCTGTCAACAATTGACCCTGCATAATCAGCATCTGTGTATGTCTCAAGTACTAAACCTCCGTTTCTTTTGAATAAAATACCTTTCCCTGGTACTCCCTTAAGGTACTGTAATACTCGGTAAGTTGCTTGTAGATGAACTTTCTTTGGGTTATGCATGAATTGGCTAATCACACTAACTGCATATGTTATATCTGGTCGTGTGTGAGACAAATAAAGGAGTCTTCCTACAAGGCGTTGATATGTTGCCTTGTCTACCGCAGCATCCTCCTCTGCTTTTCTAAGTTTGACATTTTAATCTATTGGAGTACTTGCTGGTTTGCATGCTGTCATGCCTGTTTCCTTGAGGAGATCCGTGACATACTTTTGTTGGGAGATAAAAATGTCCTGCTTAGAGTGAGCAACCTCAATCCCAAGAAAATATTTCAGCCTTCCTAATGCCTTGATCTCAAATTCCTTGCCCAAACAATGACTCAGGATTTGTTTTTCTTTGTCATCATCTCCTGTCACTATTATGTCATCAACATAAACCAAGAGAGTTGTGACTCCCCCTGAACTTGAGTGTTTAATGAACAATGTATGATCCCCTCGGCTTTGTTTATATCCCATAGCTATCATAACTCTAGCAAATCGTCCGAACCATGCACGTAGTGATTGTTTTAGACCATACAAAGCTTTCTTCAATTTACACACAGTTTGAGAATCCAAGTTTTTCCCATAACCTGGTGGGACCTCCATATAAATTTCTTCCTCTAGTTCTCCATGCAAAAATGCATTTTTTACATCGAACTGCTGTAATTCCCAACCATAGTTAGTTGCCAACGACAACAAAACTCTAACAGTATTCATTTTTGCAACTGGAGCAAAAGTTTCTAGATAATCAATTCCATAGCTTTGAGTATATCCTTTGGCCACTAACCTTGCTTTGTATCTTTCTATCGATCCATCTGCTCTATACTTCATTGTATACACCCATTTACACCCTACAGGTTTCTTTCCCACTGGTAACTTTACCAACTCCCAAGTTCTGTTTTTCTCCAATGCCTCCATTTCCACATTCATAGCTTGTTTCCATTTCTCATTGGACAATGCCTCGGATAAGGTGGTAGGAATGGTAATGGTGTTTAAGCTAATAAGGAAGGATCGATGAGATGGTGAAAATTTCTTAAAAGACATAAAGTGTGCAAGAGGATATAAAGGTCGTTTTGTGCACTCTCTTGTTCCTTTCCTAATAGCAATGGGAAGATCCTGGTCATCCTTACTCATATGAAATTCAGTTTCATTTTGCAATGTAGGATTAGACATTGTTACCTCATTCTCAGGACTTGGGTTGGACTCTTGGACCTGCAGAAATTCAGGAATGGTCATCTTCTTCCTTGTGAACACCTTGCCCTTGCCAAATCTTACATTCTCAAGTGCAGAATCTGTTTTTTCTTGAGGATTTTCAGACATAAGTTCAGGTTCATTTTCAACTATATGTTTAGGAAGATTTTCAGGCACACGGTTTGGTATAATAGGACAAGATAAATTGGATGGTTTACACATAGAGAGTGGCGATAGATCAAGTAAAACATTCTCATCCTTATTTTCTATTGTTAAATTCTCCCCCTGGAAATAAGGATGGGTGAAGTAAGACTCATATTCATTGAAAGTGACATCTATTGAGACATAGAACTTCCTTGATGGAGGATGGTAGCACTTGTACCCTTTTTGAGTTGAGGAATACCCCACAAAGATGCATTTTATTGCCCTTGGATCTAATTTCCCTTTAGGTGGACAGTGTACATGAACAAATGATACACACCCAAATATCCTGAGAACAAGGTTATTTGTAGTTTGTAGGTCATGGTAGAATGTGGAGAGTATCTCTATAGGACTTTTGAATCTCAAAACTCTAGACGGCAAACGATTTATGAGATGGGCAGCAGTAAGAACTGCTTCCCCCCAAAAATTTTTAGGCACATTGTTTTGAAACATAAAGGCTCGGGTTTTTTCAAGAAGGTGACCATTTTTCCTTTCAGCTACTCCATTTTGTTGTGGGGTATTGACACAAGATGATTCATGTACTATCCCTTCTTTTTGAAAATATGGAGTTAGGGTTTGACTGAAATATTCCCTAGTATTATCTGACCTAAACCTTTTGATATTGACTCCAAATTGATTTTTAACCATGGAGCAAAAATTTGGGAGAACAGTAATAACATCTGATTTATGCTTGAATAAAAAAATCCAGGTAACACGAGTACAGTCATCAATAAATGAAACAAACCATCTTGCCCCAGAAATATTAGGAATAGACGTAGGACCCCAAATATCACTGTGAACGAGATGGAAAGGAACAGAACTCTTTTTGTTACTGGCTGGAATTGGTATACGCTTGTGTTTAGCAAGTTCACATACCTCACAATGAAAGTTTTCAACATTTAGATTTTTAAATAAAGAAGGAAACAGAATTTCAATAACTCTAAAAGATGGATGTCCAAGTCGGCGATGATGAAGCCAAACTTTCTCTTTATTGGATGAAAGATTTTCTGACATAAAAGAATGGGATAATCTGCCCTTAGTAATGTTTAATTGACTTGATGCTTCAAGGTAGTAGAGACCATACCATTCTTTAGCATGTCCAATCATTTTCCCCGAATCCTTGTCCTGAAATTCACAATAGTTGTCATGAAAAACCACATTGCAATGTAAATCTTGAGTAAGTTTTTGTATAGAAATCAGATTTGTGGACAGTTTAGGGACATGGAGGACATTTTTTAGGATCAGTGATGGACCTATTTTAACATTCCCTACACCTACTACAGTAGTCACAGAACCGTTTGCTGTGGCTATTTTTCTACTGCTTGGACATGGAGAATACGTGGAAAAAATATTTGATAAGTGAGTCATATGGTCAGTAGCTCCTGAGTCCATGACCCAAGAGTTGGCAAAGGTTGTACCCGAAACATTTAACCCAATGGAGAATGGAAACTCACCTGAATATGCCAACAAACAGGTACCTGAGGGTTTTTCAAGGCTGTTGATAAGTGATCCTGTCCTCTCGATCACTTCTTGGTTAGGACTGCCTATCTCCTTTGGTGTTGATTCACTTAGTTCTCCAATTTGTTGAGATCGAACCCCCTCTGATTGGGTTGTAGAAATTGTCTCTGCAACCTCAGACATCTTTTATGAAAAAAAAATAACAATTCTCAGCAATTAAGGTCTTTCACGTGAAGTAGAGATCACCAGCAATAAAGGCTAGTAATCTATTTTGATGTCTTGAGAAAAGAAAACAGAAGGAAGAAGACTCCGAAGAACAAAGGCCCTGATACCATGTCAGAAATTGAAAGAGTAATAATTCATCTTTTGAATAATACACTAGACAATAGTTTTATAGATGCTAAACCTAGTAAAAAGGAAATTGATAAAAAGTAAAAACAAATCAAATCCCATAACTTATGGGGACTTTAAAAATCTTACCTAAATTAGTTTATTTCTAAATATATATTCTAAAAATAGCTAACTATGCATAATATAAGCCACTAATCACGTTTTCCTACAGTCCTAGTTGATACACTAGTAGTTCAGAATAACAAGACAATTTGAAGAACTTGGCAACATTATTGGTCCTATCTTTCTTTGCTAACTGCTTTATGGAATGATTATAGACCATTTAGTTCTCTATGTTATGATATTTCTTTGCAACCTCAATATATAGAATTGCTATGCTAATATGACACGTCTTATTGCAACCAGAGGCATGGCCTATCTTCACAATGAACCGAATGTCATTATTCACAGAGACCTGAAACCAAGGTAAGCTTTTTGCATTGAATTCATGTAGTGCTTAATCATGTCTGTCGGTTCTGTTGTAGCTTTTGTTTTTTGTGATATAGTAACTGCCTTTTGATACAGCTCCAGTCTTTTCTCAACAAAAGAAATTTTCTATTTGTCATTATTGCTCTTATTCTGGTTGCCAGTGGTGAGGACATGCAACACCTTCTTTGCTTAACATGTTCTTATTTATTCCCTAATCCTCAGGAATGTTCTCTTAGTTAACTCCAATGCGGACCATCTGAAAGTTGGGGATTTTGGACTAAGTAAGCTTATCAAGGTTCAAAATTCTCATGACGTATACAAAATGACTGGCGAGACTGGAAGTTGTGAGTTTCTCTTCTAATATTCCCCCAAACCTGGATAAAACTTAACATCACACTTATTTTTGCTTGTCTCATGCATTTCTCTTGTAAAACTTTGTGAGAATCCAGTATAAACCTGACATCATACTTCTCTTTTTGCTTACTTTTGTGAACAAAACAAAAGATCGGTATATGGCCCCTGAGGTTTTCAAACACCGGAAATACGATAAGAAGGTTGATGTTTTCTCCTTTGCAATGATACTGTATGAGGTAATGTGGCTTCGTTAAGACAAGACAGTGACAAAGTATTTGAAACAGTTTGTAATGGATTATATTCTCCACTGCAGATGCTTGAAGGGGAACCACCACTTTCAAATTGCGAACCTTACGAAGCAGCCAAGTATGTAGCAGAAGGGCATAGGCCAACATTTCGTTCCAAAGGATATATCCCTGAACTTAAGGAGTAAGTCATTTTTGAGACTGCTTTTTGTTCATCAGATTTTGCCTTTTAGGGTGCTCTTCACTTCATTCAGGAAGATTCTCATTCTCTACTATCTTCAATGTGATTTATTCACATGAATCCATATCCAATCAATAATTTTATGTTTGACCACCCACTGGTTAGCTTAGACACAACTGCAGTGTGAAGAGGCATTGAATGTGGTGATAGTAAAGGTTTTTTTTCCTTTTTTTTTAATGGAAAAGGATTTTGTCAATAACTAACAGAAAGTTGTGAGTGAGGGAAAGAAAATGGGTTATAAGCATACAACTCCTGCAGCCAATCATCATGCTGCATCTGTGGACCAAAAAAAATTTTTTGTGGGAAAAAATTTTTGATCCCAAAATTAGAATTTCTCAAGGGAGATGTGCAAAGACTAAAGATTAAAAAATTGGTATATTTTGGTTATTGATTATTGATATTTCCTCTTTATCATTTTTTTTAATCGAAGTTACAGTCATCAATTCTTGTATTTTCTTGCCTTAGTTTGTAAGGCATCTTTTGAGTGTCAACATATTGCCTGGAACTTGAACCTTTTGTTGGTTATGAAGCAGCTGAAAGTACAGTTGATGCATATTGAACTCCTTCCATCATGAAAAAGAAACCAAGACATCCATGGAATATTGTTTTCCACAATGCAACTCCGGTACATGGGAAATTGGATTGCTAATTTTTTTTTTTTTTTTTTGGAACTTTTTTAGCTTAACGGAGAAGTGTTGGGCTGCTGATATGAACAGAAGGCCTTCCTTCTTGGAGATTCTGAAGAAGCTTGAAAAGATTAAGGAAATGTCACCAGGTGATCATCACTGGAATATATTCAATGCATAAGCCCAAGAGCAATGGTTTGGAAAGGTATATTGATCAGTTTGCCATTCCTGCTGGATTTTTCCTGTGCTGGCAATTGGTGCTGGCCTTGTGAATAGATTTGACACTGAAAGATTGTGAAAGTTACTGCTGTTGCTGGTTTTGCAAAAAGTGCTCTTGATTTCATATGGTTGCAATAGCTGATTTATTGTTTCTATTTTGACCGTGAGCCCCCTGTCAAAAAATTTCACTGTTGTCAAAAAATTTTATTCAATCTTCCATTCCCATAAAAAAAATGTTGGGGGGCATGGATACAAGTTTTCTGGTCTGTTATTTAACATTTAGTTTACCTTAGCTCAAAGGCATCAATGCAAGATTTCATATCCAAAACTGTTTAGTTCATAGCATGTCATCGTTTTGTAAATGTGAGACATAAATTTATACAAAATTTGTATGTTTAAAGCATAATAATGGTTAGGCGGTTTCTGTGTGTTAGACAAAATAAGTTTCCTTCTAAGCTTATCTTTTAGATGCTTGTGATAATGGGGTAGCATGTGCTTGCCATCGAATGTTCTTCGGCGGCATTTTGGTTCCAAATCTACATATGTGGGTTGGGTTTATCAGACTGCCAGGGTAGCCTAAGGTAATGGTTCCTGGCCGGCACCCTTTGGATCATTTGGGTCCATGCCTGGAGGAGCTTATAAAAGCATTTCAGATACAATATTTGCTTTTCTCCAACTTCTGTGGTGATATAAGACTGGACGATTGCTCTCATCTCACAATTTTGCAATGAAATGGGTCTCGCCCAAGAAGCCATGGATGTACATAAAAACATCGTTGCCTATGACTTCATATCAGAATATCGCAATTAGTTGATGAAATTCTATTGATTTGTTTGATATTATAATAGGGGAACCAAGATTTACAAATTTTTGAAAAATGAAACCTAAACAGAATTCTCTTTTGTGCGGAAAAGTCTTCGGCGTCCCATACATGAAGGCCTGCAACAGATTAGCATGGAAAAAAGGGAAAAAAATATAACTAGGCACTCTTGAGTTTTCTCAAGAACAAGCATCAAACAAGTTGAAGAGGAGCTTATTTGATTAATCAGACTTTGCTTTTATCTTTATTTAAATAAATATCAATTAGAATGGTAAAATTGTTTCCTTTTAATTATGCCTGACTGTCGACCATTGCGTCCGCATTTATAAAACTAAATCTCTAGTTTCACAACATTTTGGTCTTGTTTGTAAGAGGTGAAGTAACTCTCCCACTTACACCTTAACCATAATTCTACTTTCTATTTTTTCGTGCAATTTCATATGAAAATTTTATTTTTTAATCTAAAAATTAGAAGTCTTTCAATTTTTAAGGTTTTCTAGTGCATGCTAATTTCTTTTATTTTAGCTTATATTTAGCGAATACAATTTTATTTTGACGATAGTTTCTAATGAAAATATGTTATGACTATACTTTCATGTGCTTTACAATTTTTTTTTAATTATATTTAACACAAATATTGTTTTTTTTTTTTTTACCATCACAATATTATAAGTTTATTAATTATGAAAAACAATTTTTTTTTTTTTAAATCATGATTTGAGCAGATTCCTATCGCCTGCTCTAACTTGCCCCACGCAATGCTGTTTATCATGTAATTCAAAACTCATTCCCCCATTCTATTCTTTGTCATTAGAAACCCTACCACTTCCTTCCAATGGCCCAAAAAAGTTAGACACTGATGATGGGTACTGAAAACGCACAATCCCAATGATTGAAAAATGACAACAGAAAGAAGCTATTGGACCACTGAAAGAAGGCCAAAAACAGGAGACGTCAATTCTAAGTGATAACATATAAGGCAATTATAATGATACAAGTGAAAATCAAAGTTAATTACGCTGACTCGAACCGACCCCACTCACGTATTGGCCACGGTTTCAAAACATAATATGATGCACTTTCACAATTTAGTTTTTGTGTTTTATTGATTTTAATTACATTTTCTGTGATAGTTCAGTCACTAATTTGATTGAGTTGATTAGAGGGGGCATTTTGAATGCAGATATGTAGAATTTTTGTTAACATATTTTAGTTAGAGTGATTAAATGAAATTAAAATTTAGTAATAAATTAAAATTGAGTTTCTATCCATAATTATTATTTTAATTAATATAAGAGTCTTTTAATATTAAAATTAAGAAAATGTTGCTATATGGTTTTTTTTTTTTTCTCTCAAAAACTAAGAATCATTGGATTTTCTCTCAGCACACAAGTTTTTTCTCTCAAGAACTAAGAATGACTGGGATTTTTTTTTTTTTCTCAGTTTGGACAATATAAATATGAATATAGAACCATTGGGATACAAGAAATCATCCTTAAATTCTTTGAGGGTCAATTAATCGAAAAAAACAAAAAAAATGAATATTGTTATTTAAATCAAGACCATAATATATATAAATTGCGGATGAGTAGAGGAAAAACCTGCAATAGATTGGTGTGTCAACGCGTCAACGTTGCCCCACAGTGTGACAATAACATTTTGTCACACAGGCGAAGAGGTGCAATTACGTTTTCCATTCCGTGGGCAGGACTCGATGCTTGTTAGTATTTCTTTTTTGTCTTTTTGCAGTTACGTTAAGAGAGTGAAATAAAGATTCTCATGGGATAAAATAAAATTAAAAAAAAAAGGAAAATTACACAAATATTAATAAATTATTAAATTTTATTTTGTAATCTTTATATATATATATATATATATTAAAAAAATATAAAATTAAAATTAAAATAAATTGTTAAATTTTAAATTTAATAAAATTTCATAATAATTGTGATTAGATGTATCTAAATAATTCATATTAAATAATAATAATAATAATAATCACATGTTTCTATTCATCCAAAAAGTCACGTACTGCAGGTATATCTCAGCCGTTTGATCTCTACAATTTGTTTCCCATCTTATATTAAAAGGAAAAAAAAAAAAAAGGAAAACGGAAAATTATTTGCCATATTGCTTGACAGTTTGTTTTTTTTTTTAATCTAATTTAGTAAATCTTTAACAGCAAGAGAGTAGATGAGCGAGAAAAGGAGAAGTTTCCCGGAAAAGGAAAGAAAAATTAATGAGATCCTAGAGAAAGAAACCCACTATTTATTTATTTATTTTTATTTCTGTGGCAGCATTTTGATTTTTTCCCCCGGCGATTTGATTCTTATTTATGTCCATTATGCTTCAAATCTGAGGCTGAGGCTAATTTCTAATATATCGCACTTGGATTTTTCTCTATTTTTATTTTGCATTGTTTCTCTGTAACACGGGATTCCACACCGTGGATCAAGTAGTTCCGAATTCCGATGAATCGGCGATGAGGAGTGGAGGAGAGATATGGAGGTTAGATCTCAGAGTTTGCCAGTGAGGTCCGATAAGCTGTGCCCGGCGGCAGCGTCGGCAGCGGGGATTCCTAGGACGAGGTTACAGGTGTGGTTCATTCGGGTTTGCTCTAGTATTCTGCTGTGGACCTGCGTGGTTCAGCTCGTCGCCGTTGGGGAGCTTTGGCATCCCCGATTTATTACCAATTTATCCTTTAAAATCTCCCAGATCACCGCCGATAGTCATGTTCGTGTCTCCGTCCGGTCGCCGCCACCTCTTCTGCCTGCGAGTGGGTTCTGCATTTTTTTTTCTTTTTTTATTCACTTGTTTTATCCGCTTAGTAAGATCTATATTCACTGATGGACTTGGATTGAGTAATGTTTAAGAAGCCACCTGAATTGGTGTATTTGTAGCCTTGAAGTAAGGATAATTGGGGCTTTTTTTGTAATAGTTGTAGGTGTCATCTGTTAAGTTACTATTTTGTTTTGTGAAAAAAAAAAAAAAAAAAATAATATTAAAATAAAATAATTGGTGTAGTTGAGCTAACTAAGTTTGGGTACTGGTTAATGTCAACTAAAGAGTGTTTATGCATTAAATTAGGATCATGTGTGAACTTGGGAGACTAACAATTTGTGTATCTTGGGAGTGTATTTTCATAAACCATTTATTAGAGGAGTATATATTTGTTATTCAAGCTGTCTGTACTGTACATTAAGTGTGTTGAACAGGTAATGTAGATTTCTGAAGTTGTTGACAGTAGATAATATTGTGCATTTGCTAGATTGTACTAGTTGTCTTTGGATATCTTAGGAGTGGAAAATGAGTAGATGCAGGATTATAATGACTCTGGAACAAGGAAAGATTTGTTTTTGGTTGTCATTGTGGCTCTATGATTCAAAATTTCATGCATAGTTCCCACTCGTTTCTTAAATTTTGTATGAATTGAGAATTAGATTCAATTCATTCTTAGTTGTATTCCTTTTTTCAAGCCCTGGTATCTGGACTGTGCATCATATTTCTTCAGTTGTTGGTTTTATTTGTTTCCAGAAGATGTGTCACCATATGAATTCAGAATTGGATGCATTGGAAAACTTTGGAGGAAGGAAAATGTAATTAGAGCTTCAAATTTCAGAAACTTTGTGGACACACATCTCTTTTGATAAATATATTTATCCCCAAATGTTTTGCCTTCACAGATAAGACACTAACACCTGCAAGTTTGCAGGAAACTATACAAGTAATGGTTATCTGAAGGTGTCTTGCAATGGTGGCTTGAATCAAATGCGTGCTGCGGTTGGTACTTCTTCTGATGCTTGGTTTCCTGAAATTAACTCAAGTTACTAACTTGTCTAGTTTGGCATTTCAGATCTGTGACATGGTGGCTGTTGCTCGGCTTTTGAATCTCACTTTGGTTGTTCCAGAGCTTGACAAGGCATCCTTCTGGGCCGACCCTAGGTATTTTTATTATTCTCAGCTTTTTGACAACAGTACCATGTTTGTCACCTTTTAAGGAGTCGACAGTGTCTGAACCTTCAAAATTTTCATGCAGTAATTTTGAGGATATCTTTGATGTGCAACAATTCATAGACTCACTAAGAGATGAAGTTCGAATTGTCAGGAGGCTGCCTAAGAGATTTACTAGGAAATATGGATACAAAGTATTTGAGATGCCCCCAGTTAGCTGGTCTAACGAAACATATTACCTGCAACAGGTTTGTTTCTTCCTTACCCATGGGTACAATGAGACTTACTAGGTCCAAGTTTATGATTTATAAATTTGGATGCAAAGGCAGCTGGTGGGTTTAGTAAGTGGAAAGGAAGAAAATTTAGTAGTGTTCCTCTCTCCTTAGGCCTTAACTATTGATGCTTTGTCCTAACAATTGACATCTTGTTTGTTTACTTTTATTTTTGACTTAAATTTGGATTAAAGCTTTGTTGTCGTTATCGATGTACAGTTATTTAGATTTAGAAATCAGAGTGATACTGTAAAATCATTTGATATTCCAAAAAACTAGGTCAATTTGGCATTATTTGATTACAAAGAATGGAAGAGTGAAGTACAAAATTTTAGGGCATGACTTGAAGTGCTAAAAGTGTGCAATTCAAATACCGGGAAATTATGATTATGTATGTTAGAATTTTGGCTTTGATGAATTGGATTAGGGGGTGCTAAGATATCAAATTTGAAGAAATCAGTCTTGTTTGAGTTGTCTTAGAATTGAAGAATGTGTACTTTAAACTGAATAATAAAAAGAAATGAAGAAGAAAAGACTGACTGAATATGTGTTGTAACAGTTTTCTAGTTTCTTAGTAGTAGTTCTGATCTATGACATTTGAATTGTGGTGCAGATTTTGCCCCTTTTCAGCAAGTTAAAGGTGTTGCATTTCAACAAAACAGAAGCACGCTTGGCAAACAATGGGCTTCAACTTGAGCTGCAGAAACTCAGATGTCGTGTTAATTTCCAGGCACTGAAATTCACTTCTGAGATTGAAACCTTGGGTTACAAATTGGTGCACATTCTTCGAGAGAGGGGGCCTTTTGTGGCTTTGCACCTGAGATATGAGATGGACATGTTGGCCTTCTCAGGGTGTACTCATGGCTGTACTGAGAAAGAAGCAGAGGAGCTCAAGCAATTAAGGTTTCTTGTGCTATAAATTTGAACTTTTTTTATCTGGGTACCTATTTTTATATCTGGCAAATGATCTTCCAACATCTTACTGGACTGGCAGAACATACCTTCTGTTTAGTGCCTGGTTGGACAATAAAACTTGTGATTTAAAATGGCAATATTACAAGTAATCACAAAATGGTCGGAACAAATTGTACATCCTCAAAGTATGCCAAATGTGATACAATGTAATGGCTGTTAACCTCTTTGGTATAACAAGTTCTCATTCATATGTCGTATCTGAGATATTGGCACTTAGCAGAGGCCAGAAAAAATTGCTGATAATACTTAATGACATGTATCCTTGCTTTTGAGTCAGTTATGTGTTATGGTCAAAGTTTTAGCCATTGTGCCATGTTCAGAGAGGTAATAAATAGACATTGAATTGCACTTTCCACTCAGGTATGCTTACCCTTGGTGGAGAGAGAAAGAGATTGTGTCTGAAGAGAAAAGATTGCAAGGTTTGTGTCCATTGACTCCTGAAGAGACAGCATTGGTCTTGCAAGCACTGGGCTTCGACAAGGAAACACAGATATATATTGCAGCCGGTGAGATATATGGCAGTGAAAGAAGACTTGCAGCTCTAAGTACTGCATTTCCAAGGATTGTAAGTTATTAACAATTTTGGCTGTTTATGTTGTAAGTGTGTGCTTTACAACTTTTGTGTTAATGCTTGTGGAGCACTTGGAATGACTAGAAGATACCAACGTAGATATGTTAAAGCCTTTTTGGTTGGTAGGAGGCTAGGAGCTTATGGCATTTTGACAATTGATTTAGTAGGCTCTTCTTCGAGAGATTTGAAAAAAAAAGAAAAAAAAAAATTTATTATCATTTTTGGTAATTGTTTGAGCTAAGAAGCCTTGTCCAAGGCAACCAAATGAGAATCAGACCATGGAACTCCTCATTTGTCCTGTTCTGCCGGTGTTGGCATATTTCATCTGGATCTCAGTCCTGAAGGTTCCTTTTCAGGTGAAAAAGGAAATGCTGTTAGATCCTCTAGAGCTGCGGCGATTCCAAAACCATTCATCTCAAATGGCTGCTCTGGATTTCATGGTCTCAATAGCCAGTAATACTTTTGTTCCCACCTATGACGGAAACATGGCCAAGGTTGTGGAAGGTCACCGCAGGTATCAGATGCATTGTACTAATTCATGGAGGAAATTTTGCTGATAATTAGTCTTCAGGTTCCTAATTCGATTTTTTGTAGGTATCTTGGGTTTAAAAGGACAATCCAGCTTGACCGTAGAAAACTTGTAGAGTTGCTGGACTTGCTTCACAATGGGACACTCTTGTGGAATCAGTTTGCAGAAGCTGTTCGAGTGTCTCATGAGAAACATATGGGACAGCCAACTCATCGGACAGTTATTCCAGATAAGCCAAAGGAAGAAGATTACTTTTATGCTAATCCTCAAGAGTGCCTTTGCGAGGGAACAAAGTGTGACGACTTACTTGGCCTTACTAACTCAACTTCTGTGAGGGGACCGCTGCAAACCTGAACACCGTCCCAAGATGGCCTTACACTTAGTCAGAGCAGTTTTGTGTAGAGACCATTTGACGTTGGCAACACAAGTGCTTAAATGAACAGGGTATACACACACGTGAGCATTGTAAGGAATGGCAAAAACAAATCAGGGTTTTCCTCAGTTGACCGAATTTCGTGCCATTCAATTTTTTCTTCTAAATTATTTATTAATTTTCTTTCCCTGATAATTGTTTGTGCAGTGGTTTTGTAAGATCTTACAGGTGAAATTACTTGTTCCTGGCATTCTTTTGTTATATCCAAAAGTTTAACTGCTTCAAGCCTTAAAATGTTTGATCTACTGTGGAATTCAGCATTGACTGTCTCGAAACTTTTGCCAACTGATGAATCGGGGAATGAAGTTTGAGATGGAGAATTCCAAGTGAAGAGAGCTTGGAAAAATTGTAAAATGTTGCAGTGAATTACAAACAATGCCACTCTTACTCTGCCCTGAAAGGGAAGCAAGAATTGCAACCCCGGAAACTAAATTGCATCCCGGGAACCGTAAACGTCCAAGCAGGGACACAGCAAGAACCAGCAGAACGCCGCCTTATTATTGGTTCACTAGTAGATCCCAAACCTAATAATACAAATCAGATGAAACATCCAACATTATCTTATCTTTCTCCCTCAATTGGACCAAGACCTGCATGCAATCTAGATTTTACGCTTGGATTAATGATCTCCCATCTAGATTTTACGCTTCGATTCATGATCTCCCACATCTCAGACTATTCCCATTCAGTAACAGCTAATGGGGGATTTCATAACATCACGAACTATGTCTACATATTACATCGTTAACAACCAAGCATGGTTCCTGAGGAAGCCCTGAACGGCATTCCATAACACACAACATTCCTGACCATTTATTTTTTGCCCCATAAGATAAATCAGCTATAGCCTAAATTGGTGAAAATCTCCAGCGGCGCATGCTTTAGTGACCATAAGATCAGATAAAAACTAGTACACAAAAAAGATTAACAAGACAAATAATTGTCAAAATAAGATGAAATTCAGGTAAAATAATCATCATTCACTGACATTTTTGTCCCCCACGTCCTGTGATTTCACAGCTACATTCACCATGGTTTGACGTGTCAACCACAGAAGTAACCATCAGCGTCCTCAATTGCACTTATTTGCCGCAAATTAGCACCAAAAGAAAATCCAAGCAAACATCAAATTTTCTTTTTTCTTTTTTTCCCAAAAAAAAGAGTAAAATGGGTAATGACCTAACCATATTATTTGTCAGTATTTATCTCAACCACAATTGACGCAGATTCATCGGCCGCCTTTTCCTTCTCCAATTCCTTGGCAGCCTCTTCCTCTACCGTCTTCTCCGCCCGCAAAATCGGCTCGTAGTAATCGGCGTGAGCCTCCATACACTTCTTTAAAGCAGCGGTGACTTCAAAGCACTTCTCCACAATATCTTCACCTTTCTTCTCAGACTCTTGGATGCAGTCCTCCCAAGATATAAAAGCTTCTCTGCAGCCACCGCCCTTCATGAACAAGCAAAACCCACATTCCCCCTCTTCTTCTTGTTCTTCCTCTTCTTGATCCTTGTTTTCGCCATTTGGTTTAATGGGTTCTTGTTTTAAATGATCTGGGTCTGATTCTTCTGGGATTTTGGAATCAGGGATTTGGGGTTTTGATTTTGGGGTTTTGGAAGCTGAAGCGGACATGGTTGGTAGGGTTTAATGGGCTTTGTGAGAAATGTGGAACTTGGTGGTGGAGAAAGAAGCCATGTAGTCGCCACTTTAAACCTCCTATAAACCCTTTGACAAGTCTTTCTTATATTTTCCTTTTTCTCTCTCTCTCTCTTTTAATAATTTTAATGCTTTTGTTTTTTCCTTTTTTGGCTGGCTGACGATTATAAAAAGAATAATTATTATCATCTTTGTTTTCTTTTTTTCCCCCCAAAAAAATAAAACACAGGTTGCATGAAAGCCTCAAGGTGAAATGAAGTTTTCGTTTTTCTAATAATAAATATATGCACATATAATTTATGTTGACATTTTGACATTTAGCACTTAAATAATTTTTTTCTAAATCAAAAACAGGATCAATTAAGGTGAGTATTACATATGATAATCAAAATATTATTACCATATATTTTTATTTATTAAAAAACTTATTAAACTATGAATTATATTACATCTTTCTTATATTTTGGCACCTATTATATTTTATTTTGAAAACCGGAAAATAAATCATTATCAAACAGAACAAAAAGGTGGCTAACAACCTATAATTAAATAAGCATACCTGATGTTTTTCTGATAGTTTTTGCTATCTGACAATGGTCCTCGATTTTTTTTTTTTTAAATTAAGGTTAATTGAACTGAACTAAAATTTCTTAAGATTTTCCCTATTTTGCCAATGATAAAGCTAATAACAGTGATAATACAAGATTTTTAGATAGTTTTGTTAATTTATTTTCTAAACTCATAGGCCAGTGTGCCAAGTCCACGGGGGCATTTTAGAGGTCGACAGGTGCCGGATCCAAATTTTGGGCACCAATCCATTATCATTTTAAGAGAACTAAATGTGCCATGAATGTCAAACTATGTTCAGTCTAAATGAATTTTGTACACTTGAGAATATGACAAAAATATTTGATCTCGAAGTTCCCATAACCTGGTGAGTCTTCAAAGAACCCTTGCTGGTATTGCCTCATTTTCATTGCTCTTATGGTATAATGCCTCGTCAAGTAGCTGCCTACCAAATGCGTCAAGCTGCTCCCCGTAGTTCCAAAAGCCAAAGGGGGTTCAGTGCACATGTTACCTTGGGGGCACATCATGATTTGGAAACTGCAGTGTGTACCATTACCAAGCTGTAATATTCCAGCATGGAAGTAATCTCAATAGGATGGGTAAGTATCGATGCTTAATCGTCCTTGTCAGAGTCCATGTCGCTGTCGTTATCGTCATCTGTGTCATAGTAATTGAACGGTAGAGGGACGGATTTAAATGCTCGGAACTTGCCTACGTTGTTCAAGTGCTCGTTCTCCAACCTGATGGAAGCGAATTATTATCAAGCAAGAAATAAGACTTTCAGTTGAAGAAAGAAAACTGGCCAGCCTCTCACTGATGGTCTTTCATTACTCCTTGCAAACGTGATGGAATGCATAATGCTATTCAAGATAAGACAAATTTGAAAACCTTGTTTTCTGCTAGGTCCATTAGAATCATTACATAACAGTGCATGCTGTGATTGGTGAAGGGATTAGTGCTGGAATGCTTGAAGATGAGAAGTAAACGTAATGGGAAATGTCAGACCTGTGCCATTCAGTTTTCTTATAGGTACATGTGGAATATAACAAACTTAACAGATTCTTGTGCTAATCTTAGAGGTGGCAGAATGAGTGACAGGTACCTGAAGAAGTTCCAGAAGCCACGGCGAATGATCTCTAGGCAAGATATTAGCATTGACCAAGCCATTTTATGAAAGTTTGTCAGACTAAATACTACAATCATTTGCATCCAAGCAATTCTTAGAAGTATATCCAAGGCCTGCAATGATACTGGAAAAACTCATTGGGTGAAATAAATAAACAGCAGTAGAATTTCATCCACATCTCCTTTTGGGAACTTATGTTACCATAGCCGCAAAGTACACGCTTTTGTGGGAAATCACAAGTTTATCTCTCAGAAAAGGATTCCTTGATTTCCTCCGCAAAAGTCCCCAATCTACCACGATATCCCAATATGTGTTCATCATTGTTGCAACAGCCGAGCTGACAAATGCCAAGGCCATCCAGGTTCTTCCCTTTTTAAGCTCGAAGGTTGTTCTAAGAACAACAGCAACAATTGTCAGGAAGTATTTTAAACCATTGTATCCACGTTCTACATCTCTGTCTTCCCAGAGTTGACGAAGACACTGCAAAATGAAATAGAAGCACATCAATACATTTTTAAATGGCAAGCAATTCATTTATAATGGTCGCTTGTTTTTATTCTCAATGGCAATATAATGTCTGCAATGGAACTGATGCAAAAAGGTAAAACAATCAGAACTGTCTCTGGCTGCCTTTCCTTTCCTATTTTGCCTCAGCACATATGAACAGATTTTCATCCCCAGTGCTCTAATTTGATAAAAAAATTTTTAGGAGAGAGGGATTTTAACCCCCAACCTCCCCCAAACCCCTTTAAGGGATAGAGATGGCCATCAGGCTAAATCATGATGCCTTAACTCGAAATATTTGAAAAATACAAATAAAATATAGTTGCACAAATGATGCCCGAGTCACTGACCATGTAAGTGGAGGACAATGGCCTCCTTATCTCAGAAAATTATGGAGCTATGCCTGCTACATTGGATATGCAGCGTGTCTGGTGTTTTAGTGAAGGTATCACAGTTTACTAGCACTGATGGTATTCCATCGCCACCCTACTCATCCTTCTTGATGACATTCATTCTTATCTCAAGAAGTTAATCCAGTTCACTTGTCAGAAGTGTGAAGCCAATTGAATAAGCCAGAGCAGTAACAAATTACACAATAACCACAACATTTTGGCTAGACAAGCATCAAGCAATCTGAGACTTTAATAATGGAGACCTTAAGCAAGGGAACAATCACATGCCAAGCAGAAAGTTGAAGATCACATTGGTCAAATTCCAACAAATGGCCAAATAATGGATCTTTAAATTCCAGAACCTCCAAAGACATGACAATGCAAAGATTAACGTAGTCCAATGGCCAAGATGCAAGAGACACTTCTTTATGCAAAGATTAATGCATTGCATAATACTACTGCAAAAACGTTGTTAGGTAAAATCCATGTGCCATATAGCTAAATACGTGGCATGGATTAACACTTACCAAGAAATACAGTATGGACTCCTGACAGGCAATATGTCCCATAATAAAGAAAATCACTATTGGCAGAATTAATGGTAGCAAATTAATAAACAGAAGAGATATTACCTGGAGAAAGCGCAGCCAGAATGGTATGATGGCAACAACAATGTAGAAAGCATTATAGATGTCATTACTCTGGCATTTGGCTTGTCTTCTAGAGGATTCCCCCACACCATAGTAGCAAACGTACAACTCAATACACCTTATGGCCTGCACCTGAGGTTAAAGGGCAATAAGTACCACGATCATTGTTCAAAAATATTGCATTAAATACAAGGACAGCACCAACCTGACTGGCAAGGTTGTCCCCCAAGAAAAAATCTGGCAGTGTCACCTGCAAAGTAGATTTTCAGGAAACTATTTCTTCCAAGTATGTCATATAATCGCTGATTGTTTTACCATCCGTTTATTCATTACCTTGTATAGTGGTGCACAAATACAGCGAAACAGACATCTAAGAAAGAAGAAACGACTTGAACGGTATATGATGCTAAAAGGACAGAAAAGCATGGCAAGAACCACCTGGATCCACAGAAGAATGTGGTTGTAAACAAATGCAAGTCTGTAAACATATCATAGATGACAAAACCATGGGGGCATTGAGTACCGCATGTAGTCCACATGTAGCGGTAAATATTTTTGTCAATATATCTGAGAAATTCCGATGAAGAAAGAGTAAGCTATTTCCAGAATCTTACAATAATCACACTCAAAGGGACCAATTCGGTCAGTGTCTTGTAATTTGAAGCATTTGGGCCTGTATCCAAATACAAATCCGCAAGGAAACTGGCTAGGGCAAGTACTGCAAAGCCATTGCTCAAGAGGAAAACTTCTCGATGACTTAGCTCAGTTCCTTGCTTGAAACCAAAAATGAAGGGGTAATTGACTCGATATCTTCTCCAGAAATATATGTCTGCAGCATACATAAGCATATGGAGGGAAATATATGCAAACAAGCTGCAAGGAAACTAAAGGTTTATCAGAGAGAAAACACAGACTGTAGAGTGTTTCTGTAAGACTAGAAACAGTTGAATTAGAAACTTCTGAGCTATCCATTGTTTCCTCTTACCTGTAAAGTGGGAAAATGTTGACCACATATGATGTACCCTCTGTTTTACCCAGTAATTGACGAGCCTGTATTTTCAAGACAACAGCAACCAGTAGGGCGATAGAGCAACCAGAAAAAAAACCTGAAAAAGGAAAAAAAAGAAAAATCCGATAGACTAATGGAGTTCATGAACTCTGGAGACATACTTTCAACCTGAAAAATATGTTAAAAGTTTCACTTCAAGATTTGAAGCAGGAGCTGCACTGACTGCTACTACTTGCCTGAAAAGAATGTTACACTGTGCTTTTCTTTCTTCACTTTTGACCTCAGCATCTTCATCCCTTCCCTGCGATTTGCATTTGAGAAATGATTGATGAAAGTAACCTCCACCCTTTCAAGGAGGTTTATCACCTAGGAAATCACATAGCTAATTAACTAGTGTACTTTGAAAAAGGGGAAAAAATAAAACGAAAATGTTGTCCCTTCTCACAAAAGAAATGTATAGGTTAAATAAAATCCTGTACACATAATTGGAAAGACAACTTTGTACTCGCAGAAGCTTTTACCAGGAATGTGGCATATTTTTGTGAAAAGTAGCTTAAACTGGCCTGAGAAGTAGAACAGTTTGTATAACTAAGTGGTTAGCTTGATGGAGTGAAACCTTTAAATACTTTCCGTTCAGCTCAGTCAATCAAGAGGCAAGGTGACATTTATAAACATTCCACTATACCATAGTCATGTTAACCAAAGTCATCTTGCAAGTTGATTTCTTTCTATTTTCCCCTCCAACAAAATATAAAGCAATCCTTTCCAGCATCCTTTCACAGGCACCAATCACATGCTAAGAACATTCAAAGGTGGGATAATTATAAACCCTGTTAGGGGTTCACACAGAAAAACCTGATCCCAAGAGCAATAATGCAGAGATGAACAATGCAACTGAACCAAAACAAATTGAACTTCATGCACATGCCACTGTGATGATAATATTGGTGCCAAATGGAAAAAAGAAGATAGACGAGCTTGTCTGAACATGTACTTGGACACTTGAAATTTGAAGTATCAACCTTCAATCTTAGATGAGAAGCACCATCTATGATCCATGTATGTGGGAAAACTCTTGCTCTTTTATTCAATGTCTTGGTAAAGTGCTTCAAGTACAATTTGCAAAACATCACCTTTGATCATATAACTCGGAAATGAATTTGTCACTGTACCTCCTCAGAGCTGCCAAGGAAAGAATCGTCCACAATTTTAATGTACGATCTGGCTGCCCTTCTTGAAGTGATCTGGACAGTTGCAAACTAAGAATGTCAATACTAAACTTTCACTAGAATGATATTTGTGTGTTGCAAGTATTTATTGACTCCGAAATCCAGCCAACATTATCCAACCCCACCTGTACAAAGATCCTCATCTATGTTTTTAATCTCTGAATAGGAATCTGTTTCTGTGTTCGCGAGAAAGAAGAAAGAAATTCACTTTCCCTCTCTCTCTCTCTCTCTCTCTCTCTCTCACACACACACACACACACACACACACACATGTGCGTGCACAATCACATGCACATGCACATGCACGCGCGCGCGCCCGCGCGCACACACACACATTATTAGTGCAGATATTTCACAAAACTAAGTAAATTTCAAACCTTGTCATACTTTTTCATGATCTTTGAGAATGCAGCAAGGTTCATATAACTGTTTCAACCATTTGAAAGCACAAACACACGTTCAGGCAATGATCAAAAGCGACAAAATCTTCCTGATGAAAGTTCATGAATACATCAACAGCATGAAAATGTCACCAGTAATGCTTGAGGAGACGGAGCTTCTGGTAGAACTCAATGAACACAACTTGCAGTTGTTCCTCAACTTTTCTGAGTTCCTCTTTCTTGAATCTCAGCTCCTCTTCTTTTGAATCCATAAGGACACCTTTTATAGTTGATAATGGAGATTCAAGCGTGTTCCTAATCTTTACATGCTCTAATATTTTCAGAGGATCTTGTTTATAGTCATTAATGTTCTTTTCCTCTGGGAAACCATTAGCAGAACTGGTTCCATGAACTTCAGTGACTTCCAGGCTACTGGTAGACAGTTCTCTGTTGCTACTATTGCTCGTGTTCATCTCAATGGTCAACTCAGTACGTTCCCTTGCTGCATATTGCCACAAGATTTTAATCGTAGGATGTTAGATTCATTATTTTATTAATGATGAGATAAGGACAAGATCACCACTCTTTGAGTCAGTAGAATCCATTGTTTGACGAGTATGATCCACCTCTATTCCCTTATCCTTGCTCTCCATTCCTGCAAACACTTTAAAGGCAAAATTAAGTATGATAACTTAAAAATTTCAAAGCAAAACATAAGCTAAGCTACAGTTCTTCTGCAAATTGATGTAGCCAGATTTGGTTGCTCATGCCCTATCACAAATATTTCAATCAAGCAAATAATCAAATTGAAAAATAGGACCGAAAACCGTTAAGTTCTTAAAAGTAACTAGAAGCTTTTGAAGTCATTCAACCATATGTTATCTGATTTCTCCTGGTTTTATTGTCTCCTTTCGAATTTACAATCAGTTGCGTAAAACACCTTGCAACCACCATAAATCAAAGTTATTGTTCAGAATCAGCTCTCACCAGAATTCTGAGTTCCGTCTGAATTGATACTCCTCAAGGGATTCTTGGCGACAACAGCATGTGAACCTGCCTTTGTTGCAGTGGAGAGTTTCTCAGGTTTCTCCACCATGATCCGCAATGCGGTGGTGGCCTCCATTTGTTTAGCCAGCACATCTGCTTCGTGCATCATCTCATCCACCTTGTCCTCGTAGAAGCCGTTAACCTTGTTGAGCTCACCGTCTAGTTTCTTAAAGAATTTGGCCTCAATGTCTCCTCCATCTTCACACTGCCTTAGGAATTCAGTTTTGTAACACTTCCTACAACCATCTTGCTGCTCTAACGCATTTACATTGATCACTTGGTCCTCAATATCCCCCTTACCCGGAATATTACCGGATTGCAAGCTCTGTCCACTAAATGCTCTGTGCAATGCAAATCTGAACTGTAACCCTCTCGGAGGTGTGCCGGAGGCTTGTTGCCTGTGCTGATGCTTGTACTGCAAGCATTCTTGTAATATTCTTTTGAGTCCATTATAATCCATGTAGGCATCTACCCATTCAGGAACCATTTGCCTCCTGAATTCTTTTCCGAATTTCATCTTTTCTTACGCTATCAAACCTTAATCATCCAGCAACAAATTACACGCAGTAAGTAAGCTTTCTAAATTTTTTTCACTACCAGTTTAATCGCATCACTCTGTTTCCGTCTATATTACAACTTTAGAAAGCAAACCAAACACAATGTTTTCACAAACTTCATTTTTGGATCAAATCAAACCATAACTTCAGTAGTTCTATTAACTGGATTATCAACCTCAATTATGAAGCTTTTTTTTTTTTTTTTTTTTTTTGGGATTTCTCACCAAAATCAACAGAAGACACTAAAAAAAAAATCAACGGAGGAGGAGAAGGATTTCCAGCTTGAATGTAGCATTATGAATAGTATATTTTCCTACCAAATTGAAACTAAAAAAAAAAAAAAAGAAATCAACGGAGGAAAAGAGAGTACCGATTACTCTTCTGAGACCTTCACTGGACTTTTTTTTATTGAAAAAAAAAAAAAGAAAACAGAACCGAAAACGGAGAGCTGAGCGAGGGAGAGAGAAGCTAATCATCACACAAGAAACGTAGAGGCGATCGAGTAAAAAAGATGCGAAAATGGAAATAAAACAATGAAAGAAGTGGGAGAACTAATTTTGCATGAAAACGCCTCAAACCAACGTTGCTTTCTCCAAATTCCCAGAACACGAAGCATGTTTTTTTTTTTTTTTGAAAAATACATTTATCATCAGGAACAAGATGTATCGCTTGATTGGCCGAGAGTAACAAAGATTCGGTGTATGAGAATACAGAGTAATTTTAACCCAAATTTTATCACATTCCGTGCAGTATGGATGTGAACCCGAACACATGTGCTGATTACGTGGAAAAAAATAAAAGTGTCGGGGAAAGCGACCTGACGTGCTCCTAATTGCACTGAATAAAAACTGAAGCCTCCGGGCTTTAGCCGGTGAGAGCTTCACGAGATCCGGTATTCAAGTGTCCGGATTATTCCGGATTTACTATAACAGATTCCAATTCTTTATCTTTTCTATCATTATGAACTCACAATAATATTAATAATATTATTAAAAATTAGGTGAATATCATGATTTTATTAATAAATTTATTTATTGTTTTCAGGAAAAAAAAGGCATCTGGCACATTAAAGATATGCCCCAATCATGGGGGAAAGTGAAAAAATCTGCAGGAGCCGGAAAACTCATTAAAGTTTAGCAGAATCGCTATCCAACAAATCTGGCAAATAAACACTAACCTTATACAAACTAATAAACGTTCAAGATAGCCACAAATCAAAGGGCACAAGAAATGTCGGCGGAAGAACATGGTTTTAGTATTGAGCCCGTAAGTCTGCTAGAATACCATGCTGAGACACTGCCAGTACCTCACTCAAAAAAAGAAAAAAAAAGAGCAAAGAAATAATGAATCAAGCTGAAATCGTTGTTAGGGAGTAGGCCACGATCCCCGTGGAAGCAGCACGCAGGTCAACGGCTCTCTGCTCCGTCGGGAGGTGATCAAGAGAGATTCGGATTATTCAGTGCCATGACCCTCACCAAGTGCTTGGCCGCTTCTTTAGTGGCTCTTCCTGTCTTGTTCGCCATCTTCATCATGCTTCGCCACTCGCCGTCCGATCAGACCTTTGGATTCGCCGACGCCAGAGTTCTCCATAACACAACTGCTGCCGCCGACTTCCAAAACACTCCGTCGTCATCACCGGGAGGTCAGTTCGTTCTCCCACCACCACCACCACCACACACCCCAATTGCTTCACTACATACTCATTTTTTCATTAAAAATGTGGACATTCCTCTCTGTTTAATTATTATTATTATTTTGGCTTAAGGTTATTTGAAATAATAAGAACAGACAAAGAAGGTTTGGACGAGGATTCTTGGTTTTTGCTGAGGCTAACAAGGATTTGTCTCATGGTAGAACGTGACTATCCCACTCAATATTAATATTATTAATTAAAAATTACATTCACACTTATAGATTATATAATTAATTACAATACTGAATTCTTTGTATATTAAAACACATTTAATCATAATTCAATACTAATAACATATAAGAATCTGATTCAACTATATAATTTTTACTTCACTACAAATTTCTAGTTTGTTCTAACAAAAAATCTGGATCAAGTCTAACAGCAGATTCTTTTTGTCATCTGTCGTGTTGAAGATGAACGAACTTCTCTTTTCCCAGGTTCCCTAATGGTTTTCTCTGAACGTGCTGACAAGCCCCCCAATGACAAACTGCTTGACGGACTTCTCGCTTCTGGGCTTGATGAAGTTGCCTGTGCCAGTAGGTACCATTCCTTTCTATATCGCAAGAGTACGCGTCATAAGCCTTCCTCATATCTTGTTTCCAGGCTCAGAAATTACGAGGATCTCCATAAACGCTGTGGCCCGGGAACTCAATCGTATGACTTAGCCATTGAACAACTCAAGTCTGGCCATAAGGTTGGCTCCACTGATTGTAATTATATTGTGTGTATCTCTTATAATGGCTTGGGCAACAGAATACTATCCATTGCCTCAACATTTCTTTATGCCCTCCTCACAAACAGAGTCCTGCTTATTGACCGAGGACAAGATACGGCGGACCTTTTTTGTGAGCCATTCCCAGAGAAATCATGGTTACTGCCCCTGGATTTTCCTCTTATTGATCAGTTTAACAGGTTTGATCGGAACTCTTCTCACTGTTATGGGAACATGCTGAAGAACAATGTTATAAGTGCTTCAGCAGAGTCAGTACCATCATTTCTATACCTCCACCTAGTTCACGATTACGGTGACCATGACAAGCATTTTTTCTGTGACGAAGATCAATCTCTTCTCGCAAGGGTCCCTTGGTTGATTTTGAAAACAGACAACTACTTTGTTCCATCTCTTTTCCTGACATCTTTTGATGAAGAACTGAGCAGGTTATTCCCTGAGAAAGGAACAGTTTTCCACCACCTGGGTCGGTACCTTTTCCACCCCTCAAATCACGTGTGGGGGCTAATTATAAGGTATTATCAAGCCTACTTATCTAAGGCAGATGAGAAAATTGGCCTTCAGATAAGAGTGTTTGATTCAAGACCTGGTCCCTTGAAACACGTGATGGATCAAATTTTAGCCTGTACTCAGAAGGAGAAATTACTGCCAGAAGTGGATTTGCAAGATTCCATTGTCAATCCACCTGAAAACCCAAAATCAAAAGCTCTTCTGGTGACATCTCTTAATTCAGGTTATGCTGAGAATCTAAGGAACATATATTGGGAGCACCCGACATTGACTGGGGAAGTCATTGGAGTTTACCAGCCAAGCCATGAGGAATACCAACAATCGGATAACCAAATGCACAACACAAAGGCATGGGCTGAAATGTACCTCCTTAGTCTGACCGATGTGTTGGTCACAAGCCCATGGTCAACATTTGGCTACGTGGCTCAAGGTCTGGGAGGATTGAAGCCTTGGATCCTTATAAGGCCAGAAAATGACATAATCCCAGATCCACCTTGTCGCCGAGACATATCAATGGAGCCTTGTTTTCATGCAGCCCCCTCTTACGACTGCAAGGCTAATAGAGGTACTGATACTGGTGCAATTGTTCCACATGTGAGACATTGCGAGGACGCGAGCTGGGGTGTGAAGGTCGTTGATGGCCATGATGCGCTATAGCTGTCATTTACCATTTCTCTTGGCTTACTTGCATGGATATATATTTAATGTATAATCACTCGTTATTGAGGACTGTAGGGCAGCATTCCTGCATGGAGCAGCAATCTGATGACCATCTCTTTCACGTAGCCCTGGTTGAGAACGCTGTATACCGAGTTTAGCATTACAGGAGTTGTAGACTGTAATTTTGTACAAATCGATTGAGGCTACCGTGAACTGAAACCACTACAGAGTTTCAGCAATTTTCTGTCAGTAGAGTAAATTATCTTGCTTGTGCATCAGACGGGCTACTTATATCAGTTTACTGGATACACATTTCCACACGTAGATTCTTATGCTATGATAAAATATTGTCGCTGATCTGACTCTTTCTCGTCAAATACATCAACACAGTAGGGAGTTCTAATAGTACATAAGGTAACCCACGGATGTAAAAAGAGGGTAGATCTCATTTAGTGCACTAAATATTTTCAGTTTGGCTGATACTTCGGTCATGCTTCTGGCTTATGTCAAGAAATATCTAACAAAAAAGAATAACCCAAGATCTGTCTAAACAAATTTAGTCATTAGCATTTAGCATCAAAACAAAGACAATTCCTTTTTATTTAGCATTATAAAGACAGAAAAACCGGAACAGTGCAATATGTCCACGATACAAGGGAGCATCTAAATACATGAAATACACGTCGAAGAAACCGCTGCAGCATGGCTCCAAGAAATACTCCATCAGTAAGCAACTCCATCAATTCTTTCTCCCTTCACACAAGATTATATGATACCCATGTCTGCAACAAGGTCAAATCATGACCAGATTGCAAAAGTCAGTAACAACCTACTGCATTTGGAATTTGAAATATTATACAGAATCTTACACTGTGAGAGTACACCGAGATCAAAAAGTATTATGACTATAGAATTGGTATATTGTATCACAGACATGAGGCACAAAATAAAGGATTAGGCAGACAACTGCTGATATGAAGATCAGTCTGGATTCTGTATTCATTGCAAACCATCTGCTGAGTAGGAGATGGTGAATGGCATTATCACCATGGACAATAAGACATAAATGAGAATGATGTCCTCTTCACATCAAAATCATTTTAGATTATTGAATGATATGATTCTGAGCATCAGTGCTTTAATTACATTCCTTTTACATTTAATTTTAAGGGAATTATATGCCTTTTTATGTTTGCCATAATTTGCATTATGTTTGTTAAACATCAAAGTCATGCATTCATCCAAAGTGAATAGTACACATAAATTGACAGCAGTCAAGGAAAGACTCAGATAGGCAACTAAACAGAAGCAAAATGATTAAAGTAAAGCAGATTACACTAGGGAAAGTACAGATACGTACGTTGATTTGAATGGTGCACTTGTAGCTCCAACAGTAGTGCTGAATGCCACATCCTGAAAGGGGCCAGCCATCTTACCTCGAGGAAACCATCCAAGGTCTCCACCTTTCTTCCCTGATGGGCATTCTGAGTATTCTGCCGCTAACTGAATAGATGAAAAAAAGGAAAAATAGAACACAAAATGATTTCCAAGGCTGGAAATTCACAATGTAAAAAACACATGGTTTCCAAGGCCTCCTTGACAGGGTCAACTGGGATTTGCAGGGAGTAATGTCAGGTGCCCTGCAGTTGAGCATTCTGTTTTTGTTGTTTTGAAAAACAGCTATACTTAGTGACAGTGGAGATTATGGTTAAGAAGCCATTGATGACATATTAGGGTTATTTTGAATTCTGGCCATAGATTGCTATTAATGACCAAGTGGCATAGTGAGGAGCATTGATGTAAATATAGATGATATAAATGCCATTAACATTGTAAAAAGTGGTGAACGAGAATGAATTCAAAATTGACTTTCTATCTCCTAATTCTTTTCCCTATCTATTTTTGTTTTCTCAATTCCTCTGCTCAAATTCTTCCTTCTCCTGTAATTTTCTCTCCTTTCTTATCTGAAACCCTAGTTCATTACAAGCAGTTGTTGAGTGCGGCTTTGTGATGCTTGTTTCTAGTGGCTCCATGGCTGAAAGTATATGGTGTAGAATCAAGGGCGGCTTTTGGTGAAATTTAGTAAAGATTTTTGACCTAAAGTCACAGACTAGCAGGGGAAGTTCACAGATGATATTGTGGTTGAAAGAGGCTTTTTATGATTTATGTTGACATTCAAATCATGAGGAATACCATTGTCATACTCTGAAATAGGCCATGTTGACATTGAGGTACTCAGCTTAGCCATATGGTTTTTAAACTGAAGGCTACAGTCCCTTTGCAGGATTGTTTATAGGTTTTCCTCTAACCTGTTTGTAAATAATGAAATGAATTTGCCATTTAAAAAAGAAAAGGAAAAGGCTTCCATGACAACCTTAACTTGTAAAAGAACACAATACAGAACAGATTAAACTTACCTTTGCAAACTCAGCTGGAGGAACCTTATCATCATTGTTTAGCCAACCATCCTGCAACTTCTTGTATGCCTCATTTATTTTTCCTTGCTTCTCACATAGAATATGCCTTGCTGAAACAAACATTAAAGCCAATTCAAGAAGTTCATAAAACAGTGGAACTACTAGTCATATAGAATGAAAACAAAAATGTCACGTTCTGGACAACAAACTGTTCATGCCCCCTTAGGCAGTGCTAGTAATACACAACAACATGAGTTAAGACCATTTCATTCTAAAAAAGCCAAAGTTGCCAATGAGTATTTTGATCCAATCACATATCAAACTACTGATAAAACATTGTAACAAAACTTGTCCAGAGCACATTTTCTTTTACTAAAAATACTACAAGTGTATTACCTTTGACATAAGTGCATGTCCCAAGCCCCTCACCACCCTTGCCCGATTTTCCCTTTCCCTTTGAAGCATTTTCATCACTAGCACCCCCCGCTTGCTTTGCTTTGCCTTTTCCTTTCGCTTCCTTTGCCTTAGAGTCCTTTCCCATTAGCTTACAAATCAATACAATTCCATCAGGAAATGCCAAACCACGGTAGCAGAAGTCATGATAAGAGCATTTTAAACTCAAAATAAAATTAAAAATTATCCATTCCCATAAATAAAGAAATTCCCAAAACATGATAGCTGCCATTAGCTTAAAAAGGATGGGACATAGGGAACAAGTTAGCATCCAACTACACAAGAAATAGACAAAGCTCAATCTCATCAATATCCAGCGCTCGATGGCATACAACTGGAAATAAAAAGGGCTTCAGTGCATGAAGCTCTCATACTTTAGGGTCTCATACAGTGGGATCTGAGTAAAGGCCAGACATATCCAATTTTACTCTTATTTTTTTCCTCTTATTTCTCACAGACACAAAATGGCTCGCCCTTCTTACAGCAAAATTTTATCCAATTTAAAACCCACAATCCTTTGATGCAACTCACAATTAGTCATCATTACAAACAAAAAAAAAAAAGATCAAATTCCCAACAGGCAGGCATATCAACATATGCTCAATCCCAATTCACAGTAACCCTAAAAAAAGGCAAAAACAATCACAAAGATAAATCAAGAAACTAAAACAAAGTCCGCATAGATTGGAGCCCACCTACTAAAACTGAAAGTCCCCGTAACCAGTACGCCGGAGCGCCCCCACTTCCCACTTCCCACTTCCAGTCAGCTGATTCTTTTCCGGTGGAAGAAAGCAAGAAAAGACAGGATGGGTGGGATAATTATCGGGGTATCGAAGTGGACCAGGAACTTGCAGACCCGCCGAAATATGTAATAAAGGCCCAATCTTGGAGCTGTTGTGCAGCCCATATTTAGGCCCAGATTAAATCCCCTGAATATTTCCGTGCTACAAGAGAAACAAATGTTTAATTTCGTCTTGTAAAATCTAAGAAGTATCAAAGATTTCATCTTTTGATAGTTTGGAGCAGAGCCCATATGCCAAATATTTGTACATTTGTTTGAATGTTAAGTTTAAAGGATTATCCAATCTTTATAAATGAGATTTGGGCTACTTTGACAATTCTTGTAAGGTATAAGGAAATTGAAGAGGATTTCAATAAAGATGATTCCTTGTCCTCTGGGCTCAAGTGTTATTGACCACCAAAAGTTTGTTCAAGATTATTGTTTTTACGTTTTTTTTTTCGTTAATTATTTAATTTGTTTACATTTTATAATCGTTATTGTCAATATTTATTTATTTAATTTTTTACTTTTCCGAGATGATGATGATGAATCATTATTTCGAGTAGACACCCTCTAGTTATCATATTTTCATTGATGATAATTGCATTAACAAAACGTTGTTGTTGTTGTTGTGTCCTTTGTTGGATGTTTGGTTTTTTAGTGTTTTCGGAAACTTCGTGTTTGCCTATAGAAAGAGCGTGATACAGAAATATAACTTCCGTTACCGTAAGAGTTTGGAGGCCCGGGGGGGGGGGAGAGAAATTAAAAAAAAGTTTGGGGGAATTAAGAAAAAAGTTTGTCGAGGGGGATTTTAAAATTAAAAGACTTTCTATAGCAAATGGCGGCAAATTAAGGACCCGTCTTTCCGAAAACCTTCCGAAACTTCTAGGGTTTACAAATGCATTTTGCGTCGCTCATAGCAAACGAAAATGGAAGAAACGAGTCCGTCGGTGTGCAATCTGCGCATTCTGGACGCTCTCACAGGCGATTCCATACAAGAAATCGCTGACAGCTACAGAGCATTCTGCTCCGCCGCCGAATCGCTTCTCAACGGCGGCTGCGGTAGTTACGGCGGAGCGGAGTTCGAATCTCACGTGCGCGTGCTCAGTAAGCACGGCCTCGACTCTCTCGTTCGTGACCACTTCCTCAAACTATTGGAGGTCCAGTCGTTTCGCTATTTGATTTTAGCTCAGTTCGTTAAATTGAGAGAATGATTGAATTGAACTATTTGGATTAAGACTTGCACCTTTCACAGGTAGAATTTGAAAAGAATGGGGCGTTGAGATTTTGGCGGTATTTTGACGTTTATAGTAACGTAGCAGTTACTGATAAGAGTGTGAGCTCGTTTTTCTATTCTTTTCTTTTTTCGATTTCATTAAACAAATAATACATGCCTTTTTTCTTTTTCGTACTTGTTTTTGCTTTGTTGATGTCTGGATTTGGAAAATGGTGAAATGTAGGTTTGCAATGATGATGAGTTACAACAAGTTTTATGTGGGACTCTGAGTGAGATATCCCTGCTAAAACAGAATCAGGAGGCTTGCTTGTCGATGGTAGTTCACGCTTTACAGTCACACAAGGAAAAATTGACCGAAGGAAAGCATAATTTGGATGCTGAAAGACATTATCTTTTTTCGAGATATCAATTGATGGTGTCTTCAGTCCTTATGGCCACTCTTCCTCCACATTTCCCTGGTATGCATGTGGCAGCCATTCTTTTTGTGTGTTTGTAATACACAATTGGGTTAAATATTATTTGTATCATAAAGCTAATTGTTTCTATTTTATAGGAAGTTTCAGTCTAAGATTATGGTATAATGCTAAGTTTAATTGCAACCTCTCTTTCAATGCCTTACATTCTTAGAAATACTGCACTCCTATTTTAAGGGAAGACTGGAGGAGCTGAGTACAATCATGGATGGAGAGTTTAACAGTGATGATGATCATCAGGAGAAAGATGACATGGATTTAGATGAAAAGGCCAAAGCACCATATAGAAATTGCAAAATGAAGGTTGATGAATGCCATCTCAGAGGTAAACTCACAGAAAATCATGAATTGGTCATGAACATTGGGAAAGTTGTTCGTGACCTAAGAGGTCTTGGGTTGACGTCGATGACAGAAGATGCCTATGCTTCTGCCATCCTTTTGCTTTTGAAGGTGAGCAACTGATCTATGCAACCAGTCTATGCAATCAGTGTTAGACATGACATGCAAATAGAGACTCAAAACACTTGTTATGAGAAGTTGGAAATCATTTACCCTCTAAAATAAGGATTATATTCAGTTGTAATAACATTTTTCCTGTCTGAAATGGCAGGCTAGAGTGCATGATTTGGCAGGGGATGATTACAGGGCTTCTGTGTTGGAATCCATCAAAGGGTGGATACAGGTCATTATCAGTGTTTCTTTTCCACTCTTTGCAAGCGTGGAATTGAGTAAATTTGTCCTTCAGTGATGCCATCTGCTTGTTACTTTAGATTTCCAAAATGCATTGGCTCTTTTCACATAGGCACCATGCAGTATAGGCTTGTCCAGTCATTGAACCGGCAATTCATCAACTGGAATCTCATGTTGATTTGAAAAATGTTTTTGTTGAATGCAGACATTGTATTTTATATAAAGTTCAAATTTATTTATCTTGTTTCTTTCTTCATATGCATTAATTTTGTTCATTCCAATGGAGGCCATTATCAATTCCAATGGGTATGGAGCCACTACAGCAAATGGGATCATATTTCTTTGTGGAAGCTAGGCTGCTTTTTGTTAGTTGAGATTGTTTAGGTGTCTACAACGTAGCCTTTACTATTGTACTTAAGTGTAGTTTTATGTTTGTACTTGCTGATTCTGTGGAGCCTTATTGCGCAGGCTGTGCCTCTTCAATTCTTACGCGCCCTTCTAGCTTATCTTGATCAGTCAGTTAGCAAAGATACTTCCATGCCAGGTTTGAAGTCACCCTTGGCCTCTTCCCCATTGTCATGCTACCCTGGAATCAGTACTCCCCCAGAAGGACTTGTTAGATGGCAGTTGAGGCTAGAGTATTTTGCTTATGAAACTTTGCAAGACTTAAGAATAGCGAAACTATTTGAGATTATTGTGGATTATCCTGAAAGGTATATCTTTTAACCTTGTTTGCAACTTAATATAGTTTTTACCTTGTCCATAATATCTGCATCATGACCTTTCCTTGCTTGTTATTTCCTATAATAATAGGAGGAGGAACAAACAGTTTTTCTAATTTCTTGGGTGATCTATCTTCAAGGTTTTAATCTTAATTAAAGGAAAAAGATTAATTCCTACTAAAAATTGAAACTGGCGTGTTTGGCTGATATTTTCACCTGATTTATATTTTCTAGCAAGGTGGTTATGTATCCCTTGTGAAGCATCACATACTTATTTTCATCTTAGTTGAAAAAAGGATGAGACTCAATTGGCTAGTGGATGTGTGGATAGTCTCATTTCAGTTCCTTTTCTATCTAATTTGGCTGGGTGATATCTTGCTAGATATCCATATTGTAAATGTTTTTATGATTTATTTATTTATTTTTTATAATTTAACATTGAAATTATCTTCTGATACCATACATTTGGACACCAAAATGCACTTGTTATTTTATAAAGATATTAGCAATTTCCCTTTTATTAATTTGGAAATTTTCTTTTATGAGCAAAAGTGGTTCTGTAAGTGATGGAGTGAGAATCAACTGGAAGCTAATGTATGACAATTTTGGAGGGAATACTGATGTGTAGTAGGTTTATTAACTTGCAGCTTTCCTGCTATTGAGGACTTAAAACATTGCCTTGAATATACGGGACAACATTCTAAGCTGGTTGAGTCATTTATTTCTGCACTGAGATATCGGCTGCTCACTGCGGGTGCCTCAACAAATGATATATTGCATCAGTATGTTTCAACTATCAAAGCACTGCGGACAATTGACCCAGCTGGGGTCTTTCTTGAAGCAGTTGGTGAGCCAATAAGAGACTATTTGAGAAGTAGGAAAGATACAATAAAATGCATTGTAACCATGCTTACAGATGGAACTGGGGGAAATCCCAGTGGATCTGGAATTACTGGGGACAGTCTTCTTGAAGAGCTGAATAGGGATGAGGAAGCTCAAGAGAATGTTGGTGCAGATGATGATTTCAACATTGATGAAAAGCAAGCTTGGATCAATGCTGCGCGGTGTGTATAGTTATTTGATTGTGAAAACATGATTTGTAGGTTAAACGTTGCCAATTGGGCAGTTTTATATTAGCAGTTACAATTTGTGCCTAACACAATCCCTTTTGTTGAATTTCACCCATTTAGCTGGGAGCCTGATCCTGTAGAGGCTGACCCATTGAAGGGCAGTAGGAATGGAAGGAAGGTTGACATACTAGGGATGATTGTTGGCATAATTGGTTCAAAAGACCAACTTGTTAATGAATATCGAATAATGCTTGCTGAAAAGCTTCTCAACAAAACTGATTATGATATTGACTCAGAGATACGAACTGTAGAACTTCTCAAGGTGGGCATTCTGCTTGGTATAATTGTCTTTGTTCCTTGCATTAAGTTTTATGTCTGATGCAGTGTTCTTTTGCATCTGAGTGCAAATGGTTCACCCTTTATATGTATTTCGTTCTCTAATATTTTCTAGATACATTTTGGAGAGAGCAGTATGCAGAGATGTGAAATTATGCTTAATGATCTGATAGACTCAAAGAGGACGAACCAAAATATTAAAGCAACAGTACAGCCATCTCAGACAGGTAGTCTTAGAGTATCTGGATTTGTAACATTTTGGCCCTATTGGATAGCTCTTGGACTGTGTTGTAATTCATCTCACTTGATCTTGGGTTGGCAACTCTCTTCTTGATGGATTGTAGTTCCAGAGTCACAGGGATCAGATGTATCTTTTGATATTCTTAATGCTACAATCATATCTTCAAACTTTTGGCCTCCAATCCAGGTATCAGTGGCAATTCTTGCTTCCAATTCTTTTCTGTGCTTTGGTTGATTAGAAAACTTTTCCAGGCTTTTGAAACTGCAGAATAAATGGTAGGATATACCAGGGAAATGAGGAAAATTCTCTTCCTAGGATACCTTGGATGGGAATATTTCTGCAACTATTCTCCACATTTCTCCACATTATCTTTTGAAGTGCAAACAAGAAACATAAATGAAGGACTTTGGTTTCTTCTATTCTTTTTTTTCTTAAATATTTTTCCTCAAGTATTCAAAATTTTTCTCAGAAGCACTTTTCTATATCATCTTCTGCAAGCATGAAGGGTATAAATCAACTATTCAATTCAAATATCCTTTTAATTGCTGATATCTTGTTTACAAAGTTTCCTCTGGACCAGCATTTTAGTTGCCCATTCCTTTTATAATAATGCTTGAATTCCATTTTCATTGTACCTGGTATCTGCAGTAAACATTTGGCAAGCAAAATAAGACTGTGTAATGGGGAATATAATGGGTTCTCACCTTTAATGTACCTTCTCCTGTCAGACAATCTTGTCTCAGTTTTGTTTCTTCCCAGTAATAAATATTCTTTCACCTTATTTTAGGATGAGGCCCTCAATGTACCTGAACCTGTTGAGCAGCTGCTAAGTGATTATGCAAAAAGATTTCATGAAATCAAGACTCCTCGCAAGCTAGTTTGGAAGAAAAATCTTGGTGCTGTCAAGGTCAGTTGCCTCAAAACACTGATTTGGGTATGTTCCTTGAGTTTTGGAATGCATTGACAGTTTTATTGCTGCTATATTTTAGTTAGAGTTGCAATTTGAAGATAGAACAGTGCAGTTAACAGTGACTCCTGTACATGCTGCAATTATCATGCAATTTCAAGAGCAGACAAGGTAACTCCTGGAATTGAAACAATATGCCAATACTAATCATGAGATGCATAAAAATAGCATAATTCTTGTACTTCAGTTGGACCTGTAAAAAGCTTGCAGCTGCCATTGGGTTACCTGTGGACGTGCTTAATCGAAGGATACATTTTTGGATAAGCAAGGTATGTTCTAGAATCTCCTTTTATTTATTAACTTAGTTGAATGAACCTTCAATCCTTTCACTCTGATCGAAATACCTAGTACATTTTTTAACCGACCGATGTGCTTGCCACTATTGGTATCAGCAGTTTATTACCCTTTTTGGACTCTGCTGAAAAGACATTCTTTGTTCTATTGCTATACTTTCTTTCACTGGGTAGCCAAATTGTACTATTATTTATTTAATCAATTTCAGATCCCTGATATTTGATTCAATGAAGCTTACCATGCTATATTGTGGGGTTTATGATGTACAACATGGTTAATATGAAAATTTGAAGGACTAAACTTATGGAATAAACTAACTTCACTTGCCTGTTCATACATAGGGAATTCTTTCAGAAGCACTTGGGGCAGACCCTGATGATCACGTGTTCACCCTAGTGGAAGGCATGGCTGATGGTAGCAAGAATGGTGGTAACAGCACAAACGTTGAGGATCTTCTAGTAGCTGATGAGGAAGTGGAGACATCTGTAGCTTCTGTTGAGGACCAAATACGCAAGGAAATGACTGTGTATGAGGTATAAGATATGATGCAAACTTACCTTATGGCTGTTTGTTCACATTGATAAATATTTTATTGAGCACCACTATGCAGTAATATTTATTCAGCAGCATGGTAGACACAAGAGGGTAGTAAAATTATTTTACTACATTCAGCTTCATTTATTTGTAGGACCAAGTAAAATATGATTGGTCCATATTTTTGGTTGCTCCCATATTACTACCTAAATGTTGCTCCCTAGCTTTTCTCTATTATATTATTGCTTGAAGCAAGGTTTCTCTATTAATATTTGAGAATTTAGTCTTAAATACAACTTGATTTTTAAAGCCTGCTCCAGAGAATAGCCCCCTTGGGCCACTGCAGGTTGATTGTCTTCTGAGCTTAAGTTTAGAAGAAGTATGGGAAATGTTGCATAATTATCTTCATTCATGCTACACTAATTATTGTGCCTACTGATTATAATTACTGGAAGTTACTCAAGTGCTCTACTGAAACTTTGTTAAAAGAGCACAAATTTGGTGCACTTGTCAGAGCTCTAGCCCATTTGTGTCAATGATGAAGCTTATAGAAGTGTTGCTTCTGGGAATAAAATCAGTATTGGCCTTCTGTGCCCCTTTTTGCATTTGGCTGTTTGTATACACACAAACATTTATTACCCCTTGTGTTTGGTGGAGATAGAGCCACTGTAGACAACGGGTTGGTCAAGTGAGAAATGTAAATTCGCTGAAATGCAGTTTTGCTTAGGGCGTAGACAAACTACTTGGAGAATTGTTTCTATGTTCAGCTTCCTTAAGGATTTCTCAGGGAAAAAAAAAAAAAAAAAGCTTCCTAAAGGAGATTTTGGTTTGTTGTAGAAATTCATAATGGGGATGCTGACAAACTTCAGCAGCATGCCACTGGATAGAATTCACAACACTCTCAAGGTAATAATGGTCTCAGCTTATTTTCATTACATGCTGATTCTGCTTAACAAAACGACTTGAATGATCTTTGCTCCAGATGTTTTGTGTGGCTGATCCTCCCTACGATAAGTCGCTTCAACAGCTGCAAAGCTTTTTGTCAGGTTTAGTTTCTGAGGAGAAGTTGGAACTGAGAGATGGCATGTATTCCTTGAAGAAGTAAATTAACCAAATATCACAGGAATGCTTATATCTTTGAAACAAAGACCAGTGAGATCATTTTCCATGATTTTATAGTGACAGCAATGGCTATGCCTTTCAACTCTAGCTTTCCTCTCAACTGATTTTTGAAAGTGATGTTCCCTTCCAATTTTGTTGAGTTCTGTTATGCAATTTAGACCAAATAATATAAGCCTTCTGTGATTTCAGAACTTCACTGCAGTAAGTGGTTTATGTTTTTCATTAATGCAATGTCCAGGTGAAGCTCCAAGTTGGTATGTGCAGTTTGATTGCTTTTCCAAGTTTCATGAATCTGCTGATTGCTTTTCCTCAATCTAAATGAAATTTTGGTGGCTTGTTTTATCTACTAATAATGTATAAGTAGAATAAATTTTGTACCAATAAAGTATTGACGGGTAATAATATCTTTTAAAGTTTTTTCTGACTTGACAACTATTAAGTGTGCTATTATTGTGCTGGGTTGTGGACATTGTCTTCATTCATCAATTATTGATGCAAGCCTAATGTATGTGAGGCGATTGCATGTAGTAGTCCACGCTTCTAGGGACGTTAAGGCAGCTGAAGAGTGAAATATAGGTGTTTTAATTGTGATTGCAAGAGGTGCTGCTCATGGCTAGAGGGAAGGAAAAGGGCCATATATTGGAGGGCATTGCTTATGGTGAAACTTCTGGCTCGAATAAGTAATCAATCAAAATACGTGGGGAAGAAGGATTCCAGCCGTGGATGTGGTGGTGGAAAGTGTTGCTGATATTATTGGAGGTGATAAGAGATTATTGTATTGATAAGGTTTTGGACCCTGAATTCCCGTTTAACCAATCCAACTTGCTTTCCTTTTCTAGTTGATACAAGTTTGTATTCTATTAGGTCTCTGAGTGAATATGCTTGTAGAAGATGAAACGCTTAGCTGGTATAAATGCGTACTAATAGAGCAATCTACGGTATTATAATCACAAAGTATAGGAGACAAGGCGCCACGGACTATCGTGATCTCCACCAGGTTCCTCATTCGGTCTGTCAAATACCGATCCCAACAGATTACACAAAGGGGGATGATGATGGCTGATATGATGAAACTCAGTCCAATAGGCAGCCCAAGTTCAGAGAATCTTGAGAAGAGAATGACGTGTGCAAAACCCAATTGGCAACGAGAAGTAGCTAGGTTCGTATCAAGCATATGCATGGAGGAAAAGAAAGAAGTAGACGTCGGGACCTAGCACCACTAGTACACCTGAAATTTACGTGGTGAGGCAAAAATACCGCAGGAGCTACAAATTTTGCGGTGATAATGGAGAGATGAAGAAGACTGCTCTACGGAGAACCAAGATGTGGATCGAGGGCAAGAAAAAGAACATGCAGAAGATGAAAGGGACGTGCAAATTCACTGCAGTAACGGCCGAAGTTATGCGTCGCTTTTACCGTGCCTTGGTTGCCAAGTCTGATGTTCTTAGTCCAAAGACGTGATGTTCCCTTCCCTTCTTCTATGTTGAATATTACCCGTAACAATTAAACAGCAAGTAGGTGATTTCTTGCAGGAACAATGCGGATTCCACTTAGAAGGATCCATATTCTAGATTACAATATCATCATAAGTTTGATGCATGGAAAATCTTTTGTGTGTGTTTGCGAAAAGAGTGAGAGATACAAATAAATAAATTTTTGATAATTTTTTTTATCTTATTTATTTAATATTCATAATTTAGAATATATAAAAATAATAAATTTTTATTAATATTTAAATTAATTTATAATTTTTTATTTTTAATTATTTTTATTATTATTTCTTTATAGAATTCAAAAAAATCTAAATAATTTTAGCATATAAAATGTTAATTGAATACGAATATATATTATAATCTATTTTAATTGCATGTAAATGTAATTTTTAAAGTAAAATTTTTATAATATTTTATTTAATTTTATCTAAAAAAATAACTAAATTAAAATAAAATTAATATTTAATAATTTAATTATATAAAATTAAATAATAAAAATAAAAATAAATTATAACAATTGTGATGAATTATATAATTTGTTCTTCAAATATAATGTAATGATTACAAATAAAAGTAAATAATTTTATCTTTTATTATTATAATATTCTAAGGATCGACGATATTTTTCCTGTTTGTTCCTGTTAGGGCCATGTTTCATACATCATAACTGAAATTAGTCTGGCTTCAGCGGACACCGTGTCAAGCTGGATAAGGAGTTAGGGGACATTCCAATATGTCTGAAACGTATCTTCTAGAATTATTTTGACAAGAGTATGATCCAAAGCTGCTTGTTTCAGACGCATTGAAAATGTAATTTAGGACAAGCTTGCACGGGGGGAAGCTCCGCGTATTCAATTCAAAAAAGTGGAAATGACTTCACACGGTGGGGCAAAGCCAATTCTGGTGCAAGGCAAAGCAGATTTAAGTTTATTTGGTGGACAGCCACATTCAGTTCACCCCCCACCATGGCCCATGTTTTTGGTTGTTCACTTCAGACTTTCCCATCTCTTTGCCACCACTAGCATAACGTTCCCGTTTGGTCAACTTTTTTGCTGCTCCTACGTGAAGAGGGGTCCCCTTGTTTCCTAGGATCTTTCCTTGCAATCCTTATCTTTCTTGATTTCCATTGCCGATCTCAATTCCATAATCTTCAAATTCTGCCAACTCCTGTCCTCCTGTGTTCTAAGACAACCTGGCATTTGCTTGCCAGCCATCACATTTGGACAACATGTGGGAGCTATAAATACCTTCTATCTTAATCCATGATTCTCACATCAATCATCTTTCCTCGCAACAACAGTTTCTACAGCTCTATCTCAAGAAGCAAAGCAAGAATGACATTCTATTCATCCATCAATGTCTCCTCATTGCTTTTCATATCTATGTTCGTTTGCTCTCTGATGGCCATCTCAGAGGCCAATTTCTACCAGGATTGCGAGATTACCTGGGGCAATCAGCGTGGTCAGATACTTGAAGGCGGCCAACTCCTAACCCTGTCTCTTGACAGATATTCCGGCTCCGGCTTCCAGTCCAAAAATGAGTACCTCTTTGGCAGAATAGATACGAAAATCAAGCTAGTACCAGGCAACTCTGCTGGCACCGTCACGGCCTTTTACGTGAGTAACATCGCATTCTCGTGAAATCTTTTCTCAAATTCACCCTTCATTTTGTCTTTGCCAATGTGTCTAAAAGCATTCCTTCCTTGTGTTCCAATTTGATGCAGTTGTCTTCTCAAGGACCGAATCACGACGAAATTGATTTCGAGTTCCTGGGAAACTTGTCCGGGGATCCATACATTGTTCATACCAATGTGTTCAGCCAAGGAAAAGGCAACAGGGAACAGCAGTTCTATCTCTGGTTTGATCCCACCAAGGCCTTTCACACCTACTCAATTGTTTGGAATTCGCAGAAAATCATGTGAGTGTGTCATTCGTTTTTTTTTTCAATCTCTTCACACGCGCGTGCGCGCGCACACACACACACATGTATATATGTGAAGATATATATATATGTGTGTGTGTATAATTTACGTTTCAACACGAGAAAGATTAGTCTGTGACAATTATATTAATGACAATTGTTTGTTTATGTTCCTTTTAATTAGTTTCCTAGTGGACAACATTCCTCTAAGAGTGTTCAACAACTTGGAAGCAATTGGGGTGCCGTTCCCAAACAAGCAACCCATGAGAGTTTATTCTAGTCTGTGGAATGCAGATGACTGGGCAACCAGAGGAGGGCTTGTGAAGACTGACTGGACAAAGGCTCCTTTCACGGCCTCTTACAGAGAATTCAGAGCCAATGCTTGCATTTGGTCATCAGGGTCATCATCTTGTAACTCAGTCTCCGCAAACTCCTTGCAGGACAGTGCTTGGCAGGTCCAAGCACTTGATGCCTCTGGCAGGAACAGACTTCGATGGGTTCAACAAAAGTACATGATCTACAACTACTGCACTGACTACAAGAGGTTCCCTCAGGGTCTGCCCCCTGAATGCAAGCGATCAAGATTCCTCTAAATCACGACACTACGTCCATCCAAGTATGTATGAAGAAGCATTTGTTGGTATTTTTTTGTTTGGGAAAAATTGTGATTGTCTACATAAAACATATATTGAAATTCTTTGTTCTTTTTTCACATATTAATAAAACAAAATAATTTTTTTCGGTACTTCTACCAATAATTTATACATCTCTATACTACGTAAAAGATATTATTATTAGATGGTTGTTATATTATATTCAACTTTAAAAGATCTTATTTCGTTTCCGCCATGCACAGTAAACAATATATTTCTTTTTTATTGTTGTCTAATGATAAGATGAGCAGTACAATATGTTAATAGGGCTCGCTTAACTTTGCAAGAAAAAAGAAGACGATTTGCAATCTTTGCGCAAAGTTGATTACATAAACTCTATCTAAAGGAGACACACAAAAGATTCTCCGTTCATCAAAATTATAATAATATGAATCCCTCTAAGTGGAATCCATGGTTCCGTCTAGAAATCATTAACTTGTTGTTACAGATAATACTCCACATAGAAAAGGGGAACAGTCCTTGGACCTGAACATCAAGCTTGGCAAACAAGGCTCGGCAAAAGCTTGAGACCCATCAAGCCTTCTTTGGTTCTCATCATCCATTTTCTTATAGTCCCCTCTAGCCTCAAAATTGCACCTTTTACAATTACAATGAAACCTCATGTTTTTAGCATCTCCTTTCGCTTGTCCCCTGGCGAGAGCACAACAAAATATGCAGAGGTGATCTCTTCACCTGCCTTAACCTCCTTTGAAGCATTAACCAGTACAAAATCCCACATGCAATCGCTTTACATTAGGCTTACATGAATGGTTGATGCATGAAACTAATATCCAAAACCCAAAGTTGATGAATGAAGCCAATATCCTTTCCAACGCCTTATTAACCAATATTCTTCTGCAAGTTTTTAATTTAAACTAAATCTTCAACGGGAGAATTCACAACCAATGCGCTCAAAATCTTAGCCATATCTGGCTTCTCTCCTAATAGGCAATCATCCTATGTCTTTGCAGGAAGCATTTATGTAGTTTTGCAGTTTGTTGTTTGACGCTTTATGTGATGTGCTACTGGCTGTAATTGATTTCTCTGTTCAATGAATATATGTTTCCTTTAGACAAAAAAAAAGGACCTGTGGTCAAGTTCTCTTTAATGAAGTACATGAAATTTATAAGTTAAAGAATAGGGTTAAGTAATTTGAAATTTAGAAAGAAAAATAATGTTATAAATTTTTTTAATTAAAAATATTATCAATTTTTCATATAATAATAATTAAGTATTTAATAATATATTATTAATTTTTTTATATAAATTAATAATATTTTTATAAAGATAGTAATAATAATATTTTATAAAATAATATTTTTTAAAGTTTAATATAATATAACAATTATCTAATAATAATATTTTTTTTTTTATATAATATGAAAAAAGATGATTGAACTACTAAAAAAATTATTTTGTTTTATTAACATGTGAAAACAAATAAAAAATTCCAATATATGTTTCATATAGACAATCTCAATTCTCCCCCACTTCCCCCCTCCCCCAAAAAAAAAAACAACAAATACGTCTTCGTACATGCTTGAATGGACGTAGTGTCGTGATTTAGAGGAATCTTGATCGCTTGCACTCAGGGGGCAGACCCTGAGGAAACCTCTTGTAGTCAGTGCAGTAGTTGTAGATCATGTACTTTTGTTGAACCCATCGAAGTCTGTTCCTGCCAGAGGCATCAAGTGCTTGGACCTGCCAAGCACTGTCCTGCAAGGAGTTTGCGGAGACTGAGTTACAAGATGATGACCCTGATGACCAAATGCAAGCATTGGCTTTGAATTCTCTGTAAGAGGCCGTGAAAGGAGCCTTTGTCCAGTCAGTCTTCACAAGCCCTCCTCTGGTTGCCCAGTCATCTGCATTCCACAGACTAGAATAAACTCTCATGGGTTGCTTGTTTGGGAACGGCACCCCAATTGCTTCCAAGTTGTTGAACACTCTTAGAGGAATGTTGTCCACTAGGAAACTAATTAAAAGGAACATAAACAAACAATTGTCATTAATATAATTGTCACAGACTAATCTTTCTCGTGTTGAAACGTAAATTATACACACACACATATATATATCTTCACATATATACATGTGTGTGTGTGTGCGCGCGCGCGCGCGCGTGTGAAGAGATTGAAAAAAAAAACGAATGACACACTCACATGATTTTCTGCGAATTCCAAACAATTGAGTAGGTGTGAAAGGCCTTGGTGGGATCAAACCAGAGATAGAACTGCTGTTCCCTGTTGCCTTTTCCTTGGCTGAACACATTGGTATGAACAATGTATGGATCCCCGGACAAGTTTCCCAGGAACTCGAAGTCAATTTCGTCGTGATTCGGTCCTTGAGAAGACAACTGCATCAAATTGGAACACAAGGAAGGAATGCTTTTAGACACATTGGCAAAGACAAAATGAAGGGTGAATTTGAGAAAAGATTTCACGAGAATGCGATGTTACTCACGTAAAAGGCCGTGACGGTGCCAGCAGAGTTGCCTGGTACTAGCTTGATTTTCGTATCTATTCTGCCAAAGAGGTACTCATTTTTGGACTGGAAGCCGGAGCCGGAATATCTGTCAAGAGACAGGGTTAGGAGTTGGCCGCCTTCAAGTATCTGACCACGCTGATTGCCCCAGGTAATCTCGCAATCCTGGTAGAAATTGGCCTCTGAGATGGCCATCAGAGAGCAAACGAACATAGATATGAAAAGCAATGAGGAGACATTGATGGATGAATAGAATGTCATTCTTGCTTTGCTTCTTGAGATAGAGCTGTAGAAACTGTTGTTGCGAGGAAAGATGATTGATGTGAGAATCATGGATTAAGATAGAAGGTATTTATAGCTCCCACATGTTGTCCAAATGTGATGGCTGGCAAGCAAATGCCAGGTTGTCTTAGAACACAGGAGGACAGGAGTTGGCAGAATTTGAAGATTATGGAATTGAGATCGGCAATGGAAATCAAGAAAGATAAGGATTGCAAGGAAAGATCCTAGGAAACAAGGGGACCTCTCTTGACGTAGGAGCAGCAAAAAAGTTGACCAAAGGGGAACGTTATGCTAGTGGTGGCAAAGAGATGGGAAAGTCTGAAGTGAACAACCAAAAACATGGGCCATGGTGGGGGTTGAACTGAATGTGGCTGTCCACCAAATAAACTTAAATCTGCTTTGCCTTGCACCAGAATTGGCTTTGCCCCACCGTGTGAAGTCATTTCCACTTTTTTGAATTGAATACGCGGAGTTTGGAAGGTGGATTCCCTCGTGCAAGCTTGTCTTGAATTACATTTTCAATGCGTCTGAAACAAGCAGCTTTGGATCATATTCTTGTCAAAATAATTCTAGAAGATACGTTTCAGACATATTGGAATGTCCCCGAACTCCTCATCCAGCTAGACAAGCTGTCTCTGTAGCGAATTATTTATGTGGTCTTGTGGTTTGTTGTTTGACCCTTGACGAGATGCACTACTGGCTGTAACTGACATCTCTTTTTAACTAATATATGTCTTCCAACAAAAGGTAAATTTTTTGTTTTTTTTTTTTTTTTTTTAAGTTTCCGTTGTTAAGTGCTCTCCGATAGAGGAAGTGAATTTTGAGTTTTAAGTTAGCAAGCGGTCTGATGATAAAGACGGCTACTTGAATCGATAATCCTGGCCTGGGAGAACCAAATAAAAAGTCAGCTGGCATTTTCAATTTTCTTGGTCTTCTGAAAAATGAAAATGAAGCTTAGGCGTAAACGGCAGTTACGCTCGTTTGGTTGGTCCACGCCTGTGTCGGTGCCTATCTTAACATTTAAGAACCCAACTGGCATTACTGCACCCACCTCACGGAAGCTGCCACTATGTGCACAGAAATTAAAAAGAAAAATCGAGAGACCAATTAGCACCCTTTGGGGCTGGCATATATAAATACCTAATACAAAACTCACTTATTTCCCATTTCTGTTTCCTTCCCCAACAAAGAGTTTCTAAAGATGCTTTATTTCTGATTGAATGTAAAGAAAACTCAAAGAAAGACATGTACAGCTACATAAATTAAAGAACAGAACAAAAAAAAAAACACCTATATCATGGAAAGATCAACAGGTTTCCATATTAAAGCTGCAAGCAGCCATTTTCCAAATCTTTACATGCCAGTCATTCTCACCAGCTTGTTGTATAGGATATGATCATCTCTCCCAGTGTTGCTCTCCAACAAAGCACTTTGCACAAGCTCCTGATGCAGCAATAAGATTAGATAACAACGGAAGCATCCAAATTCAAGTGTGTGTGGGTGTGTGGGTGCGCGCGCACATTCAAAATATATATCAGAGAGAGAGAATCATATTCACCTTCACGTCCCTGTGTGAGAGAAATTTCCCCAAGTTGTGGATAATCAGCCTCATGTCCTCAACCTGAAAAAGCAACCAGTCCTCGATAACCTTGGAAAAAACTACAAAGAGAAATGTAAAGGAGTCTTATGTTACCCTGATGTAGCCAGTTCTATTCCGATCAAAAAACCTGAAAGCCTGTACCAGAGAAGTTCCATCAGACTGACGATATGCAAATGTTTGCCTTCACAATTGTAAATAAAAAATGGTGAAGGTTAAAGAGCTAGTGATTCCATACCTCTAATAGCTCCTTATCAATTGCTGCCTCCTTCCCATCAGAATTCTCACTCTTCCCTGTGACCACCTTCACTTCTCCCCTTTTATTTAAATCTACATCAGACCTGTGCCTTTTCCCTGCATCATCCTCATTGGTTTTCTCCTTGGTAGCTTCATCTGGTTCATCTTTGTTATCAACTGTGACTGGATCCTGCTCAACATGGACACCCACATTTCCCTCTTTCTTGTCCTATCCATGAGGTCACCAGATGATATTACTTCAACAATATACTTAGCTCCATATAAACCAAATTGCTTAAAAAATAATGAAAAGATAAATTATCAAAAGAAAGGCAACTATCAACAGGTAATCCAATTGGGACAAACAGCTAGAAAAACATAAAATGCTTGCCTCATTACATGCATCCAGTCCAGGGTCTTCCATTTCTTCATATTCCTCAGGATCTTCCTCTAAATCTTCTTCTTCTTCAATTTTGTATTCCATCTTAGCTTCATTAACATTACTATCAACAGAAGCATCTTCTTTTGGTGTGTTATTTTTATCCCCTGGTGTATCTACACCCAATATTTCAGAGCCAGCAGATTTATTTTTCACAGGTAGCTCACTCATCTTCGGGTGTTTTGCCGGTGATTGCTTGCCTGCCCCCTTTTCATTTGTTTCCTCCCGCTGCCTCTTGCGTTGATTTCTTTTTGTTAGGAACTTTACCCGCAATTTCTACACACCAGACAAGCAGTCAAAAGAAACATTAGCAAAACAAAAAGGAGATACGTAGTCTTGATTAACCGTTGTCAACTAACCTGGAGAAATTCTAATATACGAGAACCCATTTGATATTGTAGCATTTCATACAACGTTTCAGCAAATAATGAAAGCTGCAAAAGCAAATACAAATTACAAAGAATGCTAAATCCAATCCCAAATGAAGAAAGATACAACACTTCAGCAAGAAGAACCTCAAATGTTGACTCCTCAACATCTTTATCAGTGTAATCCAAGAGTGAATCCAGTGAAAGTGATAGTGAGCGTAGCTGTAAAAATAAATAAATAAGTAAATCACTGGATTTTTAATCAGATGATTTTCACATGCAAATATTTACTGTTAGTTCCTTTAATGCATAGAATTTTATAATATGGTGCTGGAGACCATAATATACATACTTTAGTTTCCTTGTTGCTCTTTGTTTGCAGAATCAATCCAGGGTGTCTAGGAGGTTCGTCAGGCTTCCTTTTGTCTTTTACTAGTTTATTTGTTCTGCCTCTAGAATCATCTTTTCCATCATTGTCCTTTTTTTCATCCTTTGGCTTTCCATCATCCTTTCCTTTTGAACTCTTGTAATTATGATTATCCTTCTCAGCAGTCTTTTGGCTATCAGCATTACCTTCAGCTGCTTTAGTGCTTAAGTCACTTTTCCCATCATCATCCCTTTCAACATCCTTATCTTCCGTAACGACCTTGACTTCTGGCTCACTAGGATTGGACACACTTGTTTGCTTCTCTAAAGTCGGTGACTTCAACTCCTTATCATTATTATTATTACTCTCACCAGTTTTATCACTGGCAGCTGCAGCAGTTAGCTTTCTTTTAAGAACTCTCTTAACAATTTTCTTCTTTATGGAAGCCTTAACACCAGTTCCTTGACCCACTGCAACATTGCTGGTCCCTGAAATATCATTAAGTTTACTTTCAGCAGAGTCCAACTCCTTCTCAGCTTTTGCCTCAGGCTGCATTTGCTTCATTTCATCTTGAGCGATCCCAGCTGGAACCATTTTCACAACTTTTTTCCTTACAAAAGTTTTAACTCCAGAAGGATCAGCAGGCTGAATCTGCTCTGACATATCAGACTTTCCATTGTCTTTTTCCACATCCTTCTTCTCTAATGAGTCATTCTGTTTGCTAGTAGAATTCTCAACATCAGCCTTCTTATCAGCTACCTTCTGTTTCACAATCCTCTTGATGATCTTCTTTCCAGGCTTCACATTGTCAGCTTTCTGAGCAGTACCGGTTTCATCCTCTTCCTTATTAATTTTCTTAGCTTCATCTACTGTTGCTATCTGATTTTGTCCGGTAATTTTGTTCCCCTTATCATCACCCTTTTCTGCAGCTGTTTTAATTTTTGTGTAATTTCCATCTTCCTCCTTTTGGTTGACACCAGAGGAGTCAGACCCTTTGATCCTGTTATTTCCATCTTCCTCCTTTCGATTGACACCAGGCGAGTCAGACCCTTTGACCCTTTCCATTTTTTCTGGCTTCTTACTCTCTTTTGGAGAATCTGTTCCCTTACCTGAATTAAGTTGGCCAATGTCACCAATTTCATAAATGTTGCATGGCATAAGACCTGATCTCATGTGGCACAAGTTTAGATACACAATTTACCTTTCTGCCCTTCCTTCTCTCTTGATTTCTGAAACACATACAACAATATCAGTAACAAGCTATATCACAGAAAAGATAGAAAATAGCAGCTATCCAATGCCCCCAATTGGCCATTAAATCCAACAGAGAGTGCAATTATATGCATGCATGTACAGCGCACACCTCTTTCTTTAAAGATAGTTGACGTTCTCTCTCTTTGACAGCCTTCTTGTGAGCAAACCATTGTTCTCGCCAAGCATTCAATGAAGGAAGACATTCAGACAAATTAGGGACAAACAGAACAGTGACCTCCTTATGGCTAAAGAACCCATCCTTGTCAAATCTGTCATAATGTATCTGCACATGCCGGCAGGATTCTAGGAATTAGCACTTTGAAGTTCAAAATGCATGTATGGGCAAAGCCTCAATCTGGAAAACAGCTTAGAAAAAATACACATAAATCATCCCAGTGCAAGGCTAGAATTTTGCATGTGAAATCTGATAAACAACTACTTAAAATATACAAGAATAATGTCTGACTGACAAGAATCTATCCAACATTAAAAAAAGGTCGTGATACAAGAAAGCAGAAATATATTACCTCAAGAAAACGATTCCAATTGCGACAGTTTTGCAAATCAAGTTGTGATACATCCTTTGCATACCTTCAAAGTAGAAACTATTTCAGTTGTGCAAAGGAAGTGCATATACTTAGTAATCCAACAAGGATGGCCAATACCAACCTAAGAGCAGTTTGAATTAAAGCAGAATCATCAATAGATGGGTCAGCACCATCAGCAGCATCCCACAGACCACCAATTGCCATGAAAGCATGGTCCCTTTTCAGGAGTGCAAACCTAAGAATATTGCAGATATGGGGTGTATGATCATCAGAGATTCTCTCAGATGACAGTTCCTCCAGAGCATTCCTGCTAAGCCCACTCATCAAAATTATCTGAACCAAAAAGAGGCAAAGCCAGTCACTACTGAGAAGATCATGTGACTGTTACACAACCATAATCATGCATCAACTGCAATGAGATCAACCATGAAGTGAAAAAAAAAAAAAAAAAGGAAAGAAAAAGGAAAAACTATTATATTGCCCAGCAATTGAATAAGTTAATTTAGCTGTCCAGAAGTTTGACAATTACCAACACTCATTGAAATTGTTGCTTAGACAAAAGGTGGAGCAATAAAATAAAACTATATTGCTTGCAAAACTCTTAAACCAAAATTAGATAGGCCAGCTTGATAAATCTCTTCCTCCATTGGCAACATGTTTAGCCATGCTTTCATTATAAATAAATAAATTAAAAATAAAAACACTCGTTTATTTTTCAGTACTCTAATTTGTACCATACTAATACATCTCAACTTGACCTTCAATTTGTTGATTGATGATACATGCTTTCACGTAAAAAAGGTATCCACCAATTCCTTTTTAGCTCCAGCATCCCCATTGACATTTTTTTTATTTTTAACTACTGATTTCAATATGTTATTTAATTCTCTGCACTACATTTGCAGCTCTTCAACTCCCTAGGTATTGTATCATCAGGCAATCCATTCATGGCACTTCCTCTCTCCATTCCATGACAAAATTCTCCTAAACCCCTTCTTAGTCTGAAAAGTTACTTCAGATCATGCTCTTGATTATGATTCAAAAGGCAATTAAAAAAATATTAAAAATACAAGATGCGATGTAAATTGAAAGTAGTACACCTACAAAAGATCCTAATTATAGACTGAATCTGAAGGATGTAGAATGTCTGACATAAAGTAGAACAAGATAGGCACCAAACTACACCACTTCATTAAGTGTATCAGTTTTAACTACATCTGCAACTCTTCAACTCCCTAGATAGCCTATCATCAGGCAATCCACTCATGGCACTTCCTCTCTCTATTCCATGACAAAAGTCTCCTAAACCCCTTCTTAGTTTGAAAGATTGCTTCAGATCATGCTCTTGATTATGATTCAAAAGGCAATTAAAAAAATATTAAAGCTAGAAGATGCTAAGTAAATTGAAAGTAGTAAACCTACAAAAGATCCTAATTATAGCCTAAATCTCAAGGATGTAGCACGTTTGACATAAAGTTGAACAGGATGGGCACCCAATTACACCACTTCATTAAGTGTATCAGTTTTAACTCATAGAGCTTGAAATTACAGGCCACAAAAACAATGGTGAATTTTGGCACATGGCAATGGGGGTGCATGTCGCCACCATACATGAAGTCGAAAAATTTGTCCTGACTCAAAATTTCTTTTGCCCCCCACTGGTAATCCAAGCTTGCCAGGACTGGCCAAATAGGTGACCTCAACTAACCCAATGAGCAATGCTAATATGCGCATACACTCATACATAACATAACAATTACAAACAAAACTTGTATTTTAGCAATAATTTATTACCGCATTAATGTATCGCTTAGTTTATGTAAGACTATTTTAAGCTTCAATTTGATATTTTATCTAATTTATTAGTAGTATCAGACTTAAAGAATCATTCTTTTATTATATATGAAATTCATGAGAAAACAATTAGACAACCAATGTGTTTGATTTTTGCATATTTTACTGGTATTTCTTGTAAATATGACTATAAATTTTGCTAAGGAATTTAGCACAATGGTGAAGTTATTCCTTAAAGGGTTTCCAGTCACAAGTCCCAATCGTAAAAGTAGTCTTTTAGCAAAAAGTGGGAAATACATTATTATGCAAGATAGATGATATTCTGTCAATTTCTCAAAAAGTTAAAAGCCTCATGTATGGAAACACCCCTGATGCATATAAAATTTGGCCTGCTAACAAGAAATCCTGGATCCACCACAGCAAAAAACAGTGATAGAGGATCCAAAAAAAATTCTGGCCCTACTATTTTTTTTTTTGTTAATGTGTTAAATATAGTCTGTCAAGACAAATGGCACTTTGCCTAAGGTAACATTAATTGACATCACAAATTCTACATGTGTTCTTTAGGCATAAAACTATAAATTTGTCCATTCAAGGAAACTCAAGATTTTCACTTTTTGGGTTATACAAAAGGGACTGGAAAGACATGGTCCTAAACTTCTAGCATCCCAGCTGCCAAGTAGCAAACATGGATTACTAATTAAGACACAACCATTCTAATTCTTCACAAGCCAATTGCTAATAATGACCAAGCCAATAAAAACCTATGATTGAACTAAAGATTAAAAAATAATTCATACAAGGTAAAACTTGCACATATTGAAAGAAGGGAGGAAAGTTTCCAGGCTTTCAAAGTTAGAAATGCTGTGTAAATGATACAAAAAGCAATGGACAACAAATAATCGCACATCCAGCTAATCAGTTAGCCCCACTCCAAAGTCACGTAAGAGAAGTATAATTTGAACCAACAAATCAGATAAGTTATGAATGAAATCATATGACCTACTTTTGCAGTCCAAACTGTCCTTCCCTTCTCAGATTTCGCACACTGTGGGGCCAACAGCTTGGTTGTTTTTTCTTTTGAATCTGATATATCCTCGTCTTCAACAAATTCATGCTCAAAACTGTGCACTCAACAAATTTGGTCAAATATCAGTCCAACAAAAACATTTACTCCCTTTCCTAAATAGAAAAATGTGAAAAACAGCCATGCCACTTATGTATAGAAGCTTCAAAGAATAACTTAGAAATTTAGAGCATTTACCAATGGTTTTTCAAGGAGGATATACAGAACATCTCATTTTCAAGTACCGAAATCATAATCAATTTGTCTATCAAAACTATAATAAATATCTTGGAGAAATTTATCATAGTTATGATATGAGGAAAAGCAAAGTACCTGACGGGGGTATGGATAGAAAGCTTAAGGTTCCCCTTTGGCCAGTTGACAACAACCTAAAAAAATTTGGGGACATCAAAGGTAAAACTTTTATTATCACAACTTTATATTTCTTCAAATGAAAACAAATAATATATACAAACCTTGCAAAACTCTGGAGATACAAAAAGTCTGGGATATCTCTTATCTATTGACAAGTAATCCCTCTCTATATCTACCAATCTGGATGTATAGACCTGTATATAGACACCATTGGATGTAAACACAAATAACATTCAGAATCACTTTACAATGATGCAACATGGCAACAAAATTGAATATAGCGTATGCAACATATGATTTAACAATGCACGTTCCTTGTTACATGTTGAATTCCTAAATTTCAAAAGCAGTAGCAACCGCAGTAGAATATCATCTACCATCAATACCAAGCAAGGTACCACATTCAAAATTAGTGTTCAAGTCCTGGAAACTAAAAGAGGACCAGCACTATCTCCAAATGATGCAAGCACTTCTCCCCATGTAGAGAAAAGAGAGAGTTAGAGGAGTCCAAATAACATATCCTTCAGAGAGGAAGAAACAAAGAGAAAGATGAGGTTAGATCAAATTGCAAGAGAGAGGAAAAGAAAAGGCATAATCTTAGGAGTCAAACAGACAGGCAGAGCCAAAAGAGAAGTAAGTAAATCAAGAAAGAGGGTGTCCAAACAGTCAATGAATCAGATGGAAAAAATGGCTGGAGGATGTCAAAAGAGTTATCAGTCAATCATAGAGTGGAAAACCCACACCAACTGCTACAGGGAGGAAGCAGATACACAAGCACAAGAGTAGATTCCTCAGAGGAAAAATTCTTATCATCAAGAATGACTAAACTCTTGTGCTGTTTTCTTTACCTTGCAGATATATTCTCTTCTTTTTTCTCTAAGAGGTGAATGACGCCTTCAGCATAAGAGAACAGCAGGTTAGTTAAGACTGCTGCAAGAGATACAACGAACTACATATTTAGAACTAAAGCAGGATGCAAAGAAACATCAAGATCGACCTATGAGAGGCTTCATGGCTTGGGGAATCTCGCCACAAGGATCTGCCATCCTTGATCAAGGAGGAACCACGACGATCCCTTGAGAATCTTAGCGGAGTTCTTTCACTCCTAACTTCAAGATCACGTTTCTGTTCACGCTCTCTCTCCTCACGTTCCTCCAAAATGTGTTCCCTTTCACGCTTTCTTTCTCGTTCTTGTTCTCTCTCTCTTTCTCGTTCTCGTTCTCTTTCGCGTTCTCTTTCTCGTTCCCATTCCCATTCCCGTGCACGTTCTCTCTCCCTTTCTCTATCCTTCTCCCTTTCACGCAAGAGCTCCCGACGACGCTCCTCCTCCCTCAACTCAAACTCCCGAAGATAACCAGCTTTCCCATCCCTACGTTCATCAATTCTTAGATTACCACCACGATAATCTAACTCAAGAGATGTTCCATAGAGCACTTTTCCTGAGGCATAGTCCCTACCAGGAGGCAGGCTAATGCCATAACCTGGATTTGATGAACTTTGTGGGTTCAATAGATCATCCAGATTACTTCGTGGACCTGCCCCTAATATTGATGAAGTATGTTGTCCACTATATGACGAAGCACTAAACATAGAAGAACTGCGAGGATTATTATCCATCCTTCCTCCATATGAGACAAGGTCTTGACTGGAATGACGACTAACAGCACCCCTTTCTGCCAGATAATCAATTTGTCTGCCAGAAATTTGTTGCTACTTAGTGCAATATGAAGTATATACCAACCGGCTTAGCTTTGTGCAGACTAACAGTAACACCATCACAAAAAAGGCTAATAAATTACAAAAAGGGCAAGGATGACCTTGCTTTTCTATTGGGTAAAACAGAAGGATCATTGAACAGTGAACACCAGTAACTGTGAAATGCACTGAAAGTTCCATTTAAGAATACTACACAGCAAATAAATTAACAATAAAATTACCTGGCACCTCCATCAAGAGAAGCAGATTGCATTGACTGAGATTTTAATAATTGTTCTTGTCGCAGCAATGATGCCTGAACAATAGTTCTATAAACTCAGGCCATTATAATAGATGATTAAAAGAAACACAAAACATTATCAGCTAAACAACAACAGCCAGTGCCATTGTGTCAAGACAAAAGCACAAAAGTGGAATAGGACTGATAATGATCAACAAAATCAGAAATTCTAAATATGAGATTAAGAAATGAACCTGATGTTGATGACCAAAACTCAAAGAATCAGTATATCGTGCAGCTGGATCATTTTGAATGTCCCTTCCCATGTAAGCACTATGTCGGTCAATGTATTGTCGTCTGTCTAATGCAGAGTAATCAGGAATTTTATCAACAAATAATGGATCACTCTTGTGACTATATCCATGACTTGATGCTGCAAGATACTCGCCAGATGCAAATTTTGGAGAATCAGTTACAGAGGAGTAGCCACCACGGCCTTCCAAAGCTGATGGTCCACCTCCTTTGGCATTCACCGTGGGAACCTGCACAAGAAAATTCCAAATGGAACCTCAGTCAGCCATGGAAGCAGATGGTCAAAGAAGCAACTCAACAACTCATTTAAGTTTCACACTTCAAAATAGGTTGGCCCATAAAGAGCTCTATCAACAATTTTAATACAGTATGCACTGACAGAAAAGACCATAAATGTTTGGATAATGTTATTTGAAGGAGATTATAATTACTAAAACAATTTTCAGCTTAAGATTTCATGAAAACACAAAAACAACAATGTAAAATGTTGATCCCACGTTAACTAATGCTAATTCAACTAATTGGGAAATATGTGGCATAAAGGTTGTAAATAGGGAAACATATAAGTAAACATGATAGCAAACAAATGTGGATTGAACCAATGAGTTTTAGCTCAATGGTACTGGAGTCATCTCTAGGGCCCTAAAGGTCTCAAGTTTGAGTACCAATTGCTGCCAATTAAAGCCAAAAAAAAGAATATGGATTGAGGTGGCAAGAATCCCAAGAGTTAAAATATGATAGGATGATGCAATTGTTACCAAGGATTGAACTCATTATAAGAAAAATTCATATTACAGACCTGTTGAGCACCACTCATGGCAGATGATCCATAGACAGACCCATATTGGCCTCCATAACGTGTTCCAGATGAAGCATGGACCCTGTACCTGCCAATATCCACTTCCTGAGAACCACCCAACATTGATGAATGCCTAGAAGCCAAAGAATGCTGAGTGCCTCCATCAGGTACCCCAACTGAACTCCCAGAATAGCCAGGCCCCAGCTGCAAAAAATAGAAAATAAAAAATAAAAAGAGGAATAATAAAAATAAGGAAAAGATGAGACCTCTAACCTACAAATACCCACACGAGTTCACCACTTCAGCAAGCACAACACAACACATGGGGCCTTATAAAATTAATCACATAAGATAAATGTTTGTGAAATTTTAATAAGCCACTAACAAAGAGCCCAATGCCATTCAATTGGCCAACAGATTCCCAAAAACAACGATAGTTTGATTGGCAAGCACGACACAACACATGGGGCCTTATCAAATTAATCACATGGGATAAATGATTGTGAAATTTTAATGAGCCACTAACAAACAACCCAATGTCATTCAATTGGCCAACAAATTCCCAAAAACAATTGTTTGATTAACAAAGAAAACGATGACAAAAAGGAAAATATACCCACAAACAGTATTACTTGAAAATTGGTATAACAGAGTAAACCTAATGTTATACAACATTAAGACTGCTATTTTCACCAATAACATAAGCCAATGCACTTAGACACTTATTCTAATCCTCAATCCATTAAAAAGTTATATCTCAAAAAACCCATATCTCTAAAGCATCAAATTTACCAAATAACGAGTAAAGATTCAACTTTTTTTTCAAAAAAAAAAAAAAAAACTTACATTTTGTCCATACCCAGATTGCCCACCATATGATTGCTGCCCATAAGCATTACTGCCTCTTGAGGAATACATATTCAGACCATTAACTATAATACAATAAACCTCCTGCAATTACAGCCACCAGACAATTCAGATATATCAGCTAAACCAAAACCCCCCAAAAAGATTTTTTTCAAAAAAAAAATTTAAAAGAAAGAAAAAAAAAACTTGGAGCTTTAGAAATAGGTAATTGAGATTGAGATCAACATTCAGCGCGAAAATTGAAAAGAGCTAAACAGACGAATCAACTTACGTTTTGGTAAAACCCTAAACAGAAGAAAGCCAATGACTTTTTACGCCAAAATTTGATCACTTTGATGTTATACTGGACTCCGGTTCCTGGCTAACAAAGGAACCCAGTTTGGGCCTCTTCCGGGTATTTTATTTTTTTTCAAAATAATAATAATAATAAATTAAACCCGAAATGGGCCTTTGATGGATCCAGTATTCCGGCCCACTTGAGACTGGTATGGAAAATTATTACTGAAATTGTAAAATAAAATTTGTTTTAATTTAATAGAATTAACGCAGCACATTTTGTCAAGTGAAATTTAATTTAATTTTATTCAATAATTTTTTATCATCATGTTCTTAATATAAGTGAATACATTATTTGTACTTATTTATCAATTTTATTCAAAAATAAACATTTTTTTTATTATTATGAAATAAACTTTAATTAACAAGTTCACATACAATATTTTTTTTATTAGAAAATGCACAAACAAGCATCTATAAATAAAAAATATATAAATAAATAAAAGGGAGGGGGGGGGGGAAAGAGATAAAAGATACGAGATTCAAATTCCACCCTCTCCTTTAAGCACTAAGACTAAGGACAAGCTGCTCTAAAGCCGACGGTTGTTAGGAGAGATGTTGTCATTGCTACTACTTCTCCAGTTTTCACTAGGGGGTATTGCCGGAATTCTAAAATGAAATGTGCGGATTGTGTGATTTTTAATCAACTTTTTTGCACAATTGCATGCAAAGTCTCTAGCTTACATTTCAAGCTGGGCATGCGAACGTAAGCCTTGCAGCCGCCGGCAACTCTCCAACAAACAAACATACTTTTATTTAAAAAAGAAATCCACGGGAAAAGGACGCATCACCGTCTCTTACTTTATCCGCATATATCTTCAACCCAAGAGATCCAATCCCATGTCCGTTTTCCCGAACTATGCATATGATCTCACTATGATTTCCATATTGAAAATGTTCATGTTTCTAAAACCAGTGACTATCGTGATCTAATCCCATAACAAAATGGGACCCCACAGCCCCAGATGGATCGTGATCTAATCCTTCTATCTCATCCGTGTTTAAAAATGTTAATTATAGCATATGTATAATTTATCCTCAACGCAGCAAACGGGAAAAATGGCTAATTTGCCCGCCAACTCGTTCTGTTCATCCTATCCAATCCAGAAGGCTGTCCCATTCTAATCTTCTCGTGGCTGTGTTTCCTGGAATATTCTGTTCTAACAAAGATTACAATAATCAAAGATTCAAAAGCCATCAAGCAAATGTAATGGAATGTACATCATCATACTCAAAGTGGGTGGTCTTCTTAACAATTTAATATTATATTTATGAATTTAGGTTAAAATTTTTGTATTAATATTTATCTTAACAAAATAATAATATTAAATATTTTAAATACAGTATACAAAATTTTAAACTCATTAACATTAAAATAAAATAAAATAAATTATTATAATTTTATTGGTATTTAAACAAAAGCATACCACCAATTATATATATATATGATCTAACGATGCAATTGTCATTGTCATCGCGATGCAACCCTCTTTTTTTTTTTTTTAATGTTAAAAGAAAAATGCAATGTATATTGGTATTTGAACTTTCATCCTCATCCAAATATGCAAGAGAGCTAACGTTAACCCGGGGATTAATTAAAGGATGGTCCAAAACGGTGCCTAATGAAAGGGATCCGGACCAATTAGGACCCTGCAGGTGAGGTGGCTTTAGATGAGGGCCCCACAAAAGAGGACATTCCTTTGGCCTAGATTTTATCTTCTAAGCTTTGCTTATCCTGGGAGGAGACTGGTACGGGGCACGTGTCACTTGTTGAAGTCTGGGCTTGATTTTGCCCACTTCTCGAAATCCAACTGGCTAAGTTGTACCCATCTATTCTCGTTTTCTTGGGGTTTGTTTTCCCACTCCTCTCGCCTTGGAGAAGTTGCGTGCTCTCCCCGCCAAACCCATTGCTCTAAAACATCCAAGTGTCCAATCATGTTACTAACTTTATATCCCTTTCATTCGACTACATGAATTGTTCTTGTTAGACATTGTTTTCTTTTCCAATTGAATCAGAGAACTTTGAACCAAAAAAAAAAAAAAAAAAACACAGAGAGGGGTTTTTTATTTATGAAATTTTTATTTTTCAAAAATTTTTACAAAGTTTAAATACACGAAATTTTATTTTAATTTTTATAAAAAACTTATTACTATGACTTGAATGTAATGGAATTTGAGATTTCAAAACTTGAAAGTAATTTCAGCAAAAATAAAAATTCGGAAAGTATTACTTTGTAAATCATGCAATTATGGTGTAAATATTAAGTGAACGGAAAAGGGTAAGTTTGGTTCATAGCACCAGTTCATCGCATTCTTCCCAACATCACATTATTATTAGCACTAAACAATAAAGAACTAATTTTCTTAAGGTTTTAAATTTAAAGTGCGTAAATTGTGTTTAACAAAAAACAAAAAACGCAATAATCTAATTAGTAATACAATTTAACTATAATGTTATCTTAATTTTTTATATTTAAAATTAAATTTTATACTTTGTGAAAATTTGAAAGGACTGAGAAATGAATCTTTAACCTCTTTCTGAGAGTTTTGCTTTTGAAACCAATAATATTAACTTAATTTAATGTAATTAAGCTTTAGTCTAATATTTAGTTGTTGGAATTGATTTTTATGAAAAAATATTACTATGTAACAACACATATTGGTCAATATGATAAACACAAAATGAAGTAAAATAATTTTTTATATTTAATTTTATCATATAAGTAAAATGTAATTAATTCATATTTTTTTACTCTTTAAATGTTATTACCTTCTTTTTTTTTCTTCTTCTTACATGAAAAGTGAGAACAAATTAGACGACTTCACCGATGGAATCCTCTCTTTTGATCGGTGCTGAAAATTGATTTTTTTTTTTTTAATTCAATTGACATATCCTTGCGGATATCCTTTGAGGATGAAAAGGCCCTTGACGTTGCAATCTTGCAAATTCAAGGAACCAAACCACAAAGTTGAGAATTTGGGAGGTGTGTGTTGCATTTTCTTGCCTTACTCAAGCTGGGGGAGTGTGGCTAAGACGTCTTGAATCCGAGGTATTGTAAAGTCCACCTAACCTCCAATCAAATCCATACACAACCCCCCCCCCCTCCCAAAACAAAACGACAACAAACTCTTGCAAATAAAAGGCCTGGCCATCTCCTTGCAAACATTCCAAACACCTTCGCCTTCTTCTTTCTTAGCACTTGGCTCACAAACATAACATAACCCACAAGCTTGAAACTATCCAATATTTTGTTTTTAAACTTTATTATTGATTTTCATTTTTTGGGGGTGGTTATTTTGAGCATTACTAGATATGCAAGGAAACTCCAGCACTGACTTGCCTCCTGGATTTAGGTTCCACCCAACAGATGAGGAATTGATCATGTATTATCTTCGTAACCAAGCAACTTCCAGGCCATGTCCTGTGTCAATAATCCAAGAAGTTGATATTTACAAGTTTGATCCTTGGCAATTACCTGGTAATCAATTTTTCTTGATTGGGTCTTAATAATAATTTTATTTTATTTTTTTTAGTCACGATTTTGTATTGATCGTTGATATGGTTTTACCTTATTTTATGCAGAGAAATCGGCGTTTGGAGAAAATGAATGGTACTTTTTCAGCCCTCGTGATAGGAAGTACCCAAATGGAGCGAGGCCTAATAGAGCCACTGTTTCCGGGTACTGGAAGGCCACAGGCACGGACAAGGCCATCTATAGTGGGTCTACATTTGTTGGGGTTAAAAAGGCTCTCGTGTTCTACGGTGGGAGGCCACCGAAGGGTGTTAAGACAGATTGGATTATGCATGAGTATCGGTTGAATGAATCAAAACAACATGCTAACAAGGCCAACGGATCCATGAGAGTAAGCCTTTTGTGTTGATTCCTATCAAGTGCTAAATAACATTATTCTTAATATTTGGCGATGTGGCCATTAATTGCTAATCTTGCGTGCGCGCGTGTCTGTGTGTTGCAGTTGGATGATTGGGTCCTATGTAGGATTTACAAGAAGAAGCATACAGGAAATAGACATTTGGAAGAGAAAACAGAGGACAAAAGCACCGAATTGTGCGTGGCACCAACTTTTGTTGATGCTAATGAGCAGCAGCAACAACAACAACAAAAGCTGAAATTTCCAAGGAATTGTTCTCTGACCTATCTATCGGAATTGGACTACATGGGTCCAATTTCCCAACTCTTGAATGATGACGAATACAATAACACCAACTTTGATCTTCAAACCATCATGGGCAGCACAGCGGTTGAAACACTTCAGCATGGAGAATATGGGAAGTTGCAATTCAGTCAAGGTGGGCACCAGCCGGTGTTTGTGAATCCAATGGTGTATGAATTCCAGTGATTTGCTTGGTTCTGACTTATTCAAGGATGGAATCTGAATCTGTTGGTTTCTTAGACACGGATTTAAGTGGTGGGTACATCCAATAAGAAATTGTAAAATCCAACCCCCCCCCCCGCCCCAAAAAAAAAAAAAAAATCTGTTGGTTTCTTGGACACGGATTTAAGTGGTGGGCACATCCATTAAGAAATTGTAAAAACCCAAAAAAGAAAAAAAAAAAAAAAAAAAAGGGAGTTTGTGAAGGAATATCTTACAAACTTGTCGAGTGCTGACAACAAGATTCTGTCAAGACCCCGCAATTGGTTAGAACAGTGAACAGGTTGCGGTAGAGTGTCAATCGTTAACTTTGTCTCGTAGTTTTTAGCAAATTTGACTAGGGATGCCATGTATTAGTGTTTACATTACAGCTAGGGCAAAGCAGAATAAAGTTCATTTCATCAATGGCATTCACTCCTGCAGTTTCTACTCCTGCTAGATGGCTCCATGTTAACAAACCCAAGATTATTCATGGCAATCTCATGGAATTTGTCAACTGGAAAGCATTAACTTCTTAAATTGATAATGCTCAGACGGAACCATTTATTCTCAATTTTGTATTGGCTGTGAATTATGCATATGCTTTGCCATAGTTCCAAACTATTTAAAATATGAATAATGCTATATTAACAACATACCTCCCCCCCCCCCAATAGGCATAAATAATAAATTAATAACCTTATATTAAAAAATCTAAGCTTTTCAATACCCATCAGCTAAAGCCTTAAAGATTTATTGGAAAATTGTCTTTGTTTTGAGTAAAATTATTTTGGTAAAAAATCAGACCTTGTCCATTAAGAAGTTTCTCCCTTGGCTCGCCAATTTGTTATTTTCCTTTTCTTTTTTGGTTTGTTGGTATCACAATTTAAACCATTTTTATTGTTGTAGGGATGGTCTGGGATAGGCAAACGACCAAACTATGATGATTTGGTACCTTTTTTTTCTTTTTTCTTTTATTTTCTTTTTTTTTTTTGAATCTATGGCACGATTATTTTGAACTAAATGGAATTTTCAACATTTTTTTATTATTGATCTTTCGTCACCTGATTAAAATTACAAGCATTTCAATCACATGGATCAATGGCTTGAATTGGGTCAAAACAGAAGAAAAAGAAAAACTTGTGGAAAGCAATTTGTGTGGCCGTAAGCTAAGCAGGAGCATAGTGCATGCATCGAGCAATTTGTCTTTTGGCTTCGACAGTGATCGATATTATTAAAATATCATATTAGCCGGACAATAATATGTATATTCCAACCCAATTTTGGAATTCCATTTTTGTTTGTGTCACATTCCGGAATTTGATTTGAGCAAGCTTTATCATGTTGTTGCTTCTTTGAATGAGTCACATGGTCTGCGTATTCATCAATTCTGTTTACATTGATCACTATGTAGACCACGAGCCTATCACTATCATCGAATATTAAATCAAACCAATGAATATAATTGCAATTTTATTATTAACTATAATTATATTTTTAAAAATTATAAATATATAATTAATAATTATAATAATATAATATATATAAATTTATATTTAATTAATTATGTGTATGAACTGTATATTTATTAGTACAGTAAAAACTTAGCATAGACATACTTTTATTTTCTTCATCATTGTGATAGCATAGAGCCACGTCACCAAACTTCTATCAAACACCCATGTCACGTCATAAATGACAGCAAGTATGTTGATCCCCAGGAAGGCAGAGTTAGCAAACAACACATTCTATTTTGTTTATAAATAAATAAATAAATAAATGACACCTCCTACCAATGAAATTCGAGGGATTCAGAAATCATAATTTTGCTATTATGATTAAGGATAGGTTTCCTTAAAATTTATGCAACAAGTTTATAAAAATGAAAAAGAATTATATCTATTACAAAAGGAAAAAAACAAAAAAAAAAAAAAAATACAAACATAACTCCATTCAACAACACTAAGTTTAAATAATTTTACCATTACTATTTTTTTCTACCACATGTCACCTTGGGGCATCAGGAGAAATATTAGGTCAAGGGCAAGAAAGTGATGATGCAATTTCTTTGTCAAATTATCCTAAAGCATACAAAGATCGTTTACAAAGAAAAATTAATCAATTCTGTAGATCACACGTCTCAACACTAGCCAACTTCTTAGCTAACTTCCTCTTTACCATTGCCTTAACTGCTTGTAAGAAACAACCAGATCAAGGCTTCCTATAACAACAATTCCCAAATTTTTGAGTTTTTACCACTAATTTGTATAAAGCAACAGAAGAAAGAAGTTCTGAGCTGCTTACTTCTACTACAGAAGGATTAAACATGGGATTTATATTGATGCTCGCTTGCATGGTTTTGTCATGGTTCTTTATTCATAGATGGAACCAAAGGAACAGGAAAGGCCCCAAAACATGGCCAATAGTGGGAGCAGCAATTGAGCAGCTCATGAACTATGATCAAATGCATGACTGGCTTGTCAATTACTTATCTGAGATGAAAACTGTGGTAGTCCCTATGCCATTTACAACTTACACCTACATTGCAGATCCTGCTAATGTGGAACACGTCCTTAAGACCAACTTTGTCAATTATCCAAAGGTAAAAACTTTCATTGTTTATTTCTTGCCAAGTTCTGTAGTTCTTTTATCTGTTTTGTTCCTGTCCCTGGTAATAATAAAGAATGATCTAATTGCAGGGAGAGACCTACCATTCGTACATGGAAGTGTTGCTCGGAGATGGAATATTTAACTCGGATGGTGAACAATGGAGGAAGCAAAGGAAGACTGCTAGTTTTGAGTTTGCATCCAAGAGTTTGAGGGATTTCAGCACTTCTGTCTTCAGGGAGTACAGCATAAAGCTCTCTTCTATTCTAAGTCAGGCATCTTTCCACAGTCAAGAAGTAGACATGCAGGTGATCACCTCATAATTACTTGCATCAAATTTAATCAACCAAACCAATCTTAGCTCTACTCACTAGTCGAAGACAGGAAAAGGTTGCCTAACATGTTGTGAAGTCTAAATGAGTAACTCAACTTCTGTTTATAGGAACTGTTTATGAGGATGACTTTGGACTCTATATGCAAAGTTGGGTTTGGAGTAGAAATAGGAACATTGGCTCCCAATCTGCCAGAAAATTGCTTCGCTCAGGCTTTTGACACCGCCAACATTATAGTGACACGTCGTTTCATTGACCCCCTGTGGAAAGTGAAAAAATTTCTCAATGTGGGCTCAGAAGCTTTACTTGATAAAAGTATCAAGCTGATTGATGATTTCACCTATTCTGTGATCCATAGAAGGAAGGCAGAAGTACAAGAAGATCGGGAGGCAAACAAAAATAACAAGGTAACATGATTATTTAAATTATAGTTCTTCTCCTACCATGCAAAAAATGTTGCTGATAAGTGAAAGTATGCTGTTCATGGTGATAGCAGATAAAACATGACATACTTTCAAGGTTTATTGAGTTGGGTGAACACCCAGAAAGCAAAATGACAGACAAAAGCCTCAGGGATGTTGTCCTGAACTTTGTCATAGCCGGTCGAGACACAACAGCAACCACTTTGTCGTGGGCTATATACATGATAATGACACATCAACATGTAGCCGAGAAGCTTTACATGGAGCTCAAAAGTTTGGAACAAGAAAGGGCAAAAGAAGAGCACGTTGCATTGACTCCAAACAACATGGAGGACCTACAAAAATTCCATCACAGAATAATGCAATATGCCCGAATATTGACTTATGATTCATTAGGGAAATTATACTACTTGCATGCGGTGATCACAGAGACCCTTCGTCTGTATCCAGCCGTCCCTCAGGTATGACTGATGTAGTAGGACATTGAGAAAAAGAAAAGAGCAGCGTAAAAAGAATGATGAAAGAGAAAGATTCACCTGCTTTTAGGGCAAGAAGGATGTATTTGTATATTCTCAAGATGCTGACTTTATGTTGGATTATTACAGGACCCAAAGGGCATCCTGGAGGATGATATTTTGCCTGATGGGACCATAGTAAAAGCAGGAGGCATGGTAACTTATGTCCCTTATTCAATGGGAAGAATGGAGTACAACTGGGGAGCAGATGCAGCTTTATTCAAGCCAGAGAGATGGATTAAAGATGGCGTCTTCCAAAATCCATCTCCATTCAAGTTTACCGCATTTCAAGTAAGTAAAATAGATGTAACACTCTCAGCTAGGATATTATTACTAATCCTAGTGTCTTATTAATCATATCACTCGACTTAATTCTTAAGTTATAAAAAGACTTTTCAACATGTGTGGCTGAGTTTTCGGTTTCTTGGTAGTTGGTGGCTAACATTCCTTAACTTTGGTTTTCTGCAGGCCGGACCAAGGATATGTCTAGGCAAGGACTCTGCTTATCTCCAAATGAAGATGACACTGGCCATTTTGTGCAGATTTTTTACGTTTAAATTGGTGCCAAATCACCCTGTGAAATACAGGATGATGACTATTCTGTCAATGGCACATGGCTTGAAGCTGAGAATAGCCAGGCGCTCATAAAATACACTATGCAGCCTTAACATTATAAGGGTTTAGCAATGGAAGAGCATATAAACTATTCAACTTCTGTTATGTTGAGGAGATAATGTTTTAATTCCAGCACGCATGATCTGTTTAAATGGAGAGAAACTCGTCTGTTTGATTACAGAGGTGCTATAAATGACCAAAGACAGGCTGTATTTGGCATTGTGAAAAGGAAAACATGGTTGGTTGACAAAACTAACAACAGGAAGTTAAAGACAAACCAGATCGAAACAAAAACTCATTGTTCCGCCTCTGACAGGTTTGCCAATAGGCACAGCTAATAGTACCAGAGAAATTATAAAAAAAAAAAAAAAGAAGGTGACTCAAACTGTGTTAGCTTTTTCAACTACAGAATTGATTATGCGGTGTTATTATATCAACAAGCAACCTTTTGGCTGCAAGAAGCAGCTCCATTGACCAGGGATTCCCAAGCTTCTGTTGATATTCTATTTACAAAGATATAATCTTGTGCACATCTAACTTGAAGGTTCTTTATGACACTTAGTTCATTGTCAAATAATCTAGCATGCTTCCTCCAGCAGAAGGAAATAAACTTACAAGGAAGTTCAACTGATCGCAGACTTGGGCAGAAACTAAGCATGTAACTTCTGCTTACCATCTTTCCAATCATTGATTTCAGCTTGAATCTTTGCTTGAACATTTGAATGAAACCCTGGGTATGGTTCATAATGGAGGAGGATTTGAAGAGCCTGAACCAGAGCAACCCACCCAGGAGAGTTAGATTAAATTGATACAAAATTGTGGACTAATGTTAAGAATCTACCTCCAAAAACACAAAGAAGGGAGCCATTATAAAGGCTTGGGCAAGGTTGTCCAAAAGAGCAGGGGCTCGTTTCTGCAGAACATTAACTGAAGTTAAGCCACATGAAATATGGTGGAAACATCACCCTTGACGATATTACAGATCACAAAACTAGATACCTCATACATCCCATGGCCAATGAACTGTCCCGTCCAACAAACAATTTGGGTCACCAGGACAACCTGCAAGAGTTTTCACTTTTGGTAAAACAAATTGGAATTACTTTCACATGGTTTTAAGTTGTATTCACGTCAATATTGGCAAAGACAAGTCAAAGACATGACATCTAGATGTTTCTCAGCATCAGATGATAGAAATGAAAGATATAGAACCAGGTCTCTACGAGAATTAAGGTTTTTTTTTTAAGGTTTTGCGCTAATTGGCATAACCAATGTAACTATAATTACACAGTTCGACAAAGTGACCAGGTTAGCAGAATGAACAGCTTCTTAAAAGTAAGTTGTCTCAGAATTGTTCCCTGATACTTGATTTTATTATACTCAAAATATTGAAGTTGGATCCGCAGTCATTTTCTGATTTGTAAACGGCCGCTACTTGAAACCAGGTTAAGTCAAAAACACTGTAATTATCTTGTCCATCTCATCTTTGAAACAACAATTATCTGGCGTCAGAAATTTGAACCAAGTCCATCCTTTTCCAATTTTAACATCCCTCGTGGCACAACCACAAAATGGATAGATTTCAATTAATTAGCCGATTGACTTGACACCTAACATTCAGAAGCTTTTCTTATATCCTCTTAATAATAATCAAGTTGAGAAAGTCAACACCAGAGTGGAGAATCTCTCGAGTGTAAGCAATAGTGACTGGAAATAAAACATTGAGACATAAAACATGATCAGAAAATAGTTGCACACACTACATCATATGTCACCTATATCATATATCACCCATAATAATTATTATTTTGTAGTGACTATTAAAACACATTAAAACAGTAATTATAATTGTAATATAAATATATTTTCATAACGTATAACCATAAAAATTTTGTGCAGAAATTCTCGGCAACAATTCCAAACTAACACCGTATATGCTTAAAGACAATGGTATGCCATAATATTTTTTTTAACCCAAGTATTAAGCAGTGGATTTTAAACGATACAATTAAGCCAATATCTTTTATATTTTTACATAATAATTTTAAATAAAATATTTTAATACATACTAATTTGAAAGTAAAATTTTAATATAGCAATTTTTACCCAATAATTTTGAATAAGATATTTTAACACATACTAATTTGAAAGTAAAGTTTTAATCTAGTAATTTAAAATGTTAGGAAAATACAATAATTTTAAAATATTTCAATAATAGTTTATAAATCAATATTTAACAATAATTTAAAAAAATAATATAACAGTTTTAAAATGATAATTCAATGGCTTCTACCATATTCCAATTTGAGAGTAGAATTTTAATACAATGGTTCAGAATCATTATTTTCTGTTAGTAAAAAATAGTGGTTTAAAAATGTTTTGGCAACAATTTACGAATCGATATTTAGTAATAATTTTAAAACGATAATATAGTAGCTTTAAGAGAATAATACAATAGTTTTAAAAGGATAATGTAGTGTTTTCTATCACAAGCTAATTTAAGGTTAGAATTTAATGCAATAATTTGTCATTGCTATCTTATGTTAGAAAAATCCAATAGGTTTGAAATGTTTTAGCAACAATTTGTGTTTCAAAACTTTGCAATGGTTTAAAAAGGATAATGTAGTGATCCATGAATCAAAATTTTTAATTTTCATTTTTTTTCTTTTAGCATATGCTTTTAGATTCCCCTTGTTTTAATAAAAAAAAGGAAGATTTCGTTGTCATTTACAAAGGCCAAAAACCTTAATTGCCTTCCCTTTTCTATTGTGCTTTCCCATCTCCTTGCCAAAATCGATATTTGAGTTCATCCAAATCCCTTATCTTCTTGGCATTTTTGCATCTTCTTTTGCCAAATCTCTTGTCACCTTCAACATATTTCAACATCTTCCTTTTCCAAATTTTGATATATCTAGTTTGGTGATTGTGATTTCTTTGGTGCCTCAAATTCCATCAATATAATGTTTGATTCCTCTCTATTTCTTACCTATTGTTTATTTGTATGTTCTTTTGCTATTGTTTTCTAGGTATGAAACAAGTTTGGGTTTGGTCTTGAAGGGTACCTTAGGTTATAAGATTGTTGTATCTCTTTGTATGTTCTAATCTGGGTTTAATCTGTTTGATTTATGTTTCTGTTTATAATTTTAGAACTTATTCTCTTTGATTTCTCTTTTTTTTTTTTTGACACTTAATTTTGTTGTTATGTCAAAATAAATCCCTTTTTGGTAGCTTGCTACAATTTTGGGGGTTTAATTGGTTGTTATAGGGGCCTTGGTTAAACTAATTGTACAAGAATTTTTATTATGCTATTAAGGAATGGTAAAATATTTTTACTTTTTCCTTTTAATTGTTGTTGCTCTTTTGTTTGTCATACTTTCACACTACACTCTTTTTTTGTTTGATGAAATATTCAACTCATTTGCTCCTTTTAATAGATAACTTTACTAGTTTAAAAAACCAAAATCCAATGAGAGGGGAAGTGTGCTATTATAGAGCAATTGTAAAATTTATTGAATTGAACTATTAGAGTCAATTTGATATTGTTTTGTCTAAATATGATTAGTTTGAGTTGAAAAATGATGACTATGGATTTACACACATTAACACTAACAAATTATGCTATCTAAATTATCATTTTGTATTAACATCTTAAGTTTACCAAGCTTTCTATATGGTGGATCTAATTGAGAAAGTCTTTTATTATGTAATGTGTAGAATTCCTAGAGAGTTATTTAGGTTGGATGAAAAAGACCATGTAAAATGTACCAAATATATTTTAGGAGAAGCCAAATGTAGTAACTTTAAATGTGAGAGCCACTGATAGTTTTGAACAATCTAGTTTGATAAAAAAAAAAAAATATATTATAGTTGACTTATGAATAAATGATATACCTTCTAAAAGAGATTTAGACCAATTAAATGATAATCTAGATGTTGATGAAATATTTTGGGAGTGGATGGAGCAAATAATTACAAAAAAAATAGGTTAATTAGTTTTTTTTTTATATAATTATTTGTGACTTTACTAAATAAATCACTCATTTATGAAATTCTTTTATGTGTTGTATATTGTAAAATAGTTTTTATGACATTCAATTTTAATTAATTTGATTGAATAACAAGTGTAATAAGTCACATATCATAAGCAACCTACTACTAACCAAGCAAATGTCTCTCTTTAATCTCTTTTTTTTTCCTCATTATTTAATTGTTTATTGCTTGTTTGAACCTTTTAATAATTAAAATAATGGAATCTATATTGGAAGAACACTGTGTTATATCTTTTTGGTGTTTAATTTGTTATTATAATTTTACTATTTTTATACTTGTGACATGCCTCCTGTAAGTATTCTATTAGATCTTTCATCTAATAATACTTTTAGTACTTTAAATCAAAATTGATGGTATAGGAATCATTTTTCCTTAGAAGGCAAATAAAATCCACATATTTAGGTATTCTTTCTTTTTCTTATTTTTATGTTTTTTATTTTATTTTAAATATTTCCAAGTTTACATTAAAAGTTTTATTTATTTTTTATAGGATGAAACTCCTTATTAAAATTAAGGACTTCACAATTTTTGTACATCTCCATTTAGAATTTGTAAATGTATTTTGACTTTATGAGATATTAAGTATTAGTTAAGTTATTTGTTATTATTTGTATACTATTTAATTACATTTGTTATAATATTTATTATTTTATATAATATTAAATTTATAAATTTAAGAATATACTATTTAATTATATTTATTATAATATTTATTGATATACTATTATATCAAATTTATTATTTAATTATTAAAAAACATTATCAATTTAAGTTGATATTGTCTAACATTCTATCAAGAATGATTGCTTATTTTGTTATAAAATTACTATTTATTCTATTAAACAATTGTTATCTAATATATAGTATAAACTTTAATTTTATTTAGAAACTGATATATATTTTATAAAAAATTGTTGCTTATTTTTCTATTGATTGTTGTCTATTTTTTAATGACTATTACTTATTTTTCTAATATCTATTGTCTATTTTTCTAATTATTGTTGTTAAATGTAGAAAATTATTATCTTTTATAAATAACAAAACATTTTTTTTAATATAACTGTTATAAATACATTTCTATGTAATATTAAAAATATTTTCATAAGTATTTAAAATTATGGTCTAAATATGCTTGTACAGGGGATTCATATGCGTTGTTAAAGGGTAAAAAAAAATTGCTACGTAAGACCTAATGTAGCATTCGCAAATTTAATGAATTAAAAACGGTTGCATTTGACTTCATTAAATGATAGGCGCATGAGCAGCGCGACCACTGGCTTAACTAACCATACAATATTTAGCAAATAGTTGCAATGATATGAGCAATCCCCACTGCATTTCCGTGTAAATAAAGAGGCACCTGATGTCAAAGGAAATATGGGCTGACAAACACTTGGAACCTGACATTAACATTAGAAACTCGCAGAAAAAGCTAGATAGAATTGATCTCCCTAGTACACGTTTTACAGGGAAAAGGAATTAAAAGCGAAAGCAGTTGATGAACTACATCTCCAAGATGAAAGCCAGGAAATAGATACCCACACGCAGGCTAACAACAACGAAAGATGAGAATAACGCAACCATCAGCCCACCACAAATTCCAACAACTAGCATTTAGAAAATTTTTTTTTTTAAAAAAAGGGCTGATGTTAAAATCTAATTGGAAATGCTACAGATGGCATTTGACAGGGCACTTAAATATGACAAAACAGGACGCCCAGTTAGCCCATGGTTATGGACGGTAGCTCAATAATAACCGTAGAATCATTCCCAGTACTTTAGTAAAAATGGCCGAAATCTCCGCACTTGACTAGCTCAATCAGACACAAGTAGGCAACTTTAAGGACAAATAATCTCTCCACGAAGACAGGTTTCAATATTAGTGTTATGATTTTTGAAGGCCAAAAACCGCCCTACTGGACTAGCTCAAGCAGACAAGCCACAGAATCATTCTTAGTTTTCAATTTGTGGTCCATTCTTTCTCTTTGAGTTCACCTTCGTAATTGTGAATTAGAGTGTGTTAATGTTTGACATATAATATAGCTTTAGGTCTTGCCTGATGGCTTAAAATTTAAGCTTTCGGCGAAACGGTTCCTTGAAAAACACGCACACTGCACATAAATAAGAACAATTCACACGAAGAATTGCCAATTCAATTCCAGCAAAATTGCTAAAGAAAAAAGTGAAAAAAGAAAAGGAATTTCGTTTACCTGAAAACAGCAGCAAGAAAACAAAAACTGTACCTTCCAAGAAATAGAGAAGCCAAGCCAGCTTCCGAGAAAACAACTGGCCACCCAACAAAAAGCACAGAGAATAGCAGCCAAGGAGCCAGCTTTGGGGTCCAGACAAATATAAAACAGAGCATAAACCAAAGCGAACAGGAAACCATAATTCAGAAACAAAGTAACATCATTGTTTCCGAACACAGATAACTGGACTGCAGGGAGATTATTAGACAGAGGAGGGGTAAAGTAAAGATTGAGAAGGGATGTGAAGAAGATTGGCCAAACAAATAGCATGTGAATGAATATGTTTGTTGGGTTGCTATGGTATGCTCCGTAGAAGGCGAAGTGCTTCTCTAGATCAAACAATCCACACTTTCCCATTGGAGGGTTCTTTTTTTTTTTTTTTTTTTTTTTTATTCTCGGGAAAGTTTTGGTGGATTTTCTCGAGAAAGTTGATGGCTTTTCCCCTTTGTACTTTTGTATGAGGATTTAAAAAGACCAGCATTGGATTCAAATAATTGTTCGAGCTTTCGACAAGGAAGAGTAAGTTTCTCAAGTTACGTTCACCAGTGCATTATTGTATTTTCTCATCTTATATTCCTTAAAGTGTAAATCTTGAAAAAAAAAAAAAAAAAAAACTTTTAAAAAATTATAAAAAATCATAAAAATCTTAACGTATATTTTTTAATATTATTAAATAAAAATATTTTTAATAATTAAAAAAATTACTTAATTTTTTTAAAATATTAATTAATTTTTTTAATATAAAAGTTATATAATTTTTAATATTTAATAGATATAATATTTATTTTTTAAATTTTATTTTAAAATAAATATTATTTTAATTTAATTATCTTAATTATAATAAAAAATAATTTTTTCATTATTTATTTAAATTATATAATATAATAAAATAATTATTAAAAAGTATAAATAATATATTTAATATTAAATATATTATTTAAAATATAATTATTATATTTTTAAAAATAAAATAAATTTTTAATAATTATTTTATATACTAACACATGCCTTAATAATATTTTTACTAAATATTTATAATTTTATTAAATTTTTTATAATATTTTTATTATTATTACTAAATAATATATAATTTTAAATAATAATATTTTTATTTTTAATAATTTTATTTATAATATTTTTATTTATAACATTATATTTTAAAATATTATTAAATAAAACTTTATTTTATTATATATATATATATATCTTTTTTTTATTATTTTTTACCTTTTATTTTTTTATTTTCATTATATACTTTTTTTAAATAAATCAATATAACTTTATAAATACATTAATATTTATTAATCTCGTTACTATTCATATAATTTATTTTCATATTTTTATTTTTTATTTATTTTTGTTAATGTTATAAATATTTCCTATATAAAATTTTTTATCTAAAAATATAAAATATATAAAATAAAAATTTAAATACTTGTATTATATTATATAATTAAAATAATAAAATTGAGGTATTTAAAAATTTTTTGATAAATTCTTTGAATTTAGAAAGAAAAAAGAAGTTTAAGTACTACCAAGAAATTTTTAGTTTTAAGAAAAAGACAATTTGATATTACTATAACAATGAATTGCCATGTAATTCTCAAAAATTCCCACGACACACTTTGTAGGAAGTAATTGTCTTGTGTTTTTTAGAAGACGGTGACTGATAGTCTAATATCATATGATTGTGCTTTATTCTTGGACTAATCTAGTTGAAAAATAAATAAATAAATAAATGTTCCATGTAAAGACGACTTAGTAATTGATATAATTGCCTTCATTTTAGATAGAAATGAAATAACCAAGTTATTATGTATCGTATTTTTACGAATATATGGCTTGACATTTTGTTCATTTAATATAAAATAAAAGTTTGAAATAAACAAAAATATTAATATTGAATAATAAAATAAATTTTATAAATAAATTAATTAAATAATTTAATTTTATATTTATCTATTTATTTATAATTAAAATTTATAATTAAATAAAAAATATAATTAATTAAAATTTAATATATATATATATTAAATTTTTTTTAAATTATATTTAAATAATTTATAAAATATTAATAATAAAATAATAAAACAAATTTCACTACGTATTCGGTAAATAAATGAACTTACAATGCTACGGATATCCCATTTTTTACAGAAATATAAAAGAAAATTATTCCGTTTGAAGATTGAACGCCTACGCAACCCCCACCTAGTTTCATCATGCTTGAAAACAAGTCATGTTGAGCATCCGTTTAGAGTAGATGTTCGAGTTCCTTTGAACTTGCCCTAATGAATAGCTTTCACAGATTTTATCAAGTGTTTACCCACTAACGTGTTGGCATTTAAGACTTGCATAAATTGAAGAACAAAGGCTTAGTACGAGTGTCCAAGCTGCAGTCAATTGCTTTACTTGAACTTGAGAGTCCTCCAGTAAGCCTAATTTAGGTATGAGCAATCTCGTCAAATATGACATAACCAAAAAATAAAAGAAAAAAAATCAAGAGTAATCTTGAGATTGTCGTACTGAGAACTTAAAATTTGCCTAAAAGATTCCTTGGGACACGCCCCAATCTTGCAATATCAATATCCCTGGCTTTCATGGATTGTGCTAATTACCACCAACTGCTTAATACATGTTTAGCATTTAAGATCTCCATAAATTGAAGGATAAACATAGCACTTTTCAACCTCTAACCAACAAAAATAAAGTTCTCCGATCTCAGTCCATCGCACTTTTCAAAAATTCCTTATAAGCCTAATTCATATACTATACGTCTTGAAACTTCCCTTTGTTGGATCAAGTTGCTCAAACCCATAATAAATGACTTATCTGATGTGTGAGCATAACATATAAGCATACACAATCACACAAGAATCGACCGTCTACAATTTTTCATTTTCTTTTATTTTCTTAAGTTATGTGTGTGTGTGTGTGTGTGTGTGTGTGTGGATATTCCCTTTGGGGATTGTGTAACCAATTCCTTAATGGTTAAGATACCATAATTAGGAAAAAAAAAAGAGTAACACAAATCGTTTTCAAGAAAAAGACCCGTAACAGAAATTTTAAATCGTTCATAGTTGGGCTGGTGGAGTTATTGCTGTGACTATAATTTATGAATTGGGTGTGGGAAAGTATAAGTACATGAATTTACAATCAAATATTGTCACAGCACAGGATGCCACTTTCTGTCAATACCCGAACAATGCCTTGGGTATCCCTTCATTTGCAAGAAATACACACAATATTAGGCTCATCCAAAAAAAAAAGAAAAATCATTTGATGATTGAACAACCACCCCACCTAATTCCATCATCCCTGGGAAGTAAGTCATGTTAATGCTTTCATTTATAGTCGACGGTCAACTTCCTTTGGGCAGAGCCCACTTGCCTCCACTTAGGGTCGATGGTCGACTTCCTCTGGATTTCGTCAAGCGGTTGGCCACTGTGTTCCTCCACTTGTCTCACAACATCTTGGCATTTAAGACTCGCATAATTGAAGAAGGATAAAGAATCCCTTAAGAGTAAACAATATGTTATGTTTCCGTTATATTTATTATTGATTCGCAATTCAACGTTGCAAGCTTGAATCTTTGATTCTTCTCTTTGCTTTTCCGACTGTTCTAGTTTCAAAATGGAACAACAAAAAAACATTTAGGTTTTCCGATGGGCCTTTTAAGAAGAACGATGGTTGGCATAACCAAGTTATGATCAATTGCAGGTGAATCCTATAACTTTCGTATGTACAAATAAATAGATTAATGCAACTAACAGACGCTCAACTTCCTTAGGACCCACTTCCAATCTGGCAATCTCACTATCGAATGGCTTTCGCACCTTCACTCCCTTAATGCTTGCCAACATTTAAGGCCCCCATAAATTTAAGGATATACACAGCACTTTTCTTCGCCATGAACATCTCCATTTCAGTCCATCGCTCTCAAAAAGTCTAACAACTTGCACCTATTAACAAATCACATGCAATTGCAGAAAAATCCCTACAAGTCTAATTCACATAATATTCATGTTGAAAGCTCTTTTTTTTTTTTTTTTTTCTTTTGGCTAGATGATATCCTGAAATTTTATTTAAATACATTTTAAAATGTTACAAAAACATCTAGGAACCAAAAAAAAAAAGAAGGGAAGTGCTAATATTATGGCCTTGCTGGACCAGCCAATGACCAGGCTACCAATTGCGTACAAGACCCCACTAATTATAACTAAATAAAAAACAATTCTCAAACTTTTAATCACTGTTCATCCAAGGAACTAATTATTTATAAATTGCTTAATCCCATAGTGAATGACTTAATCTTATCTGACTAACATTGAAATACAAACACAAGAATCTGCCATATACAATTTTTCATTTTCTTTTATTTTCTTGTTCTCCATCTCTTTTTTTGTTTACCCTTTTTTTTTTCTCCTTTTTTTTTCTCCTTTCCTGATCGTATAATCGATTCCTTAATGGCTAAGATGGCGGAACTCAAAAAAAAAAAACAAAAAACAAAAAAAGTCTCGAGAAAAGGACCTGTAACAAAAATTTCAAAATTATACCATGGTAATGATTCTTGAATCGGATGAGTACGTACATGAACGTTCCCTGGCCTCAAATTCCATTAAAGACTTGGTAAAAGAAAGAAATTCGAGGTCTAAAACCGCCGTGTCCTTATTTGGTCCCAGGAGTTAAAATTCTTTTTCTGGGGTTTTTTTTTTTTTTTTTTAATGACAACAGGGAAAAAAAACAAAAAACTGAATACAAGATAATAAATTATCCGTAAGAATAACCAGATCGACCGTATCTGCTTGAAGCAATACTCCTAAACTTGGAGGGGAAGGTCTCAAAACCTGAGTTTCACTTTAATGGCAACTCCAAAGTTAGCAAGGATTAAATGGGATTATTGACACATTGTTCATCATCTTCTACCCCCCCAGCTGATTTTTTTTTTTTTTTTCCCTTCCTTGATCAGAAATTTAGTTACTTGAACATGGATGGCACGACATTTTGTGAACTTTAGTTAGTATTTTCCGTCAAAGGTTTCATCATATTAGGATTTTTAAATAGAATATGCTAAACCTCATTTATATAACAAACGACAATCCAAGTTCAACTGAACAGTATTGAGATAATTAACGTAGTATCAAGATCAAGTTTAATTGAGTTTGAAGTAACTAGAAATTTGTGAATTGTGGAGTGACAAGCACAAAATTCTCTCTGCTTGAATTTTTGGAACAACAGAAAAAAATAAAAAAGAATAAAAAACTGAATTCTCCTTAATCAATAATGTTGTTGCCTTTCGTTTTCAGAAAATTATCATAATTTCGTACCTTGTTATACCTAAACTTGGATCAGATTTTTAAAGTGAAGGGTATGTTCTCTTTATTATTGCTCTAATCCGGCAACAAAAATATTATGGAGATAAGCAAGAAACCAGTTGGCGATTGATTCTGGAGCATTTATGATCTGGCATAGTGCAATTTGAAAAATTTCAAGTCAAAGGATGATTTTTATTTGGATTTTTTCAATAGCCAAACCTAACTGTTTTAGTCTTGAAATTTAATTGAACTAACATGATGTTTTAGCTATAAAATGATGATTTTTTTTTTTTTTTCTAATTTTGTTAGGGAGCCCAACATAGTCGCTACCATTCACCTCAGGGCCATGCATCAGCCGAGTCGGACCGGGCTCGATAGGTCAGGCTTCATTCTTTTTATACTTGGGCCCCCTTGAACTCAATCTATGTCTACCCCTGGTCCCAAATGTTCCCCCCAAATTATTTAAGCGTTATGTGTGTCTTGGGCTTGATTATTTGCATATATTTGAAAATTTAGGTATTATTATTGTTATTATCATGATAAATTACCAAAAGAAAATCTTTTTTTATCATGATAAATTTATCTATTATCATGATTACTTGATTTTTATTTTTTTTGTTTATGCAAAGTATTAAATTTGTTGCAACTTTTATTTTGCACCAACAGCACGGATGACTCTTTTATTTTGTACTTTTTTTTTTTTTTTTGGGGTTTATAGAGACTCGAGTTTGAATCATATACCTAAAACCAAAAATTTAGATAGTTATATCACTTGCCCATTCAATTAGTCGCTTTTTTTTTTTTAAAAAAAAAAAGATTTTAAGGGCTGGGTTTGTAAGTACTTGAGAGTTGTCAAGGATTGTTGAGTTGAGTTATGCAAAGAGCCACCGACACATTATTCCTTTAAAGGAGATCAAAAGACGCGAAATGTAATGAATGAATAGTCTTGTAAGTTATAATTATTAAAACCTAAAAACTAAAAATAAATATAAAATAATTTATTTACATATAATAATATTTGATACCACATGATTTTATAAAAAAAATTACTTTATTTTTATGTAACTTTATTACATAATATTAAATATTATTTATATAACCTAATTATAGTGTATGTCTATTTGTTATTTTTCTTATTATTATTATTATTGCAACAAGATAATGGGTGCCAGGTGTTAGAATGCTATGGTCCACGTTGTAATAAAGGGCAACACGGTCAGCACCCAACCCTGCCCTAAAATCCAAAGAGAGACGGGTCAGTCACCCTCCATCCACTTGGTCAACAATTTCCAGTCCTCAGTCCTCAAAATGTTTATCCAAACAATGAGCAGCTTAACCAACACCGCAAGTCTCCTGCATACCCACAACCTCATCAAATGCCACAGCCACCATTCTAAACACTTTGTACCAACAATTAAGGCATCAATTTCACCTCAAGAAAACGTGGCCTTTCGTCGGAAAATTGTAACAACATTACTTGTAGCCACTTCATTAGCATTAGGCCAGCAGCTAAGCGGCAGTGGCAATCCAGCAGCACTTGCAGCTGAGAAATGGGGTACGCGATCGTTTATAAAAGAACGTTTCTTTGAGCCCGATTTGTCACCGGAGGAGTCCGTGGCGAGAATTCGGGAGACTGCTGAGGGGTTGCATTTTATGAGAGAAATGTTGGATAGAATGGCCTGGAGGTATGTCCTGTTTTACATTAGGCTAAAGCAGGCTTACCTTGGTAAAGACTTGAAAATTGCCATGTCCACTTTGCCCCAAGGTCGCCGTAAAGATTATGTTATAAAGGCCAATGAGTTGGTCGAAAATATGTCGCAGGTACGTCGTTAACAATATGACATTGATTAGAGAATATTCCAATTTTGGGCGTTTTCTTATTTGACCTTTCCTAGAGCTAAATCGGTCTTGTGAAATGTGAGACATAAAATCAGTGTCTATTTAGCAAACACCCCCTTTTTTATTTTTTATTTTTGGGTTTTGGTTCGCTAGCTGTTCGTAGATCAAACTTGTGTATTGAGACTAATAGTGTTCGGCTTCTTTACCACTAGACTTTCTTTGTGTGTTGGGTTTTGTAGTTAGGACTAGAGTTCTATGTCCCCACCAGTAATCGTCATTTACTAACAGCTTGTGATGGGTTTTGCAGTTAGATAAGTATGTTCGCAGCCCAAAAGTATATGAATCATACGTCTACTATGAGAAGACACTGAAATCAATAGATGATGTCGTGGCATTATTATAGCTCCATCTATGAAGCTACACGGGGTTTGTTGAATGCTCCGTTTAAATGTAGTTGAAAGCTTTTTACATTCTGTTGCAAATTGGCAACGTTTGAAGATCCTTAATTATCAATATACGAGTTTGTCGAGAGATCTTAAAATCTAGGACTTGCTATAGTTTCTTCGCCTTGTTCTCTTTCGTGGTGCTCGTGCAATATAATGTAGAACAAAGTTTGATGGATTACCAGACTTCCAGCGGAATGGGATTGTATACATGCAATGAGATTTGTTTTTCTTTGATAGCGAAATGTTGAAGAATCACAATATATAATTCTTTTACTATAAGAGCAGTGTGTCCAATTGAGCGTGACCTTGAGTGATCGGAAAACTTGTGGGTCTTGGAGAATTTGTTGTTGTAATGTAATGGTTTTAAGAGCATGAGCTTGAGAGACATAGGTTTACTTGTGGGGTTTAGAGTATAATATCTCGTGATTGAGCTTGTAAATCTTCAATTATTTTCATTGATAATTTTTAGTGTAAAAGTCGAGACACGTTCGTTAATGACACATTCTTGTGTCACTGAGCGTTGTGTGTGCCATGATTTTTGGCACGGTCGGTCGTATCATCTAAATATTATACCTAAGAGTTTAGTGTGCGTGTCTCAATAGAGTACAATGGGAGCGATCTTATTAACATAAACTAACAAAGCAAGGTTTATGATAATCAAAGAGTGCATACATAGGACATACATACACGAACACAAGCTAACGACAATGTTATATATATTATGAACGAGATAGAGCCACGGCTGACGTAACGATGATGAGCATAAGTGCAATTATTGCTGCAAAAGAGCCTATGAGAGATCCAGATATCCGTTGGCAGAAAGTATTGACTTGTTGACAAATTGAAGGCCAATTCGCACTAGTGTTCCCTTTGTGAGCTAAGTATACAATGGCCACAGCAGCAGAAGCCCCGGCTGAGAGAAGAGCCAGCATAGCCTTTTGTAACACATTAATTAGCAGATTTAGCAGGCAATAATTTTTCTGAACATAAACATTCACAATTTGACATAAATAGGGCTACCATTCAAAATGAATTAAGCTCTTAATTACGTAGGATTAATATCAACTTGTCATGATAGGGCCAACTTAAAAGGTTCATACAAAGAAGGGCTAACTTATTCAACCATTAGACGATTAAATCTCAACTTTCAAAGTGGGTCTTAGTAGCACCTCCTTATGAGAGACGAGTGCTGAAACCACATGGGGATGTGGCACTAAGGCTAATCGATAAAATCTCTTGGTGCTAAATCTACAGACTTGGGTTTAAAATTTATGTGATATTTTCACTATAATTCCTTTGAATCTTATAAATAGTTTATTTACCACCTAAGGTGAGAGTTCAGCGATAAGCTCATGTTTAACTACACTTGATCAACCTTTAAATCTATGCATGGTAGCCAAAAAAATAGTTCATGGGAGATTTAGGTACCATGGCATAAAAAAAAAAAAAGTTGAATCGACAAATAATTTTAGTCTAAATCCATAAAGCCGATGACTTACATCCTATATACATGTAGTTTACTTAGGTGCCCCATATACGTACCGTGTCAATGAGGATCAAGATGATCCTAGTAATTTTTGCTTTACTTCTGATGATGTTGAAGACTGACAAGGGAAGAGAAAGAAAAAGGAAACCGCTTACAACAGCATTTGCAATCACGAAGAACCTGTTTGATATGCGCAAACAAACAATTGCAACTTTCTCGTCGGAAAGAAAACTTGTTGCAACCCTGAAATTGTAAGAAAGCAAATCAAGAATCTCAAGATAAAGTAGGGTAGCCACTTACGTTAATGTGGGGAGATCACTATATTGGGCCCTTAACAAGATGAATTGAGGGAGAAACGCAAGTGTTTGATTAGTAGTTCCCATAGCCACGGCACTGCCTAACGTGCCAATGACAGCCAGAAATCTTGAAATAATGTCCACTATTGAGATTGCTCTATTCACCTTTTGTGTTGGGGTTGCAATGTTGGAAGCATCACCAGCCTCGACCACTGATCCTTGCTTCATTCTCTTTGGTGGGGTTTTCCTCTTTGAAGTTTTAAGGTTGAAATGAGGCTCAGATTAAAGTTACAAGGTTGAGAAATGGGTTAATTACACTTACATATGCAAACTAATATAGCAAACAAAAGCAAAGCAAGTATGGATTTTTCAATGAAAACAAACAACTAAGTGGGTATTAGGTTTGAGAAGACACATTTGCTTCTTTCAGCAGTCCAAATGTCGTTGTCGGATAGGTTAGATAATTAATCTAATTAAAGATAGGATGGTGATGTTGAGCAACACCACCTTTTCCAATTTGCTAAGAGTAATTCTTCATACTTATCAACACAAAGTCTTTGCTATTTTTGTGTTTTGTATTGGCATGGGCGAACACGGAAATGATTACACTGTCCCTAGGATTAAGAACTCGAATCAGAACCGGAGCCTATTTAAAAAAAGAGTGATTGGATACATCATTAAGTAATAATTTTCAGTAATACGAATTTTGATATACAAAGAGATTTAAAAGTAACCGACCTTTGGTTAGTCACAAGAGTAGAACTCTTGAAATGATATAAAATTTAAGCTCATATCACTCAAATTCTCAATATATATATATAATATATATATATATATATAAACAAGACATTGCATAATTGTGTTAGGATACTTACCATTATGCTAAAAGCTTAATTTGTTAACAAAGCCGTGACGTATTTCCTTGAATTTCATAGCAAGCCTTAAAGTCGCAGTTAAGCCGTGACTTAATCACCAAGCTTTTGCCACAGCAGGGTGTTAAACTAAGTATTTGCACCATGCTTAAAAAATGAAAAGAAAAACAAAAAACAAAAAAAGCCTCATAATCTTAGTTATGGTCTCTGATGATTGTTACGATCAAATGCCATAATGCTCGAGCAACTAGCAGGGACACAAATTTATATTATTAAATCATATAGCAAGCCCCAGAATTATTTTTTATTTTTTTTTGAACAACTTTTAAAATTTTATTCATGACATCCAAAACAGATGGAAGACACCCAGAAGAATATATCTTAGTAACTTCAAAATCAGCCCAGTCCCTACAAAGACAGGACCTAGACAATCCATCTGTAAACCCAGAACCCGAAAAAAAAAACCTCTTGATTGGCCTATCCTTTCCCGTCCCTCATATATCAATAGATTCCCCTCCTCCCCCACCACCCACCACCTCCGGGCCTCAAATAAAAAGACAAAATTGCTGCTACCAAAATATGACAGCTCCAAAGCCAAGAGTCATTTGCCAAGAAGTGTAGTTCAATTGTGAATTCTCTAACATAACCTTGATCACGGCAGGAAGCCAGATCCCACCCCACTTCCCCTCAGTCAGTGTGACCCTCCCGGCTAGTCAATTGGTAGTACTATAATAAACAACATATGTGATTTGGTTGAAGAATCCTTAAACGTGTACGTGCTCTATGAGTTAGGCTGTTACCCAAGTGTCAGTGTATCTCTAAAAGTTTTACATTAGAAAAGATAGAGAATTATGTAACATATAAATAGAAAAGACCACAAATTTAATGTTTTAAAAGTTTTTTTTATTAATATATGATGTAGGTTCATGAATTAGTTGCTTTTTGTATTCCCAACAGCTTTAGAGGATTATATGGCATTAAGAATGGCACTCAATTGCTCTTGGAAAGTTGTAGTTTCTACCTGATAGGAAATTTTACAAAATAAATACTCATAAAATTGAGGCGGTTCCACCAATTAGCTACTCAGGATCAAATTACAACTACAAAATTACATTGACAATTGTATTTATAAGAACATTCACACAAGGAGTACCCAAGATTATGGTAGTTTGTCCAAGTCATTCCTCTACAACAATACACTATAAAAATGGAATTATAGCTATATATGACACTAAAATATCAACTCACAATAATGACGCTCGCATAAAGAAATTTTTTCACGATAGTATCTCTCTACCTCTCCATCGGCATCACATATGTTAATCAAACTAATACACAAAGACAATAACCCAAAAAAAACTTCTTCAAGTTTGCTCTTTTAACCTGCAGGTTAGATACAGATTATTAAGAAAATTACTGATCAATAAAAGATTGGCACGAAACCTGGGATGGTGTCATTTCCATGCCAATAAAATGCTGGATCGATGCATACCGGTGCGCAATTGAAAATCGCCTTAGAAGTTTAATCAAGTTGAATATTATTTTTATTAATGGAATGAACGAATTTGATTACTTTGTAGCATTTGGAGAGGAGAAATGTACGTCACCTTGGCTTTCATAACCGCCTCTGAAGAAATCAATCTTTAGTATTGCTAGTAAGGTAATCATCATAAATCTAGCATGCCACTAATAAAACAGAAATGTAGCCATGGACAACTTGCCAATGATCTCTACTAGGATTCACTTGTTTTTTTCCTCTTTTTTTTCGGTACTCTCAATTAGAGGAATGATTAATTGGAAATCAAGAGAAGTCATTAATTAGCAGATTGAAGAATGTACTTGAAATTGATGAACCTGAAAATTAGTAGACAACCTAGAAAGAGCTTGTCGGCAAGTCATCCTTGGCTGCAAAACGTTGTCTCGTAGTGGCATGCCAGATCTTAGATGAATATATATAGAACTAGAGCATTGTTAATCCGGAAACACAGAGAGTGATTTTGAAGTAGCAATTAGAGGAGTTGCGAGTGATAAAGAACATGTATTTTGGTTTGGGGTTTCAAGAACAATCATTATGGGGGAAGCGATCATCGCATAGATCAAATTCTACCCATTTTCCAATGGGATCAACCAATGGGAAACAAGAGATTTAAATGGGGCTTGAAATCAGAAAATTCCTGGCTAATTTGGGTGTGACATTTTGGATCATCTTTTAAATCGGAGAAACGAGAAAATGAGCATATGGTAACCTTCTTAGCCACGCTTTCAGGGGGTTTGTTTTGGGAACAGATTCTTATCGCTGACGAACTTCTTGTTACTTGTTACAGATAAGGGATGGGGAGAACAGTACCGTGGTGGTTCACGCTATTCAAGAAAGACTTTGAAGGCAACATTTGTTTTACATTGTGATGATGTACGACTCCTGTTGAATGAGTGTGATGGATGGTGCAAGACAAAAAGAGGCCATGGGGTGCTGGATGGATTGGGGCCAACGCGAACATTTTGATGTATAAATTAGTAAAAAACTCTTTAAGATGATAAGAAAATAGCTTGAGGATGAGTAAAACAAAGAGAAATTACTTAAGTTCCCAGAGACTTCTTAAGTTCTTTGACAATTTTTTATTGGTCCAATGGCATGAAACGCATTTAAAAAGAGCGTGTCTAAGGTACTAGGCATTGGTTATAGGTTGCTAGCCAACAAAAGTTGTAAGGTTGATGGTAGACAATGCCTGGCCAGTGGTACTTGTCAATGTTTCTTCTATATGTGCTTAAGCTTGAAAGGTGGCAAGGTCTCGACATACGGGTTAATGTCAAGCTAAGTGTGTGATGCAATGGAATGTGGGGCAGCAAGATTTAGAGAACCATCAATGGAAGGTTTAGTTACAGAGGTGACATAGGCTTGTGAGTTGGCTTAACAACCGTGCGTGCTTTCTGTGGTAGCATAACATCAGTTCACCACAGCAATGCCAGTTGTGATAATCATCTCTTCAAACTTTTCCCTTTGTTTTCCCCTTTTCATCGCGAAATGGTATCTTTTCCTTGTCAAGCAACTCCGTCCAGACACCAAGTCCATATAAAGTAAAAGTGCGGTGGGGTAGAAGCCAACGTTAAACTAGTCAAGCCTTTATGACAGAAATTGATCTTTAAATCAATCTACAATAACGTCATTTTTTATTTTAGTAAAACAATCTACAAGAAAGAATACCTTTAAGTCAGAGTTAGAGGTGAATCCCTTATGATGCACATAAATTAACGCATGATATCACCCAACCATAATAACAATGAAATAATAACACGTACCAAGCAATGAACAAAGCCAACTAGGCGTAGTTAAACTGACCCGATCTACATAACAAGAATGATATTGGCCTTACCTTCTTGCTCGATCAAGCCTGAACTGTTGTGATCTTAAAGTTTTATATTCGGATATGATGATTAAAAAAAAAAAAAAAAGAGTTAATCACGTATTCATTAAGTGTGATTTGTGAGTAGATTAAACTAAACAAATACGGAACGGAAGCAATGCAAGCACAAAAAGACTAACTGGGTATTTATATTAGTTCCATTCATCACTAGCTAGTCATATTGCTGAGATTTTCAAACTATTGAAACTAAAAGCAAAATTGTCGTGATATATAGGAAAATTATCAAAATTAATGACATCGTGTATTATACTATATTATTTTATATTTTAATATGTCTATTATATTTTATTAATTAAATTACTTATAAGTAAATATTATTTTTAATTAAATAATTATTATTTTGATTTATTTTAATATAAAAAAATTTTAAATTTCAAATTTAATTTAAGATGATAACAATACAAAAATGTTATTATTTATCAAATTTTTATTTATAAAAAATTATTAAATAAATTTTTGAGTGATTTTAATGAAAAATAAAAATAATCTTAAAGATTTAAATTTAGCAAAAATTTGAAATATATCAACCTATCATTCTAACCAAATAATGGATGTAATAAATAAGAAAGCAAAAAGGAAACAAAGAATTTATGTTGGTTCATGAGATTTGTGGCTGCGGTTAATCGGACAGACAGCAGAACAAAGAAGAAAGTAAAAGGGAAATAAAGAACTTAGGTCAGTCAACTAGACCTAACAGACACCAAAGAAGTTGTAAAAAGAAAAGAAATAGAGAATTTGGGTATATCGATTGAATTAGTGCCTACAGTCAACCGGACATGGAGAAAACTTTGAAGTCAGAAGTTATAGCGATTTAGACCAATCAACATGACGAGTGACTGCGATCAACCGAAGGTAGTTTAAACAGTCGAAAGCTTTAATGTTTCAATAATTACAGAAAAATAAGGTCGATCAATTTGACTAATAATTATGGTTAATTGATGGAATTGAAGAGTTAAAAGTATAAAAACTTGAAAACATTATAGAGATTTTTAGTTGATTAACTGATATTTTAAAATAAATGTTTTTAATTTTGTAAATTAATTTTTTTATGAAAAAAATAATTTTAAACAATTAATTTATTGTTTTTATTTATAAAAGGGTTATAAATTCTTTGTATAGGATAAGTAGAAATTAAGAAAAAATATACATTATATATATTAAATGAAAAGAGAAAAGTGATTAGAAGTAAAAGATAAAAAGAAAAAGTTTTAAAGTGAAAAGTTGAAATTTTGAAAAAAAATAAATATTATAATTGAATTAGTAAAAAAAGTAAGAATATTTCAGAAAAAAATAAAAATGTAAGTTTATAAGTTATAAAACATTATTAGTTTTTATGAAAATTCTGTTGAAAGTTTGATATGGTTTAAGTCAAGGTATATGAAGTAAAAGATTGTCTTTATCCTATAAAAAACAAAAAATAGAAAAAAGTGTCGGTCAAATTGAACTCTCAAGGGACGAATCTTAAGATGTAGGCATAAGTCTTTGGTTTGAGTTAAATTATTATAAATCATTGTGCAAACTCTTTCTTCTCTTATTTCATTCACTTTTACTTATTTACGTTATTGTTTTATTATTTATTATTAATTATTTTGTTATTAATTTATTAAATTGGAATTGAATATGAGTTAAGTAATAAAACCAAATAAACCCAATTCACATCCCTTTTAGGTTGCCGTAGGGACTAACACATATAATGAATTAGTTTATTCTTAAAACCTTTCTGAGATATTAATAGATGAGAAAAAAAAAGTAGATGCAATGAGGAGCTACATTAGATGTTAAAAGAAGAGAGTTAAGTGATGAAGCATTGACTTGAGAAGAATTTAAGTACCACTCAATGGAGCAAAATTGTAGACACTTATAGGATCAAGTGAAGAGAAATTAATTAATGAGTCATATACCTTAAGAAAGCTAGATGTGTTTGGTTTTTAACACAAAAGGAATCACATTAATTGAAATTATGTAGAAGATGTTATGACCAAAAGAGTGAAAAGTGTTAAGCTATGGCGATAAACTATTTTGGTCAACTTTCAACAAATGCTACAGATAACTAAAGAGTAAGTCAGAGATAAACATTACTTGGCTACAAAAATATTAAAATGTAGTTTCCAAATCAACTATAAATGTGTTAATTAGATATTCATAAAGAAAGGAAAGGACCAAACAATGAAGCATGTACAAGTTATCAAGATACACTAGATCGGTCAAATTTAAAAGGCACTAAGATCAAATAGAGAGGAATTATCCATCATGCTAAAAATATATTTTTATCTATTTTTCAAATCCACAAAAATTGTGCTAATTGGAGTTGTGTGGAGAAAGATATAGGCAATAGACTCAAGTGTATGCGAGCTATTAGGATAGATAAAATTAATCAACTTATTGAAAGTACAATAGCTAAATAGAGTAGAAATATCCATTGACTCATATATGGATGAAAAGATCTATGAGTCTACTTTTCAATGCAAGAAACAAGATATGATTCAAAGTAATATAGAAAGAGTTATGGTTGATTCTTGGACAAATGTTAAAGTTGTTATACTTAAGAAAAGAAAATAAATTTAAATGAATCATAATCATTATAAGATAGTCATGCATGACCATAAGAGTTGGTTAATTTAAATTTTTATCTTATTTTGTCATATTTTTTATCCTATAAATAGTCTTTTTTGAATTAGATAGGAGCTAGTTTTTTTTTTTTCCATATGATAAGTTATAAGATTGTTAGATTATTTTGATCTTAACATTAAACTTAATGCATTGTTTATATATATATATAAAGAAGAATATAAGTAAAGGGAAAGACTTGTATTTAAAGAATCATTGAGATTAAAGTTGGAAAAATTAAGAAGAAAAATATTATTGAAATTATTCTTCATTGAAGAAGTTTTGGTATTTAAGAAAAGGATTATTAAGGCAATATTAAAAAGAGTTAGAGCAATTCAAAATCTTTCTCTACATGAAAGGAAGATCACATCAAAATTAATCATTTAATTCCTTTTGTTAGTCCTTAGAGCAATCCAAGAGGGATATAAATTAGATTTATTCAGTTTAATCCCTTTGCTCACGCTCAATCCTAACTTCAAAAAATAATAATACGATAACTAATATCAAATCACAAATTAAGTAATTAAAAGTAAAAATATAAAGAAAGAAAGAGTATGTATAATGATTTATAGTAGTTCAATTTAAACTTGAAGTTTACATCCACTCCTCAAGGGTTGTCCCTTAAGAGTTCAACTATATTAACTCTCTCTTCTTTTGTAGGGTAAAAATAACTTTTTACATTATATTACCTTGATTTTGATCACAACAAAGTTTCCATGAAGTTTTCTTAAATAATCAATAGTTTTTCACAATTTAAAAACTTATATTCTATCACTTTTTAGTAGAATACTTTTATTTTTTTTCTCAATTTCAACTTTTCATTCTTAGAGCCCTTACTCTTAATTTCTTACTTTTGATCACTATTTCTTTTTTATTTTTTAATAAGCTTAATACAATTTCTCAACACCCTTTTTTCATTCATGTAATTATACTTTACAAAGATTTTTACAACTTTTTTATAGATAAAGATAAGCAATTTAATCATTAAAAATTATTTTCTTTCCATAAAAAAATAATTTTTAAAATAAAAAACTTTATTTTTAAAGTATTAATTTACTATAACATTTGAATTGATTAATCAGTTCATAATCATTATAACTTTTTTAGTTTCCACACTTTTATTTCTTTAATTCCTTTAGTCAATCCTACCTATTGATTAGGTTAATTAACCAGAATCCTTTGTAACTTTAACGATATTTAATCTTTTAACTCTTAAGTCCAAAAGACTATCTAAAATTCTAAAACTTTTTATATTTATAATATTATAATTGACTATAATTACTAGTTAGGTCAAATAGTCTAAAATCTCAATAATTTTTTTCTTTACAATCTTTTGGTATTTAGTCGATTATGGACACTAATTTGAATGAATCATCCTTTTTTTTTTTTTTACTTCTCTTTTTTGCATGTTGGCTAACCATTCAAATATCATAGATCAACTAATTTAAAATTCTTTGCTTCTCTTCTCTTGTGATGACATATATCAACTAATCCTAAATATTTGCTAATTTTGAATCTTCATTATTTTTTTTTCATTTTTCTTTAAAATCACTCAAATTCTCACTTAATATCTTTTATAAGTAAAAATTTAACAGAAACAAGATATTTGTATCATTGTTAGTTCAAATCAAATTTTAAATTCAAATATTTTTCTTTAGTCAGTATAAATCAAATAAAAAATTATTCAAATTAAAATAATACTTATCTAGTAAATAATCACATTAATTAAGTATTAGAGACACATTAAAAAAATAATGGAATGGAGAATATACCTAATCCCACTAAATTTAATAATTTCTCTATTGAATACAACAATCTCAACATATTTTAGAAATAAATGATTTTGGAGGCTTTATTAGATTATATTCCGTCTCTACTCATGGAAGATTTGACAAAAAAAAAAAAAACACATTTCAAGGATGGAAAGCTTTGGTGCTAGAAAAATTTTTAACTTGCAAGAATTTAAATTACATGGAAAGCTATATTTGCTGAAATTCTTGTCTACACCAAAATGAAAATCTCAAAGACAAAAAACTTTGAAGTTTTTGAAATGTTTTTAAGGATCATTTGCTGGCAAATCTCGTTGAAAATGTATATGGAAACATTATCAAAGTTCTAATATCAAATCTAGAAGTTTTCGAGAGTATGGAAATTAAATCTATTTATAATAACGGTCCACCATAGCCATATTCGGAAAGAATCAGACAAATTTTTCAGATTCTAGCCAAACTTTGCAAATCATCATTTCTACTACAAGCAACCACTAAAAGAGTCTTATGATTGTATAAATTCACTTTGTACATCAACTGCAAATAACTTTTCTCTATTGTAATGAATATATTCAAGAGAGAAAAAATGAAAAACAAAATTGAACAATAGTGGAATATTTTATGAAAAAGTTTTGTGAAACTTTTAATAAGACCAAGAGACTTGAACTGTAAGAGCAAGTGAGTGCACCCAAGTGAGACTTTGAAAGTAAAAAAGTGTGTCCTAAGTGTTAAAATAAAAAAAGAATAAGTGTACTCTAAAAGTTGAGAAAGAAAGCTAGAGTGCTCTATTGCGGTTTTGGTTAGGTGATCAAAGATGCTAAAGGTCTAATCTTCACCTATTAAAAAAAAGATTAAGATAGTAAAGGGTGTAGATTTAAAAATAAGTCAAATTGCTATAAATCTCTTGTGTTGATTTCTCTATTTTTTAAACTCTCTAGATTATTGTTAACAAACACATACGACAACTTTTATTTATTTGCATTATGTTTGATTATTTTACTTACACACATTTTAGGCAAGTATTTTTTTGTCTTACCCAATTTACCTTCTCTTGAATTGTCTCGACACCAACATAAAGCAGCCCGTGCAAGCACATACGCAGCTAATCCACGGGGGAGGGCCCGTAAGCGGCCATAAAATCGAATCTGCATTCGTGGTGGTGGCAGCTTTTTGTGCGTGCTCTTTAGGCGACCTTTTTTCTATAGGATATAAGGCAAAGCTGAATTGAGAGAGAGATCTGAATTTCTAAGGGCTTCTGCTCCACTCTGCAACCAAGCTTCCCCCATCAGGGAGTAAGGTAATAAATCAATCTTCAGCTATTCTTTATTCTTCAATTTTCAAATGCTGGCTTGAATTCTTTTGTTTTCTTTCTCATATCCATTGTTCATAGTTAGTTTCTTTCCTTCTTCTTCTTCTTCTTCTTTTTTTACACTAATTCTTAGTTGATTGAGTGCCAATTGTAATGTGACTTGGTCACCGGGGGGGGGGGGTGGGGGGACATGTTAGCATGGTTGCAACATGCAGGCAATATCCCTAAGGCTGATGGTTAGTACCAAGGGAACATTTCAGGAAACAAGAATTCGAGGCCATAGTAAATGCTTCAAATTCAAATTCAAGATTAGAGAGGCTGTTGAACTTTCAAATTAAAGTTCTTGAATTTGAATCCATGGTAAGGAAAAAGTTCTTATTAGGTAAAACAAAAAAAAAAACATAAGATCGTCAATCTGTGTCGTTCAAACAAAATTAAGTTTTCGTTTTGAGATTATACCATGAGATATTTATATCTTCCAACTAACAATCATAACTTGCCTATGCCTTCTTACTTAACAGCAGCTTTTGGTATTGCAGAAAGCAGGGAATGTCAAGCACCAAGACTGAAGAGAGAAAAGAGCCAGAGCAAGGGGCAGAAGGTGGTGATACTGTAAGTCTCGATAGAAGTCGAAATGATAACAACCCTAACGTGGAAATGGAAGCAGAGCTTCGTAAGATTGAGGATCCGTGCTGTGAAAATTCCTTGTCCTCGATTCAGCAGCCGGTATGTCGTAATTGAATTAACGAGTTTCCCTTTTTTTTTTTTTTCCTTTTTTTTAGAATTTTGGAGAATTTTATTTGCCACAAGTTTGTTTTTTTTAACCAACTTGGCCCAGTAAGACTTTCTTAAGAGAACTATAAGACAGTAGTCAGAGAATTTAAAACTCGTCATAAATGACAACAAAATCTTAATTTTAAATTTAATTAAAGTTATTTTTATGATTTTTTTTTTCTCATTATTATTTCATTGTATTTAGAACTTATCAATAGTAGTCCTGGCCGTTGTGGCCAGCTGGGTCCCGCCCCCCAATTCCTCCCTCCTCGGTTTCCACGCCCTCCCAAATATCGAAAATATTAATTACAAGTTAAAAGAAATTAATTAATTAATGCACAGTGGACCTGTGTTTACTCAAGTGGGAAGGGATCCATTTTGGAATAAGTTCATTGTAGAAATATTTTGTTTCCTCTAATTTTAATTTATACTTTCATTCTTTTTAACCTAGAGCAGCTTGCTAATTGTTAAAAGGAAACGACTTTAACTTCTTTTTTCCAGGAGGAAAATATGAAGGAAAAATACGGAGGACTGTCAAAGAAGAAACAATTGATATCTAAGGTGACACCGCACTCTTTATTTTATATATATATATATATATATATCTTGTTCCTTCCTCTATTTTTCCCTCATCTTAAAAAGAAAATGACCCAATTTATGGACTAAACAAAAAACAAAAAAACAAAGAAAGTGGCAATTTCATGCCATTTATGATCTGCCTACTACTATTATTACTTGTAGGATCATGAACGAGCTTTTTTCGATTCTGCTGATTGGGCACTGGGAAAGGTTTTAGTATTACTCTCTTGTTATTTTTAATGTCTTTATAACTGTTAGAAGCCAAGAAACTTATGTGCATCTATATGAATTGACAATCATACCAAAGTTCAAGCAAGGAGCCCAGAAGCCTAAAGGTGCACTTGAAGTTCTCCGCCCAAAGTTGGAGGTTTTTTCTTGTGTTTTTTACCTTCTTCTTCTTCTTCTTCTGCTTTCTATTGGATTCTCAAATCTAAAGTTTGGAGTTCCAGTGAAAAACTATTAAAAAAACTAAGAACTCTTTAGTATTTTCTAGTCGAATTAACTTTTCTAATGCTTAAGGTCACCCCACATCACCATGTGCGTTCAAGGCTCTCGGCTGATGATGCTTCCATAACTAAATGTGAAGGTATGTGTATTACAGTACATCTCTATCCAACAATTTACATCTTTTTTTTTTTTTCGGGTCAAACATAATTTAGATTTTTGAATTCTGCATATATAATCTATTTGCTGAACTGGGGAAGTCTCGCTCCACTTTAACTTTACTTTGCGGTACTAGGAAGCAGAGATACAACTCATCACACTTCTTCTGAGACAGAGGAGTGCATGTCGGATGTTGGAAAAGATGAAGTCATTGCTTCTGGGGATCATACCAGTGTTGGATAGTTTACTTTGAAAAATGTAATAATGCATTCGTATGTACCCTTTGCTATATTCATGAGACCACAAAAAACAATGGGATGGAAAAGAGAAACAGACCTGAAGTTTCGGTGGTGCACCCCACCAACTTCATAGATTTGCAGGAACATCTCCGCTAGCAACTAATATAAATGAACCAAGCACAGATAAACTGTAAGGCATATGAATCGTTCCAACAATCTTCAAACATGTGTCACGAGTCAACAAGTTTAAACCCTATCTATCGGAAGTTTTAACACGTTAATCGAGATACCTGTTAGAGAAGGACAATTCATTGAATGTAGACGTCTCCTCGAGAAGGGACACACACATTGAAACTTACCATCTATTAAATGAGAAGATGAAAAAGTGTAATATCTATCATTGGATTAACGAGCGATCTAACGGTTGTAGATTATCCAAAACTTATATAAAATGGGACCTCCTCCCCCTCATTTGTATACACTCACTATTCAAGTGAAATATACTTTTAAAATTAATCTCCAAAAGGTTCTTGTGAGTTAAGTGTGAGAAGGCTGCTTGGGAAATTTTCTCAAGGTCGCACAGGTAGCACGTGATAAATTCATACGCCCGTGACAGTTGGTATCAGAGTCAGGTTCATTCCAAACACTATGGTAGACCCACGTTCTGATGAGACACTCACCATGGGTGAGGACCACGATGATCGTGGGAGGAAGGCCGATAAAGGTGCTGCCAGGGGAAAGAAGAATCGTGCTGTTTCGAGTTCGAGGGATCCAGTAGGGGACTTGACACATCGTATGACGAAGATTGAATCGTTCGTCACTGATGTCCAAGGTTCGGTTGATGACCTGACCCAGTCCATCGAAGGTAGAGATGCCGAAAGGGAGGAGCTCATGGCCGAGATGCAGGAGCTCAAAGTCGGCATGAGAGAACTTCGAAGAGAGTTGCTAGGGACGTTAAGGGCAGAACTCCATCAGCGAGATGAGTCCTTAGAGATCATGATGGCAGCTATGCGCGCGGAGATTGCAAAGCTTAAGGGAAAGCTCGCAGAATCAGAGGCAGCACACGTGAACGGGGTGATCATTGTGCAAGCACCACGTACCGACGCACCAAAGCCAAAAGAGTTCATGGGATCTCGGGTGGCCAAGGATGTGGACAACTTTTTATGGTACATGGAACGTTATTTCCAAGTCATGGGAATCAACGACAGCCAATTACGGGTAAATACTGCATCTCTATATTTAGCTGATAATGCTTTGTTATGGTGGCGTCGTCGGTCGGACGATAGGTGTGGAAATCCTATCACGACTTGGGACAGGTTTGTTGAGGAGTTCCGACGGAACTATTATCCTGCATATGCGGAGGAAGAAGCTCGCGACGAGCTGAAACACCTTACGCAAAAAGGTGCAGTACGTGACTATGTGAAGCGATTTTCGGAGTTGCTGCTCCAAATCCCTTCAATGAATGAGATAGAGGCATTCCACCAGTTCATGAGTGGTCTCAAGCCGTGGACCAAACAGGAGCTGAAGCGGTTCCAAGTGGGAGACCTTACAACAGCAATTACGGTGGCCGAATCTCTTATGGAGTACAAAACACCTTCTACCTCCCAGTCAGACTCCCGTCAAAGGAATAAGGCCAATGGTGGGGGAGATCGGGGCATATTCAATTGCCCAAATGGAGGTAGACCGCAAGCTGACCCCGCAAAAACTCATGCAGAATCTAACAGTGGTCATAGGAAGGGATATATACTTACAAGTGTTATTTCTGTGATGGTCCACATATGGCGCGAGATTACCCGAACAAAGCCAAGCTGGCTGCCCTTTGCAAAGAAGATGAATCAGGAGAGGAGGCACGATTAGGTTCGCTGCGAATCCTCAGTTCAATCAAGTCCAAGAAGGCGAAGGAGCAAAAGGGACTTATGTTTGCAGATGTGAAGATCGGAGAAACCACGATAAGTGCGCTCGTGGATACTGGGGCGTCCGATCTCTTCATATCGGAAGAAGCTGCTAAGAGACTTAACCTCCAGGTTGAGAAAGGAGCCGGGTGGCTTAAGACTGTTAACTCCTAGGAAGTCCCTGCTGTTGGGGTCGCTAGGGACGTAGAATTACAGATTGGGCAATGGAGAAGCCAGGAGACCCTTGAGGTAATTCCTCTTGATAATTATGACTTTGTTATTAGGTTGAAATTTCTGGACAGGATCCATGCGGTAATATTGCCCTTTGCCAAGTGTCTCTGTGTGTTGGACAAACGGTGCCAGTGCGTGATTCCGGTTCATCGTAAGTCAAACCGTGATCGCAAGATGATTTCGGCAATGCAACTCAGCAAAGGAGCAAAGAAGGGTGAGGTGACCATCCTAGCAACCTTGAAAATCGAGGACAACAAGAGCGAAGGGAGCGAAATCCCAACTAAAGTAAGCCAAGTCCTCGATTCATTCAATGACGTGATGCCTCCTGAGTTGCCCAAGAAGCTTCCACCTCGTAAAGAAGTGGATCACCAAATTGAGTTGGTACCTGACGCTCGACCGCCTGCCATGGCCCCATATCGCATGGCGCCCCCTGAGTTGGAAGAATTGAGGAAGCAACTGAAGGAGCTGCTCAATGCGGGATACATTCGACCATCTAAGGCTCCGTTCGGTGCACCTGTCCTCTTCCAGAAGAAGTATGATGGGTCATTCCGGATGTGCATAGATTACCGAGCATTGAACAAACTAACCATCAAAAACAAGTACCCGATTCCACTCATTGCAGATCTCTTCGATCAGCTTAGAAGTACACAGTGGTTCACCAAGCTTGATTTACATTCGGGTTACTATCAAGTTCGGATTGCTGAAGGGGACGAGCCAAAGACAACCTGTGTGTCTCGTTATGGTTCGTACGAGTTCCTCGTCATGCCATTCGGCCTAACCAATGCTCCGGCCACATTTTGCACTCTTATGAACAAGGTATTACACCCGTTCCTCGATCGGTTTGTAGTGGTTTACCTTGATGATATTGTGGTGTACAGCCGGACGCTCGAGGAGCATATCAAGCACCTTAGACAGGTTTTCCAAGTCCTGCGCGAGAATGACTTATACGTCAAGCGCGAGAAGTGTGCCTTTACCCAAAAGGAGGTACCATTTTTGGGGCACATTGTCGGGGGAGGACAAGTACAAATGGAAGCGGCAAAGATCCGAGCTATTGTTGAATGGGAGCCACCGACGAAAGTGACGGAATTGAGATCATTCCTTGGTCTCACCAACTACTACCGGCGTTTCGTTCGGAACTACTCAAACATCACCGTGCCCCTCACGGACATGCTGAAGAAGGAGAAACCATGGGAATGGACGGATCAATGTCAGGAGGCGTTTAATCGGTTGAAGCAAGCCATGACTGAGGAGCCAGTGTTGGTGTTGCCTGATCACACCAAGCCTTTTGAATTAGAAACTGACGCATCAGATTTTGCTATTGGTGGTGTTCTTATGCAAGAAGGACATCCAGTGGCATATGAGTCACGGAAGTTGAACGATACCGAACGACGGTATACTGTTCAAGAAAAGGAGATGACTGCAGTGGTCCATTGTCTAAGGACGTGGAGGCATTATCTCCTGGGGTCGAAGTTCGTTGTAAGAACAGACAACGTGGCCACAAGTTATTTTCAGACCCAGAAGAAGCTGAGTCCGAAGCAAGCTAGATGGCAAGATTTCCTAGCAGAGTTCGACTATATGATGGAGTACAAGCCAGGGAAGGCTAACTCCGCAGCTGATGCTCTTAGTCGAAGGATGGAGTTGGCAAACACAGTAAGTTGACCTAACTATGCATGGATCGACCTCAAAAGGGAAGGGCTCAAATATGATCAGAAGGCTCAAGCCCTCATTAGAAATGCACAAGACGGCAAGACCCGACAGTTTTGGTGTGAGGACGATCTTCTATACACAAAAGGGCGACGGCTATATGTGCCATTCCATGAAAAGTTGAGGAAGGAAGTGTTGCGCGAGTGCCATGATTCGAAGTGGGTAGGTCACCCAGGGATCCACCGCACCTTAGCCCTTGTCGAAGATCAATACTACTGGCCTCAAATGTGGGATGATGTTGAAGCCTACGTAAAGACCTGTCTTGTTTGCCAACAAGACAAGATTGAATAGCGTTCATCGCCAGGACTGCTAGAGCCACTTCCCATCCCAACTCGTCCATAGGAGAGTGTTTCCATGAACTTCATAGTAAACCTGCCTAAGTCCGAAGGATGTCGGACTCTCATGGTCGTGGTGGATCGATTCTCCAAGTATGCAACATTTGTGTCAGTAACCAAAGATTGCCCAGCGGAGGAGGCAGTTAAGTTATTCATGAAGCACGTGGTAAAGTACTGGGGAGTCCCACGAACGATTGTGAGCGATCGTGATCCTCGATTCACAGGGCGTTTCTGGTCTGAATTGTTCAAGCTGTTAGGGTCGAAGTTAAATCTCTCTATAAGCTTACACCCCCAAACTGATGGTCAAACCGAGCGGGTCAATGCACTCTTGGAGATTTATCTTCGACACTATGTGAGCACAACGCAAACAAATTGGGCAAAATTGATCGACGTAGCCCAATTCTCCTTCAACTTGCAGCGGAGTGAGTCTACCGACCAAAGTCCATTCGAGATCGTGAATGGCCAACAACCACAAACTCCAAGTGCGGTTGCATCGGGCTATTAGGGGAATAGCCCACCTGTGTACAAGTTTGCCAAGGATTGGCAGGAGCAAGCAGACTTAGCAAGGGCGTGTCATCGTAAAGCCTCCAAACGTATGAAGAAGTGGGCCGACAAAAAGCGACGACATGTGGAATTCCAAGTCGGGGACTTGGCATTAGCCAAACTACATGCCATTCTTCGGTACAAGGATGTGCACAAAAGCCTAATTCGTCGCTACAAAGGGCCATTTCGAGTGATCCAACGGGTCGGGAAGGTCACATACAAACTGGAGTTGCCACCAAAATTAAAGGTATATCCTGTTTTTCATGTGAGTATGCTTAAACTTTACCATGAAGACAAGGAAGATCCAGATCGAGGGGAGTCACAGCGAGCACCACTTGGAGCAAAAACTTCATATGATCGAGAAGTTGAATCCATAGTGGCAGATCGGGTCATACGAAAGCGATATTGCACGCCGAGGCGTGAATACTTTATCCGATGGAGGGGCCTTCCGGAAAGTGAAGCCAGTTGGGAACCTGCCAAAGCACTCTGGCAGTTCAAGAAGGAGATTGACACCTACCACGTTGAAGAAGCGACAAGGGCGTCGCCTGATTAGGTGGGGGAGAATGTCACGAGCCAACAAGTTTAAACCCTATCAATCGGAGGTTCTAACACATTGATCGAGACACCTCCTAGAGAAGGGCAATTCGTTGAATGTAGACGTCTCCTCGGGAAGAGACACACATTGGAACTTACCATGTATTAAATGGGAAGATGAAAGGGTGTAATATCTACCATTGGATCAAGGAGAGATCTAACGGTTGTAAATTGTCTAAAACTTATATAAAAGGGGAAGGAGAAGGGGATCCTTGGGCCTTATAAGCGTGGGCGTTGCACACTCCAATAGGTTAGCTTTTTGGAGAAAGGGTAATGGCTCCGTGACAAGTGGTATCAGAGCCGACTCGTCCCGAATCCGATGTCCGCCGCCGAGCACTCTAGGCCCAAAAGTAGGGGAAGTAGGCATGGAGGCCCTAGTCCATGACGAGAACGTTGATGAAATCGGTAGGAGAGAATGTGATGGAGTTTCACATCAAAAAGGAGAAGGGGATCCTTAGACCTTATAAGTATGGGTGCTGCACACTCCAATAGGTTAACTTTTTGGGGAAAGGGTAATGTCCCGTAACACATGACACGATTGATTTCAATCCGACTTCGAATTGTTGCACTTTTGCAGGTACACACCTACCTTACGTTTGATAGGATGTAATTGAACGTAATGTATTGTAATTGATTGAACTAAGTTTTAACAAAAGTTTCAACCAATTGCCTTCCATTGCGTTCCATCAGACCCTACAAGTGTGGCTATGAAAGCCCACTAATGAAGCTTGACAACAGGAATCATACAACCAGAAACTAAATATAATGATTAATCTATTATAATTACTGTTTAAGTTATTGAAATAATTTAAAAATAAAAAATAAAAATAAATTTAAGTACATCGAATCCATCCTTGACTCCCTAGAGTGTAAGAGAGACGCCCTTTTTAATGGTTAAGCGTCTATCTTTATTGTGCTCGTTTCTATATGACACCGAAAATCCAAATTGAAGCCATTACACTTCTTTTACATGCAACTTTCTGAAGAAATATTGACCAATTGACATGCCTTTAAAGCAATTTGTAATTACGGAGTATTTTTGTACCATCAATTCTAACAAACATTTCAAGTTGCTCACTAAAAGAGAAGGATCAAAGCATCAAAGAAAAAGGTATAAAAAATCCATTGGTTCCCTCCCAACCACAAAGAGACAAACAAGCCATGGTCACAAAGAAAAATGCAGAAGATGTACAAAAGGCTATCTAAAATTCTGAAGGCTCTATGAATGATTTCTCAATTCACAAGTGGGCAGACAAACAAAAGCAAGCAGACGCTATCAAATTTCAGCTAGGTAACTTTTTCCCTCGTAAAAAACAGGCAGGGAAAAACAAGCAATGGCGTCCTGGTGGCTGTTGGGTTTCTCCGCCGTAGTCAGGTTGAGAATGTGATCGCCTGCCATAATCATTTCCAGGGCCCGCCGTGGACACTTACAAGTGAAAGCTTCCACCTTTCTCTGTAAATAAAAGCACCCAGGTCAGATTGCACTCAAAATTCACAAGAAAAATATACACACGTCAAGAACAGATGAATTAAGAATTGTTGCAACCAAAAGGGTTGAAAATTCAAGAACATATCTCACATGGGTCGAAGTGAATTCTTCGCTTATGACTCTTTTTCGTGTGGAGAGTGGAAAATATCTATCTGGTGTCACCGTGCCAGAACCAGCACCATAAATTTTGACTGAAACATCCCAAAGGAAGCATGGTGAAATTACTAAATTAGCCCCCCTCTCCCTTATGGTTGGTTATGATTCTTGTCGTCTTCACCTTTTCTTTTATTATTTCACCAAATGCTCTTGTTCTTTAGACTGATCCATTTGCTAGTTCTTGGAAGTTGTATCAATTTGAGTTCTTTAGATTGTGTGACAAAATATCTTCTTTAGCATGATTTTGCAATCATCATCTGTTCCGTCTTGGCTCCCCTACGGCAGCTTCAATGCTTATTACTCCTTGCAGAAGACTACAAATACTATAATAGTCACACCCTTCAACTCTTTACATGGTAAGGAGTTTAATGAATTAGATTGCTCATCACGGGAACCAGAAAAGACTAATGCTGCGCCATTGCGCGCCAGGAGATATTGCCTTTGCTGGAGAAGGCATTTTCTTAAAGCCGCAGTGGCAACTGCTTTACTTCCAGTACCTCCCTCAAAGGCTTCTGATTCAGAGTCTGATTATATGGTATGCTAGCTACTAGTTATGCATCTAACGTTATATTATGTCCATCGAATGATTGTGGAGTTAGAATAACATGATACTAAAATGTATTACAATGTCATCATTGTAGGCCACGTTGAATAGTGTTCGCCCTCCAAGTCCAGATTGGTATGAGGAATGGTATGCATTTGTCGAGAATTCGACCATGCAGCTCTATGAGACAGAGGTTAGTTGTCTTTCAGGGTGATATGTCGAATTCTGTTATGATCCATGCTGTGAACCTCCATATCATTATTTCCTCTTTTGTAAGATTGCAGTTTACAAATCCCAGCTCTTTACCAATTTGAGGGGGAAGGCCAAGAAAATATTGGAAATTGGCATTGGAACTGGCCCAAATCTCAGATATTATGCCAGTGACACAGATGTGGAGGTTTATGGAGTGGATCCTAACAGAAAGATGGAAAAATATGCTCGGGAAGCAGCAGTGGCTGCTGGCCTACCTCAAAGGAATTTCAAATTTATATATGCGGTATGCAAGCTACTATCCTAGAGCATTGCATAATTGTGCCATTATCTATATGCTTACTGCAGCAAGTAATATATAATTTGCCTTTGAGGCTTTGTTGTTGTTGTAGTTGTTGCCATTGTATTTGTTGCTTACTGATCATGTTATACATAGAGTTATTAGGCTCATTGGTGTTATATCCTGCATGGCAACTGGACCATCTGAAACAGAATGGATCAAGAAAAAAGAAATGGCTTGTTGACAGATTTAGTGATGCCTCCTGTGTGAGTTCCACCAGGATTATTTTTCCTTTTAGTTGTAGAATTCTTCCTTTCAAGGATTTGAAAATTCCACAGAATTTCCAAGGATGCCTATGAGATGTATAAGTTCTGAGCACAGGTAGAAATGAATTCCCTTCCTCATTAACTCGCCAAGTCTCTGGGAAGGTGCTTCTTTGAAGTACCTGATCTGTCACTTGCCACAATGGAAGCCAGTCAACTTAAAATAGAAACTCTATCAGGTCCAAGCCCATTCTTGTGATGTGTTTCATCTTTAATTAGAAAGATATTTTTCCTATTTTATTTTAATACAAAAGATATTCCGTTTGGTTGTTGGAGTTGTTCTTTAGATATGAAGCTTATTCGCTTGTATGCAGGTTGGAGAAGCTATACCATTTAGTGATGCTTCAGTTGATGCAGTTATTGGGACTCTTGTTCTCTGTTCTGTTGAGGATGTCAATCGAACACTGCATGGTAACTCATCTTCTGGATGTTTTACATCCCCAGTTTAATATACTGCACTTTCACCAAAAGCAATTGCCTGAGCAAGAAATTATTAAACAGATGTGATTCAGTCTTAATTCTACCATTGTTCTCGCTTTCTTATTTTGGAAAATTTCTGTCAACTTCTCTTGATTACTAATTATAATAAAAAGAGCATAACACACTAGAAAGGTTGCAAATGCAAAGTCTCCTTTCTGAACTTGTTGATAAGGCCTATACTGATGAGAGGAAGAGGTGTGCTGGTTAACCAGGCTTAAAATTAATGCTGACATGTTCAGCTCATGTTGAGTGCCTTTTTGCTTGACAACTGCTAGAAATCTCAAGGCTGCTTTTAAGTTGTTGAGATGGGATTTGGACCTTTTTGTCCAGAGTTGAAGAGGGTACTTAAACCAGGGGGCATCTACATATTTGTGGAGCACGTGGCTGCACAAGGTAGAAAGCCAAACTTCTAAACTTTTTGGTAAGAAAATTTGATATGGCATTTAAGATTGACTAGCTAACTGCTGTTTCTTGGTGATGTCACTGGATAATGCAGATGGAACGATTCTTCGGTTCTTACAAAGTGTCCTCAATCCTCTGCAGCAGACACTTGCTGATGGTTGTCACCTGACCAGGGAAACAGGAAAAGTAATTTATGAAGCTGGCTTCTCTTCCATTGATTTAAATACGGCTTACTTGTCCAGTGCATCACTTCTAAATCCTCAAGTATATGGAATAGCAAGAAAGTAAGGAATAAGAGCAAAACAGGTAACAGTTTGAATATCCAAACTTGGCACAATGCTAGTCATGCAACTACTGAATGTTCTCGAAGAACAAGCAAGACAAGTAATTACATTATCATGTCAATGATTAACTCTTAATCATCGGAAAATCTTGTTGATTTCCATATTTATGTGGTCTGCCAACATGTATTTTGTTCGTTAATGGCTGTCAAAAAAATTAAATGTATGTAACAAGTTCTATGCAAATTTATACTTCCGAAAATTTGATGACCAAGCCTATTGGGAATTGATGGTCAAGCAACTTGCCTACTAGGATTCCCAAAGATGGATGTTGTTTCATAATCCAAGTGCGACAATGCAAGTTTGATTCTGCTTACTGGGAACTGCATCAAAAAAAAAAAAAAAGAAAGAAAAAAATCTCTCATTAGAAGTCAACTCCAGCAGGGTCCGCAAATTGTTCATAGTTTTTGAGTGGAAAGTCAGTTGGGAAGTTGTTCTTCTTATAGGATTTGGAAGCTGAATTTTGTATTTAGCTTTTCATTTGCTGGTTTCCATTTGATTCCAATTCTGATTCACTCAATGTTGATTTAGAGCAGATGAGGCCAGTCACTTTAGTATAATGATTTCATGCTGACTATTGATTGCAATGTCATTTGAAAGGAGTGAGTAATTGAATGTTTATTTGCCGAATATGTTCATGTTTGATTCAAATTTTCAACAGATTTCATGTTGCTGCTGGCTATTTTAATACAAGAGATAGAGTAAATATTAAATTCAGTTTCTGTGAAAATTTTAGGACTGAGACATTATTGTAACAGTTACATTCCCAGGAAATAATGTTAGTATGACAATACTACTAGTGATATTGTTGTCTCATCTTTATGTGGCAACTTACCATCAGCCATGAGTCTTGGTAAGTCCTTGTTTGAGCAAGCTAAACACCTGTAACACAAAGTCATTAAAAGATCTTGAATACGTATAGGGTTGGAAAGAAGCCTTGTAAGCGTATTTTAAATGAGAAAGAAAGAACTATCATTTCTGATGCCACTTCTTGCAGGGCATTTGAGTGCAAGTAAAACGTGAACAGTATTTTTACTTGGTGGTCAGGTCTCTGAGTCACCCGAGTCAACCCTGTTGGGTTACAAATTGTTATGGACTTGTTAGGCATTCCAGAACATAAGAGCGGAAATCTAAACGAACTGATCTTCAAGAAGCTAAGCTTGGTGAGCCCACTTTAAGCGGACCTGAGGTCCACTTTAAGGGTGTTCAAATTGGATGAGATGAGAATTGGTGGGGAGCAGGCCTTCCTTCCTTTTTCTTTTTTGGGTTGAAGATTATTTTCAAAAACAAAAGAGCTTAGACAAACTCGAATTCGAGTATGGACACATAAATTTAACTCGTCAATGTCAACAAGAAACCACATTGCCAATAAGGTTGTCATCTAAATATATGGCCCCTTTTGCAAACAAAATCTCCTTATAAAATTGGGGCATGCATATCCCGTTTCACTAAACAAAACGGCTTATGTGATTCATCTCAACATTGGAAAAAAAAAAGGACAAAAAAAGGGAGAGTAATTGAGTAGTGGACTTTTCTCCTTCCGCTTTCAACACTCATGTGCTAATGTTTATCAACACCCTAGACAATGTCACATTGTAGGCACAACATGACACAACTTGGACCCCCTATGCTTCGCCCCTTGTTCTTCCATTCTTGGAAAACCATGAGCAACCTTTGCAATTGGGCCTAATTGCAAAATGAACCAGTCCGCGTCATATTCCACCAATTTGTAGCAACGGCACAGGTCCTTATTCCTAGAAGATAAAACCAATGATAAAAATTGCAAAAGAAGAAGACGTCTCCTCCAAATAAAATCACTGGGGCTAGATTTTGAGTTGCGAGAGAAAGATATGTGGAGGAATATTATTTATACTGATGCTTTGTTGTGGACCTTTGGTTTATGGGAAAAGTTGTCAGATTATAAGTAAAAGAAATCCCGAAGTTAAAATTTAAATTGACATCTGCTCAAAAAAAAAAAAATCTTTAGTGGTTAAAAGATTAAAATTCCAACGCAACAGATATTATGACAGGAATTTTTATGGTGTCAATTTGATTGAATTTAAGTAATTTTACTATTTCTAGTTTTTATTTTTTGGATAGAGCTTTTAACCATCATCTTATCCCCTAGGTCATCATATCAGCAAGTTGTTCTGGAGCATTTATCCCTTGAATATATCGTTACTTCCGCTATTACAAGTAGAGCCATCCGAGTTATCCGAATTGGACCACTCTCCTAGCATTTACCATCACATCTCGAGGTGGATTACGATAATTTCCTTGTTTTATGTTTATCTGTGAAATTGTGATCTCCAAACTCTCAATTAATTCTCTTTCGGGGCGGGCTTCGTAGCGTGTCGAAAACCTCTACGCATCATGAGAAATTTTGATTTGTCTTCGAACTACATGACAACTCAGGCCTACTTAATGACTTTTAGTTTTGATGTTAACTTGTCACCCAACCGTATTAAATGATGTTAGACTATTGGATTTTTAGTCCTTTTAGGCCCATCTCTGGTGTCAATGCCAATACCCTTATCTTATAATTCTGTAAGTTTCGTCTGACAACTAACTGAAATTGTTTTCACGTCAAAATTGAAGCAAAAATACTGTGGTTTGAGTAGAGTTTAGCCTAGATGACACGCAATGTGACCTCTAAAATTATTCTGGGAAAAATTGTCTATTGGTCAATTGTTCTTAACACTGTCCCTTTTAAAAAAAGAAAAAAAAAAAAAAACACATTAAGTAGTAACTCACACACTATAGCCTGATATAAAAATGGTTAATCTTAAAAAAAGAGATGAATTTTACGATTTTTTAAAATCTATTATAAACTTTATTTTTTCAATTCCATCATTAATTTTGCCTTCGTTAACGGGTATATCTCGCCAACAATGAACAATGATAGATACAGTTAACCTCAGCTCCAAATTGAAGTTAAAAGTCTAACCAAACATATTCTCGCAGAAGGGTTTTGTCTTGACATTCAACAAGTGAATTCGATGGCTGATTAGACCGAAGAAGGAAAAAAAAAAAAATTGTACACAACAAGGGATGTCTTTTTCATCGCTTGAGCAGCTCTAACATGTTGGCCCCTCCATGTGAAAGTTGGGCAGGCAAAGCAATAAAAACTGTTCCACTAGCAGCTTAACCTTCAGGAACCAAATGCCAGCTTGTTTTGTCTCTTTGTCGGGGCATTCATGGTTAAATGGGCTCTTACACATGAAAGGCCTTATTAGAGTTGCTGAAACGAAGTGGGGTTACGTTTTTATATTGACAACCTCAAATGGTTGCCTGATTATATGACTCTCACTGGCTTAAGGCAGCTGATCAATCCATGAATATTTGCATCTTGACTGCGTAATCAAATCAGCTTACAATACCAACCACTCGGCAAGTCTTGCAAATTTCGGTTCCTCATCTATGGTCTTCCACTTCCAGGCGGAAAAATGCTCTAGATGGTTGTTTAAAATACCAAACTCCCTCCATAACCACCCCCACCCAACTAAAAAAAAAAAAAAAGACATCGAGGAGGCCATACTTATAGCAACAATTGTTTTGTTACAATTTAAAATTGTTATTAAAAAAATATTAAAATAATAATTGTGGTATAAACATATTTTCATAATATATAAGAATAATAAGTTTTATATAGTAATTTATTACTATTTAATGGTATTTTAAAAAACATAATAAAGTAATTTTTAAAGGACAATAGAATGAATACTAGCACATACTAATTTAAGGTTAGAGTTTTAATACAACTATTTGCCACAATTACCTTATAATGGAAAAATGCAACAATTTTTAAATATCTTAACATCAATTCGTCAACCAATATGTAGTGGCAGTTTAAAAGAAATAATGTGGCAATTTCTAATACATATCAATCTGAGTTTAAATTTTAATGTAATAATTTTATATTATTATTATTATATGTTGGAAAAATATAATAATTTTAAAATATTACAATAATAGTTTGTGAATTAAAATTTAATAGTAAATTTAAAAGAATAATATAATAGATTGTGAACCAAAATTTTAAATTTTTATTTTTTTCTTTAAAAATTAAAAATTATATTTAGCATGTACTTCTAAATTTTTTTTTGAAAAAAAAAATATATGTCATTTTTTTGTAAAAGATTAATATTTACAAAGTTTCAAAATTTAATTTTCCTTTTCTATTGTACTTTTTCATCTCATATTATTAGTTTTCCATATTATTTGTTAAAATCAACATTTGAGTTCATCATTTGGCATATTTGATGTCTTCGTCCAAATCCTTCAAAGTCTAGTGACTTATTCTTTACATTTTTATGACTTCTTTTATCAAATCCCTAACTCATCTAATTTGGTGATTGCGATTTCGTTGGTGCCTTGAATTTCATCAATATAAGGTTTGATTTCTCTCTATTTCTTACCTATGACTTATTTAGAAGTTCTTGTGTTGTTCTTCTTTAAGTATGAAACAAGTTTGATTTTGGCCTTAAAGGATAATGTTGTAGTTATTTTGATTTTGATGAGATAGAAGACTATGGAAGATTGGTTTAAATAAAATTACTTTATTTTTTTACATATTTCAATCTAGATTTAATTTCTTTCATTTATATTTATATCTATAATTTTAAAATTTATTTTCTTTAATTTTTTTGACTTGATTTTATTATATCTTTAATTACATAAATATTTTTTGATGTTGCATAATTATCCTCTTAAGAGGTATATAAGTTTTCACAACTTCCTTTCTAAGAGAGATTAACACTATTTATCTCTAACAAATGAAGGTGTCATTAATTACAATGACCACAAAAACTGAAATTTACAAATACTAATTTTATGGCATATAATAACAATAACATTAAAATTAACAATGGTGCCTATTTTAGCTCATTTCATTGAAAAAGAAAACACGATTCATCTTTATATCATAAAATTTTAGTTAAATAATGCTTAAGTTTTACTCTTTGGTCTTGCATATTAAAAAATTGAATGTAAAAATAAACAAAATAACGAGATTGTTAGAATACTGATGAAAAAGTGTTATCATTTGCATGATGTAAGGGTCACTTTTAGCCATAATGATCATGCAAACAGCACCTTTTATTCTTCAAATGGCAAACTAATGTAGCTTGCAGCTTTATGTACAGTAGTTTGTACAATTTTTTGTACGATAATAACAATTTGGCTAAAATATAAAGGGACAAGTACAAATTTAAATAATTAGTCGTTCGGCTAGTGTTTTTTTTTTCTATCTCTCTCTACGTGTATGTAATCCATGCAATTTCCTTATTTCTTCTGACCAATCATTATCTCACTATGGATTGCATTAAATGTTATCATTCTTAATTTATGACTTTTTTTTTTTCTAACTTCTTTATCTTTTTTTTTTTGTTTATGGCTTTTTTACAGTCCTTATATGAAATAATCCCTACATTAGAATCCATATAGGTACGGAAACCCCAACTAGTCCTCTCTATCCGTGGTCGTGCCTCGTTGCCATCATGCTCTGGCTACAAGTGCTTACTTTTTCCTTTTTATTTTATTCTCTCTACTTTTTTATTTTTTTAATAATTATTATGTACATTATTATATTTAATTAATATATATATATTATTATATTATTTTATTTACACTATTTTTACTTAACAATTTAAAGGTAAAATATTTTTTATATATTTATTTTAATTAGTTAAAAATTACTTGATAAATATAAATAATAAAAAATAAATAAAATTTGATAAAATAAGTAATGATTAAAATTAAATAATTTTTTAAATAAAATTTTTATTATATTTGTTAAGAGAGATGAAATTTTTTATCTTTATAAAAAATATTATTATTATTATTGACATTTCAAATTCACCAATTTTTTTCACGTGGAGAATCTAATTGAAAAAAGTTTTAATTATGTAATAAATAAGATTTTTAAAGAGTTAATTTCGTTAGAAAAAGAAGATAATGTAAATGTATAAGATACATTTTAAAGGAGCTAAATGTAGTAATTTTAAATATGGTAGCTATTAGTAGTATGAAGAAATCTAGTTTAATAAGAAAATATATGCTCAATACTATAATTGACTTACAAACAAATGATTTACCTTTTAAAGGAGATTTAGACCAATTGAATGATAATTCAAATGGTGATGAAATACTTTGAGAGTGGATAGATACAAATAATTAAAAAAAAAAAACGTTAAGAAATTTATTTTATAATATTTTGTAATTTTACTAAATAAACTACTAATTTATAAAATTCTTTTATATTTTATATATTAACATTCAATTTTAATCAATTTGTTTGAATTACAGTCATAACAAGTCAAATATCACAAGTAACATGCTACCAACCAAGCAAAGGTCTTTCTTTAAATTCTCTCTCTCTCTTTCTATCTCTCTCATTATTTAGTTATTTGTTACTTCTTTAAACTTTTTAATAATTAAAATAATGGAATCCACATTGGAATAATATTGTGTTATAGCTTTTTGGTGTCTAATTTATTATTATTACTTTATTATTTCTATACTTTTTAATCTTTATAGACTTTTAACAACCATTAGCCATAAAGAAATAGTTCATTTGAAGAAAAAAGACTTTGTTTAATGCGAGAGAGGTAGCAACTCCCTTCTTAAGTATTTACTAAATAAACCATTACTTTATGAAATTCTTCTTTTGACATTCAATTTTAATTGATTTGTTTGAATTACAATTATAACAAGTCAAATATCACAAGCAACCCACTGCCAACCAAGTAATGGTCTCTCTTTAATCTTCCTTTTTTTTTTTCTCATTATTTAGTTATTTGATACTTATCTAAACCTTTCAATAATTAAAATAATGGAATCTATATAGGAATAATATTGTGTTATAACTTTTTGGTATTCAATTTATTGTTATGACTTTATTGTCACTATACCTTTTAATCTTTATGGACTTTTGACAACCATTAGTCATAAAAAAATAGTTCATTTGAAGAAAGAAGACTTCGTTTAATGCAAAAGAGGTGGTAACTCCTTTCTTGAGCATTTTAAGATAATAAACTTTAACATAAAAAGAGCATGCATAAGAAGAGATGCAAATTGGGTTGCCAGTTATGAGATTGAGTATTTCTATTTTAAATAATGAGTCATAATCAATTGAAATAATTGTAGGAGGTAAATAACTAATAATGAGTATTGTTAGTGTAAGTAGGCAATTGTAATATACTTTGACTTTATGTGAGATATTAAATATTAGTTAAGTTATTTGTTATTACTTGTATTTCTTTGTTAAATATATTTGTTACAATTTTTAGTATTATAATTAATGTTGAAATGAATAGATTTTATTTTAATATGTAATAAAATTCATAAATTGTTACTTTATACAATACCCATTTTGTAATAAAATTTCTATTTTATTAGATTATGATACTTATTCTTCCAACTTTGTTGCTTATTTAATAAGAAACTGTTTCTAATTCAACTAGATATTGCTCAGTATTTTTATTCTACTAAAAAACTGTTACCTATTATATTAAAAAACTATTGCCTACTATATAATAAACGCTTCAAATTCAATTAGAAATCATTATATATTCTACAAAAATTATTATCTATTTCTCCAACAACAATTGTTTATTTCTCCAACAATCACTATCAAATGTAAAAAAAAAAAAAAAAAAAGTTGTTTCAATAAATAATAAAACATTTTTTAAAATAATAAAACATTTTCGTATATAAAAGAATTGTTGTATATACATTTCATAATATTGCATATACAATATTAAAAATATTACAATAATCATTTAGAAATGTTACCCAAAACACTTTTGTATAATATGTTCATATGTGTTGTTATATTTCAAAAAAAATTATTACTTAAATTTATTTCAGTACCTACAAATTTAACAAATTAAAAATTACTACTTTTAAGTTTACAAAACAATTTTAATCAAATAAATAGTGATTTTTGTTTGCTACTATAACCCTTGTTTGTTGTTGTGCCAACAAGCTTGATATTACAAGGGCAAAGTAGTTCAAGATATTTGTAAGAATGACTTGAACACATAGAATAGTAATAGATATTGTCTAATATAGTAAAAATAAAATTATATATATATTAAAATTTTTGTGCCATTGAGTGTGATGCTAATATGATTAGTCACTAATCGGCCAATTTGGTAATTGAAGTATTTAGGTAGTGGTAAGTTTTAATGATGAAACGGAATTACGCGCATATATAAATTGAACATATTGTTGTAACATAAATTTATAAGGTAATTACATTTACTTCTTTGTTCTTTATTCCGGAAGCTACAAAATAAAAGGTGTTTTTTTTTTCTATCTCATAAAACTACTCAAGATGCATAATCGAAATGTCGTTAAAGATTCAAATTAATCCTAACACTGGAGTATAACTAATTTCATCTTTGACAATATTTCAATTATATATCACAAGTATTTTATGGTACAGCTTTAATAAACTCATTTCAGAATCTGACATTATAAATAACCATCCTTCATGACCAAAGGAACAATGAGAGAATCCATGAGAATTGATTTAATAGCATTTTGGTGTCGGCAAGCATCTCTTGCTGACTGGTCCACCAAATTGCCTGTATCAAAAAGGGTGTTGTTTTGCCTGTCGAGGAGCCAAATCAAACGGTCCTCATTGAACAATCATTCCATTTTGGTTTTGATTTCTTTTGCCTCCTTGTTGAATTAAAGGAAAGTTAAACGTGCTGCCTTAGAAGCCTCCATAAAAGCATTTCCAACTAAAGATCTCACAAGGGTCTTCACCAAACCCAACATTGAAAGGTTGTTGAAAGCACTTTTAAGAGTATTAGTTGTAAGCTGCTGTTTTAGTGCATTTGGCATCTAAAGGGCACTTGAGGCAGTTAGGTTAGCTAGCCTCTTGCCTCAGGAAGTTAAGACACGACACTATCTTTAATAAAGATTACAGTTAACTTTCTTTTCTACTTTCTAGGAGGATGCTGTATAATTAAAAACCCCACAGTAAATCGGGATCTTATGCTATATAAAACAAGCTTGTTCTACTTCTATGGCTTCCTTTTCTTCTCTTGTATAAAATGCATGTGTCAAACTGCCTAAAAGATATGTGCTCGTTTCTAAGGAGGCACTTCGGCGATTAAAATTTTGGTCCGGCCATGAAACTCACAGGCTAATAAACCTCCCAAATAATAATAATAATAATAAAATACTAAGTAATCAATCTAATAGAAACATAAGTTATTGTTTTGAAGCATTGATGTGCCTCTCTTCAGAACCAAGAAATTTGCAACTTTTGAGTCATGGCAGCACAAGCAAAAAAAATATCGGCCTTTATTGCTCCTTCATACCAAGGCCAAAAAAAAGGGAAAAAAAAAAAAAGTGTTAGTGGGTGTGAAACCCCGTAGATAAAAGCAATAAGAAGTTGTTCCTATTACGCAAAATAGTCTCTTCTCAATTTAGTTGACAGGTGCAAAATCACGAGTTGAGCTGGTAGTTAAAGGAGATCAGCCATTAGTTGTGTCAAATTCCTCCTTACCTGTGTGGCTCAAAAATAGAAAAAGTTGTCTTGTGATCAATTATCAAAACCCAATTTGAAAAAAGTAAGATAACTGTGGTAAAGGCTGAAAGATTTATTTGGATATAAGTGAAAATGTAAAAAGCTAAAATATGGTACTAGAAAAAAAAAAAAAAATGAAACTCCCTCTTGATAAGAATTTAATTACACAATTGTGCCACCAGATGAAAAAGCATAGCAATTGCGCACAAAATTGTATTGAATTCCTCATTCCTAAAATATTGGTTATGAAATCGTGTTGATATTCCGATTTGTGAATTGGTTGAGTGAAATAAATTTTATGAATTTGCGTTAAATCGGTCAAATATTCTTTTGAATTTGTCTCTCTGTTTTCTTCTTTTTCTTTTACTTTTTCTGAGGTGCACACAACGCTTGAAACTCTTAAATCGTAAAAATTTGAGATATGGTGATTTTTAAATAGCATTATCCTTATTTTTACTATATATATATATATTTCTACTAATAAGGTAAATTTTACGTAGCATTATCCTTGGTTTTGTTTTTGTTCTTTTCTTTTTAGAAAAATTATTTTCGCAACTTGAGCGCATGACTTACAAGCTGCAAGGGAATATTCTACCATTATATCAACTAACCCTTCATTTGGTTGAATGTGATGCAACATATAAAAAAATCTGTGATTGCAAATTTTCTTGGTAAAAGATTTTTTTTTTTTATTATTTTTTTCATGTGATCTTGGCCTTTATGCTATAGCATCAGTAATATCTCTCCGGGTTTATTCGAACAAATCAATTTATGTCGAAGCAGGACATAACAAAATTTGTGAATTAAAAAATAATAATGAATTCCCCTTCTATAATTTTTCAAAAAATTTAAACAACAAAATCGGAAGACCACGAGAAAGAGACGCAGACCATCTCGTCATTCGAGCCAACATCTGTCGGTGCGGCTGCGAAGGAATTTGTTCTAGTTTAATTAACATTAATTAATTGAATCTCAAACTCAAAATTTTTAATTTAGAGAAGATTTTAATCCTATTAAATTGAGACTCCTTGGATGCGTCTAACGAATTCTACTGAACAAATCTTGAGGCTTTATTTATGCTCTGTGTGAAAAGGATTGGCGCTGGAGGAAAACACCCCGCCTGATCTCTTTTCTTGCTTGTCTTATTATGAATGACAAAGTGCCTTTTATTACAGAATAGTCGCCAATTTGGTGCAGGTTAACTGGCAAAGATTTGATTTTGGCTAGCAAGATAATGATTTTTAAGTGCATGATTAGCCAACTTTATTAGCAACATTTGCACATGGTGGGGAGGATAGAGAGACTGAGTGACTAGACAAAGGAGATTTGATGGAACATCTGGAAAGATTTGACTTTGGTTTCAAAGGTGGTAAAAGGATGCTGTTTAAGCAGCACGAACATGCAAGTAACGTCATCGACGCGTAAAGATAACAGAATTGATAAGAGTTATTGACTAGAAATAAACATTAAAAATATTACGTGGATGTAAATATATATATATATTTTTTTTTTTTGGAAAAGAGACTTTAATTTATAAAAATATATAATTAAATATTTGTAGTTTTCATAAGGAAAACAGAATTGAGATTTAAGTTGATGTGCCAATTTTATAATTCAATTTCACTTTAATATATATATATATATGTATATATTTTTTTGACTATGTTCATTTCTTTTATCTGAAAGATCCCGCTTTAACCTTTTTCTCTCCTTTGGAAATTTCTCGGGTTGAGAATTTCGTTTGAAACTTCATTGATGTGACTTTCCGACGTTGCATGACGCAACCTTGCGTGTGAAATTTTGAGCGCCTTCTTGAATTGGCGCTATCTTCTCATTGAATTACACATCAAAAAAAGATTTTATTTATGGAAGCAATTACACTGATATAAAAAATCACGAAAACTATCAATCAGGACATAATCAATAAAATTATATATATATATATATATTTTAAGCTTTTCTATATCCACCCTGTGGAGCCAGGGTTTCCCTTTATTTATGGCATCACCTGTCATTGAAAATTCAAAAGTTTACCAAAGTGGTTGTTATTACTTACTAGTCAATAATTTACAGCTGAAAGACCACATGATCAAATGGATTGCTACTCTGTGGGATCTATACAATGACCATAAGGCCGCCAGGACCCCTTTTCCCGCAATTGGTTCTAGTTGCATGTGGGTGTCGAATTTCTCCAGTTGGACAGAACAAAACAGCGAAATCCCTCTGTGGCCCCCACAATCTTCTCAACCTTTTTTTAAACAAAAATAATAAAATAATACTTTAAAAAAAAAAAAAAAAAGACAAAAACAAAGAGATGAGAGAGAGAGAGAGGGGAGGAGCACAAGGCGGCCTCGGGTCCTAACAACTGCCCAAGAAACTTCTGGTGAACAATGGACGGTCCAGATGCAATCTTTTTGTACGTCGAAACCAAAGACGGTTGAAAAAGTGGGATGGCAACTTTTGGACAATTCAAACGAGGAGTCGGTTATTGGCCGTTAAAACTTCAACGCGGAGAATCACCGACTACCTTTTATAGATTGCTTTATTAATAATATTATTATTATTATCTAATAAAAACCTTTGGTAAAGCAATTTATTTGAGTGAGTGGATAAGGATTAAAGGCTTTAAAGAAAGTCTCAAATTTCGTAACCATATTTATTGGAGCACATAGTAATTATACAAAAATATCAAAATAATTTTTTTGTTTTTAATTTAATTTATTTGTCTCAGGCAAAAAAGAAATACATAGTTAATTTATATCTCATGCATTTACTATGTGTTCACTTAACTATTTTCAAAAAAAAAAAAAAAAAAAAGATTGTTGCTTTGTTTATGTACTCAATCCTGGCTCTGTATATGCCTCAAAGCTGATTGAATTTCCTAATAGAAAACATATGTTCATGTCACTCACTATGCATGCAGCAAAATTTGCAATCTCAGACAAATAAATTCAAAACAATAAGTGGAGGACCAAAAAAAACAAAGTAAGGGAGAGTGAGGGTTCATGAACACTCAGTAGTTAAAACAGAGATTTTTATCTTCAAAATTTTAAATTTTCATTTTCATTTAAAAAAATATGAGTTTTATAATATAGAAAGAATACCTAATAAATTTCTTAATTGACCCCCCCCCCCAAAAAAAAAGAAGAGAAGGCTAAAGCTTTAAAATCTAATTTACAAGATTTGAACGGAAACCCAAGTTGGCTTTCTAGTATTGGAAACAAAATCTGAATTGTCTTCTTTGAAGGAGATACATTGTGCCACCAATGGCACCAAGAAAGTGCAGTGCGGCTTCCTCTCTGTCTCTCTTTCTGGGTTTGTACTTTGAATTTCCTTTTCACGTGTCCCTTTCTGGGTTTTAATGCAATTGGGGTTGGAGGAATTTGTCATTTAATAAATAGAACTCAAAATTCTGTAAAAATTAAAAGTAATTAGATAAAATAAAAATAAAAATAAAAGCCAAGTTGGGATTTTAGATGCATGGGAGCAAGCGGCCAAACGACAGCATAAGCAGCTATGCACTGCCATTACTGTGGCACCGTTAAAACGATGTCTTGAGTCGCTTTCAATGGTTGTCCTTCCTTCCCCAGAATTCTTACCTTAAACCTCTACCCATTTTTTTACGGAGATGCGCATAACTTTTCTTTTTAGCTTTAAATTATCTTTTCATAAAATCTGACGAATTAGATTTTGGCCCTGATGGGAGATATCCCAAACTTGTCAATCGGTCCAATTCTTAAGAATTAAGTAAAGAAAATATCTTTTCGACTGGAAATTATCTTTTCCAAATCAGAATCAGTTATCATTTGATCAAATAGCCTGAGACCCGTATTGTTTTTTTTTTTTTTACACAATAATAATCAATAATTAGTTATTAAGTGGTTAAAAAAAAAAAAGTGACAAGTCTAAAGAAATCAAAAAAAATACAAAACAAAACATACGAAATTCCACGTAAGCGAGAAATTCGAGGAACCCAAGAAAATACTTTGGTAGTTAAGCGTTAGGCTCGGTGGTTGTCTGAGACCCTTCAAACTATAAAGGCATCCCCACAAATTCTGTTTAAACTCTTTTGAATGAACTGCTTTCTTTGACCCTCGTTCAAACACAAAAGCCTGGGGATAGGCCTAGGGACCGGAGAGAGTAACCCCTCCCCCGCATGGTAGTTAATGTTAGTTTGACCCCATAGGGAGTGGTGCCAGTGCCCCTCGGGGGCATGCTAGGCACGACCTCTGCTCGAAATTTGAGCTGCCGAGCCCCCACTTATTTTCTGCACTCGAGCGGACTTGGTCTGCTTAAAATACTATTCGGCTTCCTTTCCTTTATAAATTTCCTCCTTAATAAACGGGGTATGTCGTTAGCCACAGTCCCAATTGTATATTTAAAGGTACTTTTATTGAATTTGCCTTGACTGATGTTCTGTTATTTATTTTTCCGATGCTTCTTCAACTTCTCGGTGGTTAATTTTTTAAGCACAGGAGAATTAAACAACAAATTAAGTAATAATATAAATATCAGTAGACAAAAGGCTAGTCAATACTATTAGAGATTATAAAATTCTTTTTGGTTTTTGTAATTCAGTTAGCCATAAAATTAGTTTTACCATTAATCAAACTTAGTTCGGCTGTCAAATTGTGAGAAAAGGACAGTCTACTTCTTGGTGGTTAATCACTTGGAGGATAGGATTATCAAATAAAATTAAAAATTCAAAGATAACATAACATGTGCAGTACCCCAGCAAAGAAGTAACTCAAACTCCTGGATTTTTTGGCCTTTAATCGAGCTCAACATGTAGACTTAGTAAACTTCTGGAAGATTGTTTTTTATTTTTATTTTTTTGTCTTTTGTGATTGGATTGCTCTTTGATTGCTACTCCAAAATCTCTTTGAACAAATGTTGAAACGAGAGAGGACAATAAATCAAGAAATACCATAGAAAAGTAGATCACTTAATTAATTAAATCAATCCTTCAATGGATAATCAAATAAGTTGATTTGATTCTCTAATTCCGAGAATCGCGGTCCCGTTCTTTCGCCAACCAGCATCAGATTCCAAGTCATGGGTCAAGGCCGTCCATGCAGATCTTATCTTAATTAATATCATAAATCATGATTCTTTTTTTTTTTTCTCTTTTCTGTTGTTTAAATTTATTATAATAAAGAATTGATTAAAAGGTCCAGCTACAGGTGACCATACACAAATGCTTCACTAAGAAGCATTAAAATACCTACAACTAACAAAGTAAAGAACAAAAGCTGCACATTTTTATGGTTCCATATATGTACACGCACATCTCTGCCAGCAGCCTTGGGCTATAAAATGATTTTTTTAAATTAAAGAGAAGCTACAACAACGATTAAAGAACAAAGTTTTGACGTGTTGCCCAATTTTTGTTAAAAAAAGGGGCTCGGTGTGCTAAATACAAAAGATATAGAGGCAAAGAGATAAAGAACAAAGTTATCAAATTATATTAAAAAAATGCACAAATGAAAAAAAAAAGACAAAAAATGCTGTCAGGGGTTTACCCTTTAATTAATTACCGCCATTGATTTTGTTTTTTGGTTACATTATTATGATTTAATCTTCCCAAATAAAACTGAATACACTCGTTAAGCTTCAGACATACTGGGGCCCATGCCCTAGAAGGAAAGGAGGAAAAAGAGGAAGAGCATTTTCACTTTCACACAACTGTAAATAAGGTTGAAGGATTGGACGGGACGATTTTTCAAAGAATGAAGGAGGAAATATCGTGCGGGTCAAAAAAAAAAAAAATGCTCATTTAATCATGTGGGCCAGAAGGGCTTCGGCATTAAAGCAGAGCGCAGAGCCACAGCTTTCCAGTTCTGCCACGCCGAGAGCTGTGCACCGACCAATGCACCCATCTATGGAATGCCTATTTGCCTACTGGCATCTACTGAACTTTGGTGCAGACCTATCACCAAAGGCCAAAGGAGACCAAAAGAACAGAAGTTTATGATTCCAATGCAATGGGAATGAATCAATTAACGATGCATCAATGAAGGTCACGCCTCCCTCCAAAAGTCTATAATTTTTAGATTAATTACAACAACGTGAGTTGAGGTGTTGAGTACTTCACGTGGTAGTTAGAATTTGTCACCCCTCTTCTTACTAATTTTTATTAAGTTAATTCTTTATTATTACTGTGTCCAGAAACGAAGTTAACATTGGTGTTGTTAAAGTTGTAAATAAATAAAATAAAGAGACAATAAATAATATTATATGTAAAAAAAAAAAAAGTCGGAATTAATGGATTTATTAATCATTTTCGAGAAAGCATGTATTATGGGAGCACAGATAAATGAACACGCTTAACAGGTATTAGCTTATCAGGAAGCTTAGTGGTAAGTCTATGCAACTCTATACATTTGACCCAAGTTTGAATTTTTTTTTTTGACAGCATCTTCTCTTAATCTAAGAGAATTATAGCTGAAATACATTATAAATTTAAGAGCTATTATGGAATACCTGCTAAAAATTTATTATTACTCGGTTAGTAATTCTTTTTAAGAGACATGTGGTAATAATTAATATTTTTAAAATATCAAATTTTTATGGTATAAAAATAAAAATAAAACTAAAACCTGCTACACTTCGATTAAGGTAATTTCCCGCTAGGGAAACAACAAAACTACGCGCTTTTGAGCCACAAAAGAGCCATTCCAGCCCCCATGTGCTCTCGTTTCTTTTCAGTGTACGCAACTGCCCTTCTTGCAGCACCGTTTATGGTCCCTAGTCCCAACAACTATCGCTAGCTTTGATAGAGTGTGTTTACGTTTGTGAGAGAGAAAGAGAGAAGTTGTGACTTTCGGCCGTGGCCAATCAGTCCCCTGAGGCCTACGCACTCCAACCAAAGTTCTATAAATTCCTACTCAGCCCTGCCTCTTCACTTCACTCCACCGCCTTACATTCTCTCTTTATCTATACTTTTCTTCCGAAAATTCCATCTACACATTTTCTCCATCTTTCTTTCTCTTCTGAAAATTCCATCTAATTGTAAGCTTTCTTCTCTTATGTTTTTTTTTTCAAAATTGACATGTAATGTTCCAAAGTAAAATTTGAAGTGGCTTACTTCTCGGTGCAGGAAAAAATGGCTCTTGCTACAATTTTCTTGGTTGGGTTTCTTGAAATGTTCTCACATGTCAATGCTTATGGCGAGGGAGGTTGGATTGATGCTCATGCAACCTTTTATGGTGGTGGTGATGCTTCTGGCACAATGGGTATGGTCACAATGAAGAATGTTCATAAAAACTTTATCTTTACTATGACACACCCATTTGAGTTTTTGTTTTATTTATTTTGTTGTTTTATGCAGGTGGAGCTTGTGGGTATGGAAACCTGTACAGCCAGGGGTATGGGACAAACACTGCAGCATTGAGCACAGCTCTGTTCAATAATGGGCTGAGCTGTGGGGCTTGCTTTGAAATTAGGTGTGTGAATGACCGCAAATGGTGCCTGCCTGGCTCAATCGTGGTCACAGCCACCAATTTCTGCCCTCCAAACAATGCTCTTCCCAACAATGCAGGGGGCTGGTGCAACCCCCCTATGCACCATTTTGATCTCTCCCAGCCTGTCTTCCAGCAAATTGCCCAATTCAAGGCTGGAATTGTGCCTGTGTCCTACAGAAGGTGTGCTCTCTGGGTTTTTTTTTTTTTTTTTTAAAAAAAAAATTAACCCAGAAGTCTTGATTTTTGAAAATTTTTAAATAATTCGTCTATTTAAATTTTAAACATGCCACAACCTTCTTATTGACGAATTGTAAAATCTTTCTTGTAAGCTTAATCCTCAATTAGTCTTTCTTTGTACTAAAAATAATATTGGAAATTTATTGAAATTGCACAAATAATTTTTGACAATATTAACTTTTCTTTATGTGTTACAAAATGTTAGTATATTATAAAATCATAATTTTTTTTTTTGTTTATTATATTAATATTTGCTATAATACTATAGTATCACAATATTAATAAATTATTATGCACATGTAAATATTTAATCTCTTTTAGGACATTAATAAATCTTGATTTAACCATGAGCCATAACTTAGTGGTTATAAAGTTTAAAATTGAGATGAGATTTAGAATTCGAATTATATATTTTACTTATAATTATAAGTCCCTCTCTGATTAATTGAACTATTTCTTTTATTAAAAAAAACACAGAAAAAAAAGTTGCTTTGTCTCTCATGAAATTTAAATCCGTGTACTTTGGTCAATTTTAGCAGTTCTACCATTATGTTTTTTTATTCAAAAGTACATGAGGCATATGGTTATTTGACTTCAATTGGTTAATGTATTAATATTATATGTGTTGGAATTGTTTATGTAGGGTACCCTGCAGGAGAAGGGGAGGCATAAGGTTCACAATCAACGGCCACTCATACTTCAACCTGGTCCTAATCACCAACGTTGGGGGTGCTGGTGATGTAAATGCCGTGTCCATCAAGGGGTCCAAAACTGGCTGGCAAGCAATGTCAAGGAACTGGGGCCAGAACTGGCAGAGCAACACCTATCTCAATGGACAAAGCCTCTCATTTAAGGTCACCACCAGCGACGGCCGTGTCGTGGTCTCCAACAATGTTGCCCCCTCTGGCTGGTCCTTTGGTCAGACTTTCACTGGTGCCCAATTCCACTAGAGGACCCAATCAACCAAACCCATCCTTCCTATTAATGCTTGTATTTCAGGTATTTTAGTATGACTTGGTGTTTTGCCTGGTATTTATGGCTTATTAATACTGTAATCTGAAATGGGTCAGTATTAATTAGCCTTGTTGGGTCAAAGCGAGAAGGGCTTATTTTAAAATGGTCCTTCCTCTCGTTTTGAGGTGATTGCGTCAATCGAGGGTGCGTTCCCTGCTTTTTAGTATTAAGTCTACTTGTAGGGGTCTTTTAATTCTTTATCGCGCCTCTGCTGCTGTGAAGAGCCATTAGATGGCAGAGGTGGACTTTTACTATACCACCCGCCAAGAGTGGTTTGAATGGCAAATATTATAAAATGTTTTTTAAGGTTTGGGTTGATTTGGAAACAACCCTTTTTTTTTTTAGATGCAGCTTTTTTTTTTTTTTTCGGGGGGAGGGGGAGGGGGTGGGGAGGCTAAGAAAAGGTCATTGTAATCGCTTTGGATGAGCGACACAACAAATATCATGTACTTTAGTTGTATGTAAATTTCCAGTTTCTATTATTATGGCCACTTATGTTGTCTTTTGCCTCAATTGCCAACGTCAAGAAAGCAAAAATAAAAAAAGGTTGTCTCCTGTTAATTGGGCCACCAGATGGGCATTTCAAATGGCAAAAATTCAAGGCGAACCCCTTGTCCCACATTCGATCAAGCATTTGCCCTACTCCGTGTGTTCGAAACTTGGGTTTCCCATGCTCAGCAGCGTTTGCGACATCTCTCAATCGTTCCCAAGTCTCTCACCAATTGTGATGCCCAGAGGCAGAAAGCATCCTCCAAACTTACCCTAGTTTTTAATATTAATGACGTGTTGCTTTAAGGTAAGCAAGTATTAGACGTATGCATCTTTTAGATAAGTGGCAACGTGGCGACCAAAGCATTACAAATAAAAAATAATAAAAGCCTGTAGGAGCCAATACAAAGAATGTTGATAAACATGAAGACGTGTATAGAGCTGAAGGTTAAAATTTTTACTGTTATTACCACAGAATTTTCTGTTTAGAGGTGGTGACGGATAGGATAGCAACGTTCATTTGATTGACAAAAGGAATCTTCCACCCAGTTTCCTCGGTTGTAAACGGCCAAGCTGTGCTTTCGCAGCTCAAATTCACCTCAGGGGAATCCTCAAAAATTTCTAGCAATTAGATGTTTGACCCTTCGATTTTAATACTGTTTAAAATAATTTTGATGAAAATTTAAGAAATTCTTTTGTCAAATAAAGTCTTGATTGTAACTAATGTTGAATTTTTCTTTCGTACTATATTGACAGTGTAGCCGATGGTCTGGATTCAAATAAAATGCAAGACATTTCATGTCAATGCTGCTTTTTTTTCATTAAAAAAATATAAACAAATAAATTATTTAATTAAATAAAAATATTTACAATTTAAACTGTGTAAATATATTATTTAAACTATTTATATATAATAATTTTTTTTTAATTTTTAAAATAAATATAAGATAAATATTATTTTATAAATAATTAAAATTAAAATTTTATTTTTAACATGAGATAAATTTTTTTAAAATATATATATATACATATATTTTTTAACGTTTTTTATCAAATAACTTGCAAGTCTCTTTCAATGCGGATTGCACGAAGATTCATTTCTGTTTCGTAGCAAGAATGCCCCCAGAGAGCCTGGGAGAGTCAAATCAAATACATTTATTGCTCAGAAACTGCCACCTCGTTTTTTTCTTCTTTATCTTTTATTATTATTATTATTTTCCATTTTTTAAGTCTTGAGAAAATCACATGGGATAATAGGAACAATTGAGGAAGAGTTGTACAATTTTCACTTTTATTGTCTTATGTTCGCAAAACTTTAACGATTTTAATTTCACTTCTCTTGGTTTTTCAGCCGTGTGTCCCAAAAAAGTTCATTACGTGGCGACCGGACAGCTACACTTTTCCTTTTAATTCAATGGATCCTCCACGTTTATTAATCTGACTATGACATTTAAGTGAAAATACCATAATAATTTAAAAAAAAAATAATTTAAAAAATATTATCATATTAAGAGATTTTTTTTGACTTAACCTAATCGAATTGCAACATGCAAACCACTGGCAAAGGCAGCTTCTCGGACAGCTGCCCATGTGCTTTGCCGCGTTCGGCTGTCCTTTCTGTCTGTTCCCCTGCTTTCCGGATAACCTTTGTAGGACCCAGGTTCAATGTAACATTAACGGTAGAATAAAATACAACGACAAAATCCCTTTTACAATATCTCCTTTTCCTTTTTTTATTTTTTTTTTAACATATAGCAAAGAAGGGTTTTTTTTTTTTTTCTTGTGAGTTGATTTTATCTTGTGTTTATTATTTTAGTGAGGAAAAAATTCCTTATACGCAATTTTTTTTTTCGGTAACTATGATAATTTATTATTCTCTAACTCAATTTTTTCTTTCAAGCAAATTCTTATTGTTAGTACTTGATAAAAAGAATTAAATTTCAAAAATATTCATTAATTATTTTTATATTATGTTTTCTGAATTTTTCATTTCCAACTTCAAATTATGCATGAAAATATCAGACATGGGCTTTTAAAATTCAACAATGTCAGCTCAATATGGTTAAGAGAGTGACACCTCGCGCAGTTAATGCTTTCGTACGAGCTAGTTTGATGGCTTGAACGGTAGAATTTGAACCTAGAGAGCATTGATGCACCCCAGGAACCTGACAGTTCACATGGATGCAGGCTCGGCTCTTTAATGCATCTATCGTCTTACCCCCTGTCTTAATTGAAAAATACTTTACGGAACACAAAAGAATATTAAAAATAATTAGATATAATTAATAAAATAATATAATAATTATTATAATTTACAATCAATCACTACACATCACATGAATGCCACGTACAATCAAGGCACAGTCGTCGAGTTTTGAAATTTTTATTTACTTATCAAAATAGATTTTTTATTCATAAGTCTTTTAGAGAATAAAATTGTTTCGATTTAATGGGCTCTAGGTTTTTGGTAATTTTATATAATTTTGGAGGGTCTATATTTTTACTTTGAACAGGTTGACGTCACCAAATTTACGAGCGGAACAGACTGCAGTACTGCCTGTAAAAGCTCCGGGCCGCAGGTCCAACAGGAAGCATGATCCATAAATTGGGTTTGTGCCGTGTCTGTTGGTCCTCATTGTTGGATAACGATCCCAGCCGAGTCGATGGGTCTTTATCCTGCCCTCAGTCATAGGTAAGGTAACATAAATAATTCAACTTAATTTCACTTTAATTATTATTCAATTTAACTTGATTAAAAAGCTTAAAATTTAAATTTAAAAGAAATATTTAAAATTTAATAAATTAAAAAATAAATATAAATAATTTAAAATTCAAATTTATTTGTCACTTTTAATCATACAAATTTAAACAATATGAACACACTACAAATTGCAAAATAATTTGATTGATTTTTTTTTTTTTTAATTACCTAGAAAGAAAGATAGTCTACAAACCAAATGGGCCTTGAATATTTACTAGGACATATGGAATGTTTTGTCTTTAAAAGTAAAAAAGATTTAAGCAAGAGGTGGATTGAACTATCAACTCTTTTCTTTCCCACACGCATCCCAAATTCAGGAAGGGGATTACATTAGGGTATAACCATCTCATCTCTCTCTCTCTTTTCTTGTCAATTCTTAGTACACTTTACTAATTGTTATTGTCAATTAGTTTTCTGCACGACACAAGTATAACAACGTGACATGGCCAATGTTGTCAAGTAGCAAGAGTAGGGAAAATGTCTTACAATTCTGATCATGCTCTAATTTTTTGACATTTTACCCTCAAGACAAATCTAATGAAGAATTTATGTTCCCATCAAAATTAAAATGAAGTCTCCACAGGGAACCCATTCAAGGGCCTAGATGAACGATATCAATCACGGTTTGATCTTTCCCCCCTATCAATTCAAATGCCAACATCACAATCAAAATGTAGGCTAGTTTTATGTCCATATTAAATGACTTGGAAGTGTTTGCTTATTGCAGGTAGCTTGTTTTTCTTGGAGGTTGTCCACGTTTCTTGTTGAGTATACCTCAATCATGGAGATAAACACTTTTCTCTTTCTGTGGTTGGAGTAGCTAAGGGACACTAGTTTCAGCCATTTGATTCTTCAAGTTGCCAAAAAACAGAGAATTCAATCCGTTGAATTAGTGGAATCTATGTGGACAAAGGGGATAAGGGATTCAAGCTCACGTTCACGTCCATACTTTTTTTTTTTTTTTTTTCTCCCTTTGATGGAAAAGGTCCACATTTTTAAGACAAAATATAATTTTCTTTTTTGTTTTTTTCATAGAGGAAATCCATTAGTATTAGATATATAACAAATTTGGTTTAATTTTAGAAATTTATGTTTTTCACTAGTAAGATATGTCATCGGGATGATAAAGACTGGAATAAAATTTGGTAAAATTATTGCGTGGTAAAATAGCTCTTAAATCAATATAAGACTCAACCTCGATTCTGGATTTGCCTTAGAACCGACCCGCAATTGGGCTGGCCTACTATGGTGACTGACCTAGATCAAATCGAACTGGAACCTGACGGTGAACTGCCAGCTAAGGTTCATTATGTTCCCCAATGAGTGGTTCTAACCAGGAAATGTAACGGGTCCAACCTGAGGTCAGGTTTATTTCCATTAAGTTCTGTGCCTGGAGGCCAGAACCCATCCGCATTACGATAAATTTTGTGCCTTGGAGGCTCCACCTGAGGTGTTTTTTACACGCCTGAACTCAGGGTCTCAAGTTGCAAGCAAGATGCCAAGAAGAACCGTGTCAAGCTTTTTCTTACTGGAAGCTGTTTCATTTCCCTATTACCCGCGATAAAAAAGATGGAGGCAGCTAACAAGCACATGTAGATGAAGGCAGAATCAAAGTGTAAGTGTCAAAAGAAACTCAATCCATACAATGTTATTTCGAATTACAGCCGTTCATATATGGCTTACAATATACGGGGAAGGAGTGAGTCAGGACGCCGATGGTGGTCTAACTGCGATGAGTGACCTTGTCATCAAAAAGTGGCAACTTGGAGAAAGCTATCAACCGTATGGTTTCTATACGTTAGATTTGTAATATCACACAAGTGGTGGCTCATTGGGTGGGAGTCAGCACCGTTCCTCCTAACATGGAACCAACATTACGACATTTGTAACATTTTTCATGCTGTTGAACGTGTAATTCTACATCTCTCACTGCCCGGCTGCTCCTGGCACTTTCACAGCTCAATATAATACATTGCAAACTCTGCAGGTTCATTCGCGATCCATCATGAATGTGGTCAAGCTGTCTGGTAAATTTGATGTCAGAAAGTCTACAGCGATATCACTCCTGAACATCAGTTTGGATGCTGCCAAAAAAAAAAAAAGAAAGCTCAGGTTTTTTTGTTGTTTTTTTATTTTTTTTGGACAAATGCTAAGGGTTTTCAATCACCAAGAACAAAATTAACATAAAGAAGATTAGGCTATTTTCCTTTTCCATTTTCCAGAAAGGAAAAAGGATACTATGACCTACAATTTGGAATAGAGGTGCAAGCAAGGCACTAAACATTCATTTCAAATGTAACTCATCATATGCAGTACAGCTCCTTTCTATTAGGAGATCGAGTTGATTTAAGGCTAACAAATATTTTACTAAAAGCAACGACATGTTACCGAAAAGATTTTGCTTTGTGTTCAAGGCGCTCCCATGATGCTGGCAATGTGCCAACGTACAAACATATGATGGACAAAACCGAAAACATCCAAACAAGCAATCCAAGTGGAAAACTCAATTTCATTCCAACAACCACAAGCAAGCTGTGCAATAAGAAGTTTCATGGCTCCTGTTGGATGAACTACAAGCCCACATTCTACTTCACCATGGAACCACATTTCTGTGAGGCTAATTGAAAATTAACACATTTTTTAAAGGAAGAACAGACTCTAATAAATATCATTCTTGCACAATCAGGTCGTTAAAATGAACTAAAGATTTGGAGTGAACACGGAATTCTATTTATATTCTTCTGACAAAAGTTAGCTGATAGTTAAGAAAGAAAGAACTTCCACAGCTTCCCTTGAGACAAAAATTGCACACATCTTACTCAAAAAGGTCAGAAATATATTGAGTAACAGAACATTGACATGCTATTTCAGACAAATAAAATTTGTAAATTTTTTGTACCACAAAAGGTTCTCTTATTTATCAACATCCCTCTCTCTGTATTTTTATTTTTTTACAGAAGTGGAGAATCAAAATTTTCTCACTGGTGCTCTGCATTTCTCTTTGGATGTTTTAAGTCTACAGTCATTAGCCCAGCAGTTGGTCAGATACAATCATTATCCCATCAGCTACTTTGCCAGCTAAATGTCTTCTATGAGTTCATAGATGACCCAATAACAATAAGACAACATATTAGAAAATCTTGAAGACACTCATAGAAAACAAACCTGGGAGTACAGATGCTCGTCAAACATGGTCGCATTGCATGGTCCTGATGTGGAGTCCCAGCTACCAGGGGTTGAGTCATACCCCGATTTGGGGGTTTCAAAGCTTCCATTAATATGAAAATCAACATTGCTTTCTTGTAGCTTCATCTCTGCTGCAGGTTGGAATTTTGGGTCATTTAGCAAATTAAGATTGCATGGAAAGTATGGATACTGTCCAGCCAACTGCTGCCTCAGTGATGCAGCTCCATTCAACTCGTTAAGAAGACCATTTACACTATTTTCTTGACCAGAAGTAGATAACTCTGATGTTTTTCCTGGGCTGAAGAAACCAGAATAACTCCCAAAGGAGGAAATCGCAGAGCACTCGACATCCCTGAAGGAAAAGAAGGTCAATCAATGGGATTAGTATCATGTAGTGACATTAAGAACAAGAACAACTCTATCTAAAAATACAACATACGTGAACAAAATCTTCATACATTCTATAATACTTTGTGCCATGTTTTACACCAGAGATTACCTCCCAAATATGAAAATGATTCCTAAACCATGAATTCCATGCCGTACTAAGCCCCTCCATCTTTTCCATCTACTGGGGCTTGGTGAATTAGTGTCTTTGCACATGTGTTCTTACATACATAAAAGTTTCATACATGTATATTTAGCTTTGAGCGAGAAGGATATCATTTGAGCATGAGAATTAGAAGCACCCTTTTGAACATTTCTCACATTTGGGAGAGAATATATGGGTTCTCTGATAACACGATATGTTGTTGACTGTTATTATTTGAAATCCATGGCACAGGTGCTAGCTGCTGCTCAGTACCCATTCTGAAAGGTGTATGGAGATGGACTCGCAAAAGAGCATAATAGAAAAAGTAAGCTGAAGATAGCATACTCCATGCCTAGAAATTCTGGCACGTCAACGTCATGGTCACACACGATCAAGTAAGCAACAAAAGCAGTTGTTGTGATTATTAGTGTTAGTATGTAAGTATGCGTTATAAATCTCACAGTATACAAAAAAAAAAACTAAAAAGTAAGTACTATATGTATAGAAAGAATATACAAATTCAATAATTTAAAATTTTAAATTAAAATATATCGTTAAATTTACAAATTTGTTATTTATTTGACCCTATTATGTTGCCAACCCCAACCATAAACGCAATCAACCCCAACCATAAATTTAAAAAAAAAAAAACAAAAAACAAAAAAGAAACGATCTCTGTTTTTCGTTCTTTCATTTTTCGTCCCCTTGGGGGATTTACAAATTGTCGATGATCCGCTGGGTCAAAAGTATGCTCAAATTTCTGTTAATGGCGGATGGACGCTTTAATTTTCCAATATGCTTTGCTAGTCTCCTTCACTTCCCAAAATGTTTGAAGCCCGTCTGCTTAGCCCGGCACTCGTTTCTCTCAAAAGTCAAACCTCCACCGTTTCTCCGTGTTCTCTGAAGGGATCATCTTTAGGTACAAAAAGTAAATCAGTGAAAGGAATAAAAAGTGATTTTATTTTATCTTGTTTGAATTGGAGTGACAATTAAAAGAAAGAGAATGAGAAGAATATGTTGTTAAAAAATTTAAAAAGATTAGAGAATAAATGTATAAATAATATATAATGAGTATATAGACAATAATAAGATAGCATTTGTAAAGAATATATATATATATACACACACACATGTTAGTGTTTGTATGTATTCTAACTATGAGGTTGTGTATTTTATCAAACACCATTCTAAATTTATTTGAATTAATAAGTTTTATTTTTTATTTCATAATTTTGTTGAATCTCACTACATGAATAGTGAGACGAGACGGACAGAAACTAAGAGATTTACGTGAGTCTTGTGTATTATTTATTTATTTTTAAAATATATATAATATGTAGATAAGTAAAATAAATGTATAAAGAGTGTATATATATATATATATATATATATAAAACAATAATATGTAAATAACATATTTTTATAATTTTTATATACATTTTATTTTATTATACACAAACAATAATTTTCAAAAAAAAAAAAAAACAGAAAATCAAAAACTCGGGAACCATGTATCTTTTTCTAATTTTCCTTATGTTATGTTTACGAACTTTCTGTAGCGTGATGTGGCGAAAAATGCCATAAAGAAAAAAAGGTAAATCGGCCCATTCAACTCTGAAACGCTGGCTGGCGCTATGCTCTCAACGGGACTCCAGCCACAGCCTCTCTTTCTCCTACCTTTCCACAAATGCACCATCAGCTGTGTCGCCCGCAGCCTCTCCTCCTCCGATGCACCAACCACCGCCAATCCTGGTCGTCTCTTCCGGGAAAAGCTTATATACCTCGCCAACCTCAAAATCAACACCCAAAAAGCCCTCACTCTAAATCCAAACCTCCGCTCCACTCCCATCTCCGCCCTCCACTCCGTCGAGCGCTGCCTCTCCTCCATAGGTCTCAACCGCTCCGCCATCGGCCGGGTCCTTGACATGCACCCGAACCTCCTAACCTCCGACCCCAACCTCCGTATCTACCCAGTCCTCGACTTCCTCCTCCATGAGGTCCGCCTTCCGTTCTCGGACATCTCCAAGTCCATTTCTCGATGCCCCAGACTCTTAGTCTCCAGCGTATCAGGCCAGCTCCGCCCTGCCTTCCTCTTCCTCCAAAACCTAGGCTTTGTGGGTCCGGACGCTGTCAACTGTCGAACAACAGTGTTGCTCGTGTACAACGTTGAATCTACTTTAATGGGTAAAGTTAACTTCTTGTTAAATTTGGGTTTTGAATATGGCGAGGTTAAGAAAATGGTGGTCAGGTCGCCGGGGCTGTTGACTTTTAGTGTAGACAACAATTTGGCGCCCAAAGTCCAGTACTTTTTGCAGGAAATGAAGGGTGACTTGGAGGAGTTGAAGAGTTTTCCGCAGTATTTTTCTTTTAGTTTGGAGAGGAAGATAAAGCCTAGGCATAGAATGTTGATGGAGTATGGCCTGAAGCTGCCATTGTCGAAAATGTTGAAGGTTAGTGATGGGGAGTTCAGTTCAAGATTGGTCGAAATGTGTTTACGATTGGTGGAATAGAGTTGGCTATATATATATATATATATATTTGCTATGTTTCAGTTTATTGTTAATTATTGATTGATATGTGTTATGGTTAATTGTTTTTGATGGTATTGTTTGGTAATTTTAAAACTATGGTTGCAACGTTATGTGTCCCGGGCAAAACTATGTGACTATAGAACCAATATTGCAATTTATTGGAGTAAGTGAAAAAAATGGTCGTTAATATTAAACAATGCGGGTCACTTCGGCTTTCTCTCCTCCTTAGTGACCAAATGGGAAGTCGGAGAGCCAGCAGAGTTAGAATATTTCTGTACACATGTTGTTTCTTTAGGTCCTTTCTTTACTGTCCTGCTTTGACAAAATTTGGTAGTTTGCTTTATTAATGTTTAGAAAGTGGTATTAATGCTTGAAACTGTGTTGTTGATGTATTAGAGAGTGGAATGAGAATACTATCGCAGAGGTTGTTTTGATTCAGTGCCTTAGGATCAAAAGATTGTATCAGCTTCAATAATCTGTCATTTGCATTGCAAGGTATAAATTTTAGGTGACTTATAGTATTTGAGTCACCTTGCTTATGTATAAAATGCTTCTTTTGGGGCACGTTTGTCTGTAGTGGAAGTTGTGGATTTACTGTAGTTATCACTTTCTTGGTTTGGCTTTCTGAGTTCCATTGTTTGAGGAGTGTACCAACTCTATGTTCCATAAGTCTTGTATTCCCTGAGGGATGTAGTATATTTATACAACATCATACAGAATTGAAGGAAAGATCTGTAGGTATTGAGCTGTCCTTGACTAAAAATGGTTTCTCATAAAGAGATGAATTATGGCATTGTGGATATTGGTTCTGGATTATAGTCCTAACTCTCCTCAAGGGAAAGAAAACCCTTTGGGTAATTTTCACACAGAGAGCTTTGGGGCCTGAGGAGGCCCAAGCTTTGGAAGTTCTATACTTGTTACCCTTTGGGTGTTTGCTGACCAATTTCTGAACCATTTCTGGACAGGGTCATAGAGTTTCAGATGTAATATAGGAAAAAGCTTGCAGCTTTGCAGCAACCAGTGATAATGGGAAGTAGAAAAGGTTGAATGGAGGTTAACAACCATTGTGGTAGGATCTTGCTGTTAACTACAGCTAAATAAGCCACATCATTTACTTGATCCAGCACGTGCATTTCATAGGTCCTCGTATAACTTGTTCACATCCTCCTTTTTACAAAATCCTGAATCCTTTGATATCTGTATTTTGTTTCTACTTTTTCTGGAGTTGGCACTGAACATTGAAATGAAGTATAACTTGTTTCTTTTTTCTCTGGATCAATTCAAACATTTGGTTTTGAGTTCTGATGCTCACCATGTATTGTTAACTGGTTCTCTTAATTGTATCTTTGAGTGTACTGCATGATGCCAATAAAATATGGGAAATCATGACCAAGCCAAATATTGGATTTAGATTACTTTTGATATCTCACATGGATGACTCATCCGACACTGAAACTACAAACTCATGATATATTTGGATCTTTTGAACCTCATGTGGTTAGGATTTCTTTTCAATGAAACTCCTTTATGTTTATTCAATAAATGAAGCTGTTGTTTATCTTGGGTACTGTACCTTTTTTGTCTTGAGGGGTATTATTGTCTCATTTTTCAATGCACGTTTTTCTGTTAACTTGCAGACCTTGTTAGTTTATTACATTTGGTTCTTTTCACTACAACATGCAAGCCCTTTTGTCAATTGTCTTGCTCCCGCAATGTAGCTTTGATCTGAATTTGGGATTCATGAAAACTGTCTCCTATATCTTGGTATGGTTGAAAATATTTTCTGTTTTATCTTTGATCCTTCTTTCTGGAAAATTTTGTTTTTATCAAGACTATCTTCAATAACATTTGAGCAGGGAGATAGAATAATATGGGACAAAATTCACTGGTTGGTAGGGCACCATCTGACAAATTGCTGAAGCCCTGATCAGATTGTGTGCGGACTTGAATACTTGCCTGCCTTCTTTGGTTCAGCAGGTCTGTCTTTCAGCATGGCAACATGAATCAGGCTACAAGTTGCTGGCACCATTCCTTTGGGTGTTTATATTAGACCATACATAGAATTTGGTATAGGATTCCAATTTGGTGTATGCAGCACTGTGCATATGCTCCATTGGATCGGATACTTGAATTGGAGAGTAATTTAGTTAACCAGACATGGACATGTTAACACCAAATCATTTCCATTTGGTGTATCACAAAAATTGGCCAGTTGCAAGAGAATGCAGTAGATAATAGAGTAAACTTGTAGCTTGCCTGAATGGTGTTGGGCGTTTGGTGGCTTTGCTTCACTCCAAGGTGTTGCAACGACCATCTTTTCTGCTACATTTAACTGAAGATCTTGTATGACATGCAAATGCAATGATCATACATAGTTTGTGAGCAGAGGAAGTGTTTGCACCCCCTATTGTTTCTGTAACTTGCTGTTGGTACAATTTTCTTTCCAGTCCGAGTTAGAATAGAAATTGAGCTTAAAAATTAATGAATTTCAAATTGAATATCCAATCTACAGTGATTGGCATGGCAGGCACTATTTTATGCAATTGGGAAGTACATAGATGCGCCAGTAGATGGTGGTGCACAATCTACTGTCACTGTTTCCCATATATTATGCATCTGACTTTTGCAAAGTGTTTATTGCATTTTCTTAGTTTCCAAGTTGTTGAGTCGCAAAGCTGGGTACCTCTGGCTCTAAATGCCAGCCAGCAGTTAACCAGGGTGAGGGCCGGCTTCTTATGTGCTTCAAGATAAGATAGTGGGGTCGGTATTTAAGCTGACACTAGCCTGGGGCGGTGCAAGGTTCCTCTTCTGCAGAGCAAAGTGGCCTGGGCTTCTCTGCGAGCTGCGAGTGAAAATCTTTAATGGTCTCGTAAGTTACAACTGCTCTTGCTGTAATGTCCAATATCCATAGCGGAGCCCTTTTGAAGGGCCTCAAAGGGGCCTTAACCTTAGCAACAATTTTGCTGTAAGGCAACTGCACCACCGTCAAATGTCTATTGGCCCAGCCCATAAATTAGTCCAAAAGGGTGTTACGTCCTTGGGCTTCTTTTGACTGAATGATACGATAGAAGTGCAATGATGCTGAATCAAATCTATTTTCGGGGGTTGGTTTCTGAGCTCTGTATCAAGGGAATAAATAAGAGTTTGAATCTTATTTCTTTTATATTTTTTTTTCTTTTATAAATGTATAGGTTATATGTTCTTTTTACACTACCAAAAATAAATCTTTTCTCGGGACCTACCACAGCAAAAATTGCCCTCACTCGTTTTTGAAGGGCCACGATCCCTTGAAGTCCACAATTTTCTACAAGTCCACGATTACTTACAAGCCCTCTATCCATATATTGTAATTCCTCCGATTATTTAAAAAAAAAAAAAAGAGTTTCGTTTTTGTCATACTGTAAGGAATGAGCCTTCTTTTTATTTTTTTATTCCTTTTGGTCTAAAAGGCGAGTATAGAACTTAAGTAGCCAGCACCTGAGGGAGAATTATTCCCCTAATATCTTCCAGCAAGACCTTAAACAACCCCCCTGGAGGTGGCTGATCAAGGAACAGTAATCCAAAGTGCCAAGACAAAAAGCATATATGGCCAACCAATCCCCAAACCTATTCGCTTCTCTATAAACACGGACCAAGTGGACTTCCCGTCTCTGTTGAAGTAGCTCCCTGCACTCAGCTGTCAAATTAGCTTGTGGTGGGATAATAGCACTCACTCCATTCTGAATCAATCCGGTACTGGTAGCTTCTAAACAATCCCAAAAAACATGCCTACCAACCAACAGGTCCTCTTCAAGCAAGCACATCTTATACATGCTTGACAATGTAACTACCATCTGGTGAGTGTGGCCAACCAAGTTTATCCTCCGCATCATTCCCAAACACTAACTGGATAGGAGCCAGCAAATGCAAAATAGGAGGAGGTAATATCCTATGCAAGCTTTGCCAATCCCATTCCTTAGAAGGCAGCTAATATTGACTAACTAATCTTTGTTGCTCGGGTAAACAAGTATCAATGGTTGCATGCTACAACAAAGGCACTGTTAAGAGTCACTTATCGAGAGAAAAACAAACGGACTTTTCAGGAACGAGCCTTCTCGGCCATTGGACCCATCATAAAGCCTTAGGTCCATCATAAATCCTTACCTCTTTCAGGCCCAATTTCCCCGTTTTTCAAACTTTTCCCTGATTCCAAGGTGAACCCAAGAACTCAAAGCAACCCCTCGTCCCTGCCACGTCATCATTGGGGGTTATTCTCAAAAGACACACTCATAGGCCTACAACCAAATTGACCTAGCTCATCCATTCTTCTCTTTCTCGATTCCCATGACTGATTTGACCATGAAAGTGTTAGCGTTGAAAGTTCCCTCTGTTCTCTTCACCGTGTTTTTCTCTTTGCAAGTGGCAGGTCCAATTCAACTAACAATTTGGTGACTCCTCATCGTTATCTTTTCATCAATTTATACTTTTCAGTTTTTTTTATTAGGAAGAAAAGTAGAGAAGTCTATAACTTCACGATGGTTGGTCGTTTGTGTTGTGAAATTTGCATTGCGGAACGTTCCCTCTTGTTTTTCCATAATGTTAGCCTTTTAATGACGTTGTTTCTTTTTAATGGTTTTTGCCTCTCATCAACATGACCATTTGGTCTATCGTCATCATGCATCCCTTTTTTTTTTTTTTTTTTCTTTTTTACGGTCTGCTTTTCTTTTCTGAAGTGGGAAGCAAACGTGCACCCAACTTTAATTACCATCGAGAATAAGAAGCCTCTCTACTCATTCACTTTCCAATCACTTTACATATGTAATAATTAATTAAAGAAGCGGAGATGGTGCGGTTGATCCCCAACATCTGAAAATGACTTAGTCAAAAATCAATTTTAATCATTCTAGCTCAAAGTTTGTTACTTTAACATAGAAAATTTCTACCTAATTTTTACGTGGGGGTGAGTGGGTGGGTGGGCGCATTTGGAGTGGAGTAGACTCCAGAAAATTTACTACGCAATCTTACATTTTCTTTTTATTCTAAGTGTAAATAAATGGTAGTGGCATTCTTGCACATTGCCTCAAGTCTGGTAATATCATATTGCCTTGGGGGAGATGGTAATTTGAATAATCTCAAAAATTACCGCCCATGTTAACACTCACATGGAAATGTTGATTTATGCTGAGATCAATTTTATTCCCTTAAATAGATAATAATAATAATTATAAATATTTTATTGAAGTTAGATTATACATAATATAAATAAAGCTATTATTGATGTACATAAATATGTATTTCTTATTTATTACTTTGCCTTTTTATAAGTAATTTTAAAATTATAATACTACCTAATATAGACAAAATTACATTATCTATATTTAGTGTATATAATATGTATTTTATATTTCTATCTTCATTATTTATGGTGCAATATTAATTCAATACACTTTTTCCATAACATTAATTGTTGGATTTTCTTTTAATTAATCGTTGAAAATAATTGGAATTGTTCGAGATTATATATACAAAAAGGAAATTGAATAAAATTAGGAAGATAGGAAATTACTTTAACCAATCCGAAAATAACTGAACACAAAACTTTGATTGGTCTGAAACTCATAAAAACAATGGAATAATTATTTATTTGTAGATCTCTGAATGAACTTTCTGTTGGTATCTTAGAGGTCTCATAGCTCCTCCTAATTCAAAAGCAATTGGTCTTGCATCTAGAAGCCAGTTTGGACTTGTTAATTTCAAAATTATCTAATTATTTCGATGTAATATCTACTTTCTTAGGAATCAGTTTAAATTTTAATACAAGAACAACTAGAGTATGTTTAAGTTATTTTTGTAAAAATCTCTTGAAGGGCTCCTAGGAGCTTTCCAATATTATTATCATTCGTCAATTGTTGTAAACATTGTTTTTAAAGCGTAACATAAAAATATCGAGCTCTGTTTTTTTTTTTTTTTTTTTTTTTTAAAAAGAAAGTTAGAAAATGAATTTTGTAGATTATATTATAATTTGAAATAATGTATGTAATTTATCGAATATTCCTCATTGGTGAACTTTTCAAATACGGGACTCTGTAAAAGTGGTATTAGCTCGACTTTTCAGTCCCATTAGCTTTACAAATGCTCTATAAAGCAAACGTCAATCTATTGTTATTGCTCGACAATTGGCACGTCAATATATATATATATATATATAGAGAGAGAGAGAGAGAGAGAGAGAGAAATAATAATAATTCTTTTTTTCTTAAAAAATTGCTAATGAATGAATTAAATAGTTCTTTTATTCTTATAAATTTTATATTTTTGTTATAATTCAAATTTTTGAACATAAAAATTTAAATTTTTAATAAAATTTAAATGATAATGACTTGGGATTTTTAATTGGATTCTTCCATAGTGCATCAATGGTTTCCACATATTGCACAAGGGATGCCTTGGACAACCAATAGAGAACTAGTTAAGTTTTGACGTTAACATGCAACGAAGCAATTGTCTCCAAGGAGAACCACACAAAATTGATTAAAAAAGAAAAAGGCATTTTTTGAGGGGTCTTAATCATGCAAAGTTGGAATTTAAATAAAGAAGAAAGAAAAAAAGTTCTTCAAATGTCTAAATCAAATGGAGCAAATGGAAATGGAAATGAAGATTTTTGTGGCTTAACCTAATGCTAGGGAGGATGGATTGGTGCCATTCACATGTTTTGGGGCCCGGAACAAACTAATATTTTGCAGAAACTATTACTTTCTGATAGTGAAATATCTGAATGTTTTTCTTTTATTAGTAGATCAGAAATACGTTATATCTTGTTGCTTCTTCTCCTATCAATGAACATAATTAAGCAGAAACTACATATCATAGAAGTCAGCTAACTCTTAACTCTTATGCATAGTTCATTGAAAATGAAAAACAAAAGGGAAAAATTGGAAAAGAAAGTGAGAAAAGACAAGCAAAAAAGACAAATGAAAAGAAAATACCTTCTTTTTCCCTTCTTGTTTCTAGCTTTTGGAGCTGGTTGTTGTTGATTCTTTGGGGCCTTGGAAGAGAAATATGCTTTGTTTTTTTTTTTTTTTTTTTTTTTTCTGACACACATACTAAATTCAAGTTTATCTGTTCAGAAGTGGGCATATCTGCACGAACCTTTTCTTCCTGTCACTTGAATCTGCCCTCACTTTCCATATCATTTTTCAAACCATGCCCTAAATTTCCAATCCTTGCTTGCGAGGGAATCAATCATGCAGTGAACAAGAAAATTTGCATACTTGGGTGACTGGCAATTCAACTAGCAAGAGAATGCTTTCCCTATATATATATATATTATTTTTTTTCCTTGTCCTTAGCTGAGTTGAGAAAGAGGGAAGTTTTTATATGACAGGCTTAGGTTCAAACCCCAAATCTTGGTGGCCGCTAGGCTAGTTCTAATGGCCAATTAAAGGAGAATACTAAGACGAAACTAGATGGTTTATATTCAATTACATCGTTACAGCATTTACTCGAACTTTGGTCTACATAGTGGATTGCATATCACATTCCACTTTGTCCAATATTAGAGATTTACCTTACCGGCATCATAAAAGCTGAAAATCCATGTAACCGTGGCATTGGGCCGTTCAAAGTAGTTTCTGGAGAGGAATATTGGAAGCAAATTTATATTTTTAACAAAAGGTTTTTGGAATCAAGAGTTTATTTTACAACATTTTATTCTTGTTACATAACAGAAGCTCTCTTGTTTCGAGCTATATGTGCATGTTACTTAAAAGAACCATCTAAAATGAAGGCAAAAATCCCTGCTCTTGATGTTACAAAGGGACTATAATGGAGCATATATATAAGAAACGGCCAGCGGTGGACCTGCTCTCCTACAAGGTGAAAGTACAAGGTGAAAGTAGGTAAAAACTTCTCCGGTTCATCTCTATATTTGAGTTCTCAGCCAATTGATTCCGAGAGAGAGCTAAAATTCACTGACAACAAAAGGCCGCAGGGATTGGAAACTTCTTTCCAATGCATTGCTAGTGTAACAGAAAGTCTGCCGCTGTTAAACATCTTGCATTAAGTGCTCTCATGGAACTTTAGAGACCGGGACAAGGCGGCAGGGTTTGCTTGCAATAGGGAAGTTTTTTCATCTTTGTAGCATCTGTCCCCAGTCTTTGATTGGAAGCCATTAAATAGGCCTCCTCCATTGGTCGAATTGGACTTGTCATTCTTGATCTTGAGTGTTGCCCATATAGAGCTCTTTGCAGCTTCACTAGGATCATTGATCCTCAAAGTCTTGGGAACCAATAACGTCTTTTCTGGATTGTTATTCTCTCTCGAATGTTTTCCCAGCGGAGAATTAGGACTACAGATTGGGGCAGCGCGATTTACACGCAGTGATGGCAAGGAGAGAGGAGTTGGCACATGACATGGGCTTGGAACAGTGCATCCCCAGTAAGCAGGTACTGGAAAAAATGGCGCTGGAAATCCTGGAGAGGCAAGAGTAGGTTGAGGCATTGCAGGATTCCAGGAATAAGGCCACGGTGGAGAGCCTTGTAGGCAAGTTACATGAGCAGGAAAGCCTTGATGATTTTTTATAACAAGTTCTTGTGAACTGCCATTGCCTCCCACTTCAGATGAGTTTGAGGCTGTCACAGATGATCCACTCGAGGGATCACCTCCATTTTCTGCTGCCCCTCGGCAAGAAACAAGGAATCTCTGTTCAGGTTTATGGTTGTCATTTCCAACATCGCTTGTTGCCTTCTCTGACGGGTTCCAAACAGAAACAACAGACTCGCAAAGAGGAGAATGCGAGCCAAAGTTAAGGACAGCTCCATTGTTTCCCCGAGATGAGATGTTAACTCCATTCTCTGCAACATGGGCTTGAGCCATTCTGAGACCTTCTGATACCATTATCTGACGATATTGTGAAGTGGAAGATCTCTTATTCTTGCGCCGTCCAGCACCCACCGGCAGATTCCTCATGGTCCCTCCGGCAGTCCAGTATCTCTGGCAGTGTTTGCAGAAATGACGAGGCTGGTTGACATTGTAGTTGTTGTAGTAGCAAAACTTAGTGTCCATGCTATTGCATCGAGGGCATGGAAGGATTTTGTCAGGCTTCTTCAAGCTCTTTTCTCGTGTGCTACTTGTCTCACTTTGCTCTCCTTTCTTTGATGAATCTTCTCCCTCAGCTGACATAGTCTTCTTGGGATTCTCACTAATGCTTGACGATGCTGTTGGTTGTTTTGGGTCTTCAATCATCTGATTCAAGGTACATTCCAAGGGTTACTTAGGCATTAAATCAGAAAAACCTTGTTTTGGCTACTTTTGTTTGATCAAGGCTACAATCGGTTACCAGTCTGGTCTAGAAGGAAAGATATAGAACTACGTAACTGCCTTAAAAATTCTTCTTGTAGAACCATGTCAAATTCTGAATTGAGGGGCAAATTGCTGATCTAATTATGTTGATAAGCGTTGCAAAGATCTGTTATCGGAAGATCAAATCTACCAGGTGTTCTGGGACAAGCTACCTTGCTTCTCTAATTGGATATATTGCACTTTGTAAATTGATCCCAATTGTTTCCTTGGTACAAGCAAGGGAGGAATCTAATCAGTCTAATGATCCCCAAACTTTGCCCCAAAATACAGGCAGACAGGGCAAAACAGGACAGTGACCCAATAAAAAATGCTGCAGGCGTTAGTCTAAAGATAATCTAAAAAAATAATAATTCATTTTTAAATGACTTCTATTTTAAAGTCAAGAACCAGTCTTGTTAACCACCGGAACCCATGGCCAAGGGACCAAAAAATTTCCGACTACCAAACATTGAAAAATCTGACAACCCGAAGTGTTCAGATGGAAAGCTTCTCTGAATCAATCAAAATCATTGGAACTAAGTGCAGAATAATCTAAAACGAAACCTACAGAAACGACTGCCTCGCACATGAAATGAAAATGACTTTCTGCACCAAGCACCCTGTCTAGGTCCCCGGTGCCCAAAAAACCAATCATTAGTTCATTTCCTTCCTAAAACTGAACAACCTGGAAAAACTAAGATTGAACAGTCAACATTTCCTTGATATGAAGAAATGGTTTGCCGTCAGATTACCAGTTAGCCCATGTGTGGCAATCTGGAATGCATAGAAATTCAATCTCAACACAGACACTCAAAAAATACAAAGTATAAAGCAACATACCCTGTTCGTTTCTTGCTCTTCTTTTTCCTTTGCTGTCTTATTTTTTTGTAAATAATTCATATTGTTATCAGAATGATCTTCAGGACCAGGGGCTGCTGCTCCTCCTGAAGAGCAAGAATGATTTATAACAGAAGAAGGTACATCCTCCTTCTGGTTGACTACTGGCAATGAAATCGTCTGCCCAAAGAGCTTGACCATCGCCGAATCTTTCAACCCCAACATTCTCTTCTCTCCTTTCTTTGCAGTTTTCTATGGACTTTCTTACACTTTTTCTGTGTTCCTCTGAACTGAAGTCGTTGCAACGTTAAGATTTAAGAATATCTGTTTGAAGTCATCGTTTGTCCCTGCTTTTCTCATGCTTTTTTTTTGTTTTATGGATCGAGGAGGAGAGAGACCAGGGAAGTCAGCCTTGGTAATTAAAGAAAAAAAAGGCAAGCAAAGAGAAGTGGAGAATGCCACATCAGCAAGTGGAGCAACCTCGTGAGCCACAAGTTTCTGTGGCCTCTGAGATCTTTCCCGCTGTCTGATTCCCCACATTTGCTTGTAAAGATAGTGCTGTGCTGTCGTTTCCATTTCCCACTGCCATCTCAGCACACCATTTCTCCCATTTTCCCTCCTCCTTCGAGCAAGAGTAACGCGGATCTAAAAAAAAAAAAAAAATTACAATGAGAATCGTTAATTGCACGAAAATAATAACACAAATGTGGGTCTGCGTCATTTTGACAAAAAAATTAAAAAATAATAATAATAATAATACTTATGTCTACCTAACATTCAATTCAAAGTTTTCTCTCTCAATGCTTCATCGTCTTGTTTCCTAATCGCTAGTTCTTTTCCACAAAGCAATTTATGAGTCTATTGTGGCCAAGTAATGGGTTCATCACCTTCATTCTTCAAACACGGACTTAAAGTGGTATCTGGTCTAGTTAATAGATTCTTAATGAATAAATAAAAATTATTCTTTTGTTATATTAGAGATATAGATTATTTAAATCCCATTAATCCCCTGAGGTGTGGCTTATTATATTCAAACTCAACAAAATTTAGAAAATCATGTTGTTAAATATTATCTTGATTTTCTACTAATCCCTTAAAATTCGAATATATATATATACACAACGCAATGAAAAATAACTTAACTTTTTGTTATTCTTTATGATTTTCTTTTTTAATGATATCAAGTGATTCTTTCATTTTTATCAATAGTCACACCATCTAAATAATAAAGTTACGTAAGCTTTCAACTTTATGGCTAAAATTCAATCCCTAACTCTGTTCGCTTTTTATATATAAATGTGTGTGTTGTCTATACATAAACACACACACATGCACATTCATATATATATATATAACTTATTTTTGTAGTTAATCATAATAAATTAGATAAATTTTAAATAAGCATGTAACCTTGATAGATAAAAATTAAAAAATATATATTTTATCTCCAATTCAACACAATCAAATTTTATTCATTACATATAGTTAATTTAGGTATTATTGTGATTTTCTTATTTCTAGTTTATTTTCACATGGTTAACAACTATCACGTTTGATGATTGCTATATGATTTTGTTATTATTATTATTATTATTTATTTATTTGAAATAATTCTTTTAAAAAAAAGTTACTATCATAAAACCATACAAATAAAATTTCAACTTTTGGTACCTAATTTGTAGCATTATACACTATTTCTAGTCTCTCTTTACACCACTTATATTTGTATTTTTCACGTTTTTTTTCTCTATCTATTATATCTCTCTCTATTTTAACTTTTTTTTTTCCTATTTTTGTATTAGATTTATAATAATAATATAATAATTAATATATTAATGTTATAATTAATTTTATTCTCATTAATATATATTGTAAAAAGATATAATTTTTTAATTTTTATTCAAGATAAAATATATATAATATATTTTATTTATTTATTATTAATAAATTATGTTACGATAATAATTATTAAAAATAAAATTTTTATTAAAAATAAAAAATAAAAATAAATAATAAATAATAAAATTAAAATATAAAAAAAAAAAAAAACTTATGACTAGCCTGTAGTCAATGATTTTTTCGTTTTATGATGGTACTTGTGATTTTTTCACCGTAGAGAATAAAATTATACGTAAGATTCCACTATGACGAGATTTTTTTAAAAAGATAAAATTTATTAATCCAATTGCTTACACTTGACCCAAAAAAAGTAGGGTTTTGGAGGATGTGAATAAAAAGGTATAGCGGTCCCATCTTATCTCCTTCGTGAACCAGGTACTGGACACGTGGCAGGCACCCATAAAGATATTATCCGCCCTTCAATTCCCCAAACGCCTGCCACCGAAAGGATTTAAGTTGGGCAGAATGGCCGTTAACTATATAAATAAAGTAATTTTTTATTTTTATAAATTATTTTTTAAGATTATAATACAAGATATTAAGATAAAAATTTAAATTTTTAATTATTAAAATAAATTTTTTTACATTAAAAAAATATTTTTTAAAAAAAATATTATAATAATTAAAAATAATTTTTTATTTTTAAAATTTTAAATTTTAATTTTTATAAAAAATAAAATTTATTAAAATAAAATATTTTCTCTTATTTTATAAAGCACGGTCCAATATACTTTAAAAAAAAACAAGAATGTGCATAGTACGTGGCTTGTTGCAATTTGTCAGTGATCGAACGGCGTGGATGTTGTCAGAGGAACTTTTCACTTTACTTTCTGCAGTGGGCCCAGGCCTGAAAATGATAATGATATGGCAGGAACTAACTCTCCACAGCAGGGTGGGTCACGTGCCATGTGGTCGCGTGGCAGCTGGGGCCCAGACAGGCAGTAAGCCTCTAACGTAGGATAAGGCAAGCAACCAAAAACTCGGTGAAGAAAAATAATAGGTTTTATATTTTAGATTTAATTTTTTTTCATTATTAATTAATTAAAATAAAAACCAGCCATCAATTCATGGCTCGAGAGCATGGCATGGCGTTTATGGTTGTGAATTCGGTTTTCACTTAATATGTAATTACTATTAACAATTTTGCATCTAACCTGCAATTAGGTTATGCATTTTTACCAATAGACTAGGGTGCTTTAGTTATTAATTATTACGGCATATCTTATCATTAATTTTTTTTTTTATTTTTTTTAATATTATTGAATTAGTACAATATATAAATTTAAGAGTGAAACTTAAAAATTATATTTTTTTCACCTTTAAGTAGTGAATTATACAAATAAAATATCTCTTATTTTTTTTTATAAATTTAATACTCTCTTAAAATTTTAACATGAATTTCTTTTTAAAATAAATATTTAAACTATTAATTATTAATAAATATGTGAAAACCAAAAAATTCATCAACAAATGAGATAACTAAGATTTGAATTAAAAAATTTAAATCAGAATTCATTATTCTTTCTTGTGTGGCCATTCTAGTATGAAATCATATGATTTCCCATGTTTTTTGTTATGACAATTTTAACAAGAATTACAAATGATTCAATGCATTCGTTAAAAACTCAATAATTCGACTTGATAAAAGCTCAATTAAACTCGTTCCTTTAGCTATCGAAGAATATTCAAACTTTATTTTAAAATTTATTTAAGAAATGAACTAAGTTTGAGATCAAACTAGATTTGATACTTTGATTCAATCTTAAAAGCCAACAAATCAACCTTAGGGATAAGAAATCCATAATGCTATTTCAAGGAGACGACTTGAGAGGAGGGTGGCTTGCTCAATTTATAGAAAAGAACTCCTTTCCCCTTTCTTTTGCCAACAATGTGGATTTTGGCACTAAAACTCAAATACCCCATAATTGGTGAAATGTGGGAAGGGGTCTTTTCTATAAAAAGACATCCCTCCCCTATTTTTTTTATTGAGTCTAAGTCCACAAACTTGAGTGAACTAGATTAAAGCGAAATTTATATAATTTTGTTTTTACACAAATTGCATAATATCAAGCTTTATCTCAAACTTTTTTTTTTAATATTTAAAGAATATTTTCACTTACAAACATGTAAAATAATTTGATTGTGATGCAAATAAAGTATTTCCCTCGTTATCCCAACATGCACAATTTCTTCGGGATGAATTAGTATCACTTGTAACTATTCTCTTATACGAGGTTTATATTTATCTGTATGTGATAATAATTAATTGTAATATGATCCCAAGTTTGTTATAGGTATTTTTAACTTTCTCTCTAGAGGAGAAGAGTCCATTTTTCTCCAAAATGTTTTTATTTTGTCAAGCGAAAGTAGTCTATCTTGGCACTAAAGTGCATATTGTATACTATTCTATAATTTATCATTAAATATTAGTGTATGTCCTACTAACAATGTTAATATTTTGCTTATTATTTAAGACTATTTTCATAATATTTTTATCTTTTGAAAACTGTTATCATGTTTTGATAAGCAATCTAATATAATATAGGAATTAAAAAAATTAAATTTTTATTTTATTGTATATTTATGAGATAAATATCTTTTATTTATGACTAGAAAGACTTCTAAAACTTTAAAATCATGTCTAAACCCTCAGATTTTCAACAAATTAAAGATGATTTAACTTGCAATTTGCCTTTACTTAATTCATCTATATTATATTGAAATTATTAAAATTAAGAGAAGATTGAGGTATTCTATTTAAGTTATTTCTTACATGATATATATTTTTTAATTTATAAGTTAAGAAAAAAATAAAGAAAAAATGGGTAAAAATCATTTCAAAATTCTCTTACTCCTAAATTCTCTTTTTTGTTTTCTTATTAAGGATATTTTAAAGAAAAAAAACTTTTATCTTGAATTTCATTTTTTGTCTTCATAAAAACAAAAAACAAATACTCTCAAATTTTTCTTCTTATTTTCTTAAAAAAAAAAAAAAAAAGAAGAGAAGAAAAAGAAGAAAATAACTCCTTAGTTACAATTTAGAAAAAAAAAAAATCCCAAAATTTTCCCTTTCCTTTCTTATAAAGAAATAAAAGAAAAATATATTTATATTTAAGATTTTTTATTTTTTCATTTTCTTAAAAAAAATTTACTCCTAAAATTTCTTTTTTTAGAAAAAAAAAATAAAAATCTCTTTTTCTTTTTAAAGAACAAAAGAAAAAAAATTATTTTAAAAATTTTTTCTTTTATTTTCTTCAAAAAGTCAAAAGAAGAAATATATATATATAATTCAATTTGTCAAACAATTTAAACAAGTAGATACACAAATATTTTAAACCCAAGTACGTCTAACTCTAGTTTTAATCAAAACGTCAAGGGATGGGTCCTGTTCCCTTCAATGCGGTAAATTATTTTATTTTACTTTAATGTTAGACAAATTAAAGTTTTTGTTTTTTGTTTTTCCCCTTTGGGCCGGGGGTGGCAGGCGATAACTAAAACAGAATTAAAGTACATGGGGGTGCGTTACACACGAGTTAGGTCATCTCCCATACAAAGATTATCCTTCCTTTTTCATTGACTTTGGTGATAACAATAGATAAATGTTCCAACAACCCACATCTATCATCTACAATATAAATACTTAAAGAGCATATATTTATAAAAGCACAATCAAATATGCTTAGAAGAGTACAACTACAAAAAGCTGAGATATCAGGCAACAGTAATATACTTACCAACCCATATCTCCTTTTTCTCACTAAAATTGACTTCTAATATATTCCGTAATGTTATTCTTGAATTACCATTATTAATTTTGTTTTTCCAAGAATAATAATAATAGCAGAGATGCGGTTAGTTACATCCAGGATCATGTCATGTAGTCTTTTAATGAACCCAATTATGTTAAAGGCAGGTGAAGATATAATCAAATTCATGCATGCTCGTCGTATGGTTAATCGAAGCAGGAAATTGCAGAGCTTGGTAGGGGCACGCAGGATTTGGAATATTGTAACTATTCGGCTTCAGGGGCGAATGACTGCCATATTTCCAAGTCACTTGGCAGGATTCGCTAGTGACATTTTTGAAAATGCTCTTTACTTTATGAGAAAATATACGTGTAGTGATAGTTAGGAAGAGGAAAAGTCTATTGAACATTTCAGATTGGCTTGATGATACCGAGCACGATACAAAACTGTAGAGAAAGCCAAGTTGGAAAAGGCAAGACACGATCCAAAACTGTAGAGAAAGCCAATTTGGAAAAGGCAAGACACGATCCAAATGAAGAAAAGGGCGAAGAACCAAAATGACTGAACTAATAATAAAGCCTGAAATCAAGCATTGACCTTCCTAATATATTTACATAACATACGGAAAATCTTCATGAAACCTCCCATAGCGAAAGCTCAGGAAAAAGTGAAAAACAGAATAATGAAATCTTCACTTCAGTACCCTAAGTATGGAAGAGAGTGCTAGATAAAGCTTTTCATATTGGAGTTATAAATGGACATTGTGCTGGAGAAAAGGTGGGCTTGAGATGCTTGTGAGCCACTACTCTTTGTATCCTGCACGCAATTAAATTACTTTTGGCTGTTGAACAACGTTGAGCATGTCCTCTCCAATCAAAGTCAGCTTTTGATGGATACGTGAAAGCTCAAAGTGGCTTAGCTCAGTGGTGCCAATTGTGAAAGTTGTTCCTTCTACGTATTTACTCAGGATGATTGTTTACATTCGAGATGAAACTAATAAGCAAACAGCTACTAAGGACTTGTTTGGTATTTTGATTTTTAATTTATTTTCATTCTTAATGAAAATCATATTTAATTCTATTTTTATCTTAAAGTCTGAATTGATAATAATATTATAAACAAATAATAAAATTTTAAACAATAAAAAATAACAGTAAAAATTTGACAATTACTCTCTGACTTTGATATGCTTTCTAGTTTATTTTGAATATATGGATGATACTGGGTCGGGTCCGGGTGGACAGTATTCTTCTTTCAAGCCCGTCACCCGACCTTTGGGCGCTCGCCACTGAATTTTAACAAAATGAACTTTTTTATAAAACAAGTCTACAAAAAGGTCCAGCCCAGGCATTAAGGTCTGGTGGTGCAAGTGACCTAGCTGCAAGCCTGGGCCCGCAATTTTTTTTTTTTTTTTTTACCTTTTAATTCTTAGACTCTTATTTGATCAAAATATAAATAAATAAATAAAAGGATACCGATCTCAATAGACATGAAAAATGTACAAGTCGGCTCGAATTGGAGTGGAATTGATCGAATTTTGAATAAATCTAGTTTTATGTTGGTCAATTTTTGGATTTTTTGGGTTTCATATTGCTTTAGTCGGTTCAGACGTGCAAAACTGGCTAGCGCTTTACTTCCTGAAACTGTAAGTCCTGATTGTTAGTTACCGGTTGGAGGACTGCTTAGTGAATGCAACAAAATGTTTCTGATCCTGACAAATGGAGGATCTGCAAGCTTTATCTGCTTTCACCCCTGGAAATAATCACAAATCATGGGGTTAGCAGGATCATATAAACAAAAGATAAAATAAACTTAAAGTTAAAATATATATAGGGAAAGGAAAATAGTGCCTTACTGTTATTATAGAAAAGAAGGTAACAATAAATTCAGATGGAGAATTAAATGGGAGGAAAAGGAAGAATCTAGAAAGAAATTCAGGAAAATTCCCATGTATTGTATTGCAAAAAAAGTAGTTCTCTTTTCATGAAACTTGCAGAAACTTGAGAAAAACAAGCTGAGTTTATCTTCCTGCGGGACGGGTACTAATTTTTTTTATTTTAGCTTCTTGTTTCAAGGTTTTACCATGATATTTCCTCAATAAAAATGGGATAGGCAAGTGATTTTTTTTCCCTCCCTCTTAAAGGGTGTCCTCTATAACTCATGAGAAAAAATTTACTCATTTTTGGGTTTAGTTTTGCCAATGGAGGTCTATTTTATCCTTAGGTGTGACATCTTATCACAACTGAGTTCGTCCCAGCTGAATTATTTGAGGGAATATTTTTCTGTTTTTTTGGATGATTACACCTTTGTCTGTGTCGATCAATTTGTGGGGTATTGGACAAAGATGAGCCTCTAAAAGATTCTAGAAATTGAACATCACTTGACAAATGTAAGTGGGACTTCGCTGTTCCCAAGCAATTGGGTCCACAACTAAGAGGCTATATCTGCTGCATTAGACTTCTACGGGTAATTGTAATCCATAATATGAAAATAACTCCTGATATTTTGGTTTACCATTTTGTGCTTGTAGACATGGAGAAGAAAGAAGGGCGAGCGATGATATAACACCAAGATTCTACTCCATTGTAATTTGAGGTTTGCAGATTTGAGTCACAAAAATTTCACAGCATAGAAATCTCGTGGACTGGGTTGTTTTTTATTATGGAAAACATAGATGAAGAGTTGTGTACATTCGTGCTAAAAGTTCGAATGGGATGCGATGCTGAGAATGCGGACTGGCTCTTGACTTGTTTGTTTTGATCATTGCGCCTTCATTATTTAGCCCCGGATGATAATATCGATAAGAAAGCTTGAAAAACTGAGGGGACATTTCTTCTGGGGCTGGACTATGATTATGCGAAGACATATTGTAACGCAAAATTTTCTGCTGACAGCAGTTTTTCTTGAGACTGGATTAAATGTGAAAGCATGACACTATATTCGCATTTGAAACCATTCTAATGTCTTCCCGTTCTGTTGTATTGCAAGATTCGATCACGAGACTTTGTCGGTGCACCCATGACTCCAAAATGGAGTTGTTTGTTTTGTCGGTGCAACCAAGACTCCAAGATGGAGTTGTTTGCTTTTCATCTATTAACAAAAGTTTGTTGTCAGGATGCGTATTTATTGCATAATTATTCAAAACCCTGTTCTAGTTACAAGTCCCCCATTCACTGTGTGATCGTGAGTATCCTGAAGTGACCTGAAACCTGCATAAGCGTCCAACCTTGCAGGATTTTAGCAACAAGCCTAGCTGTTATCAAACCTGTCATAAGTTGTCTTGATCCGTAGAATATACGTCTAAATGCAAAACAAAACAAAAAATTAAAATTAAAATTATCTTTTAAATAGAATTATTTTTGATGATATATCACGCATATATTAATAAAAATTTTAATAATATAACAATTAATATTAAGATAAATTATGAATTTAGCAATAATAAAAAAGAGATTGTTGACTAAATGAATAAGGCAGCATTTTTTGGCTCATCTACCAACAAGTAACGTTTTTGATGGGATGACAGAAGTTTGATCCTAACCGCTTAGTGTTCGTTCATAAGAGGATGCAATCACTTGCCAAGATGCCATCTATTGAAAAAACGAACACATTAGTGACATATGCCTGACATCATTTCAGCGTGTCTGCACAAATTTGGAGCAATAAGTCCCATTATTCTGAGGTGGGATTGCGACAAGTCCCTTTTCTGGATCTTTTCTGTTCATATTCTTTACGTGATTTCGGATTTGTGAGATCTCCTCTAATGGGTCCCTTTTTAAAGAATTATACTTGGTGAGGCACCTTTGCTTAGGCGACTTTTGATTTACCGGACCTTCTCCTACTGGCCTACCGGGGCCGTTCAGGCATCATCCTAGAATCTCCTTTACCTGCTGTGGAATATATTAAAGCAAGAAAGTAGCCTTCTAGTACAGCAGCTGATTAAAGAGAAAGGTATCTTCAATAACTGCTCCTTCTTCAATATCTGCTCCTTCTTTTTCCTTGTTTTTCAAACATTCGAGCTGCATTCTATTTGGCCTTATCAATAATTTATATTCCTTTCCTTTGAACTTGAACTAGAACTAGGAGCATGCTACTAAGGAACTACAGTTCCATGGCAAAAAGCAGATGCCTGCTTGGGAGAACTCCCTGTTAAATTAGACCCGTCACTCCTTGGTCCACCACTTTGGTTTTTCGCTAAAAGCCTTTTATCCAAGAGAATGATGGTGCACTAACTCAGGTTAGTAAAGTTGACTCAAGTCTTTGACTTTGTGAGAAACTCTGTTCCAGATTTTTTTTTTTTATTATTATTATCTTTACGTGTTATTTGGATAAGAGTGAAACAAAGTTGTGAGAAAGAAAATAAAGAAATAAAATAATTTTTTAATAAGTTGTTGGGATAAATGAAATAAATAAATAAATAATATAGAATTTTTTGTTGGGATATTAAGAAAAAGTTAAATTGTTATTTATAAAATAGCACTCATGTCCATCATTTTATAAGTTGGTGTATTTTTTAGTGGATAATTTAGAAACAAGAATCATTGAGAGGAAAAAAGAAAAACTTCTTCTTTCTTTTTTTCTCACTAATTCGGTAAGACTATGAACATTAGCTTAGGTGAGAAAATTTTTTTTAAGTTTTTCAAGAAACTTTCCTTTCCATGGTTTGCCAAATAAGTGAAAACTCTCTTTCTTATTATTTTCTCATGTTTTTCTTTCCCCCCACTTTCTCACTGGACAAACAAAGTGCTAGTGACCAAAAATGAGAATGATGGTGCTAACAATATGATCTATGGACTTTTCACTAATGCTCACTGCATTCAACTTGCAGCTCATAAACTGATCGGAAATCGTATAGTAATATCAAGACAAATAGAATATCTTATAAACTTTTAGAAAAATATATTCAAGTTCATTGGTTACAGAGATGGGATATTGCTACTTCATTCTGCTGTTTAAAATATTACTTAGCATCTTAATCCTGTTTCTCTTTCAATCCTTGGAAAAGTTGATTGCAACAGACCAACTGAGTGTATGGCACTGAGAAGGCAAATGCTTTGAAGATCAATCATTGGATTTTGATTCCAGTGATCAAAGTTCTTGACCGCAACCCAAGAAAATCAGAAGATCGATACTATTCAATAGACTTTTGAGATTGCTTGTTGGCCATTTTAACTTCCTCTTTTTCTTTTCTGGGTGTGCAAAATTTATTGTCTCAGTTTCAGCATAAACATGGAAGACAGACTCAGAGCTAACATTTCCCTTTGGAATATTTCTCTTTAAGGGACTTTTATGCAGAGGGAACCCAATTGATTGCTTTCATATTATAAAAGCAATGCAGCCACAAATATGTGGAACCTTATGTCACTGCAGTGCAGGGATGGAACCTTTGTGCAAGTAAGTGTAAGACTGCATAAATTTGACTTTTCCTTAGTGAGAGCATCGTGCATTGGGATCATGTTTTTATGATCATTGCATTATTAGTATGCGCGTGTCACTCACGTACTCGCAAATACAGTGCCAATCTGGTTCTTCCTTGTCACTGTGTGCCATCAGGATGCCAATTGGATGTGTTGCCTTCATATCACAACCACCGTAAGATATCGGTTCAACTTCAGCAAGTTTGTTGTGCTGTTTTCTCTCGCAACTAATCATGAAAGTGTTGGTTTAGTTTCTTGTCTACTTTACCTTGCCATAACAAGGTAGATCTACTTTAGTTTTCTTTACAAATTAATCACAATCACCTAGTGAATTTAAAAGCAACTTCAATCATTATCAAAAAAGCGTGACCCAGAAGAGAAAAAAAAAAAAAAAAAGTGGGGGGAAGAAAACTTAAAGCAGGAGTCATCAAATGCACAAGAAAAATATTCTTGGAGGCCTGCTTTGGTTTAGAGGGTGGAATTTGGATCGTGAGATATAAAATGCAAGAAGACAGTGTTTACCTTATTATATTGAGTGATTGACAGCAGAAGCTTATGGACAATTTTATAAAATTTCTGATTTGATCCAACTTTTCTCAGGGTTCGTCTTTACCAGAAAAATAAGGCAAGCTTGAGCCTAAAATCAAACGTTAGATTCTTTGATTCCTACAACCCTACAAAGAACAAAAAGAATCTGCCAATGGCATCATACCCTACTCAATAAAGAAAATGAAGAAAAAAAAAAAAAAAGATTGAAAGATCCATTTGGCTATCACTTTCAGTCACCAAAAGAGAAGTATCCATTATAGCATTACCGTCAATTCGTTTATTTTTGTTGAAAGTTTCTCCTAGTGTTAGGAAAGTTGTAACCATTATTCATCATGGTGGGGCTGCCTAGCTCAGCAGGGAATCAGGCAGAGAAAGAGGAAGAGAGAAATGGGGGGAAACATCAAGATAAAAACAAACCATACACTTTTTCTTCTTTTCTCTCCTTTTGAGAGGGACCTAAATTGAACTGTGTTGCTTTCTCTGTTTTTGCTGCATCACGGATTCTCTTCCATTCGCCTTCCAAGTCAAAGAAGGAAGAAGAAAAATATTAGTAAAAAATAAATAAATAAATAAAGAAAAGTCGATATGAAATGAGAGGGTGGGGGAAAGGAAGAGCTGCAGCTCATAGCATATATTCCCTTCCAAAGATAACCCCACTTATGTTTCTAGATATGGAGTGAGAACTTAGGACATCCCAACAACTCAATAATTATAAAGAGAACTTCCCAGCAGCCACCTATTGAAGCATTATCTACAAAAGGATCATAACTCACATTCATGTTTCCATCTTCCACTTATCTGTCATCCACAAACAGAAATGGGTCTGCAAAATACTCAGAATCAAAACATGAACTTGGTCTTATCTACCGATGCTAAGCCTAGGCTAAAATGGACACCAGAACTACACCAAAGGTTTGTAGAAGCAGTCAATCAGCTTGGAGGGGCAGACAGTTAAGTGAATATATAACATCTGAACAATATTCTTCTTTGATCTTCTGTCTCAGCAAAAATGATTCTAATACTCTCTGTGATTTTTGGATTGGCAGGGGCAACACCAAAGAGTCTGATGAGGGTGATGGGAATTCCTGGACTTACCTTGTACCATCTAAAGAGCTATTTACAGGCATTTTCCCTTTATACTTAGTAGATCAATAGTGGTTACTTTTAACAATTTAGAAAACCGAATAATGATTGGATTTATGGTTCCTGCTGCAGAAATACAGGCAAGGGAAGATCCAACCGTCACAGAGCAGCATTGATAACAAGCAAGAAGGTGAGTGACACTACCGATTTGGGTCAAGGAAATTATTGGAAGATTTCCTTTTTCCTTTATGTTCTACTTGAATAATATTTATATTTACATTCAATGCAGAAACTAAAGAGATTCAAAGCAGTGAAGTTCATTTAGGTAGAGGAATCAGTAATGGAAACGAAAATCCTGTTAACAAGTAAGAATTCCAATAATCTCCCGCTTCTTCCAGTTGAATATTCAGGCAAAATGATTATACCAAGGATGTTGTAGTGATTTTAGGTGTTTTGTTTAACAGAAACTTGTGGATTGCTCAAGCTCTCCAAATGCAACTGGAAGTACAGAGAAAACTTCATCAACAGATTGAGGTACAATCACATTGTCACTAAGAAAGAAAACAGAAGATACTTTCTTGTTAGCTACTTCTCAGTCTAAGAGGCAAAGCATGCAAATCCAGTAAGAATTCTAATTTCAGGTGCAAAGACATTTGCAGCTAAGGATAGAGGCTCAAGGAAAGTACTTACAGTCAATACTAAAAAAAGCACAGGAAACACTAGCAGGGTACAATTCTTCATCAGTGGGCATAGAATTTGCAAAAGCGGAACTTTCTCAATTAGTGTCAATGGTTAATACAGGATGTCCAAGTTCAGCAATCTCAGAATTGACAGAAACAGGAGATTCAAGCTTAAACAAGATAGAAAAGAAACGTATAAGGAGCACAGTGTGTTCAATGGAAAGCTCTTTAACATCATCTGAGAGCTCTGGTAGAAAGGAAGACATGCAACAGAAGAATGAGATTGGTGGCACAAATAAAACCAATACAACATTTGTTGAGCTTGCTTTAATGGACATTCCCCCAGCAAAAGAGGCCTTGCATAGCAATTCATGTTATCAAGGGAAGAAGAGAAGTGGCAGCACAATTTCTGATGATATTTGTGTAGAGCAGCCACTGGTTAAAAGATCAAAACTTGTTGATCAATTAGAAGGAGCTGCCTTGCCGGTGACATTTGATCTAAATAGCCAATATCCAAATGATACTGAATCAGGGTCAAAAGCAATAGACTTGAACTGCAAAGGAGATTGAAAAAATTCACAGGCAATTTGGCACCTTTATACTGGAAGGTTTGTAGTAATATAATCTATGCAGCAAAGTAAAATCTTAGCCTGAATCTTTTGTTTAGAAAATATGTATATTGGTATATGTATGTAGCCCAGGAACTTTTGAAAGCATATTGTTATTAAAAGATGGTATAATGTATGTGGTATGCACACCTTGCTTGTGTTCCTCACTTTCTGTCTGTACCGGGCAGCATGCTATACTCACAATGCCTAATGCTGATGAGACGAGTACCTAACTAGCCATGGCATTTGCCAGAGCAAAGTGGGGCCAGCCGATAGGTTTTGGTCCCCCAATTGCTTTATGCTTCCATTTGGTAAGGGATGCCTTGGCTATTGAGGGCGGCTTTCTTCACCCCAACAGCTGAAAGGCCACAGCCCCGAACGTCTAGTTAGCTACAAATTATGGGATATTGTGAGCAGTGTGTTTTTTTAATTCTGCTATTGTATCCATTACGTTTGAATTAATCAATTCTTTCTCGAAAGCACAAAAGTATAGGGAAAGGAATTAAACAAGACGGTACCATGATGGTAGCGAAATCCTCTTTCCAACTAATTATAGTAAATTTAGCCACAACCACAATGTAAGGCCAAGTGTAATACTACTACTCAAAATGCTGTCATCCATGCATGGCCCCACGCCTACTATGTAAAAATGATTAATTGAACCAGATATGTCAAAGTGTTGCTTCCAACCTTTCTTCTCAAACAAGCCAAACGGAATTGAAACTGGAAACACATGCTGATTTTGTTGTTTTCTTAAGCCTTATGAGAATGAAACTGGGATTACAAAAAAATGGAGCTTTCACAGATTGGTCGCAGTTATGTGATTCTCGCAGGTTTCTTTTTCCTTTTCGTTTGCTCGTCTCAATCTTCATCACTGCTACAAGGTATGCTCTACCAGTTAACTAGCAGAGTCTTTCCATATGTTGTGACAGCTATCATTTACAAACTTACAAGCATTGATAACACCTTTGACCACTTCCCCCATTGCAGGAAGAGGCCTCCTCTATATGACCTCAGATGATGAAGACGTTTCAGGAAAGCCATTTTACAGCATTGTTGTTGAGGAAGGGACCCCTGGTTGTCCCCTAGCAGCAACCTTTTCGGAGAGATCTTGTGTTATTAATAGAACAAATCGGCTGCTCTCCTTATGGAAATCCTTTCATATCGGAAAAGCTTCACTTCAAAGCCTACTTCGGTGGCTCAAAGCTTCATCTCCCGGGATGGATTTATGGACAACAGAGGACAAGTTCTCAGAGGATCATCAGCCATAAATGTCAGATTCTATAAGAGAGCTAGTGATGATGTCAAGTACTGAATATTTAAAAGGCAGATGAAGGAAGCTTATAAATAAGTAGTGTCCAAAATTGTCCTTAAACCTGTGTTGACCATGTGGCAATCTTTTGTCGAATTGGCCTTCTTGTGCAGACATTCTGCCTTATAATGGCTTCAACTACGGACATATTGAGGTAACAATGATCAGGGCTGCTGTCTTCGATGAATCTGGGGCAAGAAACATTTCAGCCGATCTTCTAGGGTCAGGGAATCCAGAAAATATTACAGTTCTTTTGAATGTGATGGCAAAAAATGCCATCTTCCACAGCAATAAGGGTAAGTACACAGACCAAAGAGCTCCCACAACAATGTTTAGATGACCATTCTTCCATTTCTCAGTCCTTCCAAATGCTGCATGTAAAAGAAATGAGAGAATTGTTCATTAAATTAGTTTCATCAAGAGCGACAACAGCACAAATCAAACTTACAGGCTTACCTGAACCAACAAGTGAAGACTAATGCATAAGGGGATGTTACTTTGTCCGAAGGAGATATAGGCAGTCTCCAAATCCTATTATTGATTGGCATAGAGCTGAAACAAACATTTTTTATGTTTTTGACGTATCTCTTGCAGTGGAATTGCCAGGGGGTTGGACAGGAGATGAAAGACAGCCCTTGTATTGCCACTTTGGCAGAAACCAGACCAGCATATCGGTTTCCAGATTCACCTCAAGCAGCAGGTATTGCAAAAAAAATTCCAAATCTTACTTCAGGGAGGAATCACACCAGTGAGCTTCAGTGAAACAAGGGTTCCATTGCAGTCAAGCTTGCATTTCTAGAATCCAAAGAGAAGCTGGAACTAAGCAGCACAGACGTTAGGCTGAATTCAACTACATAGCGAAGGGAAAGAACTTGGTGGAATGCATTGAAATGGTTCGATTGCTTCACATTTTAGCAAGGTTACAATCTTCCTGGGGACTGAACACCAAGATAATTTGATGTCCAGTGCTCAAGAGCCGAGAGATTTCTGCAAGAGCAACCTGAGGACGTGCTATCACAATCATGGTGGCTGCACTGTTGGTTTAGCTGTGGACCATGGCTACAAAGTTGCACTGGGGTAAAGGGATTGAGAGTCATAGCCGATGGCTATGTTCTTAGTGCTAGGAAGATATCAGGAGATCAAAATCGGCCAGGAGTGAGAGAGCGCTTGAGCATATAGCGTCTGTCAATGCACTTTTCCTAGTACTACAGTTGCTGGAATCAATCCAATGTGACAATGATTTCTCCCATGACCCCCGTCGTTCAATTTCACACAAAGTTATTAAATATATAGGTCACATATTGCAGATATGATTGCTCATGTTAATTGCAATCAATGAACACAAAAAATAAATTATTTGTTATTCCAGAAAAATGAATCACAACTATTTTCTGTACCGTCTATTACAACAGGAAGAAGAAAATTGGGGCAGAAAAAGATTTTTTTTTTTTTTTTACAAAGGACTTTCCTGTAATGTTCAATTTAATGATTAGCTCCTGGACTTGAAGAAGAAGCATTGTTGGAATACTCGCAGGAGTTTGATTAAAATCCCAATGTCTCCTATTACCAATGAATGAAAAGATGACCCCAATCTCTCTTCCAAGTCACCTCCTTTCTCCCTCTTCCCTCTTCTTGTCCAACTCTTCCTCATCAACATGCATCTCATATCTGCAAACTGGGAATGACCCATGAAGCCCCAACCACTTCTCTATACAATTTGAGTGGAACCTATGCTGACAGGGCATCTCCTGACCACCCCACCAAGCTCCCATTCCCCTAAACTTTATCACATACTCGCCATCTTTATCTTCGCCTTCTCCAATCTTCAAGCTTGGCAAGACCTCTTTTGATTCCTTTGAGGCTGGTGGCTGGCCTTTCTAGCTATCCAAGTCTCTAAGAAGAGTGTCCAAACTGTCAGCTTCTTCAATCACTATCATACTTCTTTTAAAGGGGTTGATTAAAAAGATTGTTTCTTGTTGGGGCCTTGCTGTTTCTGGTGTTTCATGGCCTCGCTCTTGTGGGTTTGGACTTTCACCATTTGAAGCACTTGCTGTGGTGAAGTCTGAGATGCAGGGCAAAAACGGAGGGAGATCCCTATGCCTTATGAGCCTCCCAAAAATTGAAGACAATTCAGAAAATCCAGTTGCCTCAATGTCAGAAGCCACGGCTGAAAAATACAAAAAGACTTTTTTTTTTTCAGATATTTGAGATTGAAGGAGAGAGAAGAAGAGAGGCATTGAATTTACAGAGGAACTGTTGCAGAGCTCAAGGAACTGAAGAACATTTTAAGCTGCTTTCTCCGGGTGGAGATGAATGGCACAGTTAATATTTGACTCGCACCATAAAATAATTTATAATATTTATTAAAAATATATTTTTTTATTTATATTTTATTTAAATAAAAAAAAAAGAAAATAATGAATAATATTTAAAAAAAAAAACTAAATTTAAGATTTTTTTTTTCAAGAAAATAAAAAAAGAAAAAAAAGACTCAAATTATAATTATTTAAATTTAAAAATATTTATTATCACTCTACAAAAATTAAAAAGAAAAATTTAGAATTATTTTAATAAAAAGAGAATTGAATCATTTTTTAATTTTAATTTTTAATTATATATATATATATATATATATATATATAATATAGATTTTAAAATTTATTAATATGAATTGAATATATAATAATAAATGTTAAATTGTATTTAAATAAATTGATTAAATTAAATGTATATTTAAATTGTAATTTTACTAAAATATTAAAAATATATATATTAAATTAATATTAAATACTATAAATCATATTAATTTATTAAAAAATTAGAATTTAAAACAAATATTTAATTTTTTAAATTAAACAAATGCAATCAAATATGTGTTTTAATGAATTTCTCTCAATTATCTATATACATAATGACGTTTAAACTGTAGACAAAATTAGGCACAAATTGCTTTGAATGGAAATTAAATTTCAAATTTTTTTTAAAAAGCTTATTGGGTATGGGTCATGAAGTTAGGCAAATTATAAGTTACCTGAATATAGTAAATTAGACTGTTTAATGAGTCTATAGATTCTTTGTTCTTTTTAGCCTTACAATGTACATACCCACGTAGGGTCCAAGGGAATATGACTATGAGATAAATGTAGTCTCCAGGCCATAACCTTTCTAATGCAGCCTATCAATGCATAATCACTGTAAATAATAGATATCACACATGTTTATCAAATAATTATAATAGTGTAATGAGGTAACCGCAAAATTTGCTCATAATGGTTAACCAGATGCTGGATTTATTTTAAGTTGTTTTTAAATAATATTAAGAATGTAACAAAATTTTTGATTATTTGATGTGTATCAATTAGGTTGAGAATTAGAAGAAAAAGAAATTAAGCTGTGGATACCATGATCAATCATCATCGATGAAAAAAAGACTTTATTTTTTGGTCTGGAAGAACACCTTCTATTTGATTTTTTATTTTAGATCTTTTAACAGGTTGATCTCATTTTGGTTCGATTTGTCTTTCTTTTTTCCTAATAATGAGAAATCTTTTGCAAAAAATTCTGATAGAATGTATTTAAAAGAATTTGAACTTGAAACCATCAATTTACACAAATTTAAACTTGAATCCACCAATTCAATCAATCTTAAGTCTCAAGGAATATTAAATTCACACTTATTACTAAATTAATCATGTGTGGTTTGATTTGTCTTTCTGTACACTTTAATTAGAAATCTAATTAATAGTTAATATTGTTAATTTCTATGTTTAGCTTATTCCAGTAAAATTTTAATGCAATCCTTTGGCTTTAAAATTTTCTGTGCATGTTGCTAAAGGCAGATTGTTGCAAAGACTTCTTCTTCTTCTTTTTTGATAGGGTACATGGAAAAGCTGTAGCTAACTTTTTAAAGTTTAGTTTATGTGAGTACCTTCGTTAGAGTTCCTTTTCCCCCCCCCCCCCCCTTTTAATTAAAAGCTTGAATTGTGGGGGAAATTTCTGTCTATTTAAATGGTATTCTCATATCAGGGAATATAATCCACATAGTCTACGAGAATCTCATAAATTTGGATAACCTCTCCTCAAGAAGCTTTGACCAGTTGAACTTTTAATAAGTGATATTTCTTGAGGTTATTATTATTATTACTATTTTGTGTATTTGATTGCTTAACTAATGTCTATTATCATCTTGACTTTTGAATGATTATACCAATATCCTCCTTGTAGCACCGATGACTATACCTGGCCGCCTTCTTAACTAATGTTGTCTTGTAAAGTTCTTAGTAGTTTTTCCGGAGGGCACGTCTTTGAGTCTCAGTTGTTGGGCAATGAACAAGATGGCGGCCTGCTTCCAAGTTTTTTATTGATCAGCTGCCAATTCTGTTCACGTTTCTAGGAAGCTGCTGAGCGCGTGGATACAGGCGTCTGAGTTCTTACTGATCAGCTGCCAATTCTTTTCATGTTTCCAGGAAGTTGCTGAGCACATAGATACAAGCGTCTGAGATTGCAATCCCTCTGTACATTGCTGCCTCTGAAGACACTTTTGAGGTTAACATGGGCAGGGATGTAGTTTACAGTCTTGCAATGATTTCAAACACGGAGAAAAGTTCTTAGATTTCCATGCAAGTCCATCTATTATTTGACACAAGGAACAATTTTGACAAGCGGACAACAGATCAAAGGTGAAAAAAAATAATAATAATAATTAAATAGAGTAGAAAGAATTAAGTGTACACCATACCATATAGGCAAAACCACTCTATCACTAGGATGACTTGCAGAAACTATTAATGGACCTAAATCTATACAAAGGCGCCATATATACTCCTACACATCCCCTCAAAGGTCATTGGTATTATACAGCCTCAATATGAACTGCTACTGCATTGTAAAGCTATAAACCCTATGCCAGCAACTTCTTCTTGCTCAATCTTGTTCAGAAAATCTCAATCAGGTTTATTTAAGAAGACTTAAACCAGGTGGTGACATAGAGCCTTGATAAGTGATAATTTTCCAGCAAGCCTAATAGTCACCACAGCATCAGGCACCGGCTTCTTCTTGGAGTTTCTGCCAGAGGCAGAGCATATCCCTGGGACCTTGGCAGTGGGCAACAATGTAGCCACCTTTGCATCCTACATTATGGATCCTCTCTTAATTTTCATACCTAACTTTCAAGCCCTCCTGCATTTCAGCTATCCAAATGCCCATTACTGCATCTTCTAGCTTAAACATCTGGTAAAAGAAAAGCATTAAAATTTTTCCAAATGAGAAAGGAAGTGTTGAATGGCTGTAATTTGAACAGATAGAGTTCATATTATACAAAAATATCTTACGATATAAATTGATTGGTTGGAGAAGCTTACCTTTAAGTGCCCTCCTTTATGTTGTAAACTTCCATGGCTATGTCACAAGACACCACATAACCGGCAACATGCACCCAAGGAAGGTATCTCTCTTCAGGCCATTCCTTTTTAACACAGACAATGAAGGAAGACAAATAAGGGAGAAGCAAAACAGAAATTTCTTGCTGTAACTTGGATAATTGAGGGTGATTAGGAAAGGTAAGTTGCTACTTTAAACTATTTCTTTTACCCAGGTATGTAAACTTGCATATGACTCAAACCAAGTAGAATCCCCCTTCCAATCCTAAATTTAGGGTTTTCTTAACTGTTTGCCAACAGTATGTGCTTGTGTATGATTCCCAAGTGTTTTTTCAAACACTGATTGGGTCAAACATATGTGCAAAATTGCCATAGGACATAAAGATCTTGTAAGATATGTTTTCCTTATTAATGCTCAAGAAACCAGTATGATCCATGCAGGCAAAGCAACTTTCACTGCAACATATCAGTAGAAGCTACATGGGGTTTGCACAGTATAGGATCAAGAGTAAAGCAATACCTCACGAGTAATAAACCACTTGCTCTCAGCATTTCAATGAGGTTGGGAATCCGAACTGACAAGTCCAAAAAGCAAGCCATGACTGACATTAATCCTCTTCAAAGAATCTAGTACTTCACCACTCGAGTAAGTGCATCATCATCTGTCTTCATGACATACTTTGCTGATGCAACCTCTGTCCGTTTAAGAGATGAAATTAATAGGCTAAGGTTTCAATCACTTGTACAATAAGAAGAGATAAATTTTTTACCCCAAAGATTCAGATGGCTAAAGTTTTCCAGGTGATGAGATTGTAATAGTCAACAAAAGGCAACACCTGAATGTCTTCAAACATTTGTGCTTCATTCCAGAGTTCCTCATTCACCAATTGATTTTTATGCTGCAATATGCTTCAAGAGTTGTGAGTGCCAGCAAAGTGAATGAAGAAACTTTCTTTTTTTAAATTAACACTCAATACATTAGGAGTACATTAGGTCCTAACCCAACAGTTGTAATGAAAATCCGACCCCCCTGCAATAACTGAGCTAGGACATATGCTGTACCTGACTGGGAAAAAAGGACAGGTGCCATATCCGTGGAAACTTTACACCACAGACTTTTGAATGTGTTGATCCAGGACACCAAATACACAGCCAATTAACAAATACATTTTGTGATGGTATGGAATCAAGATGAGACATTCAGGACCCAAAATGGTACCCTTCATGACATTCAGGACCCAAACAGTACCCTTCATGAAGTACATATTAAATGGAGGTATCACACATAGGAATCTTAAAAATTGGGAGAGATTCCTCCATTCAAAATTTACAGCCAGCCAGCAACACCAACATAAAATTTCTTTAAAGAATTGTAAGGAATATAATGATAAGCTCACCAAACCAACAAAGAAGCGCACCCAACTGCCCCAGACCTCACTGAAGCATACTGCATCCAAGTTCTTTGGACAGCCATCATACACTTAAAGTTGTTTGCTGTAGAGAAAACACCAATAAAGAGAGCCAGTGGCTCTTTCAGAGAGAGTAGGCACTTTAAGCGCTGCTTAGCCAACTACATGCTCTGAATCTTCTGAAGTAGGTAGGCCACCAGTTACAACTGATATTAGCTTGAGGTCTCCAGATATCCTTACTTTCACTAACCAGCCATGGCTCCAAAGTCTGGAAAGATAACAAAATGAAAAAAGCAATTAATGCAAAGAAATTTATTTTACCTGCCACGGCTGCAATGGGCATAAATAGAAAAGTGAAGAAGGTACTTCATGGTATGCAAAAGATGTTGTGTACTTTCCATCAACTGTCATCTGGATTCCCTCCAGTCCTACTCTTAGTGTTGCAACAAATAGATATCCTTGCTTAAATGGAAAGTGTCTTCTGGTATTAGATCCTTCTTGAATTATTGATGATCGCCTTAGACCTTCCAAATGCTTGCCACCCACCCAAGTATCATTCCTACCAACCACATTGTTACACTGATACAATTTGTCCACTGGTATGTAAACTAAACTTAATAGAGAGAAATTATGCAGAAGTGTTGTAAAATGTTTTGTCCCAGTTTTCTAAGAATAGCATTGATGACTTCACAAAACACTAAATTATATGTATCAACAAACAGGTATCAATTACTTCCAACAATTGGAGAGCTCCTTAACAAAAGTGAATTGGATCACATAACATATGAGATCTTTTACAAAATATCTAAGCAAATATTAAGTGGGAACCCATGAGAGATCTCTGCAGGGCAAAAGGATCAATCTGATTCCTTGCAAAAAACAAGGCTTCACATTGTTGCTCAGAGTATGATGAAATAAGTTTCATGACAGATGCAATGTTATTTAATGGATCCTAGAATTCAAAAGGAAAAATGCATACAAAAACAAAAACCTAAAATATAGATTAAGCCATATGAAATGGTCCTGATTGCTATCAATAACAAGTAATATTTTATCTTGTCTTGAGTAGAAAATCAACCCACAAGCGTGTCCTACTGATTGATTTATGTTGCACCTAATATTAAAAGAGTATCACAAGCACCTCTACCTTTCTTGAATTTCTCAGGGGCAGGAGATGGACAGTGCTCCTCATCACCCCAATCATGAGCCACAGTCCATGTGTTTTGCACTATCACAGGACCCTCAGAAATCTTATCACCATGAAGCCTAACATTGTATTGCAAAATGATGGGAGGATCAAGCTCCCCTGGAAGTGCTTCCCCAGTTAAGTCAATCCAAAAGTTACCAAGAAGACCATCTGGAATTCCAATAATTGTGATGGATGAACCCTGAGTCAGGCCACAAGGAAGCCGCAACTCAAAACCTTTTTGTAGTTCAGTAGCATTTATTTTGTTGAGAAAATGAGGACATTGTTTTTCTTTGCCTATCCTATTTAAATTTTCATTTGTATATCCAAGTCTTTCCTCTTCAACAGAAGACATGAGGCTATCCCATGCATTCCCAGCTTCCTTAATAGCCTCCAATCCATTTGCCAAGGCCTGAGTATGATTAATCAAGTGTTCCAACAGTTTCCATGTCTGCAAAGATTTTTGCTCTTCATTGGAAAGATTCCTCTGACTGAAGAGACTAAAGATTATGGTATCAGTAGAAATCCCTTGGGAAGATCGCTCTGGATTTTGAACAGCAGCAGAGAGCATATTTTGCACCCATTCAAGAGCATTACTTGCATTGGAGAAGGGGTTCATCACATATTTTTCTCCAATAGGATTTGTGATAAAACAATACCTCAGGATCAGCAACAAGAATAAGGAGGCAATCACAACACCACCATACCATTTTTTTCATTCTCCCAAGGAAACAAATGGATCAGATTTTTGTGTCCAATTGGCATCATAGCATAGACTAATGGAAAGCAAAACTCTCAAAAGTAGTTTCTGCAAGGCAAGTCCACAAGCAGGGGTGCCAACAACCAGGTTAAGACCAATATCATCTCCAGAATGATATGTCCACATCTTTGGTCACTACAAAACCACAAATTGTGATGGAACTGCAGAATGATTATTTGATTTCATGGGAATTTTGGATTGTGGGAAATCCAAATCCCGAATTTGCAGAGATTAGAATACTTTTGTAAAGATCAGAATACTTGACATTAAAATAGAAATTAAAATATTTAAAATTAGAAAAAATAGTTATTTTCTATTTTCTCTTATTTTGCTTCTTTAATTTAGTAACCTAATTATAAGAACATATCTTGTATATATAAGTGTTATTGTCAATGAATAATATATGAGAATTGTTATTTCTATTCTTATGGATTCTCATCCTAGTCAGCTACCTGACAGCAACAACCACAAAGTTTTGCAACCATATGCTCTAGCAGCTCATATACTCTGCAATCAGTTGCCACCTGAGCTCTGAAATTCTTCAAGAAATATCCCACACAAGGCTGTCAAAGCAAAGTCAAAATGTCAAGATCATTAGTTGCTGATTACATGCATAAATGTACAAAAAATAAAGGCTTTGCATATGGCTCCGGATCACATCCACAGAAGAAGGTTCCACCAAGAGCCACCATATGGTAGTTTGAGATAGCAAGAGCATCGTTTAAGAAACTAGCCTGTGCAACTCAGAAAAGAAACGGTTAAAAAAAAAAAAAAAAACAAAAGGGGTTCGATCAACAAACTGGAACAAAGGGTGTTCATAAAGGTCAAGAAAGCAAGAACAACTTCAAAAAGGCAAGCAATGCTACCACGCGATCTGAAAAGCCATTATCAGTTCTAAACAAATAATTCAATGCAGTCACTGCCTTAACCCATCCATGCCCAACTGCTCATATTGGAGCCACTAGGGAAGCATATGAAATTCAGCGATGGTTTCATTGACTATAAGGCCTGCCTGCATTATTAATTACAAAAAGAAAAAAAGAACTAACTAACAAGTAACACCCAAATGAATACTAAAGAAGAAAGATTCTCACTTTAGCTATAAACTAAACATTATTTTTTGGTCTCACTTCCGCCATTTGCGTTTCGTTGACCAGAAAATGGTCAACAAGTCGCTGGTCACAAAAGTATACTTCTAGAAAAATAAAATGCGCATATGGCATTAAAATTCTGATTGGTTCCCGAGAAAAAAAAAATGCTGGAAAACTTTTTTAACAACATTCGAGCAGTCAAGAATTCTAATTTCCGGCTCATTTTTCAAAGTTCCATAAAAACAAACCCAAAAAATTTGAAGACAAGAACATAAAATAAATCATCGAGATTTCCATTCAGTTTTTCTTGCCAAACAAATATACTTTGCACTTTGAAGAAATCAAAGCAAGAAAGTTTACAACACAGATCGGAGCTTAGTAACCGAATTAGTTTCATAAATGCAAAGAATCGGAAGAGTTAGCAACTAAAGAGGAGTGGAGAGCAAGCTAAAGAAACTTACCTTTTCTGCTTTCCTTCCCCCTCCCCCTCTTTTTTTTTTTAATTTTACCCGGAATCGGATTCTGCGAGGCGAAGAATAAGAATGCCAAGAAAGTGACGGGAAATGGGAAGAGAGAGTAATGATGGTACAGTTGCAGTCTCTCTCTTTACTACGAAGAAAGCGAGAGAGAGAGAGAGAATGGAAGTTGGCGTCGTTTGATATGGATCTGTGTTTGGATTGTTTGTCGTTTGAAAGTAATGGTTCTTCAACGGTGGGAAAGAAAATGCAAATAAACAATTTAAAAAAATATATTACAAATATATTAATTACAATAAATTTTTTTCATGATTTTAAATTAATATAATAAAAAATATATTAAATTATTAATTAAAATATAATTTAAAATAATATTATTTCTTTATTTTAATTATATAATAATTATTGACGCACCTAGGGCCACGGACAGAGCTCATTGGTGGAACAGACACTGTTGAAATCGTTTTTATTATTAAATGAATTCAAGACACAGCCCTCATTTATAAATTATTTTTAGATAAAAATTGATAAAAAAAGAAAAAAAACATAATCTCTTGATATATATCTTTTTTATTAAAAAATATTTTTAATAAAATTTAATTTTTTATTATCAAAAATAATTAAATGTGAAATATAATTATTTTAAATTTATAATAAAATTAATTAAATTTGTAATAAATTATGAAAAAATTTAATAATGTCTTATAATATATTTTATCAATTTTGTTGTATATCTAAAGTAATCAAATTACACTTCTAATTATTTTTTACAAAAACAACTTCAATTTTTTTAAAAAAATTATTTTTTTAATATAATTAACATCACCAAAAACTGTTCTCTCTATGTACCCAAACTCTTGTGTTCATAATTTTTTTATTATTTTATATATTTTAAATATAAATCATTGTTTTTTTTTTTTTTTTTAGGGCAAAGGAAGCTTAACTACAAAAATAGAGTAGAAACCAGAGTCTATATGATCTATGATAAGCCTGACAAAGAGTCTATGATACGGCTCCATGACAGAGGGAGCCGTAGTGCTCTTAAAAGTAAAGGAGGAAAGGGACCCCAACACCCAATTGTTCCCAATTGTGGGGCCCGCTTCTTCTTTAACGGGACTCAGTGCAGCTTTTGATGTTGCCAATCAGGAGCTTGACCGACAGTACATGATTGGAACTAAATACACTATTTATTTACGACAGAGAATGCACATAAAAAAATTGTTACTTTCAAATTATCGTCAATAATTATCAATTGATTCTATTAATTATTTCATAATTACTGTGATAATTTTTTTAATTATTTAATATTAAAATTTATTTTATTTTGTAAAAAATTAGTTGAATATATATATATATATATATATATATATATATATATATATATATATATAATTTATTTATATTAAAATTTTTAATTATATCATTTTAATTTTATTTTTTAATAACACAAGTGAGGAAAATATTTTTCAATAACATAATTAAATAATAAAAAATAATTTATTTTTTATAAAAATTATTTTTAATAAATATATTTTATAAATAAATTTTTTTTTCAATAAAACCGGTCCTTGGTCTTCATTGCAACAAAGGATGGCTAGAAGGAAGGAAACTCAATGTCTGAACCACAACTTTTGCCGTTTGGAAAAACCGGGCAGTCAATGAGACCTGACGCAGAGCTATCCACACACAGGTAAACTTGGTAAAGTTGACGGTTGCCCGACTCGTCGGTATTGCACTCGATCCACGGAGTATGTCCAGCTGCCTGCTCTATTGCTGTCTTGATGTCGCTCAAACTGTAGGATCCTCCTGGCTGTACTCCTGCAACATTATATTCCTTTTTTTTTTTTTTTTTTTAAGCCTTACCAAAATTGATGCTTTTAATAAATTTATTAGTTAACAGGAAAAAAAATGTAAAATCATTCACCAAAATAAATTTTTAATAGCTCATTTAGAGTGGTAAAATTTTGTAAAATGCAATTCAGTTCCACCAATTTCTTTGTTTAGTTTAGTCTATTAATCCTCACCTAAATGGGGGGGGGTGGGGAATTGGGTAGATTGAATTTAATTCAGTTTATCTCTTCCAAAAGCAACATAATTCAATTTAATTTATTCAGTTAAAAATCTATATCAAATAAAAAAAAATTAAATTAGAATTCACTTTCTAAATCAATTGAGTTGAATTCTATTAAAGGGTTAATACCAAACAAGTTGCAAATGACATTGAAAGTTTACTAGGACCAATGTTGGCTAAATTTAAAATAACTAATGATAATCCAAAACAAGACTAATGTTTTTATTAGTTGACGTTACACATTTTAAAAAATTGTGGGGTTTAAGATTTTGATTGCCAAAATTTGTATACGTGTCCAAAATTAGTGAAAATTTTTTAAATATCCTAATATTATTGCTTTAAAAAAAAAAAGAAAGAAAGAAATTATAGAAATTACCTGAATCCTGTAGAGCCTGGAGAAGGTTAACCTTCTGTTTAAAGTTGAGAGCTGTCTCAAAGTATGCATGTTGGTTAAGAACAGACTCGGAGCATGTCCCATGCTTTTCCCACTCGTGTGACCAGAAGGCTGTGCCATCGCCGCTCGGGCAAGCTAGTGTTGGCCAATTCCTTTGCAGAGTTTTGGTAAGATCTGAAATCTGATTACAAAACATCGCATTTTATCATGTGGGGTAGTAAAAAAATAGAAAAAAACGTAGGTCATGTTGTCTGAACTAAATTGATATAAGAGTATAAGACAAATTTTTAAGATATTATCGATGGAACGTCTTTCTTTCGATTTACCTTATTGAGTCGTAACATAGCGAACATTTTAAAATCTGTGCTTAATCTCTATAATAAATGTCTAGATTTTTTAACTTTTTTACCCAACGCTTTCTCTCATAGACAAACCAATGAATGTAACGATTAAAGAAGGTGCCACGTATGGAACTGTTAAATCGCACAAGGAAAGACACAAGTAACTGTTTCCTTGCAAAAATTTAAGGAAAAAAATTAGAAGTTTATTTTACTAGGACAACAAACATAGAAAGTTCCCTTGGTTGAAGAGGAAAAATGGCTAATAGAGGGTCGTTTGGGCTTTGGTGCAAGATCGTTTTATGTTTTTTTGCTCGAAAATAACAGATACCTTACCACGTATGGAATTGTTCTGCCCGATCAATGATTTAGGTTTTAGTTCTATGTTTTGTCTGCTATTTATTATTTCTTTCACACGATATATTTTTATTGGTTTTGTCTGCTACATTGGACGTAAATCTCTATTTTCACTTTTCAACCTTATATTTTCTCTGCAATGAAAGTGGGATCACGCGGGATATGATCTGAACCCACGCAATTCTCATCCTGTTAACGACTCTTATGCTAATCGATACCAATTTTTAGGAAAACAAAAAATAGTTATTGAAATGATAAAAATCAACTTCATCTAAACTTCAAATTAAAATTCTCCTACTTCTCACAACAAACTCAAATTTCACACCTTGGAATTAAAACCCCAACGGAGTGCATCTAGAGGCATTGGCTAAAAGGACATTTGGGTTAAGATCAATGTTAATGTTTTGGACTGTAACGGTGAGATCAGTCCATGGCGGTGAGGGGTTAGATTTGCGGGTAAAAAAAATTAGAAATCCTAATATATGCCATAATATACTATCAAGGCCACAACATTAGCTGATGTTGAGTGGAGCAAAAATTCTGGGATTGCAAAGCTACCTCATGTTGACTTAATGGATTGTTGGGATCACAGTTTGAGGGGTACGAGCCATCTTCATTGTTAGGCCAAAGTCCATGAATCCCAAAATCAGCTGCTGGTTTTCCAGTAGTTGGGTAGCAGCAACTTCGCTGCGTGTCACAGTATGATCCTGGCCACTGAAACATAGACACCAAATCAAGAATGAGAGTCAATTTTGAGAGAGACCCAGATCGATTTACCTGTAATATAGCTCCAAAAAAATTAATGATATGACCATTTTATACCTAGATAATTACAAGTACCTGTTGAACAAAATAGAAGAAATCAAAATCTTGTGAAGCACTGAGACCAGACAAGTAGAGGGTCACCAATATCATCATCAAGGTTGAATTCCAGGACTTCATTTTCCCCCTCTCTCTCTCTCCCTGCCTCACTCAAATTCAGTAATGTTTGTCTATTGTTTAGTTTTTATGTTGCATACAGAGACGTGAGCAGATTCAACTGTATTTATAGGCTAAAAGAAGAAGGTTGCGCACGCGGAATCTCGGGCAGGATATACTTACCACATATTTGTCTATGTGAACGCCCCCATCTTATTGTTTCCGCGTGAAACCTTTTCATTCCTGAAGATTTTCCCGTTTCCATCTGTCGAGTTCCTATTCATTTTCTGTTTCATTATGTGCAAGATCGAGTATCCTGTCAAACTTTTTAAAATCCCACGGAAATAGACAAGACAGCTGCAAAGCCCTGTTCATATATTTACTTTAAAAACTAAAAAAGTCTTGCGTTCAAGAGACTCACGCTAGTTAAAAATTTTTTAAGTTTTTTTATATTATATTAATTAAATTAATTATTTTTAATTATTAAAAAATTAATAATAAAAAATTTAATTTTATAATAAAAATTATTATAATTATTAATTATTTTATTATTTTTTAATATTTATTTTTATAAAATATTAAATTAAAAAATATAAAATTAATTATAATAATAATAATAATAATAATATTAATATTAATTATTATTTTTATTTTTAATATTTATTTTTATGAAATATAAAACTAAAACTAATATAAAAAAAATTTTTTTTGTGTAAATATTGAAATTTCATTCTACCTTACTTTTAAAAAAAAATTATAAGATTAATTAGATTAATATTATTTATATTATCTTACTATTCAAAATTTTTAAATTTTTTAAATTGTATTAATCACATTATTTATTTTTAACTAATAATTTTTTACTATTAAAAAAATTAATTATTATAACAATAATATCACATAATTATCAGTTATTATTTTTATTTTTAATATTTTTTATGAGAAATTAAATAAAAATAATATAATTTTTTTTATACACTTAAAATTATATTTTATTTTACTTATTTTTTTATTTTATATAAAATTTATTATATTAACATGATTAATATTATTTTTTTATCTCATTATTTGAAGTATATATTAATAAAAAAAATTATTATATTATAAAATAATAATTAATATAATTTGCTGCATTAAAATATTTTTTTATATAAATAAAAATTATTTTTAAAAAATAATATCAAATACACCTTAAATGTTATATTTTTTAATTTTATTTTATTTACATCCATATTAATAATATTTTCTTTATTTGTATAACATGCCCCTCTTCCGTTTCTTCACGTTCGTAGGATGGCGGCCATCTTAAAACGAGATTGTTCATCTTTTTACAAGGAAAGATGTAAGCAAAAACTGGAGAAGGGCACCGTTAATCGTTAGCGAGCAGATTAAATTAGTCGCACTCGGCACCATTGGATAGAATGGGAATAGAAAAGGGTGGGGAATGTGGACGGTGATTTGATTTAATTGGCAGAGGGACCACATCTCCATGGGTTTTTCTTGAAGAGAGTTTGCTTCGAGTTTGGAGGCTTATGGCCCATTCATGGGGGTGGGTTTATGGCTGGCATCCAAACTTTGCCAAATGCATGAAGTGGACCCGGGGCCACGCTGACTTTGGTCAACAAATTAAATTACTTGATGTGCATTAATCCAATCTATATTCAAATAATTCAAGCAAACAATTCAATAGAAAGGCGTTCGCTTGATGATGAAAGGCGAATTCTGGACAAGAAAATGAAATGGTTTGGAACAAGGACGGACTGAATTTAAGGATGGAAAAAAATCCTGTGGCTGACGGGTCAGCATAAGAAAAGAACATTTGACTATTCCACTTTCTTTCTTTTTTCCTTTTTTTTTTTTTTTTTTCCTAAACCTTATAAAAGGTAACATAGTTAGTAATCACGTGGCCTAATGTTAGAGAAGTTCAGTAATTAGGATTCAAATCTTAATCTTAATAAATCAAATTAAATAATTTTTAATTAGTTATGCTAATTATTGTTATAATTTAATACATAATTTATTTTTATTAGTTGATCTCACCCAACAATTTATATTTTTGAGTCAAACAATTTTTTAACATATTATCTGAAACATTATATTTAAAAAGTCTTGAATTCAAACTTTCACTGAAAGTATAAACAAAACACAACGAATATGTTTTAGAGTAACCATTTTTCAGTGTAGTTAATTGAGGTTGTAATTTTGTTTCTTCTGCTTCTTTTTACTAATTGTCTAAAAAATAAAAAAATAAAAAAGGAGTCTTTTTCAAGTCTACTCAAAAAACGGAAAAAAAAAAAAAAAAAAGAAAAGTCTTCCCCAGGAACAGTATTACAATCAACAGTTAATGTAGCTCTATGCCTTTTTACTTTATCATTATTTTACTTTTATATCTTTTGTTTTTATTTCACTCTAATAATTTTTCTGACAAGAATTAGTCAATTGTTAAATTTTGCATTTAACTTTAATAAAATACATGAAAAAGAAGAAAAAGCCAAAGAAATATGTCAATTGTTGGTGTTCATTTTAAGTATAAACTTTTGCATACTTTTTAATTGTAGTCTTATATTTTGAAAAATATAGAACTGCATTGAACAAATAAACATTCATATATTTCTTCTTCTTCTTCTTTTTTTTATTCTATTTTGTCAACTACAATTTTTAACAAGTTAACTAATTTTCCGCCAAATTATACTCAACAAAGAAGAAAAAAAAGGTAAAGATTTAAGACGAAGATGACAAGTAGAAAAAATAAGATATCCAACGGTTGACAGGCTGGTTGGAAGAGGAATTTGGTATTAAATGACGTAGAGGTTGGCTCGATGACATACGAATTACAAAAATAAAATAAAATAAAATAAAAGCTGTAGTCCAAAATGGTTGAATTGTCTCCGGCCTCCGCTGCCAGCCCAAACCTTCAAATAATGCGATGCAATGGGTCCGGAAATCCACCGCCGTGACCAAGGGCCCAGTCATCCACCGCGGCAACAAATCTCAAATTCTCCCAAAACAGAACAATTTGAGACCCAAACGGTATGAAAATATATAATTTTTTGTAAATTTAAATTTCTCATCAAAAAAATTACAAGATAACCAAATGAATTAATAAAATATATAAAAAAGAAAATACAACAAAACGTATATAAAGTTTGAGAAAAAGTCCCATAAGAGTTTATTTCAAGGTAATAATACTTTAGTCTAAAAGATAATATATTATTATATTATAATCGTCGTTTTTATAATTTTAAAATTTTAAATTATAAAATGTGACAACGGTCGTTATATCCAAAGTCAGAAAACAGGCAGACAGACTTCCAAATTTCCTATAAATTTCGAGAATTTTTGTTATTATTCAGTATTATTTTATCATAAACATTTTAGCAAGTCCTAAAAGTGATTGTTGTTGCTGTGTTGGGTTTGTTCCAATCTTGGCACAAAAACGCGTGATTCTCAGTTCTCCTGGTTCCTCGCTCCAATCGGACGGGGACCAAACAAACAAAACAAACGCAAACCCCCACTTTATTTACGCCCACGTAGGACATGTTTCCCTTTTCTTTTTGTTTCTCTCTTTGATTTTGTGTCTTTTCCGTTTGGCTGACTTCGGAGGAAATTTCGTGGAAACCTCCGGATCCGCTGCTGTTTCCAGACAGCTTGATTCCTGGGTTTTCACGACCTCGAAATATAAATACAGATATTAAAAGAAAAGATTTTTAAAAAAAAAAAAACAACGACGACGACGACAACGTATGTTTTTGCTTTTGTAAATCGCCTGGCTTTGGCTCGACTTGACTTTGGCTTTAACAATTTGGGGGTTTAGCGAGAGAAAAATGAATGATCATGTGGCGTTGAACGTCGACCGTCTGGGTTTGGCCGATCAGACGGTTGTGGAGGCCGCTGCTGCTGCTGGACCCTCTTCCTCTGCTTTGAGTCAGAGAAGCGAAGGGGTTTCTTATCGTAAGGAGGCGGAGGAGGAGGAGGAAGGTAGGGAGGAGCAGCCGCTGATTCAGGCTGCGGAGTGCCGCATTTGCCAGGAGGAGGATTCGATCAACAACTTGGAGACTCCATGTGCCTGCTGTGGCAGCCTTAAGGTATCTCTCAATTTCTTAGCTTAGTTCTTTCATTTCTCTCTCTCTCTCTCTTTTTTGTTTTCCCCTAAAAAATTTTTAGATGTTATTTAATTTGTTTGTGATTTGAACATCAATAATGTCGAGAGAGCCTTCGGATGCCAAAGCATTTTTTTTAAAAAAAAAAACAAAAAGCTTTTCATCTGCTTGGTGGGTATTACAAGGTGGCTTATATTTGCCATAGATGGTAATATACCTCTGCTTTAAGTACAATTTTACTTAAGGGGTCATTGATTGACCATTGCCATCGAGCATAGGCCATTGGACCCCTCAGACTCCACAGTGTAGAAGTGTCGTGCACTAGGAACGCCACGCCCTTAACCATGTAATGGTGGTGGATTTTATGTGACATTTGTAATAATCAATTCCAGCAATTTTCATGCAGTTTACTTGCTGAAGTATGTTGGGGAATAAATGAATTAGTACTACAGTTCTTGTGTCAAAGGACATTTAGATTGCTAATGTTCTGTACTTTTTCATCTTCAGTGCAGGCAATATGTTGGTTGTTGGCTGTGTTTTATTAGATATCTTATCAATGGCTGCACTTTTTTGTACCCAGTATGCTCATAGGAAGTGTGTTCAGCAGTGGTGCAATGAGAAAGGCGACACCACCTGTGAGATCTGTCATCAGGTAAGCTCATCAGTGTAAATGGTTGTCCTGTGTGACAGCTCATGTTTGGTTGGAACAAAATTGATTTGTGTAACTTGCAAAACAGCGGGAATTTTTAATGTTTTTTCTGGAGTTATATTCTTCAAGTTTTCAATCTTTAGTAGGCATCTCAGAAGGCGTAAAAATATCTTCTCTTCAGACTTATTTATAAGCCTGCTATGTAATGTGTATGCTGTAAACTACTTTCTCTTTTATTTAAGATACACACCCCAAAAAACACAAAGACAAATAGTAACTGTGTGCATGAGTTTGTTGACAAAATTCTCAAACTCAAGACACTGATAGACACATTCTCTAGATTTTTGAGTCCCACAGCTCCTGAACTTCTTTAAATCGAGCATTGTATGCAGTTATCCAACCAAAGTAGCTGCTTGTGTGCTCCCACTTCTGCGGTGAACATATCTACAAACACCTGTTGACAAAGTTTTTGTCTTATGTATCTTGATACCCATTTTACTTTTCCAGTTCGATTATTTATGCCTGATTTCCTTGGCACTTGCTTGCATTTGATTGACAGCCTTACCAACCTGGTTATACTTCTCCACCTCATCCGCCTGTCACAGAAGATACTGTTATTGATCTTGGGTGAGTTTTGAATTTCTCTAATGTTTCTAAAAGTTATGCACAATTTTTTTACTTATATTACTCTTCTATGGGAAATTGAACAACCATGTGTTTATTGGATGTAAAATACATGGCAAGAATGTCTATTGTCCACTTAGGATGTGTTGTAAATGCCATCTTACTGATAATTATGGGGATGGTTATTGCATTTTGATAGAATTTGTTGGTGACATTCTTGTTCACAATTCCTTTTGCAGGCAAGGCTGGACTATTTCTGGAACCCCAGTAGATCTGCGTGATCCTCGCCTTTTGGCAATTGCACAGGCAGAGCAGAATTTTCTGGAGATTGACTATGATGTATATGCAGCCTCAAATGCCAGTGGAGCTGCATTCTGTCGTTCAGCTGCTCTTGTTGTAAGCTCTTAAATCATAGATTACATGACAAGTTTTACATGACTGTAAAGTCATAATCTCTATGCTGCATGTTTGAAGTTCTGTTTTGGGTTTCATTGCCAATGCCAGGTGGACCAACAAGTCACATCACTTGCACACACACACACACATGCCCGCATGCGCGTATGCATATATGCTTTCCAGTTGCTAAAGATTCCTAGGATACAAGTTAGATTTGAGAAATGAAGTCAGTCAATGATGTCAGTGTGCCATTATTGGTTGGCAATTGGCATTACATGCCCGTTCCCATTCAATCAATCAATTCGTTTCGTTTCACAATAATATGTCTTCATGATGGCTTGAACACGTAATTATGGTAGTATTGGGGCAATACCTGCTTTGATTGTCTTTGAGGTATTCAGCTCCCAACTTCTTTCTAGATTAAGTGAGCAGGACCAAAGAGCTTTTGGGGCAATTGAGAGTTGATATTAATGCTAAGTGGCATGTTTTGCAGTTAATGGCCCTTCTGCTGTTGCGGCATGCATTGAATGTCACAGATGCTGATGGAGATGATGATGTGTCTACATTTTTTTCTGTAAGTATATTCCAGAAAGTTCATTTACTCTACAACAATGCCTCTGCATTTCCACAGTGTTGAATAATCAGCCAGATTTAGCATTTTCCAACCTAATGAGCTGGATGATTCCTGGCAGCTTTTCTTGTTAAGGGCAGCTGGTTTTCTTTTGCCCTGTTACATCATGGCATGGGCCATCAATATCTTGCAGCGGCGAAGACAAAGACAGGTCTGAGTCACTATTTTCTTTCTGTGTTACATCTTTTGTTTCATATGTGCCAATTTTTGCATCAAATTTTCGTTGCAATGTGCTATCTTCCGAAGTTTTACCATAAACTGGTGCTACAGGAGGCAGCCGCACTGGCAGCAACACAAGTTGCTTTTGTGCTACAATCTAGGCGACGTAGAGGTCTGCAGCTCACGATAGCACCAGGAGCTGCTGCAACTCCACACCAGGAACCTGTTTAATAGGTGGAAAGAAGGAAGTCATCTATCCAATGCCATATGCAGAGAGCCGTTAGCCAGAAGTAAGGACAGGATACACGAGAGAATTTTCAATCATAAGGGTAGTTGGGAACGCCCTTTGAGTAGTTGAAAGCCTGAGAAAACTCCAATCTGTAATGGTATGTTGGAAAACGCAAGTACCGCTCGCAGTCTCTACTGTGTTATATCTGTACATATGGTATCCATTCCTGAAGGGCCTGGAAATGCTGTTGATATCTGTACTTCTGTATTAATTGCAAAAACAAAGTGTTTCATCTTTCTGGATATAGTTTCAATTATCAAACTTAGGTAATGGGGAGTGGGCACTCGTGAAAATTTGAATAGAAATGGACTTTAGGAAAGGAAGCGCTAGGAAATTCTCCCATTCACAGCCCAAGGACCGGAACTAGAGTTGGCATTCCCCCGGCATTCGGCTGGCCATATGGTTTGGAAACTTTAATGATGTTTTCCGCAACTTGTACTTTTGCATTTGCTAGTACATTCGTTCTTTAATTGGCAATGGGGACATAAAAAGTGAAAATGCAACACATTGTTAAATGTTGATAAATATGACATGATCTGAATTTATAAAGAAATCATTCCTAAAGTTGAACAGAGAATAATCTCCGGTCTCTTCTAGGACCACATTTTGTTTTATGGCAGGCTGTTTGCAGCTCACTTCTGTTCCTCCCTTTAGACTAGAGGCAGATGCTAATTGCCAATACAACGTTTCCATACAGGATCCTACTTTGCCTAGACAAATGGCAACTGATGTGGGTTAATGACAGATGCTAATTAAATTCTTCATTGAAATTATACATTTTTTAAATTAATTTTAAATTGGGTATTTTTTTTAATAAAAATAGATACTGTCATTAATAATTTTTATTTAATCAATATGAAATTTTTAACAATTTTCATTGCTTCTTATCTGAAAAAAAATTAAAATAAAAATAAATTTTAAAAATATACGACTCCAACTAAAATATTAAAAAATAAAATAAAATTATAAAAATTTATAAAAATCTAATACTGATTTTATTATATCTCACTATTTATTTATATTTGTTAAATACATAATTATTAATGTTGATACATATTACTATGTCACATATATCATTTTCCCATAAAAAAAAAAAAAAGGCTGTAAAACCAAAAAAAAAAAACCTATGTAACATTTTCCAAAACACGTTACGATTAGAAATTTCTTCTCTGTAAATATCCCAAAAGAAGACATGCCTGAAAAGATTTTTATTAGGGTTTTTTTTTTCACTTTTAAACAAGGTTAAAGCATGCCTAACAAAGTACATTAACCTTAACAAAGTACACGGCCATACCACACAATCCGAGACGAAAGCCCCCACCCATTGATTTCTTTTTGCTATTCTGAGAAGATTTAAATAAGATCATCATTCCACTATCAAAAATAATAATAATGATGATAATTAATAAATAAATATAAGACGACCATTCCAACTTACAGTTGCTATCTGTTCAGTGCGGCTGTTTTTCTTTTTTCTTTTTCTTTTTTTTTATTTCTTTTACATGCAACCAATACTTGGGTATGCAATTTTTAAAGAAATTATCTGTGGGTACAATGATTATTTTGCCATAGAAAGTAGACCCAAGGGAGAAGCTTTAGGAAAAATACCCAGAAATTAATTAAATTACGAAAATATGCAGCGTTTCATTTCTTTGCTTCAGAAAAGTAGCTGGGAAAAGAAAAAGAATTCTCTACTGCCATTTTGACCCGTTTGACTGGTCAATGACACCCAGTAGCCCATGAAAGCAACCCAAAAAGAAAAAACAATATATATTTTGTAATTTTAGGAAAACAAGAGTCATAGCTATGGAGTCCGTGCATATGCAGAGTTACCTCAGATGAGTTGCCTCTCGAGCACGTCCAGTTTACCGCATCCATATTATAAAACTATTTACTAAAACACTTAATCCATCAAGTAATTTGCTACAACGAGAATCGGGCTTAATCAACAAAACACGTACAAACTTAAACGCACATGTCCGCGTCCCTGATTGAGGAAAATTCATCAGGACAGGCACTGGTGTGGGGAAATATTTGATTTTAAAAGCTATTGAGCATTGGGAATAAGAATAGGAAGCTGACAACCCTACCCGTCACTTTCACTTTAAGTGGGGGATCAAAAGCAGAGAATCAGCACATTAATAACACATTCAAGTTGGGGTTGTATTGCATGCATGGGCCATGACCAGTCGCCATTTAAGCCAGCATAGAAAAAAATGCACGAACCAATGTTGCTAAAGTGCAAGAATAGATGCTTTAGAACGTTCCGGCGGCATGTGAGTTTTATTATAATGGCAGCAGCAACAGTAAAGAAAAAGAAATTAAATAAAAAAGTTATTTCAATTCAAAATTTTAAATTATTAGATAAATCATATAAATAAGTTGTGTATCGCCACACATAAATGATTGAACATAAATATTAAAAATCGTATAATTTCAATTTAAAACATGTCAATAAATTATAAAAAATTATGATATGATATCAACTAAAAGCAACTAAAATGTTACAAACGGATGCGCACGCGCGGAGAGGGGCTTGGAGTGGACCTTGAATGAATCATTGAGCAGGGGTACTTAAGAACTTGACAACCCAAACAACATCAAAAGAAAGAGAAACATGTTAAGCACAAGAAACCAAGTACTGTTCTTTTTCTTGCATAGAGGAGCGAGCTTGGAATTCTAAAGTGAGGAGCAGATCTTAGAATGGCATAAAGCAAGCGTTTGTTTCTTTTGGAAGGCCTATTCTATTCCAACATTCTTTCAGCCTCATATTTGATTCTTTATATGATATGGTTTGCTACTCCCCATGGCCTTTGTCTGCCCAGTCGCTCCAATAAAGACACAAAACTCCCCTTTTCTTAGTACCAAAGGAAACGGTAATTTCCCGGAATACCCCTGCACGAACCCCTTGCCATTTAGGCCGCCAACAGCAAACTGGTTATACCTGGGAAGCTAATGGTAAAGTAGGTTCCAAAAAGAGCAACCTCATGGCATCCACATAGGCTAAACTGAGCCTTGGAGACACAAGATGGTCAAAACATTGGCTGAGCGGATATCCAGACAGGCATTGGTCGGATGATGTGGCCAGAGAGCCACCAATAGCTGAAGAGAATCGTAGGCCTGCTTGAATAGACAAAAGCAGCACAAATGAAAGGAAGTGTAGGGGAACGAATGAAAAATGCTGCTTGGCTTCTCAAGGGCATTGTTCCAACTCCTTTCTTCATACTTTGTCAGATTCTTTAGCAAACAGCCTTAAAATGTTTAAATTGCAGGCTTATGATTTGGGTGAATCTAAAATTCCTCTGGGTGTTTCTGGGGCCCTCCTGCCTTTTACTTTAAAAGACCCCTCCAATTCCATCAAGACATAAATATATGCTAGTGTTACATCCACAGGAATGGAACATAAGAGTAGGAGAACCGAAATCACAGACCTATTTATTCTCTTACCACTACAAAAGGAAGACAATCTATTCTCTTTTGTTCCTGGGCAGGAACAATGGTTGTCAGTGCTCATAGAGTGCTTATCCTTCTACTTTGTATTGGGTTCCTAGCAGTTCAACCTGATCAAGTTTATAGCTTAAATAGTATAGACCTGCTCCTCGGACACAGCACGAGAGAACAAGCGAAAGTTGTTCATGATCATCGTGTTCTTAAGGATGTCACCACCCGGGGAATGAACACGCGGAAGCAAGCAGCAAATGTAAACAGGACATTTGATCCTAATCAATCAAGGAAAAGAAGCGTCAGAAGAGGATCAGATCCTATCCACAACAGAACCTAACAGGCTAGACTCATTAGCACAACAAGGAGACATCAAGCAAGCTGACATCAAACAAAGAAGCTTCTCGCAATGACAAGAATTCCAAGACGGTGGATGTTGAACGGTATTGAATCTCAAACAAAGTATAAAAGTGGTTGGTCAATCAGTTTTGCTTTTTCTTTTCTTATTCTAAGGATTTCCGTTGTAAAGCTAAGTGTATAGCATAGCAATTACAAGATAGTTTTTGAAAACCTATGATCTCTTCTGTGCTACAAGTTTTCTTTCTTTTCTTTCCCCTTTTTTAGAACAGCTTCTGAGCTGCAAGTTGAAATCATAATCAGCCACCAAAAGACAAGAGCTTCTGAGCTGCAAGTTGAAATTATTTGCTGATGCTCACTTGAAGAAAACAGAGCAGAACTTATACATTCACTTGAAGTGCAAGTGCAGGCTAGAGTTGATTTTCTGCCACAGCAAAGGATTTTCTCATGTCAAATTCCACTAAATTCACCTGTTATTGCTTGTCCGCCTCTAGTCCACTGCACATTTGACACTTCTGCAGACTCTACAATGTGAAACTGTTGGAAGGAAATGTCTTTTTTTTATTATCTTAATCTAACCTCCAAATAATGGAAACCATGGACTATTGAAGCTCTCAACATAGTAACATGCTCGTTAGTCATTACACTTTGCGTTTCTACTAATGCCAAAATTGGAAGACCAACACAATAGCTCGAAACCTGCAGCGATGTAAAGCAAACAAAACTCCAAGGTGTTTGTTTTACAGGACTCAATTTCTTTGCCATAAGCATCCGTCTCACGATGGTCTGGAGCACTAAGTTCATAGAAGAATTCATGCTGACTTCGAACAAAGTAAACCCAGCCAAAGGAAACAATTATCTCTGAATTATTATAAACGCCGTCGTATAGTTTTTCTTTTTTTTTTTTTTTTAACAAATCGGGCCATTTTTCAATTTGGAGAAGCAGGATTGATTGAATGGGCTGAGCTTGAAATAAACAAACTTGGACAACCAATCCAATATCCAACTGACCCCGTGTCCCTTTCGTCCATTAATGGTCACAAACATTCTACTGACAGTAACATTCTCTCCCCGCAATATTTATAAATTTTAAATTCTTATTTTCAAGATGTCAAATTTTAATTTTAAAAAATAAATGTAAAATTTATAAAATAAAAATTATTCGCATCATATAACTTACAATTTAATAAACTTCTTAATAAAAAAAAAATAAATAAATAATAGATGATCATCCGTGACCAGTGCGCGTTTGCTTTAGTTGCGGGAGGATCCAAAAGCTGATTTCCTCGATTCGGAAATAATAAACAATAGAAGGGGAAAAACGTTGCTCCACATCTATTAATTACTATTACCTATATACTATTATTTTTGTCGCCTACCATGAGCATGCCAATATTGTTTTGCTTCCAAACGCTCAATGAACTTACCAAAAAAAATGCAAATGATATTAACATGAAACGAATTGTTGGATACACGCACCAACAATAAAGAAAAGCTGAAGTCTACATGCTCATTTGCACGTGTTTTCAGCAGTGCCCCAGAGCCACGCCCTCTAAGGTCTTTTTTTTATTTTTTTCTCATTGAAAAAAAAAAAAAAAAGAAGGAAAAGAGGACAAAATCACTAGAATTTCAACAAAGATGTCCCAAATTATTGTGCTGGAGCCACAGGACCCAAGTGCTAAGTTTCAACAATGGCAACTTTTTGGGCCGTCTTTAGTAAACACCCCGTCCAGCTGTAGGCCATTGGTCCAGACACCGCGACATGTCAATAAAACTGGGGTTTAATTGATGCAACGTTCATTTCCGTTTCCTAAAATGAATTATGTTTACCTTATGTGTTATTTTTCCAACTTCGCGCGTGCTCCATTGATGATGACACAATTGTCAGAGCCTTGCTCTAATCCATTAAGAAGATCTTGACCCTTAGCCCTAGGCCATATTCTTTGGCTTTTCTTTTGTGGGGTTTAGGCGTAGGTAGCAGTCGTAGCCTCTCTCTCTCTCTCTCTCTCTCTCTCCTGTTCTGTCATTTTGTACGAAGGAGATTTGGCGTCATCTAAAATTTCTCCCTTTGGCCAGCATACTTGCCACCACCCTTTTAATTCTAAGCAACCACTATTCCCATCTAAACGCCTCTCAACATTCTGGGAGATAATTGATGCCCGTAAATCATGCTTGGAGCAGACTTTTCTCTCTGGGATTCTAACAAAGGCTGATTGATTAGATAAATTTTAACTGAAAGCACAAAATGACAAAAATGACAGACCTAGAACAATTGTGATTTCTGATCAATTTGATTCCCGAGATTCTTGAGTTGGTGTTCATATGATTCGGATCAGCATGTTGTCCCCTTAAAAAAAAAAATAAAAAATAAAAATTGATGATGGCTAATTAGCAGAAAAAGGTTGATGATGATGGCGTTGAGATCCAATTTCATGGACACATGACCGTAAAAGCCCCTTTGATTTCTTGACTTAGCACCCACGGGATACCAGACTTTGCGTTGTGTTACAGCTATAACTAAACATTGACTGTTTGCAAAAAGAAAAAAAAAAAAAAACCAAAAAAAAAGAAAAAAAGGTCATTTGATAATGGTATTTTGCATATTGAAGCTTTCTATTTCTGTTCATTCTCGAAAAGCAAATTGACTTTTGCTTCGTGAGAGAGGGAGAGAGAAAAGTGAGGGAGGCTTTGTGCTGGCTTATTAATCATCGAGGACACATGGCGTGCAGCAGCATTATGTAGCTTTATTTTAATTAATTAACACGTGTTAATGGAAGGAAAACGGACGTGTAAACGTTGCACAATACTAACACTCTTTGCCTCTTTTCTCACAGGTGTCCACCTCTTAAATCTACTTCTCGATTAGATTCGCCAACCTACTCAGAGGCCGGCGTGAATGTTCCTGGATGATTAATATTTGCAAACACAGGCGGTCGGTGAGCAAATGTCAATTCCCAATAATACAAACCAAGCTAGCCTCTTCAATGTTGTAATGCCTTAACGCGACGTGTCATGTGGCAAATGTCAATTTAATTTGAGTTCAACCAAATTGAAATTCTGAATCGATCCAGATTTTTTTCTTTTTTGTGTAATAATGATTCTGATTATACTCTTTTATATTCGTGTTATTCCCAATAATTATGTGCTAACGAAAAATAATTAGTATTTCAAGATGAGCGAACACAATTAGATCAGATTACCAAACTTAATTTGTAATCTCTCTATCCAAGATAAACCCACTAGTCCTTTCTTGCTGTGCAAGCCAAAAAAAAAAAAAAAATGAAAAAATGAATTTTTTTTTTTTTTTTAATGTGAAAGGGGCAGATACAGGAATGGTACTATTAAAGAACACGGGCGACCTGTAACGTGGATATCATCACAATGGCTGGGGTTGAGCTGGCGAGGTGTCCATTTTGGTACTATGTGGATTCTGCATATGAGCCACGTGTCCCTTTAGGACCGTATTACACTGTGATTTCCCCTCGGAATATATTCTTACCCAGAACAAGATTGGTAAGTTATTTTGAATTTGATTTACTTAATATGTGTATATATATATATATAGAGGTGAATTTAATTTCATTTCAATAGTATAAAAGTATGTAAATATTATATTAATAAAAAAATTAAAATCAACCTAATCAACAGACCATATTAATGGCGATGTGAGGCCTCATTTAACAAAAAAAAAAAGTAACATGAACGTTGGTTGGGATTTGAGGTTTACTTTTTCATAGTTGAAATCTGCTGACCTAATCTAGTAAGCCCCACAGCCACGAGGTCCACAACCCCAATTCTCATGGCCTAATTAAGCTATATAACTATCACCATAACCCATTCAGTTTTCTGCCATTTCCCTTTTCATTTCACTCATTACAAGGTAACATAGCTCTCAAGTATAAACACTCACCTCATCCCAAAACCCACACCTCCCCAGCCCCCCCTCTTTCTCTCTCCCCCACCCAACTCTAAATCTGCTTTTGATTAGCCATGGACTTGACCATAAACGACTGTGCCAGAAAATCTACAGAGTCAGATACAGATGCTGAAGCCCCACTTCAGATCAGTCACCTGACCAAGGCCTTATCTCTCAGCAGTGGCTTGAAAAGGGGAAGCAGCTGCCAGCATCAGCAGAAAATGGTGGTGGTGTCTTACAAAGAATGCCTCAAGAATCATGCTGCTAATCTTGGTGGCCTGGCCCTGGATGGCTGTGGAGAGTTCATGCCTACTCCCACTGCTTCCCCTCTGGACCCCAACTCCCTCAAATGTGTTGCTTGTGGATGCCACCGCAACTTCCACCGCCGTGACCCATGTGGAGACAGTGGCAACGCAATAACAACCGCCACCACCCACTTTCCACCGCCGGCGCTTCACTGGACCTCAAGCCCGAGTCCAGGCCCGGTAAGCTCATCAGGCCCAAGCTCAGACCCATCATCCTCACAAGCATCACCAACCCCACAAAACTCTTTGCACCCATCTGCACCTCACTTGCTGTGGGCTTTGAGCACGAGCCACTCTGGTGCGTTAGATGAGAGCCACCACCACTACCACCGTCACAACCCAAGTTTCTATCCAACGGTGATGAACCCAAATGGGAGAAAGAGAGCAAGAACCAAGTTTACACAAGAACAGAAAGAAAAGATGTATGCTTTTGCTGAGAAGTTGGGTTGGAAGATGCAGAGGAGCATTGATGACACATCAGTGGAGGAGTTCTGTGCTGATGTTGGGGTCAAGAGAAATGTCTTCAAAGTCTGGATGCACAACAACAAGCACAGAAGAGAAAACAGTAACAAGGTTGGTGTCAATGGCAATGGGGACAGCGTTGGGTTTGACAACAATGCTTGCAACAGAACTAACAACAAGAATGACAACAATGTCACTAGTCAAAACAACTTTGATTACTTTGATGATGACCACCAGATTTCAAGTAAAGTCTCACCTCCATCTTCATAGGGCAAAAGAGTGTTATATTTTCCAGAAAGGAAAGGCTAGTAGACATGACAGTCCAGTTAATTTCTTTTCCCTTCTTGTTTCTTGAACTGTTGATTACTGATTAGTAGTTAATGATTACTAATCACTGCTAAAAATTGGCAGCTGAGGAAAGTAATTATGTTCTCTGTTAACTGGGTCTTTATTTCTCTGTCAGGCTTCTTGTAGTTTCATCTTTGCTTCTAGTTTTGATCTAATGCTTATGCCTTCACGGGTTTATCCTACTGTTATGTTTTGGAATTCTCGTTTTGTCAAACACTAAATCAAAAATAGTTCCTGACTATTTGATTCTAGCTCGAGGGTTAGCTTCAGTGTTTGAAGTCCTGATTAGTTTCTTAATTAACCATTAATTGGTTCGTTCAAAAATCTGCCATCTTCAATAATCCCGCTTGCCTGGAGCAAGTACCACTTTTCGTCACTTTGATAAGGAATCGAATGGAAAGACTCAAGATATGCATGGTATTATTATAATTGTTAATTATTAACGATATGTTTATAATATTTTGAAATACAATTAACACCTGGGATTGCGTAACATGAATCTGCATTTGTTTCTCACCAAATTTCCTGAGCCTGTACGATGGATTCCAGAGGAATGTTGGCTCTGCACCTTAAGAAAACCCCAGTTTTATCTTCTTTGTTTTCTCTTTGTTCTTGATATTTCTGTTGTTCCAATTAAATATTGGCAAAAATACTATAACCTGCAAATCTCCAAAGCTTAGGGGAATGCCTCCCTTTTTTTTTTTTTTATGTTATCTTGTTATCCGAGCCTTCAAAGCTAAGCGGCTCTTGGCTAATCCATGTTTGGTGACATAAGCGCTGTCCTGACCGAATACTGGCAACTTTCCATTTTTAGTCCGTTGATTAAAGCGGCAAGCTTTGTTTCCTTTTGCAGCAAATTATCAAATAAGCAAAGCATCCCCATGTTTTGCTTATTTGGAAAATACTTCATTGACGCACAATTAATAAGATAATCATTTTATTAATTAAAAAAATGAAAGGTACCTCAACGAATAATATAAGTTACTATTTTATCGAGTGTTTCTTTATTTTATTTTTTTTTATCAATTGTGTACTGTAATGTGAGTAGCTTCCTTATTAGTTTATATGTGTTTGTACATAATTAATTACATGTGTTTGAAATTTAGGTATTAATAAAAGTGCCATTGTTCACACTATTTTGACTCCTTTTCTGCTATGTGGCCTCCCTTGCAGTCAACACGACTAATAACAAAATTTAGGATCCTAAATATTATTTCAACCCGCTCACCTCTCAAAGTAGTAACCTAATTAGCAATTCAGTGTATTTCTTTTTGCATTGTTTTAGGTTCTAGACCTCTGATTGATGCCAAGTCCTACAAATTCAAGATTTAACGGTGTTAGATTCTATGCTTGTTCATACTAAGAACACATGTGAGGGTCAGCAGTGCTCAAAGAGTGAGTCTTTCTCATAAAAGATATTAAACAGGTATGACAAGCGATTTAACAATATTTAAATAGTAAATTCTTCGTTTAAAAAAATTTAAATGAGGGCGACAACCTATGACTCTTAACCTTAATTTATAAGTGCAATGTCTAATATACCTGTAATGCAACTTTGTTTTTATAATATAAAGTTAGGATGTTAATATATAAAAAAAAAAAAAAAAGTCAACATGAGTATCACATATGTTACCCGCAAAGTGGGTTCCTTTCACCAATCCATATAAGAAATTTCACGTTAATTCAAATTGTTTTTGAAAAAAAAAAAAAAAAAAGGTACAGGAAAGTAGATGGATGCATGTAATAACTATTTTCTTTGGAAAGGCTGCAATGGAAGTGTTCAATCAACTTCTGCCCAATACTGTGCAGAAGCCCAGTTTTTCGGCTTGATTTTAGGGGTGGTGGCGGGCAGCACGATGGCTTCATGGACCCAACTTTCCAATTGGACCAATTCTCCACAGAGAAAACGAAGAACATTTTACTTTCTATGTCGGAATAATTGCTTTCTTTACTCTTTTAAAATTTCTATATATTTTCCATGAACTTCAATTTTGAAATCTAAATACCTCAAATAATCAATTATTTTCATATTACTCTATTTCTTAGGAATTTGCTTCCATTATCTCAAAACAAACATTTTTGTAATTAGTTGAGACCTAATTAGGAAAAACAATTTTTTTAAATTTCAAAATTTACGACTTAATGATCAAAAAAACAAATTTTAAATTATAATTTTTTTTTTTTTTTTTTACACTTGTTACCTAATTACTGAGCAGATAATCTTAGACAGATGCGAGTCATAACTCAATATTTGTAATATTTTTAAAATTCATCCTTTAATAATGTAAAGATTTAAATTGGTCTCAAATTTCATAGTAAAAGTAGTGCTAATTAATTTTGGCTCGGAAAATTGAAAATAAAATAGACAATTAAGCCAACCCTCTAAAGACATATGTTCTTTTTCAGTCACAAAGGATCCATTGCTTGACATTGGCTTTTGTTATGAGGCTACGAGGATGGATAATCTTAGAGGGATGAAATTCAAGTTGAAATAGTACATGAATGATGCTGTTAAGAGAATTATTAGTAGCTAACACAGATTTTTTTTTTTTTTTTGACCAAGTAGAGATATATTATTTGTGTTTAGAAGTTTGTGGGATTTTAATGTTAATTAAGAGATTTAACACTACGATGTTGAAAGAGATAGAGTCAATTGAGAAGTTAAAAAAAAAAAAAAAAACACCTCTTGGATTTCTTTTTTACATTCAAATAAATTGTTCTGATCCATTTACCATAATAAATTTTAAGGAAGTTATCATGGTAATCTATATTTATATGTAAATATATATTACTGAAATGAAAAAAAATATTTATATAATGAAAAATATTTAATTTTAAAAATATTTAAGTATATCATTTAAATTATAATTTTGTAATAAATTCTTATATATTTAATATTAATTTAATAGTTAAATTATTTTTAATATTTTGATGAAATAATTTATTTAATTTATTTAATTTTAATTTGATATATATTATAATTTATTTAATTTATTTTAATAAAATTTTTCATATATACTCAACTACGATTCCTTTTCGGTTAAAATCGACATTTCATGTTCATAAATTAAATTGATGACTGCGATGGACAATGCGAGACTTGCTAACAGATGACTAGCCGTCCTCTAGCATTTTAGGACAAATCACCTTTGCCTATGGAGACTTAGCACTCGAGGATTATCGTCATTAACTTTATCCTTCGAAAGACACCTCGTGGGATGCATACGAAATTGGAACAATTAAATCTTTCGATGTGCCAGGGAATAGCTTTCTTACTGCCGTATCGTGGGGTTTTGGTTCGACATTAATTGACATTGTCATTGGTTAATAAAGACAAAAGCTTTTTGTCCACACACACACACACACACACACACATCAGATTCTAATTGACATGACACATTAACTCACAAAAACATGTCAATGTATTTAACAATAAAATTAAATTCATATCAACCTCTCTCGCTCTCTGTCTCTACACGCAGGCCTGAAGTCATGAATGTGATTTACAACCTTCTCAACGGTCACCATTAATTGGCTTTTAATGGTGCTGTAATAGCCCGCACAATGGCGTCCACAGCAGGGCCTGAACCGTCGAGTTTCTTCAGGTGACGCAATTCAGCACCTGAACGTTGAATTTGAAACGAGAATGACCCTAGTGGCCGCAGTCACCAAAACCATCATCATAGAATAATCAATAATGTTGAAGTAGCTAGAATATCAATTCTCAAACTACCCACGCCGGAGGGACGGTAATTTATTTATTTATTTTGCTCTTTTGATGGGAAAATGAAGTTGTTAATTGTAAGTCGTTGTTACACATGCTTGGTGCACGCCGTTTACCAACTGTTACAATGCATTGTCTTTCAGTTCTAGATGATATAGTTGTTAAACTAAGCACAACTAATCAATTTAATTAACTGCTTGTTAATGTCGCATCGGCCATCTTGGAGATTAAGAATTCTGTGAGGAAAACAATTTATTTCGTAACAGCACTCCATCAGGCTAAATATTATATAGTTTCCAAGTATGATTGAGGTAGACATAATCTTAAACTAACTGGTTCAGTTTCTGGGCCATTTTGGAGAAAAAAAAAAAAATTGTTTTGGAGCAATACCTCATTAGATTAATATTACATATTTTTCATTTAAACACTGTTTGTAAGTGTGATTGCGGTAGACCTAATTTTGAGCTCGCTGGATGCAATTTTTGGGTCAAATAACTGATTGTAGTTCGAGGAAAAATAAATAATAATTGAAAATTTATTTTAATTATGATTTTAGTTCGGTTGAGTTTTACTAAAAGTAATATATTTTAAAATTTTCATTCAAAAACTTGACATTAACTGTCAGTTTGGTTCGATCTGATTGTCACATTGGCCTGCAAATAAAAAGTTTTAGTCGCGACTAAACCAAACCATTTCTCAGTCACGGTTCAATTGTAGCTATTAACCACGAGTTGGTTCATGGTCCAGCGTTACCCTATCCGGAACTGGGGTCAGGGATGGATTGAGCTATGAAATTCATTTCATTTTATAAAGAAGAGCGAGTGGGAAAGAGGGAAAATGTTCTTATTTATTGGGAGATGCGTGCGTTATGTTGTCAAACGTGTTAATTCAAATATTTCTACATTTTGCTGGCATTTGCAGGTAAGTATTGCACCATATCAAGTTACATAAAAAGTATTTTTAATTTCTTTTAAACAATTGCATTTTTCGTTTTCTTTTTTTGCGGTCTCAATTAGTTACTCACTTAAAATCTCCAAGTCATGTACCCATTTTGTGGATTCTTCGTCCATTCCTCTAATGTTCGAATCTAGACAAGTGGAAGACCTAAGATGGATTCTCAACCAGTGTTGTAGCCCATTTTTGGACTACTTGCAATCGTGTCCCTCGGGGAGAGATTGAAGGCTGCTTTCAAACAGAAGAATTGAAAAATCAAAGCAAAACACGCACCTAGCAAGGCCAAAATGATGGAAAACGTTGCTTTCTGACGTCGAATTGTCTCCCCAGTTTTGTCCCTTCACACACGCAGGGATGCCAAATATTTTTGTTGCCGTAAATCTCGGTTGCTCCAAGTGGAGAGTCCACTCACTATCTCTCAATAACTTTGACGGGGAGTTTTTATTTGCATATTTGTAAGCCTCTTTCAGGTCACCGTTAAACTTTGCTTAGAAATGAGAAAAAGGCCGCGGAGGTTGATACAGGTGATGGGTACGGGGAATTTTTTTGCACCCAATACCCACTTTGATGTTCTTGCTAATAAAGATGCTGTAAGCGAGTTTGTGTATGCTAACATGTACAGGGTGGTTGCTTCTTTCTGGGTTTTGTTTTGTGGCTGCATGTGTTGCGTTTTTGGATCAATCTTCAGATTTATTTTCGGGTATTCTTGCTTTGCTCGTGTGGGTTATTTTTCCTTTTTTAAGAGCTTTTGATTCCTTAGCAATATGGGGCCGTTTCTTGTTTATTTGTATTTTTATTTTTATTTTTGTGACAGGGTTCGGGAATGTAAGAGTCCTGGGGAGAATAAGTCCAATTTCAGCGTTGTTTATCACGAGCGGGAAGATGAACAGATTGGTTTTTCAAGTTGTTCTCAGAATCCAGAGATGGAAAAAAGCAACAGAGAAAGGGAGAATTCTTTTGTTATGGATACTACCTTATCGGTGAGCACTAACAATAACAAGTACGAGTTCTTGTCCAGGAAAGCTTTCAGTGGATTCGTAGAAGAACCGAGAACATTCAGCTTTACCATCCATGAATTCTTTTCTGGTGCAAGCGATGATACAATTATGAACAACCCAGTTCTTGGAGGCTCTAGAGACGATGATTTCCGCCAAGTTGAATTAGATCTAGAGTGTTTTTCGGAAGAGAAGTCAGAGAAAACAGCGGACTTTAGCAAAAGTTCTGTCATTGACAAGGTTTCGGAGGCGGAAGAAGAGATGCCAATGTCCGAGGAAAAGAGTTCTGACGAGAAACAAATAGTCCCTGGTGATAAAATATCCACCGACAATGATACTGCAAAAAGTGGATTGGATGCTGAAGATGTCTTGGTTACAGAGGAAACAGAACAAAATGTTAGAGGTTTGGTTACACATGAAGTTTTGAGTAATGGAAGTACGATTGATCAACGGTTTACACTCGAGATTCCAATTTTGATTGAGGAGGAAAATGCAGGATATAACGAAGAACCCGACCCCTTCTTACTGGAAGCAAATTCCGCCGATTCCGACGAGGAATTTATAGAATTGAAATTTCAGAATTTAGCAGATATTAAGGAAAAAAACGGCAGGCAGGATTCAAGCCAGGAAGAGGGAGAACAAGAAACACATAGTTCAATCGAAGCCGAAGAGCCTAGCTCGGAAAAGAACGAGGGTAACTCAGATTTTGATGTACAAGATGATCCGTACGAGTTTGAGCTTGAGGACATAGTGCAGCAGCTTAAAATGGAGCTAAAAAATGCACGAACTGGGGGTCTTCCACCCATACTAGAAGAAGAATCTGAGTCCGAGGAATTGGAGATTCCCAAAATTGTGCAAGAGCTGAAACCAGTCACAATTGAAGAAAAGATTGAGCGTAAAGATGTCCTGGCGGAGATTCAAAAGGTGTACAAGAGATACTCGGAAAAAATGAAAAAACTGGACATTTTGAACTTCCAAACCTGGCATGCACTCGGTATGTTTTTACCATCTAAATTTTAATATTGTCACTGCACAAATTTGATTCATCTCATCTTGAGATCTTCAGACATCCGATCTATTGGTGGTAATGCATCTTGAGGAAACAATCTTTCAACGGGTTGGCATACTAGTCAAATATTGGCATTCGATCAACACTTCATGTTTTTTGAACGATCAGATCTCAATACTATTTTAGATTCTAATGCGTACAGGTGTCCCCCCTTGTTTTAAAAATTGTTTCTCTCGATATTTTATTTTATGGTTGGTAGGACAACACGTGCTTTTTTCACTGATTATTTTTTCTTTTTGAAATAAATAAATAACTCTGATTGAGACTAGAAATTTGGACACCATTCTTCGCGAGACCGACCAACAATGTTTTGGCAAATATTCTTCCAGGCCGGAAGGCTAACTGGGATTCTCAATTGCTTTGGGCTAAACCAGAATTTTTAGTTTACATTAGCTTATGTTCTTATTTTTGTCGGTTGAATAAGTTTTGTTCTAGTGAAAAATATATTAGATAATATATAATTTTGTATTGAAACAGATTAATCAACCACATGGGTCAGCTCGAGCTCGACCGGAAGTCCAATACAAATTGTGGGCTGAGTTTGAACTCCAATTACAAAATTTAGTATGAGTTGAGTTTGAGCTTGGGTTTGACCGGATTACTCGTTGTGTAACCTCGACAGGTTTGCTTCAGCTGAAAGATGCAATTCAGTCACGTAAGGCCCAGAAATCATCAGTTCCAGCCAAAAAGCCTGTTTCTTTCCACGACTTACGGTCATGGAAGCAAGGGACTGCTGCAATTGACCCAACAAAGAAGATCATCGCAGATGTGTATAGGGAATTCGAGATGGTATATGTGGGACAAGTTTGCCTATCCTGGGAAATTCTCCACTGGCAATACCGTAAATTACTAGAGCCGCATCTTTATGACTCACAAGTAGTCCATCAGCACAATCAAGTAGCAGATGAATTTCAGCTGTCTCGAGTGCTCGTGCAAAGATTTATAGAGGATGAGCCATTTCAAGGTCCGATAAGGGTCCAAAATTATGTCAAGAACCGATGTGTTCTTCGCAGCCTTCTTCAAGTTCCAGTCATTAGAGGTGACCTGAACACACAAAACAGTGCAATATGAATTACTTAATGATTTAAGGCCATTTTCTAAGCACAATGGTGTTGCCTTGCAGATGATAATATGAAGAGTAAGGAAAAGAGAGACGAAAATGAAGATCCGATTACAAGTCAAATGCTAGCAGAAATCATTGAGGAATTCATGCGGGTGTTCTGGGAATTTATTCGTGCCGAGAAAGATCAAAATCATGCGTTTAAATTCGGGCATCTCCAATCGCAAGGCCCCCTAAATTTAGAGTTTCTGATCAAGGTTCAAGCAGATTTTCATAAGGTTTGCTCTTGAATTTTGCTCGAAAGCCAAATGCTTCATTTTTTTTTAGTCAAAAATTAGCGTAACTAAGCTTTAATTAATCATTTGTCTTCCATGTCATGCAGAAGCACAAAAGGCTCAAGGACATAATGAGAAGTGGGAACTGCATAGTGAAGAAATTTCAGAAGCAACGTCAAGATCAAACGCACCATACCTTGTTGATAGCACAGGTCGAATTGAAATTGGTGTCAAGAGTACTTGGCATGTCCAAACTAACAACAGACCAGCTGATTTGGTGCCATGAGAAATTAGAAAAAATAAATTTTTATCACAAAAAAGTTTTCCTGGAACCATCATTTTTGCTTTTCCCATGTTGACACGGTGAGGCATTGCCATTTAGATGCATGTTTCTTCAGAAGGGTTTGCTGCTTGTTCATACTAAAATTGATGTCTAAAGTCTAAAAACTTTATCAATTAATTTTTGGTCGAGTAGGACTGATGGTCGTCCTCAGGATGCGTGGAAACGAGTTCTATTATTTTTGTATGCTGCTACTCTAGGACGGCAACGCGGATCCTTTTGATGTCATTACATGCCAAATGAAATGGGGTTTGAGGCCCGGACTGTGGTGTATCATGTCTAGGATTGCCAAAAGACACTTTTCAATTTAAGTTTTTGGGTTCGTCAGTGTCAAGATTCGTTAACAACTCCGTACCTCTACTACCAAATAATCCGACAGACAACATAAATCAGTCATATGACAAATGGGGAGCACCGGTTTTGAGTTTTTTTTTTTTTTTTTTTTTTTAATGCAAGCTCCACCTCCCTAATTCATGAAATAAATTCTTGATAAATAATTACAAGCCGCAACATTTCAGTAAAGAAGCACCATTAAAAAAATCTAGTAATTCAAGCATCTATGATTGTGAACTTGTAAAAATCTTCGTTACTGGTATGTTTTAATTTTTAGCACAAGGAAGAAATATAAGTAAAATAGATGCAACAAATAAAAATGATATAATGGATATTTAAATTATAGATAAATTTAATTTAGTTAATTATTAAATTATTTTTTTTTTCATAATTTAAGTTTATAAATTATAATTTGTCGTGATAATTCTTAATAATTTGTTTTAAAAAATATTTGATATAATCTTATAAAATTTCTATTTAATTTTTTTGACAATAATTTATAACATTTTTATAATTTTTTTTATGCAAAATAAGATTGGTGATTGGTTTATATTGATAAATTTATTTTTATTATTTTTGTTTCAACTTCCTTCTAATTAAAACTTTTCCAATCAATTAGTCATTTAATTGTTTAAGTGAGTCTAATCAAATACTATGGTATTCTTAATTCATCAATAACAGAGAAATCAACGACATAAGAAAATAGAGACAGAAATTGACAACAAATAAATCAAACATGCGCTTACTCATATCCTTAAAATTAAAGACTTTGAATTTGATAAAATAACCCTTTTTGCTCTAAAGTGGTGTTAGAAAAAAAAAAAAAAAAAAAGCTCATGTCCAAAAAAAAACGGGGCCATCGGTGGGAAGACTACAATTGGGGCTCAGCCCAATTGGGGCTCACCAGCGAATCCCAACCGTTGATTTTAGTCTATCACAACCGTAGGATGTAGGTCAGTCCCCATTTATATTCTCTTTTCATCTTCAAAGTATCGTCTCTTACACCACCCTGAGAAGCCCTAGAGAGAGAACACTCGCGGGAGGAGAGAGAACGCAAAAATCAGGATGGTTCAGCGGCTAACGTATCGCAAACGGCATAGCTACGCCACCAAATCGAACCAGCACCGCGTGGTTAAAACGCCTGGTAAAACCCCACCATCATTTCCTCCCTCTTTGATCTCTCTCTGCTTTGTATTTATATTTATATGTATTTTTATATGTTGTTTTTGGTTGAATGTTTTGATTCGGACAAATTCTGTTTTTTGGGTTGGTTTTTATGCAAGTTTTGTGAAATGGGTCTGTTTTGCTGATGGTGGATATGCTGCATTTGGTTGGTTTTGGTATAGGAGGGAAGCTGGTGTACCAGTCTACCAAGAAGAGAGCTAGTGGTCCTAAGTGTCCTGTCACTGGCAAGAGGATTCAAGGGGTATGTTTAAATTTCTCTCAATTTTCCTTTTCCTTTTCCTTTTCCTTTTCCTTTTTTTTTGTAGTTGTAATCTGTACTTGTTTGAGTTTGCTTTTGATGTGGTGGAAAGTGCTTTTTTTTTTTTTAATTTGATACAAGAGTTTGGCATTCAAATCCAGAAAATGATTGATTCGATTTGTGTTATTATATTTTGGGTGCCGGAGAGTGTTTTGTTGTTATCATTGCCTCTTTTGGCTGGTTCATTGTTGAACTTAGAGTGTGGGCTTAGCGTGTTTATGGGATGGTGATTGAAATAGCTGTCCTGGTGATGCTCCTGAAATTTTGAAGCTCTGTATTGCCTTTGGTTCAGAATTAAAGTTTCTATAGAAAAGAGGTTATTTGTGCCATGCACCTCTAAAATTTCATGGTTTTTTTGAGTCATGGATGCGCAGGACAAATCACAATAATGTGTGTGCAAATTGTATGTGACATGACAAGTATTTTTTATGAAACTTAACCGACTTAAAAGTTTGAATTTTGAAGGCTTGAATAATAAAAGGTCCCCATATTTCACCAAATTTTCAAGCTTCATAATAAGGATCAGATAGCTTAGTCAAAGATTGCCTATTGTTATTGTGAATGTTAAGCTGAATTTTGTGTGAGTAATGTTTTTGTGTGAGGAAGGATAGAGACCTTTTCTTTTTTGCTTTCAGCCTTAGAGGCAGTTTTACATGCAACTCTGAGATGACCAATGCTTTTAGATGCTGTAAGACTTTTGTTTGTGTCTTTTATCATTCGCAAGTTCTGTTGATACCTGTGAGAGTAGCCATAATTTTCTTGGTGAATGATTTTATTGATTTGTTGAGATTGCCTCCAAAGCAGTTCATGACATTTTGAACATTTATTGTTTTGTGCATATAGTTTTAACTATGATTCATTGTTACACTTTTGATCTGTCGGTAGATTCCCCACTTGAGACCTGCTGAATATAAGAGGTCAAGATTGCCAAGAAACCGGAGGACAGTTAATCGTGCTTATGGTGGAGTATTGTCTGGAGCTGCCGTCAGGGAAAGGTCTGTTATGATTAATTCTGAGAATGAAATTTCAAGCTTTTACCCTTCTGCTAAGGAGCTTGCTAAGTTTCCTGTTGGCACATTTTTCTTGATTTTATAGGATTATTCGAGCATTTTTGGTGGAAGAGCAAAAGATTGTGAAGAAGGTGTTGAAGATTCAGAAGGCCAAGGAAAAGCAAGCATTGAAGGGTTAAAGATGGAAGAGTCCTTGTTATTTTTGTGGAGATGTCCAATGACAGTGAATCAGGGAAGTATTTTGGGTGTTCTACTTCTAGTCTGAATTTGTATTCTGCTTTTGTTCATTGGAACAGTGACTTCAACTGAACTGTTTTTTAATCCTTGGTCATGAAATTAATATGATACAATTTGTTTCAAGTTGATGCTCTCTTAAACTTTGAACTTTACTTTATATTGGGCAAGTTTCTGCAAATGGTTGGACTTTCAGGATGATGCTGCTTCAGTATGCAAATAGTTTGTGTTTGATGTTAAATTGGCAATGATTTTCTCTGCTGATATGTACTAGGTAATTAGGCTCATTTAGCTGCTAGTGATCTGTGAGTGCAATGCACTAATTCGTTGGTTTTCTAAAATTGTCTCATAGTTTGTGATGGGTACATATACAATGATGAGAAAAGACTACCCAAATCTTATATCATTCTATTGTCTTCCTTGTGTCAAATGCATGCATAATGGACAACTGGGATACCATGTTTTTACCCGTTTCTATAATTTTAGTATTAGCCAGTCCCAGCAATATCGTCCTGCGTTTCATTTAAGAGGGACTAGTGAACAATGTTATGTATATATGTTAAATTTATGATATTTTTGTACCTAATGACCCATCTCTTCTTCTTTTCAAATTCTTTTTGATGTTTTTCTCATTCAAATAATTGTGAAATTTAATATAAGATTTTTTTACTTTTTACACCATTTTTAATTATCCGTTTTTATTGCACTTTATGGGATGTTGTAGTTGCATTTTAACGAGGGACCGCCTCCTAGTAACATAACTCGATGGTAAGAGCATTTGTTGACCCTTTGGTGTGTGTGTGTGTGTGTGTGTGTGTGAGAGAGAGAGAGAGAGAGAGAGAGAGTCTCACCTCTTTTTCAGGGTTTTCAATGATCGCACTGAGTTTTTGGGGTCGTCTTGGGCTCTATAACTGGATGGTGGTGAAAAATTGGATTAAAAAAAGAAGAAGAAGAAGGTTTACGTTTTTAAATTGCAATCTAATGATATTTATTGAATGTTAATCTCCCTTCTTTAGAAATCTTCAGTTTCATGTTAATGTGGGACGTCATGACCTCAAAAGGTTGAGGGGTGAAGACAACTGCATTCCCCTTGTAATTTGCAACAGTCTAGCTCGCAAATAGAGAATCATCATGATATAATTAGATCTTAAATGTAACTTGGAACCTGGTTAATCTTTTAGAAACTTTAGATGAACTTAATTAGCCCATGTTCCTCGTTATAAATTTAAAATAAATAAAACCTGTGTCATGTTAATTTACTGGAATATCTGAAATGGTTAAATTTTTATTTTATCAAAGATTCATTAGTTAGGAATACAGCAACATATTGGAGTAAGTTTGCTTTAAAATATCTCTACAAATATTACATTGTATGTACGAGTTTCAACGCTATTATGCTCATAGCATGTGGTTAATTTCCTTCCCATGTACCTCAAATCACCTCTTCAAAAGCTTCCATGACATCGAAACTAAAAAAATGCATTTGGCAGTTAAAGCAGAAATATTTATGAATTGCCAATAAAATTTCAGACCTAATGAACTTTTCCAACTGAAATAAATGGTTTAACATATAATATGCAAATTTTCTAATAACAAAGAAAATGTGGGCTCTTAATAGCAAGGAAAATGTACCTCTCAAAAATAACCAACGAAATGTAACTTATCAATATATATATATATATATATATATATATATGTATAGAACAAAGAAAATGTAGCTTCAGCCTTAGTAAATTTAACAAAGAGAAGAAACCAAAAAACAAAATTAAAATAAAAAAAAAAAACACAAGAATTTACATAATTCAGCCTTCCACAATTGTTTTTATTATAAGTTGAAGAATGGTTTCTCGTAGAGGATTAGTTGGAGTTGTTGGTTTGGTTTACATAATTTTTTTGATAAGTTTTACTATAAAAGCACTTAAAATGGTAGCAGCAGCCATAAGATACACTAATCTATATATATAGGAGTTCACGCCAGGAGCCACCACACAATTCCCATAAACGCTTAGAATTAACATTGGCAATAGCTAAGACTTGAACTAACGAACGTATTGCCAATCTCGTCATCAATTAAGTTGAAAGTTTTACCCCAAACACACGATGAAGCAATGTCAGGTTCCTCCGACTTCGAGTGCTTCAGAAAGCCAGATAAAATATGGGGTTCCTCAATTTCTTACTTTTGGTTATGGAACAATGAGAATATAAATAGAAGTTTGAATTTCCTCGAAATAACTTCTATAGTGGTTCAGTTTTTCACAAACTTGAATTCGCTAACTTTGTCTAGTGAATTGCTGGAAATTCAAATAGCATTAAGTTGCAAAAGTAGCAGGACTTAAATGGTGAAGGTTCACTGAGTCAAATGTCACACTTGGGACTCCAAATTCAGCGAAACTCCGCCCTCGGTTGGAACCCCATTTGCCACCTGGGGTTTTGCAACCCAAACATGTGATAAAAGTTTTCAAAAATGGGGTCAAACTCCTCAAACCCAACTGTCCAGACCTCTTTCTACTCGGAACATTGGTAAATGTTGATAATTGATCCCAACACGCAGCGGAGAGGCCACCTAACAAATATTGATAAATAACTCAACGATTGCGGACTAGTAACTTGCATACGCTAACATCGAACGATGGTAATTGGCAAAGAATAATTGGAATTTTCTATAGTTCATGCTGAACACATATGAAAGTGAGGCGAGGTAAAAAGCCTCTAGTTCTTTTTCTCTGCCAACTGAACCAAGACTATTTATGTAAACTCTTTCAAAATACTCTTATTACACTCTTTTACATCTTGATCATATCTCAATTCTCATAAAATAAAGACTCCTGTAATAAGGAAGAATATTTTATGTTGAAATTTTGCTAAAACTAATTATATAACACTTATTTGAAGTTTCATTACTGTCCCACTCAATATTTTATGCGAGCGACTCTTTTTATACTATTTTTCGTATTATTTTATTTACCAAAGGAAAACTCGCTACTGCTGCAACCCCTCTGGCTACGTAATTGAGGGTATAAACAGGGAAGGAAGATCATTACTTTATTAGCCAGATTAGAGAACGAAGTGTGAGAATTTAAACCAAGTCGGATCAAGCTTTGGTTTGACTTTGTGGGCCTTAGTTCAGTCCAGACTCTATATTGGACAAAGGAGCAGCCCAACAATTGACAAGGCCTTGGATCAATACCTAATGTGTATCCAGCCCACATTTTCTAGATCCGTTTTCCCCTTTATCCCATTACACGCGATTAATCGTGCTAGCAAGTCGGGACGAGTATCTTTTATTATTATTATTATTATTATTATTATTTTGACGTGGTATTGCGAGTGTTTCGCGCCCACCCATAAAGAAAAAATTTCACCTTACCAAAGGGTGAAGTATTTCATTATTTCAGATGTCAGACATGACCTTGAATTCCACGTGAATTGTGATATTGGCATGTTGCGGACGTTGCATTAGAGGTTTCGGTGTCATGATCAATGACACGCAGAATTAATATTTTGTTAGTATGGCTGGTAAAAATTCTAAACTTGTTATCTCTACATCTTTTACCACTTATTTTAATCTCATTTTAGTTTCACTTCATGCCCAGCAAGCTGGTCAGATCCAAATCCAGCAAACCTTGCTTAATCTAAATCAGGCTGTAAAAAAAAAAAAAAAAAAATCAACTAATTAATAAACGCAAGACCTTCCACCCATGCCGGTTCCACCTTCATTATGCTTTGACAAAGTAGAGAAAAAGAACAATTTCTCACATTCAAGAAAAAAAGAAGTGCACAAGAATCAAGCAACAATGGGGCTTCTTCTCCCCTTTGAAAGTCGCATGCCATTTGCCATGGAATAATCCGTTTACTTGTTGTTTGTGACACCTTGCTCAATAATTAATATTCCCGTCACAATAATAATAATAATAATAAGCTGAGTACGAAACCAGAGCCAGCCGCCTTATATCATTGACCAAAAGAGGTTTTTGGCAATTATAAAAAGGGAAGGGAGATTCTCAAGTAGATTGGAGACGAACCGTGAAAATTCAAACCAAGTGGGATCAAGCCTCGGTATCTTTTTTCTTTCCCCCCCCCCCCCTCCGCATTCCCATTAATCTTACAGCTCTCATTCTCAAAATTTGAACCCAATGGCTTTAAATAAAAATTCAAATTTGTAATCACCGGATGTTCCAGAGAGACAAGTTTGGTATCATTTTGTGGGAATTAGTTCAGTCTAGACTCTCTGCATTGGACAAAAAGGCAACCCATTTGTTGACAAGGCTCTGAAGCAACAGCTGTTATATAGGACTGGGCCATGCCTGGCCTTCATTTTCTGGATCCGTTTCTCTCTGTACTAATCCCATTAGACTTTGGTAGCAATGAGCTTTATTTATTTTTGTTTTACTTTTTCTTGAATAACAAAAAGGGACAATGTCTGTCTCAGTGCTAGGACAAGGCTGAATTCAGTATTATCAAGCATTCATTGATCTTGTCGATTTCTGCTGTGCACAAGATAAGGAAAATCATGATCCTATTTGAACTGGAGGCAGACCTAAACTTGAATGAGTCAAACAAAACCGAGAATCAAATCAAGTTATCGGGTTCTAGTAAAAATTATACTTAAGGAAAGGTTCAATTAGATTAGAATTTGAGATTTTAAGAAACTGAAACAAGAAAAAAAGAATCAAATCGGACATGTTTGACTCCATCAACAAGTAATCCCATACAAATTAATATATTTTATTTTTTTCCCAAAAAAAAAAAAAAACAATTGAACCCATTTGATCAAATTGAAACTGAAATCAAAACTAGCACCTAAAATATAATTAAACTGAGAATTGTAAGTAAATCAGCCAAAACCCGTAAAACCACTGGCTCTAACTGTGAACTAGAACTAGACAAGACCACTGATTAATTCTTCCTACAGACACATACACATAAAATAAAATAAAATAAAATAAACTTACCAACGGTTAACATATTTCTGATGTGCAACATGCAAATTCGACCGTTGACGTAAGTTATATTATTGGCCAGTTACATTAGAGTTTTTTTGGGTGTCATTATCGACGATATACACAATTAATTTTGTTAATAAGGCTATTAGAATTCTATACTTGTAGAGTTTTTTTGGGTGTCATTATCAACGATATACACAATTAATTTTGTTAATAAGGATATTGGAATTCTTAACATGTAGAATTTTTTGGGTGTCATTATCAATGATAAACACAATTAATTTTGTTAATAAAACTTGTTGTCTCCACACTACTAGTTATTTTGATATTATCTTAAGTCACAACAATTTGATCAGATCTAAATCCGGCAAACTTCGTGAAATCTAATTCAAGTTACAAAAAATCAACTATTAAATGCTTTCCATCCATGTCGGCACCCCCTTCACTATGGTTGATAAATTAGAGAAACAGAACAATTCCTAACATTGGAAAAAATAAAAAATAAAAAATAAAAATAAACATCAGAAAAAGAATCAAACAAAATGAGGCCTTCCCTTCGAAAGTCGCATACCATTTCCATGGAATAACGCGTTTACTTCTTGCTATGTGGCAGTTTGCTCAATAATTAATATATCCCATCACGAAAATAAATAAATAAATAAATAATAAAGACAAGCTGAAAGCGAAACATGATCCAGCCTTATCGTTGACCAAAAGAGGGCTTTTGGATTTTGACATGATACTTGATGAGGTATGGCTGACATGACTTCTTGATGAGAAATTGGGTCGCCGTGTTGAACCCTTATTAGCTAGTCCGTTCCTGTCAAAATTTAATTCTGTTTAAGTACACAATTAGCTGAACCCCAGGAAGGAAATAAAAAAAATAAATAAAAAAAAAAAGAGAACAAGGGGCTAAGATCTTAAGGCGGTGTGGGGCTTGTTTTTATCAATTTCTTAACTTGCTTTCTAATTAATGCTCAGATTCATAACAAATGAGGATTTGTACTAATGTTGTACGTGTTACTGCGGAGCAAGTGTTAGCTTTTACCTTACGTGTGCACACAATTAGTGCAGAGTATGGTTCAATAGAGCCGCAAAAAGGGTGGCTCTGCTAAGTAACCAGGGGGCTTTTTCTGCTAAGCTTGCACCAACATGGCTCCAACAAAACTGTGTTACGTGAATTAAGACTTGAGATGATAGAAATTGCATGAAACCCTAATCAAATTGGTCTGCAATTATATCGCAAAATTGTTAGGAAAAAGTTTAATAGCGCAACTTATTTTCCTCTTCTTCTTTGGCCCGCTAGATTATTTTATCGATCACATACATGACATTATCGATCAAATGCATGTTGTTATTGATTGAGAGCAATTGTGTATCATTATAATTTTATTTTATTATTTTTTTTTTTTCTTGGTCAAGGTTAGGAGAAAGATTTAAGAAAATAAAATTGCGTTTTTATCAATAGCTTGAACTTTTGGTGTGAGAACGAACGTTCAATCTTGCCAAATCAAATCATCCAACTAGCCAAATTATTAATGTTGAATGACGCTGGTTACTTACATGGCTGAGGCAAACCAAAATGGTCATGTGCTCATTGTCATCTCTTTCCCTTTCAACTCCTCTTTGTGACTTGCCAGTTGTTTTCAAGCATGGGAAGGAAAGGTTAAAACATGCTTAGTCACGCTGAATAGGAATGGGCGTATAGGTTGAGACAGCCAACCAACCAACCACAGATGAATTGTTTGGCCGCATAAATCTCCAAAGTATGGTGAGTGGCACGCATGCCAGCCCTGCTCCATCGTCTGTCCTCATTAATTGTCGGTGCCCCCCAATGCATGCCTCCATTAACGAGTTGACCAAGTCAATGAAAGATTTGAAACAACGAAGAAAAATCATTATCAATTTTGCAAATCACCCAACTCTAATAATTACCCATTAAAGGCAAATGAAGAAAGAATAAAACTGAAATACAGTACGTCAAAGCAAGGCTAGGCTTAATCTAGAAAGGTGATCTCCAGAAACTCAGCACAAGATCCCATAATTTTTTGTGGACGACAAGAGGGAATCCAATGAGATGGCATAATAATTAAGATTGTAAGAAAAGCTCCTCTACTTCGTACACCATTAGCCCAAAAAAAGCTGCCCTTAGAGAAAGAAAAAAAAAAAAAAAAAAACAAATCCCCTCCGCCCTTTAAAAAGTTGGTTTAGCAAAACTTAAATTATTCCCTGCTTGCTATCAACTGCGAAAACCTGGGTGAGGGTGCATCTCTGCTCACGTATATATGCAAAGCTTTTTTTTCTTTTTCATTCTTACCATAAAATAATATCAACCGTTTTTTACTTTCACGATTGATGACGTGCTCATCAAGTAAGACACGAGGCCCTGTCCTCCTGTGCAGTTTGGTCGACGTAAAGGTCCAATGGATGGGGGTCTAAACGGAGTCCTACTAAAAAAGAAAAAAAAAAAAAAGGACTAAGGTCAGAGTTAAATTTTGATATTGGCATCCCGATAATTAGGTTATTATCAAAACAAAGAATTTTTAGATAAGCAGAGAGTCTAAAACACTACATACTAACAATTAATATATGTAACTGTTTTTTTTTTTTTAAATATATATATAAAAGATTGTAATGGACTTTTTATAATATTTTTTTTAATACACCAAAACAATACATACAAACAATGACATTTTAAAGTTTATCAAACATTAATAAATTTGCGTTAAACTTAGAACATAAGTTTCTTAGCTGTGCGAACGATTCCAAGCAAAAGAGTCTTTATAAATATGCCTGCTCATCACCAACCCAGGAAGTGAAAACACATGGGAGATGAGGGCCCACAACATCATATCAGCCAACTGGATCATCATTGCATCCTTTCACTTTAGTAATCAAAAGTGGCCTACAAATTAGAATGGAGTTAAATTAGCGCGTGGAGCCCATCACTTCAGATCTAAATTCCATGATAAAGACAATAAACGGCCCACCAGCTCCACTTGGTACACCCCGCTGTATCCTAACAAACACGTAATGCAAAATTTGAAATTAAAAATAAAAAAATAACAATAATAATAATATATGGAGATATTTACTTATGTCTCTTCAATACATTCATTCTTCTCAAATTTTACAAACAAATTCAACGAATTTTTAAAGTAATAATAGACAGATAGAGAAAGGTGAAGTGAAAGCTTCTTTCTTACTACGACTCGTAGTAGAAGTAGTCGTGCTGCTCACAACTTAAAAAATATAATGTAAATCACTTTACAGATTATTTTTTTCTTTTTTGTTTAATTTTAATTTGACAATCCAAATAAGGGTCTTTTTCCAACGGTCTAGAACTCGGGCATTTTTTTTTTTTTAGTTTAAATCACTGAGATCTCTTTCACTGTAAAATTATCTCACATATTTCATCATTCTCGTATCTGGGGTTGCTAAAAAAGCCTGAAAGATCGAATCTTTTTCGTTTTGGTGGCTTTTACTTGTATTTTTGCTAATAACTATGGACCGCTTGTCTGTGATTGGAAGGTTGAATCTTTGAGCCAGTTCTTGCTTCTGTTGATGCTATTGGTAAGCAATCTCGTGTTTTAGTTCCCATCTTCTGTTACATTTGTAGTCTTTGTTATGGTCTTGGTTTCTGTCTTCTCATTTCCCTACTCTTCTTTTGTTTTGAGTTGGGTTAATGCATGCTGGATTGAATCTGGTTGTTTTGGTTTCTTTGATTCTGATCTTGTGCAAGCTTTGAAATTGCTGTTTGTAGATCTCTTTTTTCCTTTTTTTTTTTTTTTTCGTTGTCTTGGAAAGTAGTGGATTTTTTTTTAATATTCCAGTCGGTTGATGAGAAAACAGAGTGGAAGAGAAGAAGTGAACCAACCACCAAGTAATGCCATTGGAAATTTTTTAATTTATTGGATCCCGACCAGCTAATATTTTAAGTTTGGATTTTCATTTGTGATGCTTATACTTGAATGTGTGCCATAGAAAAGAGAGGGGAAAAAGGTTTTAGCTCCAGATTACTATTTTAACTGGTATTCTCAAATTTTGATTTCATGAAACATGGATTGCTTCACTATCTTTCCCTTCCCACTGAATCATTTGCTCGATGTTTTTTTGGTCCCATTTATCCTGGTATTAGTTAAGGATGTGTATGGCCTTGGATTTTCTTTCCAGTATGTGATCACATTTTCATGCTGAACTCATCTGGTAGTTATTGCAGGGCGAAAATGGCGCTGAAAACTAATTCAGCTGATGGTAGAACAAGGAGTTCTATACAGATCTTTATTGTGGTTGGGTTATGCTGTTTCTTTTATATATTGGGTGCATGGCAAAGGAGTGGATTTGGGAAGGCAGACAATCTTGCTATTGCAATTACTAAGAATACTGGAGACTGTAATATAATCCCCAGTTTAGATTTTGAGACACACCATGGTGGGGAAGTTGGTGCAATCAACGAATCTGAGTCAAAATCTAAAGTGTTTGAGCCTTGCCATCCTCGTTACACTGATTACACACCCTGCCAAGATCAGAGGCGTGCTATGACTTTTCCTAGAGTAAACATGGTTTATCGAGAGAGGCATTGTCCCACAGAAGAGCAGAAGCTGCATTGCCTTATACCAGCACCTAAAGGCTATGTGACTCCTTTCCGTTGGCCTAAGAGTAGGGATTATGTACCCTATGCTAATGCACCTTATAAGAGCCTCACTGTTGAGAAGGCTATTCAGAATTGGGTTCAATATGAAGGCAATGTATTTAGGTTTCCAGGTGGAGGAACACAATTTCCCCAAGGGGCAGATAAGTATATTGATCAGCTAGCTTCAGTCATTCCAATGGCTAATGGGGTCATTAGAACTGTATTGGACACTGGTTGTGGGGTATGTCAAGCTCGTTATACCCTGCTTTCTGCTGGCAGTTTCAAATTGATGTAAATCTATGGGCAATCATTGCAATGTTTTCTCCCTTTTTTCGTTGCATTTAGGTTGCCAGCTTGGGTGCATACCTTTGGAGTAGAAATGTCATTGCCATGTCATTTGCGCCAAGAGACTCACATGAAGCACAGATTCAGTTTGCTCTTGAAAGAGGTGTACCTGCTGTTATTGGTGTTCTTGGTACCATTGAACTGCCATATCCATCTAGAGCTTTTGATATGGCTCACTGTTCTCGTTGCTTAATTCCATGGGGAGCAAATGGTGAGAATTTCTTGATATGAAGCACTTGCCTTCAATTATGTTGCCCTTTATATGTTATGGTATTTTTGTGCCACATTAATCCTGTGTGGCTCTTTCTTGCATCAGTTTTAATGGAAGCAGCACTCTTGACAGAATTTTGTCCTTGCAGATGGAATATACCTCATGGAAGTTGATCGAGTTCTTCGACCTGGTGGTTACTGGGTACTCTCTGGACCCCCTATCAACTGGAAGAATTTTTATAAAGCGTGGAAACGCCCCAAAGAGGAACTTCAAGAGGAGCAAAGAAAGATTGAAGAAATTGCGAAACTTCTTTGCTGGGAAAAGAAGTATGAGAAGGGTGAAATAGCAATTTGGCAGAAGCGCATAAATGCTGATTCCTGTCCAAGTAGACAAGATAATTCTGGAGTCACATTTTGCAAATCTTCTGACCCAGATTACGTGTGGTATGTTTCTGTGATCAAAAGTCTGCCTTAATGATTTATTTGCCCATAAGTAAGCATACAAAGTAGTAATGCCTAACTCATTCTCTTTACATTCCATAATTGCCAAGTTTTCAATACCTGAAATGTGTTAAGTGCCCCAGATTTTACCTTGTTTGTCCTCATTTATCTTCATTTGTGGAGTTCACTAGGTACAAGAAAATGGAAGCCTGTGTTACTCCATATCCTGAGGTTGGTAGTTCAAATGAAGTTGCTGGTGGGGAACTGAAGGCATATCCTGAGAGGCTTTTTGCTATTCCTCCTAGGGTTGCCCACGGTTCTATTCCTGGTGTTTCTGTTGAGACATACCAAGAGTATAACAAATTATGGAAGAAGCATGTACGTGCTTACAAGAAAATGAATAAGCTTATTGACTCTGGTAGGTATCGCAACATTATGGACATGAATGCTGAAATGGGAGGATTTGCTGCTGCACTTGAGTCTCCGAAATTGTGGGTCATGAATGTTGTGCCCACTATAGCTGAGAAAAACACTCTGGGCATGATATACGAGAGAGGGTTGATTGGAATCTATCATGACTGGTACTCTTTTAAAAATTTTTCTTTCCTTTTATCCTCAATGCTGGCTTTTAAGCATTTGCTTACTTGCACTGCTTGTTACTTGTTTTCACTGTCATTTATGAACAATTCTAAAGACAGGTTATCCATTTTTCTGCTTCAGGTGTGAAGGTTTCTCCACATACCCAAGGACATACGACCTTATGCACGCAAATGGTGTTTTTAGTTTGTACAAGGACAAGTGAGTATTGTATTTACTCCTATATTTTTCAAGGTTGTATAATCCTTCAATTCTCTGTTAGTGGTATAAACTAGTAAACTACTTTCTTTAGTTTGCTCCTGCCCATCATTGTGTGAGAAATACACAATGATTGTCAAAAACATGCCTGTTGAGCATTCTCTGTCTACAAACACCAAACCAAAGTATTAGCCTAGTTTCATTTTTGTAATCAGTTATTAACTAGATGCCAGTAGCATGAAGTTTATATCCAAATTTACATTATAGTCTCTATGTCATGGAAACATTGGAAGTAAAGAGGGAGAAATGCCTTTATCTGGATAACTCAAAGTCCATTTTAACAGTCAAATGCATTATTATAAGTGACCACATTTGCAGAGAGAGTGAGGGGTAGCAGTACGAGGGTGAAAGCAATAGTGCAGCAACCTTTAAAAGCCCAACTCGAGTGAGAATTATATGTTCTTCATTTTTATATTGATTATGAAGGGGGTGCTTTTTCAATAAAAATTTATGGTCTTTAAAGGTCTGCCTCACTTGACTCTTTCTAAGTGTTGGATGTTATTTACACAAAGAAACTGCACTATAATGCATTCTTCTTGTTCTCTATAGAGATTTTTTTTTTAATGATAGTACTTATTTTATTTGCTTTTGTCAATGGACTAGAATGTAGCTTTTGGACCAAATAAAGCTGGGGGTTAAAATCTTGGTTGCTCTGGCTTGTCCAAGAAAAAAAGAACCCGGTTACTGAAGGGAGCTATTCTGGACTAGATATAACAGTTTCCTCATCTTCATTCTTGTTGTATTGGTTCAATTGATATTTAGATAAGACCTAAGGGCTGCCTGAATGATTTAATCCCTTAGATAGACAGATTATTTCATTGAGATATTTATGTGGAGTGTAGGAGCTTTATCGCCTCTCTTCACTAACTTTGCAAATGGCCTACCAATTTAGCCAGTTAATCATCCTCACTATCAAGTTGACATATCCTATTGAGCACATAAAAATGTTTTAGAGTGATCTGAACCCCTGGTTGGGGCATTCCTGCTATTGGAAAGCAGTGAGTTTACCAAGCATTTATTATTATTATTATTTTTTGCTCATGATTTTACTAAGTTCCATATGGCTGAATTCTACTCAAAGGTTCCCTCCATGTAGATTTTCAGTCATAAGGGCACCTAGATCTCAAGGACGTTGCACTACTCAGGCAGTTTCTTTAACAGTTACCAATTGTGTCTTTTGTTTTTATGCTTGTTTGTGGACAACCAATCCAATGAATGGGTTGAGTGTCTAATTTGGATGTTTGATCTAACTCTTTTCTCCCTATATTATTGTACTTCAACTACTGTTGTTAAATGATTACAGATGTAGCATAGAGGATTTTCTTGGATGGATTGTCTGATGTTTGGTTTATATTTTTATCTCTCATATTATTCCACTTTAAGTACTTTTGAATGATTGCAGATGCAACATAGAGGACATTCTTTTGGAGATGGATAGAATTTTGCGACCAGAAGGTGCTGTCATATTCCGAGATGAAGTTGATGTGCTAACAAAGGTCAAGAAGATAATAGGAGGAATGAGGTGGGATTCCAAAATGGCAGACCATGAAGACGGCCCTCTGGTGCCTGAAAAGATACTCGTTGCTGTTAAGCAGTATTGGGTTGCAGGTGGGAATTCCACATCCTTGCAGTGAGTGGGGATTTTGGAAAGGTAAACCTCAGCATGGTTCCAAGATGAAGATTATTTATTATCCAAGTTGTGACATAAATTAAGCAGTCACGCTACCAGCAGAGTATAGGATAGGGAGAGGGCGTTTATAGGCATTTTATTTAGCTAAATTCAAAGAGCCCCATGTTGTTTTCTAGCCATAATTACAGAGACAACCACAGAGCTATGCTTGTAATGTTTATGACTATGAATACAGTTTCTGGTTCTTTCCGTGTCTGCCTCTGTAATGTTAGAGCCAAGTCATACAACTTGCAGCTCTTTTTTGGTCATGGCCAGAGGTCTGAAACCCCATTTGCAGCCAGTTCTGTTATAAATTGGTGAAAACCTAGGGTTTTGGGATTAGGGATTTGGAATATGGATTGAGAAATTGGGAGTTGGGGATTGAAAATAAGAAATAAAAGAGATAGGATTGATTGCTTTGAGGGTATCAGCCTTCAATAATCGGTTCGAGGGGATCGGCTTCCAATAAGTTAAATGTTTTGATGATATTATTGTTTAATTGAATACAAAAGTTGTAGAGTATTACAAATATATAGACTTGTCAGACTATTAGGGATATAATCTCGCATATTAATTTAAAAATAATAAAAGATAAATATTAAATAAAATAATTAATAATAATAATTTCTTAATTAGAAGGATCTTATCATTTTCCTAATTAGAAAGATCTCATCATTTCGCCGTCCTTCAAAAATAGCCTTGTCCTTAAGGTTGACTGGCAATAAAATCTGGAAATCAATCTGTAAAAAAATGATAGAACTCTCAGGTAGCATCCTCAATAGGGAGATTAGTTCATTGAACCAAGATTTGGACAACAGCTCGATTTCTGCGTTTGACAATTCACCTGTCTAGGATGGCTTGCGGTTGAAGGTTAACCTCTCATGTGCAGGTAATGTCAGGCAGTTGGCTTTGTGTCACCACACCATCTCCTACCTTCTTTTTCAAGCAAGAGACATGGAAGACGGGGTGTATTTTTGATTCTGCTGGTAAGTTAAGGCGATAGGCAACAGGACCAATGCGCTCCAAAATTTGGTATGGCCCAAAGAAACGAGAAGATAATTTCATTGAGAAGCGGACAGTGATGGATAACTGCCGATATGGTTGGAGTCTAAGATAGACCCAATCTCCCACTAAAAACTCTCGCTCCGTCCGATACATATCCACGTGTTGCTTCATACGGGCTTGGGCTGCAATGAGGTTGTCTTTCAGGAGTTGGAGCAACCTGTTTTTGTCTTGTAAGTCCTTATTGACTTGTTCCACATGAGATGATCCGGCTGTATACCTTGTAAGAGTAGGTGGAACTCACCCATAAACTGCTTGAAATGGGGACATCTTTGCAGAGGAATGATAAGTAGTATTATACCACCATTCGGCTCAAGGAAGCCATTTTACCCAATTCTTTGGCTTGTCACTTGCAAAGCAACGAAGGTAGTTTTCCAAACATCGGTTGACTACCTCAGTTTGTCCATCTGTCTGCGGGTGATAAGCAGTGCTCATATTCAGCTGCGTCCCTTGCAAGCGGAATAGTTCCTTCCAAAAATTACTGGTGAAGATCTTATCTCAATCATTGACAATCGATTTAGGAACACCATGGAGTTTTACAATATTATCAACAAAAACTCAAGCAATACTAGTAGCAGTATAAGGGTGACTAACTGCACAAAAATAAGTATACTTGGTCAAGCGTTTGACAACAACAAAAATAATGGATTTACCTTGGGACAGTGGGAGTCCCTCAATAAAATCCATAGAGATGTCTGTCCAAACTTCTTCTGGGATGGGTAAAGGTTGAAGAAGTCCTGGAGATGCCACAGATTCACTCTTGTGATGTTGACATACATCACATTCAGCTACAAATCTTCTGATTTCTTTCTTCATACCTTTCCAATAAAACTCCTTACTAAAACGTTTATAGGTACAAAGAAATCCTGAGTGGCCGGCAATCGAGGATACATGATATTCCTGCATGATTATGTCCTTGTAATGAGAATGAGGAACAAGTACCAATTTCCCTTTATAGCGTAAATCATGAGAATCCCAAGTGTAATGAACAATAGAATTAGGACATGTTTGTAGCTTTTCAATGATCTCTCGAGTTTCATGATCATCCCACCACTCTCTTTTAATTTGCACGATTGTAGTGCAGGTAGGGATAGAGAGTGCCACCACTTCAACCTGCTCCGGAATACGAGATAATGCGTCGGCTACCAAATTCTCGCTCCCCTTTTTATAAATGATCTCGTAATCGTAGCCCAATAATTTAGAAATCCATTTTTGTTGTTCCATAGAAGAGATTCGCTACTCCAATAAATATTTCAGACTTTTATGGTCGGTCCGAATTTAAAAACGTCTCCCAATGAGATACGGATGCCATTTTGAGACTGCATGAACAATGGCTAACATCTCCTTATCATAAACAGACAGACTGAGATGTTTTGGTGATAATGCCTTACTGGTAAAGGCAATAGGGCGACCTTCCTGCATTAATACTGCACCAATCCCAATTCCAGAAGCATCAGATTCAATAATAAATAACTTACTAAAGTCTGGTAAGGCAAGAACTAGGGTGGTGGTCATGGCTCGCTTGAGTCGATCAAACGCCTCCTCTGTTTTGTCATTCCAGTTAAATGAATCCTTCTTCAAGAGAGTTGTCAATTCGGCGCTGATCTTTCCATAGTCACGAACAAACTTGCGATAGTAACCAGTCAATCCCAAAAAGCCTCGTAGTGCCTTGATCGTCTTTGGAATCGGCCAATCCAGCATTGCTTGAATTTTGGAAGGGTCAACCGCCACACCTTCTTTGGAGACAACATGGCCAAGATACTCGACTGTTGGGCGAGCAAAACTATATTTTGTCTTCTTAACAAATAGAAAGTTCTCAAGCAGGGTAGTGAACACAGTCTGCAAATGTGACAAATGCGCCTGAAGGGAAGAACTATACACCAAAATATCATCAAAAAATATTAGGACAAACTTACGTAGATATGGCTGAAAGATATCATTCATTAAACTCTGGAATGTTGAAGGTGTATTGGTAAGCCCAAAAGGCATAACCAGAAACTCGTAATGGCCATCATGTGTCCTGAAAGCTGTTTTTGGAATATCCTCCTTGTGGACCCTAATTTGGTGATATCTTGACCTTAAATCCACTTTAGTGAATAGTTGAATACCTCCCAATTTATCTAATAGTTCATCGACCACGGGAATAGGATATTTATCCTTCACAGTGATGTGGTTGAGTACCCGATAATCCACGCACATCCTCCAAGAACCGTCCTTCTTTTTTACTAAAAGGACAGGAGATGAGTATGGGCTAACACTCGGTCTGATGATGCCAACTTCCAACATTTCCTTAACAATTTTCTCAATTTCTCCTTTTTGGAAGTGTGGATAACGGTAGGGTCGAACATTAACAGGTGTATTCTCGGATAATAATGGAATATGATGATCGTGTGTCCTTTGCGGGGGTAGACCTGCGGGTTCAGCAAACAAATTAAAGAATTCAGTCAATAGTGCCGTGACCTCCTGCCCTTGTATAGCATGTGATTTAGCCACCTCTGCACCTGTCAACTGCACCAGGAACCCTTGTCCTGCCTTCTGTAAGACCTTCTCCATTCGATGACTACTAACAGTGGTGATTTTACCCCCACATCTTCCATGTAATTCCGTCAGATGTCCATTTAATAGAAACTTCATTCTTAACCTAGAGAAATTCCAACTAATATCTCCCAAGGTCCGCAACCAATCAATTCGAAGGACAATTTCATAATCCTCTAGGGATAGTAAAAAGAGATCAATATAAACAATCTGACCTTGTAACGTGAGTTTTACCTTTGTGCACTTCCCTTGACATGTCAAATTTCTCCCGTCTGCAACCTTCACAGCAAACTTATCACAATCCTCAATTGGAAAAGCAAGCCTTTTGGCGATCTTCTCATCCATAAAGTTATTGGTACTACCCGAGTCAACTAGTACCATTACTGGCCGTCCCTTGAGGAATCCATCAATCTTCATAGTTTGTGGGTTTGAATACCCAGCTAAGGCATGCACTGCAGGTTCATCTACGTATTCAACAAAGGTGTCATCACCATCTGGGCTCATGTGGTCATTACTTATTTCTTTAGTCTCCTCAACTGGCTCAATCATTAAAAGCTTCCCCTGCTTACAACGGTGCTCCTTGTGCCACTTCTCGTCACAGTGCCAACACAACCCCTTTGCCATCCGTTCTTTCAATTGCTCTTGGGTTAAACGTCTAGTGTTAGAAGGACGAGTAAGAGAGGGTGAGTGGGTGTTACCCTCGATAGGTTTGCTAACCACTTTAGCAGATGGCCGACGATTTTCAGTACCTAGCTTCTCCTACTGCAGGCGAGCAAAAGAGATAGCTGCTACCATTGTTCGTGGTTGGTGAGCCTTGACTTCCCGTCAGATGTCAGTAGTAAGTCTTTCAATGAATGTTCCCACCAATTGCCTTTCGGACCAATCTTTAGCTCGATTGGCAAGTCGCTCAAATCGACTCTGATATTCGAGGACGGTGGATGTCTGACGAATTTTGGCAAGCTCTCCGTCAACATTGTGATATTCTGAAAGCCCAAATCGCACAAGAAGGCCTTTAGTGAATTCAGCCCATGTTAGAACTCCACCGCATGTTTCGACCCAATCATACCATTGGATTGCATCACCTTCTAATTGGATAGAAGCAATTTCAACTTTAGAGAGCTCTGGCGTACGATAGAAGCCAAAATATTTTTCCGCTTGGGAGATCTAACCTGCAGGATCACTCTCGTCCCAGCGAGGAAATTCCACCCTTGTGTGTGGTTGGGTATAGTCACGATTGGTGCCTCCATAGGACTCCACAGGTTCTTTGTGTTTGTTAGCAGATCCGGGGGTGTTATCTCCTGACTCCCTCTGTGCAATAGAAAATACCATCTGTTCGAGCCTCTTAAGATACTCTTGCATGAGAGAATGATTCTTCAACTCGAGAGATTCTGGCGTTAGAATCAGAAGAGTTGTGTGAAGACATACTGTAAGATTGCAAATTGGTGATACTTAGGATTTTCTTCTGTTGTCGAGTAAGGGGTATAAACTTTTTTTTTTTTTTTTTTGGTGGTAGGGAAAGATGGAGTAGATCCCTAAAAACGCTGCTCTGATACCAGATGGTGAGAACTTAGGGTTTTGGGATTAGGGATTTGAAATATGGATTGAGAAATTAGGGGTTGGGGATTGGAAATAAGAAATAAAAGAGATAGGATTGATCGTTTCGAGGGGATCAACCTCCAATGATCGCTTCGAGAGGATCGGTTTCAATTAAGTTAAATGTTTTGACGATATTATTGTTTAATTGAATACAAAAGTTATAAAATATTACAAATATATAAATTTGTCAGATTACTATTAGGAATATAATTTCACTTACTAATTTAGAAATAATAAAAGATAAATATTAAATAAAATAATTAATAATAATAATTTTTTAATTTAAAAAATATTATCATTTTCCTAATTAGAAAGATTTCGTCATAATTCATCTTCCTATCAATTTCTGACTGCACTGCGTATAAGTCTGCCATGATGTTTAGCTGGAGTCAAGTCATTGTGCTTGTTTTCCTTCTAGCCGTGGAATGGTTCATGTTGTATGGTCTCTGAGCACACTAGACTGACTCTATTTGCTTCTTGTGTTATAGGAAACCACTCTATGTATAGCCAAAAATCTCCCTGTCCATCATGTTCACAAAGACGATAAAAATGCCAACTCCACAATCATGATCTTCTAACAATGCTAACCTGGAAAAACTTGGAATTTGCAGTAGCATCAGCCGAACAGGATGGGTGAGAAAGATGACTAGAATTGTTTCGAGTCTGGAAGTTTAGAGGTTGAGACCTAGTAGGAGTTAATGGACAAAAAGAACAAGAGATGCCTAGGCCACCTTTTACAGGAATCTCCGGAAAGCGGAAACCCGCCAGATTGGAGCAGAACGCTCAAAAGGGCCGAAGCTTAAAGGCTTCACTGTCCCAATTGGATCGGCCTTCCTTTCTCACAATCTTAGCCCAGGTCGAAGCACCTTGACCGTGAAAATATAGTTTTCTGATGAGGCTTGCGAGCTTAGAGTAGCCCGTGCACCTGCGAGACAAATGAGAGGTCAACATTTGAGACCATAGTCAGCGTTAGCACTTCCAACCCTCAAACTCACGAGGGTAACCAAGGAAGAGAGGGAAGAGAGACGGCAGAGTTCTTTAAGAATTCTAGCGTTTAAGCTTAGATGTGCTTTTTTTATACTCTCTAATCAATGCAGAATTCAAGCATGTTTATTGACATTTCATAGGTGTTTTGAGAACTAGACCGAACGTCTCGTCTGGCTCTGTCTACTCCTAAAAATCAGTTGGAAAAATTGGACAAAAAACAAAAAAAAAAAAAAATGAAAAACCAGTCAGGTTCATTGTTAGACCAACTTTTGATTTAAAAAATAATTGAATACTAAATATTATTCAAAATTTTAATTGACTAATAAATTTTATTTAAATTTAAAGTTTAGTCATTAAAACTAAACTATAAGTTCTTTTCATTAATAAAAATTTTAAATTTAATAATTAAAAATAATTTTTAAATCAAAATATATGATATATATATATATATATATATATATAGTAATAATAATTATTATTATTATTTAATTACTAGTAAATAAATATATATTAATTATTAATATATTAATTTAATCAATTAAGTCAGTTAAATTTTAAATTTTTGACTTTTTTAATTTAATCATCAGCAAGATTATTTGTCATTGGATACAAGTGTTATGTGTCTAGGAGTTGTGTTAGTCGTCTAATAGAGCGTGCCTGTTATGTAGCTTATGATACTGACACTTTGTGATTTTTTGTTCAATTAAAAATTCATTTAAATTGTAAATTAAATAATATAATTATTTTTTTGATAAATTTTATGTTATATTTTTTAAAATTAGAATTCGTGGATGAGACACCCCGCCAACAAGTTGTGGGCCTTGTTTCAGTCCGGCCCTTTGTACCATTTGATGGAAGGTCTTGGACTGGAGTGGTGGACATGAACGGTCAACCGATATTCCCGGCGATGGTGGGGGCTTAGTTCCTAACGAGATAGCTTTTTTGTGTGGCCTAAAAATACCAAAGGGGCCAAGCCGAAACGACAGAAACCTGCAGCAGTCTCTTTGTGAATAAGTTTTTTAACTGGGCTGGGCGTGACGGTTGTCGGCCGGAAGCTCTCCGAATGACGCGTGTACGGGGTTGATTTCTAGCCTCAAGCCGTACACTCTCAAATATCTTGTACTATAGCCGTTCGGGATACTTGTGTTGAAGACTTTTGATTTTGTATTTAAATTTTAATTATTTTGTTTTTTTTTTTTTTTTCTGATTTTTTAGCCTTCCTTCCTTGTAACTGAAATAAAAATAAAGAAATGTGGTATAATTTTCGAGTCTGCCAAGAATCATAAATGGAAGGGGGAACAGCTTAAGGCAGTCCTTCCATGCAAACCTTGGGAAGTTACCATATTATATTGCTTCAAAAAAAGAAATAAAAAAAAAAGGAAAGTTAGCGATACCAATTTTTGATACGGCTTTAAACAAACTTACGAAAGTTCCATTTAGGCATAGAGGATAGATTCTACGTCATGTTTAAATACTGCGAAAAAGCAAACCATCAGACCGGCTTCCTTGTTTCCACAACAATGTCACGTAGTTTTACTCAAAATGAAAATTCCCATCAGTTGAGGGATTTTCAGGTGATAGGCTGAATAGCCAGCATCTACATGGGATCAACGTGGTAGGGTCGGGGTCGGTTAATCACTTTCCTATTCATAAGATCGGAAAAACGACGTGGATGCGGTTTCTGTATAGGACATGTTGTAGAAGTGGATTTATACACCATTTTATTATGATTGTGGATTGTAATTTGTAATATTTTGATGCATAATTATATTAATAATGAGATTATAAATTTATATTCAATTATTATCGTAATAATACAATATAAACCTACAACCATTCCTTCCTGTCGGAGGATGCGTGATTGAACAAGCTCTCAAAGACATGGATAGGCTCCAAACACATGGGCCTACACCTCTTAACATCTTTCATACCCCAACTGCCCTACTTATAGAACAAACTCTCGATAAGCCAAGCAGCACGGAAGCCTCTAATTGTAAGTCATTTGTTTTCCAGAGCTAATTTCTGCCCTTAATTTCTTCAATTTCCTTCTTCCTCTTTAGTTTGTTTTGAGTTCTTGGATCTGGGGTCCTCAAGCTTCTTTGTTCAGAGTCCGATCCCGAGTTCTTGTTGTCATCTCCTTATTGTAGTCTTATGCTGCTCTGACCTTTTATAGCCTGGAAAGACTTACTTTTGGGTCATTTCTCTTCCCCGCCTTTTTGTTCAGGAAAATTCACTTTCCAAACTTTCATGGCTATGCCTGCCTTAAAATCCATGACGAGCCCCTCCCAAACCAATAATAATCCCCTGCGTGATGTTTCCTTTACATCGTATCTGAATGGTGCTGAGGACAGCTTTGTTTGTAAACTTACAGGACCAAGTTTAGACCACATTCCTAAAGTTGCGGTCCAACAGGATCATCTGCTGGGAAGAAAGAAAGCAGAAGATGGCGAAATCGGAGTATTCAGTGCCGAGAAATACTTCACTGGAGCCATGGATGAAAGCAGCCCAAAAATCTCCAGCATGACCAGCAGAAAATACGAGAGCAAGAAAGATGAACAGAAAGATACAGTGCCTGGAAATATCAAAGTTCGCGGTGGAGCACCTAGCATTATCACAGAGTCTAGCATTATCTCAGAGTCAAGCTGGAACAGCCAAAGTTCTCTGCTGCAGGCCATTCTGAGAAATCAGTCGCGAAGAAAGACAGACAAGGTCAAAGGAAAGAGCTTCCTTGCTGGTCTTGGTTGTAAATGCTCCTGTTCTGATAAGGATTCTGTTGATGTCCGTGATCATGCTGGTGAAATCAGTTTCAACAGAACTCCTGATGCTATTGTGCTGCAAGGCAATTCTATTACAGAACAACAAGTCAAAACTAGCCTTAAGCTGGAACTTAAAACACTCTCTGGGTCCATGGCAGATGAGTTGGGCAACGGATTGGACAAAGAAACGTGCTTTACATTCCCAATTACAAATTCCGGACTAGGAAATGTTCTCGAACAACAAGAGTTGATACCACGGAAGTCATTGGAAGTGTTTGGCTCCCCAATAAATGATAAGAGAAGCAAGTCCTTCCATCTCGAACCAAGGTCAGCAATGTTATCATGGGACGCAAATCCAAGGGCGGAAGAATTTCAGTTCCCTGCCACTCCTGGTGGAGGATACAATGACAACGAGAGCGATGCAAGTTCGGACTTATTTGAGATTGAGAGCCTCAGCGGCAAGGCCATCCCATTTCCTGCAAGGATATCAGATGCCACTTCTGACTGTGCCACCCCAACAACTTGCTATGCGCCTAGCGAGGCCAGCATAGAATGGAGTGTAGTTACAGCCAGTGCTGCTGACTTCTCTGTAGTATCAGATCACGAAGAGCTAAGGCAGCCAGCAGCGGCATTATGTCCAGTAAAGGAGCTAACAGCAAATGCAAAATCTAGAACAGATGTACCAAAGCGCCGTCCCAGCATCTTGTTGGGGTGTAAGAGCCTGGAGGCAGTGAAAGTTGTAGGAGATGCACATATAAAGAATGACAAGAATTTCGACCCGCGAATGCATCGAGTTTCAGATTCCTACATGCCAAGGTTTCGAGCTGAGACTAAACAGGCCGAGCTCAAATCCTCACGCAGCAAAATCGCCCTCGCCAACCATTCTCTGCCCCGGTCACATTCGCATCACAATTCACATCTTTTGTAACACATAAATCTGAAGCTTGCGTCCATTAGGCGATCTGTACCCTATGTTGTGATCTTATGGAAAGCGTAACTCGCAATGTGTTCAGTATATCTTAAGATGCGAAAGATGCTTTTGACATTTCCAGGACAACTTCTTTCACTTATTCTAGATCCCAACCGTAATCTTGTCTCAAATATGTTTAATTTCAGCCTATATTACAAATAACTTTTTCAAAACTGTATCCGAGTTTTTCAAGCATATGTTCGTTTCTCTTTAACAATCCTTCACTTGAAATCTGGAAGTGTGAACGTAAAAAGAGAAGACCGAGTGGGATCAAAGAAACTAGCAGACTGATCACTAAATAGATACAAATAGGTGAAAATTCTGACATTACCACAACCCACTTGGTTCTTTCGTTTCGCTCCTTCCTTTCTCGCGGAGCGGCATACCGGAAAAAAAAATAGAAAGAAGAAAGAATTAGTTCAAATAGGATTCGTTCAAAGAGAACCCTTCCACGACAACAACGATCACTCACTGAACACTCTCTCCATAGGAACTAGTCCCTCAGATTTCGCACGTAGGAGATCGAGACACAGCCCCAGGGCTATGGGGAAAGATGTAGATCGATCGCCCTAGACTAGATAGACAACTACATAGAGGGTCTCTACAAGTCTATATATTCTTTGATTTCGTTCCCCCCGTAAGATCAATATCACAACCAATGAGGTCTGCAAGTTTCACATCTAAGTAATACCCGATCCAATAGTTTACGATATAGATAGATACATATTTAACAGCAACATTTTAATGTTGAAAAGATATTAATGCTTCCACTTTTGAGACAGGTGCTTAAAAGGCCAGTAAACGTAAGCATATGGTTGTCCTGTACTGGCAAGTATGAACTTTAGAAGCATAGCTATTCCTTACACGTTCTAAAAAGTGCTTCCAGCCTATGTTTTCAATAAAGGAATTTGTTGGACCACCAGCAGGAAATACAACTCTCAATTTGCACCATATTCTTTGTGAAGCCAAGCCAATTTAAACTGACTCCAAAAAACAAAATCCCAAAATACAGGCAAATGGGAAATAAAAGGAAATTCATTGTCATTTTTCTACATGCTTCAGAAATTTCTACAGGAAGTAGGAGTAAGAATAAACCGGCAGAGTACCTGGAGGAACGAGCAGGCTTTTCTAGATACCAGAAGGAGGGGAAGATGTTGTCTATTCCAAAAAGATTATATTTGGTGGAATGTCATCTGAAAAACACAGATAGGGCCAAAGTAATGAAAAAACGTTGCCTTCTACCATTAATTGTGCAACCACTCTCAGTTATAGGTTGGCCCATTAATGCATACCATCTTTGCTTTCATATTAATTTGCCTTTGAATATGATAGATAATTCTCAGGCAAGATCTCAAGCCTGGTCTACCAAAGATATGGTCACTTTCTGCACTGGGTCATAAAACCTGAATGCTGGATGGTTCAAACTCTATCATGGATGCGTATTATGGTTGTTTAGAGATGGCAAGTGGTCAGATGTGATTCAACTGAGACATATCAAATCTCAAGTTGTTTACGATATTTTAGATTATATATTGGCATTATATACGGAGATTTTAAGTTCATCAAATTTTAAATATATTAAATTTTGTTTTTCTTTTTTTTTTTAATTAAGTTAATCGAATTTGAATTAATAGAATTTTGGATTATTTTAAATTTTGATAATTTGGTTTGTGTGAAACATACAATTAATTATTTTAGTATAGACACTTATTTTCAATAGAAATCCATGTGACTATTTAATTTAAAGCATGATGGGAAATTTTGATGATTTCAGTGCTCAAAACTCTCACACTATAGTATTTGGACTATGCATTTTTATACCCTTGTTTTTCATAAAAAGGCAGTTTTTATGAGTGTTTGTGACTGCTAAATTACAACGTAGTAATTATATCATTTCATCAAGGTTATCCTTCATGAAAGAAAAAGAAGGCCATGGCAAAGAAAAAAAGAAAAGAAAAGAAAATTCAGGTTGATGGATCATCAATGCATATTTGTAACTGGAAATAACTAATTTGTGGAAAACATTAGCAAAGAAGGTCATGATGCACATCGAAGCCAACCATAGTTAGATCAAGTCAGGCATCGTTTTGCAGGGATAATTTCCTGTTAATGGACCACTGGAATAAGTCAGCATTTAGCAACCTCAGGTTGCGTTATAAAAGAAATGAATGACGCTGGCCTGCATGGAAAAGTCAAGCCCTTAAGCTATGAGGGCTGACCAAAGCTGAAAGCTATTTTTTGAAGGGGAAAAGAGTCACATACCTCTGTAGTTAAAACATTCTCCTAACACATTATCTTCAGAATACCAAAGGCTAGAAATTATGTTGCTTCCACCTGATTTAAACCAGTAGAATTGCATTGGTCCTTCGAAGAAAATAAGTGCTCTGGGTTCATTTTAAGGGGTAGGAAATGCAGTTGTTTGACAGTGAGTGAAGCCAATTTCCTCATAATGAAAGCGAAATAAGACTGCTAACTCCAGAAGATGCTGTTTTTATAAAGCATCATTTGAGTTTCTTATTGAAACCAAGCAGCAATTTTCCACCCGAGTGATATAATGCTCAGCCAACCATCTAAAAGCCCAATGTTTAGAATTTAAGAAGGTTAAACCCTTCCTGCGTCATTACTCATAAAGAGTCTCACAATCCTCACAGTTTATGGAAATACATAATCCGTCACAACAATGCATTGCAAGAAACTTCCATGAAATCTATCAGTTTCCCAGAGGACCTTCACAAATATTAGGATTCAAGTAACAACCCATCAATTGACAGCAGACTAAAGTAATTGCAGTCCAAGCATCCCACAAAATCACCCCAAACTACATTTAAGCTAACCATGAATATCATTGGGACCACAGGAAGCGGCACTGTGGACAGAAAGAATGAAACAGAAATTCATTTCCAAAGAGGCAAAAATCAAAAGAATACAACAGATTTAAGCAAACATAATAAGAGCCCAAAACTTGTATGAATACGTGATATTTGTTGTGTTTTTACCATATACAAATAAAACAAACAGAACACAAACAATATATGTATATACAGATCACAAATGTGATGTGGCAATTGCTAGGCCAAAAGCAATAGAGTTGGAACACTTTTTTTAACAAATAATGTCTCCACCGCATATCATTCACTCTTCTTTGTACTCTTTAGCAGGCCGCGCTTCCAACCCACCACCTGCTCTCTTCTCAAGTGAGTAAGGCATATAGGTTCTAAGAATCCTATCCCATGTGACGAAGAATGGCTGTGAGAAGTTGTATTTGGTACCATAAAGTTGATGGTGGACATCATGATAGGCAGTATTGTTTCTAAAGAACACATGGAATAAATTTCCAGGAACCCATAACCCACAGTGATCATCCACTGTTTTGATTGTTGCAAAGGAAAAGAAGAAAATTGAGGTTCGTGGAGACATGCCAGAAAGGAGAAAAGATAAGGCCCCACCAATTGTATCAAGCAGCAGCCCCTCCAGGGGATGATTGTATAGAGCTCCAAAGGCATAGGGTACAACAAGCCGGTGATGAAGAGAATGAATGTGCTTGTACAGAAACTTGTTGTGGTGCATGTATCTATGCATAAAATATTGCCAAGTATCCAAAACTACCATTGCTGCAACAAACTGTCTGGCCACCACAAGTGGGGAAAGCTGTTGTTCTGTAGCAGCATCATTAGCACTCCCTGTTACCTGCAAAAAGATGCAGTGAGGGATGAAACATTATTGACTTCTTTATTTTGATGCACGGCAGGATGTATGGGGAATAATGCAAACTGGAACATCATCAAACCAAGCAAATTAGAAGACAGAGAAGAATGTGACAACGAAGGATACAAGTTAAGACAGACAAAAAAGGTCCTGAAATTCACTGCAAGAGGAAAATGTAATGTAGAAACTAAAAAATTTAACAAATGGTACAATTTTCATTGAAAACAAAACATGAGCTGAGAGTTACAAAGATATGCATGACAATACAGTTATAATCCCAATGAAAGAACAGATTTCAGCCATGAAATTGACAATTCCCACTATTGCTTTATCCAATTCTTTTATGTGTCTATTTTAATCAACAGCCATTTTGAGTCACACAACCTTTTTGTTTTATTCAACTTTGGTTGATTTACTTAGAGCTTTAAAATAAGTACAAGGACATATTCAAAAATTGCAAATCACACAACACAGAACTTGATCTTTTCATTTTATGGTGTGGCTATACCATCCTGCCCAACTCCCCCCCCCCCAAAAAAAAAATCTTCTTGTAATGCTCCAAAAAATTTTCACTGACCAAATATTAGACAATTTTTATCCTTTTCTACAATTATCACGACAAATTGTAAAACACATCCAAGTCATAGCTGCCACACCTGACTGAACATGAATCCAAGGAAAAACAGACAGGCCTCAGGACATCTTTTTCATACCAGAAAAGTTAAAAACAGAAAACCTCTCTCAACAGTCTATGATGGAGCTGTACTCCTAGGATTTAAAAAAGTTCTATAACTTTTGAAAGTCCTCTCTGCAATTCAGGACGCAACTTCATTACTGAAATTTGTACCCAGACTTTCAGAAAATCAAACGATATCAAAACTACCAGGGACCCATCATAGAAGGATTTTAACCAAATAATTTATAATTTCATTAGCTTGACTATGGGAAAGATCCTGATTAACCTGACCTGCCTTTTCCATATTCACAATCCTAATCTCAAACATAAATCATGACAAGTATTCAAATTCCAGATAAATTTAAAAAAAAAAAAAAAAAAAGCACCAAAATTCTTGAATCCCACGACAGAATTATAAATGAAACAGTGAATAAAACCCCAAAACTTACTTTTCCCATATTCATAATCCTAATCTGAGACATTATTCACCACAAATATCCAGATTCCAGATAAGGGCATCAAAATTCTTAAACCCCCAGAACAGAATTATAAACAAAACATTCAACAAAACCTAAAAAGACCATTCTTGACCCAAAATCCCAGAATAAAAAAAATAACCTCAATTCCCCAAGAATTTCTCAAGCCAAATGAAACCAAACCAAAAATAACAACAAAAATAATTTAAAAAAAAGAGACTAAATATTACAAAAGAACATACCGTAAAGAGGATGATAGCAACAACAGCCTGAACGACTTGTTGGAGAAGGACTCCTTTAACAACGGTCCCCTTGGACACCAAATTCTTCTCATCCTCGTCTTTCTTCGAATGCAACCTATACTCATCGAAAAAACGACCCAAAACAACGTACAAACCCGAATACACCCAGTATATCAAAATTGGGACAAAAGTGCCCAACAATTCATCGGAAATTGGAAAACCCCCCATGTCCCAATAACTTGAAAGAGACAACGTTCAATTAATAGACATTTAAGACTTGGAATATATATATATATATATATATTTCGGAGAAATATCAAAACAGGGGAGGGTTGATATTATTATTATTATTATTATTATTATTGAATGAATAGTAATTGGTTGGGTCATAAATAAAGTTTGTGGGTTTTGACCAAAATCAATGAGGGTGGGCGGGTGTAAATCTTTGACATTTCAAATTAGGGCAGAAAAAGAAGATTCCAAGACTTGTTACGGTGCCGTTTTATTCTTCTTTCTGTTTTATTTTATTTTGTTTTTATTTTTTTTTTGGGGGGGGGGGGGGGAGAAAAGCCGTTCTTTCTTGTTAGCGTTAGTTAGCAAATACATAACGATTAATTGCTAAAGGGGTTGTGTTAATCTGGAGGCCGTTGGCTCCAAGAATGCAAGTAAATTTGGGTTATTATACCTTTTGTATTAAATTAATTTATGAGTATTTAATTAAGTAAAATTATTCTAAAACGTATCTTAAATTATTCTAAAATATACACTGATTATTGGTTAGTTTCACATTCTGTGCTAGTAAACTCGACACAAGCTCTTGAGAACGGATAATTTCAACACATCAATCTTTTTTTTTCTTATTAAATGATTAAAAATTTTAATATTTTTTGAAAAAATACTACAAATTTTCTGCTAAAAGTAATCAATATTAACGTTCAAACTTGTATTTAGGTTAGCGGTACAAGGACATCATATTTTGAGGATTGGCAACGACTTTAAGGGATTATGGGCACACATTCTTTGAACTTTGACCAACGTTGAATGTGTTTGTTTGGTCGTGACCAATGAACTTAGCAAAAGACTTAAAATGTGGACGAAGTCAAATTGTATTTCATATACACTACAAAAAAATAGGGAATATAAATAATTATCCTCGTCCATACGTTAAGACACGTGTTAACAGCCAAAAAAAAGACAAATAAGTAGAGTTTTATTTGAAGTGATGCGTTGCCATAGCATAGCATCTTTGAGCGACGAAAAACTTGGATTTCCTAAAGCAATGACTGACTAAGGGACCCGAGTAATAAAAGGTTTGTGCTCCCAAGAGCGAAAATTCAATTATGTATGATCGGAGTTATTAATAATTCTAGATAATTAGAGTTATTAATTATTAATATTATACATATGTGTATTATGATAGTTAAACACAAAAAATTAAGTGGCTTTTATATTTTATACAGAAAGTAATAAAAATTAAAAAATAATTTTTATAAGCATTTTTATGATTTTTATGTGCTCAATTAACTAAATTTTAAGTGAAACTTAGTGATATCATAAACTCAAAATTGTGAACTGTGTCCATTCTAAGCAATGTTGTGCCTTATGTGATATTTTTATTAAATTAGTGATATTTTTTTTATTATATAAATTGACATGTTGAAACATTTTTATTTAAATAATATTTAAAAATTAATGTTATTTATAAAAACACATAAAAACCTCTTTTTTTTTTTACTTCATAAATTCTTAATAACTGGTAATAAAATTCACCAAAAGGAAATATGAATCTTAAGTCTTTTTTTTTTTTTTTTCAATCTATGAGATTTTGTAATTTCATATTATATTTTGAAAATTTGATGTTAAATAAAATATATTCTAATATAATAAATTATAATATGAAAATTGACAACATCTAATAGATTGATAATTGGGAAACAACTTAGCATTTATATTTTCTTAGTATCTGTGCAAATTTAATATGAATTTTCAAAGATAAAAAGAATTGTCGAAATATATTTATGATGTTTCAATAAGAATAACTTCAGTGCTCTAATTTATAGTATAAAATAACATAATGCAATGGATCACAAAATTATAAATACTGTGGTTGGAAAGTCACATTTTCTTTAAGTTAGACCTGATGGTTGAAAATCACTTTTTCGATTTTTTTTTTTTTTGAAGCTAAAATGATTGTTATGAATTTTGACAATTAAAATGTATGTCAAAAAATTTCTGTCATATTTCAAGCAAGATTATTCCATTATTTTAAATTATGTTAATAACAAATTGTAAAATTTCATAGATTATCAAATTGGAAAATATTTGACACAATAGTCACAATTTTTGTAATCTTTTTTTTTTTTCAATTTATCATGATTTTTGGGAAAAAAAAATCGACTTTTGGTATATTTGCGTTGTTTTTTCTTGATTTCGTTAAATATCAATGAAACTTAAGGATACTTTAAATAAAAGTTGTGAATAAAATCAGGAATTCTGAATGTTGAGGAATGAAATCAAAGTAAATTAAGGGACGGTTTGGCGAATGAAAATTCAATACCATGTTAAATACATTTTACCCATAATTTTCCACTTATTTTGAATTAGTATCTTTTATTAAATTTTAAAATGTGATATAAAAAAATTTTCAATTTTATGCAAAATAATGTTTTATAATTTCTTTTCTCTCTTTCATACTCTGCTATATATTTGACTAGAGTCAATGTCTTGTATTTAAAATATTTGTATGGCTAGTTTTTTTTTTTTCCGGACTTGTATTTTTAGATTGTATCCAGCTACAATCAGTAAATTATTTATGTTAAACGATACCAGACCGTAGGTTAGAGATATTCACCAAAGTTTCCTATTTTCACATACAATACGGCACGCGAAATCATCTCTCAATCGATGGGGGCAGCATCAATGACTCCTCCGCATCTAAAACATGGGACCCGTTACTTGTATTCCTCGAACACATGACACCCTCCTCCAATGCCACTTATCACTTTTGTTACTTTGGCATCCTAACTTACATATCCAGTAATTGCAACTCAAATGTTTTAATTTCCTTCTCCTCTGATTACTATTTTGTTATCTATTTAAATAATAATAATAATCATGTAAATCTTTTAACAATTCTAAATCAATATTTTCAATAACTATATTTGTAAGAATATTGAAAATTTAATAGAAATTTGAGAAAAACAGCCATTGCAAATGAATATATTTCTCAATTTTATAATACACCAATAATCTTAATTAAAAGTAGTTGTATTAAAAATCCATATGTATAGTATATCTCAATTCTCAAAAAACGCAACACAGACGTCAAACATAGGGGAGGTGAAACGATATGCTGTTACTTGTGTGCTCGAATAAATAAGAAAACTGACTTTGTTTGACAAACGTGCCCTCCCACAAGATCGTGTCTACTCGAGGTTGTCAGTGTCGCCATTGCCTGTAACGTCAAACATGAATTATATAAACATGAAAACGAGTGAACAACGGTTCTCATTTCTGAAATTGATTATCCAACACTTTCACTTCGTTGAACCTGTTTGAATCCAAAAAGTCTCCAATGAGTCACTGCCACCTTTTCTTTGGTGCTAGCCTAAATGGAGGATGATAATGAAGTTTGCGGGAACTTTGTTGTTTTGATAATCCGCAGTACTCGTGTATCTGTTTTAGCTAAAATGTTAAGAGAGGAGAAGAAGCGACTATTGGGTGCAATAGTAAGAAAGAATACGAGATCACCTTCTTTGTTGAGACTGATGATTTGTTTCCCTTCTTTTTATCAAGAAGAAATTAATTTGGGTATGTTGAGGCACTCCGAAATTTGAAGACTGATCGAATATTGTGCGACCAACTCACTTGTTTTGTTACAGCATGGATGCCTTGCAGGCATTTGTTCCGTGATGGACACCATTGTCCCATTTGTGGTTTTGAGACGTTTAAGGCAGATTGAATAAGTTACTTCTTTTAATAGCATATGTTTTGAAAATTTATTTGAGAAAAAACAATTCCTAATTTAATAAATCAGTTACTTTAAGAAGGCAATTGTGTCTTTAATAATTAATTAGGTGGTTCTGCTTTTATATATTTATCTTATCCTTTTTGGTACAACTTTATAAACCCATGTTATATCCTACTAGAAAATTGTTGACAGAACAGATGAACAATAAAATGCAAAAATTACCAAGTTAACGTGTTACCTTCAACTATAAAATTTAGTTATCTCAACTCTTAATTTTAGATTTAAAATTTAAATCGTGGCTATAAACCAAAACAACAAGTTGACATGTTACAAGAGGTTCTGATTAATACAAATATGAAATTGGCTTGTATTTACCGTTTTAATGTTGACAGTAACTATCCAAATTATATTAAGATCGATATGATCATTCTCCTCTCCATCAATTATTTGTTTTGGTTGATCCATTAATTATTATAGAATGATTTCTTTTTTTATTATTTTTTTTGGATTTGATTAGATAAAACAGCTCAATTGTAATCAATTTGTACTGAATTTAAAAGAACGATACTTGCAAGGACCATCCAGCCATTGGGTCTTCTTACACCAATACTACTGTTCCTGTTTCTAATCAATGAAGCAACTCTGGTTTAAGCACTGACCGATGTTGAATTGCCAAGGGTTATTTTCTCATTATCTGAGTTATTGATTATGATTAAAAGACATTATTTTACATTGAAAACGGATTTACTAGGAACGAGATCATAAAAAATTGTAATTATTATATTTTGCTATTGAGAATTGCAAATATATTGATATCTAGATTTGTCACGCCTTCGGTTATTATTATAACTTTTGGTATGAGTTTTATCAGGACGCGAGAACCCCGTCAATGCGGACGGCCCAAATCGTGTCCCGTACATAGTGTCTATGCATCCCGCATTCTCTATATTTTTCGTTTTGTTATTACTAAAATTTTCAGGTTTTGGTGCGTCCCGGAATCTTTGCTCAAGGGATGCAGTTCAGACAAAGATCACGGTCAACAAGAAAAGTAACGAGAAAGAGCAAGAAAAGAAATAAAGCTAAAGAGAACTCGTGCATTTTCGAAGGCGAATATCAACAAAGTAATCGATCTCTTATGATTTAATTTTTCCTTTTACAACTTTTTGGCACACGACAATTTCAGAGCCTCCAACTACGCTGTCTAAGGGACTGTCAGGAAGTCAAGACGAGTCTGTTTAGTTCGCTCGCAAGGACCTGAGAAGGGAAATGAATTAAAAAAAAAAAATAGAGAGAAATGTTGGATTCACCTTGATTTAAAATCTATAAATCTGCACAACCTTTTGTTTTGCTTTTCTTATTTGATGACATAACAGAGGCTTTCCACTCCTCATAAGCTACTTTCTCCATTCTTTTGCGCTTATTGTTTCTTGAGAGCTGCAAAATTTCATCCGAAGCACTTTTAAAAAGAGCCAAACTTCAAGAATAAGCATTGTCCAACTGCAAGCTAGAGCTTTAGGGTAAGCTTGGATCAAAGTACACAATGCACATTCCCAAGCCAGTTGGTCAAGAATGTTTAAGTAAACAGGTGGACTAGCAGAACTGTCAAGTGTAGAGCTGTCAATTGTTGGACTGTTTTTGCCTTCTAAAGGGTGATTCACTACCTTAATTAGCAATCAATCTAAACTTACATACAGGATCTTAAGATGTGTGATTTAACATGTCACCAGAACTGGTGGTTAGGATGCATTTTCACCGCTGATGAGCAACTTGGCCCCTGACAAGAGAAAACTACATGCACATGACCATCCGGCTGAACAGACACATTTGCTTCAAAATGGCTTGCCAAAGCCAATTAAATTTGACTCCAAAGTGACAGCCTTCAAATTAAGGGTGGCTGCCAAATTAAAGAGGGAAAGCCTTTGTATCAACGAAAGGTGAACATCCAATCAGCCAAGTATACAGTTAACCAAATGTGTGAGTACCTACTTGGCAATTCAACATCAGTGGAATTACATTGATAAAAAATGAATAAACATGTTTTCATTTTACTTATGAGGCTATTGATACTCCCAATTTAAAGTGGTACAAACAGAACCAGCAACCACCAAAACCCAATAAGTAGAACCATATGCTGGACGATAGTAGTCCACTAATAATTCAGCTGAAGATAGCAGCCATTCAAAATCCACGCATATTTTCCAAGACAATTCTAAACATTTTGCCAATGGAGAATGTAACCAAAGATACAAGTGGAGAAGTACCTCTGCCCCATCATCTGATGAATAACCACCTTCCTCATGATTTCTCTTCTCAGGCAATGCATCCAACAAACCTGCAAATAGGTGATAATATAAAATTATAAAACTAACCAGATAAGAATCAAAAATATGATTTGAATGAATTGTATCGAAGTCATCATAACCCTGGTAACATGTTCACAATCAGTTCTTACCTCGGTTTCCCTTCACCTCCTTGGGATCCTTCTTTTCCTTTGAAACCCCAAAAACATCATGACAAAGGTCCTTCATGGAAGCAGAGACCTGTATTCCCAATGCCAAGTTTACGCAATCACATAATAATCAAAAATCAAACTCGGCAATTTTCCAAATGAAAGAGCAATCCATTAAAGCCAATTATACTGCTTACACTTTTGAATTCAGATTCAGAACTGCCACAGACCTCAATCAACTTAAACTTGTCTATCTTCAACTGTTGCATTGTGATCATAAACTCATAAGAAAAAAACCCCAAGCACAACACAGTTTTCAGACCAATCTAATGAAAAGACAACTTACCTTGTGCCTCTTAGCACACAGGTAGAATGCAACAGCAGTAAAGACAGGCCGATCACAGTCAGCATTGGCCCTCCTCGTACGTGGCAATGCTGCAAGAAACCGCTTCTTATACCTATGACATCAAACAAACTTTCTATGAAATATCTAGCAAGTTATCACTTAAAAGCAAGAGATTACTTCCCACATATAAGAAAGCTAAATATAAATCAATTTCAATATTTGTTGCTTGTGGGCATTTTCACAAACAGCTACCGAGTACCACATAAAATCTCACACAAGCTCAATTAGTAATGAACCAAAACGACACTAAAAGCGAAAAGGGATCTTACAATGATAAACCCTTTTGCACAAAAGGAATAAGCCGAACACAACCAAACTGAATCCCTAATTCTCTAACATCCAGCTTTGATCTGCAACTCCAATCAATCAGATAACTCAATCAAAATACATTCACCTCAAAATGAGCAATCCAAATTGGGGGAAGGAGATCAAAAGACAAAAATAGAAAAAAAAAAAAAAAAAGGAAAAGAAAAAGGAGGAAACCCCACCTGAGGCCAAGGCCATTTTGGAAGGAATTGAAGGATCTATTGTAAGCCGCCTCCGACATGCCACTCAACCTTATCGCAGCCTTTCTATCAAATATCACTTGAAGTCTGTAACCATCCAATGAAAACCGAATTCATTAACACACCCAATTGAACTTTTCTTCCAATAAAATAATGAAAAAAAAAAAAACAAAAGCAAAAATAAAAAAGTAGCCTAACATCTGGGATGAGTTACCTTGTGGCAGCGATTTCTAAGCAGATCACAGCCTTGCAAATTTCTCCCTATAAAAAGCAATACCCATTTTCCAATTCCCATTTAACAAAAATTAAAAAAAAAAAAAAAAACCCAAGAAAAGCACAAATAAATGTGTTATTTTCTCCGGAGATGCTACCAGAAAACTGGAACTTACAACACCGATAACGGAGGAATCGAACTGGACGTCACAGAGGCGGCGAAGCTCTGCCGCTTTTCGAATCAGATTCTTGGATTCCGATAAACCCATCTTCTTCGCTATCTCGGCGATATCCATTTTCTGGCTTAATCAAATTATAGAGTTTTTTTTTCCTTTTTTTTTTTTTTAAATATATATATATATAAATTTATAACTATGAAGAAGAGGAATGCGCTCTGGCTCAAATATAAAGATTGCCGGATGTATTTGGCGGGAACTTTTTGAACCTTTTTGAACGGTGGGCGCCCGCATTTTGGTTCGGGGTTTTCGCGTGGCGTTGATTTGGCGCCCGATGTGATTATAAATTTCTTTTTCTTAAAAACTCGAATTCCAAATCTTTGTAGTTTTAATTTCAATAAAACATGACCTGTTATTTGAAGTATATTATACATTATAACTATAATTTTGAGAAATATAAGAGCCAATTTTTATAAATATAATTTATTCTTAGTTAATTTTATTTATAATATTATAAATTAACTTAATGTAAAATATATTGAATGATTTAAAATTTTATTAATTCAAGTTACTTTTAAATTTGTTACTAGGTCATATTGAAGTAATGGTATGGTCACCTAATATGTTGACTTACTAATTTTCTACTTAATTCCCATTTTTACATTTGATTTATTATGTGTGGAGAATATATAATTATTTATTATTTGTTTTATATTTGGGCCATACATATTAAGAAATGAAGGTCAAAAACAAGAAAGTTTGATCACTTAAGCTAAGCTTAAATAATCATTGATTCGAAGATGTCTGTTCATTATTTGTATCTTTGAATTTTTCTAATTATTGCATTCAATCAAGAAAATGTTTAGCAGAGTGCGTGGGAGAAAATGAAAACATCACAGAACATTACTTTCTGTAGGATAGAAACACTTTATATATCAAATGTAAAAGCTAAACTTTTAATCACAATAATTGAATTCTTTTGTTATAATGGAAAAAAGAGAGCTATAGCGTCAACATATTTAGAGCATAATATCCCTTATGATTAGTAACTTCACCCTTAGGAATCCCAAAACACACTCATAATTAAGAGTGTTCATGGTTTGAATGGAATCATAAAAATCAAAATTTAATTATGTTCAATTAAATATAAATTTGTTAAAAATAGATATATAATTATTATTATTATAACTAAAATTAATAAGTAATTATATAAGATAAAATAATTTTTTATTAGAATTTATTTGTTATTAATAATTGTACTAATATTTTGTAATATTATTAGAATAAAAATGTAAAAATAAAATAATATTTAAAATTAATTTAATTTAATTAAATATAATTTTTTAAGATTATAATAGAATAAAAAATTAATTTATATTAATTACAAAATTTTGATTTAAATAATTAATATTTTGATTAAATTCTATTCAATTTTATGGATTAACTAAAATTTCCAATTCTTTTATTTTTAATAATAATTAGAGAGAAATAATATTAATTTATCCAAAGGATTTTCAATCATCTTGTGCCCGTGTTTAAATTTTCACGCATTGATACTACAATATATAAGTGTTGCTAGAAGATTCTAACAAACTGTCAAATGTGTGATTGAGCCAATGGTGCCCTCTTGGTCTAAACGAAAGAATCAATAAATTCAAAGTTTCTTAGAATTTGATTTCACTGGACATTTTTTATTTATCATAGAATTGACAAAAGCCTTATTTTGAATTGTGTGAAGCACACGTCCAATGAATTATTGAACTCTAACCAAATTTTTTTACGGTATTATAGTTTAAACCATAACTGCAATAATTTTATAGTTTTTTTTTTTTTTTGTCCGTTTTCATTAAAAGATGTGATATATTAAGCTAAAAAAAAAATAATTAGAAAAATAAAAATCCATTGAATTCGGATCTCTCTGAACTATGCATACCAACAAAGGACTTCTCCAATATTTGTCACAATTGAGACTTCTTATAAATTTTACGGAGAAGGTGGCAGATCTCAAACCCTTGTTAGAGAATAATTAATTTGATTTAGACCCCACGACTTTAACATAAGAACTGGCTCGTCTTGAAGAAATTGGAGCAGCAAACCAAATAATCAGACCCACTATTTAATCAACCTCATTAATTAATTAGTATAAAAGATTTCAGAAACGTGAGTGTGTATCATCCACAGAAACATATGGCACTGGCAACCAAGAAAGAGCAGCTGCAGCCAGCTGAGCCGTCGTCAATATCCAAAGCTCAAATGGTGCGATTCAAGCAATACCTGCTCTGGTTTGAACGAATCACGTTTTTTTCTCTCTTTGGCTCTCTTCGTTAAAACAGGACGTGGTCTCCTACGAGATCCGTCTGATTATTTCAAGTTAGCGAGGCTTTGGCCAATGGGCAATATTATAGTTTGCTGTCCCTCTGCTTCACTCTATCGTATGTCGCCCGGTTTTGGTTGCGCGACAATTTTCACCTCCTCCTAAATTATTTCTTTTTTTTTTTTTTTTAATAAAGAGATTGTTTTTATGATTAATATTACTTAGCATGAGTTTATATATGGGTATCATGCGATAATCCAAATATCTAGCATTATTTAGCATAATATGTGAATGTTGGCTCATATGATGCTATTAATTAATCATCATTTACAAAGAAGAAAAGAGGTCTCCAATAATGCTTCTTTTTCATAAACACTAAGTATAATCTAATGATTATGAAAATATATAAAAATTTGGCATCTTGCTAATAATTAAATTTTATCTTTTAATCCAAATGCATTAAAAAAAGATAAATAAATAAATAATGATTCTTCATATTTGCGAATGCAAATGCCTGTTAAATATGCTGCTTCATATTTGATATTAGATTTTGGAATTAAATCAAGATAACCAAGTTTTGTTTTTTTTTTTTTGTTGTCAGCCGAATGGGGGCGCACAGGACTTGAATGGATGTTTGGAGAGTATTTTGTTCTGGCCCGAAAGAAGTGTGTGATGTGTCACTTCTTTTACGATTTTCTTGGAAGATGGAATGCAGTTGACATGAAACTAGTAGCACTTGCTGCTGCAATGGCCGGACTCTCTGGGGGGTTTCAACTTGGCTTATTTTCTGTGCTACTGGTTTTCAATGGCAATGGCACGGAATGTGATGGTGATCATAGCTGTAATAGTAACAATAATGAGGGTTTAAGTACAGATGAATTCGAATCCGAAACCAAAAACCAAGAGCTTAACGAGGGTTAGAAGGATGAAGTTGTGATAGGAAAGATTCTCCCTGTCCGGTCGACTTGCTCCAGTTTCACCTAACTAAGTGAACTATGGGAAATTCTCTGAGGACAATTCGAGAAAGTCGAAAACTACATCGGCACATGAGGCTGGGCTCGGCCCCCCTATGGTTAGTGTCACAGGCAAGCAAGGCGGGATCTTTCAGAGCTGTCGGAAGTCACTCTAGTAGAGTAGTGAATTAGGTCAAGATCTCCACTTCTACCTGAGGAAAGTCAAAAGTCGAAAATCACATCTATGAATGGGTTCGCTCCTAGGGCAGGGGCAGAGGTTCTTCTTAAAGAAACGAAGTGATAGCACAATGATCTACTTACTATGATGAGTGATTAAGTGAGCGTGGCATGCGCAGCGAGTCGGGTAGAGCTTCGATTCATCAATCCATTTTGGTTCACCCTAAGCCGTGAGTCATCAGTCCAATATCAAGTCAAATTTAATTTAGACCTTTCAATGGAACGGCAATAAAAACAATGATGAAAAAATTAAGTTTTGTTTTTTTTTTTTTTTTTTTATATATAATTAAATTTTTTTGATTTTGTTATCTAAATAAAATATAAAAAATAAAAATGAATTATTTGAATAAACATCTAACTTATAAATTAAATTTAATTGACACAATTTAAATTTTGAAATTATTTTTTATTATCAATTAAATTTTTTTTTATATCGTTATTTATGTAAAATAAATAATATCTAATTTATTGATTTTTTTTTTTTTTCAAATTTATCCAATAGGGTAAAAGATCCACTAATTAGATAAACAAAACAATCGTAACTATGGGCACGGAGGGGACATCTATCTAGGGCAAAAATCGGGCTGGCATTGCACTAGCTAGTACTTCATTGGAATTAGGAGATTAAACTGCGTGAAGGCAGTGGTTGAATGCATTTGCGCAACACTATTGAGTAAACCACTGACGTGTAGCCCGGAGCAGTAACCTTTTCAGTTACATTAAGGATCGCCTATTTATATAATACTTATCAATAGGAGGACGTGACCTATATATATGTATATATATTGATCACTTCTTGCTCTTGGAGATTTAGTTTGGGTTGGAGTCTTGGAGCAACAAGAAGAATCACGTCATGGCAATACTTGCAGGCCACTGGGATTTTACCAAGAACCATCCGCTATGTTTAATCGTCCATGCACAAATATTCATGCATGCGGAAAAGAACTTGCGTAATCACAAATTCAGCTGTCATAGGACACATCAACGGGCATTCTCAAATAAAGGCATCCTATCACTTTTGCGAGCGCAGCAAGGAAATGAGTTCGTCCTCTTGGTCGATGCTGCCAACCGTAGACAAAGCTCCCGATGATCCGCACAGCTTAGATGTTTAGACTCCAGACTTTAATATCCTATGTTAGCAAACTTTTGAATGGATTTTAAGCACAGCAGAGATAACAGACCAGCTGCCGTGGCGCGGGTGATAGGAAATGCAGAAGTAAATGGATATTCATTAAAATCCAAATAAACTTGTCGTCAACGGAATCAAATTTTCACTGGCCAAAGTGCATGCCTGATTATCAATGCCAAAGTATCTCGCAGGAAAAGAAAGTAAAACCCCCGAGTGTCAGGCAAGGTAACGATACAATTTTCTGTCCAAACTATCTCTCTCCAAGAAATCCCTCTCGATAAGAGACTCAATCCGTTTCTTAATCTCTGTGGGATTGGCCAGGAACCGTGACTGCAACTGCTTTGTGACCTCAGTGATTATATTGTTGTGATCCAGTAGCCTCCTTGATTTCATGATCCTGACTATTGCAGCTTCAATCTGAGGCTTCCTGTCCTCCTCCACTCTCTGCCGGGTCTCTTGCTTCTCCGGTTCAGATTCTTTTTGGGCAACTACGGTCCCTATCTTCACCTTATAGAATTTGCTTGTGAACTTGTCATTGACCAAAAAAGCATCTTCTTCGCCTATGTCTTTACTCATGGGCTCTTTCCGAAGAACATTCTTTCCCTTCACACAAGCCATGGATTGCAGGCACCTCTTCAAGTCTGGAGCAGGAATCTCTGTTGCCTGCTCAATCTCCTTGTAGGTAAGTCGATCTGCATTGTTAAACAGGATGAGAACACACATTTGGTAGGTTGAGACATTCAACTCATGCTTCTGGCCCTTCCCAAAGGTAGCTTTTATGTCTGCTGTGCCCCTGTTAGTTTGCCATGACAATCTCCGACCAGTATGGGTCCCAAGGTAATATGACTTGAACTTCTCACACAAGGCTGACATTTCGGTGGGCAAGTTACAGTTAATGCTAGGTTGTGTGGGCCAAGATCCAGTAGTCAAGACCTGAACAACCAGTGTTGGTCCATCACCTAGCTCGGGATGGGATGCATAAAATCCTTGCATTGTGTCTTGAGAGGTCTTCATGTCCGTAAACATGCCTTCCAATTTTGAAGTGAACTGATATCCACATTCTGTCTTAAGTTTGACTATCAGACTCCTCTCCGCATCATCAGAGACTGTCTTTCCTGACAACAGTCGTTTAGCTAAGTGCTGCTTATAATACTTCTCAAATACATCTTTCTCCTGCAAGTAGCGGAACAGCATCATCACCTTATCTAAAATAGACTCCACGTCCTCCTCACTAACACCCTTTAAACCTTTCCGAAGTTTGTCATCCACAAACAATGAAATGAACTCAGGAGAGCGAGCATTCAGATTAATGAAGTATTCAAAAGAGGAATTCAAAGCATTCTGGAATGTCTTGTCATTGTTGAATGCAGAGCTTATGATGCTATCATACTTGTCTTTCTCGTCCAACAAACGCTGAACAAATTCAACAGGATCCTTCAGCCTTTCTGGATCAGTGACTAGTTGCTTGCCTGTCTCCCTGAGATGGGCAGTCATCACCTCTCGTATTGTTGAAAGACCATTGGGAACTCGCCGGAACAAACTGTACATCCTTCCCAAATCTTCGTATTTATTGTCAAGAAGCATATTCACCAACCCTGAATTCTCCATATGGACCAGTCTAAGCATGTGGTTAGCAATCATCTCCTTTTCCACGACATTAGTTATCTTGACTTCACTCTTGGCATCCAAATAGTGGGTCACTCTTTCTATCTCTTCGTTTAAGCATTTCTCGGCTTTCTTTAGGTACTCCCCACAGTCAGAACACTCAATGAACTTCTGAGATTCGCCCCCATAAAACTCAGCTGAAACATCAAGAAAGGGCTTTTCAAAGTCTTCTTGGTAAACAGAAGACCCCAAATCCATTAACATCTTAATTACATTCCTCATCAACCCTCGATCTATAACTTCACCTGTCCGTTCCCGGTAAACCAGTTCAAGAAGTGTATTTAAAAGCCTCATCTGAATTTTGCTGGAGTGTATAATGTTGTCCCTCCACAAGTTCAGTCCCAGCTCATGAACGGGGGTCTTATGAGTACTTGGGATGTAAGTCCTGTCCATGTACATCAATATGTCCCTAATCATTTGCAATGCTTTATTATGATCGTTCCACTTTCTGTTCAGCTCCTCCAGGAATGAATCTCCCTGAGAAGCCTCAATGGATTTTGATATTTCTTTAAGGTGCAAAGTCATAGTTGCCACCAGACCAGAGTATAACCTCTCACCAAATTTGTGCAGCACCATGTTATAGGCATTTCTGAGACCACAAGAAGTAAATACAATCAGAAATATAATCATAAAATTCCCTTACTGATCAATCCTCTCTTTTAATTCTCTTGGTTTGGATCATGACAGAAAGCGGCAGAGGACCATAAGTGTTCATACTCAAGCTAGAAGAAAAGCAAACAATGAAATGCTATATCAAATTTACAATTGCATAGACCTTCAAACCGTTCTATTTATGACAGCTATTCAAAGCATACTGAGCAAGCACAAAAACCAGATGTCAACTCATCACATGAGCACCATTGTACATCACAATACAATTTTCAATGTTCATACTGGTTTTTTATCATGCAAGCCAAATGACCATGATCAAAAGTGAAGACCATTGAAAATTATTAGCTACTAGTTATCCAGCATAAAATATGCTTTAGGGCATTGACATTCCCCTTTTTTTGTTTTTGTTTTTTTTTTTGGCATTTTAGTTATCAATGCCAGGTTGACAAAGATTCGAGATCTGATTAAAAGTCTGTGATTACCACCCTTTTAATTAGAATAACTTAAAAAAGAAAAATAATTAAAGTGGATTCAAACAAAGCAAAACTCGGAACTCAAATCCAGTCATCCAGTAAATTAACTCAATTAAATTAAGAGAACGGAACTGTAAATACAATTAATATCATACAAGATAATTAAATGAAATATTGTACTGTGGCTCCACAAAATATCTGTAATTATAAACATCTACTGCAAGCATTTTTCCCAAATCGTGCACTGGCACCATCAGATAAACAAACTGGTCCCACACGAGCTAATTCTAGTGAAGAAATAAATCCCTAATCAGAAATATATATATACACACTAAATAGATACTCCAACTCAAAAAACACAAATACTACATTAGAATTAAACAAACTTTCCAGGTTTAATACAAAACCCAACCAACACTCTGATCCATGCCCATTTACTATTAGATTTGCTCGGAGTATCACTCTGTTTGCTACCAGCGTTGATTGCCGCAGCATGTGCAGCACTCCTTTCTTTTCTTGGCTTCTTCTTACTAGCTAACTTTGAAGCAATCAGGAAAATTCTAACCAACAGAAGAATTACATTACCCTGAGAACGTGAGAATCTGATCCTTTTAAGGAACATTTTGTTTCTGAAACAATTTGAAAAATTAGGGAATCAAACGATTATTGTTTTGTATAGCTGATACCGACAATTCATTTCATTTCATATAAAAGAAACAACAGAAGTATACTTTTCGAAGCACTAAAATTCTCATAATCTATTGCAAAAACCAAAAGGCCAAACAACCATAAACGACATTAACTAATAAAAAGCAAAGAAATGAAAGACGATAAAATTTTAAAAAAAAAAAAAAAAAAAGGAGGAGGAAAAAGGAAGAACCTGTAGAGCTCTTCGAAACTGAGGCCACTGGCGTTGTGATTGTAAATCTCATGGATGGCATGCTCCAGAATCTTCCAGGTCTTGTCGGCGTATTTCGGATCCACCACGACCCGGTGCTTGAACGCCTCTATCTGGAAGTTCCTCCTCTTCTGGTTACTCATCTCCTTTTCCTTTTTCTTTTCTGTTCTTTCTTCGGATTCGGATCCAAACTGCCAAAAACTCCGATCCTTTGAAGGATCGCAACCGACAAAATGATTCCAAGCAGACCCTGGAACGTTGATTGAGATTTGATTGTGTACGGAGAGTTTTAGGGTTTGATGTCTAATAGAGAAAATGGTGAAGGCTCTGATGTTATTAGAATTGAAAAGGAACCAATATGGCATTTTTAACCATTTTATATGTAAGTAACCTTATATATATCTACCGGTATGTTCTGTCTGCGTGCTATTAAATGTGGAGGAAGAAGTCCTTTTTTTTTTTCTTAATAAAAAAAGTGTATTATGAATAAATAAATTGATCATAAAATTATTTATTAATATTATTATTTAATTTTTTAATAAAAATTTATAATTTAAATGATATTAAATTGGAATTAATGTAAGAAGATGATTTTGCTTGCTTTGTTCCTTTTTTGTTATACCTAACTTAGGTCGGGTCGGATTTAATTCATGGGTTCAGCCATCAGTTGCGTTTTAGAAAGAGAGAGATAGAGAAAACTGTGATCCAATTAACGTTATCGTGGTCCAATTATTGTGTCAAATTATTGATAAAAAATCTTGGACTAAAAAAAACAAAAAAAAAAAGTTGTTGATAAAAACCCTCAATTGTATGAGCAATTAAACCTTTTTTTATCCCCCAGGACTAGCTTCAGGATGCCATAGACGCAAGAAATTTGATGTTGTGTAAGCAATGAAACCTCTCTCTGTCTTTCAATGTTCTTCCTAATTATCATTTAGCACCTGAACTTTTAATCAACTGCATTGCCTTCTAGCTGAGTTACTGATTGAGGACTTTGTGTTATCCATCAATGTTTGGATTTTCTTTTTAATCTATAGACCCATGATCGTGAGCTTGTTTGCTAAATTAGCTTAATCATGGGTCAATGGAACGGACAAAACGGCATGCCTATCAAACACAAGTAACAGCTTTATGGTGAGTTGGTTCTTTTCTTCTCACTTTCCGCGAGTGCCAAAGTTACATTGGTGACTGTCATGCAGGCCATTTCTAAGGGACGACAAGGAAGGGAAGCACAAAACATTGTGAGAGTAAGTTTGTAAACTCTGTTTCCATTCTTGAATAGTCTTGTAATTTATACTAAATAGGCTTACACATTGCCGTTATGTATGTGTGATTGCGGTCCTTGGCAACACGGTTAGTGCAGGACTTGCTGCTCCTGCCACGCAAGCTGGATTTTTACTAATGGCAGAGGCCTTCAAACTTGCTGTCTCTTTATTCCAAGTGAATTGACTGTGAGCCCCTTTTGGGTTTAAGCATGGGTTTAAGGGGCACGGAGCCACTGTCTCTGCCCGAAACAAAGCGAGGATGTTTTTCTTCAGTAGCTTTGGTTATCTTTTATATAGTTGATCTGAACAAAAAAAAAAAGAGAGAGTTGATCATTAGCATCTCCAAAAAAGTGTTATTGTTCTAATTAGCATCTCAATATTTTGTTTGTCCCATCGCAATTGTTCATGTGAGCACATAAGGATTACCCTATCGTGCATGAGCTAAGAAATCCCTTTTGGGTTTGATCCTTGGTTTCTTCTGTATCGATCTACTGTGTTATGAGTTGGAAAATGTTAAATACTATCTTCACATCTTTCAGAAAAGCCCCCTTCTTGGTTCTATTGGTGTACACTATTGGTGTAGTTTTACATGGTGGCAATTTTTGTAAGGTTTATGTTGCAAGGAAAACGAAAACATCTGAGCTACCCTCCGGCATCCTGATAAAATGCCTCTCTTATTACTATTATTATTATTATTGAGTAAATAAATAAATAAATAACCTCTCTGGAAGGGACTCACTTCCCAGCAGCTACCCGGGCAAGGTGGCTGGTGGCTCGCATAGACTGATTCATCAATCCATAAACCTTATGGGCCTCATGTTTTCTCGGCCCTCTTGTTGCCTAATTGGACCTTAATTCAAACTGCATTCAAACTCAACTTCACCCGTTTACCCTTTTTTCTTCTTTGAGTCAATTTGGCATATGCTATAAAATTGGATCATTAGTTTATGACATAAAAAAAAAAAAAGGAACCAAAATTTTCCATAATTAATCTGAAAATTTAACTTTAAAATCCACGAGTTAAATATATTGAGCTTGATTATTCATGTGAACCTTCGTATTAGAAAAGCCTACTGTGTTTTATATCATAAGATTGTCCATTCAAGGGCACAATATAAAAAAAAAAAAAAAAAACTGCTTGTCAAATTTTGCTACTTAGTATAAAAATAGTTCTGCTCATTTTTTAATATTCACTCTCTAAGTGATATCAAATATTAGTTTTTTTGCTTATTATTCTAATTTAATCCTCTATTTTTTTATCAAAAAAAAAAAAAAAACTATTTATGCCGCCGCGATTAGAGTATTTAAAAGGAATACATCAATGTATGTTTACCCTTAAGATTGTCTTCAAGTTGGACCCGCACACTCTCTTACTAATCAGGCTCATCCTTAGGGTTCAAAATAACCTCCATTTGAAAAATTCTTCTTCTATTCTATTCAGATCACAAAGAAAGATGTTGCCTTTGATAACTAGCTAAATTCCGAGGTTTTAGTGAATTGAAAAGTTTTCATGAGCGTTTACTAGTAGAGCAACCCTCGTGGCGTGGTTCATTAGTTTCCTCTAATAATAAGTGAAGGATTGAAATTAATAATAGGTGGCGGCCTAAAGATAGAAAGGCATTGTTCAAAGTGCCAGTCACTAGATTCTCTCCCTCTCTCTCTCTCTCTCTCTCTCTCTCTCTCTGATGTTGTGGTGTGGGGTAGTGTCTGTTTAAGATGAGACTGCTTCAATCATGGAGATAGAAATAATGGGAAGACGTCCACCTCGAAATGACATATGGAATATCCACTTATTCAATATAATTCACTTTTTTTTTTTTTTTTTTTCTGCCTACCAAATTAGACTTTTTAATCAAACACCAGTTCCATTTTGTCTCCGACGTTCTTAAAATTTAGACCTCAATCTCAGAATTCACAAGTTCAAATTCTAGGAGAAAGGAGTACGTGAGAGTAAAAACAATTGCAGTCCATTAGTAGTACGGTCTATTTTCAAGCATCAACTTTACAAGAGATTATACAATTTCAAAAACGTCATGAATTAAGTTAGTTGAAAGTATTGACTCCTCCACCCAAAATGAATCAAACTTGTACAAGAGTCCGAGGGCACATGACATTTTCAAGACCCCATAGATTGAACAAAACTCGATCATGTGGCATGCATCCACTTTGAAATCAAAGCATGTAGTGGACCCCGATGTATTATTGGAGGTTTCTCACATATGCGATGTTGTTGACAATGGCTGCAATTGCCGGTGAACGATTCACATCAAACCATGGCTCTAGATCTTAAATCATAACGACATGAACGACATATAGTTGACTTAATTCATCTTGATCGACACAGCTTTGAATGTACAATCCAAGCCTCAATTACCCCATGAAGGTGTTGCCATGATTAACGGACTTCCAAGAAAATGACTATTTATTATTAGTATCTCTCTTCACCTCCTCTCTCTTTCTTTTCTTTTTTTTTTTTTTCCTTTTTTGATAAGATTTATTATCGTCCATCTTTTAATTGGCTTAACAGTCCAACTTTCTGAACCTATACATACGTCATTGTCACTAGCCCGTAGCATTTCAAATTCTTGATCTTTCTGTTCTGACTCTCTCTCTCTCTCTCTCTCTCTCTCTCTCTCTCTCTCTGTTCTTAAGTCTTGCTTTCATTTTCTTTGTTTCTTTTGCTTTCATTTTTGGTTTGCATTACTATATAAAAAAATTTTATCATAATCATTGTGGGTCATTACAACGTAAGAAATGAGTAAGCAAGAAATGAATTAGATGTCATCCACTATAACGGGTAAAATTTTTTCAGTATATATATATATATATATTCCTTTTAAGTTTGCAGTGTCAACATTTGAATTCTAATTGCTAAAAGGAAAAGGGAAAATAAAGAAATTCTGGTAGTGTCTTTGTACAGTTCCGAGATTCAAAGAGACGAAGAAATTCCATGTTATCTAGAATAAAACATAAAAGAAAAAAAAAGAAAAAAAAGACTGTTTGATTCCCAAAAAGACTCGGTTAAAAAGAGGGAATGGAAACTGTTCGCAGTTTAGCAATAAGAGATACGGGTCTATTCGCCATCAATTCAGGCGTCAGACAGACAGCTCATTTTTCCGAGTCCTATTGCTGGAGTCTAATATTTTTCGTACAATTAATTAAAACATATTTATTGAACCTTTTCCATTTCATACTTAAATTTTGGTAATTATATTTCCTTCTCATAGAAAAAACTAATCCAGCAAGCCAACGTCATGCATGATTTGACCCAAATACCAATGCAATGCTCTACAATTTCCCCACTAAATTTTGTTCTTCATTATACTTTATAATCTCAACATGGCCTAGCGCTATAGTGTTAGACTTTTCTTATCTCTATCATGCAGGATCGTTATCTTGATACGAATACTAGCAATATAACTGTAACAAAACCAAAAGGAATAGGAAATCAGAACAACATACCGTTCTCCATTATTCTGATATCCGGTAGTAGAGATGAGAAAACTTCTCTTTCCTGCCCTGTACGCTTTCCTTTCTGTTTCTCCTATCTTCTCTCCTCCTACCTTTTCTCTTCTTACCTTTTCTCCTACTCTTCCCTTTCTGTTCTTTACGCTTTTCTCTGATGGTTGAGAGAGACCAGAAAATGTCCATAATGAATATATATATATTCATCCATTTTCCAGCAGCCGTTGCCCTGAAGATAGGGAGATTCTCCCTATCTGTAACGGCTATCTGTCAGAAGGGAGAGCGGAGGGATTTCAAACCCATTAACCCAAAACCACCGTTTTGCTTAACAGACCATCACGTTAAGCCATCCATTATTTGGGTCATACGTTAAACAAGGGCCACTTTATGTCGATTAACTCAACAATCTCCCACTTGGCCCTTGTAATGATTTGATGAATCAACAACAAATAAGTGTGCACAATCCTTAAAGATTATCAAATCACAATACTTGATTGAATTAAAACGATTGGATCATGGCGGTCACATATCTCTCAGTGACATGATTCCTTCCATGTATCACATAATCATGATAATTCAGAATAACCTTACTGAGAAACATTAAAGTTTTAAATTGTCATGTCCATATATGCCATTAGTTATCTCACAAACTATAACTGTATACAACTAAATAGAGACAACAAAGCACAAGCAAAACCACGACCTTAATTGAATTCAAGAGTGTCTCAATGATATGAGCAGTACAAAATATTGACTTTCAAGAGAATGAGGACCTGTCCAATATGCCCATCCGATCAACATGTCCAGTGAATGTTTTCGGTGGCAAACCTTTAGTTAACGGGTCCGCTATCATCAACTCAGTGCCAATGTGCTCAATAGACACTCTGTGATTTTGCACTTCTTCTTTAACAGATAGGTATTTCAAATCCATATGTTTCGCACCTTTAGAATACCTATCATTCTTAGAGAAGAAAACTGCTGCGGAATTATCACAGTAAATTCTCAACGGCTTTTCTATACTGTCGACCAAACTGAGCCTTGAGATAAAATTCCGCAACCATAATGCATGAATAGTAGCCTCAAAGCATGCTATAAATTCAGCCTCCATAGTGGAAGTAGCAATGACAGACTGCTTCCCACTTTTCCAGGAAACTGCTCCTCCAGCTAGGAGGAACAAGTAACCAAATGTAGATTTCCTCGAGTCTACACATCCAGCATAATCTGAATCCGAGTAGCCTACTATTTCAAGATGACTTGATCTTTTATAAGTAAGCATATAATCTTTGGTGCCTTGCAAGTACCTAAGGACTTTCTTTCCGGCTTTCCAATGATCTATTCCAGGATTGCTTTGATATCGGCCTAACATTCCAACAGCGAAACTAATGTCTGGCCGAGTGCATGTTTGCGCATACATCAGGCTTCCAACCAGTGAGGCATAGGGAATTGATTCCATTGCTTTCCGTTCCAAAATCATTCTTTGGACATTGCAGTTCACTGAACTTGTCCCCTTTCTGAATTGGAACTATTCCTGTAGAGCAATTTTCCATTCTAAATCTCTCTAATACTTTATTGATATACCCTTTCTGAGACAATCCCAACAATCCTTGTGATCTATCACGGAATATCTCTATTCCAATCACATAAGATGCCTCATTCATATCTTTCATTTCAAAAGTTTCAGAGAGAAATTTCTTAACATCATGTAACAAACCCATGTCATTAGCGGCCAAAAGAATGTCATCAACATATAGGACTAATATAATGAACTTGCTCCCACTAATCTTCATATAGATACACCGATCAACGGTGTTCTCTACAAAGCCGTATGACGTAATGGTATCATTGAACTTAAGATACCATTGTCGGGAAGCCTGTTTCAGTCCGTATATCGATTTCTTTAATTTACACACCAAATTTTCCTGCCCGGTGGTGGTGAAACCTTCAGGTTGGTCCATACATACTTCCTCTTCTAAGTCACCATTCAAAAAGGCGGTCTTTACATCCATTTGGTGAAGCTCTAGATCATTATGAGCCACCAAAGCCATAATAATTCTCAAGGAGTCTTTCTTAGAGACTGGAGAGAAAGTCTCCTTATAGTCAATACCATCCCTTTGAGTGAAACCTTTGGCAACCAGTCTGGCTTTATACCTTTCGATATTACCTTTCGAGTTTCGCTTGGTCTTGAAGACCCACTTACAGCCAACTCGTTTTGATCCTTTAGGTAACTCTACTAGTTCCCAGACTTGGTTTACATCCATCGATTTCAACTCTTCCTTCATGGCATTGAGCCACTTTTCAGAATCATTACATTCCATGGCTTGTTGAAATGAGACTGGATCTTTATCAATGCTCAATTCCGACTCATGCTCAAGTGAGTAAACCACATAATCATTAGATACAGCTGGCCTTTTCTGTCTTGTAGACCTCCGTAATGCCATTTCTTGTGGTATCACTTGTTCATTTGTACACTGCACATTGTCACTTGGTTCATCTCCTATGCGTTCACTTTGCGTGTTTCGAGTATCAATTTGTTGCCCTTGCATGTCACGTGACTGTGATGCAACAAAAGGAACAACAATTTGAGTAGAAACACTGGGTGTGGGGATACCACCTTGAGTAGGAGTACTCACTGTGAATTTTTCATTATGTAATTCTCTAATATCCACCTTTCGTGACTCCCCACTCCCACTGAACCGGCCATTTTCAATGAATCGAGCATTACCAGACTCAACTATTCTTGTGCTATGGTTAGGGCAATAGAACCTATATCCTTTAGACTTTTCAGGATAGCCAATGAAGTGACCACTAATGGTCCTTGCATCAAGCTTTCCTTCATGTGGATTATATATCCTTACTTCTGCTGAACAACCCCAAACATGGAGGTGTCTCAAACTGGGTTTCCTGCCTGTCCATAACTCGTAAGGAGTTTTAGGGACAGCCTTACTGGGAACCCTGTTCAGCAGATATGCTGCAGTTCTTAATGCATGCATCCACAAGGATAAAGGTACAGTACTGTTACTCAACATGCTCCTAACCATATCCATAAGTGTGCGATTCCGCCTTTCCGCTACACCATTTTGTTGTGGTGTACCAGGCATTGTGTACTGTGCACATATGCCTCGACTTTCAAGAAATTTTGCAAATGGACCAGGACATTGTCCACTTTCATTGAATTTTCCATAATATTCACCACCCCTGTCTGACTTAATCACTTTTACTTTTCTATCTAACTGCCTTTCCACTTCATCAATAAACACCTCCAGGGTATTTACTGACCAGGACTTTTCATGCAGTAGATATAAGTAACAATACCGTGAGTAGTCATCTATGAATGTGATGAAATATTTTTCACCACCCCATGTAGGAATGTCAAAGGGGCCACAAATATCAGTGTGTATCAATTCTAAAGGCGCATTACTTCTCATGGCTGGGTACTTCGATGTGTGTCTTGTTTGTTTCCCTTTTATACAATCAACACACACATCCCAATCAGTAAAATCCAATTGAGGCAGGATGTCACTTTTCACCAACCTCAATATCCTTTCTTTGGATATATGACCCAATCTTTGATGCCATAAGAAAGCAGAACAATCATCATGCACATTACGTTTGTTACCAATACCATGCTCAACAAGAAATAGAGAATCGGCATACATAGCGTCAAGACTAAAGCGGTACAAATCATCAATCAAAGTACCAGATCCATAATAGTACGAATGTCTATACAATGAAAATGCACCATTTCCAATCTTAAGATTAAATCCCACTTCATCCAACTTTGCAACAGAAACCAAATTTCTAGCACATTCAGGAACATAGAGACACTTTTCTAGATCCAGATGACACTTGGTGTCCAAGATCAATCTGTACGTCCCAATTCCTTCTATTCGTGCCTTCATTCTGTTTCCCATATAAAGGAACTTCTCAGTTCCTGTTATGGGCTGGATTGAAAGGAATCCCTGCATAATATGTGACACATGAATAGTAGCTCCAGAGTCTAACCACCAAGTATTATTGGGCACTTCAATTATATTTGATTCAAAACATACTGATATACAGTACATACCTTTCTTTTCGAACCAAGCCTTTCTTTTTGGGCAATCCTTCTTGAAGTGACCCATCCTTTTGCAGAAGAAGCACTTCTGATCCTTTTGGATCTGACCTCCAGAGACTTTTATGGAGGCTTTGTCCTTCTTCTTATTTTTGTGATGTGGTTTAGACTTGCTACCACTAGCATCATTACGAACAGTGAGATGAATGGAGTGATCCTTCATCTTCTTTAATCTCCCTTCCTCCTGAACTAACATGGCCTTAATTTCCTGAAAGTTCCATTTCTCTTTAATAGTGTTATAGTTCACTTGGAACTGGCCAAATTCAGGAGGTAGTGAGTTGATGATGAATTGAACCAAAAAGGATTCACTCACATCCATACCCATCGTTCTCAACTTTGCTGCTAGATTAGCCATGCTAGTCACATGATCATGAATAGGCCGTGACCAATCAAATTTCTTGGTCGTCAGCTCACTCATCAGGGTTCCTACAATGGATTTATCAGCTATGTCTGATTGAGAGTATTCCTTGATTCTCATCAGAAATTCCCTTGCATTTTCCGTCTTGGGCATTGAGGGCTTGACATTTTCAGCCATCGTCATTCGCATCAAATTCAAACTCAGCCTATTGGACCGTACCCAAGCCTCATGAAAAGACTTATCAGATTCTGTACTGGTCCCAGTAATGGCTGCAGGCTTTTCTTCCGAAATGACTGCTAAGTCCAAGCCCAAAACACCTAAATGAAACTGAATATGCTCAGACCATTCTGCATAGTTCAGCCCATTGAATTTGATCATTGCATTGCCCAAGGCGAAAACGTTATTAGAAGCTGCAAACATAATCCAAATTTACATGTTAATGCTTTGAGTAAACTCTAATGGATTCAGACACATGCATTATAAACTTTGACTATATATTTAAGTTCACCTTTGGGTGATCCTCAAACACATAGCTGCAATCAATAATAATGCTAATTTAAATATGCTTTAATAGGTTAATCAATAATACTAGAGTTAACATGAATGTTATCTTTGGATATGCAATCATGTTTGCTCAGTACATCAATCAATCCCCTTTCAGTGTCATTAATTATAGGCAATGATCCATCTTTGGATGATCTCCTAGCCGTATAATTAATAACCACAATTGTTCATATATTTATATAATATTAGCATAAAAAATGAACAATTGAAAATTCACGATCAACAATTCAAATTCCTTCAGGCCAGGTCACTTTGGTGACCAATAGGCTTTCAATATTTGATTCACGTTGACGTGACTTTAATAAACTTTTTTTTTTTTTTTTTTTTTTTTTTTTTTTTTCTGCCGGCACAGCCCGCGTGTTGCCTCCGACCAGAAACCGACGGTGGCAACACCACCGTACTGCAGGCTGCCTCCGACCAGAGACCACGCACGGCCCGCGTGCTGCCTCCGACCGGAGACCGACGGTGGCAACACCACCTGCTGCAGGCGCTGCCTGCGTGTTGCCTCCGATCGGAGCCGACGGTGGCAACACCACCTGCTGCAGGCGCTGCCTGCGTGTTGCCTCCGATCGGAGCCGACGGTGGCAACACCACCTACCGCAGGCTGCCTCTGACCAGAGACCTCGCACGGCCCGCGTGCTGCCTCCGACCGGAGACCGACGGTGGCAACACCACCTGCTGCAGGCGCCGCCTGCGTGTTGCCTCCGATCGGAGCCGACGGTGGCAACACCACCTACCGCAGGCTGCGTCTGACCAGAGACCACGCACGGCCCGCGTGCTGGCCCCATTCTGCCATCGCCGTCGACTCTTCCCGACGACGTCCAGCGGCTTTCATTTGAGGGAGTCGCCGTCAGCAGCCAACCCCGGTGCGTCGGCTCTTCCCGGACGTCGCCTCTGACCAGGCGAACGTGGGTGAACCAACCTGTTCGGGTCGGATCTCCGACGGCAGCCATCCACCAGACCCACGCCCGACCCAGAGCATCAGCCTCACAGGGAGACTGTTCCGTCATGCCCACCAGACCGGACCGATTCGGGTCTCCCACTGACAACGGAGACACAGCCTTCATCGGAGCCGATCCGCCATACCCAGAACCGTTCGGGTTCCGGCGGTGTACAGTTCTCGTGGTCGGCTCCTTTTTTTTTTGTTTTGACACCAGCGGTTTCAGCAGTGTAAATTTACATGGCCGACGTTTCCCCTTTCAACGCCGGCCGTTAAGTACAGCAAACAATAATATATAGAAAATACATTGAACATACGCTTTTCCGTTTGCCAGAAAACAAAACAAAATAATTCGGCGCAAATAACTAAAATCAAAATAAATTGCAGTATTCGTTAACCTGGCTCTGATACCAAAACTGTTAGACTTTTCTTATCTCTATCATGCAGGATCGTTATCTTGATACGAATACTAGCAATATAACTGTAACAAAACCAAAAGGAATAGGAAATCAGAACAACATACCGTTCTCCATTATTCTGATATCCGGTAGTAGAGATGAGAAAACTTCTCTTTCCTGCCCTGTACGCTTTCCTTTCTGTTTCTCCTATCTTCTCTCCTCCTACCTTTTCTCTTCTTACCTTTTCTCCTACTCTTCCCTTTCTGTTCTTTACGCTTTTCTCTGATGGTTGAGAGAGACCAGAAAATGTCCATAATGAATATATATATATTCATCCATTTTCCAGCAGCCGTTGCCCTGAAGATAGGGAGATTCTCCCTATCTGTAACGGCTATCTGTCAGAAGGGAGAGCGGAGGGATTTCAAACCCATTAACCCAAAACCACCGTTTTGCTTAACAGACCATCACGTTAAGCCATCCATTATTTGGGTCATACGTTAAACAAGGGCCACTTTATGTCGATTAACTCAACATATAGATGTCAAAAAAAAAAGGGTATTGAGGAAAAAGAAAAAAGAAAAGCCAACAGACTTGTCTGAACAGAGACGGTGAGATCAGCCCTGAGTTTGAGATGAGCACCAAAAAAATTAGGATAAAAGACTTTCATTTCTCTGATCTATTGCCCAGTCCCATCCACATAATAAATAACTCTGAAAGGATGCTGTGTTGCCACGTGGTGGGAAATAAGATGGTTGGGGGTGGGGAGGTTGTAAGGCCCATAAAGAAGATTCCAAGAGCCAGAGTGACGTGGCACTATCGACCAAACCACCAACTTTGCCAGAGCGAGTGGACAAGGACATTCCACATAATTGTCGAGGTGATGAGCTACTTAGATTAATGGTGGAACCCAGATCCCTTCTCCTTCGGCTTATTCTAAACACAATGACTGTTCAAATGCTGCTTGCACAGGTCAAGGCTAAAGCTCACACTATCTGCTGCAATTACCATATTTATTGGACCCATTCGCTTAGTCTCTTTCATGGCAAGTTGACACTTTCAAAAATGTTACTGACTTTCTTTGGATAAATTAAAAATTACTAATCCCTTTAAATAAATCGAATAGTTACTGTTCTAATGATGAACTTATCCACCTACTGTGTATATACGCATTTGTGCCCGCACACATTGAAAATGCATTTATGTAAAATTTTGGCAATGGAGATAAAAATTTCTTTTTATCAATAAATTACTCAAGATTTTCATTTCATTTTTCAATTGGGGTTGCATTGTGTTGCAATTAAATCTCTACTCTCAAAGCAGACATTTAAAAAAAAAAAAAATTATCGTCACTCAACTATTGTTTATTTTACCATTATTATAAAGTATTTATATTAATATCTCAGGCACAAGATAAAAGAAGCGGGACCATGGTTGTCCTTACCACGATGGACCGTCCGATTGCGTACGGCCTTAAACATCCTACTTAGCTAGACTAGCAAGGCACAGAAGGGCGGCCTCAGATTTTCTACCAATGAATGATGGAACACCTACATAGCTTTTAGTGAAGGGTACGGAAAGTGGTGTTTGATTCTCTGCTTGTTCGATCGGCAATCGGATTAATTATCATCTTAATTAGATATAACATACCCAACAAAACAAAAAAATAGAGAGAAAGAGAAATAGAGTGAAGACTTTTTGTTAATTTGCCATTCTTTTCTTAGTGTGCATGACAACCTGTCATTCCTTTCTTAGTTTCAATCATCGAGATGCTGTGTTTTTCACAATGGTATCCTTTATTTTTTTTTTTTTTTTTAATTGATTCTGACCAGGTAAACAGTATCTTCTTGTTTATTCAATCATACAAGGATTTGGGAGCTATTTTGTACCACAATTAACAATTAATATACTACATTATAAAAAAAAAAAAAAACCCTATTAGACCGTTCAATATTGATACAGGATCCAAAAAAAATTCTGAATAATTTGACTTTCAATTACTTTAAAGATTGATGACAATTACATTGCGCGACTTCTTTTGACAAAGCACTATAATCATTAGTTCCACACAATATCACTTCCCAATATAGGGTGAGGTGGTGAAATGTCCTCGAAGAGACATCAATTAGTTAAAATTTTAGATATTTATATTATGAATTTCAAATTTGAATATTCTCAAGTGTACAATTTATATAACATGTAATCTAAATAAATTTTTTAATATTCAAAAATAAAAGGGTTTCGAGAGATGCTTATGAACTGGATTATAACTTGTAAATGGTAGCTCTCATGAAGTCAATATTAAATTTTAATATTACAATGAAAATTGAGTTTTGAACATAAAATTGATAGATCCCTATTGTTTAATGTGGGCCCAATTGGTCTCCTAGTAAAAAAAAAAAAAAAAGAGGATAAATTAAGAAATTAAGCTTGGAGTGTGACTGGACCACAAAATATTTCAACTCAATTTTCATAAATGACAACGCTTTCAAAGATTATCACAATATCTTTTTCTTTTGGCACATCAATTATCTCAATATCTAATCATCTTATCAAAACAAGAAACAAAAAAAAATCACAATATCTTGGAAAAACTTAACCACATAGCCGCAAAAGTCAGATGACAGGTTATTAAATTTGGTAACTTACAAGTGGCCAACCAGCTTGACCTAAAGTAGAGGGAAAGTGACTTACTTCTTTACCCCTGCGAGCGCCAACATTCTGACAAATTTTTCTGAATGATTTGGCCGAAATGGATGGTGAGCCATCTGCATCACTGGCATGTGTTTGCATGGCACGTGATTTCTTAGCAACTACTGTAAAATTAATATACATATTACTTACAATTCAGAGTTTCTGTGGGTGACCCGACTGCAATTAAAACCCTGCTAGGTATCATCATCTTTGTTTATAGGACAAAATGATAAGGGGTCTTCATTGTTGTGACGTTAATGTTAGATCTAGAACCATTGAGGCATTGGGACCATTACTTAGTGTAAAAAGACCATAGTGAGATCAATATGCAAATGTGGCTTACAAATGGGGCTAGTATTTACTATTAAAAAGGGTACTGGGTCTAGGGTGGTCATGGTGTTTTGTATGAAGTATTCCACTAGCACGGTGTATTAAGCTTTATTAGTTTTTTCAGCTAAACATGGACATGCAGAGGACCAAACAGCTGGTGGTACTTCAAAATAAAGGGGTTTCTTTTAAAATGGAAAAAATCATCGTTAGGGACAGCATTGGCACCCACAGAGCAAAGCGTCTAATGCCAAGTATATGAAAACCTTCAACCAACTAACATGGAGGAATTTAATGCGTGTGGTCCATAAAAATTGATGATTTCTCTTGATGGACATGACAAGTCTACAAGCTCTGTGCATGTATGCGAGTATTCTTTTGTGTGTGTGTGTGTGTGTGTGTATTCATGGTTAAACAACCTTTTTTTAGTCTCTCAATACACAATAAATTAAGAATGATCATTGCATATTCCATAAATTTTCCTCTAATCAGACAGAGATTTGAACTTGAGATTTTTTATTTGGATCTTCAAGTTCTTGAATAACCATCTCCCCTTCCCCCAACCTGCCAAGTTGCATTCCCCTTCCTGTTTCTAACTACATTTTTTTTTTCCCTTTTCTAATTCCCTGTCGCATATATTATGGGTTTGATGAATGAACAAAGCCATTATGTAGTGAGTTTTAACGACAATTAGACTATCCTAATTCTTTTTAGAGCTATCCAGAGAAGGGTTAAAAAAAAAAAAACAGAAACAATAATTGAACTTCTGTTGCGCTGCCCATGCAGTGAGACAAATAGGTGCGGCTTTATAGTTCCATAGCAGGCTTAAACATCAAGTACACATGTTCGTGCTGGAATGACATGACTAAGTGGCATGCTAACCAAGTTTATGAGTACAAATTGAACTCGATCAAGTTCATGAAACACCTTCTTAGGAGCCCTTGACGCTTTGTTCGAGTTCTATTTTGTATCAATTACATATATGATTGCATTAGGTGGCAAGTTATTCATTATTGACTAAAATTAATGTTGTCGGTGGTTGGGAACTTCTGTGAAGTTTGCCACCTTGAGTCAATGAGCTTTCTCTTGTTCCCTTTTAAGGCCGTTTAGCACAAGGGTCAGACATGCCATGCTCTCTCTCTTTCTCTCTCTCTCTCTCTCTCTCTCTCACACACACACACACACAGACACGCGCAGTTATAAAAATTGGTCCGGCCTGGCTGATCCGACCACTGAAGTGTGAGTCGGCTATTGGACCGCAGCCAAGGCTGGTTCTTCTAAAAGATAGAATGCGCAATTGACTTTGGTCGACTTAGTGACTCGACACTGAAATATCAAAATATTTTATCAGAAAAAATACTTAAATTTAAAATTAACATATTTAAAGCATCAGGTTAAATTTGAATTCAATCAAAAATATTTTGTTTATAATATCTCACAACATACATTTATAGGTAAATAATATAAAAATATTAAATATTATTAATCTATCACTTCAAGTAGTAACACGAACTCTTATTTTGGTCAGTTTCCCGATTGGATTTTTAACATTGCACGCACCCCCAACACACACGCACAATACAAGTTCTTACAAATTCACAACCTTAGAAGGGTTCAAGAGGGTAAAGTTCGGAGTTCAAATCCCTACATTTCTTAAGAAAATTACCAATCAAAAAATATACAAGCCAAGCCATAATAACAGACGATCACTTAATAAAAGAACAGAACCAAAAAAAGAAAAAAACCGTCACTCTTATCATGACATAAAGTTTGAGTTATAGTTTCTTGAGAATGCTATTGAGACAGATAATGCTAGACGTCCACTGGACCGATGGGTGCTGCCTGTTCGTCAGATAACAAGCATTGATCAATCGAGTGAAGTCACATGTTATAACCGTTGCAGCATGGCATGATTTTACATGTGCTGAGGTGCAAGTCTAAGTTCATAAAAAACAATTGTTGACATAGTTGATTGTTAATTAATGGCTTTGCCTCGTTCTTTTGGTTGCATTGCATGACAGTTCTAGCTGCTTGCAAACCTACTGATCAAAGTCATCCATTTAATGATCTCCAGCTTTCTACGTTGCATTATTATTATTATTATCATTAATTGCACATTTTTATTTTTTTTAATATATAATTACTCTTAATAATAAAATTATAAATATACATATAACAATTATAATAGTATAATATAATTTTATCTCTAGATCAAATTAATTATATTCAAGCTATTAAAATCTTTTTTTTTTTTTTTTTTGGTTGGGTTACTATTAACATTGACTTGTGACATAAGAAGAATTAAAATTTGACCGTGCAAATACAATTTATAAGGGCTTTCTTATTGATCCAATTGTTTGGTGATCAATAAGTCCAGCAATGAAGGGGACCTAATAAATTTACATATGACACCGATCGAATGTGCCAACTTAGTCAATTCCTGCAATAGGAGTCAATTTGTGAGCCCATTCCAACAAATTGTTTGTTCCCCTCTTTTGCTATCCACAAGATAAGTCATTAAATTGCCGACAATTAAAAAAATATTTCAAATGCAGCCTTTCTAGAAAATACACAACGCAATACCCCAAATACACCAAAAAGTCTCTGGAAATTGAATTAGAGACAAAAAATCAAATGTGAAAGCGACAAATGGAAGGAACAGTGTTTTTTTTTTTAAAAAAAAAAAATCCGGGATGATTAGGAACAGCACTTTATTTTCATTAAGCATACCAGAAATCTGAATGGTTCGCTAAAACAAATTAAGCGGAAATGTAAAGGTGCCAAATGCAAGTTTGTAAAGGCAAGGGAGCAATGATTACGGGAATCGGATGGGAGCCGTCTAAATCTCTTTTCTTTTTTTTTTTTCTTTTTTTTTATTTGAATAATTGATTACCTTTTCTTTAACTAGTCTTTCGTTTAGGCTTTAAGATGGCACATGAAATAAAAACGTAATAAATATTAATTTATTATAATTATAATTATAATAAATTAATTAATATTTTGTGTTTATTTTTGTGTCACTCACTCTTTCTTTTTCCTTGGGTGACTGGAACCCGTAGAAAGTGCCCTGTCTTATATGGATAAAACGATAAAGAGCACCGCACGTGGAGACTGAACCAAGGCTGTCCAACCACAATAAAGGCACACCATTTTTTTTTTTTAAAAAAAAAAAAGCAACCCAAATTTTGCTTTTTTTCAATATATATATATATATATATATAACACAGGATTGCAGGCAAATCCCCAGAAACCCGGTAAATTTCCCAAGTTTTAGAAAACCCCAAAATTGGGCAACTAAAAATTATTATTGCTTTACTTTTCTTAGCGAGGGCCACCACCACCACCCCCACGACTTTCACTCATTGTATTGTTGCTTAAAGCTTGCCCTCTCTGGCCTCTTCTCTTACAGACAACTCAGCTGTCAGCTCCCATCTGAAAGGAAATTCCATTTCGTTGCCACTCCATGCTACACGGCCAATACAGACCCACAAGGCCACCAAAGCCAGTGAATTAAGGGTCACCAAGACACAGAGATGTACTAGAAAATCCAGCCCTCCCAAAAACGGAAAAACCAAAAAAAAATAAAATAAATAAAATTAAATTTAAAACTCTAATCCATCCATCCCCCATATGATCCATGGAGCCAGAGAATGGGATCGGCAGGCTAAATTTCTCCCTCCAATTACTAGAAAAAAAGCAAGAACGTGAGCTTGCACAAGGACAAGAAGGTCGTCAACCTCAAACGACAACTACGGGAGCTCAAGATGATCTTCACCAGCAGCCAAGCTCGGCGTCACCAAACCCCAACAAGAAGCCCCCTCCCAAGCGCAACTCCACCAAGGACCGCCACACAAAAGTTGATGGCCGTGGCCGTAGGATCCGCATGCCTGCCGCCTGCGCCGCTAGGGTCTTTCAACTCACCCGTGAACTTGGCCACAAATCCGACGGCGAAACCATTGAGTGGCTGCTACAACAAGCGGAACCAGCAGTCGTAGCTGCCACGGGAACCGGCACCATTCCCGCCAATTTCACTTCCCTCAACATCTCCCTCCGCAGCACCGGCTCCACCATCTCGGCCTCCCACCACCCGAGAAGAACTTTTTTTCCTCCACAGTTACGGATGACTGGGACAGAATGGGAAAGGGATGTGATTGAAGAAGCGTCAGCGTCCCAGCAGCGAAGGCCTTTATTGCCTTCCGATGATTCTTCACTCAACTTTAGCTCAATCAGTCCAAGTAATCCCGGTCTCAATGTGAACGCCGCCGCAGCAGCCGCCGCCGTTGTTCTACAAGACAAGCAAGAAGTTCATAGAAGTGGCGAAGGTCCGCGTTTAGATATTGCGGAGGGGGAGACTGGAAAGCTTAGGCCGCCGGCCGAGGGTGAATTGCTACCTCAAGGCCATCATCACCTGTCCGCCGGGAGTTACTTGTTACAATCAACTAGTTCCGGAGCGATTTCCGGAAGTCATAATCCGGTGCCGGCGACGTCTTGGATGATGTCCAATCCTTCTAATCAAGTGTTGAGTGGAGACCCTACGGTAACATTTCCATCTTTTACTGGAGGGATTAATAATCTGTATAGGGGTTCTATGTCTAGTGGTTTGCATTTTATGAACTTTCCTGCCCCTATGGCCCTTTTGCCCGGCCACCAGCAATTCGGTTCAGCAATCAATGGTGGCGGCGGCGGTGTGGCTGACAGTCACTTGAGCGTCCTGGCGGCGTTTAATGCATACAGGCCAATTATGGCTGTTGGTGGCGGCACATCGGGGTCTCCGGCAAGTGGGTCAAATCCACAGCATGGAGGAGAGAATGAACGTGGCACAATTTCTCACCATTCCTAGATCAAAATTCAAGTTTAGGGGCCTGCTCGATGCTTTTGCTATGTATGCATGTAAACGCTCATTTTGATTTGCAACACAGGTGCAAGTTTGATTGCTCATATATCAAACTCAGTTTAGGTTTTGTTGATTACAGTATTAAGATATGAGTATTTTGCGTGTTTCGTTTTTCTCCTTTTTGAAGGTCCTTTTTTGTTTTTTTGGTCTTTTTTAAGCGTGACTCATGAAGACTCTCAATTTCATCACTGTTGTTTGATTCTGGAACCTAGTTTCAGCGTCTACAAGCAGGCTACAACATGTGTTTTGGTGCTAGAAAGACCAATGCCACTATGCATGCAAATTTGCAATATTTGACTGCTGAGTTGCCTTTAGCAACTTGAAGATGATGGGGCTTATTAGGTTTAAGCTCCACTGCTTACCAAATTCATAATTCTCTCCCTTTCTTTGCCCTCTCTCTCTCTTCCTTATTGGAATCTTTGAATTAGTTGATTCAGTTTTCTTACAGCGTGATGCATTAGTAATTGAAATTGTTTTCATCCCCACCTCAGCACATCTCCAAGTACACAGACAGCTCACGTGCTATATGCTCTTTACACTGTGCAATAATCTTTTTTGTTATGGTATGGAAATGAATGGTAATTCAACTTCTTAGCAGCGTCCAGGTTGGCCGTGGAGGAACCCACACACATACTGAATTTCAGTATCCCGTGTGGTGGATTTCAGTTGGTGATCTCTGGAAATCATCACCCAAATCCAATAGGGGACTCCTCCTGCATATATACAGACACTTGGCACAAAGACAAGTAGTGGGTCAGGGCTTTTAGCGCGCACTTCTGGTCTTGCTTCCCACATATATGCACTGTATATATTAGCCGAGCTGCTCACTACACCTACTACTATTATTGTTATTATTATTATAAAAAAGTCATTCCACTTAAAAATTTTTACTTTCTCTAACATTGAATTAATTTGACTGTGAATCACATTAGGAATTCTCATTAACTTATTCTTGGACAGATTTTAATTGGAAAAATCTTTCCTTTCTAACAGTAAGTTGCTACTTTATTTAATTTATCTCTCTCAAGTCCTCTCCTTCAATGGAGGATGCTTTTAATTTTTGGATCTCAGTTTATTAAATAATACAAGGCTGACATCTCCTCTTATCCTTTAGCACTACTAGATTTGAATTTGAGATTTTTAATTTTAAATGGTCCAAGTTCTTAATTGCTAGGTGATTTGATCCTCTCATTGACAACTTCAGAGCTGCTTAAGTAAGCTAAAACCATTACTTGTCCAATGTTTCTCTGAGATTTGCTAGCACAATATATATTGTTTTGATAAAGGAAACATCGTCTTTTTTTTTTTTTTAAAAAAAAAAAGGAAAAAAAAATTATTATATATATATATATATATATATTAATCAAGAAATCCATTGGACAACAAACCATAATTATTCCATCTCCCGTAAGTCTCATACATCCTTCCTAGAACCAAAACATAAGTGTCTACACTATTTATCACTAGAGTAGCATATTAGGGATGTATGCATCATTTCATTAGGCTCTTGAGTGCTACAATCTCTAAAGTTCGATGAAGTCTGGTCTCCGTACCTTGACCGAGTTGTTGCTTCAAGCACTCAAAGTGGTTGATCTTTTTTAGGTAACAAATTTTTATACAACTTGTATAATTTATATCCATATTAATGCACTTTATTAACTGTTTACAGTATTCATTTTCTTACTTTATATACCAATTTTTCCTGATTAGGATTCTTCCGCTTGAAGTACTAAACTTGGTTAAACTATTATGAGAATTTTATACTTGTGCAAAACTATACTTGTACGTCTTGGAAATTGAATATCTACCTTAGAAGAAGCCTACGGTCATAAGCTTTTGAGTACGGCAGTCCTTAAATTCCTTAAATAAACACCCACATTTTTTTTTTTTTTACTTTTATGTTTCCGCTTTGTCCATGCAAAAGATGTCTGATAACTACTTGGAATGCTATACTTAAATAGTATCCGCACGAAGAAATTTACCTGAAGGTGGGGCCAGTGTGCTTAAATTCAAATGTCTAACCACTAATTAATTTCCTTAATTGGTGCTTACTTTGGCGATGCACTGTAAGAATTTTTCCCTGTCCAGCTGCATAAAGGAATAATATTTGTCAAACACAACGCTCTAGATACAGTTGTGCACACATTAATATTGTACCTGACTATCTGTACACTAGTCAGTGTTTGAATGTGATAAAAATAATAAATAAATTATTTCGTATCGACGTACACACACACACACACACTTATATAATTTTGGTGTAAATGTTTATTAATAGAATCTTTTGATGTTGCGTGATAGTGTTTTTAAAGGGGAAAAAAGTGGTAATTGTAGATACCCAGTAATTTTTCTCCAGTTTATTAGTAAATTTCACAAATTATGTTACAAACAAAACGTAAGGGATAATTTTTTTTTGTTCTTTTCTCTTAAACAACGAGAACGAGCTCATTGTTACTTAACATATACTTCCAACGACAGATTACACATATAGGAAAAAAAAAACTTAATCATAACGCTGTTGAAAGAGAAGCTCCACAGACCATTGCAGGCCTAGGCCCAATTCTTAACAGAATGCAAATATCAAAGTCTGCGATAGCCATTCAAATTGATACATGGGTCTCACATCATTTCCCTGTACATGTCTGGGGCAGGTAGCCTGCTTCTCTTTAAGCTCTTTTCTGTTTTCTCTTTTTCTTTTGGGTAGCTTTCCACTGGATACTTTATTTTTTAAACTGAAAAGATATCAAATAATGCAAGATGGTGCCATGGCATTTGTTAATTCAAAGACGCCGATGGTTTTATCGCTTTATTGTTTCACTTTCTCAGTTAATTTTCCATTTTTCCTTTTTTTTTTTCGAAGTAGTCCTGAATAAGACTCAAATTCGCAATTTTTGGGTATCAAAGTGAATATGAGCTGAGACCTTAGGGGCAACAAAGTTGCATTAATAGTCGGCCCATAGGCCCAAACTCTATTGGGCCACATAGGGGCTCAGAATCCTTTAATTTTTGCACGCTGGGCTATGTGTAAATAAGCATAAAAACAGAAGGAACCGTTTGAGGCGCCAATGGAAATGGACTCCTCTTTGCTTTTCCGATCCATCGTCGTTTTCGTGTTCCTGGAATACCTCTTGGGCTTTCATGGCTTCTGCTTCTACTCGTGCAATTTATATGGTTAATGAATTCAGTCAAGTTGCTACCAAAAGACAAACGGCAAATACTCATTGGTGGCCAATTATGCAATTTTAACTGTTCATGTTATTACTTTAATTCGATACTTCTTAGAGAGAATGATTGATTAAATGGACTTTGATTGATTTTATATTTGTTTATTATTATTATTATTATTATTATTATTAAATATTGTCATATATCAAAAAAGAAAAATCTTTAATAATTCTTTTTTCCGAATTAGTGACAAGAAACGCGTGTCTACATACCTCCTCTTATTCTTTAAAACTAAATTAAATACTTGTCGGTGACGTGGCATTCACTCATTGGCATCGGATTTCTCCATAGCATGGTTGCCGCAACATCAGATATTTTTCAGAAAAATCGGTGCCTCTTTTATCGTGCACCATAAGATTCCATGGAAAACCGCTTTACATCAAAACCCCCTTCCTTTACCCGCTTATTCCTGCTCTCTTTTTTGACCTTTTCCTCTCTGCTTTCTGTACGCTCCTATAATTGCAATAGCTTGTCAAAGCATAGCATTGAAAAGAGTAGCAAACAAGCACTGGAGAAACAGATGGGGGGCTCTAGGAATTTCCTCCAAGTTGTGGCCAAGAACTTCGATGTTCTTGCACTGTATGCCCTCTCTAGTACAACAATGCTACCAATGTTCCTAAACTTTTACATGTTTCACTCACTTCAGTTAACATACAAAGTTTTGACTTTTTTGGGTAAAATGTGTTTCTTTTAGTGGCATTGTGCCAGTTTTATGTCTTTTGGTGACTTGGATTCTCTGTTTTCTTCATTGCAGGCCCTTGGTCACTCTTGTTTACCCCCTGTAAGTGAGCATGGAGATTGTTGCTGAGTGTGCAAGGAGTTGTTAACAGTTGAGTTTGGAATGATTAATGTTGTATTCTGTGCGGATTTTTTGACAGATATGCTTCAATCAAGGCCATAGAGACGAGGTCTCGAAACGATGATCAGCAATGGTTGACATACTGGGTTCTGTATTCCATGATAACCCTCTTCGAGCTCACATTTGCCAAGATCCTTGAATGGTACAAACCTTCCCTTTTCCTTTTTTCGCATTTCCAGATTTTTCTGTTGCATAGATTCTTTAATTCTGGAATTTCTTTAAGCTTGATTTTGGTATCTAATCCTGGCTTTATGGCACCAAACCTGAGAAGTCATTCAGCAAACTTTCTACTTACACATCATTGACTAAATCTGTCAAAACATGAGGAAAAAAAAAAAGAGTTAGTAAGACATAAAAAATAGACATAAAATAAAAATTTATCTATCATTTTTTATTATAATCAATGTGTATTTTTGTAGTTACAATAAATTGTCTAAATGGGCTGTATTTATTTTGTGTTTATTTTAAATGTCTTGGCAATGGAATTCTAAAACATATCATGTAACAAGTAATGCAACACAAGGCCTAAATCTCATCCTCGTTAAATATTGATTAGTTTATATACAGTTTGATTTCACAAGAACTCGTGTAGAAATGATAAAACGGCCCATAAATGCGGCCCCTTTTTGTATAATGCCGAGCCAAAGGAATGCCGGTAAGCTTCGGCTGCTCAACCTCCATATGCCCTCACTCGTGGGTTTCAAAAAGTTGAGAAAGCAGATAGCTGGCCATAGGAGTAATCCTGATGAAAGTGAAACTGTCAAGCATTTTCAGAAAGCTGATCACACACCCTTTCTGCCCTAAAATTAAGCTACAGAGCTTGCAAAATCAGCTAAGTGGTGGTTTGCTGTTAATGGCATGCAGCCTTCCAATTTGGCCTTATGTCAAGCTGATTGTGACATGCTGGTTGGTGCTGCCACACTTCAATGGGGCAGCACACGTATATCAGCGCTTCATCAGACCATTTTACACGAACCCACAAAGTGTTCAAAGGATGTGGTACATTCCGCGGAAGAAGAATATTTTCAACCAGCCGGATGACATCCTCACTGCTGCTGAGAAGTACATTGAAGAGCATGGAACAGAAGGTTTCGAGAGAGCTATGAGCAAGGTATATGTTCCCACAATTCCATTGCCCACCATCTTCCCATTAACATTGATCAATCTCATACCCGCTTTTGTAATTTTCAGGCTGACAGGGAACAAAGGTACAGGAGGAGCAACGATTACACGATCTTTGATGACGATTACAGATATGATTACAGAGATTGAAACCCGCCGCTACTAGAAGGAGCACGAAGTCCAAGCAAGTACTAGAGTTGTATTAATATCAATGCGCCGATTATGCTATGTTTTCATGGATCTCTAGTTTTCTCATATGAACGTCTTGGAGATACTTAAATGTGCAAGAATTGGGAGCGACGTCCAAAAAACAATATGAAGCAACAATGGTCATATATTGGCCATTGGTATTTTAATCTTTTTCATTCTCTGTGAAATAGGTTTGATTGCAAATGATAAAACAATGGCAAAGGGGAGGTGTTGGTTCGATTTTCTGCTTTTTCTCCCAGCAAACCGCATTGACCGATGCACCACTTAGACAATGTTTTACTCGCCAAGAAAATTGAGAGGCATTTTCTACAAAGAGATCCCTCGTGGTAGGAGTAAACAAGCCTAGAAAATGAGCCAATAGGGTCGTAAACCTGTCGGTACATCACTTACCCACTTAAAATGGGTCAAAAAAAAAAACACAAAAAAGAAAAAAAGTAAAACAAGTTATTACTAATAAGAACTCCGGCAATTCCAAGAGATTACATACGGTCGTATAAGCGTTATTCTGATGAGTTATGGAAATACAGGTGATACTAATGATAAAATCTTTGAAAGTGGGTATCTTTTCTAATTTTATAAATGCAAATATTATAAAAAATTTTATTTTTTCTTATCCTCTTATTTTCATGAAAAAATAATAATTATTATTATAATAATAAGGCCAACAGAAAGATTCCATGAAGCACGCAACAATTTTTGTTTGTTTGTTTATTGTTTGTTCGTTCCTTGGATCTTCATTCGGCAGATAAAATAAAAACGTATTAACAAAGAAAGAAAGAAAAAGAAAAGAGAATAAAAAAATAGAGCAGAAAAAGAAAAAGTTGCTAGGCCGTACGTATCTGCATTAATGTCTCCGCTTCTCGCCGCGAAATCAAGGACATTCGATTTCCCGAATTGAACTCTGTTTCTTGCATCCATATTTCGCGTTGCAATGCATTTATTGTTATTGTCCCTTTCTTGGCAGCGCGTTTGGATGTGTTCAAGAATTTGAGGATAATTCGATTGTTTGGTTTTGATTGAGTTTAGTTGTTTGGGTTGGGAACGTGGTCTGATTAGAAGAAGGAAAGAGAGAGGGAGAGAGAGAGAGAGAAGGAGGGAGAGAGGGAAAGTTGATGTTTGATGGGGGAAAACATGGGGATTGGATGATGGTGGAGGAGGTGTTTGGGTGAAATGGTGGTGCTCAAATGGGTATTGATTGTATTGCTACAAAAAGGAGGAGGAGGAGAAGGGCAGCAGCTGCAACTTGAATGGCTGATTCTCAGAGAAGTAGCGGTCTCGCCGAGAGGGATGTCGACCAGGTCCTCTCCCTTTGTGTTGTAGTTGTTTTTGTTCTTGTTTGCTTTAATTGGCTTTTGCCTCTTCATTTGGACGTTGATATGATGACCTTTCAGGCTGATGTTAATGTTGATAATGTTGTCAACATTTGTAGCATTGTTGGGTTTGATTCGAACAAATGTCATTGTTATGCATTTTGGCAGTAACAGTTGTTATGTTGTTCTTGGAAAGCTAAGCTGCTGCACGACATTGCCTATCTGTAATAGCCAAGCAGTTGCACAAAGGAACAAAATAGAATTGCTGTCAATAGGAATAGGATTGCTAAACTATGGAAGCATTGATTTCTGTTTATTAGTGTTTTTTCAGTGACCGTAAATGCTATTATTCTCCAGTGGTGTTTTACATTTAGGCAAATGGAATGGACTGACTCTTTTCTTCTTCTTCTTCTTCTTTTATGATTTTACATCATCTGTTATGTTTTTCATCTTCAGGCCATTACAGCACTTAAAAAAGGGTCTTATTTGCTTAAATATGGACGTAGAGGAAAGCCAAAATTCTGCCCATTTCAACTTTCAAGTGTAAGTTTCCTTGTCAAATATTTGTTTTTTTTTTTTTTTTTTTTTTTTTCTTTTGGTTAAATAACTTTGAGCTTTGGATGTACTACAACTTAAATGCCAATGCTTTAAACATTATAATTCAAGTGCTTCACTTTTCGTCTCGTTTTGTCCATTTCCAGGTTAATTAGGAGTAGGATGATAAAAAAGTTACATAAAATGACCTTTTTCTCTTTGTACTAATGACATTAAACATTTTAAACATGTGGGTTTAAGGTGTGCTAGACCCCACAGTTTAGGGTTTTTAATGTGGTTAGCCCCATGTCTTATGAACTACCATAGCAAGTTAAATTATACATGAAGAAAGACATGTTTTCAGCTAGCATAAAAAATATGTGTATCCTCCTGTTCATCAAGGTGGTTGCTGATTCCACAGTCAACATATTGCCATGGCACTAACCAGGGAATCCATCTCATTCTCACAAGTTTGGATTACCCATGTGTCCTAATCATGGTTGGAATCTTTTTTGGTGTGAGCTGAATAAGCAATAGAACCTTATTTTTCATTCATTGTCTTTAGTGCATGGAATTCTTCTAGTCATCTGACTGGAGTTTTGGCAATAGATAAGAGTGTATTCTTTCATTTCTCTCCCACATTTACTTAGGTTCCAGCTGCTGTTTTTCAGGATGAGTCTATGTTGGTGTGGTACTCTGGCAAAGAAGAGAAGCACCTAAAACTTAACCAAGTTTCAAAGATTATTCCTGGACAGCGTACTGTAAGTTTTTATGACCATTATTTCTCTTCTGTAAAAACTTGAGGGGATACACATTCACAAAACATTGTTGAGAAATCTTTATGACATTTCAATGAAACATGGCTATATACATGTTCAATGAGTGTTGCAGAACATATTTTAGATTGTTTTTAATGTTCTTTTAGATCATTTTATATTTGTCTCTTTTCAATGGATTAGCATCAAATTCTTTTGCGCTGTCTTCTCATTCCTTTCACTTCAAATGTCAGATAACTATAATGGTGGATTTTGTGTTTCAGGCAATATTTCAACGGTATCCACGACCAGAAAAGGAGTATCAATCATTTTCTCTTATATATTGTGACAGGTCCTTGGATTTGGTCAGTCTCCTTTCTGATCCATTTGTTTATGCTTGTATGTATAGCAGATCAACATCTCTACAAAGGCATGGTACTTGTTTCAATTTGGCTTTATTTGTGGACAGATATGTAAAGACAAAGATGAAGCAGAAGTCTGGTTTGTTGGTCTTAAGGCATTGATTACCCGTGGTAACTACCAAAGCAAGTGGAGAATAGACACAAGGAGTGAAAGCGTATCATCAGAGAGTCCACATTTTCACACACAAAGAATTTCTTCACAGTTTGTTCGTAACAGTCCTCATATCTCTCTCTTTTGGAGATTTATTAAGGGCCTATTCAGTGGAATAATTATATTTCCTTTCTTTTTCCAATTTTTCCAAATTATCACAGGATCAGGGCTGTGAAGATGACCAACGAATTCAGGTACCTGTCGAAAGTACCACACAGAATAGATTTGGAAAGGTAATCTCTGAAATACTATCTCAAACTGCCACAGCCAAGAATCGGATCCAAGCTGAATCAGTTGTCAACCCTTTTAGCTCGCTAAATGCTGGGTCCATAGATAATCCAAGTGGTCGAACTTCTACATCTGATACAGTTAGAGTCAGTCTATCCAGTGCTGTTAGTTCATCGAGCCAGGGTTCGTTCCATGAAGACTTTGATGCTCTAGGTGATGTTTTCATTTGGGGAGAAGGTATTGGTGATGGTATATTGGGTGGTGGGGTAGACAAAATTGGTAAGTTGTCCAAAACCAAGGTCGATGCACTTCTTCCAAAGGCATTGGAGTCAACCGTTGTTCTAGATGTTTCTAACATTGCTTGCGGCAGTAGGCATGCTGTGTTGGTCACAAAACAAGGTGAAATCTTTAGCTGGGGAGAGGACTCAGGAGGCAGGCTTGGGCATGGTGTAGAATCTGATGTTCCTCACCCAAAGCTCATAGGTACCCTGAGTGGTATGAATGTTGAATTAGTCGCCTGTGGAGAGTATCACACTTGTGCTGTTACACTTTCTGGGGAGCTTTACACATGGGGTGATGGTACTCACAATTCTGGTCTTCTTGGGCATGAAAGTGAAGCCAGTCATTGGATTCCAAAAAAAGTAAGCGGTGACATGGATGGCATACAAGTATCATATATCTCATGTGGACCTTGGCATACTGCAGCTGTGACGTCTACTGGCCAGCTGTTGACATTTGGAGATGGAACTTTTGGTGCCCTTGGCCATGGAGATCGTAGCAGCACCATTGTCCCGCGGGAAGTGGATGCTTTGAGAGGATTAAGAACAACAAGGGTTGCTTGTGGTGTTTGGCACACTGCTGCAGTTGTTGAAGTAGCCATTGAATCATCAAGAGAGGGAGTTTCTGAAAGCCATTCAGCTGGACAACTCTTCACCTGGGGAGATGGAGATGAAGGGCGCCTTGGGCATGGCGATAAAGAACCTAGACTTGTTCCAGAGTGTGTAGCTGCACTGCTGGACGAAAACATCTGTCAAGTAGCCTGTGGGAACAATCTCACGGTAGCCCTCACAGCAGCAGGACAAGTATATACAATGGGTAGTACTGCTTATGGACAGCTTGGAAATCCAATGGCCAATGGGAAGGTTCCTACTCTTGTTGAAGGGAAAATAGCAGATAGTTTGGTGGAAGAGATTGCCTGTGGTTCTTTTCATATAGCAGTTTTAACTTCCAAAACAGAGGTTTACACTTGGGGAAAGGGCAAAAATGGACAACTAGGCCATGGAGACAATGAGGACAGAAATAAACCTACACTTGTTCATTTCTTGAAGGATAAGCAAGTGAAGACTGTAGTATGTGGTTCAAATGTTACTGCTGTCATATGTCTTCATAAGTGGGTGTCTAGCACTGACCATTCAGTATGCTCTGGTTGTCGTAATCCTTTTGGGTTTAGAAGAAAACGCCATAATTGTTACAATTGTGGGCTGGTCTTTTGCAAATGGTGTAGCAGTAAAAAATGTTTGAAGGCAGCTTTGGCTCCTAACATGAACAAGCCATTTCGGGTTTGTGATGACTGTTTCAACAAACTAAAGAAGACTGCAGAGTCTCGTACAGTTGTTCGAATTCCCAAACCCAGGACAGGAGAACCTAAAACCAGAACTGGAGATGTGCATCACAAAACCAATGAGATTGCAAACAGAGAGATTCAGGGTCCCATATTACTAACTCAGATCTCTAGATTCAATTCTGCTGGTATAAGCAATCAGTCTAACAGCTGGCATCTGAAGCAGGATATAAAACGAGCATTTGATAATGGCCGCATCTTCCCTGCTTCCATTGGAAATTTTCAGTTGGGGGGCTCTTATTCATTACAAGTATCAACTTTTCTAGATGGAGCTAAGAAAAAAACTATAACAAATTCCACTCCTAATCTGAAAATTTCCTCAGGCGCAGCATCTCTTTCAGGAATGACTCGACCAGCTTCATCTCCTGAATTAACTCGCAATGATTCTAAGCAAAAAACCAACAATTCAAGGGAAGAAATTATAACTTTAAGGGCAGAGGTAATCTAGTTTTGAAATGTTTCCTATTCATTATCTCTATTCATCTCATCTATATGACATCTAAATCCTTGTTTTTAGATCCAATGTTATGGCCTGCATCTGTATGTTATAAAAGAAAATTTTCTCAATGCCCTTTTTTTTTATTTAATCTAACTCATTTTCTTAATGCTCCTAAGATTTCCAATTTATACCTTTTCGGTGAATATTTTATATGATGTCTTTCTGCTTTGAGTGCACGACGTTTTCATCTCAAGACAGAACAGAGCTAGGAAATTTAGTGATCTTTTGGAAGTGTCTATCTCCCTTCAAGTACAAGTTGTGAATACATACATAAAGCAAACAATGGAGCAGTCCTTTGATACCCACCATAATGCAATGGCTGGAGTAATCACCAATAAAAAAAAAAAAAAAAATAGCCAGAACAAGAAGGAGATGCATGAGCATCATTGACTAGACAGAAACAGCATTTTGTTTGACAGTTTGATGAAATTTATAAATTTTTCTGGTGGTTTTTGATTCAACAAGATTGTTATTGCCATTTTATTCCTGGTACTATATTCTTTAGTTTTGTACAAGAGTATTAGTTTGCAAGGCATGCTAATATATTTTTAATATTTTAATAATTTGCATTCTTCTTTTTACCTTTTGACCTTGACACGAGGAGAATATACTAAGTAGATTATGTTGATGAACAACACTTTTTAGGTCAAAGATCTTACAGTCAAAGCCCAACATCTCGAAGCAGAACTTGAAAGAAAATCAAGGCAATTAAAGGAGGTCACTGCAATAGCATCAAATGAAGCTGAAAAATGCAAGTCTGCGAGGGATGTTATAAAGTCTCTGACTGCTCAGGTTGGATACAGAGCTACTAACTTTACACATGAGCTTTTGTGTTCGTTTTTGTTAAGAAAATTTCTATTAGAATATTGAATGTCTTTGAAAATGCTGTTTATGGTGATCATATACGCTCCTCCCTCCCCCCCAAATGAAAAAAAAAAAAAAAAATGAAAAAGCTGAGCCAAAGACACTTTGTGATATTGACTAGAACAATTTGTTCTGGAAGTTGGAAGCTTCAAAAGGGAAATGGTGCAAGAGGCAGCTTCTAGGCTTTTGTGTGTAAAACACTGCTGATTTAACATCAAAAGCCATAGAAGTTTTATTCATAAAGTGAGTTGATGCATTTTGTCTGTACTTAGAGTCACCTGCATATGCTTGGAGAAAAGAGGGCACCTGGGTCATATCTGTGATCTTTTGTGCAAAATAGCTGTAAGAAAGCCCCAGGAATGCAACACATACATAGATCCTCTTTATAGATCAAGTTTTTGAAATTTTGTAGTAGTAATCAGTCCACCAGTGTTGCAACAGGACTGTATTCTTGGATTTAGGCCCCAACTTTATACTCATACCATCAGGGTATTGGGATATTTCTTCATGAAAATTTTTTCCTACCTGTATATCTGATGGGCTTGCTCCAATTAGATTGGGGATTAAAGCTTTGTCATGGTTTTCTGATGGCACTCATTTCTGTTTGGATGCTGGATTGTGAATCTAGAGATGGGAGTGGTTATTTTTCAGGCATGCATTAGTAGTTCAATAAATGTATGCTTTGAACAAGTAACACCATAGTGTTTGGATTGCTCTTGCAGTTAACAGAGATGTCTGAAAGACTTCCCGGAGAACAAAGGGCCATTGCTAAAGACAGCTCGCTCATTCAAAACATATCATCCAGTGAGAGCCATTCAGCTAATGCACTATCTCGTGAAGTTGAGTCCAATGGCAATTCGACAGATAACCAAATGTTATCCTATGGGACAAAAGCCCAAAATGAGAACCCTGTCTACACCATACAAGCTGAACCTGGCGTGTACATAACTTTGTCCTCCACACCAGGTGGTTGGAATGAACTGAAGAGGGTTCGTTTCAGGTATTTATCAACAAGAGCTTAAACTACTTTAGATGGTCTTTTATTTTAACCTCAATGCCAATCGTCTTAGCTTCCCGATGGTTCCAGTGCTAGACATGTACCTTTTCTTTTTTTCATTTTTAATGTTTTGAATCATTGGCATTGCTTCTTAATTACTTTTATTTTATCGTATCATCCGAACAATCTTCTATAGCCGGAGACAATTCACTGAACAACAAGCTGAGAAGTGGTGGGCAGAGCACGGGGCTAAGGTTTGCGAGCGGCACAATATACGAAGTACAGACTAACATTCAGCTCAGCTATCATTCGAGAAGGGTTAGTTTTTTTTTTTTCTTTCGGGCAAGGAGGCTGATCTAATAGACTGATTTCCACTTTTACATGGCCATGTACCGAGGGACATCCGTAAATGGGTGCCCCAATGCCATGACCCTATTACCTCTCCACCGGAAATTGTGAATTTTTGTTCCCCATCATTCAGTGGAGTCTTAATAGAGGATGCTGGGTGGTCCAAATTTGGCGCTCAGACTGAGAAGTGAATATGTAGGGGGGGTGTAAAGATGCAAGTAATGCTGAAAGGCTTTTGCTTTTTTTGAGTAATTCCACATTCATTACAGGGCATAATTGTGGAGTGGCTTCTGTTTCCATTTGAGTTTACATCATCCTCACGCAAGTTAATGCAGATGAAATACAAGCATGAAACAGGGAAAAGTTTTTTGAGCACAAAATCTTCCCTACGGCATAACATTAAAGCAATGAGTAGCATTCCATCATCTCGCACAAGGTATGACATGTAACACAATTATGCTGCTTTGATTTTAGCAATGGCATAATAAATAAGTGGTGGCATCTAGAAAAGCCCTCACCTTCCATTTTGTAGAAGAAAGCAATATCATTTCCTTCCTCCCCATAGGTCCAGTAACCAAAGATCAGTAGAGGCTAGAGATTTTCACACCTCTGCTCTCCATTCTCACCAAGGGGTAAAGTTGCCTTTATCCAACACCCCACCCACATCTGAAAAACACATCCATCAAAGGCATTCAAACCACTCCTATTCTACATGATCAATGAGGACCCAACCAAGCCTCAATGATCAAGAGGCAGCAAAAGCTAAGGGACAACTCACCAATGTTATAATTTTCATACATTTTAACCAGAGCAGTCACTGTAGTACCAAAATTTGAAGAAAAGCTGAAATTTGCGTGAATACCCTTCAATTGTTTTCCAAGGGAACCCTATCCCCAGATACAACTACAGCAATTCAGAACAAAGTAACTCCACCAGAATTTGCAGAATATGCAAGAATGATTTGACAGAATGGAATAATGAAACATTAAGGAGTAATTATTCATGTCAATTTCATGAGTTGCAACTAAAGAATAACTAACACATGAAAAACATTCACACAGGGATAAGAGTTGAATTATACCCTTGTGTTTTTTTCAAAAGAAAAGTCACTGCTATATTCGAGAACCAAACCAACTCCTCATTGCTGACCTTTCTTGGGACACAAAAAATGACAAGAAACAATCATTTTAGAACAGAGCATATGATAACATTGGCAGTCACAAACTTACTGCCAATGGAATACATCCTTGCAATAACATGTAAAGCTTAAAGTTGAGATCTTGATCACAGATGACAAAATCGTGCCTATTGGAGGTAAGGCCATGAATTGCAAATCTGACACAGATCATTGTTCTAGAAACCTGCGATAATTTGCTAGGCTCAAGCAATAAAAGTTGAGTTTTAAGTCACAACGTGCACTACCTCTCCTTCAAGGGTGTGAGATTGCTACCAATTGGTGTTCTCTCCTCCCTGAATGGTTGAGTTGATGCATCAGCTAGACTCGGCATCCTTGAAACACTACCCTTACCTTTCCTAGCATTTGGTCCAATCTCTTCTATCATGTATTTCCATCCATCAATTGGCCTTCTCCGGCTGAATATGTGCGTCTTAATGAAACTAGCAATCTGTTTAGAGAGAACTTCCAATAAGTATTGTGACTGGCTCTGAGATCACTGTGAACATGTGAATCTCAATACTAGCAAAAAAAAAAAACAAAAAGAAAACAACAGAAGATAGTAACAACATTCTATTACATGCTTTGTTTCAGGTTTCATTCTTTCTTTCACTTTCTTTAATAACATCCTAAAAGATTTCTCAGGTCACTCTAGCTGTGACCCCAGTTGGCTATATGCTAGATGATCACACCAGTGTTAAGAGAACGTAATCTCATCACTAGACCGGCCTAAAAAAAATTAAAATGGGGAAAATGCGAGCACATGATGCCATAGATCAACCTGAAATTTGCAGTACGCAATTCGACGATCATATTCCTGGATGAGAATATCTTCTTCCCTTTGTGACATCTCCCATATATTTCCATCTTGTCCCTTTGAAGTTGTTTCCCATCCATCAGGCTTGTTTTTTAAGTCAGAAGAGCTTGATATTTTGGAGTCATCCAACTCATTGTTGGCTGTGTCAAATATTCTGCAGTTTTGTGATCAATCACTAAACAAATTAAGTCCATTGCAACCCAACAAGCAGCATCTACAAGATATGAGCTTGCACATAAAAGAACAGCGTATACAGGTAGCTGATAGCTGAATGGCCTAATAGGGAAGCAAACCAAAGCTGAATCACTCTTATTCTTATGTACTGAGTAGGATGTCCAGGGATGAAGAACAGATAAGTACAGAATCCACCAGCTAGGAATCGGTTGTACAACTTTTCAAAGACATCCACTTCTATGTGAATGGAAACAGAAAGTTCAAAATGGTTCAGCCTTCAAGTAAATAAGCTAGCCAAAATCATCAACCACTCTCCAGTCCAAGCCTTATTCTTCTTTTTGGTACATCCCTAAGCTAAGTCCAAAGCATTGAGTTATTGTCAATAGAGTGCACTTTATACGCAATTGAGCAGTAAAAGCGACAACAAACACAAAATTGAGAACTTCCATCAAACAATAATCGCCATAACATGTTACAGAGACAAAATAAGAGCAACGAAAATCGGAGAATGACACGGCGAGAGAAGGAAGCGTACTCAGAATAGCTATCAAGCAATCTATCAATATCATCTGCACCAGCAAGACCTGAATCCATCAAATTAGCTTCCTGCTGCTTCTCAATTTCCTTGATCCACAATCCAGCATGAATCCTCTGCTTCTTCAATCTGTAATCCTTCTTTATATTCTCCAAACTGTAAAGCGAGCCCCCGATTTCACCACCACCCTTATCATCCTTCTTCTCCGTTTGCAGCTCTTGGGTTCTTGCGGTCACTTTCCGCCTCTCGTTCCAGTTCTCATTCATATCCTCCACGAACGCCTTGGTCTCCGCGTCCACATCCGCTGCCTCCACGGGGTCCGTGAACGGTAAGTGCACGTCCATTTCCCACTGCGCCCGGGCTCCCTTCCCCGGGAGGTCCTCTGGGAGCCACGCCGTTTCCCAAGCGTCGTTCCACTCATCGTCACCGTTTTTCGTCGATTTACTAGAAAGAGACTTGAAGAAAGTGACTGAATTCAAATGGGGTTTTGGAATCTTCGAGTAAAGTCCATAGATTTCCTTTGATTTTGGCGTGAACTTGGCTATTTGTTGAAGCAAATGCATTTTCGGAGACTTTCTTCTTCGAGATCGATCCAAAAGTGCTGTAAATACTGAAAGCTATTTCTCAGGGTTTATGATGATCCATTTGACCATTTGACCTTAAACCCTGAAAGAGTCGGAGAAGGAGATAGGTCTTCGTCGGGCCTGAGCCCATGTTTGACTGGGCTTGAGCCCAGCATGATTGGGTAGAATTTGGATAAGGAGGAGTAACTTGGGCTCATTTGGGTCATTACGGTGACCCAAACTACACGGCCCGACCAAAATATTCAGTCTTCCATCTAACGAATAATAATAATAATAATAATAGAGTACATTACGTCCTCATCAAGGTACAAGTGGGCCCCGTATTGTATTCAATTCATGTTGGATTTTGCGTTGCTGTTTTTCAAGGGGTATATAATTTGAAGAAGAAAGACAATAATAAAGATATGACGTAACATTCTAGAGAGAAGAAAACGGATGTGTGGCTTTCAGGCCAGGCTGTGTGCAAAACTCTCAAAATCACTTCATTGGTAATTTTCACGATATTTGTGTGGTTCGTGCCTTTAACAAATGAGTTAAACCCTAAATAAAAGTAAATTAAAAAAAAAAAAAAACTCATTTATTTACTGATTAAAATATTCGTTCAGTGTTTCTTTACAATAAGTTTGGTATGCTCAATTTTAAGAGTTATATTATAAAATTAATTGTTTATTTTATCAAATTAAATATTTTTTTAAATCATTGTACTGTTATTATAGCAATAATTTTCATAATTTTAATTATCTCTGTCAGTGTTATAAAATTAAATGAGTTATCATGAAGACCTTACAAACTGGGCACGCTAATGGTTTGACTATTTATAATTCATTCCCTAAACTAACTGTAATTGAGGAAGAATAGGTTCGATTGGTTACTTAAATGACTCCTAAACTGGGTCTCATTTATATTATCTAAAATTATTTTTTTATTTATTTATGTCTCCTTTATTTCTAATTAATTAATTAACTCCTTTTTAACGTTAATATATGTATATATAAAAAAATAGATCTCTAACTTTATATATTATAACAAATATATTCTAACTTTTAAAATGCAATAATTCAATCATTATAAAATTTTTTAATATAAATAAATAATAAATTAATTACAATATCAAATAAATTAGTTTTTAAATATAGATATTAATCAGAAATTTAATTTTATTTATATCATTAAATTAAACATATGATTTTAATACATTATATAAGTTAATAAAAAATATTAATCAAATTTACCGTTCTATTAAATTTGTTAAGAAAAAATTTTACGTTAATCAAATTATTACATTTTAAATTTTATGATATATTTGGTATAATTTGTGAAGTTGTAAATTTCTACTTGATAAAAAAAAAAAAAAGAAAGAAAAGTTAAGAATTTCTTTCTCCATATCAACCCTTTTTTTAATATAACCCGACCGAATTTAGTAAACCATCGTAGCATTCACGCTGAATGGAGTTGAAGCAAAACCTGAGATTCATGTCGCTCTCAAAAATGTCTTCAATTTTCACGGTTGTTTTGGTAGCCTAACTTTACGTACCAAAATAAAAATAAAAATAAAAATAAAAAAAACAAAAAGGTTCTTTTGGTAAACTTTTTAAGGGAATCAAACGCGTTACTAACGTAACCAAATGAATTAAATGCAAAGCAGTTTTTCTTGCATTTATGTTTTTGTCCTAATACTATGTATTGATTGTTTACCGAAAACGTATCATTCATTTATGTTGATTTTCTGGCTAATTTTCATAAGAAAAAAAAAACACAGAATTAATCAAGTTTTCAACTTTTTATTCACATATTTTAAATGCTATTTTGGAAGAAATATTAAAGAAAATAATGGGTTTCACGATAGCAGTTTGGTAATTTTGTTAACTTACTCCCTTGATTAATAAAAAAATAAATAAATCTCTATTTTCACATCATTTTCCAACTTACATCGAGAAAGTCGAAGGAAGGTTGTAATCAAAAGACTCTAGAAATCAAACATAACGGGTACGGCACAGCCTCTTTTTGTTGTCAAATTGGTCACTTTTCTCTTGTATCAATCAACTCAAATTTCCAAAAGATCTCATAAAAAGAATAATTTTAATCAGTGAAAAAAAAAAAAAAAAACTAAGCCAGCCAGAAAAAAAAAAAAAAAAGCAAACTTTATTATTAATGAAAAAAAATATATTTTTAACTCACTTAAATGAACTTAAGATAAGATATGAAATTTCAACATTCAATCTGCTGTTTTATTAAAATTCATAAAAATTATGTTCCTTCAATCCAAATTATTGGACATTTTAATCATTATCGTTGCCCCCAAGATTGTAACCCACAAAAGTTTTAGAAAAATCAACAATCGGTCACACTATTGCTAGTGGCCGTTGCTTGCTGGTTATTCTAATTTGGTGGGTTGAGACTTGTTAGGAAGGGTCACCTTTGCCAAAATTGTGCATTGCTAAAGCGGCTGTCCATTGCATTGGTTTTCTGATGTTGGAACTTGAATCGAATGAATTGAGAAATAGCTCCTTTGCTTTTCAGTCAAAGAAATGGCTTCAAAACCCCGAAAAAATTTTCCTGTTTCTTCACAATTTTTTTTTTTTGTTTTTTTATGGTTATTCCAAATTAAAATCTCCGTTTTATAGAAATTTAAGAGAATTAGGATTTGAAACCCTCAAACTTTCCAAGAGATTTACTCTTGGGGGCAAAAAAGTAAGTTTGGTTGATTTCTTCTTTTTTTTTTCTTTTTAGTCAATTTTTATATTCGATTATAAGTGTTCATTTTTCCTTTTTTTAATAATCTCTCTCTCTCTCTCTCTCTATTAAGCACTACTCACAGTGAACACTAATTCTCTCAAAAATTAAACATTTGTGAGGCGCATTTGTACGAGTTAGTGGCCACCTGCCCAAAGCTGCGCCCGTGAAAGTTGAAGCAAGAGAGGCGTACGCGTACATTATTCCTGATCTACTCTTTGGAAAAACAGCGACTAATGATAATATTTTTAACTGAATTATCCTTGACAACATTAATTTTCTAAAACATAGATATATTTTATTATTTTAGCTCTCACATGCAATATTAATTTAATCAAACACCTTAATTTCATTTTATTCACTAATAATTTCAATCAACAATCATAATAGTAACAATAATTAGCAACAAATAAAATTAATGAAACCTTAATTTATTAGATTTCAAATGCATTAAATTTCGATTTTTTTTTGGCGTTTAAATCCTACGTCTAGAGTTTAACAACTTTACCTATATAATTAATTCACGACAACCCGCAATGGTTAGCTGATCTAATAACACTTTTAGGTTCAGAGTCGGTACTTGTCCTCCAAGGTAATTGTCTAACACACAGGCTAGCACGTGCGAGTCATTGTTCCTTTATCCCCACTCGCGTGGGTCACAAAAGGCAGACACGTACCACCCCGCCATGACCCCCATGCCATGCCCCATAATCATCGCATCGGGAGACACACACGAACATATATACCTTTGCTTTGGCATATCATCGATGCATGCATGGAAGACAACATAAGCCCATTCCGTTCCCACATCAGCCATGGTCCATCTCCCACTGTCACCGGGATCCTTCCAGGCATCGGCCCTTTTTTTTTTTTGCCCATTGGGTCCCACGCGACGAGACCATTTTGTAAACTGGTCCCACAAAAAATGGCCTCATTGTCCAATTCTTTCACGTCAACCTGCATCTTATTCCGTATTATTGCGTCAACTTGCTCTTCCATCCCATCCTCGGTCCCCCAGATACGCATCCGCGGATCCACACCCTTCAGTCCCATAAGAAAATATTTTATTATTATTTTTATAAATTTTATGCTATCTTTTCAAAGTTAAAATTTTAAAATTTTAATTATTAAAATATTTCTTAAAGGACCCATCAGTCACTTCTCGTTTCGCGCAAACTCACCATCGTTACCCAATGTTTAATGTGTGGAGAAAAAAAATATATAAAAAATTTAAATAAAATTTAATTCTTATAAAATAAAAAAATTATTTTTATTAAAATATCATTAAATTAACTAATAAATTATACAATAATTTTATGAATCACTCTTTTTTTTTTTTTTCAAGAATTAAAAGTCGAGGTTAAAAACATATATAATTAAGAGTACGTTATAATAAGACACAATTATAATATGTAATTCTTATTACAAGCAGCAGGCTGGTCTTGGATTGGTAAGCAAGGAGAGAAAATAGAGAGACCCTTCCTTTTTTAAATTAATTCTCCAGAAAAGGCAAGAAGGCTCCTTGCATGGTTTCTACAAAATTAATGGACCATAATCAATGCCCAAAAACAACCTCCATTTACATCTTCTTCCCCTAATTTTTCTTTTTTTACTTTTTGAAGCCCTAAAGTTTGTTTCCTTGACATTTACATCCCCTAGCCATCTCATGCATGACTCTTGACTACATGAAAAGTTCAGATTGAACCAAAGCACAGTAATTAGCATTCACATCTTCAAACTCCCACAATCCATCCCACAAAGACAAGCCATCTACTATGGTAGGCCCAAGCCCTGCATCTACACCATTCTCAACTGTACTAGCAGCCTCTTCTCTGTTTGGAATCCCAAGCTCATCATCAGAAGCTTCAAGCAGATGCCTTATGACCCTCTCACTGTCATCCACCTCCTCTTCCTTGAATAAATCTGAGAAAGATGATGAGGAGGAGGAAGAAGAAGATGGGTAGCCTTCTATTGTCACTGTTGTGGGGTGATTATTTTCTTGGTCAACAACAGTGACACTCTCTGTCATTGGGAAAGAAAGAGGGTCAAAGGCAGAGTCAGGGGAGAGCTCATGTTGAAGGGTAGTGATTAAAGATGAGAGGTCTTGGGTCGGCTCATCTTCTTCTTCCTCAAGAAGAGAGAGTATGTGGTTGTATGACTTATGTTTCTTATTTTCTTCCAAATCTTCCACTTGAGTTTCTTCTCTTTGGCGCTTTGGTTGTGCCTCTGCCATTAAGATTCTTAGCAGGAAACAGAGCCGGATAGAAAGAGGGGGTGGACGATAAAGATAGAGATTAATGGGTATCAGAGAAAAGATATTAGTATGAGAAGGGTTAAGGGTATGGAAAGGCTTATATAGAGTTCTGGAGAATGGGGAAAAGCAGTGGGGCTATGGTCAAATAAATAAAAAGAGAAAGTGAATGCTATTAAATTTATTAATAAAATAAAATGTAATTTTTAATAAAATTTTATTATATAAATATGGAATAAGATGCGAAAATTCAATATAAATTTACATCATTAAATCTTAATTATAATTAATTTATTATTTATTTAAAATATATTAATTATAATAATTATATATATATATATATATATATTTTGTATAGAAGATGCTTAACAGGAAGAAAAAGCAAAGAAACAGTTAGCATGCACTCGAAAAAAAAAATGCTATGGCATGTAACCCTAGATGAGTCGGTGCACATTTAATGTGGAGACAAATTATGACCGTTGGATCCTTTGATGGCATAAAGATTCGCGAAGGGGAAAGGTTAAAAAATCAATGGTTCTAAATTGAGGGTGGGTAGCTGGGTTGTTTGCATGGACTAATATATAAAAGAGAGATTAAGATGGATAGATGGAGAGAGAGAGAGAGAGAGAGAGAGAGAGAGAGGCTTTTCTCGAAGACATTGACAAATGCCAATCGGGAAAAAGGCAAAAGTGTGCAATAAAGTCTCACAGCTTGCAGGGTGGTGGTCGTGGTCGTGGTCGTGCCCGAGGTAGGCGAGTTGATTGTACAAGCGGCGGATTTATTTAAACAAGGTAATTTTTGTTTTCTCTCTCTTTTTTTGTTTTTGTTTTTGTTTTTTACTTTACTTTACTTTTTTAAATCCGCTGGTCCCCGGAGGGGGGCGGTTTACGGATAAAACTGCACAATTGCAATCTTTAGCATTAATGCAAAGGCTACTGGATTTGTGTGTGCAGGGCGTGGTGGTACCATCTATGCCCACCTCGGGTTCCTCGCCCTCCATTGGCTGGCAGCTAGCCAATATGCCATTCCACGTACAAGTGTATATTTTATTATTATTTATTTATTAAAATCAGAAAATAATCTTACATTTTCGAAAAAAATAAAAAATATATATTGTCACGCCGGTAGACTAACTCATGTTATGGAACTAATAAAAGAACGAACTTTATTATATTTTCAAAATTATGTACACTTAAATATACATTTATTTTTAATTTTCTTATTATTAAATTACAACATCGAGTGATTTTTCTTATTGTTATTGATACATATGTCTAGTGTTTGTCATTAATTACCTTCATATATTAAAAAGAAAGTAAAAATGTGAATGTATTAAGGAAAACAAGGGTGTCATTTATTACTGTGAGGAAGAGGCAGTTACATCTTGAATAAATTCAGTAACAATACAGAGGGAATTAGCCTCTAACCACAATGCTTATCATCCGCATTGGTCGGCGTGAGATTGCGTTTGAGTTTTATTGTTATAAAAGATAAATTGGTAATAATAAATTTGTTATTAATAATATAATTTATTGTTTAAAATTATTTGTAAAGGAGTAAAAAATAAATTCTCGTAAAATCATTAGAGCACATAAAAATTAATTTGCTTAGATCAATCTAAGCAAAAGATTAAGTACCAGAGACAGAGCTCTTGATATTATGATGCCAGTAGTTTCACAATAATGCGGCATGTTTTGCACTTGATAAGTGTTTTAATTGTGGGACTAAAGTAGATAATATGAAAAGAAAAAAAAAATAATTCACATTAATATGTCATATTATTCTAAAAAATATTAATGATTTTATTTTCAATATTTGAAATGAACTATAAAATTTCTCTGGATCTTGTTTACTCTTTCTTTTCTTTTTAAGATTCTACCAGTTGATAAATCGGGTTTGAATTGACCACACACAATGTTGTGGTAGGTTTGTTTCTTTTATAGAAGGTTATGGGTTTGATTATTTATCAAAATATTTGGTAGTGTTTAGTTTACATTTTTAATATGTGTGAATTCAATAAAGACTAATTTTAGTTTGATTTATGGAGAGTGCTCTTTCAATAAATTTAATTTGAAATTAATTTATTTGAGGATACATAACAGGTTTTTTTCTTTGATGAGATTGTAAAATAGTATTTTTTTTTTATTTTTAATTTTTTATACAGAAGAACTCTAGGTTTGACTGGTGGATCCAAGATTCATACATGGAAATGATCTTGAAATACGAAGGAAGAAAAAAGAAAAAGAGAGAGACAGAGAGAAAAAGAAAAAGAAAAAGTGAAAAGAAGAGGCGATTGCGTTTTGGGAGGCGACTAAAAAAAGTAGAGGGAGGGGGATGAATTGATGGCCTTTGTCCAACTTTCTGGCAGATAAAGTAACCGGTCCACGGGTTATGGCGATATAAAAGAAATTAATTATAAATTTTTATATTTAAAATTTAATATTTTATTTAAATTTTATATTTTTTTAAAATTTTTTTTAAAATAAAAAAATTATTAAAAAATTATATTAATTAAATATAAATTATGAATGTATTGATGATAGTAAAAATTAATTTAAAATAAATTTAAAATATATAAAAGTTAAATAAAAATATAAAAATTAAAAAAATTAATTATAAAAATTTTAAATTAATTTTTTTCGTATTTCATAAAATTCGTGCGTCTTTTACTTGCCATGTACAGTGGCCTATACCTAACATAACATTTGTCTAAAGAAAATAATAATAATAATAATAATAATATAACAGAAATAATGTAATAATTATTTATTAATAGTATAATTTGGTTTAAAAATTATTATATTTGTAAAAAAATTAATACAGAAATTGTTGAATCCACGATATATTGTTACGACTACTGAATCGAGTTTTTGTTCAATAAATCATAATAGATGTCTTAGGCATTAAGCAGAAATTTTGAGGGAAAAAAACAAAGGAAAAAGTAAAGAGACAAACAAGGGTAATATTGTCATTTAACAAAATCTTGAACCTCCGTACCGAGAATTGAAGTGATATGTCAGTACCACACTTTTACTCACAAGACAAATCAGAACATGGAGATGCAATTTCAAGGACTTGAAACTCTTTTTTTTTTTTTTTTTTGCCTTTTTTTTTTTTTGGGAATGATTTTTTTTTAATGATTAAGCGAAATTTTTAATAAATTTATTTGACACTGTTAATAAAGAAAACATAAACTCAAAAAAATTTAAAGAAATAATATTTTATAGTATTTATTTTGATGCATATTATTTTTTAATAAATTTATTATTTTATTAATTATGAATAATTAATATATTAAATGGTGTGTATACAAATTTTTTTATTGAAAAATAAAATATTAAATAAAGTTAAATTTATTTATTTGAAATTAATATGAGTTTATGAATTTTTATTATAATATTACAATCATTCATCTTATAATTATAATGAAAAAAAATTATAAGTTTCATGTCATGTGTCTTTTTAACTCGTTTCGAGAAAAATTTTTTAAAGAAATTTATTACATAATTTCAATTAATTTAACATATTTAAAATATAAATATAAAATATATTATCATCATAATCAGATATGTATGCGTATGTAATATTTGATGTTAATTATAATTATATATAAAAGATTGAAAATATGGAACGAACTCTTGTAATAATTGAACTCGTCTCTTAGGCGGACGCGTACAATTCACGGCAATTATGCAAATTTTTTGGTTGCTTGAATGGATAGGCCTGTGATGTGAAACGAGTACCGGAAGTTTACTCGTGATTTTTCACGGATTCTCTCGTGTTATGTCTCGTGTCAGATAGCGCAACATCTTATGACCAGACAGCGCTCCCTTGCCTTCAATTCGAAACGTTGTTTGTTTGTGTAACGTTCAATGTGGGGTGTCGACTGCAAACTTCCAACTCTAGAAATCGCTCACTTTAAGTTTACATCTCAGAGAATAAAAAGCGAAAAACAAAAAAAGATGACAATTGATGAGATTGGGTTTAATGGTATTAAATTCTTCTCTAGTACAAAGAGTTCAACTAATCCAACGTTCACAAGATATTTTAAAGATGCGGTTGTACACGGTGACGGTAAATTTCCTGGACTAGCCTGAAACTTTGTATCTGGATCTTTCAAAAAAATTACCACACGGTGAATAGCCTGCGATTCACCTGCGAGCAAATAGAGCTTGGATGGGTACTTTCTATAGCCTACCTTGTTGAGAAGCTGACAAGCTACAATTAAAACACCCCAGTAAATTTGGGCCACTCTCATAAATTCTGACTTCGGTGCATCGGAAACTCAGGTTGTTGTCATTTGCCTTGGCATTCATGAAGTCTGGCGATGCCGGCCACAGCACAGAGAAATCTTATCCATATCAAAATGAACTCTGATCAACCGACACGGTGGCATGGTGGTACAGAAATTATCCTTTTGTTTTTGTGAGAATATGGATTGGAGTTTTAAACATGCGTAATCTGAGTGGCTCTGGCAAAGTTCATAGAATGTATTTTTATAATACACTGAATTGAGTCTAGTTTAATATATGATATAAAAGCATAATTATTTTTTAGAAAGATTATAGATGCTATCATCCTTTCTCATTTTTGTTAAAATAATAATAATAATAAAATGAGCTCTGGCTGTTGCTGGCTTTAAAATAATTTTTTTCCAGTCAAATACAGCTGTTACGGAAGGGAATTCAGCCATGTGTATGCATAAAGCAAGAATCTTTTGTTCCATCTTGAGCTACCTTTCACCAACATAGAATTTTTATAATTCAGTGAGTTAATTGAAAAATTATTATTAAACTGAAATTCTAATTTAATAACCATTGACAATCTTAGTAAATCTACGATCAACACCAGGTATCAGGTCTTCAAGGAAACATCCAAATGTTAAAAGTTTAAGTCTCAGAGCACAATAATAAGAAAACCATATAAGCCTCCTGGTTTCAGGTTGAGTCCAAACACATAAAAATAAAAAAATAAAAAATTATTTTTCAAGTGAAACGTCACCTTAAAACCCTTCACAATCTCAAGTAAATGTTGATCTTTAACCTACCAAAAAGAAGGAAGGTTTTATATTTAAATTCACTGTAGGAAGATAAGAGAAAATTGATTATCAATTAAGTAGGCTACAATATAAATATAAATATAAGTATAAGGCTTTTTTTTTTTTATAGTAGAAATTAAAATTTAAACTTTAAATCTAAAATTAAAGTTCAAGTGACTCTATCATTAATTTTAAGCCATTTCATTATAAAACATAAAGTGGGCTGCTGGGGAAGGCATAAAAAAGTGCCGCCCAAAAATCTTGTAAAATAAAAGTAAGTGACCAAACAAAGCAAAGAATATTTTATTTATATATATAGTGATATTAATAAGAAAAAGCTTATTTGACCCGGATTAGAGTTGTTCCCCATAAGTTCCACTTAAGAAGACAAGATCCCAAGCTGTTCAAATGCACCAAGGCCTTTTGATTTTGATTTTTTTTTTTAATTGCGTGTCTTAAGGGTGTTGATTATTGTCTCTACGTTATGGTAAGTCTATAATTAGTTTAATAGGTGAAGAAGGGGAGGTTCATGCTCTGACCGATCCGTGCGATTGTGATTATGAGAAGCAAGGATGTAATATTTTCTTGCATCTAGTTTGAATATTTATCTGGGATGTTAGGATCCATGTCATGTGCAATGTTCTGTACACTACAAGCTGATCTGCACAAACCCTTTTGTTCTTGTAATGAAGTCCAAACCTAACAATTTTTTAATTGTTGGTGTAGAGTTCTAGATTTCTAATTGTAATTAATCACTCCCTTTTGGTTTCTATATTGGTTTATGTATCGTGCGAAGAACTCTCACCCCATCCACACTCCGTGCCAATGTCATCGTTTACTTAACGAGTTGGGTCGTTGTCATACTTTGCAGAAGGAATCCTAAATAATTGAGAAGCAAGCAAGATTAAACTAAGTGAGAACAAACTCGCAGACAAGAAAAAGGCCACCATTTAGATTTGGCTTGGATCATGCCGATGTCGGTCCTCTCATAAATTGAAATAGATTAATTTACGTAGATCTGCGTGCGCGTACACGAGTTTGACCAAAGAATTATACCCACTGTGACACGGTTAATTGGCTGACACATTTATATGGCAGACGATTCGAAGAGCAATTTCAAATTTGTCACAAAGTTGATCTCCTTGGATTTGATTGGCTGTCCGCACTCAACGTCGATTTAATTTTGAGCTGGATTAACTTGAATTATCTAGTATTTGGCCGAATAATTGGACAGCCTTTATGAAACTGCAATGTATCTCACTTTCACAAGTGGGGTAATACTCGGTGACGTAGGTCTATCTACCTAGTTTGGCTCGAGCAACCTTCAATGGTGGCGTGGTGGCATATCCGCGAGACCCCGCATGCGTCCGGAAGGCTTACTGTTCATTGTACTCGAATGATGCCTACATTCACCAAAAAATTCACCCTGCACATTTGCCGTAGATAGGATGAATTAAATTCAAAAAAATCTTCATTAAAATTTATTACTTTGATGGGCATATGAGAGGACATACCCTGCTAATCAACTAGAATTTTTATCCTTTCTCGTTACAAAATTATAGATTTCATATTTATATAGAATTCTAGATGTCTCACTCATCATCTTTTCCTGTACTCTCTTATTTATTTATTTTTGATACTTTGAGCATCTGACAGCTAATGTTGACACTAGCCATTCTGGTGCTTCTTATGAATTGTGGGAGATCCAAATGTGTGTTGAGTCTTGCAACTTCCGCGTCTAAACACGTAAGAGGAAAAACATGACGCGCTAACGTTGTCTTTTTTTTTTATTATTTTTTATTTGATATATATATATATATATATATATATATAATTTTTTGGGTACACTGGAAAGATGTGCAATAATGTTGTCCAAAGCACCCAGATCATAATGGGGTCACACGGGATTTTCTTTGTCAGACCGCAGATGGCCGAAGTTCGAAGTACGTGGGCCACCCGTATGAGCTAATTGCTTCATTTAGGTTCAATAACTTACAAGGACCATTTTGGCCATAAGATCACCAATTGCAATATTAATATTTCTGATGAATGTATATGTAGCCTAACTCTTTGTAAATTTCTTTCTATTCTGGTCTTTATTTGCCACATCAAACAAACCCTAAAAGATCACACCCAACAAGCCAGGTCTTGACAGCCTTGGCAATCTAATAATTTAACAAGGTCCCAGCACCCAAAACTGCAATAATGGAAAACTAGTCTGTCAAGAAATTTATTATGGGTTTAAATACGTACTAATAAGGGACAAAATTTTCCTAAGAAAGGCAGATTCAATTGCAGGACCCATGTGCCAAAATTATCTAACACGACGGTGGGGTAGAGACGACCCATGTGCATTGGGGTAGGGATGGCTGCCTGAAAGTGCCCTGCACGTGGTTAGTGGACCAATGCATTAAGTGCCCCATCCAACGTGGATCTTTTGGCTCGGGCTCCCAACAACATCAGTACTTGTCAATGTACCTTGCCTCGTTCCTCTGAGCTGGCCGCAAATATATTTAAGTTTTATATAAAAAGTTCGATGGAAGTAATGCCAGCGGCATGAAATTTCAGCTACAAGTTTCCATTATGCTGGTGCCTCAACAACTCGGCAGATGGACCGTTTTATCATTTTGTCTCCATCGGCTTTTTGGGGCTCAATTATTCTTTTTTTTTTTTTTTTCCTTTTCTTTGAAATTGGAAAGCACTTCATGGCACCGGTCAGATTACAATATATTTCTAAAATGGTATAGAATTAAAAATATATTTAATTTTACTGGACCAAAATTTAAACCTACAAAAACCAAATTATTATGATAATTGCCTGCTTGGTGGTTTAGTAATGATACCAAATTGTAGGTTTTAATTGCAACCTTTTTGCTATAATCAATTGTCATTAATTATAATTCTCGTCGAACATGTACAGGTAATTACAAAGCATTGTACGCAATAGAAAATGGGATTATGATATTAGCTACGGCCAGACTTTCTCAAAGAATCCTATGAGTGCAAATCTTTTCCTCGATCTGCTTTCGAAGGATTGATCGAAATCAAAAACCAAAAAAGATAACACCGTCAGTTAGCTAACTTAACTTAAGCCAGTTCCAGATTTAGAAATTTACGATGGGAGTCGATTAAAATTTTCGCGGATAAGAAAAGAAAAAAAAGGTAACATCAACGTACCATTGGTCCATCCTGAAGTTTCTCCCAAAATAACTTGAAAATTAGTTGTCGAAGATGATTACATTTCGATTGAGGGTAATTACGGGAGTAACATTCAGACAACTACTTGTTGACGTGGTAATTACATGAATTCTATTTGTTACCCAGCCATGATTTACGGGTTAAAAACGGGAGATTAATTCGCATGGGAGATTCAAACGCTGAATGGATGCATGGTAACACCGCTAAGCTTCTCCCTCGGGTGATACGAGCCATCCTTTTTGTCGGATCATATCGTATATAGATTGAAAAAATATTAACAAAAATTATATAATGATGTTTAAATACTAATATAAGAAAAAAAAATACATATACTAATCACATTTCATTTAATTTTACAAATAAATAAATTTAAATATAAAAAAATATATTTTTATTTTCTTATATTTATTATATTACTTTATAAATATTATTACACAATAATTATTTAGTATAATATTATTGAAATAAACATTCATATCATAAAAAGAAAAAAAAAATGAGTTGGCTTAATTTTTTAAATTTTTTCACTGTTGCTTGCTTCCTAAATAAAAGAAAAATTTTTATCAAACATGCAATATTGGGTTCAAAAGCTGTGAACATCAAAACTGAACGTATGCAAGTAAGGGGTCATTTTTATGGAAGAAGTTGAATGAAAATATTATTAAATAATTTTTAATTTTGACTCATAAATTTAATTATGGATATATTTATTTTTTAAAATTTAACAAAAGAGTTTGTCTAATGCGTATTACAACCCTTAAAAATGAAACAGTTGAATATATCTTAAATTTAGAGACAAATTTGTATGCATGTAGAAATATACAAAAAAAAATTTTTTTAAAAAATGGAGTTTCTTTGGTTTGTATTTGGAACTGCAATGAAAATTTAAATTAATTTACTTTTTCTCCTAGTATATAAACTCTAAAATAAACATATATTTGATTGCCTTTTCAACCGGAAGTATGGTGGCTGCACCGTCGAAGAATAGAAGCATCAATTTTTCTTTCTAAAAACTAAACCAATTTTAATAATCGAGATTATGGATTATCATTAAGCGACAGAGACTTCTTCAACGCCTTGGAACCATAAAGTTGGTATCCATGGAGAAATGCAAAAAAAAAAAACAAAAAAAGGGAAACTATGGATATCGCTTTGGTTGCCTGTTCTCCACTACAAATGGTTGTAGTGTCGAAGCACGTGCAAAACCAAGCTTTCTGCCTCTCTCTTATCTTACATCCCAAAGCTTCTATTTGAAGGATCTTCAGTTTCCCCAACTGTTCTCCAGTGTTTCGCCCTCTTTGGGTTTCTTTAATCTTTAACCAATGCATATCTTGATTATGTCTGATTGACAGTGACTAGACGAATCCATGTTTATAAAGGCAATAATTGTTTAGTGGACAAATAGAGAAGGGCGACTCCCATAATTACAACCCCAAGTGAAAGTGCACATTGTCAGCCAAAACTATGGTGGTGGCTACCTAGTGGAATTGATATGAAATTCCTTTTCTATTGCCACGTTAAATGGGTTTGTGTACTACGTCCTTCTTGTTCTCATTGCAACATAATAGGTGCTTTGATTTTGTTTCCCATGTCACTGTCTCCCTCAAGACTATCAAATGCAAACATACACAAACGATGCTTCAAGAGGAAGATCGTGTAGGCTTTAGTGATGGGTGTTTAAAATGTTATCTCGAACTCGACTGGGGACAGTTTATGCATGTTTCTTTCAATTTGAACCCCCCACTTTGGAAACCACATCATCCTTGGAAGAATAAGTCATGGCATCCATTACCAGGACCCCATGTTTTACTGTTTTGCCATAAAGAGGTTGTCAAGATTAAGTGCATAATATGCTTAAAACTCATTTCACCGCTTTAAGCTTTACCCCTTTTGTTAGGTGGAGTGGCCATCAAAAACTGTGTGAAGATATTTGATTAACTGATACTTGGCAGCTTTGCATTAGCATACATTTTTCTGTATACAATACGTGAGTCTGACATGAACGTTTGAGAACAATGGATAGAAAATATATAAATTGGAAAATCAAAATATGATTAAAATAATAAAAGATGTGGGTTAACCTTTTTTTTTTTTATGTATCCCAATTGCCTGTTTAATAAGCATGCCCTTTTTGCTGGGGTGGAGCTGCTGAATTGCTTCTCAGGTGTGTCCCAGATTCGGGAACTGGTAATGACCAAGTCAATCAATTTAGTTCTAGGAGCAGTCTTAATTGTCTAATATTAACAAAGAATTCTATGTGAAAAATATTCCTTTCGGTGAAAAGCTTGCCTTGATTAAGTTCGAATAACGAGATCATCTTGTACAACAAGTTATTTTCTCACAAATTCTGTTTCTTTTTTTCCTGAAATTTTTCTGAAATAAAGTTTGAATTTTTAAGTTTAAAGTAAATATCATAAAAATATTAATTATTATCTTTATAAGTTCGTATTCATACGCTAATTTAACATTTTCATAAACAAAACTTCCCACAAGAACAGTAAGAACTTCTGATGGAACATCTGCATGTCCAATCAAAACGATTTTCGAATCTAGAGTAACGTAGATAACTTATTTTTTTACATAGATTGTTCGCCATACTTCTAATCGCAATATATATTTTAAAAAAAAAAATTCCATAATCATGTGGCATATGGCGACCCAATGGTCAAATCATTCACCAAAGTGTGCAGCCACTAACTTGCCATTTGGGGTCTTTCAAGCATTGCCTGACGGGGCCGCTGTGTTTGAGTTGGGCACGGAATCAAGAGGAAAGGATGCAGGAATTGGATATATGCCAATGCCCTGTCAGCTGACTCAGAATATAGATTAATAGTCACATCCATGACATTAGCCCCGTTTTGTTTTTTAGTGTTTTCATTTTAAATACCATAACGCAGTGATATTTTATTGAAATACGTAATAATTAAAAATAAATAAATTAAATTATTTTAAATTTTATTTATTTGTATCAATATAAAATATTATCAATTCTTATTATTTTTATTAAGATTTTAAATATAAATGTGAGAATAAAAATTTAATATTTAAAATAAAAAATAATTTATAAATATAAAATAATTATAAATTTAATATTTTAAAATTTTAAATTGAGATATAATTTTAAATTTATAAAATGACTTACGTTGGCATCTAAAGATTTATGAGTATGACTATGACGGATCAAGAGAAAAGCGAACGGCCACGTTTTGAGTCTTTTATCCTAACTGCCGGTGGACGTCGTTTTCTGCCGTTTATAGCTTCCATTTACTTTTTCTTTTTCTATTAAAAAGAAAAAAAAAAAAAAAAAGGAAAGAAAAGAAAAGAAAAGAACACTTTGTGAGCGAGACTGTAATGGCAAATTGTTCAGCTAAACATCCATTCTGAAGCAATCCTGAAGCCAAGACAGGACCACCACCGCATGCCCAAGACGATTTTGGATTAAATGGCTCAAATTTCGTGCACATTTGCTCCATCAAAGTAAAAAGCCAAGCATGTCACCCTCCAATACAGTTGCCTTTGTCCAAATTGTAGGGCTTAAATGATTCCAACAAACAACAATAAAAGCACAAAAGTGCACGCTTCCTTCCACCTTTTACTTTGAACACTTACCGCTAGTTGTCCTCAGAATAACGCAATTGCAACTAGCGACCTTTCAAAAAAAAAAAAAATTGTTCCCCTACCCCAAAAAGAAAGAAGAATAAAACAAAAAGCATACTTGTACAGAGAAGCACTGCAATTTGTATTATTAAGAGTATAAAACCCCATGAGTTGAATAATTTCTTGCCGTGCATTATTTGCATTTTGGTTTATAACAATGGATTCGCAATCAAAATATCAGAGACTGGATTCTGATGCAAAAAAAGATACTCCCAAAGCAAGTTGACACCGTACTGTAATACCCATATTTTCCATAATAGAGTTTCAAAGACTTTAGTTGACATGAAATTTAGCTAAAGACTTGAGAAGCTCTAAGCAAAACAACAATGTAAGCGAACACTTCAAGCCAATAAGGCCTCCAGGGTTTAACTTCCCAGTCGTCCCTTTGTAGCATGTATTGTAGAATAGTGGACAGTGCAAGGTTCAATGTGTACCTTGGATCACCAGTCACGGTAGTAATTCTCTTGTACACATCCGTGCCTAGTAATTAGATAAGATAATGGCATGATAGGACACGTTCCCAGGGATGCAGAACAATGTTCCTCGTGCAAATCCAAGCCCAGATGATGTTGTATTGTGTATCAAACCTTGATAGCAAACTCGAGAACAAAACCGAGCCATACCAAGGAAATTTTAGAAGGGCAGACTTTACAGATCAGCAACAATTCAATGATGCTGGAGTGATTCTGACACACCAACATAAACTGGTCTCTACTAGTGATACGAAAATAGCTACCAAACGGGACAAAATTCATTCCGCGTAGCATTCTGAAAAAAAAAAAAAAAAAAAAAAAACCACAAGTGCTGAACTCCCTGGCAATAAAACAGTTTGGTTTTCACCCTTTCTTTTTTTTTTTTTTTTAATAAAAAAAAGAAATTGGTACATGGGAGAGAATGATTCTGACCATTTTAAAATAGTCGGTCAGGCATGCTAATTCTCAATTCTCAATTCTCAACTCTCGAGTGAGTTGCTCAGGCTTTCACATCCTTTCACTACAACTCTCAGAAATCCATCTCAAACACATCAATGGTTGCTACTCCGACTTCATTTTGAATGACAAGAGTAAGTAAACTATTTACAGGAATAGGCAACATACGTCCTTATTATAAAACATACGACAATGTATTGTCTTTATTCCAGCAAATCCAATTCAAAGCCAGTTTTCTTTCAAAAACATGGTACCGTTCTAGCTTTCCAAATCTCTTCTATAATAACATTTCAATATGCTGCAAACATGTGAGACGGACGGTCCAAAGCATGAAAATCACACGGATGATTAGATAACACAGAACACAGGAGATTCCCTTCCAACTGTGACTGATACCGTATGGTAAGAAGAATGATGTCAAGATGAATATTTTCCTTTCCTACCTATACACCGGCAAACCTCCATTTTCCCTTCTAAAAAACAGAGGAATAAAGCCAGTCTGTCACACCAGCATCATTTTCACAGAATTCAGATGTTTCACACGATACCCTGGAAAGGAAAAAAGAAAAGAATGTGGGAAAAAGATGGAAAACAAGAAGACGCAGGACAGAGAGAGGGTAAGTCACATGGGGTACAAAGAGTACGTGAAAGCAAATATCGATAGTACAATTGTGTGGGACACAGAAACCACAGAAATTCATGCAGCCGAATTCTCATCATCTAATTGATCATTCTTAAGCAGATTAAATCTTAAAAGAAACTAACACAGAACATATTTTCCTCTATCAACCTTACCACTTGAGTAGTGAGGAAAAGCCTTTAGGACTCATTTTGGTATGTCAACTTTTGCCAAAGAATGGGAAGGCAGCTAAAGATAAATTTGTCAGACAGCCTTCTGGTTTTAGCTGGAGGAGGATACCTGTACAGATTGGGTAAGGTCGCAGCAACCAAATCATTCATGAAATCCAGTTCTCACCGGATAGGGCTATGGCCTAGTACAAATGCCATTATGAATTACAGAAACCCAGTTAAGTTAGCCTCGTGCTAGTCATGGCAAAGTACTGACGTGCAAACAATTGAGACACATGAATGAAATCCCGATGGACAAAAAACAGGAATTGAGACGCTTTTGCTTGGGCAATAGCAAATCAGTGTTGTATGGTAGGAGTTGTTAGCTTCATTGTCTCTTTTGGAGTTGGTACATTCATGCGTGTGTGCAATATGCTGAGAGGCAATGGCGTGCAAAAATTTGACAAGTGCATAATGAAATTGACTAGGTACATAATGATTAGTATCTGGAGACATAATGATTAACTAGTATTGCTTGGAAAATCCATTTAGCTCACAGTTATTGGCAAGCACTTTATGATGCCAGCAAGAAACCTAAAATACACAAAATCCTTAATTGCTTTTGAAGAGGTTCAAACCTGGCGGGTAATTGTTTCCCACGGGACCAAGGACAACTGCAATGTCAACATCTGACAAAAGTGCATAGAACAAACTCCTTTGCTTACCATAAGCTCAACTATTTCGCAAGCAGCCATATTTCAAGATTCTCAAAAAATGACAATGTTACTGGAGATTAGGAATAGATGGACTTTTCCTAGGACCTATTTTACTTAGAGGATTTATCACCTGTCTTTCAGTGAATTAGGTAAAATTATTTTTAATAACATAACTTTTTTCTCTGTAATAAATAATCTATCTATAATATAGATACAATAATGATAAGGGCTCTATTCAATAGCTTCTACTCATCTTTGCTTGGACTACCTATGTTCCTATTCAGCTTCATAACACAAAGAACCAACAAGTGGCTAAATGGTAAATCTGTTAACGAAAAGGATAAATGTAGATTGCCCAACATGAAATATATCACATATGAAAGACTTGATAAATGAACAAGCGATACAGAATTCATGCAATTGAAAATCAGGTCACACAAGGAAACTTATGAAGGAAATGCTCATAATATATGGCCCATTAATTGCAATGATAAATGTATCATTACATAATCCACCATTGAAGACAACCACCACTGAGAAATTATTTCAATTCCTCCCGTGAAGACAAAACCAAGAATGCCTGGATCATTGAACCCATATCACTAGTTCTGTGTTCTTTTTCTTTATGAAGGAAAAACAAGAGAAAGTACAACAGTAGAGAAGGCACAGTTCAGCAAGCACTAAAGACATCCTAATAAATGTGTTGGTAATCCAAATTATTAAACCTATTTTTGTGCCCCTCGACTCCAAGCTCTGAAGTTCTTTTGTCATTAAAAATGGGAAGACAAATTCAATTGAAGAAAATTCAGATGGCTTTAAAAAAAAAAAAAAAAAAAAAAACCCAAGACTGACATCCAACAAATGTTCCAATGGAACTTCAGTAGAATCTGTTCTGCCCCATCCCCAACCAAAAGGGAAAAGACTAAAAAGAGGGGTAAATTTACCCATTAGCACAACTCCTATGTTGAAGGATGAACCAATCTTGTAACATTTCAACGGTGGGGGACATCATTACAATTCACATGTTGCTGCCACATAAAGCTCCTCAGCATCCCATCACAGCACAATTATAGACAAAATTGCCTGATCGTTTTCTTGCAAGCAAGTTCCACCGTGGAGGGCCTTCGCTTGGAACCCAGGAATTCAGCTCTATAAAACCTTCACCTGAAGTCCTCGGTCCCCCAATAACAATAATGCTGTCGCCACATGCCCTAAATGCAAGACCCCAGCCATTCATTGAGACTGCACGTTCAGGCAAACTTCCCACTGTAAACCAGGATTTCTTCTCCTTATCATATTTCCTGACAATCATATCAGCATAATCAGCAGCATACAATTCATTTTTAACCACAGCAAGCAAAGGTGGAGCCTCTGCAGCTGCGGGCATCTCATTCTCTCTGGCAGCCCCACTTCGTCCAGGAGACATGTTTGGGATTTCAGTCCATTTCTTCTTTTTTAAATCATACTCCTCTCCACAGGTAAGAAGTTCTGCGTTGCTTCCTCCAATGCCTCCAATGACATAAAATTTTCCATCCATAAACACCGCAGAACACATCTTCCTTGGTTTATTCATACTTGGCAATGGCTCCCAAGTTTGGGTCTCAGAATTATACATCTCGGCAGAGCTCAGAATACTCCCTTGAGAATCACAACCACCGGCCAAAATGGCAATCGCTCCAAGACTTGCAGACCCAAATAAGCATCTGGGAGCATGCATCCTAGTTCCAGAGGTCCAGGAATTAGTCAAAATGCTGTACCTATATATTACGTGGGACCTGACCTCCTTACCAAATACGAGAAGCTCAGTTCCCACAGCCAAAGACTCCTTATCTGAACACATAAAGCACTCATTGGAAGTCATCGGAGGCAAATGCATCCACATCCGACGAATGGGATCAAAGGCCTCCCATTCAAGCAGTTGACATGAGAAATACACCCAATGTTCAATCACACCTTCCTTCCTCCTCAGTTTGTAAATCTCGCCACTCCTAACTAATGACCTGAAACTCCTATTCAGGGATGCTATGGACCAATAATCAGATCTAGAGCAACGAATGAGACAATTGATAGAAATGTCTCGACCAAAGGCATTAATTAGGGGATCTGAATCAGAGGACTGCCGCGCTTGCTGATCATCAGAATGCTGGCATGTGGTTTTGTGAGAATCTGATAGCTTGCGGCACTTACTCTCTCTCGAATCATCATCAGAGCTCTCTAGTGGGTGCTTGCAGGTGAGCTGATAACTCATCAAATGCCACTGGGATTCTGACTGGCAGGAGCTACCAAACACCCTTGACAATATACAGAAGTCACAGGGTCGATCCTCCAACATGTCTCTATAATTTCGCCAGGTAAGTCAATTAATCAGCAGTCCAAATCCTTTTCTTGCAATTACAGAACACAAACGATTTAGAGTGAAACAAAATCAATAAAACCAAGCACTGGAAGCCCACCAAAATATTAGTCAAAATTACAGAGCCAGACCCTATCCAGGTAGAATCAAAGGAAAATTTAGTTTGGGAGGAAAATCAAAACAGAAAAAGGAAATCGAACAAATTAATTACTAAATTCTTGTCTGCCCAAAATTGATTCAATTAAACTAAGCCCCATAATGACAAAGGAGAAACCCACATGTTTTTTTTTTTTTTTTTAATGTGTAAACCAGGAGAATGTTTGATTCTTTGCTGCATATTTATAAATGTTCAGCAATCTGCATCCAATGAAATAAACGACCCAGTAGAAAAAATTTAAAAGGTAAACCAAATAAACACAAAACATCGATTCCCAGATCAACTTTACTTCTTCTCATTTGTTTCTTTTCTTTTTCTTTTTATTTCAATCTGAAAACGAATCAAAACTGACCGCAATCAGAATCCAAACCGGCAAGACCAAAAGACAAGACAGGATAAAAGAAAAAAAAAAAACAAAAACGTTAAAAACGAGAATTCATAACCAAGCAAGCTGCTGCTGCTGCCGCTGCTCGGATCTCCAAGTTAAAAACTATTGAATTTAGATCTGTTCACACAATTCAGTAACATTCACAGAAAAAAACAAGCACCAAAAAAAAAAAAATTCACACAAAACAGAAATGGAGAGGAAAACAAAAAAGAACAGCATAAAAAAAAGATAAATAATAATAAAGCGGAGAAAATGCTTTGCAACTTACGTATTGGATAAGAAGAGGAAATGGCTTGATTGGAATTTTTCACAAAAAAAAAAAAAAAAAAACTCTCTCTTTCTCTCTGTTACAGTTCTTAGCGTTCTTAGTTATTAAATGTCTCTCTCTCTCTTTCTCTCTCTATATCTATCTATTAAGTTTTTGTACTTTGGATTCTCTCTGCAAATCAGAGAAGAGGAGGCTTTGGTTTTGGCTCTGCTGTTCACTGCAAAGATCAAATCTTTTTGAAGAGGCTTCCCCACCCTCCCTCTCTCTCTCTCTCTCTCTCTCTCCAAAAACACCCACCATTTCTACTTTTATAACTGCGGAAAATTTATATCACTTCCAAACAAAAAAGGAAATTTTGTTATTATATTTAATATTAATATACAAATAAATTTTATAATAAATTATAATTAATTTAAATTAATATTTTAGATTTAATTAAATATATTTTGTCATTAAAATTTTTAATATAAATTAAAAAATATTAAAAAATTTAATTAATTTTAATGACAAAGATAAATTTATTATGAAAAATTGTAGGATAATTAAATTGTTAAATTTTAAAAATTAAATTAAATTTGTTATAACAGTAAATTTGAAGATTTATTGTACATTAATTCTTGTATTGATTAGATTTATTAATGTTATTTTGCATAACTCAATATTAGCTAATATGCCATTGTCGTTTTTCAACGAGAGAGAGAGAGAGAGAGAGAGAGAGAGAGAGAGAGAGAGAGAGGACGGTGTGGTGGTGGCAGTGGTGGTGGAAGGTGGGCCCACCACAGGGTAAACCGAGCTAGCGGGCTAGCTTCGGCCAGTTGAGATTTTGTGAACTGGTAACTGGCACGGGTGGAAACACAAATTATGAAAACGAAAATACTTCAGATTTTATTATAATAATTTTAAAGTTAAATTAATGAAAAAATTAAAAATTTATATTATTTTATTAATTATATTTATGTAAATTAAAAATTAAATTAAAATAAATTTTATCATATTTAAATTTAACTTATTTAATAAAAAATTTTGTAAATAAGACTTTGTATTGGAGTTGTTTATCAAAGAGCTTGTTGTGATTGAGCCGATCTTATGAATTTTTAATGAACAATTTACTTAATTTCATAATATATTATTATATATAAATTTAAAATAATAATCAATGACAAATTTCAAAAAAAATAATTTATTAAAAAGTAAATATTTATTTTTAGTAAAAAATATAAATGTATGTAATATATATTTTTTAAAATAAGCATAATAAAAAAATATTTTTAGAACACAATAAACAAAATTTTCAGTAAATGTAAAGTGAAATTTTTAAATAAATTAATTACAAATCTAAACCACTAAAATTTATTCTTGTTAAGACTTAATTCATTTATCAAAGAATCTCTCATAACTTGAGACTTATGTGTTGCTTATTTGTATAAATTAACGAGGTCTTAGTTGAATCATCAAACTCTTAACCAAGGTGCTGGCTCGTTTGTAATCTAATAACCATGCCATTGGTTGCATGTGAAAAAGCTGATTTTTCTGTTTTTTAAAAAAATAAATGAATAAATAAAGAGGGAAAATTGAGAAGAGGACAGAGAACAAAAGTACTCTCCGTTGCCGGCACGTCCTTTGTTCCGAGTAAGGGCGTGGGACGGTAATAAGGAGACTTTTCTCCTTTTTTTTTTTTCTTCTTTTTGACCAAAATCAACATATCCGGCAGTTATTTCCGAGTTTTAATGGTGGGGTCAATTTAATAATTTAACAGGACTGGATTATTATCATGAAGCATGTTTTTATTATGTCCACGTATTGAAAAAATATTATGTCCAGCTTTGACCAGCCAAGTCGATGTTATTTTCCGTTGCATTCAATCATCTTTATAGATTTTTATAAATTTAATACAACACCTAATAATTAAAAAAATTAATTTTTTATTTTAAAATTTTAAATTATAATTTTAAAAAAATATATGTGAAATTTATAAAAAATTTATGATAATAGCGCACGGTTCAACATTTCTTTTAAAAAATATCATCTTAATTTTTTTTAACTACCACACAAAATTTTCAGATGGCACAATTTATATATATATATATATTGTATGTGTAACTATATTTATAATTATTAATATGAAGTAAATATTTTAAATTTATTATTAATATAATTTTTTTTTTTCTTGTGAGGGAGATTAAAAGACATGAAAAGAAAATATAGTTACTAAATTCAAACACAAAATCAAGAAATTTTAATAAAAATATTCCAACAAATTATGTTAAAATTACAAGACTTATTATTAGTATAATATTTATAAGTCTATTAGTTATATATTTTTATTCTAGTCTAAAGTCAACAAAATTTCATAATTGTCAAAATGAAAAATTACAAAAGTCTGATAATGTGAACTAAAATTTCAAAGACGGAAGATGTGAAAGAGATAAATTTCCGAAATGTTAAGTATATTTAACTCAAAAATAGTAAGTGGACAAACATGATATTGGCTAGAAGTTACCATAAAATTTTCTCATATGTTATTATGAATCGAGCCTGCCGCCACGCTTCCTTGCCTATCACCGCGTAAATAATCATAATCATCTCCGCCCACCTCTTATCTTACACCACCAGTGTCAAACGACAAAAAAACAAAAAGGCAAAACATCAGCTCTAGTGGGAGGTTTGGTCGTGTTTGATAAAAGTCATGATAAGTAACATTGACCCAACGCAGATACTGTTTGAAGCTGTATTTCTTTTCAAAGGTTTGGACTTTCAATTTCCAGAACAGCCCTTGTTGGACCAAGTTGTGTGGCACCCTCAGCTGAGGGGTAGGAATGTCATCCGCTATCATTGCCCCCACATAGGCTCCAAAACAACCAACGTCAATTTTAATCAAAGCGTTTGATTAGTTTACCTTATCTAATCATAAAGGTGTTCATGGGGTGGATTAGCTTGATCATGATCATGAAAGTGACCACCTTTGTACTTCAATCCGACCCAGCTGCATCAGTTGGGCAATATCGAAGACGGGATTATGGAAAATTGTTTTTTTTTTTTTTTTTTTTTACTGAAAGAAGAAGGAAAAGTCCAAAAACGTGGTGGATTTGGAGAGTCAGCTCTTTGACGGATGTGGCTCCTCACAGGCAAATTGCCCGTGGGGGACCACCGGCCTTTTTTTTTTTTTTTGGGGGGGGGGGGTACTGCTATTTTTTAAGTATTCACATCACAAGGCCCAAAATTCAATCTTTCGTATCTGGCGATTTTGATCTTTGACCAACCAAAATTATTGCCATCTCACATGTACAGCCTGTGAAATTGCCTCATCGCGTCTTATATTCTACACCTTTTCGCATATTTACATTATTTTCAATTATAAATTTTGAATATGTAGTATGTAAATTCTATGGCCAATTATACCCGAGCAAATATTAAAATTCTACCAAAGAACATAACTCATAAATATGAAATATATTGACGTGATTTGTCAAGAAATTATACAAAACCAAAAAAATGATTATACATTTAGTTTTAATACATAAACTCGCATGCAAATCTACTAAACTAAAAACATGAATAAAATACTCACTATTTTTATTTTTTCGTGGAAAATCTAAATGAATAAAAAAAGTGAGGCAACATAATCTGAGCTCTAACTTTAGAGTTACATGCTTCTGTTGCGGCAAACAATTTCGACAAAATATATAATAATTAAATGGAAGATGGGTTGAAAAAAAAAAAAAAAAAAAAGAAGAAAAAGAAAAGTCAATCGTCCGAATTTTGCTTAGGAAAGGTTAACAATGGCCTTCAATGGTTGCAAATATAAATGGCGTTGTTATGTCAAACAACAAAAACGGCGTAAAGGAAGACAGCTGTTTTGCGCGTTCTGACTTGACGGCGTCGTCCTCGACCTAGCGTGGGGCCAAAGGAGCGGTCGTGCCGCACACGTGATAATAATGAGTGTCGACGGGATAAACATCCCGCAATCGCACGTGTCAGGAAAGTTTTTGGGTAAGCGCGCGACCATTGAGAGGAAAGGGGCATTGACCTAGAAATGCGAGCCACGTGTCTATGCAAAAGGGGGGTTCTTAATGGTGAAGGCTTACTGTTAAAAAAGCCCCATTCTTTTGTTTTATTGCCCCCTGATTCACAATTCATTTTTTCCCGTGTCTGCAAAATCTTATATAATTTTTAAAGAGTCAGATTAAGTAAATATAAATTTGATAAATTTCAGTAGTTAAAATAATTTTATATTATATTATTATATTTTATATTATATTAATATAAATTAAAAATATAACATAATATTATTTAATATTTACTTAAATTTATTTAATTTATATTTATCTAATTTTTTTATAAAAAAAATTGACAACCATATTGGTCGAAAGCCAGAAATCTGAGCAGTACACATGGGAGAATGTCCGTTTGTGACGGCTTTTGTTTCCATCGTACACATAAATTAATTAATGCAATGATAATGATGATGACGACTTATTATTGCAAGTATTTTTAAAGCATGACCCGATTCTCTAACAAGGATTAATTTAGAGTGAAAACACAGAGTGTGTGTATATATATATATTTCAGTTAATTTGGATAACTCTACGTCTCGTTAAAATTTAAGAGAATTCGACTTTTAACCGGACAGTCGGTGGTGGATCAATTTTATTTTTCAATAAAATAATATAATTATATACAATATATATATATATATATATTGCGAAAAATTGCTTCATTCATCATTCTGACCGGACATTCTGACCGTTTGAGTCAACATCTTTGTCCGATAAGATAAGATAAGATAACTGAAGTGATTTACGTTTCGAGTAATTGATTCACCGATCCGATTATCAAATTAATTAGATTTTTAATACCATAGTTGACAAGCTAAACTCAATTGCTAATAAAATAATAATTTTGGAATATTACTAATCGTAGCCTACTTGGGGTTGAAGTTCGCAGTTCTAATCTCATTTCTCTCTTATATAAATTACTTCTCTCTCTTCCTAATTAAGCTGGACAGGAAAAGAAATGATTTGTTTTGGTATTGTTGTGAGGTGATAATGTATGCATTTTAGGTCTACTCCTCCTCCATTAGGTGAAAACAAATTACCAATGGCGGGAGTGCAGGATTCACATGAAATTACTTTATTAAACCGGGTTCTAAGAAATTCAAAACTTCAATTAATGGAGTGAGAAACACTCTTGTCTTGAAGCCTAATTAAACAAATCTATTGGCTTCAAATGGGGATGCATGTGAATGGTGTTTATCCCGGCATTGTTATGTTGTTGCTATTTGGTAAATGTGTTTTCTTTTTTTTTTTTTTTTTTTCAAATGATGAATGGATGCGTTTTCATTGAAGATGCACAATTTCATACGGTTGGCGAGCATGTTGAAAAATTCTAAGATCATTATGCTGTTTCCAAGTGTCTTATTGGTCGTGTAGGGTAACTTTTTTTTAACGGTATTTGTCATGTAGTTAAAATTGTGTCGATAATACATTCACAGTCAAAAAGTTAACGCTTGGCTGAAAAATGTCGTTTCCACATTTGGTTTCATATTTTATGCCGTAGCTATCAACATTCATCTTTTGCGTGTAGATTAACGTATCTCATCGTGTTCACAAAAGTGGATTTAGAAAGAAAAGTACCATACGTACACGCACCCCCTGCTCGAATGCACAACTTGAATCGCAGAGTTAGATAAATTCAACCATTGAGTGACAAAGTGAGTCTAATTAATCCCCTTTGAGATATACAATTGAAGAAATGTTATCCCATCATTTGACCAAAAAAAAAAGTTAAATAATTAAATATAATTTAATAATCACTCATCGTAAAATTCAAAAATGAGATTTGAATTTAAATTTCAGACTTCAATTATAACCAACCCTTTTTACTACTCAAATTGCCGGAAGAGAAAACAAAAGTTTTTACTTCCTGTATGTACCCTCTGTTCGATCGATCTAGTTTTGAGCGGAGTGTTACGCAAGTATGCAAATACAAAAACGAATAAGCCCATCACTGATACGAAAAAGAAAAAAAAAAAAAAATAATAATAAAGAGTTTCGGAACATTGCGTAAATCTAAAATGGGTCGTAGAACAATGCCACGTGCACACATCGTCTTTTATTATTAATAGCTAAATAAAAGTATCAAGTGCATAGATATTCATGCAGAATAATTAAACAAACTTCAAAACCAAGCAACTTCGCTGTGACCCACAAGGAGATTCTGGCGTGCACTAACCACCTATAATTATCTTTCCCTCCCATCTCCTTCTCTCAAGAGCGAGGCATCTCTCCTCCAATGCCGTCCCAACACCTGTTAATCACTTATATAAAGACGTGCGGCCATGTGAAGCATTATTGGAAGGGGAAAAAGGTCCAAATGCCTAATTGCAAGTGTCATCACAAACACACGTACTCATGTGGCAGAAACAATAGTGGAAAAGCAAATTATATCGCGGAAAACGTCCCTTTTTAAAGTCCATCACCTCCCATTAACTTACAATTGGTCTGAACTTTGTTTTTACCATTACAATAATGACTATGTCATGTACTTAATTATTTATCATATATATATATATGTATATCTAACCCTACCAACTAGGACGAGTTGGTATGAGACTTTGGCTTCGTGAGGGCACTGTGGGAACTGGAATCGCCGCACTTCCAAATTACTTGCAATTTGCATGCTTTCTTTTTTAACATAAATTATCAGTTTGGGGTGCAAAATGCTTTCTGCAGTGGTTTTAGAGCTACACTTGCTTTTTCCCTCTAACGTTTAACCCAATTGTGTTTAAAAAAAAAAAAAAAAAGGAAAAAAAAAATACATATATATAACTGTCCTCCCAAACTTGTGAAAAATATTCATTAATTTGAAATGTTGAACGTTTATGATGCTCTATGGATTCCTTGTTCTCTAAAATTTCGTATAATTTAATTTTTCAGATAATTATCACTTCATTAATATACCATATGTATATATGTACCGAAGTCATGAATTAAAGAATTAATCTAAAATAATGATAACAAAAAATAATGAATAATCATACATTGATATTTAAATTTCTAAATTAATTTAAACCTTCGATTCCATAATATGGCTTTTGAAAATCAAATCAAACCACTGAGCTTTTTGGTGGGGTTGAGTAAAATCCAAATTAATAATACATTTTCTTTTCATAGCTAAATGGGTTTAACCTGCCTTCCATGGTCTTACCAAAAAAGATTACTTTAGTTACACTACACAGTAAGTCATCTTAATTATAATTTAGGTGAGTTGAATTCACTTTTGATGGTATTGAAATGGACACCTGACAGATAAAACCCCAAACTAACATGCAATATATGTCATGTAAACAGCCATAAACATCACATGGGTATCTCCCCACCTTGCACAATTTCACTTCTATTCCACTCCAAAACAAGAAACAACTCCACCGCCATCAACTAAAATGAGCAGATTAAAACCCACTAAAAAAAAAAAAAAAAGGTAAGAAAGGAACATATCCTTATGTACATGAAAGAGACAATTTAGACTATTTCATCTACAACTCTCTCTCTCTCTCCCTCTATCCCATTTTCATTTGTTTGATTATGCTTTCTTTTCTTTATCAATGAAAAGCACAACATGTTGCTTGTGCGTCTATTCCTCTCAAATCCTTAGGCAAGCCATGAAACTTACGGCAGATTACTATCCTTTCATGAGTTGTCGCAATTCATATACGTTCCAATGAGATAAATTAGATTACAAACACCAACTTCGTTTCTTTACATTGCGTGTAAGTTACTGCCACAGCTCTATCTTAAAAGCCCTTTTTGCCACAGTCTATTCGAACATATGTAGTTCATTTAATTGAACTACACATACGTCTTTGTTGCTAGTTAAAATTTTGATTTTGCAGGTTTTAGTCTAAATCGACCTTAAAAAAAGGGATTAGCCACTCAACTGAGTTAATAAAAGGTACAGATCACATATATGCATATGTTGATTTAGATTTAACCTGGGCCTCTTGGTAACAAACTGCAAGTATAACTTCATAACCACCAAATATAAAACTCAAGGCGATATTTGAGGTCTGACTTGTAATAAATTAACTAGGGGAAAAAAAAAAAAAACTCTCTTGATAAGAAAGAATAAAAATGAAATGACCCAGTTAGTTCTTCGAAGAAATCAAGTCAAAAATAATTAGCATAAAAAGCCAATGGCCTGAAAGGTCAGCAGAAGAGACGTATTCCTTCTGCCATTGCTCCTTTTCCACAAGAAAAGGGAATAACGGATCTCTTTTCTCACAGCATTGTTAGGCAAACATCACCTTCACCCTTTCATTCTTTAGCCGTTCCCTCTCTCTCTCTCTCTCGATTGTTTTGATAATTGTACTATTAATATTATCCTCTAGAAGTTGATGATAATAATGTCACTTTATGTGCTCTACGCATTTAATAAAGGGGGGGGGGAACAAAAAAATCCATAAAATTCGCATAACCAAAGCATCCGACTTTGATAGGGGGCGGTAGAAAGCAAAGAGGAACCCCAGAAAAAAAAAAAAAAGGAAGAAGAGAAAATGTGTTCATACATCCGTGTTAATGGCTTAGTACACTAAAAAAGCATCTTTGATTTTGTAAAGCTTATGTAAGCTCTCCTTTTGCCTTGATTTTCTTTGTTTCTCTTTGCTGGGTTCAGTTCCAAAAGTCGAAAGATTACTGGGGAGTAAAACTATAAGTGAAACATTTAATACAAACATTTAAATATTTTGATGATGTCCAAGAATGACTTATATGTCAGATACACTCCTTCATGTGTAAATCTGTTGAGTTAAAGGTGTGAACAAATAAAAAATACATTTTACTTATACAAATTCACAATTCAATATGAAAATAATCTAATAAAAATATAAAATTTCTTACTAATAAAATCTTAATATTATGTTAATAAATTATTAAAATTTAAATAAAATTTAACAAGATGAATTAACTCTAGTTAAAATTCAAATCTCTCATAGTCTTTTAAACTATGTTATAATTGCAAATTTCAAAACCCATTTGTATGGTACACATTTAGTGCCATTAATTATTATATATTCTCCTAGTATATGGGCCCTTCCATTTTCGAATTGCTATGACCCAACGAAAGCTTAGAGAACTATTATGAGAAGAACTAAAGCTGGGGATTCCTGTCTTACAGTCTCATAACGCTCACTTCCCTTAATCATTCACTACAATTTCTTATAAGCATGTTCATGCAATGGGAAGAACAGAGTCATTTAGGTTGTGCGTGAAAAAAGGGATTGAAAAGAGAAGAACGAAAAAATAAATAAATAAATAAAAAAGGAATCTTGTAGGTGTATGACACCATGTGTTGGTTGGAGTTATGTAAGATGGTGGGGGGGTCATCCTATTCCTTATTGGGAATATTGCACGTTCGTCTCTGAAATTTGCAAACTAATTCTGTCGAATTTTTAGAAGTTTGGGCAACGTGGAAAAATCTTGAACGTGGAAACTTTAATTGGGCCAGCTGCGGACTGGGCCCTACCTATTTTAAGATTGATGCATCACAGAAGCATTATTAGATAGGAAGTACAGAAGTGCATAAAAATTAAAATGTAATAAAAAAGGAACAAAAAAAACAAAAGAAGTGATGCAGAGAACATTAATCAGTGTGCATGAGAGAGGCCCACCAACCTGATCAAAAATTTAAAGGGCTTCTAAGTATTTATCTACTCTGATTTCTTGCCTCTCTCGACAGCCCATATTGTTGCAACTGCTTTTCTGTTTTAGCATTTTATTATGACATTCCCCAATCAAATCATGCCGCCATGATATTCCGCTTTGTGATTTTCAATTTTTTTTTTTTTTTTTTATTCTTTTAATGGCATAGCGTTGTGCAGGATAGCTAAAACATGATGACATCTCTTCTTTTTCTCTCCATTTTCTCTATGAATGTAATTATTGTTGATAATAGATAGTAAAAATAGACAGCAAATAATTTTTTTTAAAAAAAGGAATTGTAAAAAGTGAAAAATAACAACAAAATACTTACAACGCAACCAAATGAACCCTAAATTCAACTTTTAGGTTGCAACAAAAGACCTTATCATCAGTGGCAACCAAGACTAAACCTTTGTAAAGATTTTTTTTTTGTTTTTTACATTATACTTAATAAATATTATGCATGAAGAAGTCTGTGGTGCTTGGAAGCATTGCCAATACGGGTGCCTTTCTATATCTTCTTGTTCATTTGTTTGTTTCTCCTCATAGAGACATGGCGTGACATTGTTGCCATTCTAGCGCAGTCAATTCAATTGCAACTGTGGGAGCGTCATCGGCAACTTTGTTGTCACAGGGCCTATGATTACAAGGCACTATTAGATTATCTTTTGGCTGATCGAGGTGGGTTGAAGTTTGGTGGACATCTAATCTTATTAAGGCAAATGCAGGACTACTAGACGCAACTTGTAATGTTACAACTTCTTAAATTGAGAGGTTGGTTGGATAAGAATTATATTATAGAGGACAAAATTCTAATATTGCTATTTAACTTCTTATATAATTTTCTCGCACATTGAATGTAAGAACTTCAATTCAGGGTTTAAATCTTCATTTATTAGACATCTCCTTAATGGCACCAACAAATCTCTATACTTTAAGGTATCCATACATACATTTGGTTTGCTGGCTTTCTTCGTTATGCTTTGTGGTGTGATTGGGTAAGAGGTGATTTACAAGATGTTGGCAGCTTGAGATGTCGGTGGGGTTTTAAAGATGCTACCAAGCTGACGCATGTCAGATTTATATATATTGTAATACTATGATTGTTCATTGTAAATTTTTAGTACATGATGATAATTAATGATAAAATTATAAATGTATGTCTAATGATGATAATAGTTCAATATTAATTTATATACATCGCGTCAATCACATTTGTGTAATGAAGCTCCTAATGATAAAGTTCACAGTTAGTATGCATTTGAAGTCCCCAATGAGGATTTGTGAACCTAATTAAAGCACGTACTTTAGACAAGTGAATAATTATGTTGGTTGATTTGATTGTGCCATGGATTAGTTGCAGGGTTGATGGTTAAGGAAGAGGAGAAAGGGAGGCTGTGAACAGCCAAAGAAATGCTGAAACAAGTCTTCTCCACATTTTCCAGGGAGAGAGTTTGAGAATTTTTGCCTTCAAATATTCTTTTGACAGATGCCAAACAGTGTGTCCCCTCCACCTCCTCTCTCTTTTTTTTGGAGTTTATTGGCTTCTATCGACCTATGAGACGTTCAGAAAACTTCAGTATCAGTTAGATGTGGTTCATTGGTCCCCTCCTCCCCTTTTCTGGAAGTATTATAAGGCTAAACTAGGTTTTTTTTTTTTTTTTTTTTTGATAGGTTGCAATCTAATGTACATAATGCAACCATATTGACTTTGGGGTTTGATGTCGATTGTGCAACAACTTAAATTGTTTTGCTACAAAATATCAAGCTAAGCCACCGTAGAAACGGGCTATAAATACTATTATGCATATTTCCTGACCCATACGAGGAATTAAATTGAATTCTTCATCCCTTTTGAGCCAGAATTTTATTGGCATGATTGCAGACAACCTGTTGATTTAGAGACTCAGGTTGATTATCCATTCATGGTCTGATCTAATTTCCTGAGTATTTGTCGACACAAGAATCACTTGATCAATTGTGGATAATTTGATGATGAGAGAAATAAAACATCCATTTTTGTTTTTTTTTTTTTTTCAGTTTTTATTCAGGATAGCATTGGTCCATTTTTGTGTTAACCAAGATACATACATACATACATACACACATATATATATATATATTCCTTACAAAATTCGACATATTGGCTAGCTAGGCAGGAAATGTATCTGCACCAGAATGAGGTTCGAAATGACATATGACCGAGATTGATATTGATTGAGAGCAGACAGCTTGGAAATTTTAAGAAGCGTTACATTGTGGTGGAATAGATACCTTCCAACACCACCGGCCAGAATGTGGTAACAAGTGTTTGCTTTTCTGCTCCCAAGTGACTAGTTGTAAAGGAAGGAGAAGCGAATGGGTATAATTGGTGGCTACGTATGCTAACAATTATTTAAGAGAATCTGAACCCACTAGAAAAAAAGTTGGAATTGAAATTAATGATGTGGGGATTCGGTCATAGGCAAGAGTCCATAAAATTAGGCACACTACTAGGATTTGTATTAAACATAGGAATTAAATGCTAATGGAGATTACTGATTCTATGCAGGCTTGGAGGCCGAATATAATTGTAAATCACTTAAACCCTCTCTCTTAAAAACACCCTTTTTTTTATTTTACACCGGGGAGGGGGAGAGAAAGAGAGAGAGAGAAAGAGAGAGAGATAGAGAGAGAGAGAGATTCAAACATGCGTTAATAACTTGGTAGGCTTGGTCGGGGTTGTAGACCCAAGCCCACTGTTCAAATGCTTTAACTTTTAATCAATTCTGGCCCAGGATGAGCCCATCTGGCCCACTTCATTGCACTTGCCTTTCCAGGCTGGGCTGGGGTCAATTCTGAGTTGTAGAGGCGTTTGGAGGAAAGGAGAAGTACAGAGGAAATTTTAAAATTCTGATTGGACAACTTCGGCTTCGTAGTCGTTGAGAATTGATTGAAACGGCTAGACCAAGCCACAAAGAACGATGTGGATTCAGGGTTTGATCTGCATCTCATTTGTTGCCGGAGTTGGTGCTTAATTTGCCAGAATAAATGAGGCTCGTTAAAGAGAGTTGTCTGATAATAATATCAGAGCTATTTGCTAAAAACTTGGGTTGCAAAGCTGAGCTGATTGACAAGGAGGCTCCTTAAACTGATTCAGGTTTATGCATTATTTGGTTGCTGTTAAACTTGTCTGAAATTTTTTTTTATAAAATTTTTATTTTATAATATAAAATTTTTTTATATAAATACTAATAATAATATTATATTAAAATTAACATATTATTATTCATTATACTGATATCTCGTAGCGAAAATGAGAATCCTCTTTACGTTTTTTTTGTTCCTAAACGCTCTTTTCTCATTCTTTTCTCCTACTCTTCCCTTTCACTGCCTTTTATTTTCTCTCTGAAGGTGGAGAGACCGACTGAAAAAGACTGTACGACTGTTATCTCCTTTGAGTTATTTCTAATCAGGAAATTATCCCTCTTTTCTGATAACGATCATTTTTGCCGTAATAATTATCTCTGAATAGGGATAACGGTTATCCTTCTCATAACAGTTATCTTTAAATAGGGATAATCGTTATCCTTCTCGTAGCAGTTATCTTTGAATAGGGAGAGTGGAGGGATTTTAAACCCGATGACCCAAATTACCATCATGCCTAACCGACCATCATATTAGGCCTTTTATTTTGGGTCATACTTTAAATAATAATGGCTACTCATGTTAATTAATTTAACAATCTCCCACTTGACCCTTGTTATGATTTGATGAATCAATAACAAATAAGTGTGCACAATCCTTGAAGATCATCAAATCACAATACTTGATTGAATTAAAACGATTGGATCATGACGGTCACACATCTTTCAGCGACATGGTTCCTTCCATGTATCACATAATTATCATAATTCATAACAACCTTACTGAGGAACATTGAAACCTTAAATTGTCATTTCCATACATGCTATTAATTATTTCACAAAATATAACTGTATACAACTAAACGGAGATAACAAAACACAAGCAAAACCATAGCTTTAAATGAATTTATGAGTGTTACAATGATATGAGTAGTACAAAATATTGGTTTCAGGGGAATGAGGACCTATCCAAAATGCCCATCCGAGCAACATGTTCAGTAAACGTTTTCGGCGGCAAACCTTTAGTTAATGGGTCCGCTATCATCAATTTAGTATCAATATGCTAAATAGACACTCTTTGGTTTTACACTTCTTCCTTGACAGATAGGTATTTCAAATCCATATGTTTCGCACCTTTAGAATACCTATCATTTTTAGAGAAGAAAACGACTGCGGAATTATTACAATAAATTTTTAACGGCTTTTCTATACTGTCGACCAAACCAAGTCTTAAGATAAAATTTCGCATCCGTAATGCATGAAAAGTAGCCTCAAAGCATGCTACAAATTCAGCCTCTATAGTGGAAGTAGTAATGACAGACTACTTCCCACTTTTCCAAGAAACTGCTTCTCCAGCCAGGAGGAACATGTAACCAAATGTAGATTTCCTCGAGTCTACACATCCAGTATAATCTGAATCCGAGTAGCCTACTACTTCAAGATGACTTGATCTTTTATAAGTAAGCATATAATCCTTGGTGCCTTGTAAGTGCCTAAGTACTTCCTTCCCGGCCTTCCAATGGTCTATTCCAGGATTGCTTTGATATCGGCCTAACATTCCGACAGCGAAACTAATGTCTAGCCGAGTACATGTTTGCGCATACATCAGGCTTCCAACTAGTGATGCATAGGGAATTGATTCCATCGCTTTCCGTTCCAAATCATTCTTTGAACATTGCAATTCATTGAACTTGTCCCCTTTCTGAATTGGAACTGTTCCTGTTGAGCAATTTTCCATTCTGAATCTCTCTAATACTTTATTGATATAACCTTTCTGAGACAATCCTAACAATCCTTATGATCTATCACGGAATATCTCTATTCCTATCACGTAGGATGCCTCATTCATATCTTTCATTTCAAAGGTTTCAGAGAGAAACTTCTTCACATCATGTAACAAACCCATGTCATTAGCAGCCAAAAGAATGTCATCGACATATAGGACCAATATGATGAACTTGCTCCCACTGACCTTCATATAGACACACCGATCAACGGTGTTCTCTACAAAGCCGTATGACGTGATGACATCATTGAACTTAATGTACCATTATCGGGAAGCTTGTTTCAGTCCATATATCGATTTCTTTAATTTACACACCAAATTTTCTTACCCGGTGGTAATGAAACCTTTAGGTTGGTCCATATGCACTTCCTCTTCTAAGTCACCATTCAAAAAGGCGGTCTTTACATCCATTTGGTGGAGCTCTAGGTCATTCTGAGCCACCAAAGCTATAATGATTCTTAAGGAGTCTTTCTTAGAGACTGGAGAGAAAGTCTCCTTATAGTCAATACCATCCCTTTGAGCGAAACCTTTGGCAACAAGTCTGGCTTTATACCTTTCGATGTTACCTTTCGAGTTTCACTTGGTCTTGAAGACCCACTTATAGCCAACTCGTTTTGATCCTTCAGGTAACTCTACTAGTTCCCAGACTTGATTTACATCCATCAATTTCATCTCTTCCTTCATGGCATTGAACCATTTTTCGGAATCATTGCATTCCATGGCTTGTTGAAATGAGACTGGATCTTTATCAATGCTCAATTCCGATTCATGCTCAAGTGAGTAAACCACATAATCATTAGATACAGCTGGCCTTTTCTGTCTCGCAGGCCTTTGTAATGCCATTTCTTGTGGTATTACTTGTTCATTTGTGAATTGCACATTGTCACTTGGTTCATCTCTCATGTGTTCACTTTGCGTGTTTTAAGTATCAATTTGTTGTCCTTGCATGTCACGTGATTGTGATGCAACAAAAGGAACAACAATTTGAGTAGAAACACTGGGTGTGGGGATACCAACTTGAGTAGAGGTACTCATTGTGGATCTTTCATTTTGCAATTCTCTAATGTTCACCTTTCGTGATCCCCCACTCCCACTGAACTGGCCATTTTCAATGAACCGAGTATTACCAGACTCAACTATTCTAGTACTATAGTTAGGGTAATAGAACCTATATCCTTTAGACTTTTCAGGATAACCAATGAAGTGACCACTAATGGTCCTCGCATCAAGCTTTCCTTCATGTGCATTATATATCTGTACTTCTGCTGGACAACCCCAAACATGAAGGTGTCTCAAACTGAGTTTCCTTCATGTCCATAACTCGTAAGGAGTCTTAGGGACAACCTTACTAGGAACCCTGTTCAGCAGATATGCAGTAGTTCTTAATGCATGCATCCATAAGGATAGAGGTATAGTACTATAACATAACATGCTCCTAACCATATCTATGAGTGTGCGATTCCGCCTTTCCGCTACACTATTCTGTTGTGGTGTATCATGCATTGTATACTGTGCACATATGCCTCGACTTTCAAGAAGTTTTGCAAATGGACCAGGACATTGTCCATTTTCATTGAATTTTCCATAATATTCACCACCCCTGTCTGATTTAATCACTTTTACTTTTCTATCTAACTGTCTTTCCACTTCATTAATAAATACCTCCAGGGTATTTACCGACTGGGACTTTTCATGCAATAGATATAAGTAACAATACCGTGAGTAGTCATCTATGAATGTGATGAAATACTTTTCACCACCCCATGTGGGAATATCAAAGAGGCCACAAATATCAGTGTGTATCAATTCTAAAGGCTCATTACTTCTCATGGCTGGGTTCTTCGATGTGTGTCTTATTTGTTTCCCTTTTATACAATCAACACACACATTCCAATCAGTAAAATCCAATTGAGGCAGGATATTACCTTTTACCAACCTCAATATCCTTTCTTTGGATATATGACCCAATCTTTGATGCCATAAGAAAGCAGAACAATCATCATGCACATTACGTTTGTTACCTATACCATGCTCAGCAAGAAATAGAGAATCAGCATACATAGCATCAAGATTAAAACGGTACAAATCATCAACCAAAGTACCAGATCCATAATAGTACGAATGTCTATACACATCATTTCTAATCTTAAGATTAAATCCCACTTCATCCAACTTTGTAATAGAAACCAAATTTCTAGCACATTCAGGAATATAGAGACACTTTTCTAGATCCAGGTGGCACTCAGTGTCCAAGATCAATCTGTACGTCCCAATTCCTTCTATTCGTGCCTTCATTCTGTTCCCCATGTAGAGGAACTTTTCAGTTCCTGTTGTGGGCTGGATTGAAAGGAATCCCTGCATAATATATGACACATGAATAGTAACTCCAGAGTCTAACCACCAAGTATTATTGGGCATTTCAATTACGTTTGATTCAAAACATACTGATATACAGTACATACCTTTCTTTTCGAACCAAACCTTCCTTTTGGGGCAATCCCTTTTGAAGTGACCCATCCTTTTACAGAAGAAGCATTTCTGATCCTTTTGGATCTGACCTCCAGCAACTTTCACGGAGGCTTTGTCCTTCTTCTTACTCTTCTGATGTGGTTTAGACTTACTACCACTAGTATTATTACGAACAGTGAGATGAATGGAGTGATCCTTCATCTTCTTTAATCTCCCTTCCTCCTGAACTAACATGGCCTTAATTTCTTGAAAGTTCCATTTCTCTTTAATAGTGTTATAATTCACTTGGAACTGGCCAAATTCAGGAGAGAGTGAGTTGATGATGAACTGAACCAAAAAGGATTCACTCACATTCATACCCATTGTTCTCAACTTTGCTGCTAGATTAGTCATACTGGTCACATAATCATGAATAGGCCGTGACCAATCAAATTTCTTGGTCGTCAGCTCACTCATCAGGGTTCTTACAATGGATTTATCAGCTATGTCTGATTGAGAGTATTCCTTAATTCTTATCAGAAATTCCCTTGCATTTTTCGTCTTGGGCATCGATGGCTTGACATTTTCAGCCATCGTCATTCGCATCAAATTCAAACTCAGCCTATTGGACCGTACCCAACCCTCATGAAGAGACTTTTCAGATTATGTACTGGTCCCGATAATGCTTGCAGGCTTTTCATCCGAAATGACCGCTGAGTCCAAGCCCAAAACACCTAAATGAAACTGAATATGCTCAGACCATTCTGCATAGTTCAGTCCATTAAATTTGATCATTGCATTACCCAAGGCGAAAACATTATTGGAACCTGCAAACATAATCCAAATTTAGACATTAATGCTTTGAGTGAACTCTAATGGATTCAGATACATGAATTACAAACTTTGACTACATATTCAAATTCACCTTTGGGTGATCCTCAAATACATAACTACAATCAACATTCAAATTCTTTCAAACCAAGCCACTTTGGTGACTAACAAGCTTTCAAAATTTGACTTTCCATTCTGTGGGAGTTGACACCGGCCAATACGCCGGCGGCGCACTATTCCAGTAGCCAGCTTACACCTTGCACCGACAACCACCCACGGCGCAACTGACAACCACTGACGGCACAGGGTCCAGTGGCTGGCGCACTGTTACGCGCCGACAAGCTCCGGTAGTGCAGGGTCCCACGACCGGCACTCACTCCACGCCGGCAAGCCCCCGCCGGCGCCGCAGAGTCCCACGGCCGGTGCTCACTTCACGTCGGCAAGCCCCCGCTGGTGCCGCAGAGTCCCAAGCTCACTGCCGGCGCTCATTCCACGCCGGCAAGCCCTGGTCAACCGGATTTCCGGCCATGCCAGAGGAGGCGGTCATCGAGAGGCCTTCCGCCATGCCCAGTGGGCCGGTCTGGGTCCCGACCAGACGCGGTCGCCGTCCACCGCTCGGGCCCCGACACACCCGAAGCACGGCCCGGGTCTGGGTCCTGGCCATACGCGGTCGCTGTCCACCGCTCGGGTCCCAGTACACACCCGAAGCACGGCCCAGGTCTGGGTCCTGGCCATACGCGGTCGCCGTCCACCGCTCGGGTCCCAATACACCCCGGAAGCACGGCGCCCGCTGGCAGTCCTTTCGCCGGCGATCCGGGTCCCCGGCGACATCCGGAACCGCGGTTCCCTCCGGGAGGCCGCTCTGCTGTGCCCGGACCGATTCGGGTCCCGGCGACGCAGACTCCTACGGCCGGCGTTCTTCTCCACTTTTCCGATGCCGGCCATTTTTACTTTATGTGCCTGAGCCTTTCGGCACCAAACAGGGAAAAGGGAAAAAAAGGAAAAAAAAAAATTGCAATATTCGCATACTCGCTCTGATACCAATTGTTAGATTTTTCTGGAATTTCTCTTTATGAAATTCTTATTTCTATAATGCAGGATCTTTTCTTTATGTGAATACTAGCAATAAGACTGTATTAAAATCAACATACCGTTATCCATTATACTGATATCCCGTAGCGAAGATGAGAATCCTCTTTACGTTTTTTTTGTTCCTGAACGCTCTTTTCTCCTTCTTTTCTCCTACTCTTCCCTTTCACTACCTTTCATTTTCTCTCTGATGGTGGAGAGACCGACCGAAAAAGACTATACGACTGTTATCCCCTTTGAGTTATCTCTAATCAGGGAATTATCCCTCTTTTCTGATAACGATCATTTTTGCCATAACAATTATTTCTGAATAGGGATAACAGTTATTCTTCTCAGTTATCTTTAAATAACAATAATCGTTATTCATCCCATAACAGTTATTTTTGAATAAGAAGAGTGGAAGAATTTTAAACTTGATAATCTAAATCATATTAAGCCTTTTATTTTAAATTATATTTTAAATAATAAAAACTACTCATATTAATTAATTTAACAATACCATCGCAGAGTATCAAGACATTTTGCACGTAAGCCTTCATAGTTAAAATTCATGCTGAAAACATCACATGTGCTCGCTGCCACAGCCCTGACCAAACTATCAGTTGTCATTGATAGTGTGTCATCTGCCATGTTTGGATTTGTGGTAGGCGGTCCCAATACCAGACAAAGTTGATAGGTTATAGATAACCTTTGAAGTCATATGACTTTGTTTTTTCTTTTTTTTTTCTTCTTTTTAACACCTGTTATCGTGCAACTTTGTCTGAACTTTCAACAATTCAACAGTAGGTGAAATCCCTCTGCTGCGGGGCTCAAATTCAAAGTGATTCATTGCCTCTCTACCCACGAATCTCGCCGGCCCTAAAAGAGAAATTGCAGAGTATCTCGTTTACATGCGAAGTGGGAATACGTGATTGTTTGATCTGACAATAAGAGATTCAATCCAGGTGGTTTGAGAAAGAGAGGCAATATCTATTAGGCTATTCCATTTGTCGCGAGATCAAGGCTCTCTGTGTGACAGGACATATCGATTTTTTTATCCCATGAAGCATCCCATGGATTAAGAAACTTGAACACTCATAATTTAACTTAGTGGTAAGAACAAACGTAAAATTGTGAATTAGATGCACGATTTGTTCGAATCTCTTATATTCAACTCATGAAATAAGTGAGGATGCGCCAGGGAAAGGCGTGCCAACGACTTTATATTTGCCTGAAATGATTTTTTTTTTTTAAAAAAAAAAAACAAGATGAGGCTTGATATGGGGGATTTTACGTTTTAATTATCCAACTAATAATTTAATGATTTGGTGTATTTTTGTTCGTATTTAAATTTAAATTTTATCTCTAAATATAATATTAAATTTTAAATTTCTTAACATTTTGAATAAATATAAAAGAGATTCACCTATATCAATAATATTCAGGCCACGAGTCATCCTACAGAAAAAAAATTGAATGAAGACAAAAAAAAAAAATCTGTTTTTTCAAAAAAAAAAAGGGAAAAAAAAGGTGGCCTATTTTAAATAGCTCGACTGTGGTACAGTAAAATAATTTTGCGATTGTGTTGTAACAACCTATGTAGTCAAATGAAGCACCGCTGACTGAGAGGATTCGAAAATCGAATCTGTGAAAGGCAGCTATTACGAGACGGCTCGAGCCATGCGATGTCGTGACCCAAAATGTGCAGCAGCATGGAGGCCTTTTTATCCGACCGATCGACAATGTCATGTACCCTCCCCTGCAATCCCTCGTGTTGCTGCAAGTTCTAGTAATTAATAGCTACCAAATTCACATAACATTTCCAACACTCTTGAGAGCTGCAGGCCAGTTGATTTAAATGAACAATTACTAGATTATATCTATATGTTGATCATATACATTCAATGTTATTATTAAATTCGAGTTTATAATATAATTAAAATTTTTAATTCAAAAGTATAATTTAAATTATAAATTTTTTTTATGTATAAAAAATTATAATTTTTTAATAAAATTAATTATTTATATATTCACCGTATACAAATTTATAATAATTTGAATGTTATCATTTTTTTGTTAATTTATATAATATACATATATTTACGTTATCAAAATTAATTATTTATATGCAATTTAGGTGACTATCTCAACTACAACTCGTAATTTAAAATCTTGATAAGTAGTGCTCCATGATATACAAGAGTGTTATAATTCAAATGACACAATGAATAATAAGATTAACATGGGCTTGCGTGCCGTGACTGTCACAAATAGGCCCTCATCGTTGGCTGATCAACAAGCAGATTGTTCTCTAAACCACTTGAACTCAAACCCCAAATTGGGGACACACGGTATGGCGTATCTCTATTACATGATTCTCTCTCCCTCCCTCCCTCTCTCTCTCTCACTCTTTCTCCCTCTCTCTCTCTGTGGTGTGTTTCTGTGTGTGTATATATCTCTGCCGTTGGAACCAAAAGCCCACTGGTTTGTCCCATGCACTTGCCTTCTTGGCCCCCAGCGCCATTTGACTTGGCCCTCATGCAATCTCCTTTCTTTATGTATTTCTCCTTATAAATATTTCACTCCACATTCGCAATCTCCCCGTCCATAATCACTTGTCTCTCTAGGACTTCCCTTTAAAGTACCTCGTAACGCCTTGCATATTCGTTTACTTGGTTGTTTTTTGTCTAACAAAACCCACTTAGTCCCTTTCTGTTTCTCAAAGTATAGCTTGCTTGCAACAGAACTCTTTTTCAGTTAATTTGTTGCTGACACTTCTTCGAACACACAGCCTTTTATTACAAACAATGTCTAGCAGAAGATCTCGTTCAAAGCAGTCAGGTTTTTCGAGGATCACTGATGATCAGATCAACGATCTCGTGTCCATATTGCGACAACTTATTCCTGAGCTTCGCCATAGGGGCTCCAACAAGGTAGTTTGGTCCCTCTGGCCTCTCTCTTTGTCTCTTTCTCTGTGTGTGTGTGTGCATGGATTCAAATTTGAGTGGTCTTGCTTTATTTCACATGGGATAAGTCATACAATCTCACATCCTCATTTATTTTCTCGTGGTTGCCTACAGCTAATACCAACTTGAGGTGTGGGACTCGTTTGTTCCCTAGCCGAGCTATTAAATTTTTTCCTCAAAAATACAGGGAGAAAAAAAAAAAAAAACAGAGAGAGAGAGTTTCCATTTCACATATAATGTAGAATATACAAATACATATTCTTAATGTGGCTAAATTTAAAGCTAGCTATTAGGAAATAAAACTAACCAACTGATTGGTTCTTATTGATGATTTATATTGTTTGGACAGATACCGGCTTCAAGTGTGCTGCAAGAGACTTGCAACTATATCAGAAACTTGCAAAGAGAAGTTGACGGCCTTAGTGACCGATTATCTGAGCTTTTGGCAGGAGCTGAGTCTAACAGCGAACAAGCAGCCATAATTAGGGGTTTACTCATGTAATTTAATGTGTATGTTATCATTCATTACGCTGTCTTAATGAATATATTGTCATTCTCGAGACTTCTCAGTGTCAGAATCTTATGTACTAAGAGGTCCCTCTCCTTTCTTCCATATATCTAGGGTTTAGTTAATAGGTTTGGACTAAGTTTAATAAGAACTCTCTCTCCTTTCTTCAATATATCTAGGGTTTGATTAATAGGTTTGGACTAAGTTTAATAAGTTAGCATGGTCTTGGTCCACTTATGTTTAGCGATCCTTTTGAGATTTGTAAATTAATTGACCGTCATTATATTGCATCTTTGTTGATTTGGGTTTTATTTTAAATGATTCATATTATGAAAAGTATTAGGATTATCTTTAGCTTTGTTTAGATAAGTGGTGATTGCGACGGTTCTGCTGCACAAAAAGCCGCATTCGGTTAACTGCTGCTGCCATTGTTGTTGCTTACCAATTTAAATATCTTGTGATGGAAAAAAAAATCTCGTGAATAGCATGCCAAGTGGACCCAAAATTGCCCATCCTTGAAGGTGACGGACGATATACACGTGACATTACCCCACAATTACTTGTTTGATGTAACGTGTCTGCGCCTGGACAGATTAATCAATCAACTGCTTATATTGACATTAATCACAACATAATTAATGTCTAATAATGATTTAATTAACACATTTTGCTCCCATCAGCAGGCATACTTGTATGCAATACATTTAACGGAAAGGACAGCGATACAATATGACATTAATAGGCTTGACAATGCCATATATCTGCACCTTGTACTGGACGACAAAGTCAATACTAATACTGTTCATTTGCCTTAGCCTTGCAATATCAGAGAGACCCCAATTGTTGAAATTCACTACATATGCCCCCCCCCCTCTCTTTGTGTAAAAAGAGTAACAATTTAGTAAGAGTCAAAATGGCTGGAGCTATCGTAAAGCGCTGGCAATGTCGGGGCAGGTGTTGATAGACTTGTGTTGGAACAAGGAAGAAGGACAGGAAACGTCCGAGGAGGCCATACAAATCTGAATCCATCATCCCATGTGAAGAATCCATGCATGAATGAAGACTTAATGGCTCCTTGACTTCGATCAGGTGCTACAGGAATGTTTTTGCCATACTAGCAGAAAATGAGGTTCATTCGTGCCGTGTCTATCCTCTTAAACATATAGACCGTGTCTTGTTTGCACTTATGTCAAAATTGTTATTGTTGATGTTAAAATGAACCAAGTAGTTAACAGTTGGCGTCGAATCTTCCTAGTTTAGACGTGCACGTAAAATAATAATAATAAAAAAAAATGTTGTCATCACTTTCTCAATCGTCTCAATTGCATACCGATGTATCTTTTACAAGGTCATTTTTTCCTTTCATGATGGTCAAATCTAATTACGGATCTTTAGGCTAGCTAGTGGCACGTGTTTTAAGCACGTTGCTTCAAATTATCAGCATTTATGTTTTCTAATCAGAAACATTTTGTATGATAATTAGCACGAAATCGCTAATTAAAAAATGGGAAGCATTATTGTTCCTTTGAGGATCGTAGTCAAGAACGAACACTGCTAATGGTCTAGACAACAAAACCCCAATTGAGTACACCCTGACGTGTATATTTGCGGATGAAATTCATCTCTGAATTTTCATATTCAATTCAGGTCTATATACATATATTTGATAAACATATTTTTGGCCACTGGATCACAGCTAGAGATAGTAAGAAACAGAAGGATAGAGAACTCCTTTATAGTTCGCCGACACGTGGTATATATAGTCTAATTTTTTGTAGTTAATTGCAATTTATTGCTTTTTTTTTTTTTTTAATAAAAATCAGATTTTGATCTAAGGTTCCTTCCCTAGTTCGTTAATTTGTACATTACTTTGCTTTTTTTCAAGTGAAACTCTGAGTCCTATACTCTTTGTTTTTTTCCTTCTTGTTGGGGTCGGTGGGGTGCTAAGTTCAAAATTTGTAAAAAGGTTGGACATTGGTTGGCATTTTCAGTTCAATATCCAAAATGTGTAGCAATGGAATATTGCGATTGATGCAGACTTATTTGGTCTTGGGGCGAAAGTATGTTGACGTGTAAAAACGGTGTTTTGAATTGAAAAGTAGTTTTCATGACGTTTGGCAACATTTTCCGAACAGTATTTCCCAATTATAATTTCAAAATCTTAGTTTAAAAAAAAAAAAAAGTCTAAAGATGCTTTGACAAAAAACACTAATTTTAGTAAAAATTTAATAACTATATTATAATTTTGAATTAAATGAATAAAATAAATTTTAACAATTTAAGAGATTATCTAATATTATTATCATATAATTTTAAGTTTTTATTTCATAAATAATATTTTGATATTTTCTTGAATTTATTGTAATGTTAATAGTAAATTTATAAAATTATAATTTATTTCTCATGAAAAATTTTAAAATTAATAAAATTTTTATTAGTAAAATCATCTTTTATATTTGTATCATGAAATTTTTATTTTTAAAAAATATTTTAAATTCATTAAAATTATTTTTAATAAGAATATCTATTTTTACAAAATCTAAAATTTAATAAATTTTTTATGTGGTAAATTTTTTTACAATAATTTTATTATTCTTATCAAACGATATATTATTTTAATAAAAAATACATTTATTTTTAATATTTTTATTTATAATATTTCTAATGATAACACTTTATCTTATAGTATTATCAAACAATTATTTATATGAAAAGTTGGACTCCATTGGTTGTTACTAGCAATATAATAATATAATCACTTATATGTGTGTATATATATAACTCTAAAGACAAAGTTGTTGCTCATTCTTCCTTTAGGTTATCAATTCCAAATATCAGAGCCTTATCAGATTAATCAAAAATTGGGGGGTTCTGACATATCAAAATTGGGTTTGTGAATTAATCATATACCAATATCTCACTAGAATATGCCTGCCACATGATCTAACATAATATTTACTTGAACTTTTAGTAGGAGATTTACACTATATTTAGATTAAAAAAAAAAAAAAAACAAGTAGAGGAGAGAAAAGGGGGAAGGTAAGAGGAATAAAAAGTGGAAGAGACCGAAAGTTTTTCATCATCTCATGTTTTAAGGAGCGTAACATGAAAAAATAAAACTCAAATTCTTTATATTTAGAAATGAGTGAAAATGATAAAATCATATGATATTAATTTTACTATTTATAGTTAAAATATTAGAAATAATACATAATTCTAGAAATATATGACTTATAAATTATATAAAATTTATAAATAATTCTAATTTAAAGAGTAATTTCAAATCAACAAATATATAAAAGAATAATTAATATCTATTTTAAGAAAATCATCTATTAAATATTTCTAATTAAATGTACGTATTATCATAAATAATCTATACGAGATATATATATATAAGATTTAAAAGATAATATATTTATTAAAGAAATAAAATTTTTTATTATATCAGATAAAGAATAGACACATTAAATATTATTAAATATAATTATCGATTTATTAGTATTATTTAATAATAATTATCTTTGCTAATATCAAAATTAAAATACGAAGGAACTGATGTCTTAAATTATGAGTATCGAATTATCCTCAAGGAATTGTCACGTAAATCTCCGGATATGACCTGATTCAATCCTGAGATTCACTTTCCAAGATTGGCTTGGGTCCATCGATGGGATTCCAAGAGATTGAAAATTCATGAGCCTAGAACAGCAGCAACATTTCCAAGTGCCCAACATCGCCGAAAGGGCATAAATTCCAAAATGTGACCCGACATCAAAATGCGGGCCTTAGGCCCAAATCTGATCCAGTCCCATCGTCCCTAGCTTTTTAGCTTGCGATGGAAGGCTAAAAACAATCACGAAACCAACCATACGTCAATCCTTAAAAATAAAAAAAAAATAAAAAACAAAAAAGGCCCAATACGCAATAAACGACGCCGAAATCACCACCACGTCACCTAACCCGTAACCACCAACCGTGAACGAGCCTGTGTCTACGGTCCCGTTTCTCGTCTCTTTCCAGAAAGCACTCGTTCGATCCTCATTCTCCTTGGCTCCTCCTCTGATTATGAGGTGATTACTCAATTATTAGCATTATAAATTTCAATTTTTGTTTATTTGATTTTGCATTTTTACCCCTGATTATGATGAATTCAGTTCAATTTCATTCGAATGTGTTGTGAATTAGGGTCCCGATTTCAATACGTTTTGTTTAGGGCCCATCTAGGTGGCCACAAAAGTAATGGCCACAAGTCGCCATTGGCCACTTAGATTTTTCCTTTTTGCTTAATTGAATCAATTTTTTTTTTAAAGATAATGAATCAAGGAGAATATACAGTAGAAGTTACTGGCCTATCTCCAGAAGCCAGGGAGAAAGATGTCTACGATTTTTTCGCTTTTTGCGGCGCAATTGAGCATGTTGAAATTGTCAGGTAGGCTCGTCGTTGTGAATTTTTTTTTTTTTGGCCTTCTTTTTCCAGCCATTTTATAATTTTACGGTTACTGATTTCTGTTTGTTTGTTTGTTTGTTTTTTCCTCTTTTTTTGGGGGGGGGGGGGGGGGGGGGACAGATCTGGTGAATATGCGTGTACTGCTTACGTGACATTCAAAGATGCATATGCTCGAGAGACTGCTGTCCTTCTCAGTGTGAGTATTGGCCTGGAGGATAGGTTTTGCGAAGAGTTATTTGGATGTAATAGTGGAAAAAAAATATATGATTTCGATTTTTAAAAATAGCATAATGCCATTTTAAACGAATCTATTGCAGGACTTTGCATTGAATTAGTCTCCCAATACTGCTACTTGTCGTATTGATTGGTTTATAATGATGCTTATCGGTTTATGACAGGAAAATCTGGTAATAATTGGTAAAGGCATTAAACTGTTTTCCTCTGTTAGTGTTATAATTTCAGCATTCTTTTTATTTGAATTGGAACTTTTTCAGTTAGGTTGTATGTGTTATCTTGCTGTACACGTTATGTTTGTTATCTCATCGAATTTTTCATTGAAATTTTTAAGTCCTAATCACCATTGTGGCCTCATTGGTCTCATTATTCCTGTGATGTTGATATGGGGATATTGATTTTTCTGTAATTTCCGTGGCCTTTATCTTTGGTGGCTTTGCTAGTTTCAATTTTGATCTCTCCATCTGTTGTCATTTTTATGTTCTAGGGTGCTACAATTCTGGATCAACGTGTTTGCATAACACACTGGGGGCACTATGAAGATGGATTTGATATGTGGAACAGGCTCTCGGGGAGTGAAGATGAAGAAACTGGCTCATCTGTATGAATTTTGTTTATTACTTTCTGATCCACTAACATGATTTCTGCGAGAAATCAATCTGGTATTCTATTTTAGTACTCTACTGATTTAACTTTTAATTTTGTAGCCGTCCTTGCAACGTAGCCAATTCGTTCCTAAGGCTGGGGAAGCAGTCACGTTGGCTCAGGAAGTGGTCAAGACCATGCTAGCCAAGGGATATGTACTGGGGAAAGACGCGTTAAGCAAGGCAAAGGCTTTCGATGAATCCCATCAAGTTTCTGCCACTGCCACAGCTAAGGTTGCTGAGCTCAGCGACAGAATTGGTCTCACAGATACAATTTTTACTGGCATGGAAGCTGTTAGAGCTGTGGACGAGAAGTTTCATGTCTCAGAGATGACAAAATCAGCTGTTTCAGCAACAGGAAGATCAGCTGCAGCAGCTGCAGACACCATTGTGAACAGTAGCTACTTCTCTAAGGGAGCTCTGTGGGTTTCAGATTCTCTAAATCGAGCAGCTAAAGTCGCTGCTGATTTGGGGAGTCGGGGCATTCAGCGGTGAGGTGTTTTTTCACGTCGAGTACAGCAATTTATATTGTGTATTCTATCATTAGAAAACAATACAAGACAGCTTAGTTGACAGGTTCCATGTAGAAATGCTGTTGTATAGTACATTGTCGCCGTATACTAGTAGTTTTGGAATGGTGACGGATGGGATGCAGTAACATTTTTATTTGGTTTGGATGTTTCTTTGGCTCCATGCTTGTTTACAGATTTCAATTCGGTACTTAACCCGGGCTTGTTCCTTTGTGCATGCTTTCCGACACTCTTTGTGTTTCAGGCAAACAAACACCAACTCAATGTTGCATTGGAAGTGAATGACGTGTTGTAATCGCACGGATTAATATGTTATATTTGACGTGCATTAACAGTAAGGTGGCAAGCATCTAATATTTTTTTCCACCTTATTTTTATTTAAGAATTTAGATTTTTTATTTTTAAAATTTTAAATTTTAATAAAAAAAATATATCTTATAAATTTAACAAGCCTACGATAAAAGAATAAAAAACAAAAACCAAAAGCCTTTCTTGCGAGGATGCTCACCGCAGATCGTTGATCAACGGCCCTGATCAAGCAAACCTCGGATTTCTTTATGTTGATGATCAGAAAACGGGCCCTACCCGATGATTCTCGGTGCCGCCCGCCCAAAGTTGAGCCAATCCGATTTTAATCTCGCTCGCCATGTTCTACATAAGTTTTTACAGTGACCAATCTAGCATCGTCCGTTGGGTCTTTCATTCTCCTACGCTCCTCCTCTGATTATCAGGTAATTAATCGACTATTAACAGAGTGAAATTTAAGTTCATTCATTTTACCCTAGAACCGTAACATTTAGATGAAATGATTATGATTGTGCTGTTTGTTTCAGTGCATTTGAGAACGATTGAGTTAGGTCTTCTTTTTTCTTTTTCTTTTTTTTTTTTTTAAATATTTTTTCCCGGTTTTATTTTGCCTTTTATTTTCTTACTTTCTCTATTCTAGGGGCTTTGATATCAGAAGTACTCGTATTCCTTAAATGCTAAATGGCTCAGATCCCAAACCTTGACAATTCGCCACTCAATCTAAGATACCTCAGGTAGTTTCAAGTGGATCGCAACTGCATTTTCTTTTTTTGTTTCATTATCGGCTCGTTATTGAAATGCAAATCCTTTTCTTTATTGTTGTCGTTGTTTTAATTTAGGGAACAATTTCAGAGAGAACTCGTTAACATTCTCAAGAATGTAAGTCATTTCATTTTCCGTTTTTTTTTTGGTTTTTTGGTTGTCTTTTTCCCTCTCTTATTGGCGTAATTTTACAAGAATAAGTTAGAGAGTTAATCAAGAACTTCGAGTTCAGTGGTTCATTCTTTTTCTCTTTCCAAGAAAGCCAATTCCTTTTTCTTTCTTGTTTTCTCCAAGAAAACAGACAAAATGCAAGAATGGTGCCTTTTAGTTGCCAAATGATAAAAAGTAGCATCAACGTTGCTGCTTTCCAATGTTTTCTTTTATTAAAATGTGTAATTACGAACATGGAAATGTTGCGTTTTCGTGTTGTATAAATTATATAATATTTTGATTTGATGTCAACTCTATTTTGACTGGATTGAAATTTGGTAGATTCGAGGAAAGAAATGTTTGGCGATTGATCCAAGCCTTGGTGGCTCCCTCTCGTTGATCATCCAGACATCCATTCTTAGGGTAAAGCTTTCTCCAACTTGTAAAGCTTTAGTGCTATACTAGCTTCTGTTTATTTTAAATGAAGAGCTTGTACCTACACAAAAGTTTTCCCTTTCTGTTTACTTAGTTCAGGTGTAGTCAATCTGTATTGTGTGTTTCAATTGATGGTGTAAGTAGTTTCTTCTTTTAAATGGGAAAAACAGGAACATGGGGCTGAATTGCGTTATCTTGAAGCCAATCCAATTTCTACTGATTGCACTAAAGTGGTTTACCTTGTTCGTTCCCGGCTTGATTTGATGAAATTCATATGTTCACACATTCACAATGACACCTCAAAGGGGCTGCAAAGGGAGTACTATATTTATTTTGTACCTCGCCGTGAGGTTGTTTGTGAAAAGGTATGCCTTTGCTCATAGTTGATCCACTCCACCTAAATTATGATTTGATAGTCTTAGTATTCTTGTGAAAATGTTGTTGTTCATGCAGATACTTGAGGAAGAAAAGGTCCATCATTTGATGACTATAGGGGAGTACCCACTGTATATGGTTCCACTAGATGAGGATGTACTATCTTTTGAACTTGATTTTGTCAACAAAGTATGGCACTATCTTTTCTGAGTATTTTCTTTTAACGTGTATTTGGAGACTATATCTCTCTGATGGCTCACATTATTGTCATCACCCTTTTTTATCTGCTCTATTTGCACATAGTAGGAATGCCAGGTTAATGGTGATACAAGCTCACTTTGGCATATTGCAAGGGCTATTCATAAGCTCGAGGTTGGTGTGACTTTATAAATCTCAAAGAACGGCCTGCAAAACAGTTTGAGTATAAGTGCCTGGATATTAACATGGGATTTATGTATCACAGTCTGTTTTCGGAATGATACCAAATGTAAGGGCTAAAGGCAAAGCATCTGTACGTGTTGGTGACATTCTCAGCCACATGCAAGCAGAAGAACCAGTCAACTCAATTGATGTAATAATGCATCACTTTGTGCACCTTTCAAATATGAAATACTAATCTAATTGATTGACATTCAACAAATGAGTTATGTCGACTTCTCATTTGTTTGTTGTTTCAGATAGGTGTGCCTGAGATAAATATGTTGATCCTTCTGGATAGAGAGGTGCAATGCCCCACTCTTTTCTTTTGTGTGTCTTGGTGTAAACAAATGTATCTTTTCCTTACAATAGCAAGCTGGATCCCTCCCCCCCCCCCCCCCAACTTTTCACTTATTTTTTGTGCGTGCATGTGATGGAAGAAGGTTAAGAGAGAGGATCTTGAAAAGGTCTCAAGAGAGTAAGGCTTTTAGGCCTTCAAGAGCTTTGGACGTGTGAGATGAATGTGTCACATCCTATGTTGCTTGTGTTTTTGCCCATGTGTGTGAACCAATTGACTTTTAACTTGCAGCTGTGCCTGGGTGACAACAATGGGACTTTGTCCTCTCTTAGGACGTTCATTCAATCATCCATCAGTAGAAACAAAGCTTCAACCTTAATAACTGCTTGTTACCTTTTAGGAATCCATTTGTTGCAATTAGTAAGGTATTAGACAGCCTTGGTGTAATGATAAGGTTACTCCATTGTTATTTGAAGATTACAAGTTCAAGTTGCAAAAACAACTTTTTTGTGAAAACAAGGGTAAGACTTTAAAATTTTGACCCTTCCATTGCCACAGCGCGGGACTGTTGCATATTGGGACTCCTTTTCTAGGGTTATTAGACAACAAAAGTTTCTGTGTCATTCCAACAATCAATATAGTAGGTTGTGCAAAGCTCTAGTTGTTTGAACAAGTAAATTTAATAGTTCACTACAAGTTTCACTAGCTTCTGAAATTTCAAAAGTTGAAAGTTTCATTACTGTAAATGATCTTACTTCATGTTTTTCCCCGAAAAAATTATGGTTCATGGTATATATGTTTGTCCTGGCATTTGCATCAAACATTTGTGCCTAAAATATATTAGTTCAACTCTACAGGTTGATATGGTTACTCCTATGTGTTCTCAGCTAACATATGAAGGACTGGTGGATGAGGTAAACCGAAACAAATATGAGTAATTTCCATACAAAGTTCTTGAATGGAAGCATGTGGAATAATATGGGGGACTGACAGTTCCTGTACTTGAGTAGCTTTGCTTATTGGATCTAATTAATGCTAGAATTGCTTGTATCTGTGTAGGCATGCATGCACACTACTTAAATGAAGTATTTTCTTACTTAGTCATTGTGTTGATGTCCTATTAGCTGGAGCTTCAGACAATTTGGTTTCTGTCTGTGGAATCTGATTTTGTACTTCTTTAAGTAGATGATGTCACAATTTTTGTTTAAGCCATCTCTAATAAGATTAACTGCAGTTCCTTCATATCAATAATGGTTCTGTGGAGCTTGATGCATCAATCATGGGTGTCCAACAGGAGGGGAAAAAAGTGAAAGTTCCTCTTAATTCAAGGTAAAATGTAGCACCTGCCCACCATCATGAGACTTTCTCTTGTGCAATGTAAGGATCATTTTTATCCTATTTCTGGTTGATTGATGTGTACCATGAGAAAGTGGCTTATAGAGATATGACTGCTGGATACAACTATAAAATGCATTCTAACATTTTTTGTGGTAATTTACATCATGTCTTCTACTGAGTAAATATTTGGTGATGCACGTGATGGTTCTAACTATCTGTTGAAAGAAGGAATTGTTGTTATTGCCCTGAATGCCTTGACTGAAATTCAGTTTTTAATCTCTGAGCCTTTCCCTTTGTTTATGATTTGTTGGATGTGCATTAAATTTCAGTGACAAACTGTTTAAGGAGATTCGGGATCTCAACTTCGAAGTTGTTGTCCAGGTTAATCTTTTTTTCTTTTCTTTTCTTTTTTCTCAGTTTGAAATTTAGTGTATTATGTTATTACCTTTTTTCCCAAACACATTTGGGTCTCCATTGTCTATAAAGTTAACATCACTTATTTTCTTGGAATTATATTTCCTTAGTTTCCATCTGCTGTTTGATTTCAGATTCTACGCCAAAAAGCAACATCCATGAAACAGGATTATACAGAGATGACTACTACTGTAAGTAAATTGTTTAGCACCAGAATTCTCATTTCACACCATCTCTGATCCCTAATGAATGATTGCTGCCAACCGAAGTGTCTTGCCTATATTTGGTTAGCATTTATAGCTAGTTGTTTCTCTTCTGCTTCATGAAAGAATTTTAGAGGTCAGGACATGCTGTAGTTAGACGGTACATTTTAATTTAGCATAGTTGGATTTAAGCCTGATGAATTTAGCCAATATTATTTGCAGAAAACTTCTGTGATTTTTTATTATCATTGTTGGCCGATTGAACTTTTAGGATAACATTACACTTGTAATGCATATAGAATCAGACCGTTTCTGAGTTGAAGGATTTTGTCAAAAAGCTTAACTCGTTGCCAGAAATGACTGTAAGTCTCTTCTCTCTCTCTCTCTCTCTCTCACGTGCGAGCATGTGTGTGCACACACTCTTTATTTGCTTTGTGATTATGGTTCTCCCTCCATTCCTCCCTCCCTCCCTCCCTTGTTCTCTCTCTCTCTCTCTCTCCCTCTCTCTTGCGAGCGCACACACTCACACTGATACTCTCTTTATCTGCTTTGCCAATGTGGTCTCCAATAAATGCTAATTTTTTCACTTTTTATTGATATTGATTCAGAGGCACATAAATCTTGCTCAGCATCTGTCATCATTCACGTCAAAGCAGTCATTTCTTGCACGACTTGACATGGAGCATACAATGATTGAAGCTCAGAGTTATGACATGTAAGTTCTTTTGAGCTCTAAACCTCCATTTTTGAAATCAGATCATTGCTAAGAATCTGATGCATCTCACATATTGTACCATGGTTCTAGATGCATATGGGTGAAAGATGCGAGATTAATTTTTTAATTTTTTTAGTTGTATTGGAATGCTACTAGATGGATGCTGTACTTTTAGGCAGATTGTTAAAGTCTTCCTTGAGGCTTTGTAAACAGCTTTCTTTGTCTTCTTGGTGTGTATTTAATGCATTGTATCTTCTCCAATGGTATCTTTACCTCAAATCTTTTTATCTTTTCCATTTTTGTTGGAATAACATTCTTATGTGAAAAATATGTGCTTCTCTTCTGGTATACATGGTCAAGCTGTTTTTCTCTTCCAAGTGAAACTTGTTTTCACACATGTTGCAATGAATGATGAAGCTTTCATCACCAAATCTGCAATGAATAAAATGTTACAGGAATGCTAAAACCTTTCTCCCATATTCCTTAAATCATAACCCATACCTTTCATCAGCTGGGCTTTTCTTCTGTATTGATGGAAACAAAGGTTTTTTATGGTAATATGTGTTGTGCTATATGTTCAAAATATTCTGTTTCAGTTTTATGGAATAATCTAATCTCAAGCATTCCATTAAGTCTCTCCAATAAACTCCAGTCATGGAGAGCCAGTAGATGTAGTAATGGTAGCTTGCCATACAGTTCTTTGGCTAATTATGTGCCAGTTGAGGTTGGCACTATTGTTATGAATTATTACGTGGACACCATTGTGATTATTCAATATGTATTGTGCTGACATTACCTTGTAAAAATAGTATAGTTGGTCAGATAAAAGCGAGACAAGGTTTCCTCCTTCATAATTTGTTATGACAGAATTCTATGCATTTGTAATTATTCTGACTGATATTCATATATGCAGATGCTTTGAGTATATTGAAGAATTGATCCACAAGCAAGAATCTCTTGTCAGCATCCTACGTTTACTCATATTATTTTCTGTTACAAATTCAGGGTTGCCTAAGAAGTATTTTGATTATTTGAGGCAAGAATATCTTGAATCACATTATTCCTGTCTTTATCTTTGGTACTTCCAATACTGTGAAATTTTCTGCCAATTACATATTGAGCCTTATTATCTTGCAATATTAAATTTAGAGTTTCCATGCTCCTGGTTTAGGAGAGAGCTGCTTCACAGCTATGGCTTTGAGCATTTTGTGACTTTGAACAATTTAGAAAAGGCTGGATTGCTGAAAAAGCAGGTTTGGTACTACATCTGAAGCATGCAATAGTTGGTGTGCATAATTCATCAGTGAAGTACTCAAGTTGGATGAGACTTATCAAATTTCTTTATTGGGCAAGTAATCCTTTGTGCCTTTCAGGAATCTAAAGGAAATTGGCTAACAATCAAGCGTGCTCTACAACTTGTGGTTGAAGATACTGACACTGCCAAGTACAAATCTCTATCATTTGATATATTTCTAATGTGGACAAGCATATAAAGAATGTTGATGATATTTCTTTTGTTGCCGCTATGTCTGGTTTCAAATGGAGCTGGTGGGCCTCAATTCTTATGCTGCCAAAGTTATCCTGCTATGCAGGATGCACTGAAGCAACATCAGGCCTTTTCTTGTTTAGGAAACAGTGTTCATTTCAACTAGGTGGACACTGAGAATATGTTTAAGAATCTTTTTTTTTTTTTTTGGCAGAAACACTTAACTTGTTTGATTAGGGAAACATTATAACTGTCTTCAATGTAGTTAATTTAAAATCCATATAATACCTTTTTAATGGAAATGATTGCCGAAGCAGATGCTGCCCTATTTATTTTATGGTTGGAGAGAATACATGTCTGCAATATGGATGCCGTTGTTAGTTTGGTATGGTCTCTTGTCATCAAAATATTCATTTGTTCTTGGGTGTAATACCATGAATTCAGCCCGTGTTGAAATGTGACTTCGATTTGCCTGCCTTGAACTAATTTGAGGATTCATACATGCAAAGTTCTTTTTGTTTATTCCAATTTAAAACTTCTAGGAAAACAACAAAGATTATAAGGTGTCCATCTAAAATGAGGAATATTGCCACTGTTTGTATTCAGTCATTGAAATTAAGATAGGAGGGTCAAATGCATTTCAGAATCATACTGGAGTTTTATAACATGATATTCTGCTATTATTTTGCTTTTCTTTTTGATAATTGCATTTAATCTGTCCAGTTTTCCAAGTCTATTCCTAACTTTTGAACTGGTTTCTTATGCCATAGCCCCAATGACATTGCTTATGTCTTTTCTGGATATGCCCCCCTCAGTATTCGCCTTGTTCAGCAAGCTATTCGATCTGGATGGTAAGGTCAATTCTGTGTCTTTGTTTGAGTCTTGCACTCTTCAACTATTGACCATGATTTTTCTTTTGGTAATTTAATTAACTTGTCAAATTTCCTAGAGATGAAAGCAAATTATTCAAGCTGTCACGGTCCTGTCACTCTACAACCCAAATAAATTAAAAAAAAAAAGAAAAAAGGAGAAAGGGAGACTAGACCCCCAAGAGAGATGGAGAGATTATGATAATATGATTGTTTGGAACATCATTAACTACATGTGTATGTCTATTTACAATCACCCAAAAAAAAAACAGAAAAAAACAAAAAAGTGGCAAAAGCTTAACAATAAAATTTCCAGTGTCCTTGAGTTGGTCTATCTTGTTGGGATTTTAAGTGTCAATTGTGTGGTCAAGGAATCTTACATTGGAAATAAGAGGAAGAGTAAATAACATATAGGTAGGAAAGATTGATAAACCTGATGCCTTAAGGTTTTGGGTTGAGATGTAATATCAAGTTTATGAGTTTGCTACTTATTTGGACCCTACATAGATTTCTTCCAGTTTTGGGCTCTCACGTGTCTCAACATATATGTGTAATTGATTGGCTTTAATTTGTTGTCCTGAATGGTAAAGAGATTGCTGCACATTGTTGCCACACTGCACCCATATGTTCCTTCTCTTGTTTGGGCACATTAGTTGCTTGCTTGAGGTTTTCTTCAGCCTTTGTAAATTTACTGAACATCGTTGGCTTATTTCTGCCTGTTAATTTTTCCATTGTCTTCTTTTTCCCCTTTTTTCCCCCTTAAAATTGATTACTTTACCTTCAGGCGTCCCATGGAAGAAATTTTAAAACTGCTGCCTGGACCTCATTCAGAAACAAAGAAAGTCAGTACCCTTCACTCTCAGTAGTTGATAAGATTTTTGAAATATGTTGCCTTAAGTAGCTTGTACTACCTTTGCAGAGTGCCTTAGCAAGCAGTCCATCTTTTAATTCCTTGAGAGGGACTTCAGCAGCTCCTGACAGGTATATCTAAACTTGAATTGTTCTCTGCTATCTTGCTTAGTTGTTGTTTGTGGTCCACTGGTGTTGCTATCATTTTGATGGTTTTGGTCCCAGAACCACATATATGCACAAGCAGCATCCCGTGTTTTTAATTCATGTTATATACTTTACTGCCACAGTACCATAAATCTGCGGTTATGCTACCTTTCTATAGATCAATCCTTCTAAAACTTTTGGGGAAAAGTCTTGTGACTAATTTAGTTTTATAAACCCTGTTTTGATCTGCTAACATTTTACAGATATTGATTTCCAACTTGCATGATCCAGCGTTTTGATCTTCAATCACTATTCCATTTTTGTAATGCTACATAAATTATTTCAGAGTGGCTGATGGAAGACGCTCCTTGGTGCTTGTTGTCTTCATTGGTGGGGTGACATTTGCAGAAATTTCTGCTCTTAGATTTCTTAGTGCTCAGGTATGCACAAGAGTTCATTTTCTACTCCAATTTGGGACTTGTAAAAGCAATCCAGCAAGAGTGAAGACAGGAATGTCAATGGATGGGAGTAGGGTGAGGCACATGGCTCTCTATCCCTGTTCCACATCCAGGGAAGGGCACTCATTTGCATTCTCATCCCCATCCTTAATGAAGAAGGGGATCTAACATCCCACTCTTGTCAAATTATCATTGGCATTTGCTTGACAGAAATATATTATTGCTTGTATACAAATGCGTAATTTCCCAATCAATGATGCTCACAGAAATTATGTAAAGACTGCAAGAAGAATTAGGAAGCAAAAAGATGTGAAGGGATACAACTGTTGGAATGCTGGCCTTGCATGCAGGGTGGTGAAGGAGAGGGGCAGGGAATCTTTGAGAAGGAGAACTTAGTAGTTGGAGGGACATGATTAATGATGTGGGTTGGAAACAGAGGGAGAGATATGACAGAAAATAAGGATGGTTCCATTAGTAATTGGTAATGGCAAAGAGATGGAAGCCCAAGATACCTAAGTGAAAAAACTGAACTTCAAAAATGAAACGTCTGGCAGGAATATGTCCTCCTGGTTGGACCAGTAATGGAAGCTGTCATTTTAGAAGACATCCATTTAAAAACTTAGTATCTCATTTCATAAAAGAAAAGGCTTGGGCACTGGTCAGGAACTATTGCCCTTTCTGGGGAAAGGAATCTAGCAACCTGTGTCTGTCCTGAGTTGGATCTCAAATTGAGCAAACTGGGAACTGAAGGGAAGTGCTAAATTGCCACAACTCTAGGGGACTCTGACTGGCCAGATTAGTAGTCTACTACAAGTTCTGACATTTTTTTTTTTTTATGCAGTAGCAATCAAGTTATTGCAGGAATTTAGTTGGTTTGATAGTCATGGATACTTGTAGATATATGGTGGATGATTTGATTACAATGAATTCTACAAATTCAGGGCTTGGCTTAATTAATAGAGTATAAGGAAAATGAGTTCAATGCAAAGACTCGGAATTATTATTCACCAATTTTGCCACAAAAGAATCATTGTCATGTATTGTGACTCTGCGAATGAATAAGTCCAATCGTATAGTGGAAGATGTTGGAAAATTCCCCAAATATATTTTAGGATCTCCTGGTGTATCAGAATATGGAACATTATTTGCGTTACATGTATGCTTTATGTTGCGCATGTGTTCTTCAATTTTTGTTTTCAAGGTCCATGCAATCCTTTGCTTAGTGGGTTCAAACTCAGATGAAATGTTGCACCTGAGAGTTTAGGCTGGTTGAAGCAGTTATGGAAAATGTCTTTGCCTTGAAAATTTTCACTCACTGGTGTTTTATTTGGATCCTACAGGAAGGAATGGCGTATGATTTGGTCATTGGGACAACAAAAATTGTCACCGGCAATACCTTGGCTGAGACATACATGGATAAATTGGGTTGACTATATGGTACTTGATGTTTTGTTTGCACACATGTCTTGAGGCGAATACCTGAGATAGTTTTGGCTAGCAGTTGGCAAATTAGCTTTGGTTTTCAGAGTGCCTGTATCGATGACATGTTGAACCAATTGTTTTCCTTTCCTCCCAACCGGGTTGTTCTGTATGCATATTTTTCTGGGGAGTTCTTGTAGGTAGATCAATTGTTTTGTTTCAGTGGGAGATTGAGCAAATTCAAATTTAAAGGTGATCTGATATCTTTGATTTGTTTTGGATTGACATCCAAGTGCTGCTAATTTGTTTGTTGGATGTTACATGGAAAGTTAATTGTTTTGATCATAAATGGAAAATTTATTGGTATGATGATAAATGCATGAATAGACTGGCAGTGCTTGACTATTTTTTGTGATTGTGGTTGATAATGTGTTAATGGGCCATGATGGTTTGGCAATATGGTTTGATGGGACGCTTAATCCGGATGAAGGATGCTCAGGTTTGTCATTGACGGTGGTGCAGTTGGAAAGATAACCTACTGGTTGTAGAATGGTAAGGACTACGTCTTATCTGGTAATTGGAGTTCTCGCAGATTCCCCGTAGGACTTGGTCCCAAGAAGTGCTGGGTTGAGAATGAGACTGCATCATAATTGCAGGCATTGTCTCGCTGGAGAAAACTGTTTTCAGGTCACTAGCTTAATTTTTTGATGAATGAATCCATTTCGTTGTCAATCAAAATCTAGTTACTTGTTACTATGCCTGTGGCCACTTTACTGGTACAGAACTACTTAATGTTAGTGTCTTCATGCTTTTCATTTTTAAACACTTGGCCTGCCTGTCAGCAATCCTTCCACCACATACGTTACATGATGTTGATGTATCATACCAAATTTCACTGTTCTTAATTGAAGAAAAAACCTTTGCAATAATGCTATCCACCAAGTATTGGTTATGGGAATTTCTCCACAAATCTTCATTAGCTGCTGGATATGGATTCTCAAGCTGCCAAATCTCTCTTGTAGTTCCTTCGAGTCATCTGGTCTCCAATTTGAGTGATTGCTGTAACATATACTCTGAGTGGGCATTGATCGTTTGATGATCCCCAACAACACAAATCTGCTCACAAATTGCATCAGTGGATGCTCGTGAATTTACGTCCAAAGAAAGAGGGTTCTTCCAAGATGCATACGCATAAACTCTCAATTGACAGAGTTATGCTTACGTGTTTCAATTCATTCATTTTTTTTAACCCACCGTGTGGGCCTCTGTACTTCCAGGTCAAGCATAAATCGTAAGTTGTGTATTGAAAAGCAGATACATTCAAACGCTGCAGGTTGGGGCCAATTTAATTTGAATAAAATGGCTGACCCATCCGATCTCATTAATGTCAGAAGAAAGGTTTCAGTCGAGACGGGTACAGCTTGCTAGGGCCCAACAAGTAGTCATTTCTTGTACGTGATGAGTTAGCTGTTTGTTACTCCAAAAAAAAAAAAAAAAGAAAAAAAAAAAAACCTCTGGGGAAACAATGAATGAGGAAAAACAAAACAGATGTAAGGTGTTTTATGATTTAAATATTTGCCCATTCCAGGCCTCCCACCAATAAAAGTTACGAATGCTATGTTTCCTCGTTCAAGTAAATCTGGGTAGTGATGGCGATCTATTGTCACTATCTGTTCATTGGGACTCAATTAATGTGTAGTCCATGGCCGCCTCTCTACCCTATGATTTGAGTTGTGTTTTGGTTCATATGGAGTTCACTTTCTTTCCAAGCGAAAATGATTTAAGGGTTTGAAGCTATTCTAACAAATTGCAAATCAGCGCCCCTCATTCGGCTGTAAAAAGTGAACATCGCCAGCCCTTTGGTCTTTTCTTTGGTTATAAAAATGGAAAAATAGAAGTGATGATTCATAGTCTCGTCACGAAAGATTGCGTATTATCCAACCAAAAAAGAAAACAAATTCGATGAACGTATGTGTGGTTCTACCGAAAGCCTTAGCGAAGAATTATAGTAACAAATGACCTCCTTACAATAACTTTCAGGGGTACACAGTAAATGGCTAATTCAGCCACAGATCTCAGCCGTTATCTCAAAGGCAATTCGTAGGAAGGTATCATAAGACCTAATGAAAAGAAACACATGAAAAAACATTAAGCAATATTGGGATGAAAAATGAATCATTGAGGTAAAAGAGACGTCAAGTCCAAGTTCGGGGACTGGCTCCCAATTTCTTTGTCTCAGAATTTGTATGAAATTGTGTCTGCTTCGCTTTATGCGGGGAAATTCATGGGGGTGTCGTAGCATTATCCTTTGCATAGTTGTGGCCTATCCAAGAAGTGTCATGCTTGACGGGCGGTTCTATGCATTTTTTTGGCGGGGGTGGGGTGTGGGTGAACTTGCTTTCAGAAATGTCAAGCATCGCCACCAACATGAATCAAATATTGTAGACATAACGGGTACGGTAGTTGACAAATCACTATCAATCCATATTCGGTTGGCCCAGAAATTTGATGGGAAATAAAGAAAATTTTCCCACAGAGAGACAGAGAGTTGGGTGACATCAAGCAAAGAGGAGCACATGGGATCAATGTAAACTGACAGACCCAGAACCATGAATGAATACATGTGAAGGAGAAGATCCAGCTCTTCTTTAAGTATAATTTTAGGACGATTTCCTTTTATTTCACTTCAAACAATCTCTCTCTCTCTCTCTCTCTCTCTCTCTCTCTCTCTCTCTCTCTCTATATATATATATATATATATAATGTACATGTACACTAAAAGGCAAAAGAAATAGGTGAAACAGGCCAAGAACATGGATCCACCCCATTCCGATGGGGGCACCCTTTTGCTTCCAACAAATAAAGTCATGTGATGCTTCGAGTGCAGCTTGTCCTTTGGTCAATTCGATAGCAGTATTTCGTGGGACCTTACCCACCCCAATACGCAGATTGGCGGGTCATATACCATTCCTTTTATGTCAGATATACATGATGACATCCCAGCTGTAGAATAATAGCTTAGCCCAATGATTTTCCCAATCAAAAGATCCCCACTTTTTACACCCCCCAAATTGTGAGAAAAAAGAGATTAATAATAATAATAATAAAGATAAAGTCCCACTTACAACAATAACATAAAAATTCCCATGCATGCACTCATTTCATTAAAGGAATATATAAAACATTTTATATAACATTAATATTAAAATTTTTTGTGATTATTTAAATTTATTACTTTTGTGTTTATGCTTTTTTATTGGTTAAAACATGTGGATTATAATGCCTTCTCGACAAAATTAAATTAAATTTTTTTTCAATAATACTGTATAACGAATAAAAAAATTTACTCACAAATATATTGGATTCATATAACTAGGCTGAAAAGGAATGTTAACAAAAAAAAAAAAAAAATGAAAAACGTATGCCAAAAAGACATAACAGAACCCTAGAAGAATTAGAATTTTGTAAGAAAACTCAAGAAAAAAAAAAAAAGTTATCCTGACATATACAAAAGATGATTTGTAATTGATTTCGATATCATTAGAATCTCTAAATAAAAAACTTTTAAAATACAAACTCTGTAAATATTATTCTTTGTAGCATTAGAACTTAGATGTTATAGCATTGACTAATCAAAATTAGGATTTTTTATAGTGTGATATTTATTTCTTTAAAAATCAAAATTTGAATTTTCATAAACATTAAAATCCCTCTAAGTCTTTTCAATGCATGCTATATTTGAGTATTTACCCTTGCTTAAACTAAGAAATTAATCTACAGAAATATAAATAAATAAATAAATAAATATATATATATATATTTTTTTTTATAATTAATTAATTCTAAATAAAATTTGCTTGTAGTTACTAATAAACCGTGCCGAGGTACAGGTTCAGGTGAAATGCTTACGAGAAGTCAGGTGAAAATGGCCATACAAATGAGTGACGATTTTGGCTTTCCCAATGTCGAATCACAACTTTCAATCTCTAACGTCCCATCACTTTGAACACTGACCGGAAAAATCGCCAAACCCAATTACATCAGCAATGAATTTTTGTGCGTACCGTGGCCTGGTGGCTAATTTTGCCAATTTTGGGCGGGCCCACGTGTCGGGTACCCAAGTTCTTTTAATACGCAAAAGTTAGTAGCTGGGGTGTTCAGAACGCAGACTAGACACTGGATTTCACATTCAAAAGTAATTTTATTTTATTTTTTAAATATAAAATATATAATAAATAAATATAAGATGTGAAATATTTATTATATAATATAAAATATAAAATAATTACTGTATAATATATAATTATTAATTATTGTATATTATATAATAATTATTGTATATTATACATTTAAAAAATTGATGTTAGGGAACTTGATAGTCTAAAATTAAGAGAAATTTGAGGAGGATTTAAGTTAAGTAAATGATAGATTTATATATTTACACTTATATTTTAATTTAAATTTTAAAAATATTAAATTTATGAGTATTTATATTTATATATTATTTTTTATTTTTAATATAAAAATTTTTAACTACATAATTTATAATTAAAATACAAATAATTAGACCCTTTTCATATGAGTCCAACGCTTCTTTTACCTTTTATGTTATGACATATAATAATGGGCGAAAAATGTGAAGTAGAAAGCATGCTAAAAAAAAAAAAACCAAAAGACGGAGCAACAGTTATCAACCGTGCCATAGTGAATGCATGTCTCTCTGTTATTGCACTATTTGTGATCAGCAGCCTTTGCAAAGTTCATCAAATTCTAAATTGTACAATAGTAATATTTTGCAGGTCCTTTCACTGATTGATGATTTGGATCTTTATCTCTTTCAATAGACTTCTAAAAAGTAAGAGAATTGAGGAGTGAAGAGGTAGACCTCTCCCCATTTGGGCCATCAGCTAGCAAAACCTGTGATTTTGGGTGGCGCAGACACCCAATTACTTAATATCTAGAAGATGAAAACCAACTCGCTTTCATGTCCCATGATGACTCTCTATTTCGCCTGAATGTCTCTTTGCTTGCAAACAGTGGCAACTAAATCATAATGGGCACTGTTTCTTCACCCCACGTAAGTGAAAATGGAATAAAACTGTTATTATTATATGTTACACTATATTAGTAGAGCAACGACCCGGAATACACATATACTTATAGCTATATATAAAAGTAAAAAAAAAAAAAGAAAAAAAAAAAGAACAGGCAGTAATTGTTTGCATTATTTCCGGAGTAAAAGTGGGTTGACTTGAATATTTTAAACACAGCAAAATGCGTAACACTTGGAGCATGTCTATTTCTCTGAAAAAAAAAAAAACAAAAACCCTTTTGAGATCGATTCGTGGTTTATACTTCTTGAATTTATAAATTACATACCAGACTTCACGGTTTGAAGGTGGTTATTTGTGATAGCCCTCACTCAACTGCCAGTAAATGTGTTGCTCTGTTTAAGAAGGGCATAATGCGACAATTGAAACTAAAAGGGGAAGGAAAATGGGATAGAAATTCAGGGATCCAAGGCCAGAGTTAAATTGGGGTTACTTACTATGGTTGTATTCCACAGCATTTATGTTATGGTAGCTGTTTGAATTTTAAATATGAGATTTAAAGTTTAGGTAACTTTGTGATATAATTAGTGATAGTTATTGCGTAAAATTGCAATTGCATTAGTTATCGTAATTCAGAGTGGTTGCAGAGCGATCTCAAAAAAATAAAAATAAAAATAAAAAAGATTGGTAGCATCTGTAATTAGAAACTTAATAAACAAATGAATGAATAAAAAGGGAAGGGTTTTATTGATCATTCACGTGGGTTACAGAAGCCATCAAAGATACACGTATATGATTGGGTACAAAACCCATCAATCAAAAATACATATGTCGTACCTACCAAAGGTTCAAAACAAGCACATTGGTGCCAAAACAAACATATGAACGCTAAATTCAAGGCATTAATATCATCAATTTGGAGGTGGGAAATCCTCTACTTAATTGGTGGTCAACAGATAGTTTCACACTCCCTTGTGATGGTTACTGAGGACTTTCACGTCTGAATTCAATGCACACTGTTGTTTGAGTGGATTGATATGAATTGCCTGTTAAATCCATTAACAATACATTCTGCAAGTAGGGACCGTGTGAAGGGAGGATGCAACCTGCCATTTGCGTTTTGAAGGATAAGGGGCTTGGTATTGTGGCAGAACAGAAGAGAGGAAAACAGCGGGGGATAGAGATGGACATAAAATGAGAGTACAAAGACAAAAAAAGACCAGCTTTTGTAGGGTTATAACAGCTGGGGGGTTCTCCTATTTAATTGTTTTATTTTTTTTTTCTTCTTCCTTCTTTAACACACAAGCGTACACACAAGAAGCCACTGCATAGAGAGAGAGAGAGAGAGAGAGAGAGAGAGAGAAGCAGCACCTCCAAAATAAAGAAAAAAAAAAAAAAGGGACAGATAGGGATAATGGATGGGAAAGAACTTAGTCTTAATGCACGACACTTGTTGGTAGGTTAGGGAGCAAGCCCTGCCCCTCTCCTTGGACCCATTCCTAGATTCCTGCCCCTTCTTTCTCCCTGTCACACACACCCTCAACCGATGCATATGCAATCCCCTTTAGGCCCCCCCGAAGAAGCAGCCAACTCATTTCTCTTTTCTCTTAAGTTACCTCTTTCTTCACACAACAACTAGAACATCACAAAAAATCATGCATACTGTTAGTTTCTCTTTGCAAGGAACTAAGTGACGTTTTCACACTTCCTTCAAAGGAAAAATAATAATGATAATAAAAGGCAAAAAGTTAAACATCTGCCTCCATGTGAAAAAGGTTCATCCATAATCTTAAAATTACCCTTCTCGCTATCTAACCTTCACATGAAATTCCGGAAATGTTGTGCAAACGTGGTTTCTTGACTCTGCTCGTTCATGAAAAAATGTCTTTTTGGTTACATATTTATAATAATTTAATGAATAATCATAAATAATGTAAAAATTACGAATATATAATTAATAATTAAAATAAAATCATTTCATCCCATCACAATACTTTATACTCTATGTAATGAAATCCTTAAAATTTTGGTCTATTTTGCTTTCATGGATTAACATCACTAAATCTCCAATTTCCAAGTAACCCGCTTTCAATTTTTAAAGTGCGATTACAAAAAACAGAAAAGAAAAAAACCCTTGCCGTCCTTGAACAGTTGAATCAGTTACCTTGTTGAAAGTAGAGTGTGCTAGTCGAAGTTTTACTTTTTCATTGAAGGCAACTTTCTGGGTGGAGATTTAAGAATAACGCCATGTTGGCTTCCCAAGTATAGAAGAAAATAATGTTGAAAAAATTATATATATTTTTAAAAATTTATATTTCACGTTAAAAATTAAAAATTTTAGTTAATTTACTTTAATATAAAATATTTTTAAACTTTTCGAATTATATGAATTAAATTAGTTATTTTTTACTCGTTAAAAAATTTAATTATTATAATTATTAATTATTATTTTTATTTTTAAATATTTATATTTATGAGATATTAAACTAAAAATAATATAAAAAAATATTTTTTTCTTAAAAACTTTAAACAAATTACAGTTTATCTTCATTTTCTTCTTTTTTTTTAATTTATTGAATTAATTAAATTAATATTATTTTTATTATTTTACTATTTGTTATATTTTGAAAAAATAATTGTTATAATCTACTTCAATGAAACATTATTTACGGAGACAGAAACTACGTTTAACATCAATATCAAATACAATTTAGATACTATATATTTTTATTTAATTTTATTTCAAATTGCATTCATATTCTCTGCTTCTTTATATTTTATTAAAACAACGAAAATGACCGAAGATTATTGGGTGCACGCCCCATGAAATATTTATGCACTTGGATTATTATAGAATAACACGCAGATAGGTTCAGCGACTTGGCTTTCATCACAAATCTCTATTCTACATCATCACTTCCTCTACCTTCACTGATCCAGTACATAACCCCCAATTAAATAGTACATGTTAATTGCGAAAAGGCCAGCCTTCGCGTAATTACTCCAACAAAGTCATTGGTTTCAGTCATGCAAATGGCTTTTATTTAAAAAAAAAAAGAAAAAAAGAAGCTACCTATATTTGATCTCGAATTCAATGGACTTCAAGATGTAAATTTGTTAACCTGGGATGTCTTTTTTTAATGTTGAATTTCCATTGGTTAAAAGACGAGACGTTCTTTTTTGATAAAGAAAACGTGTAACGGACTAAAGCCCACATCTTACACAAAACTACCCTATAGTTTTGAGTTACCTGACGTCCTCTGACCTAAGGCAACCGGACAAAAGAAACTTGCCTGAGTAAAGCCTCCCTTGGCTTATTATATACTCCAAGCTAGGGGACGCGTGTTGTTTTTAGGTGGGCTCTGATACTTTTACCGCGAGCAGACTTGTCTTAACACCCTTAAGAGCCCTGGCCTAACAACACTCCACTGCTCCCACCACTCCTAGCATCTGTCAAAGGACCACGCCAACGCCATCCACAAAAGAGCACCTAAGCATGCCAGCAAAGCCACTATTCCCCCTTATAGGCCGGTAGAAACCCACGGTTGAGCAATAGATATCCCATGCCTTTCATATTTGAAAGGTGAGTTTACACAAATGCACCCTTATCTCCTTTCTAAGGCTCTGTTAATTTAGACATCAGAGTGTTGATATTGGACTTTTAATCTTTTCATTGTCTTGTAGGTTAAAAACACTCCTCAAAAAAGCATCACCAATTTCTTTCAACAGTAAAAAAACATAATCAGAGAGGATGTTATGAACAACTTCCAAGAAGAAAAACTCTGGCAGTAACAAAAAATCACATAAAAGATGGGAATTGCCTCTTCATATAATAAGAGGTGAACTATAGAATCGTCACCCATCTCTCTCTCTCTCTCTCTCTCTCTCTCTCATCCCCCCTCCCCTCCCCTCCCCCCCTCCCCAAAAAAAAAAAAAAAATCATCTTCTTTTTCTCTGAAAACTATATACTATAAAATCGAATTAAACTCTTGCCAAGAACTTTAAGGTAGATAAGCTATCCTTGAAACCGAATTTGCTCATCTTCCCAATTGAAGAATTCGCTATTTTCTTTGAGATTTGTCAAAAGGGTCTTTGCTTTCTGCTCTGATATATCGAATAGTCCACAGATCGAAAGCATCTTCATCTTTCTTTCCACCAATCTATAGAACATAGTGGCCAGCTAATTATAATCACAGCTTGTCAAATTAGTGGCATAAACCTTATGTCATGACAAGCAATGGGATGGCTTTCTTTCCAGCAAATTTGATGCTTCAAACCCCTCATGAAGATGACCATCAACCCCCTACTTCGCTCAATCCAATCGTACCTCAGAGAGACTTTCATGGTATATATATAAATATACCTTCTTTCTGAGATTAATGCTACAAGAAGTGTGTGCTGCATGTGAGTCTCAAAATATTTTTTATGGTTCTTTTGGGTGCAGGAGCAGCATCATTCCTTGGGAAGAGAACAACTTCATTTTCAGGGATTGATGTTTGCCATGAAGAAGTTAATGGAGAGGATGAGTTGTCTGATGATGGCTCACAGGCAGGAGAAAAGAAGAGAAGGCTTAACATGGAACAAGTGAGGACACTTGAGAAGAACTTCGAGTTGGGAAACAAGCTTGAACCAGAGAGAAAAATGCAGCTGGCTAGGGTTCTCGGTTTGCAGCCAAGACAGATTGCTATATGGTTCCAAAACAGGAGGGCTAGGTGGAAGACCAAGCAGTTGGAGAAAGACTATGATCTTCTCAAGAGACAGTATGAAGCTATCAAAGCTGATAACGATGCTCTCCAAGCTAAGAACCAGAAATTGCATGCAGAGGTTAGTTTCAAATATTTCATCTTTAAGTTCAACCAATTTGAATATGTATTTTTGTCTTCGGTGTTTACTTTGGCATTTTGTTTGGTTGTTCTTAGTGGATGTTTTATGTAGCCCGTTGGTTTCTGGAAGAGAATCAAATAATGAACTGAATTATCGTAGTTCTGTAGAATTAATTTGGAGATCATGGCCTGTTGTTTATGGTTTTTGCTTTTAACTTTTTGCTGGAACGATTTTTGAACACTCCAACTGAGCATGGTTACTTATAGAGCTCCTTTTCCCTGTCATCAGTGCAACTTTTTTTATAGGTTGATCCTATCCAATAACTTCGATAAAAATTATTCAAAAGTACTTGTTGAATGAGTGATTGATCATGGATTGAAGCCTGAAGGGTAATCATGAGCCTGAAAGTTAGATCTTTGTTATTACTACTATTTTTTTCTTTCCTTTTATCTGTTTCTATTTTTGAGTCTGCTTTTATTTTCAATTGGATCTTCTTGGGATTAACAGATGAGGATCTTTTTAGTCTTCTGCATGCAAAATGCTTGATCTTGATTGGGTAATTGATTTCGTGGATGTAGATAATGGCACTGAAAAGCAGAGAACCAACTGAATCAATCAACCTCAATAAAGAAACTGAAGGTTCCTGCAGCAATAGAAGTGAAAACAGTTCTGATGTCAAGCTGGATATCTCAAGGACACCAGCTATTGACAGCCCCCTGTCTAATCCTCCAACAAGTAGGCCTCTTTTCCCAACAACATCTATGAGGCAACCTACTGAAGTAGCAGTGGCACAACTCTTTCAGCATAGCTCCTCTAGGCCTGATATCCATTGCCAGCAGAAGAATATTGACCAAATGATCAAAGAAGAAAGCTTTAGCAACATGTTTTGTGGCATTGATGATCAGTCAGGATTTTGGCCCTGGCTTGAGCAGCAACATTTCAATTGAGAGAAAAAAAAAAATGTGAACCCAAGATATCATATCAGAAGGATCATCATATACTCATTCTGCAGTTAGGCAGCAGCCCTTAAGACGGTGATTGAGAGGTCAATTACATGTTTTATGAGTTCAAGATGCTCCATATATGTTGTGGTACTTGCTTAGGCTGTTGTGTAAATTAAAATGTATCAAGTTGAATTTTCAAGAGAGGTGGGATGGGGTTTGGGGGAGGGGGGGTCTTTTGTGACGAATAAAGCTTTTTTTGGCTTAATTTGAGTTATATACCGTGAATATATTTTCCTTGAGTAAGAGAAATATCTAACTAGGTTGAACATCACACATCACTCTCTTTAAAATCCTGTTAATGATTTATTTGCCAATTTCACCATTTCAGTACTGACACATAGCAAACCAAAGGTGAACAAAGATCTATTTGAAGTTAATAAAGTATCTATATTATATACTTTGGAAAGAGCACGTAAAAAAAGGGGCGGAGGGAGGGGAAGAAGAGAGAGAGAGAGAGAGAGAGAGAGAGCATCAAGCACACAACCCAAGAGATAAAAATGACGAAGAAAAAGAAAGAGAAGAAAACAAGGATAGTTGGAAATGGTCATTGTCGTGAAGGGGACGTTAGCAAACTTGTGCTGACAGAGAAAGGAATGGTATCCAGAAGCCCCATGCAGTGTAAAATGTAAATGTGACCCATCTTTTGGCACCAAGCATAGTCTATATGCGAAAAGTCACATATTTCCAACCCTCTTTTTTGGGGGTCTTTGATAAATAAAGCATTCATGTGACCCACTGTCCACTACCACCCACTCCCTAGCATCCAACACAGTCCTCTTCCCTCCCTTGTGGCCACTTTCATGCATCTCTCACAATCCCTCTTTCTTTATTCTTTCAATGTCATCTCCTTTTCCAAACAGTACTGTCCTGTTTAATCTTTTTGGGTTGCGACTTGCAAGGGACAGAAACAAAAGTTATATATTTATCAATTGCATCACGCTTCGTAAGATATACAAGGAGAACCATAGAAATTACATATTTAACTTTTTGGTGAAACAAATAAGATGATTATGTTTTTGACTAAGTTGATGGAGAAGTGCTCTTAAGAGTGGATGTCTCTACTGTGTATAATTGGTTTAGAAACTAAAACTAATTCATGCATATCTTAAATACTTGAAGGTGATATATAATAATAACTAAAACTCAACACCCAAAAAAAAAAAAAAAAATTAAAGAGAAACATCTGTGAGAGTTCTCTAGTGAATTTTTTTGTACTTTGTACTTGTGACTCTTGTGAAAATTATCTTACTAAAATTCCTTGTATGTACTTGAATTGATTGAAACTAAATACAACTAAGTACAAGATATATATATATATATAATGTGAATAGTCTATACTAAAATATATATTAGTATTACTATACTGTGTGGCAAGAAATGACTCATGCACTTGGCTCCAATTAAATTTTAGATTAAGGTTTTGTCATCACATTAGTGAGTTAAGTTTAAGGTCCCCGCTAGCATTGGGTCGCCAGTCTACCGGTTTGTAGAGCAACTAGATTCTTATCCATATGCGATTCCTATCGTTGGTCACAATTAATGGCCCTTAACTTGTATGATGTTGTTCCTTATCCTTTGTGAAGTATTTGTCGTTGTTGTGGCGGGACTGGCGGCTTACAATAAGACTGTTCTTCTTCTTCTTTCCCAAGTCAGCTTCGCAGTCTCTCACCTAAACATTTCCATAATTTATATTGCATGCAGTAATTAATTCTTTCAAAATGAAAAAAAAAAAAGAAACATATTTACTTTTCTATATTTTCAAAAATTGACTCTTGATCATAAGGATTGAAAACATACTCAATAATTCAGTATTAGGGGTGCCTTCCGTTCTATTGATACCTGATACCTCCATACCTAGAAAAAATTATCCACAATATATTAGTTTATGTGAATTACCATAAATGTTCTTTTAGTGATGGTAAATACAAAGATAATCATCACAGCATCTTTTGCCTTTTTTTTCTTTTTTCTTTTTCTTTTTTTCGGTCTGTCTACATGTTAGCAACAACTCTAATAACAGAAATAACTTCATTCCATTAACCAATATTCTCCAATTAGGTTCACGCTAGCAAGGTTGTGACAAAATGTGCAAAAAAATTCATACTTTGACATTAATTCTTAAACCCTAGATAATCAAATATCAAGTGTGCAAATTGGGCCGTTATATAAATTTTTTTGTCGTGGCATCATGTGATAAAAGTCAAGATAATATATTTAGCAACATAGCTGGAGACTTTTGTATTTGATGACAGTTTTAACGCCAATATACAGCTGTAATTCAAGTTTAAAATATTTGAAGTGGCTAAATTAAAATAATAATCACCAAGGATAATGGGTTTGATTCGTTAAGTGGCCATGTGCATAATGGGTTTGATTCGTCAAGCAAGCACTTTATCAGAACATGATTTTTCTTTTTTTTCCTTTTTGATGAAAATATCAGAGTATGAAATTGGATTGTCATAAGAATTAAAAATTCCAGGCATTTTTGTCATTATTGTTGACAGGATATTGAGGCAACATGTGACAAGCAATAACACAATGTACCATAACATTGATTAGTTAATTAATTGCTGCAATTTTTGATATTCTAATTACCCACATTGCAGTCTTAAAAAAAAAAAAAGTCTCTAACATTATAGTGAGCAAAATGTATATAACTGGACAAAATCTAGTTTCACTTGAAATGCTAATTTGGGAAGGCTGTCTGGCTGATTTTAAAACAGAGAAACCTTTTTTTTTTTTTTTTCTTTTTTAATCAATGTTTTCGAGGTTGATTCGGGTCACTACTTTCTTTATGTCATTAATCTGAATTGCCCCATGTTAAGGAAGTGTTGGACAAATCTGAACGGGACTCAGTTGATTATAACTTAAGTAATTCAATATAAGGTGGCTGAAACATGAAGGAAACTTAATATATATATATATTCATATGACACGGAGATAATTTTGGATGGATTGCCCTGGGAATCTCCCACATATCAATTGAATATATATCAATCATGATCAATGCCCCTGAAAGTAAATCAAGAAAGCTAGTTTAATCATATTAAAATCCTCTCAAATGAAAATTTTAATTTCGAGTTTCAGTTCAAACTTATTAACAAAAAAAAAAAAAAACACACACACACACACACACTCATCAGATGCCTTGAGGAGAAAACTCGAAAATTTTGAAAAATTCCTCTAAAATGGAAAGAACTCCAAATATATTTTCAACCATCACTACTTATTGTGATTATGAGAAAGAATTGGAACCAAGGGAGGACAAAGAACTCTTAGAATTTGGCAGAAAGGACCCCTTTGTGCTTGGGCTAATAAAGATTTGGGTTTGATTCTATGTTATTAAACATGATCAGCTTGATAGGTCCGCATCCCCTGTCCGGAAAGCTCGGTCCAATTACTCAAGAACATGACAACACCACCCCAAAAACTCACACTCTCACGCGGGGAAAAAAAAAAAAAAAGAAAAAGAAAAAGAAAAAAAAGGCCATCTAAAGAACATGGATGATCCCAAGCACACAAAAAATAAAATGAAATAAAATAAATTGCATTAAATTCAAAGTAATTTCCACTTTTTAACTTCTCTCTCTTAGGGATGTTCGTCCAACCAGCCAAAAGCTGTGAAATTCGAGCTACGTGGACCAATACCCGCCAAAACCGAAGCAAAAAAACAGGAAAAAAAAGAAAAAGATGAACAGTCTTAATTTTTTGAAAGTCGCTCCTAGCAGTTTGGATTACAAATTGAAGGCGTTGAAAACAGTCAAAAATCGATCCAATTCGTCATATTTATTTAATTTCAAAATTATATAGATATTGTCATTTTGTAAATATAAGGTGTACACTTTACACAGTAATTATTCGTTGCAAGATGTTGGTGTTTGTACCAGATTAATTTGAGACAACATCGGAACCTTCTGTTCCTAGAATCATCATGTTCACCAGCATCCTGCAATTATAATGAATGAAGGAACGAGACTTTAGACACGTACCTGTTTACCTTTACCATTGAGCACACTGGACATATATGATCATTGGTCCACGCCCAATTTTCCATTCCCTCAAAAGACTTTTCTTTTTTTTCTTTTTTTTTTTTTTTAATTAGACACCCATCTAAATTTTACCAACAAATATCATTATTAACTTTTTGTCATTAATCTCCAGAATTCGAGTCTTAATTCGTCTGAATTTAGTGTGACAATTAAATGCCTTTAATTATGAAATCGTCTCCAAGAGTTTGTAATCCATTTGTAATTATCGTGCTGTTTTGAATGGTTTAGGGCTGTTAATGATTTACTTACGGATTGTCCACGAACGACTCTCTCGCCGAATTTTTCCAAAGATGGACTTCATGGGCATGTTGTAATTTGAGGGCCCATTGGACCTTTCCATGAAATGAGATGGTGTGTTGGGAGTCTTTCGGCCCAACGGTGTAGAGTTAGTGTTCAATGTAGGTTTCCTAGTAGGTCGTGGTCCCAGTACCATTTACGAACCCTCTGCTTTTTTATTAAGATATTATTATTTTTCTGTACTGAAAATTTGTTAAGATCTCAAAAATTATTATAGCTATTTTGTGTCGATTCTAAGTCTAATTTTTTCAAGCTCACAATTAGTTTGCTGACGTGGCATTTGATACGTTGTCATCAAATAATACAGACCTTTGCAAAATAAATATATTTTTATTTCAAAATTCTGAATAAAAGTATAATGAGCCCTAAATTTTTAATAAATTTATAATTAAATTTTAAATATTATTAAAATTTTAAATTAGCCATAAATTTTTAACTTTTATTATATAAGTTATAACCATACAATTATAGATAAATACATTGTTTAATTTAACAGAAATTATATAAAAAACACTGAAAATATATTTACACATGTATTTCACAAAACTATGCCTAAAGAGAAGCACCAAAAGAGAAACCTAGAGACAAATTGAGTCAGTGCCCATATGACTTTGTAAATTAAATTCATTCTTATCCTTAAAACTACTACATATTCAAAAAATTTCACGCCTTCTTGGCATTATTCCTAATCTTATCTTTTAAAAATTTTAATTGATTTATTAAGAGTAATAATTATCAAACTTAAAGAAATCCGAAGGGTAAAATAAGTCTTTCACATGTGAAAATTCCCCCCCCTCCCCCGCCACCCAATTTTAATTTGACGTTATATTATCACTAAATTTTTATCATTGTTATAACTTCAGCATTCCTCTATATGCTTGGAATCCTATCATGGAATAAATAGGCTTGAATCAAGTAGGCTTCACTGTGATACAGATAATGACATGCTAGAAGAACTAAAAACAGTGGGTTGGAACAGGCAGTGGATTGACCAAGAATGTTGTCAAGTTCCTTTTTTTTATTTTTATTTTTTCTAATTGGAGTGGGAAGGAAGTCATATTTTTATAAGTGAAGTCAGGATAGAATCTTGTATCTCATCCTTAAACTTTATATTAGGGTTCAACAGCCTATACTCAGTGATTTGATGACATTTTTTACTTCAATATTCTTTCGAAATTTTGTTGTTTGTAGCCCTAACGTAGAAAAGCCTATCTTCACAAATTTCTTTAGGCCCAGAAAGTCATCACGCATCAGGCCGTTGGCATCCCTGGACTGATCCCAAAATCTTCCTTTTGCCTCAGGTCACTAAAATAATAGAGCACGCCATGTTAAGTCCTGTCACTTTAACGTGATCTCTACACATTTTTTTTTTAATTAAGAATAAGGGCATTACAAGAATGTTTGTTATCAAGGATCGCTTGTTGTTTTCTTGGTTTATTTTGTTAAGAGAGAAAACCTGTAATTTGAATAATAATAACTTCAAGTAAGACTTTTTGAGACAATACTTTTTGGGACCAGTTATGGAAGGCATCGAAATATTTAAGAGGAGTACTGTAGGTCATCCTGCATTCAAGGCGTGTCTATTTGTTCCCACGTTTAAAATTCCACGGATCATGAGCTGGGATCCATACAATTGCTCGAAATTATACCCATCCGTACTCAGCTAGGGCTGCAGTCACTTAATGGGTTGCAAGGAAAAATTATACCGGCTCCATGTGTTGTCAATTCAAGCCAATTTCCCGGCTATAAATAGCAAGTTACAAGCAACTCAGACGACTGCTTCCTCCAAGAAAGAATACGGGGACAAACTGAAGGGCGATTTACCACTAGTTTCTGACGAAGAAAGTGACAACACATTGTGAGAACCATTTTATAATAATAAAAACCCTAACTATGGACTAAAACCCCTAACTATAATAATACGTTCACATAATAATTGTATTGATTATAATAATGTATTATTATTAAATTATTCCTATACTGACAATTACAATGCTGTCATTTAAATTCTAAATGAATTAAATTTTAGAGGCATCAATTCTATAAATAGATGCTCAGATAGATACTTTTAGTTAAAAAAATCTCTTTAAAAACTTTGCTACTGTTTTCAGTACCTTTCTCCAAGTCTTTTCCAAGTTCTTTTTATCATGTGCTTTGGAAATTCTTTTTATAATCAATATAAATTCGTTTTATAAGCCCTTTATAGTTTTCAAAGCTTTTGTTTTAAACTTTTCTAGTTTTCACATCATCTTCATTACATTGTGATATGAATTTCTTAAAGAAACATTTTGATATTCCTGTCATGTATGTATGTTAGAATTTTATAAAATTCAGTATAATATTGTTTAATTTTAATATAAAATGTTATATAAATTTTGAATTTATTATATATATATATATATATATATATATATATATTAATCATATTAAAAATATACATAATTTTTTTTATGATTTGATGATATATAATTTTTTTAATACAATGAAAAATATTTTATTATTTTTTTAATTTTTTTTATTTTATATATTTCTTCTTATATAAATAAGAGTAATTCTGTTATTTAAAAATTATTCTTTTTTTTTTCTCTCTCGTAACTTTATAACTTTTATGTATAACTTTTGACTATGTACACATAGATGACATCCTCCGTATAGAATGGCATCAAAGCCTAGATAAACCGGGTATACTGTTTTTGATAAACTAGTCCAATTTAAAAGAAACTTGGGCAGAGAATAATCCCATCGCAGTGTATCTTGGGGACATTATGACGCAGCGTGAGCGTGAGGCTTAAACCCTTGGCTCCATTGCAGTTATAGCCAGAGAAGCAAAACAAGAGAAAATGGACTTAAGTTATATATTCATATTTCTGAAAGAACAATACCAAAAAAGAAGAGAGTGAAAAAAAAAAAAAAAAAAGGAACTTAACATAAGTTTCCAACTTGCTCCTGTTATCGAGTACTACATAGGGTCCCATGGGACTTTGGAAGGGAATCATTTTATTTGACAGACATAAACTCAAAACTTTAAAAAAGGCCAATCAAGGCCACGTGGTTGCCCGAATCATATTCAAGCTTATGGAGCTATATGGGAAGTTACTCGATAGATACTGACCAAAAGGTGGGCAAAAAGTAGACTGTAAAAGTTAGCAATCATGTGAACCAGCTAATTCCTGGTCCTATGCAAGTCCTACACCAGTTTCAGCCCTTTCACCGTGTAGGAAATTGTACCGTAATCTACGTTCGCCCCAGGATGCCAAGTGTATTTCTAATTAATCTGTAGGGAAAGAATTTTACATATACTGTGCAAGTAGTTGTCTGCACTGCAGAGACCTTCACAGAAGTTTCTCAATACCGTCCAGATTTTTGTTTTGTTTTTCAAAAGTAGAGATTCAAAATATATTTGGAAGTTTCCTTTTTCCTTTTCTTTTTTTGGCATGGTATATTTGGAAGTTTTGTGATTAGCACAAAGAAAATTTGAAATGGTTCACAAGTAAAACCTTGTTCTTCTACAATTGTTGTTGATTCTTGGTGTTCAAGCTTGAAACCCATCTATAAAATGAGGCTCTTTTGATGCATTTATGTTCTGGACTAGGTAAGTCACCACAGGATTTAGATAAAAAAACACTTGGTCTACTTTCTATGGTAGGTATGGCTACCCATACATTCCCTATGTCTAATAAAAGTCACATACTCTGCTGATTAAATGTTCTGATCTCTACAGACTTTGGGCAGTGAAAAAAGGAAAAGTAGAAAAATGAACTAGCTTCAAACCATTAAAAAAAAAACACTGAAACGATGGGTCTGGGAATTGTGGGCTTTGTAATATTATTTTATTGTGGCCTAGAGGTTAAGATGCAAGTCGCAAAAATAAACTTCTTGTAAAAGTAGGAATAATATACATAAATTTCGCATCTGTTTTATAGACCTCACAATATTGAATTCGCATAAAACGCACATCTGATTCTTTTCTAAATCCTGGGAACCTCCCCCCTCTCAAGTTTATATGATATTCTGCCTTAAAGTAAAGCAGAACAAGAACTGGCAGAGTGGCCTTAAGAGGGAGGGTGGGGGTCTTACAGAACAGGGAAGGCTGTCAAGTAGTCATGGTTTTGGCAGGAAGAGACTGCTAAAGTTAGGTCAGTGAGTTGTTCTATGAAGCACACACATTTTTATTGAAAAATGTACAAAAGACATAGTATATTAAAATGACAATGTAAATTCATCCCCAACTACCCCTTTGACAGTTGCCACTTTGCAGGTTCTGCTATGCCTTAAAGTCTTCAAGTCCCTCCCTTGCAAATTCTTCTTTTTTGGTGGTTTCCAATATACAACCATTTGCCAATACATCAATGTAACAGCGAGACCCAGAAGTCTAAAAGGGCTTGTTAGAAGTACTCAAGTATAAGTCTGAGTTTTGACCGGTTATAATAACTAGTAATAGTCTCCATACACGTTTAGTTCACAGTGCAAGAGATATTGTCTGCTTTGATGTATGGTCTCACAGTTTTTTCACTCTTTTGATCTTTAATCCACAGTTCTATCAATGCCAAGTTAGAAATCAACTTCTTAAATGGGCAAGGGGTCAGCAACTCTTATTCCATAAGGGAATCCTTTCATGAATATGCCTCATCCAATTTCCCTTTTTTTTTTTTCTTTTTTTTTTCTGTACATAGGAAAAATGCATCCAATTTCTTTATGGGGGAGGCCTACTAGTATTGTTTTCTCTTCTTGTTTTTGACTAGATATTATACTCCTACACACACACACACACACCCATACGCAGAGTTATACTGGAAGGAAAGGAAAAGATACTGAGCAAAGGTCAATTTTACGGTAGGAGGCAATTAGGTCGTTCTTCCATTACACATAAATGCGTATCATGGGCTCTTACGACAATTTAACAATATCTTACATATTCAATCCGAATGCCAGTGACATTATCACACAGTTCCCCATACTTTGCCTCATGGAAGCTTCGATGTCTTTGAATAGTAACCGCAGGAGAACAATCCCTTACGTTAAGCTTTTGATAGTGGATTGCACTGTTATGATGAACATAAAGATATTATACAGCAATAAGTACTAAGTGATGGGAATTTACATGTATGAAAGGGGGCATAGGATTCCCGGAAACCTCTCTCTTTAGCAAGAGCGTGCATTGTAGGGAGAAAGTGAGGTAAGTGAACATACAAAAACCTAACCTTGTAAAGTTGGCTCTACTATCAAAAGATGGTGCCCACATAGATGTGGGTATCCCAGGCAAGTGAACCCCAACATCCCCATGTTTGCTACAATTTTTGGTTCCACACGCGACGTCTTTGTTTCCCTTAATTCTTTTCTTTCACTTACGTGGAATCAAGAAAAATATTTATATTTATATATTTTGTGACGCTTGAAATTATATACGTGTTGTAGGAGAAAAGCCTTTATGGTCATTTCCAGAGAAAATCTTGAACCGAAAGAAAAAAAAAAGAAAAAAGAAACAAATGTCCAAAAAGAACGATACTGAAGCTTTTACATAGATTGTCTTCTTCAACCTCGTGAAGTAACCAAGTTGTCTATTTTTTCAATTCGTTTGTCAATTGTATTACAATATTCACTGCCCTTGTAATTATGTGGCTATATGAAAGTCTACCTTCTTTGCCTATAGCTAATGAACATTTTCGCTTTTCTTGCTTGAGGAAAGCAAGTGGAAAATATACAGCAAAATTAAATGATCAACGCACCCATCCAAAACTTTGGAAAAGGAAACTCTGGCATGAAGAGATTTATCCTCTTTTTTTTTTTTTTTTTTTTAATATATATCAGCAAACTTTTAGTGAATAGTTTTGCTACAAAAATCAAAACAAAGGATGTATATCATAATAGACATTCTCGGCAGGATTACATGACATGGTGCCCCTCAAACACTTAGAAATTATAAAATCAGCACAAAAAGACCATTACATGTTACAACTGAAGAATCATTGAATGACACAGGTCAGCAAAACAATGACTAAAAATTTCAAAACACATCACGATCGGTTGTGTCAACATATAAACCCTTTGAGATAGCCGTTGATTAGAATATCATTAACGATGTCAAGAGAAGATGTGAAAGGCAGATTCTTAATTTAATTTATAAATTCTATAGAAATTTATGCATCAAGTAGTTTGTTCTCTTGGTTTGCCTGCGCTTTGTTGCTCAGGCTTTATTTTTAGGGTAAAAACATACTCTTTTTCAGCCTTCTTCAACTTTCTTGTCATCTTTTTAACACGTTTTAGTGAAAAGATAAGATTAGGAAGGCCTAAACAAATCTCTAATTGGGACCCCTGCAAAGAAAAGTAGGGATAACCTTTTGTAGGTAGCAACTTATCTATTGGAAAATTATGGGCCAATGCACAAACAACAAGACAAATTAGGGCGTACTTAAGCAAAAAAAAAAATTAAACAGGATTTGCATTGTATTCTATTGAAAAGGCAGTTCACCGGATATTGTTGTCCCCAACCAATTGCTTTCCTTTCCGCAAAGTAGTGGGAGATTGAGTAATATTGGAGAACATATGGTATGAATATGCACAGTTCGCATTCAATTAAGGTCATCAAGCAAATGTAATGCAATGTGGGGAATCAAATGAGCGATGAAATTCTCTAGAAAACTTTTGTCCATCTAACATCTTTTCCTTTTGATGGTTTCTTTGTATTTTGACAGCTAGCTATAGGGATTCAAGGGATCAATCATTGGGTCCTTTGATTGAAGGGTTCAAAGCTTTTTACTCGCAAAAGTGCCAAAGCAAAAACAAATCTAGCATTCAAATTGAAATAATTAAGCAATATAAATGTTACACAAATCAAGTGATTAGTTCTGACTTTGTTCTTTCTTCTCTGTTGGCCTATAGGAAAGGCAATATGTTAAACATCATCATTGAAACACATTTAAGAAAGCAAAGGCAATATGTTCAAGATGAGCACATGGAGCAAAATTAAAGGAAAAGTGAATAGCAATATGGCTAGGTGGAGAAGAGTGGCCTAGAGCCCTCCTTATGAAGTCCACCATTAGAACAATATTGTTCTAATAGCAATGATAAGACCCTTGAATATTTAGGTCTATTTGGTTTAGCTGATGGCTGAAAACTAATAGTTATTAAAAAATAGTTGAAACCCATAGCTGATATATATATATATATATATAGAGGTAAAATTAGCTGACAATTGTTATGATTCGAATAAATTGACAATTAACAGTATGATCCCATTTTCTTCTTTTTATATATAGTTGATTTTTTTTATGTCGCGGTATTTAATGTAAAACTCAATAATACATTATAAGATATTTGTGGACATTAATATAAATAATAAAATCTGCATGCATATACAAATTAATTTAATATCATTAAGTCAAGATTTTTTCTTTTTTCAATTTTGTAGTCTCTCTCCTATCAAGTCAACCAAAACGCAATACTTCATGTATTACGCATCTGTTATATGTATATACAATCTATATTAATTGTTTATGTACGTATGTAAACAATACACCGTCGCATTCACACACATGCGCGCGTACATGAGGGGGCCAGGAAGCATTCAACAAATATTGTTTATTTTTTTTGTCCTTAAGTATTAAAAAATAATTTTATCCTCAACTTGGTGCAAGCAAAAAGAGAACACAAAAGATTTTGTTTAATAAATTAAGAAAGAAATAAGGTGTGATCGCATGGGTGAGCCGTGGGAAGAGGGAGCCTGGTCTTTTATCAAAGAATCTCTTGTGTGACATAAACTAGCATATCTTTATGATCAACAACAAAAGAGCCCAGACAAGAAAGACAACTGACTAAAATTATATTATGTGAATGTTCAATTTATTATTTTTTATTTTTTGTCAAAAAATGTGAATGTTCACAATTCACACCACCAAAATATGACAAAATTAAGGCATAATGGAAGGAGAAAAGGGATGGGTATATTCTTTGCTCCCTTTTGAAAATTCTAGCTACCTAGGCTAGCTACTAGGGCTCGGTTCTTTAGTGGGGTTGTGTTCAGTTTGTGACCGTGTAGTTTAACGGCTTGGAACTTTTTATTTATTTATTTGCCGAGTCTCTTCTAGTCAAATTCTAACTCTTTGCAGAACTTCACTAACGCGTCTTTCACAGTATTTAAAAAAATTTGAACTTGAAACCGTGTATTGTACCTAATCTATAAAATCTCAAATTTCCTCTTATCGCTAAATAATTGAGAGTTTTGAATGATCGAAACAATTGAGCTTTTACATAGGGCGACAGAGGGTTGGCTTTTTCTTGGTCATCTTGCACTTTGATGGCTGCTTGTAGGACAAATATTCACCGCCCCACTTCTAGTGACTAGTGACACCGTGCCCATCTCTCACTTTTTAAATACATTTTTAATATTCCCCCCATCTACCAAAAGCATATGTGTTCGTATTCATATGTTCACTTTTTTTTTTTTTTTTCAACTATAGTTTCAATGTTTTGTTGAAACATTTTCTGACATGGATTTCTGCTCCTTCAATCAACTACTCATATGCTCCACCTTTTTTCTGCGCGGGAGATCTCATTGTCAAAAAGGTGACGTTGTTGCACTTTTCTAGTCTTGGTATAGGGCTCCACCATTCCCGGATTTTGAAAGGCTGGACACTTGTGTGAAAGGGAAGTTGTATTTTCATTAGTTTTTTTTCTTTATTTCTGTTATACTCTTGTTTTTGCTATTAGGGCTTTGATTTTATCTTGTGAAATTTTTTCTTCCATTTTAATGAGTATTGATTTCTACTTCTGTGTGTGGCTTCTTTGTTGCTACATTTTTAACGTTTGATACTGATTAATTATCCGAAAATTAGGTTTGAAGATGCTATATCAATGCCGAGGATTTTCACAAAAAATAATAAAGATGCAGAATTATCAAAAAAAAAAAAAAAATGCAGCTCAGCAGAAAAGATTTATTAATAGTATTGACAATCAAATTGATATAAATATTTAAGATTTGTATTATTTAGATGTTGTATGACATTTGCTTTTTAGAAAAAAAAAAAAAAAAAAATCAGTTCGATTGGTTTGGAGGAAGCTTTAATTGTAAGTGAGGTTTGAAGTTTAAACTCTAAATTTTAAATTTGATAACCACTAAACTATGCTATGAATGAATTTTTTTGTTTTTCAATAAAAAAATAGACACCCAATACAAGATTACTGATTGCCCCATTGGATACCTATGTGGCAAATGAATGTCTTATCCACATGGATTTGCACTTTGTTAGATAAATATAGTTTATATTAATGATATGAATGAAAGTGAAGACAATACTATAATATTAATAAAAGTCTGCCAAATATATTAAGAACACTCCACCAAATATATATATATATATATATATATACATATATACAGAGTATTCGAACCAGGTAGGCTTTGAGGTTTCAACCCTATACATCATTATAAAGTTTAGATGGTAATTGGCTAATTTTCTATTAAGAAATTTTACGTTTCATAATGGAGAAGCAATCTGTGCTAATTAAAGGTAAAGGAAAAGCACTATGCAACTATGATAAATTTCGTTACTTAATTCTTGAATTTAATTAATTATTGACATATATTGGTCACTCGCAGCTAAATGAGGGGGCCCACATCAAGTTCTAATTAATTAGTTATAGTCACTTGAAGTTCAGATTAAACATATTATCTAAATCTGTGAGGGCTTGAGTCATTGTGTTTTAGTAAATTTTAATTCACCAGTAACTCGTTAAATCTCCCTCTTATCTCTCTATAAGTCAGATTAATACTTGTTGAAGGTAATAGCTATTTTTTCTTTACTCATCAATTTAAGAATTATAATTCATTATTAACTTGACTGTTGGAGTGTTATTTCGACATGTGTCTCTTTTGGTGAACACACCTCATTAAGTTATGTGTTAAGTTATTTCGGCTCTTTATGATTTGAGTTTTGTATATATCAAATTAAGGGTATATTGAATTTTAGATATATTAGGCTTTGGATAATTAAATTTTAATTATATTAAGTTTTTAAGTGCAACAAATTTTTAAAATACTGGAATTTAAGTTCATTAAAATTTAAATATATTAACTTTTAGTTTATTAATTTTAAAGTTAATTAAGTCTTGAGTTATTCAAAATTTAAATAATTTGAATTTTAAATTATTTAAAATTTAAATATTTCAAGTTATTAATATGTTTAGTCAATGTAAATGTAAATTTAGTGGAGTCACATTTTGTTTTAATTGAGTTGATTTATTCAGATCAATTCAATTTTTATCACTCTTACATTTTAGGTTGTACGGTTTTTATATTTGACTTTGATAATTAATCAAATGTTAAGTGTATGCTCACAATTAAATTCTGCGCTCCATTTCTTCTTGAATTGAGCCAAGCTGTTAAAGGTTGTAACTTGTAATTTCCGTAACCAAAAAACTGTTAGCCAGAAAACTTGACTTTTAGGTGCAAGTTTATTTTGAATATTTTTTCCCTTGTGGTTCAACCTTTTTCAAGTTCAACACGGTTTTGAAAAGAAAAGTTCCTAGCACTTTATTAGCCAAGACAAAGTTTTATGTCTGTGTGTGTGTGTGTGTGCGTGCGAGCTTGCTTGGTTCTTCTCAAAAACGCACTTCCCCCAGTGTACCCCGTCTACGTGAAAATGGCTTAGAATTTAGCAAAATGATATCTGCATCGTATACGGTCTTTTAGCATCAATTTCATTTAGATAATAATAATAAATAACAAAATTTAGTTAATGTAAATAATTTCTCATTTTAAGTGAAAATTGAGATAAGTCTTGTGTATGAAATTACTTTTTTTTGTGAAAAGTAAAGTTCATGTGATAAGTTTAGTAATTAATAACAATTTGTTTATTACTTTTGACACATATATCTCATTTTAATAATAAAAATAAGAAATTCTAAATAATAATAATAATAATTAAAGTTAGACGCAATAAAAACAACTTTAAGCGCTTTTGCTTGCAAGTTGTCTTTATTATTGTGGCATTAACATAAAAAAAAAAATTAGTCACAAAATAATTGATTAAGTCTTAACCTCTCCTCCTAATTAGTTCCTAAAAGAATCAATTAAATAAATAGTTCACCATACTATTTCAAGTTCAATTCAATGTCATTAATGCTATAAACTTCTATATTACAATTGGGTAGTGCTACGAGTTGATTTTATAACCTATGTCATATGACTTGAACTCTTTTATTTATTTATTTTAGTTGATGGAAACTAGGGTTTCAATCCTAGCCTTAAAACTAATGTTTAAATAATTCTACCACTAATCTTTATGGTTAGTGCCTTAATCTCACTTCTCTTATTAATTTATCGTGACACATTAAGTAACAAATTACACAATTTTTGTGGGGGAAAGTAACCTTTGTTATGATGTAAATACTTTCAATTTTTATTTTTTTTTTATCTAATGATTTTAAATTTGACCTCTAATTTAACACATAGACAATGAAATCAGAAATCACAAGAGCATAGCCTACGGTTAAATACGTGTTGTAAGGGAAACACGACCATTGCAAATCAAAAGGTCGTGAAAACACAAAACCAAACATGTAAAGCCATCCACTCCATTCCAACCACAACAAAAAACTTCAAATTTTCAAAAATCAGTGGACAGCACATTTATGCCTCGACCCACTTAGAAAGAGACCGAAGATATAAACAAAATAATAACATCTTCCTTACATGGACGCTGTATACCTTTATAATTACCAATAGTCATCATCTTTAGTTTTTTTTTTTTTTTTTTTTTTTTTTGGGTTTTTGGCGGGCGTGGTTGTAGCTATCCAATGGGAACCATACAAGCGTGGTTCCTAGCGTAAGTTACGCGCAATTCCGCGGGGTCGCGAGATGAAACCACGAAACATCAAACGTTGTTGTGCACATCAAATGGCATGATTGAGAGGACAAATGCAAGTAACTCCAAAAGCCAAACGAGGAAACAAAGTCAGTGAATCGAAATGTGAAATATATCTGTCTGCAAATATGGGAGTTGTGAAGGGGCGTATGGTAGGTCACGAAGAACTTCACGTCCCCTTATTATTTTTTTTTTTTAAAAAAAAAACAGTAAAATTCAAACAAAAATGATACAGCAACACACCACCCATCACTCCAATAATGGCAAAATTATTATGGCAATGCCCATATATGCAGACACCCATTATGCAATCCAAAATGGGAGTGCCTCATTTATTTCCTAAAAATAAAGGGGTTAAAAGGAAACAATAGTTTTTTTTTTTTTAAGCACTTTAATTAGTCAAATGTATCCCAGAGAAATTTATTTTGCAATTTTATGTCATACTAAATCAACCCCCTTTCAGTTCTATTAAATGCACATTATTTATTAAGATCTCCAAAAGAGTTGAAATAAATCCAGTCTTGTAAATTAGATGGATTTGGGAAGAAATAATAACTCTTGCATTGTGGTAATGCGGTGGATGAATGTGAGCTTTAGATGGTGATGCGATTCATTAAAATCCAAGTCACGGGCACGTGGAATTTCAAAATCTCCTTCATACCCGCGCACTAAAGCAAGAATCCGTTGGTCCAAAATTAATTTGCTTTTTTTTTTTTGAAAACCCCTTTTCAAATATATAAAAACACAAACCCAAACACAGACACACAGACAGCGGAATCTGAACATATGTTGTAAGAAAGAGGCGTTTGGATGTTGTTGGGTATGCGTTGTAATGAGTGGCCATCTCCATCCATCCCATTCCATTCCCTCTCCATTTCAAAAAAAGCTGTAAACTTCAGAGAGAGAAATTGTCAATTGAATACAATAAATAAATCAGACAAATCATCTCTTTCTCTCTCTCTCTTTTAATATCTAATAATGTCCACAAGTTCCAATCTATAGTCTCTCTCTCCCTCCACTAGTTCTGTGTGTGTGATTTGTTTTCTTTTTCATCGAAGACATTGTATAGGGTATATACTTTCTTATGCAAGTTCTCGAATTTTGAGGAAAGAAAGGACTAAGGACCAGAAAGGCATGTCCGCTTCAATCCAATCTCACCACAGAAAAAACAAAAATGAAAAAAATGGAATGGTGAGTTGGTGACACCTTCCATTTATAGTTGCGGTGCTACTGCTAACTTTTGGTTGCTGACTGAATGATGAATACCTTGAAGAGTAGCTAGAAAGCTAGTATCCGAGGGGAATTTGTATTTATGGCGGGTCTGTTGGCACAGACAAATTGATAAAAGGTTGGTTTTTTTTTTTTTTTCTGAACCAAACAGTATTTGCTTTGCAGAAAGATCAAAAAGGGGAGGGAAAGAGAGTTGAGTCCTTTCTGGGGTTTCTCTTTTTTGGGGTTTTTTTTTTTAAAAACAAAAATTGTTTGTTGAGTTTAGGAAAAGAATCGGCTTTATAGCATGCCAGTCGGTTTTGATGAAGGGAGAAGGGAAGTTCGTAAGAAGCAGAGTGGTAAGTGCCAATAGTAGTGATTGATTGAAGAATGCAAGAAACCAAGAAAAAGCAGAAAGGAGGAAATGATGATGATTCCATGAAGAAGGAGAGACACATAGTCACTTGGACTCCACAGGTTCTTCCTCTATCTCTATCTCTCTCTCCTTTCTTCCTTCTCTGGCGCTTCTTGTTCTGTTATATGAGGCTTCTGGTTTCTTATGTCTGATTGGATTGGACTTTGTGTGAATGGTGCAGGATGATGATATTCTCAGGAAGCAAATTGGCTTACATGGAACTGAGAAGTGAGAATATCTGTTGTTATTATTATTATTATTATTATTATTTATTTATTTGTTTGGTTTTGCTGTGCCTTTGTGGTATTAAAAATGTAAATTTTGGAACAGTGAAATTGATGGGTTTGTTGGTTTTATTAATTTTTAAATGTAGCTGGTCGATCATCGCCTCTAAGTTCATGGATAAAACAACAAGACAGTGCAGGAGAAGGTCAGTGGGGATACAATTTCTCACGGTGGTGAAATCACAATTATTAGAAGAAAGTTGGAGTGATTCATGTTTTGATTATTAGCTTCATCCGATTTGCATGGTTGTGCCTTCATTGCAGATGGTATACGTATTTGAATTCTGATTTCAAGAAGGGAGGTTGGTCCCCCGAAGAAGACATGCTCTTATGTGAGGTATTAATTGATGCTTTAATGACAATATTGATGATTCACAGTCAATTGCTTCAAAAATAGTATCAAAACTTTCTATGTTCCTTCCATTGCACAATAGCTCCTGGTTTCCAGTAAGTTTAAAGGAAAAAAAAGCCATAATATTTCACACAGTTTGGTTGAGTTAAACATGGAAACTAATGCAGTTGAGATCTGTAAACTTGAGATCATCTGCAGGCTCAGAGAATATTTGGTAATAGATGGACAGAGATAGCAAAGGTTGTTTCAGGAAGGTACGTAATGTTCTGCCCTTATTTGAGTAATCCAACGTTTTCGTGGTAATGTGCTTTTATCACACTTTGTTTTGAATGTGCGGCTTATGCAGAACGGATAATGCTGTAAAAAACCGCTTCTCCACCCTGTGCAAGAAGAGAGCAAAATATGAGGCTTTAGCAAAAGAAAATAAAAATGCATTTGTTAATCAAAACAACAAAAAATTCGGATTCGACAATGGGTTCAACACCGATGTAACACAAGAAGATGCAGCCCCTGCTAAGAAACTAAGGTACAGCAAGGTTTAAATATATGCACAAAAAAACATGCATTTGGTATCTTTTTACGAAGTAGAACTCATTTTTGCTGGAATTCAGGAGATCCCACATTCCTGATAATACAGAAAGTTGCAACCTCAGGGGCAGATCACACCTACAATACGGTAATCAGCGGCCTAGACCTCCATTTGCAGTATTGGCTCAAAACTCTCACAATGTTAATATGGCTGCCCAGCATCATGTCAGCAATGCTCAGGAAGTCTCCATTGACTGTCAGTTGCCTCAAACTATGGTTTTTAACTTTAAATGTGGTATAAATTGCTTTCAGATACTTGAGGAATACACTGGGATATTCGAAAAATTCAGTCACTTTACTATCAACTAATCTCTTTCAGATGGCTTAAAATTTCATATCTCAACATTTCTTAACAGCTCAAAACAGTAAAATTCAAGGAAGCTTTCTCAAAAAGGATGATCCCAGAATAACTGCTCTGATGCAACAAGCAGAACTTCTGAGCACACTTGCATTGAAAGTTAGTGCAGAGAAAACAGGCCAAAGTCTGGAAAATGCTTGGAAGGTGAGCATTTGTTTTTCAGCTATCAACATCTAATGCACCTGTCTAGGTGCTATCTATAACTAGCATTAAACTGTAGCTTGGGGATTCAAAATTCTTTGATGCTTAATATCAACCACAAAAATTGTGCCCTGTGATCCTTTAGCCCTGGCAGCTAGCCAAGTATATTTTCAGGTGATAATGGCCAAATTGATTCTTTTGATCCCCACAGATTCAATGCAAAAGCCATTGGAATGTTGCCTTTGATTAGACAGTCATAATGCACATGGGTTTTGCACGTCCTCATACATGCCTTTTGTGTTGTTCAGGTTCTCCAGGACTACCTGAATAAGGGCAAAGGTACTGAGAGTCCCAGACATAGTATCTCCGACATTGATTTTCAAATTGAATATTTTAAAGACATGATAGAGGATTTAAGGAGCAGTAATGATGGAAGTCGATCATTGTGGAGGTAATAAAAGCATGGCTGTTTTGATATTCATGTTTAACTGGCTTCCATACAATGTTTAATTTATCATTAAAATATAATAGGCAACCTGATCTATATGAGGAGTCTCCGGCCAGCTCTGAATACAGTACAGGGTCTACTCTAATGTCATATACAGCACCTGACAAAACAGAACAATCTCAAATTGAAATTGGTGTGCTTGATAAGAACATTGGAAATGAATTGCAGTCTTTTCTTATTGATGAACAAAATAGTGAGGTTGCACGTGCAAAGTCAACTATATGCAGTGAAAATGTGAGCCAAGGTAATGAAATTTCATACTCAATAAAACAGCCAAAAGATTTATTACTTTCCTGCCACAAGGAGGATAGAGTTTTCAGAGGTATATATTCTCACTGTTGTGAACATTCTGCAGTGGAGGTATACCCATCTTGCAATGAGCAAACAAATGACATGGTTGTTTCTGCATCTTCTAGTACAGAGTTCAGTTCGCCTCTTCATGTCACCCCAATGTTCAGATCCTTAGCAGCGGCAATTCCCAGCCCAAAATTTTCAGAAAGTGTAAGTCAATTTGAAACATTGATTTTTACAATATATCTAGTAAATAAGTTGTAGGTTGGAAACTTTTCCCTCTTACTTTCTGTGCTTAGCTATTGTTATCCAAGCCTAAGCAAAATCACTTTCCTAACATTCAGGCCATTATTAAACTGAACTCTGAATCACCAGATGGAGTTTGAAGATGTCAATGACATTTCCTTAGGGCTTTCAGTTTGCTGTGGTATAAATGGCATAGTCGATCGATGGAAATAGGAGTGATGTTGATAGTCCTTTTTTTCTTTTAATTGTCAATCCATTAGTTGGATTTTGTCTACTGGTGTTGAAGCCATAATTTATGACTTTAAAAGTAGTTGGAGTCAACTTGCAGTGGTAGAAAAGCCATGTTGGTTGACCATCGAAGGATAAGTGAGACTATGGTATCCACTTATAATTATTCATTTAAAAGAAAGATAGGATTTGCAGCTGGATTGCAGATAGTCATCTCCAAAGCCTTTAGCCCCAGAAAATCAGCTTCCACTTGTGAAGCTGACAAAGCTTACAAATTCAATGTTTAAGAAGCCCGGAATTTGTCTGTAATGCCCCACAAACTTGCACCGATCAATTGCAGGTCAAAGTGGCCAAAATTGGTATCATAATCCATTCTATTAGTCAACAAAAAAGAGTAGGCAAAAGATGTAAGCACTTATGATAAAACATGTGCCAGATCCCCTTAAGGATTTGAAACTTGATTGTCATAATAATTTGCCGACTCCTAAGCATCATCCTCAAGAGTGACTGGTTGGATGCAAAACTCTTTTGCACATGGGTTGGATACCCATTCGTGCTGTTTAATGAATCTTGCTTCACTTATGATGGAAAAAGGGAACTCAAAATGGAAAAAAGTTTTGCTGTCTAGTAACAGTATTAAATTAATCTATGTTAAAAAAAATTGGGTTGGAACTGGCATGGCACTAGATACTGCCTGCAAAAAGCTTTCGTAAAGCACCTTGCTGACAATAGCAACACTATGTCACTTGTTCATATTCCTTCTCACATAGGGCATATTTCCTGTGCCTATATAATCTCGATTGATGAATAATCTGTTTCTTATTTCTTACTGTAGCCTTTCTCTTCTCTCTTTGTTTCTGACTCAATCACATGAAGCTAAATGCTGACAGTAATTTCAGTCTTCCTTGTAACTTGCCTGGATCATTCGTTACATACTGAGATTGTGAATGCATGATGTTTCTCACAATTGCTATGCAAGACTAACAATTTTTTGTCTCATATTTCAGGAGAGACACTTTCTACTAAAAACACTTGGAATGGAGTCTCCTTGTGCCAATCTAAGCATAAATCCTTCTGAACCACCACCCTGCAAAAGAGCCCTTCTGCAAAGTCTTTAACAAACCTCTATGATCTATCTCACCGATAAAAAAAACTTGGTTTATCCCTTCATATCTGAAAAGTTTGTTGAGTAACAGCTTGACTTGCATTTCTAGGATTGCAGCCATCACGGCCTGAAGTTTTATTAGAGGCATATTAAGATCTGCATTCCAAAACCCCGGTATCGAGTGCAATGGCGCATTCTACCATTTTGGTCACCTTTAAACATGCAGTTTGAGTTTAATTTTCTTTTCCCTTACAAGAAGAGTACTTTACCTAGTACTCACTTTGAAAACCAGTGTGCTTGTCTATGTGTCATTCTTTTGTTTTTCTTTTGTTCAGAGGTTCCATCCTCCCATCCATTTTTGTGGCCTCTAATTTGTGATTTGTACAGAAGCTATTATATAAGCCTAGTTAGAGTGTGATTACACAGTGGCCCCTCGCCCATATATGATTAAAGAAACAATGAAGAAAGATAGTTAAAAGAAGGATTAACCAGCTGATTGGATTCCTAATTGTTTGTTTTTGGTGTGCAAAGGGTATAGAATAATTTTTCTCCCTTTCTCTTTTTCCATGGTTCCTATTGTAATATAACCTTGTGGTTTGGAATGGAAATGTGCTTTGTTTTTGGGATGCATATCTACTTGGTTCATTTTGTCTTCAGTTGATCAGACTCCTACCAGATAATCAGTGACAGCTTACAATTTATCAGCAAAAGTGCCCCAACAATAGAGATGGAAAGCACACAAGCTTGAGCATGGAAGTTTTCATTCTGACTGATGGGAACTAGAAAACGTTTGGTAAACACATTACCACATTTTCTTCTATTAATCTCATTGATTTAAGAGAAGTATAACATATCAACCAGCTTTTCTCTGTCAAAAGCACATGAAAAAATAAAGGTAAGCAAGCAAAATAGAAAAGAAATTGTGAGATGGGGCTTACCTTGCCTGCATTGATGGAAAAGAAATGGAAAACTTCATTTGTGTGAATGTGGCTTCAAGGGAACAAACCAATTCTCCTCGCTCTCTCTTCCTGTGAGCTTGTTTACTTGTAGTGGATAATGTTACATTGATATGGTGAACAAATGATGATAGTGGAGGACAAGTGCAATAACGAGCAAAGCAAAAGCTAATAGTAAAAGAGGGAGAGGGAAACTCATACAAAATAAAGTGCACTCATTAGCTACAACATGCTATAGCGCGAGAGAGAGTGAGAGGTAGAGAAAGAAGGTATTGTTGACTATTTTTGACCACCTAAATTTTTTTTCTTTTTTGGTCAAAAAGAAAGATCAGAGCTCTTTACCCCACCCACCAACATCTGTTTTTTTTTGGGGGGGGAGGGCCGGGGGGGGGGTGTTGTGGGGTATCTTGAGGAGGCTTCAAGCCTTGTAGCAAAATGACTACGAACATCTTCTAACATGAGCTGTAAGACCATTGTAAATCGTAGTACCTTGGGGTTTTGCTTACACATGTTCATAATCCCATTTGGGCTTCAAGGCACAGGCAGGTGTTGAGAATCTACTTTGGAAATTAGAGCCCAAAAGGCACGCCTAACGTAAATCAGTAAAATCAACTCTATATGTATAACATGGGTAAGAAACGAAAAAGGAAACTTGTGAAGTACTGTTTTTATTTTTTATTTTTCTTATTTTTCGAAATGATTATAGGCTATTAGCCTTTCCATGTTTTAAAGGGTAGCATTCAATAATTTGGGCCTCGTATAATTGTTTCACGCATTTTTACGAAACTTTTTTTGACAGAAAGTCAAACATCTAATCCTCAAAGAAAACCGCAAAACTTATCATAACTTACGAGACGACGAGGCTGCTGTTGTAAATTTAAAATTTTGGGATTATGGATTTAAAATATTGATCGAGAAATTAAAAATAAAAAATAAAAAATAAAAGAGATAAAATTGATCATTTTAAAAAAATCAGTTTTTAATAATTATTTTAAGGGAACTGATTATCAATAAATTAAATATTTTGATAATATTATTATTTAATTAAATTTAAAAATCGTAAGATATTACAATTATATAAACTTAACAGACAACTATTAGGAATATAATTTTATCTATTAATTCGAAAATAATAAAAAATAATTATTAAATAATAAAAAAAAATTATAGTAGATATAAATCATAGAGATTGCATCAGCACAAATCATGGGAATCGAATCATTCTGCCGCCCTTCAAAAATAGCTTTGTCCTCAAGGCTGATTGGTAATAAAATCTAAAAATTGATCTGCAAAAAAATAATAGAACTCCTAGGTAGTATCCTCAACAGGGAGGTTAGTCCACTGAACCAAGATTTGGATAACAGCTCGATTTCCACGTTTGACAATACGCATGTCTAGGATGGCTTGCTGCTGAAGGTTAACCTCTCTTGTGCAGGTAATGTCAGGCAGTTCGCTTTGTGTCACCACACCATCTCCTACCTTCTTTTTCAAGCAAGAGACATGGAAGACAGGGCATATTTTTGATCCTGCTGGTAAGTTAAGGCGATAGGCAACAGGACCAATGCGCTCCAAAATTTGGTATGGCCCAAAGAAACAAGGAGATAATTTCATTGAGGAGCGAACAGTGATGGATAACTGCCAATATGGTTAGAGTCTAAGATAGACCCAATCTCCCACTAAAAACTCTTGCTCCATTCGATGCGTATTCACATGTTGCTTCATACGGGCTTGGGCTGCAATAAGGTTGTCTTTCAGGTGTTGGAGCAACCTATCTCTGTCTTGTAAGTCCTTATCGACTTGTTCCACGTGAGATGATCCAGCTGTATATCTTGTAAGAGTAGGTGGAACTCGCCCATAAACTGCTTGAAATGGGGATATCTTTGTAGAGGAATGATAAGTGGTATTATACCACCATTCGGCCCAAGGGAGCCATTTTACCTAATTCTTTGGTTTGTCACTTGCAAAGCAACAAATGTAGTTTTCCAAGCATTAGTTGACTACCTCAGTTTATCCATCTGTCTGTGGGTGATAAGCAGTACTCATATTTAGCGGCATCCCTTGCAAGCAAAATAGTTTCTTCCAAAAATTACTGGTGAAGATCTTATCTCGATCACTGACAATCGATTTAGGAATACCGTGGAGCCTTACAATATTGTCAACAAAAACTCGAGTAATACTAGCAGTAATATAAGGGTGACTAACTGCACAAAAATGAGTATACTTGGTCAAGCGATCGACAATAACAAAAATAATAGATTTACCTTAGGATAGTAGGAGTCCCTCAATAAAATCCATAGAGATGTCTGTCCAAACTTCTTCTGGGATAGGTAAAGGTTGAAGAAGTCCTAGAGATGCCACAGATTCACTCTTGTGATGTTGGCATACATCACATTCAGCTACAAACTTTCTGATTTCTTTCTTCATATCTTTCCAATAAAACTCCTTACCAACATGTTTATAGGTACGAAGAAATCCTGAGTGGCCGGCAATCGAGGATGTATGATATTCCTACATGATTATGTCCTTGTAATGAGAATGAGGAACAAGTACCAATCCCCCTTTATAGCTTAAATTGTGAGAATCCCAAGTGTAATGAGCAACAGAATCAGGACATGTCTGTAGCTTTTCAATGATCTTTCGAGTTTCATGATCATCCCACCACTCCCTTTTAATTTGCACAATTGTATTGCAGGCAGGGATAGAGAATGCCACCACTTCAGCCTACTCTAGAATACGAGATAATGCGTCGGCTACCAAATTCTCGCTCCCCTTTTTATAAATGATCTCGTAATCGTAGCCCAGTAATTTAGAAATCCATTTTTGTTATTCCATAGAAGAGATTCGCTACTCCAATAAATATTTCAAACTTTTATGGTCGGTCCGAATTTGAAAACGTCTCCCAATGAGATATGGATGCCATTTAAAGACTGCATGAACAATGACTAACATCTCCTTATCATAAACAGACAGGCTGAGATGTTTTGGTGATAATGCCTTACTGGTAAAGGCAATAGGGCGACCTTCCTGCATTAATACTACACCAATCCCAATTCCAGAAGTATCAGATTCAATAATAAATACCTTACTAAAGTCTGGTAAAGCAAGAATTGGGGTAGTGGTCATGGCTCGCTTAAGTCGATCAAACGCCTCCTCTGCTTTGTCATTCCAGTTAAATGAATCATTCTTCAAGAGAGTTGTCAATTCGACGCTGATCTTTTCATAGTCACGAACAAACTTGCGATAGTAACCAGTCAGTCCCAAAAAGCCTCATAGTGCCTTGATCGTGTTTGGAATCGGCCAATCCAGCATTGCTTGAATTTTGAAAGGGTCAACCGCCACACTTTCTTTGGAGACAACATGGCCAAGATACTCCACTGTTGGGCTAGCAAAGTTACATTTTGTCTTCTTAACAAATAGAAAGTTCTCATGCAGGGTAGTGAACACAGTTCGCAAATGTGACAAATGCGCTTTAAGGGAAGAACTATACACCAAAATATCATCAAAAAATATGCAGATAAACTTACGTAGATATGGCCGAAAGATATCATTCATTAAACTCTGAAATGTTGAAAGTGCATTGGTAAGCCCAAAGGGCATAACCAGGAACTCGTAATGGCCATCATGTGTCCTGAAAGCTGTTTTTTGAATATCCTCCTTATGGACCCAGATTTGGTGATATCCCAACCTTAAATCCAGCTTAGTGAATAATTGAGCACCTCCTAATTCGTCTAATAGTTCATCGACCACAGGAATAGGATATTTATCCTTTACAATGATGTGGTTAAGTGCCCGATAATCCACACACATCCTCCAAGAACCGTCCTTCTTTTTTACTAAAAGGACAGGAGATGAGTATGGGCTAACACTCGGTCTGATAATGCCAACTTCTAACATTTCCTTAACAATTTTCTCAATTTCTCCTTTTTGGAAGTGTGGATAACGGTAGGGTCGAATATTAACAGGTGTATTCTCGGATAATAACGGGATACGATGGTCGTGTGTCCTTTGCGGGGGTAGACTTACGGGCTCAGCAAACAAATTAGAGAATTCAGTCAATAGTGTCGTGACCTCCTACCCTTGTATATAATGTGAGTTGGCCACCTCTGCACCTGTCAACTGCACTAGGAACCCTTGTCCTGCCTTCTATAGGACCTTCTCCATCCGATGACTACTAACAATGGTGATTTTACCCCCACATCTTCCTTGTAATTCCACTAGATGTCCATTCAATAGAAACTTCATTTTTAACCTAGAGAAATTCCAAGTAATATCTCCCAAGGTCCGCAACCAATCAATTCCAAGGACAATTTCATAATCTTCTAGGGGTAGTAAAAAGAGATCAACATAAATGATCTGACCTTGTAACGTGAATTTTACCTTTGTGCACTTCCCTTGACATGTCAAATTTCTCCCGTCTGCAACCTTCACAGCAAACTTGTCACAATCCTCAATTGGAAAAGCAAGCCTTTTGGCGATCTTCTCATCCATAAAGTTATTAGTACTACCCAAGTCAACTAGTACCATTATTGGTCGTCCCTTGAGGAATCCATCAATCTTCATAGTTTATGGGTTTGAATACCCAGCTAAAGCATGCACTGCAGGCTCATCTACGTATTCAACAAAGGTCTCATCACCATCTGGGCCCATGTGGTCATCACTTATTTCTTCAGTCTCCTCAACTGGCTCAATCATTAAAAACTTCCCCTGCTTACAACGATGCTCCTTGTGCCACTTCTTATCACAGTGCCAACACAACCCCTTTGCCAGCCGTTCTTTCAATTGTTCTTTGGTTAAGCGTCTAGTGTTAGAAGGACGAGTAAGAGAGGGTGAGTGGGTGTTACCCTCGATAGGTTTGCTAACCACTTTAGCAGTTGGCCGACGATTTTCAATACCTAACTTCTCCTCCTGCAGGCGAGCAAAGGAGATAACTGCTACCATTGTTCGTGGTTGGCGAGCCTTGACTTCCCGTCGGATGTTAGTAGTAAGTCCTTCAATGAATGTTCCTACCAATTACCTTTCGGACCAATCTTTAGCTCGATTGGCAAGTTGCTCGAATCAACTCTGATATTCGAGGACGATGGATGTCTGACGAATTTTGGCGAGCTCTCCGTCAACATTGTGATATTCTGAAAGCCTAACTCGCACAAGAAGGCCTTTAGTGAATTCAGCCCATGTTGGAACTCCACTGCATGTTTCGACCCAATCATACCACTGGATTGCATCACCTTTTAATTGGATAGAAGTAATTTCAACTTTAAAGAGCTCTGGCGTACAATGGAAGCAAAAATATTTTTCCGCTCGGGAGATCCAACCTGCAGGATTACTCTCGTCCCAACGGAGAAATTCTACCCTTGTGTGTGGTTGGGTATAGTCATGATTAGTGCCTCCACAGGACTCCACAGGTTCTTTGTGTTTGTTAGCAGATCCGGGGGTATTATCTCCTGACTCCCTCTATGCAATAGAAAATACCATCTGTTCGATCCTCTTGAGAGACTCTTATATGAGAGATAATGATTCTTCAACTCGAAAGATTCTAGCGTCAGAATCAGAAGAGTTATGTGAAGACATACTGTAAGATTACAAATTGATAATACCCAAATTTTTCTTTTACTGTCGGATAAGGGATATAAACAATTTTTTTTTTTTTTTTGAATGGTGGTGGTGGGTGGGATAGGAACAGAATCCCTAAAAACGCCGCTCTGATATCAGATGTCGGGAACTTAGAGTTTTGGGATTAGAGATTTGAAATATGGATTGAGAAATTGGAGATTGAAAATAAAAATAAAAGAGATAAGATTAATCGCTTCGAAAGGATCAGCCTCCAGTGATCGCTTCAAGGAGATCGACTTCCGATAAACTGAATACTTTAATAATATTATTATTTAGTTAAATTTAAAAGTTATAGAGTAGAGTATTACGATTATATAAACTTGATAAACGACTATTATGAATATGATCCCACATATTAATTTAAAAATAATAAAAAATAATTATTAAATAAAAAAAAAATTATAATAGACATAAATTATAAAAATTACACCAGCACAAATCATGGAATCGCATCAGCTACCTAACCTTGTAATTACCTCTTAACTACTAAAGTTTCCCTTTGGAGCTGTTCCCTTGAGATTCATAATTTTCTTGGTTAATAACAATAGATGCCGGAGCAGACGTAAGCCAAAGCATTCCTTGCACGAGATGCATAAATTTGCAGGATTTCAGAAAACCTTTACCAACTTATATAAGATCTACTAGTTCACATTTACTAATTCCTAGAACGTGGACTAGGCATGAAATCAATGGAGATTATATCAACGGCGATATTACACATTGAAAATTGAAAGAAGAAAGAGGAAAACGAATATTAAGGTCAAAATTGTTAATGCCTCATTTTTCAGTTTGCTTTCTCTTCTTCTGCACTTTCTCTTCTTTACATAGGCTTTCTTTTCTTCTGCAGTTTCTGCAACTTTTTCCACTTTAAATAGATCTGGTATGACAACCCGGAGAAGACCATTACTACACATCCCCATTGTTTTGCTGAGAGGGGATTGCCACTAAGCAATGATGACACCACAATGCTGACAAACTTTCGGGTCGTGGTGATTGTAGTGTTAGCAAGTGAACCAAACCGGCTAATGGTTAAAAAGATGAAATTCTGACCCATGGCACCACAAAGGCAGTAGAGAAAAATGTCCCATGCTGCCTCTGGATGCTGCTTACAGAATTGGACAGCCTCATACCCCATACCATGGGGCCAGCCAAACATGTATATCATATTGTATATTGTACCCCATAAATTCATGCCCAACATTATATCCCAAGCACTGGTCTTTCGGTACCTAAGCAAGAAAAATGATACCCATGCTCAATCCAATGACAAAGCAAAATACATGGAAAGCACTTTTCTGTACTTGTGTTTCGTTTCAATGGTAAAACAAAGAAAATAATGCTGAGAAGTCTGACACACAGAGAGCCTTTGAATATCAAGGAATTGAATGCTGATCTAAAAAAGGTTTAAATTGGTCATACCTTGCAGTAAGTGAATCCTGAGTGGCATTGGTAAATCCATCAAATGCAAGGTTTAAAAAGCAAAGCCCGTATCCAAGGGGTGCATTTGGATGAGCCAGCTTGCCAATGGTCTTTGAGCTGGTCTGTAATCAATCAAGCATACAAGGGAGAAAGTAGGAATCACTACCAAATTCTTTCACGGAATTAAGTACCATCAGATGAAGTAAGCCAAGCCAAATGATTCTCCATTTGAAACATTCCTCACCTTTAAGAGGGCGAATGTAGATACTCCTCCAGCAACAAGCAAAGTACATATGTACTCTGGAAACGTATATCTTATACCGTAGACCAGAGTACCCATTAACATAACTGCACAAGATAAAAATTATGTATCAGTGTATGAATTCTCAATCAGAATGGGAAAGTAATGCTAGATGAGTGAATAAGTATACATTTGGTCAACAATTTCCTCAGTTTTTTGCATGTAAACAACTGCAGGAAAAGTTCTACCATCATTAGAAAGGTTGAGGACTGATGGCCTGCATGATCTTAGGCTACTTTTACTACATATCCTCCAATGATTACAGAAAAGGTCTCAGGTTCTAATCCTGGAAATGGGGGTATAGAGTTTATGGGAATAAGGAGAGTTATTCCTACTGTGTAATTCATGGTCCAATAGACTTCTTAATGGACCCCAAAAAAACAAGGAAATTAATGAAAAAAAATGCACAGAGATGCATTGGAAAGTGTTCTGATTACAAAATAATTTGGAATCTGCAAGAGATGTACTTGCTAGTTTGTTTATTTATTATTCCTTTACTTTTATTATTTTCCAACCATGCAACATGAGGCGCGTGAGAGGTATTCTCTTAATAACATCTCTTGTTGAACTAATAGCACTGAAACCAAAAAATCATATAAACCATCGTAAATAGTCAATGGTCAATGCCTAGAGGAAAGCATGCTTCCGTTCAACATAGGTAGAAAACTTAATAATCTCACCTGGAATCATTTTTGAAGACTTTGCCAGGACCTGCAGGCGCCAAAAACATCCTCAGAACCACTAAAACCAAATTCAGTGAATAAGACATTGCTAAGAAAAAGAAAAGAGTGAACGAAATGGATGACAAATGGACTGGGAAACACAAACACGTTAATTGCAGACAAGTATCAGTCCTCTAAAGACAAACAAAAAGCCAAAGCATGCAGGATGATCAAACCCATGTTAGTCCGCAGCAGCACGCAGTCACTCATTCCATAGCTTAGCTTTATCTTTGAATTTACAAAGACATTGTTTCCGCGACTACTACACCAACCCATGACCAAAGAACATTCTCCAGCCAACAAATTCAAGAACTCCGTTGCTCATTACAATACTTTAACATTAAGAATATCAAGAAACAGCTAAAACAACATATCAGAGACAATGAGAATTAGTTAACTAAACACATAAACATGCCTGCGCTGGATAGCTGATATATTTCAAAGCTTCAATCCCCATTGACGGGCCAATTGTATTTGTAATACCGGCACTCCAGTACGTCCACCAGGGAGCTCCACCGCCGCGGTCGCCACCACTTCTCGACCAAATATTGATCACTACACCAAAATAAAAAAAAAAAAAAAAACAACAGCTTTAGCTTTTAATCCAATACAAAAATTAAGCAGAAATGCCCAGAGGAATAACCGTGAAGAACTCACTTATGTAAGACCAGACCAAGCAGACCACACTTTGAGCCAGATTTAAGAACGCCAAATGCTCGAACCTCTTTCCATCTGGACCGAATCGCTTTGTCGATCTGATAATTACAGATCAAATTCTGTTATTTCCTAATCAAGCGATTAAATTTGACTTTATAGAGATTAAGAAATGAATGCGAGTGACGGAGAGAGAGAGAGAGAGAGAGAGAGAGAGAGATGGCTTACAGAGTTTCTTGCAGAACGCCTTGGTAGATGTAAGCAGACCAGATCCCGGAGACGCAAAAAACCAACAGTAACACCCTCTGGAGTCCGGCACCGTGTGATTCCATGTCGCCGCCGGCCACCGTAGATCCGGTTATTTAAATTAAAGTTCCGCCTGTGGCTTGTTTTCTTTCTTCGACACGGCGTAGTAGTTCAAGCAAACAAAGATTGAAAAAAAAGAAAAGAAAGGACGAGAGCGGAATGGAAATGGAGATGGGAGAGCCCGCAGGAGGAGCAACCGTGAAGAAGCCGGAAACCACTGCCGTGACCTCAACGGCCAGGCTATGCTTTCTTTAATATTACAAAAGCGGGAGTGCGGGAGAAGCTACCTGGACTTCCACGTGGATGGTTTCTTATTGGATTAGATGACTTCGCTCCGATTCTTTTAACTGGTTGCAGGGACGAGGGCGGGCTTTCCGGTAACCAAAGCATCGTATGGCGAGATGGGTCGCACACCTATTGGGGTGCCCTGTCGGCTGTCGGCAGGGATGGTGTGAGTGTGACACTCCTGACTCGGCAAAACTTTGGTTCTGTTCAATTTTCGGTTTTAGTTTCAAACAATCGGTTTCAATTATAAGGTTAATTGGAATTGTAACTGGGGTGTATCCAATTCCAGTTTTGGTTTGATTTTAATTTTCAGGTGGGTTAAAGTTTTAATTTTGATTTGATTTTAATTTTTAAGTGGGTTAAAGTTTTAATTTTGATTTAATTTAGTTTTTATTTCATTTCATTCAAAATTTTGAATCAATTTGACTTAATTTATTTATTTTATTTTTTATTTTAAAATATTTTAATTTTTAATAAATAAAATTAATGTAAATTATTATATTAAAAATAATTTTAAATATTATTAAAATTTTATTTTTAATAAAATTAATTTATGATTTAAAAAAATTTTAATTAAATTATATTTTTTTATAATTAAAATTTAAATTAATTATTTGTAATTTAATTTTAATTAAAATTTTTATTATATTTAAATTGAAGATTGATCATATATTTAAGCTCTCATCTCTTACCTTAAAAACTTAATGGTTATTTTATATAATTTTCATATGCTTAATTCATGTTTGAATTCTTTAAATATTATCTCTTCCCTCAAGCAAAAATTTATTATAAAAATGCGTTGATGGGTTGTAAAATTATTGTGCGTGAAAGACTCATTATGAATCATCACTTTAGATAATGATTTTTTTTTAATGAAAAATATAAAATTAAAATATTAATAAATATCTGAGGTAAATGAGCTCGCAGAGTACTTGAATTCTCCATCATTAAACCAATTCTCTATTGCTTTTCTCCCACTAATCATAACGTCACGGTTCGTATCGAGTTAGTGATAACTTGGATTCAAAATTTATGGCTAAGATCGATTAATAAAGAGAGATCATGTATATGGATAATTTTTCATTTAAAGATAAATGGAGTATGAACTACACTTTTCCAAAAATCAAACGGTTGATATTAACTCGTTAATCAAATAAACTATCATGTTATCTGCTCATACGAAAAGAACCCAATCCACATCATGCAGTAAATAAATAAATGATGTAGACTTTGTAGCCCAAGCAAGATCGGCCGAGGGCCCACTTGTCCAAGCCCCATTAAAATATATAATGCGTCATCGCCAACAAGTAAATCAATAGTAAAAAGATCGGAGAAGGACAGCCTTCTATTTTTTTCGTTTTGTTTCCTGGTAGAGCAAAGATGACTTTTACAGCCACGAATATTCAAAATATTTATATTGTTTTTTTAATTTTAAAAATAGTAAATAGATTGAATTATAATTAAAATAGTATAACTTCATTTTGTCCCGATGTTGTTATATTTTATACTATCATTAAATAAATAAAAAAAAATAAAAAGAAAAACCAAAAAGTGTTATTTCCACGTGTCTAGCATCAAGACATTAGTTACTTCGTTTTGAAAGTAATGACTTGCTCGAAATGGTGTGGTAAAAAAAGACGATACTTCCTCGAGACATATGATGTACTGACAATTATTGATAGAAAATTGAAGACAAGAGTCACTTCCTTCCATTTACGATTTCTAATTACTTCTAATTATTTACAAGAATTTGAAATTTAAAAAAAAAACTTCGATGCACACAGACATTATCCTAAAATGAATCTAAAGGAAGCTTCACAAGAGAAATCAGGACAACTCACTACAAATAAAACTATTTCGCAATCTTTGTGTTAGAGAAAGACTGCAATTAAACCTGACAACAAAGCAACTGATCCTTGTGTAGAAGCACAGAAAGTGCATATCATCCTTTACGTTCACACTTTGATATATGTTTTATGACCACAGTGAGAAAGCTAAAGCAACGTTGTAATTAGAGAACAAGGGAGAAGAAGAGACCCCACGATTAACCTTTAATAATCATAACTTTTGGCCTCCTAACTTAAAAAGAATTAAATTACAATAAAAGTTCAGGTATAAGAATATAAAGAGTTGTAACTTAAAGATAATTTTTTTTTTTCTTTTGGGAAAATAAGATTAAAAATATTTGAAAGATGATAGGTGATTACTCAAAACAAGTCAGAAAGATAGAAGAGACAAACCATGTGGTATTACTTTATCGTTAAATTAATATATATATATATATATATATATATTGCTATGACCATCCAATTGAGACAAATGTATCCGAATTTCTTCAAAAGGCTTTCTTTGTCTCCACTTTAATCAACTTTGCCTAAAAACTCCATTTCTTGGGCTGACAACTTTTTCTATTTTTCAACCCACAGAAATTGAAAATAAAAAAGTATTAAACTTTTCCTATTTTTCTTCTCTTGTACATTTTTTCACAAATTAATTAATTTCTCTGAAACTTGAGTATTGCAATTTGCAAATTCCTGAAACTGAAACCTGCCATGCCACCGTACACGGAAACGACGTAGTCATATCGATCCACCCTCCCAAACCGCAGCCAATGGCTTGACTTGGCATATTGTGCCCCTTCAAAACTCCGTGTAATGCTCGCATCTAACAAATTTTCATAATTCTAATGACTTGACCGGCTGAATATTGTCCAATTCATTTGCATGCCCCGTGAAAGATCGTCACAAATGCCTCAAAATCTGGCCTATAAAAGGACAAATGAGCTTGATTAATTTCCATGAAAGGGAGCAACATGCGAAATAGTAGCCATGAGCGTCACAAAACTCAATCAGTGTAAAGTCACCTCATGCACAAATAAACACTGAGATAGAGTGAAGAATTGCTTATATTCACGCCCGCTCCACCGTCAACCTATAATGGTCCATCCAAGTGGTGCGGTTCAGTAGGGACCATTCACCCTTAGAACATTGCCCTACCGGCCCTGATGTTGACTGGATGCATTCCTGTCTGCATTGTACTTCTTTTTTTGTTCACGGACTTTCTTTCCTTGAAATATTAATTCCGGCAAGTAGTCACTTGAGTGAGAATGTTTGCATTTGCATGAAGGTGTACAAATGCCAATAATCAGCAAACCCCAAATCTCTATGGCGTTTATTGTGGTCAAACCAACAGCAGCACATATTTTACAAAATATAACTCATCTTAAAATGAGCCACCAAATGCATCCCAGGCTTGGCTTAAGGTTTCTAGCTTTGCATCCAATTGAATTCAAAATTTTTTCAGGCCAAATGTTTCTAGTAGCTGTTGCCGGCGTCCTGCTCAGATTTCCCCATTTATTGGTGCATAAAACGAGAACAGCAATCTTAACATTGTCTATCCATAGGTCTAGCATTTTCATGAAAATGCCACCATCAAGCTTGTCTCAGTCAAACATGTTTGCGATCATTTTTGTGACATGGTATTAGCCGGTTACAAGCGAGTCTATCCTTTTTTTTTTATTTATTACAAATTCAAATTCATTTATTGGTGGAAATTTTTGTAACAAAATTACAAATGACATGGTATTTCACCTCACATAACATTGACAACGATTCAACTGTAAGGAGAATGATCCCCTTGTAATTTAATTAAAGAGTAATAAGCCCCATGACGGCCAATAGCTAGGAGATAAGAATGTGATCCTTGCTCCTCAAGCTTTCCATTCTTCATAAAGGCTATGGTGTCTGCTTTGTACCCGTCTGATATTGGTTAGAATGATCTCACTTCTGGCTATTTCTCAAATATGTATTTTTAGTCAATTTAAAGCATAAATCCCAGATGTGCTCAGTCAGTTCAAAAACATTGTTTCGGGTAGTACAATTTCCCCATCAATTTTTGTAATAGTGGTTCCTGTCATTGTAAATTAAATCATTTTTTTTTTTTTCCCGTGGAATATATCATTAATTTAGTGGGATTTATGCTTGTCACCGAGTGATGGCAGTTGATATATGGCCTAGGAGGAAGAAGCTTTTGGATCCATAACACAGGCCCAGTGGGTTGCCAGGCTTATGTATTGGATCGCATCCCAGTCTTGGCAGCAGAAGTGGGACAGGGTCGGTTGTGCAACTTCATTCAATGAGGTTGCCAATCATTTCAACCGTCAATGTCCATTTAAGGAAGAAATTACGGGATGCTGCCATAACATACGTTGACATTTACTCGCTGGAGTACAATGTCATCACTCATGCAATAAAATATGGCATGGATTGGCCAATCCTCTTGTTTTTTTTTTTTGGATCGTAAGGACTAAGACCCTTGCTTTCATCAACACATACTATGAATGGAAGTGAACCTTCTAAAATTGTTGGCTTTGAGGCTGCAATCCCATTTAGGGAGAAAGTAAGAAACGAATATCCACCTAACGAAAAAAAAGAAAAATAAAAAATCATTACAGGAATCAACCATAGAATCCAGCTGTAGCCCGTTCTAGTGTATGAACGTTGAAACAAAGGGTTTTAGCTTTTTGCCACTTTCTTTGTGTTATTGAAGTACTTAGACTAAGACTGAATAAAGTTGAGCGTGTCGAATATTGTTGTCCATTTATAGACCAGGAAGGTAGACACCAACATTATTCCTGAAGTTGAACTCGAAACGTTGAAAACATCGAAATGGGTGTAAATAAAAGCAAACCATCAAATGCAGGTATGCAATGTAATTATACTCCAAGGGTCCATGTCTCCATGACTTTGTGCCATGTGCTCTCGCACACATGTCATGTCAAAGTTGAACTTTCAAGAGAGAAAGAACACTTGGAATCCGAATTTATATATTCGCACAATTGCCAGAAAAAAACAATATTGGAATATATTCGTATTTCAATCATTCTGGTTCGTCAATTACTTGGCGATTTACGACAAGTGCAACTTAGGAATGCAAATGCAAGCACTAAATAATTTGTGTAGGGTCAACTTGTAGAGATTTCGGTTTTTTTTTTTTTTTCTCTCACCTGATATAAGTAGATTTCACACTTTTTTACGTGCCCAATTTCACTAAATAAAAGGTAAATTCTTAAAGGATATTTGGTTTCAAGCTGGACGAATTTTGTCATTTATAATCATCATTTCTTTTTTTTTTTAATTTAATCTACAACTTTATCAATTATTAAAATCATAAATTTTACATTTTTAATTATAATTATCAATCATAAACTATTAATAACTAAGAATAAACATTAACTATCAATGTGAATAAAACATTAAAAAAAAAAAGATAGGACTTTCCAGTAATGTTGCAGCTTAGCTTTATTTTTATAATAAAATCAACTGAAATTTTTTAATTCTAAATTATAGTAAAATAATTTTATTTTGTACATTAGATCCGCACAATTATACCAGCGCTCTTAACGCTTAATACTATAAAGTTTATGTTATACATTTTATCGCGTTTTTCTAACACATATTAAATTTTAACACGACTCCAAATAAAATAAAATTAAAGTGAATCAAATAATAATATTATGTTTATTAATAATTTAAAATTTAAAATTTATCAAAATATTATAAATTATATAAAGTTTTGTATTTTAAAAAATGCATAGCCTATAATAGTTCTTAACGTGACTTTTTAACAAGTATAAAGTTTGATCTTAATTTATAATTTAATAAAATTAGGTATTAAACAAATTAAATCATAATATAATGTTAAATATTATTTTAAAATCTCAAATTAACTAAAATTCCAAATAACACCAATATAAATCATGTGAGATTTTTAGTTTTTTATTGACGTGAAATTTTATACTTCTTTTAACTCCTCGCCGTGCCGTCTCCGACGTCGGAGGGGTCGTACGGCTGCCGTGGGCGGTTGAGACGTGAAAATTTTGGAACGGAGTCGAACAGTTGGCGGTGTGAAAGCGAATTGGTCGTGGAGAGAACGATGGACTAGGGGGTGGGACTCTATTAATTAAAATACTTTGCGCTGTCACCTTTCCGAGAGCTATGCGATATTTTAAGAACGAGTCTATCGACTAGTCAACTCTCTGTTACGCGGTCTCATGGCGATGGAGATTGGAGAATGCTGCAATGGGACCCATCTATTGGCATCTAACATCCATTTGTTGATTGTGGCCGTGAGGGTGCCAACAGTAACCGAATGGTCAAATTACACAATCTTAATTCATAATATTAACTAGTTGGAATGACAAAAAGCATACAAATTAACTATTAATATATTTAACGAGAGCACATTAGATTTTTGATAATCATTGCTTTTGGACTTGCGATTTGGGAAAACATGATGAATTGAAAACCAAAAAAAAAAAAAAAAAAGAAAAAGTAAACGACCGAAATTCTTTTGAGTAAAAAAAAAAAAAGGTAAATGGATAATAAGTTTAAATATTCGTAGTTTTAAAACTAACTTCTTCAACAAATTTAACTTTCAAACTAAAGATTTCATGAATATTTTTAATAAGAGAAGAAAAAATTTATATAAGATAAAGAAAAAAAATTCACGATAAAGTGGATATATATAAAATATAAAACAAAAAATTGAAATTATTTGAAAGTTAAAAATGTAACTCTTCTCATCGCTTAATGAAACAAATTATCTCGAGTTTAGATTTGAAATAATTTTCATTCTTAATTACAGTTATATGTTAAATTAAATAAATATATAATTAATAATTATAATGGATATGACATTTTTCTTTTTTGTATTTTTATAGTTGTTTTTGCATAAAAAGTTTAAAAAAATAAAAAAAAAAAAACTCCCCTCCGTATCAGCAGAAACTTTAAGAGTTCGTCTAATCACAACTTTTGATTTTAAAAAAAACAGCTACCCAAAATGTTTTCCAAACCGTAAATTAATTGCGTTACCAATTTTGATTTTTAAACCACAACTCTCTCCAATTAAACAACGTGCAAACGTTTGGCACAAAACAGGAAGAAGGCAGCCGGCCGTTAATGCCAATTTATCTACACAAAGTGCAAACAAGAAACAACGTTTTGTACATAAGCGCACACAAAGTCGTCCAGTTTGGCTACCCAAGTGTTGTCTCCACCGCCCCGCCCCACGGTTGCTTCCATTGCTAAATAACCACCATTTTCTATCTCACTTTCCCATCACTTTCCTTTTTTGTTTTTTTTTACCTTTTAACCTTCTTGTACTTTTGTTTCACTTCCGTTGAATTTTGGAAAGTGGAACTTGGGGGGAGGATATGGCTGTTGTTTCTTGATTTACAAAGACAGGAACAAAAGAACATATCTTGTCCAGCGAATTCAGAAAAGTACATCGCTTGGTGTGTCGGAAATGGGAAACTGTTTAGATTCTTCTTCTGCTAAAGTAGACGCCACCCAGAGCTCACAAACTGGTATCTCTTCATTATCCTTTTTTGGGTCTTCTTAGTTTTGCTTTCTTCTTCGTTTCGTGTGTTTATTTTAAATGGGGTTTGCTTTTTTTTTTTTTTTTGATGGGTGCTTTAATATTTGAGGATTTGGATGCTTGTAGCATTGATTGAATTTTTAGCCATGGCTTGTTTTCGGTTTGACTTTTCTTCTTCAGCTTTGCTTAGGTAATTCTTAGTCAGTTTGAGTTTTTCTCTGTGGACCAAAAGTCTCTGAATTCATGCAATGATAGTCTGTTCTAGATTTTGGATTTTAACTTCTGCGGAAATTGATGTTTTAATTGGCAATCCCTTGTTATTCTTCTTAGATTCAAAATACCCGTAATTTTTAATATGGCATATGGTGACCTGTTCTTTTATTCTGAGATTGATTAAATTAAAAGTTTCCTCTCGCAAATGTAGGGGCTTGATGCCTATGGAACTTTTCCTATACTTTGGATCTCAATTGACCAATTAGAAATACTTAGATTAGGGAACTAATAGTTGTGTAACAATTGGTCCTGCTGAAGTTTGACAAGGATGAACCATGGTTTAGCATGCTTGTATGTTTAGTATACATATTCTTAAAAAGTGATTATTTCCCTTGATTTTGTTAGCCACAAGTTCTTGTTTGATCACTCAAGTAAGATTTACAGTTTCGAAGTTTGGAACTGAGGATGGATTTTGAATCTTATTTTCGGAGGTGTCTAAGGTGCTTGGTGCTATTGCTTTCATGTTTACCTAAATTGTTGGACTCATTATTCTATTTGCTAACATCAGGGGTCTCAAGATTATCGAGCAAAACCAGCCATTCTAATATTTCTTCCAGTTTGACCATTCCATCTTCTAGTGCAAGGAGCAAAGCTGAAATCCTTCCTACAACAAGGACCGAAGGCGAAATTTTGTCATCTCCAAATTTGAAAGCCTTTACCTTTAATGAGCTGAAGAGTGCCACAAGAAACTTTCGTCCTGACAGTCTTCTTGGAGAAGGTGGATTTGGTTATGTTTTCAAAGGATGGATTGATGAGCACGCCCTAACTGCAGCAAGGCCTGGCTCAGGAATGGTCGTTGCGGTGAAGAAGTTAAAGCCTGAAGGTTATCAGGGCCACAAGGAGTGGTTGGTAGGTTTCACCCTTTTGACATTGTTTTTTTGTAACCAATATGTAGTTTCCTTTTCAACTTATAGGCTGCTCATTTCAGACTGAAGTAAAATATCTGGGGCAGCTTCATCATCCAAATCTAGTCAAATTGATTGGGTATTGCTTAGAGGGTGAAAATAGGCTTTTGGTCTATGAGTACATGCCTAAAGGGAGCTTAGAGAATCACCTCTTCAGACGTAAGTAATATCAAATGCATAAAAATATGTTTGTGCATATTTTATCCTGTTTTGTGTCTCTGATTTGTTCCTATTATTGCGGTAGTCTACATTAGATGCCGGCCATGGTCTCTACTCTCCATTATGTTAAAGCTTGTCTGTTGCTTCTTCCTTTGTGTGCTTACTCTTCCATCTTGGGTGCTTACCATCATGCTAATCCTATTTTTGGCTGTCAAGTGGGTACATAAAATGCATAGCAATCTGCTTCTATGTTAGTCATTAATTTCCTGAGATTTACGGAGCAGATTTCTTCCACCTTTCCTTTCGAATTTGCCACGACATTTATCAACATGTGCATTTATGGGAATACTTAAAAGCTACATGCCTCTCATAGTCTTTTAACTAGGTTCATCAATGAAGCACTAGAACATTGGCACAAATAAGTGGCATTACCTTTCCTGTGTGAGTATATGACAGTAGATACCATGTGAAATTTGTAATATCTTAAACTACTTACCGTAAGAGCTATGTCTCAAAACATTTCATTCCCAAATATCTTCTCTACTGTGGTTCATCAACTGCTACTGTTTTTTGGGGGAGCTTGCAAGTGGCTCTCTCTACTTCTTGGATGTGCAATTTTCATGTACATGCATAACAGAGCACCGAGTGAAATACTCTCTTGTGTTCTTTAGGTGGGCCAGAGCCACTACCATGGGGAGTGAGAATGAAAGTAGCCATCGATGCTGCCAGAGGGCTTTCTTTCCTTCATGATGCAGAATCCCCAGTCATATACCGTGATTTCAAAGCTTCAAATATTCTACTTGATGCGGTATGCTGTGAAGAACTGGAGGCAAACATGATTGTCTTTTTTTCTTTGTCATGTTCTTCAAGGAATAACAACAACAAAGCGTTAATCTCAAATTAATTGGAGTTGACTACATTAATCTTTCATCGCCATTCTATTATATTATGAACTACATATTCTTCAAGGAATAAATGCTAAATTTGGTTTATCTTTCAAGCTCTTGTTTCATTATTATTATTATTTCATTAGTAATGAATTGGGATGCAGGAATTCAATGCAAAACTTTCAGATTTTGGTTTGGCCAAGGCAGGTCCGACTGGTGATAAAACTCACGTGTCCACTCAAGTCATGGGCACTCATGGGTATGCAGCTCCTGAATACGTTGCTACAGGTCCGTTAAAATCAAAGCTTTAGGGAGTACTGTTTTTCTTGTTATTTTGAAGCTGTAAACTCCTTCAGTAGCGTTGGATTAAATTATGACATTCTAAACATTGAGGGTTGTGTATAACTTAAACGGTTAAAACCTGATTTATTTAATTAAACCAAAAATCAAGTTTTACTCTGTGTTTTGTTCGCAAGTCTTCTTTAGTTTAGGGGATTTCTGGTCTGATCTGATTGTTTTGTATGTTTTCATTGAGCAAGTGGAGCTGATCTTGTGCATCAACTCACTACAGATATTATGAGCCAAAACTATGAGTATAACAAAGCTTCCATTGATCAACAGGTCGGCTGTCAGCGAAAAGTGATGTATACAGCTTTGGGGTTGTGTTGTTGGAGCTGCTGTCTGGGCGACATGTTGTTGATAAAAGCAAGGTTGGTTTCGAGCAGACTTTGGTAGACTGGGCAAAACCTTATCTTGGTGACAAAAGAAAAGTGTTCCGGATCATGGATACCAAGTTGGGGGGCCAGTATCCTCAGAAAGGAGCATGTATGGCTGCTAACCTTGCCTTACGGTGCCTGCACACCCAAGCCAAAGTTAGGCCTCGAATGTCAGAGGTATTGGAAACATTGGAACAAATTGAATCCCCCAAAGCCACAGCCAAACACATCGTATCAAATTATCAAGCAGCTCAGGCATCATCTGTCTGGAAGTCCCCAGTGAGACACTGCCATTCCCCACTGAATTCAACACCAAATGCATCCCCTTTGCCATCCCACTGGCAGTCTCCACGATTACGCTGAGCCAAAAAGCAATCCTTTGTAAATTCCTAAGCTTTTTCCCTATGTTGCTCTTGTAAGATGTCATTGGCCACTCTATCCATATACAATTTTGAGTTGCACTGAACCAGATTATCGCCCCATTTGTTTCTGGAGATTGTTGATTTTTAGTTGTGATAATCTTCATTCTACCTATCTATAATCATCTCTGCTGCCAGCTCTGTTTTTGTTAGGATACATGGCTTCTTCATTATTTCACACAAATATTATATTCATTCAGCCTGTCACATGAGAGTGTAGCATAAGCGTGTTCTATTCAAACCCAGAAGTTGCATGCCATTCAAATATAAATATAATTGTGGGTATATATAATTGGAGACGTGCAAATTATAAAACAGATCACTTCAAAACCTAGTATTGATGCATGGATAGGCAAAATGTTGAGAATTATTTATTGTTAAAAATACGGATTGTACTTGTTTACAAGAACAATGATTAAGAATAGCAGACGCGGTCAAGTGAAATATTCTCGCGCACATTCAGTCCTGTACAGCACCTTTTTATCCTAAAGTTAATTGTAGATCCAAAAAAAAATATTATATTTAAATTCTGGAAAAAAAGAAATTGTTAAATTTATGAAAAATAAGAATTATTTTTATTATATATCCCAAATCTTTGAAAATGTGTTGAAAATTAATTCAATCAAGCTCTCTCCAATTTTTACAAATTGGCATCTTTCGCCGTTGATTCCAACTAAGAATAATATATTTAGGAACGAGTCCAAAATGTAGTTGAGGAACATTCGACTGTGCCACGATGTAAATTTTTTATTTTTATTTTTATTTTTTTTGGGTGGTATGACAAGTCCTTTTTTTTGTCCAGGCTAGATGATTTAGGTCTTTAACAGTAATGGTATATTACTCCTGACGAAACGACGTCGGATTACAGTTTCGAGTTGGCGCTCCCACAAAGTCCAATTTCTTCGCTTGGGTTCGTCGCTGGTGATCGGATTAATCAATCAACCGTACAGGTAAGCCTAAACCCCAACCTCTGTCCCTTTTTTTTTTCGTCCCAAAATTTTTTTTTTTTATTATTTTATTTTATTTTTTAATCATTTCATGTTTCTTATTTTTGAGTTTTTTTTTTTATTATTTTTTGAAAAACAATTTTTGTGGTAATCTTTGTAAGGGGTCTTTAATAGTTGTTAATTGTGTACTGGGAAATTTTGGGTTGTGATTAATTATTGAGAATTGATTTGGGTTTTCTTTGTTTCTTGAATATATGCAGATTATGGGGGTGATTATGGGTTTGTTTCATTGTTGAGAGAGAGGGAGAGAGAGAGAGTTAGGGTTTTGAGTGGTGGTCAATTGGAAGAGAATGGTGTTGGTATTAGCAATTGGGGACCTTCATATACCTCACAGGGCAGCTGATCTGCCTCCAAAGTTCAAGTCCATGCTTGTTCCCGGCAAGATTCAACACATTGTCTGCACTGGCAATCTCTGTATTAAAGTAATATATTTTTTTTTTCTCTTTCTTATTTGTATTTCTTTGCAGTTTTTGTATGACTTGCTTGAAAATTTTGGTTGGAACTACATTTAATTGATACATTTTACTAATTTTATATTTTATGCCGTTGTCTTATATATCTCGTGATTTTGTTGAACAGCAATTGAGTTCTGTTGAATGTTGACGATGGTTACTGAAGTCACGATTTTGCTTGATAACAATTGAGTTCTGTTGACAATGGTCGTTGAATTGCTGGAGTTCTTTCGATTGGTTTTCTGAAATTTAATTTTCATAAATTGAAGTAAGGTTTTGGTTAAATTCAGAACTTTTTGGATGTGAATCATTTGTTCATAATATTGACACTACGGCAATCTTGTAAAAGAGGCTGCTGATTTTCTTGAGATGCTAACTGCAGCAATATGAGTATCATTTTCCTTATGCATTCGCAAAGTCTGTTTCCCCAGATGTTGTTCTTTGAGAAATGAGAGACATCATGAGCGTCCTTCAACCATCTGAGGGCTGAATTATAGTGTCATGAGAGCACAAGATGTTTTTAATTGCCACCAATCTTCCTCTCATGAGTCCCATTTCTTCATTTTAGACACCTAAGTGATTACATCTTGGCAGTGATACAACCCCTTTGTGTACAAACATTGCTTTTCCTTTTCTAGTTTTCACCATGTTTTAATGCAGTGAATGCTTTAAAATACATATGTCAGAAGTGTTTTTCTTGTGACATTCACTTCTACAATTAGTGATTCTTTTAAGTGATTTTCCTGAGCAGGAAGTACATGATTATCTGAAGAGTCTTTGTCCTGATTTGCACATTACTCGAGGTGAATATGATGAAGATTCACGTTATCCAGAGACTAAAACACTTACTATTGGCCAGTTTAAGCTTGGAATATGCCATGGTCATCAGGTTGGTTTTGCTTTGCCTGTATCTTAGTGATTACTTAATCTTGTCTTCTGGCATCCTTAATATTATGCAGTTTTATGCTTATGGGAGACTGTCTGTGATTCGACTGAGTTGCAGCCACAGTAGGTTATGCCACACAGAGAAATTCAATTTAGTGGCCTAGATTGTCTTATATTGTCAACTTTATGCAAACATAATTGTATCGGATCTTAAGGTTTGTGTGTTGAATGGAAAGTTGAGATGCAGCTTTGAATGCTTACCATTAGGAATGTTTGTGATTGTAACATGTGCCATACAGCAGAGAGTACACATTGCGTGTAGGAGTGGGGAGGGCGTAAGGAGACTCACTAATAATGGTACAATAACCCACAAAATGTCAAATGAAGAGGTATCCTGGTGCAAGTATACAGACTAATAATTATATTAGACTCAATAGGGTGTCAAATGGAGAGTTTTTGTTTTCGCATGTACCCTGTAGCTGTTAGTTCTGCCAGTTTTTTGGAAAGTAGTTCTCTATTCGATATTATGATTGTGCCAAGGTCTGCTTGGGTTTGCTTTCATTTCACTGAAGTCTTTCCTCCATCTTGTCCTAATCTTCTTCTTGTTTCACTTGCTCAAGGTTATTCCATGGGGTGACTTAGATTCTCTGGCTATGCTACAAAGGCAGCTGGATGTGGACATCCTTGTAACTGGTCACACCCATCAGTTCAAAGCCTATAAACACGAGGGCGGTGTTGTCATTAACCCTGGCTCAGCCACTGGTGCCTACAGTAGTTTCACTTATGAGGTAAACCCAAGCTTTGTGCTAATGGACATTGACAGCTTGCGTGTTGTTGTTTATGTATATGAACTAATTGATGGTGAGGTTAAGGTTGACAAAATCGACTTTAAGAAGACAGCCACTACTCGTGCAGCATATTGACCACTAAAATAGTTATTGGGGCTTTTATGATTATGAAGGTAGAATTCTTGCTGTTATCTTGTTGGATCCTTAAAACATAACTCTTGAGATGTATAAATTGAGTTGATTTTGCTCTCATGCTTCTGGCATTTTTCCTTTTTTTTCATTTTTTTGCTTGCTTTTAGTCTAGATGTAATTAACACCGTCTTTGGTGTGAGCAGTTGCCACTGCCAAGTCTTATGTATTTTCTGAAATCAAAGATACCCAACTAGAAGGGGATCGATTTCAGCTGATTGGCAGCTTAGTACGTTGGAATATTGGACCATAGTTTTAAGAATCAAACTAAAAAATTAGGAAATTTAAAATTTAATTAATTTAATTGAAATTAAATTTATAAAATTAATATTTAATATAAAATATAGAAAAAATTTAATATTTATATATATTATATAAAAATATTGATAAATAATATATATATATATAATTTAAGTAAATAATTTAATATAAATAAAATAATTTAAATTAAAAATAAGGATTAATATAATATAACATATAATTTTATGTATTTATATTGAAATGTAAATAAATATATTATATAAATATTTTTTATAATTTTTATAATTTATAATTAAAAAAATAATAAAAATTTATGAGATAGGGTGAAATTTATTTTAAAGAGAATTAAAATATAAAAAAAAATTTTATATCACTATTTTTGAATTAATGTTAAAAATTATAATTTATATATTGTACAGCTTAAGTTTGAGTGTCGATTAATTTATCAGTGTAAGGTATAACCAATTAGTTTTCCAATGTTATTACTTGTCATGGGCTGGATTGATACGAAGAATCATATGAAACTTCTATTACAATATGAAACGACAACAATATGTTTTTATGATTTTTTTTTTTTTAAAGTTATTTTAGCACAACAGAGACTTGGGGCCATTACAATATAAAACTTCATTGCTGGGACGAGCCTCCCAACAGTCGCTCAGAAATTTCAAGCCATGAGCAATGCTCATCCATCCCAATCATGGAGTATCGACTACACAAAACAACGATTAAAGTAAAAGCATCCGATAATAAGAGGTCTAGCTTCCAACTGGTTGAAGGAACATACTGGTTCAGAATATATGATCTAACAACTGATTTTGCAATTTTTTCACTTAGCTCTTGAATGCGGTATCGGGCATTATGCTTTTTGACTGTGTCTTCAAAGGAAAGTTTTTAAATCAAATCCAACCAAAAATTTTAATTGATTTTAATAAAGATTTTTTTTTTTTTTTTCGGATATTTTGTTTGTACATAAGATTTTTAATATTATTTAATTTATTTTTATTTATAAATAATAATTATATTTTTAGTTATTATCTAAATATTTGAATAATCATAAAAATATATCATATATCAATTATTCAATTATGATATTTTTTTTTAATTAAAAGGATGTACATTAATGTAACTATAAAGTTATTTCATTGCAATTTAAAAATTATAAATTCATTTTTCAGATATATTTTAAGTAATAAAATTTTTAATGTTATTATTTGATAAAATATTATTTACCTATTTTATAAAAAATATAATTTTTAAAAAGAGTTTTTATATACATATTATGACCAATAATATGCTTGTAATTTTATATGCATGAGTCAATATTTAATTTTTTATTCATCTATTTGCCTCATAAAGAATTATATCTTTTTTCTTTTATGTCATCTTTGTTGTGTCAAATAGCATCTAATTGCCTTGGAACTTATTTTCTCTTATGGATGTCTATCAACTGACAAAGAAAAAAAAGGAAAATGTAGTTGAAAAAAAATATTAAACTTGCGTCAAACTTAATTATTAATTACGCTATATATAATTTCGGTCCAACAAAAAATTATGTTATATAATATCTCAACAATCAAAGTGAATATGCATGACTAGCCTTCGTATTCATGCCACCAATTTGAAGTTACTGTCCAAGTTCCGGCAATTCTGTGGAAAGTGTCTGAGCTTGAAACCATATTGTACAGCAGAAGCTTCCCTCTCCTTTGGTTTTGCTCCTCCGTTTTCTGTTTTAGATTCTCGCTGCTTCAACAATATGTGATAGTGAAACTCAACTTTTGTCAAAAAAAGGAGACAAAAAAAAAAAAAAACTTAACAAAAATGAAGACTAACGTGCACATATGCGAAGTATTCATCTATCCATAGCAGTAGTGCAGTCCGAAGTTTATCATGAGATCAAACGGCACAGATTGCGTTTTCATTTTTACAACCCATGTACAATTGTACAATGGTTGGTCTATTCTCTAACCATTTATTTGATATCTGGATCCATTTTTTCCTTTTATGGGAATCGCAACACAAAAAAGGCTTGTTGCTTAATCCTTGTGGTTAAAAGAGTCCAAGTAGTGAGCGCCAAGAACTCTGAGAAACCAACTGATGTACATTTGTCGACATTGCCCGGCGGACGTGGACCTCCTCTTTAGGCCTCAAGTTGCGCTTACGCCGACCTTTGTCCTGTTCTCTGTCAGACGACCAAGAGGCTGCCCCTATAATGCATTTCAAAAGTGAAACTAGACGGAAGTGCGGGCTAGGTGGAAAGGAAGAGAATAATTTCAAAGTGGACTGGCCACATGCCATGCCGCCATCCCTGCTCTCTCATCTTTGCGTGACTTTTCCTTTCCCGCATTGCACAAGTTACATACAAAGGAACTCTCCTATAGCTAGACCATTGATTATAAATTTAATTTCGAATTGATTTGTAATCGACATAAACCGAGGGACTTCTTATCTGATTCCAATGCCGTAACGGAAGTTAGCGGGTGTACATAACTGGATAGTCACTCCTGGTATTATTCTAAGATGTTTCATTCAATGATTCTTGAGTTCTAGGTGTAACAAGGGAAAAGATGGGTTTGAAATAGTTCTAGAAAATGGCAAAAGAGGTTCTAACCACCTAACATTCATAGAGTCCAACATTCAGTCCAAGTTCAGTTTTTTTTGGCAACATCGTTAATTCCTCTCGTCTCTAATGGTCCCTCTGTACGGCACCAATGGTTAGTAAAAGAAGAAAAAAATTTAGAAAATAAATATAATAAAAATTTAATATTTGAGTTATGTTTAACAATATTTTTAAGAAAAAATTTCGTTTTTATAGACTAAATTCAATAAAGTAGGTCACAAAAATTATTTTCTTAAGATAAAACAAAACTTTTCATTAATATACACTTTAAGCAATAAATTAATAAAAATAACACTACTCTCATTAATCTAATAAAGATTACTTTTCAAAATATAACATATTTTTTAATTATTATATATTTCAAATAATTTATATTTTAAATAATAAAAAAAAATAAATTAATATTAATTAAATTTGATTAACTCAATAAATTTTATATTTCAAATAATAAAATAAAATGGAGCAAAAAACGTATAAATCTCTTTTATTTATTTTTTATTTTATAAGATGAAAAATAAATATTATTTTTAAAAATATATTTATTTTTTTAAACAGGGATACGGTTCACTATATATACAGAACGTTGTTAGTGCTGGGAAACGAATAAAAAAAGAAGTCAGCTGTCCCCTTGAGTTCCCCTGAACACTTCAACGGGGGCTTTTAAGACTCTACTGAAGTGTTTGGGGGAACTCTGGGTGCCATCTGACATGGGGCATGCTTCTAGGGAAGAAAAATCTGGTAAATTATCAGACCCATTTTAGTATTATTTCGGTTCTTTGTTATGCTTCTTGTTGAGCCCTTTCCGTCGTTCCGGCTTCTTTTACATGATTACAAAAGCATATATTCACATAAACATATTGCATATGTTTATTAGTTATGTGCATGATTGCATCCCGTATGAAGATTGTGCTGGTAATTTCTAGCGGCAGTGCAATTTGTTTTTTTTTTTTTTTTTTCAATATATGAAGCAATTGATTTGATTAATGCGTAGTTCCTAATCTATTTTCCTCCCCTTTGTCTGGACTTAAACATGTTAGTGCTTCGAGAGAAAAAAAAAAAAAAAGAAGTAAATAAAGGTGCTTAGGAACAGAGAACAGGGCGTTACAGAGGAAAGAACATGAAAGAAAATTGCTCCATCCATTCTTCCATTACTGTGGCTTCACAAAAGTTCATCTGTAACTGTTGCATGGCATGTGTGGTGGCAGACAGCTGGAATTTTTACGTGTTGGGGCTGCCTCACAATATTTCGCCTCGCAATGATGGCCTCACAATTGTCCAAGCTCCACCGCAAAGCAACAATTTGATGGGCCAATCAACGGAAGATGTGCGTGCTCTGGCGTCAGCATTTGCCAAAATATCCGTCTCCCGTGTCAACGGAAAATTCAATCGAAGAGCTCATGCTCTTGCCAAATTGTCGTTGACGGAATCAGGCGAATCACTTTCGGCGTGAGGTTTTTTCAACCATGTTTTCCCATTATCCAAGCTGACGTGCGAATCATTATTGATTGAATAAAATCTCATCTCCGTTACTAAAAAAATAATAATAAAAAAAAAATCTTGGTCTTAGTTTCATGTGGCATCCGTTAAGTTCCTGCTTCAAGTAACGAAGTACTACAAAATTAACTGAGAATTTTAGACATATCAACCAATAACCGATTTTAGTAGCAATAGTAATTGGGATGAATCGTGGGAGGCAGCACAGTTCATAACAAGGTGATTTCCCCTACACAACGATTGTTTCAAGTTGTCTAGTGACGAGGATAAAAAGATTGATTTACAGACAGAATGCAATCACGGCCCGTGTTCCTTGGGATGCTTTGATGAAAGAAAAAAAGAATCGGGGCCCCTTTGACAAGAATAATGTGATTTCAAAGATAACCGTTTTCTTTTCTGACCGACGACAATGTCATTTTGATGAATAATGTTAACCTTTTTCTCGGGATGCTTTGATGAATAAAAAAAGAAAAAGAAAAAGAATCGGGGCCCGTTTGACAAGATTAATGTGATTTCTTTCAAAGATAACCGTTTTCTTTTTTGACCGACGACAATGTCATTTTGATGAATAATGTTAACCTTTTTCTCGGTAATGTAATTGACACGTTGCACGCCTAGACATCACAATTTCGAGGGCATCCTCCCTGCATAATAGACTGCTCCGAATAAGTCAAATGTTGTGATTAAAACCATGCCAGTTTCCGCAGTTTGCATATGTGGCCAAAAACAAAGTCAGCAATTGCAAAGTCTGTTTACCTGTTTAAATTAAAAAAAAAAAAATCATAAGAGAAATTGTGAAGAGCCTATTTAAATGACGTAGAAAAAAGGGTTTGTTTAACCAAACTGTCTTTTTGGTCAAGTGTTTTTTGAATTTAATTTCCTTTTATGAGAGTCAAGTCAATTGAGTATTAAATGTGAAAGAAAAAAAAATTAAGGAGACTTAATTTAAATAAAAAAAAATGCTAAATTGGTTCTGAGGCATAAAATGGTGTATGCTATATTTATTAAAAAAAAAAAGTTAGTAAAATTAGGCGGGTTATTATTTTTGTAATTAGGCACCTAATATACTAAAATCTGCAGTAGATTTGTCACACTTTCATTTATAAATTGCATAATTAGCTAGCTAGTCGTAAAACTTAAGTTCACTTAAAGGAACATGAGAGTTAATTTGACATGGTCCAAAAACAAATCCACATTATTCTATCATAACACTTAGATACAAATTTTTAGTATGCATTATTAATTATAATTATTTATTAAAAATTAAAATTATGTGATTAATAATTATAATAATGCAATACAATTGAAGTGAATTCCTACCCCTCTCTCTCTCTCTCTCTATATATATATATGATTTCTGCTTACGTTGTCAAACCCCATAACCATAACGTAATATTATGTATATATACGTCATGTAACTTGTTCCAAGGTTTCTGTATTCTCTATATAATTAGTTTCTCATTCCCTGAGTAAACAATCCAGTTAAGATGAATCGTCTCCGCTTCATTGGCCTTCTTGTTAGTATTCCATGCCTATTTTCAATGATGGATGATGCAGCGGAAACGTTAAGTTCTAGCGTCATTTTCCACCAAAATTACTTTCAAGTGTTACCAATGAAGTTGAATTTTACAATCTTCGACACCATTTTAGTCAACATTTCTTGTGTTTTCAGTGGCTAAATCGCGGGTTTGACATATTCAATTCAAGATATGCAAATGAAGAACTGCTAATAAACCGAACGACAGTTAGAAACTTGCACTTAAAAAATGGACGCTCTTTGCCGGAAAAGACACATTGGCAACTCCGGCAATCGCTGATGGGGTGGTCTATTTCCCATCATGGAATGAATATCTATATGCAGTTAAATGGCAGACCTATTTGCTTCCTGACAATGGAGGAAAACCTAGGGGGCTACTCAGGAGCTGCACTTTGGGGAAGCAGCCCTGCAATCGACGTAATCAGGAGACTAGTCTATGTAGCAACTAGGAACCTCCACACAGCTCCTCCAAATGTGACACAGTGTCAAGAGGCACAAAACAACCAGACAACATAGCCAACCCAACCGGACCAGTGCATTGGACCAGACGTCAATTTCAACTCAATTCCGGCCATTAATATTGAGACAGGAAACATTGCATGGTCCACGCAATTGGGAGGCTCCGATGTGTTTTATTTTGCTTGTTTGGTTCCAAACAATCCGGATTGTCTGCCAGGACCGAACATAGATGCAGACTTTGGGGAGGCTCCTGTACTTCTCAGTATAGTTGTTAATCATACCAAACGTGATATTTTATTGAAAAAAAAAAGAGGATAATTATCGGCTCAAAAATGCACACACACTTCGTTTTTTATGAAAGGAGAAATTGGTAATTACTTTTATATGTATTTCTTTGAATCTTGAATCAACTTATGTTAGAATTTAATATGTAATTAATTTCTAAGTCTGTTCCAATAATTTTAACATTTTATAACCCAAAGTTCTTGTGTTGAAATCACCTTTAGCGCAAATGAACTTGTGTTGGTTTCAAGCTTGAAGTCTCTGGAATTCCTTGCTGGTTTTGATTGTTATCTTTTTGGGTCCCTACGCAGCCAGAACGTCAAGATCTAAAGCGATCACATATGCAGTCAATCATGGCTACGGCCTCCAGGCAACCAGGCCACAAATTGCTAGCAAGAATCACATTGCAGGAGCCCACAAAAATAGGACCTTTTCAGCCCAAGTTCTAAGGACGACTCCAAATCAAAGTCAGGCTTCCTCGGGCAATTGTAACTAGTTTTCTTGGCGAAATACGTTTCTCCATCTCGAGGGTCTGGCCTCCCTACTCGATGCTGGTCCATTAAAATGGAACAGCAATTCGGTCGATGAACTAAGAAGAGACCAGGGATGTTAAATGTCCTAATCTTCTAAACCATATTCTTTTATTTTATTTTATTTTTAAATTATAGTAGGGCTTCAAATCTTAAACACGTAGTCTTTAGAAGCTAGAGATAACAAACTGCCTAATCCACCTGCATCGAATAAAAGCTCCAACTTAAGATTGACGGATGTGATTCAAAATTAATTCAAGTGTTGAGATGGTAGGGTTTTGAATCCAAAACCTTGCAAAGTTTTAGCCCGCATGCTCACCACTAGACTAAACCCTTCGAGTTCGGCAAAGCCATATTCAGCATCAATTCATTGATTTACGTGAGGAACAAGTACCTACTCCCAAAATTAAATTGAGATTGGCCGAAGTTAATGCATTTATTCTCCATCTGCTGCACATGCAATCATAAATTCTTGCCATACATTCCTGTGAAATGACAAACCCCTAAACGAAATGCTTGACGAGCAACCAACGAGTTTTTGACTCAATGGTAGCTAATGGCCAGCGTTTCCGATTCCCCATGGGAAATATTAAAGTGTACTGTATTTTTTAATCCACCAAAAAGATTTACGACTGATAGGCTCTACAATATAAAATTATTTTATAATGGCATGGGGTTATTGTATTGATCAAGGTCATCCTTCTCTTTCTCTCCGATCTACAGCCTACAAGGTCATCCTTCTCTGCACGTTAGGCGCATCATGTGCATTCCTATGCTGTCCCCCGGCAGCACATTAATGGTGGTTGAGGTTTGCATGGATATTAATATATAAAGAAACAACCAGCAAGATGAGAATCAAGTGGCTATCTAATGTAATTTTTTTTATTTGTCTGACTTTTAATCTTTTCAGTTATATATGGTTTTAAAGATTTTATATCGAAAATGTAATATTAAATTTTATATTTATTAACATTAAAATTAAACATAAAAAAAGTTTACTTAAGTAAAGGTTGTTTAAGTAATAAGTTTTTTCATTAAAAAAATTAAACAAAATGTCAATAAATAATTTTTTAATTTTAACTTATAAATATGATAATAAATATTTGTGTGATGTATTTTTATTTTTCTGTACAATTTGAAAGGCCTTGAATCAATTTCAAGAGGGCCTAAAGCGCATTCGCATACTTCCCACGTGCACTCTTTTCTTGAGTCTGCATTAAAATTTAGTTTTTTCTCCTTCAAGAAGTCATTCTCATTTTAAAATTACCACCTCAGAAAGTTAAATTATGATATTAACAAGATATCTAGTTCAAGTTTAATGCAAAGATTAATATATTTATAATATTTTTTTTATATTTTAACAATCATATTAAAATAAAATACTCATTCCATACACCAATACTCACCGACAAAGCTGCACTTGCTCGTCAAATAGAAGACAAAATGTTTCATTTTCACATCAAAAGTTTTATTAGGACGTTAAGTTTTGTTGAAATTGACACATAGGGGTATTTCTGTCATAACACACATGAAAGCGTCTGGCGATAACATAAACATGAACAAATAATGTTACGCAACGTGCAACTGGCGCGTGACATTAGGATACTCAATCCTGGCTTGTCTACCATAATAAGCGTGCTCAACATCCGCGATGTCGCAATTGAGTTGACTTTAAGCTCACTTTGCTCGGAAGTCAGAGAGATTTACGGTTTTCAAAGCCTCGTTGTAGTTTAATATCAAGGCTCGCGCAGCGCTGGATCAGGATTTTATTTCCTTGTTTTGTTTCTTTGTTTGTTTCTTTGTTCTTAGACTTTGTGACGCCATACCATCTTTGGACATCTCCATTTCAAGCCATGGAAAGCGGCTTTCACCTAATTTTTCTGTAGAATTATTTTTGTTATATTCAAACATTTCACTTTCTAGCGATCCCACAGTCTTATCTTTTGTGTAACTTTGCTAAAAAGCTACCTTTTTGCAGGCTTTCTTCTTGTTTCATATTTCAGTCTTGAGAGTAATGATTCCTCGCTGTTCAAGCTTGAGTTGAGAGTTTTCTGATGATTTTTCATTAGTTGGTGAAAACCCACGTCTTAAATTTTCCACTTTGTTAATTTCAGTGAAGCTCTTGGTTTTTTCTTTTTTTTGCAATTCAATAGTCATGGTGGCATTTTAGTTGCTGGCCGGTCTTTCATGAAAGTGATTTCATTTTGTGACTGTCGACATCCAGGCTAATCAACGGAAAGTCAAAAGTTTGGTCTTTGAACTCGATCTTTTCTCAGAAATGGAGAATTTTCGGGTTTGCTGCTGTTTCTTGCTTCCTCTGCTCATTTTTGTCATGCTCTTTCAAGTTTCTACTGCGCAGTTGACTCCCAGTGAAACTAGGATTCTGTTCCGGGTTCAGAGACTGCTTGAATATCCTGGAGTGCTTCAAGGATGGGCAAGATGGACCGACTTCTGTTATCTCCCTCCCTCACCTTCACTCAGTATTGTCTGCTCGAATGGTCATGTAACTGAATTAACCATTGTTGGAAACAAAAGCTCCCTATCTCAACACCCAAAACCAAGTTCAGGGAACTTTGTGGCTTCCCAACAATCTTTGTCCAGCCAGTTCTCTATTGATTCCTTTTTCACTGTTCTAACAAAGCTTTCAAACTTGAAAGTGTTGTCACTAGTGTCCCTGGGATTGTGGGGTCCATTGCCTGGTAAGATTGGCAGGTTTAGATCACTTGCTGTACTGAATATTAGCTCAAATTTCATCTATGGTGAGATTCCTCAGGAAATTTTGTCAGTAAAGAATTTAAGTAGTCTTGTTTTGGCTGGAAATATGTTGAACGGGAGTGTTCCAGATCTCAGCAGCTTGGTACTACTTCGAGAACTGAATTTGGGTGGCAACAATCTTGGACCCACTTTCCCTTCTTTAGGTGACAATCTTGTTACCATTACATTGAGCAACAATTCCCTGAGATCCGATATTCCTCTGGGAATTAAGAACTTTAATCAACTTGAGCAGCTAGACATCTCGTCCAATAAACTGATCGGACCAATCCCATCTCCTCTTTTCTCTTTGCCATCAATTCAGTATCTTGATTTAGCCTATAATCAATTAACCGGGGCCTTTCCAGCTAATGTATCTTGCACTGCTGGGCTTAAATTTGTAGACATTTCTCACAACCTTTTGATAGGAAACTTACCTTCCTGCATTGCTTCCAATTCCTTAAATCGGACGGTCCTTAGTTCATGGAATTGCTTGTCTGGTGGAAATTCAAGTTATCAGCAGCATCCATATTCATTCTGCAATAGGGAAGCATTAGCTGTAAAGCCCCCGGTTAAGACTGAGAAGCAGAAGTCCACCATCAAACTAGGCCTATCAATTGGTGTCATTGGAGGTGTTGTGGGGATGGCTGTTTTCATTGGAATTTTGATTTTAGCCGTTTTCAGAAAATCAGAAGCAACAAGATCGGCATATGATGTCAAATCTCTTGCAGATAGAGTTTCTGTCCATCGCACTTCCAAACCAAACGTTGATTCGAGTAATTCTCTCTATCTGCTCTACTAAAGTCCAATGACCTGCCAAAGTTTACTCATTTATCTTAACGATTGCTCAAATTGTCCTCTGAAGATATATTGGCTAAAAAAAAATCATTCTTGCAGGGCGTGTGCCTCAAACAATGAGGTCCGCAGCCATAGGGCTTCCACCATACCGGGTTTTCAGTTTGGAGGACATTGAAGATGCGACAAACAACTTTGACCCATTGAATTTTTTGGGGAACGAAACTCAAGGACGGGTAAATTTTTGTCTGAATTCAGCTTTAGGTTAGTCATCTGACAGAGTCTCCCCACTATGGTCTAAAAGATTTTGCCTTTACAGCTTTACAAAGGTTGGCTTGAAGATGGCACAGTGGTCCTCGTGAAATGTGTGAAATTAAAGCAGAAAAATTTGCCTCAAAACTTGGCGCAGCACATGGAATTGCTATCCAAATTGAGGCATCTGCATTTGGTCAGCGTTCTTGGACACTGCATTGTCACTTATCAGGATCATCCAAGTATAATTAGCACTGTCTTTGTTGTTTTTGAACACATTGCAAATGGATCGCTGCGAGATCATCTCACCGGTAAGGCAAAAATATATAGCAGACCAAATGGATCACAGATATCTTTGCGCTCTATTGAAGGATTCTGATGCTTTTTTTTTTTTTTTGGTTTGGCAGATTGGAGAAAAAAGGAGGTGCTGAAATGGCCGCAAAGAATGGCAATCACCATTGGGGCTGCCAGGGGAATCCAGTTCCTGCACACAGGAGTGCCTCCTGGAATCTTTGGCAACAATATAAAGATTGAGCATGTGCTACTGGACGAGACTCTCACTGCCAAAATTAGTAACTACACCATTCCCCTGCCATCCAAGGTACACGCAAATTGTGAAAGCAAATGCATTAAACTTAGACCTCGTTTTGAAGGGGGGTGAATGGTCGTAGGACAAACGAAATTATAAATTCTGCGGAGTTTTCGCTCTATTAAAGTCATTTTGATTTATTTGTCAGGTCTCACATTATTCAGATTTTAATTACATTGATTTTAAGTTTATCCAACTTCCAATTTATTGAATTTGTAATTCACCAAATTTTGAGTATTTATTTTAATTTTTTTTATTTTGAAAATAAATCATTTAAATTTCAAATTAATTAAATTTTCAATAATTTTGAATTCAAATCATTCAGATATCAAATAACTCAAATTATAAGTAATTGATTTTAGTTAATATGAATTGAATGAAATTAAATTTAAAACAAGTTAAATCAAAAATTTTTAAGAGAATTAGTTTTTGTCGCTTTTTTTTGTGGGGGGGGGGGGGTTTCTTGTGAAATAACTTCCCATAAACTTTATGTTTCGGAAATTTCCAGGAAGGCTCTGAGAGTCATCTAAACGGGCGCAACACCTGCAATCTCAACAGGTATACTGTATACAAAATTCAGTGTATGTATATGTGTGTGTGTGTGAGGAATTTTCTACTTCTAGGATTGTTCCTCTTCCATTTACATTTGGGTGCCACCCAATCCAATCTCATCTCATGTATATGTATTTTTTTATACATACAGTGGTGAAAATACAGAAACAGAAGATGTTTTCCAACTTGGAGCAATTCTTCTTCAAGTGATTACTGGAAAAATTGTCACATCTTTTGATGAACTGAACGAACTAAAACATGAGGTAGGAACAAAATTTACATTAGGTTGCATTCTTTATTTAATTGATGTCTTATTGCATTCTCAAAATAATTTCAACAACTAACCCTTCCATCCATTTTTCTGATGACAGTTGGAAAATAGTTTAGTAGAGGGGCCGACGAAATTGAGGGATATGGTGGATCCATCCACAAAGGGTACTTTTGCATATGAATCACTGAGAACTACGGTTCAAATCACCGTCAATTGCCTCTCAAGGAACCCAACTAATCGCCCTTCAATTGAAGATGTGCTTTGGAATTTACAGTATTCAATTCAAGTCCAGGAAGGATGGACCAGCAGTGGCAATCTTAACACCATGATGTAAATCTTTTATTAAGTTTTTCTCTGTTGTAACCATAGACTGGTTTATTTTATTTTTATTTGTTTGTTGTGGAAAGAATATTTGTTGGCTTTTTGTATCATAATCCACATGAACAGTTGGTATACTTTTCGCTTTGGTTACATGAATAATTGTGGCTGGATTTAGATCATTTCAAGGAAAAAAGGTGGATGAAATTTTGACTACTTATCATTTAACATTCTTTTTCCCTTCTCTTTTAGGCAAAATTGGCGTTGATAAATGCACACTTCTTTTTTTTTTTTTAATGATGTTCACCCAACTATATTTGTTTCAGATATATATTTAATAAACTTTTAGGATTTATTGATTTTTGTTATCTAGAACTTTTGTACTCGTAACATTAATATACGAATTTCTCTATTTTTGTTAACAATTTAAATCTTTGTATCCCAAACAGAGGAAAGAAATTGGGGGAATGAAAAGAAACTAAATTATTATTTAGAATAATATATATGTTGTTAATTTGATTAAATAATTTTTAAAAGTTTTTATAATTATGTGTTTGAACCATAAATATAATTTTATGAATAAAAATTATCCATTTTTGTTAATCTGCCTTCTGTTTCTTGATAAATCAAATCAAATTTTATTAGAAAGTTTAAGAGTCAATATACTATAAAAAAGGAAATAATACAAAAACAGGAACTAGAGCTAGACAATATGATTAATTTCTCTAGAAAAGCTTTGTTTTACCAAGTCATTTGCAACAAAATTAAACCTTTTGCTAATATATTTAAGATACCAGCAAACACTAATACAAGGGAATTTAGAATCTCTTGTAAAAGATGCTCTCTAACTCCAGCAGCGTTGCCCTTCTAGCTTCAACTACGTAAATGCAATATCAAAATTATATTCCAAAATAATTTGGTTTCAAAGGTGTTCTTGAATTTTTTTTAACTCGCATTTATGGCATTTTTCATTGGTGTTTATTAAAGTTTCAGTAATTCAATTTATTTTGAGTATGGTGACCACTAGAAGCGCTCTTATCATGCTCATTGATCTAAGAGAGTTCGACGTTGCACATTCAATTACCAAAAACCCAGATGATTACTTCTCTCTGGCATCTTTCAATATGGCATGCAAGAACACCTTTGAATGGGAAAAAGGTACCCAATGAACATGCAAAAACGTTACATGACGAGAGACAAGATTAAAGGTTCACTAGTAAGATTAAACATCTAACATAACGCTAGAACCTGGAGTTATTAGGAAGAGTTCGACTTTATTTTTCGCATAAGCCTCTCGAAATCGCACCTGAAAGGATTGTATACATTACAAGTGACATCGGAGATGTTGTCAGTCCTTTGAAGTTTACAAAGAAATGAAGACCTACACATTCATGACCATGAACAGTTGGGGACCAAAAAAAATAAAAGAGATACGCGATTAAGCAAAAAATAGACGGTAATTCAATAGCAAAAACACAAGGCAGCAAAACATCAAACGACAAAGCCATTTGGGGACCAAGAAGAATAAAAAAGATAGGCGATGAACAAAAAATAGATGGTAATTCAATAACAAACACACAAAGCAGCAAAACATCATATGACAACGCCATAATCAATCTAAATAATTGCAGGGTATGATATTTGCATCAAACTATTAACACGTGAAATACACAACTTTTCATAATTATATAGGTTTTGCAAATTGTTTATACAGCTTGATGGGAGAAAAATACGGATGCTGTGCATTGGTTCTAATAGTAATTAACATGAAGATTTACATTAACAATTATTATGTGCATATGCAACATGCAACAATGACATACCAATCACCATTTTTTATTAGGTCTCTAACGTAGCTGGGGGGTCTCAGTGTTTGGTCTTAGGCTTCTTCACAATCATCACAGAGCAGTGAGCATGATGAGAACAGTAGTCACTCACGCTTCCCAGAACAGCCCTGCAAGAGAAATGATATCGTGTTAAATTTGAAAACTTTTTAAAACTTATCAAGAGAGTGAAGAAAATAAGCTGAGATCTATATGAATTGGAGGTAAGAATAGCGGAAATATGTCATGCTAATGAGAGGCTTGCGGTGGATGTCTGAAAGATGATCACCAAATATTCACTTGAAACCAATTGGAGAATATATAGAGCCAACTCTCACATACAGTGTTGAACTACAAACCTGCCCCTAACAGGGAATCAGAATGTGAATTGGTGTAAAGTTGCCAAAGGAAGCATCTACAGGTTGACGTGGGTATCACCCAAATCAACATTCATGAAATCATCTCCATTGTACATGAGCATAACAGGGAAAACAGCAATCAAAAACAAAATGCATTGGCAATTGAGTGATGCAGACAAGTCACACAATGCAATTATCGTAGTTTAAAAACTTATAGCATGCTTATCACTAGCCAGCCCTTTGTGTGATGCAGTATGAAAATGAAGAGTTAATTAGATATGCGTCTTGCTTTCATGAAGGCCTTTCCCTTTTTATGTTGGACCATCTGTTGTAGTATCCAACTTGAATTTTTGCCAAGTTGGAATTGGTTGTGAGGCAATTAAAGTGAAAATATTTTGAAGATATATAAACACACAGAATGGTGGTTTAATGGAAAGTATAAAAGGATTTCTAACTTTTTGAAACTCCTCAAAATGAACTGCTGTAAAAGAAACAAGCAAATTTAAAGAGCAGCAAGTCACCTAAAGTTCTGAGACCTAAACACCCAATAATGAAATATTGGCTTGTAATATTGCCCTGTTTTATTTACATAAAATCAATCTCCCATTTTCAGTTATTAAAATTTGTTGTATTGGTACTCCTTATCAATAGCAAATATTTAATGATACCAGTATAGTCTTTACCATTTTGATATATTACAATAAGAACTAAGATGATTGCTAATTTATAGGTACCTTTTAATAGCTCCATAGCCATGACTACCCACAACCAGCACTGAAGCATGATGTTTTTCCACAGCCTCACAAAGAACATTCCTTGCATCACCTTCCACCACTTCAGTTATCACATCATTCACCTGCACAGAAATAATCAAGCAAACTGCAAAGTAATTTTGATGGCTGGGAATATGCAGTTAAAACTGTAGGTACACAAAAGGCTTCAAGCCTTCCGCACTATTTGAGCTAGTTGCAGGCCAGAACAACTATGTTAACATGGCTACTGCATGCCACTTGCAGGGACATCTAAAAAATGTCAAGCCCATACCAACTAATAAAATAGTATATCAATACCGAAATCACCTTCATCCTGGGAAACAAATAGTATTTCACTTATTGGGATTTGTTCCGCTTATTCACAACTTAAGTTTACCTGTGTCTGGCCAATGAAGTAACAAGTTCACAAGCTTTAGCTTTAACTCCACCTATGGCTTTGATGAATAATCAAAAACTTCAGCAGAGCCCACACAGGGACATCATGCACTCCAAATAGAGCAGCTCAATTGATTTAATCAGATGTTCAAGCTAAAATTGCTACCATAGCAGTGTCACATACATGTTAATAATTGTTAATCCTTCACAGTGACCCAAATAGATTTTGGTGTGCAGCCAGTTTGTACTTGCTGTTTTTTTTTTTTTAACTTGTATAGTTTTGAGATCAATGAAATTTATTCATTCATTATCTAAAAATAGAAAATCATAAGTTCATAATTCACTAAAAACATCATAAGCCTTCATAGACAGTTTCAACACTAAAAAGACAAGAACAACAAGAAGAAAGTCCCACTCAAAAATTTAATTAGGGTCGTTTGCATCAATATTTTCTCACTAATCTATTTTATTATGAACTAAGTTTTGGGTGAGATCTCTAAATCCTCTGAAGATTCTCATGTCATCCTAAGTCGTCCTCTGCATCTCTTCTTGCTATCTACTTGAATTTAGTCACTCGTCTTAATTAGAGCATTTGTAGGTCTAAATTAAACATATCAAAACTAACGATGTAATGCAATAGAAAAACTGCATAACTATTAACTATAAATATCCTGCTAAACCATGAAATTCAGCGAGTACCGATTTACTGGCGCAGATTGTAATAGCATTTTCAATAACTCTAGCCGCTGCCCTCCTCAAATTCGAATCATATGGCAAGACCTCGACAGCACCTAAAGTATACTAAAACCAATCAGCGAAACCCAAGAAAAAGAAACTGAAAACCAAATGAAAAGAAAGGGTTTTGTGGGGAAAATGTTACAGAACCATATCCAGGGAGGTCGACGAGGGTGGGAGCAGTAGGCTTGGCGTGGACGATCAGGAGCTTGAAAGGATAATTGGGTGCAAAAGGAGCGAAGAAATGATCGACAGCCCACTCCAAAGCGTACGTGCTGTGATCACTTTCGTCGATCCCCACCACCATCACTTTCTTCCCCTGCGCCTCTGAGCTCGCCATTCCTTCCATTTCAACCTTCTGTTTTGTTTTTGTGTGCGTCTGCGTTTTCTGCTGCTTCACCTGAAAACTACTTGTCTCTGGGATGGTCTGCACGTTGTGGAATCCAATTTAAAGTGTCTGGTGAAGTGAGTGGTGTTAGCGAGGGACCAAGACTATTTCACAATATTGCGGCTCTGGCGGCGGTGGGTTCTATGGGCGAATCCCCTTCTCTGGCTGTCAACCCAAAAATTAAAAAAATCATCCAAATTATCCAAAGCCAAGATGAGGATACGATTTATTATAATTTTTGAAGCGATATTCTGTAATTAAATATTTAAAATTTTAATTATAGATAATATTTTATTTTTTTAAAAAAATAAAAAATTAATTTTATTTATTATATTTAAAAAATTTTATAATTATATTTATTTTATTTTAAATTTTTTAATTTATTTATTATATTACTTTTATTAATTAAATATAATTTATATTTAATTTTTTATTAAATATAATTACGTAAGAATTATTAATATATTATATATCACATAATATATATATTATTTTATTATTATATTATTAAATTTATTAATATATTATAATTTTTATTTAATAATATTTTAAAATATTTTTAATTTTATTAAAATTTTTATATTTTTTAAAAAATTAAATTTTTATATTATGTTAATAAATTTAATAACATAACAATAAATAAAATAAATTTATTATATAATGTATAAATAATTATTATTTAAATATACTTAATAAAAAATTATTATAAATTAAATTTAATTAATAAAATTAACTATATATATATATAATTGTAAAAATTCTTTAACACTATAAATAAAATTAGTGTTTTTATTTAAAAAAATTATTTTATTATATAATTTATAATTTAATATTTATTTTAATAAATAAAAATTAATTATATAACAGTGTTATACTTGAATTTGTTTAATCAACGAAATGGTTCTAAAAATATAGATTCTGTTTGCAGTTTTATATTGTTAACAATAATTAAAACATGCAGCCAGACAAATCCAGAAATTTGGTATTTTGGAGCCACTTGGTGGAGAGAAACTTTTGTTTTTCAGTGACTTTATTCTGTATATATATATATATATATAGAATAGTAAGTCACCTGAGAGATGACTTCAGTCTAAAAAAAATATAAGTGAAAAAAAAAAATTATAATATATATTATTATTCTTTACCCTTTTATCAATGCCGCCCCTGGATAAGCCGCTGTTCTCCGACAAAATGTCCCATCATTTCTTTACCCTAACAGCACACCCAGAAAAGATAAAATAATCAAAGTCGGCAAACCAAATGAGCGGCAGCGGTGGGTGGCGACAGTGTGGAGTGTGGAGGGCGTCAGCCTTACGTAAATTGAAAATATTTAAAGGGCCATAAGTCTTTAAACCTTTTTAACTCTTTTACGATTTCTTAAATCATTTTCAGTTTTATTTTAAGTTTGAAATATTTTTTATATAGAAAGGCCAACTACAAATTTGATGCATCTCGTGATTATATTTTCAACAAAATTACAATTTCTAGTAGCATATTTAAAAAACCAACTAACAGTAACACAAAGGGATTTACTAGAAGCTATGAGAAATGCTACTTTCAAGTTCTACGGGTGTTGCCCCTTCAATTTCAACTAAGCAAGGGCAACATCAAAATCAGATTATGAAATAATTTGTATTTATGAAAACTTTCATTGCCTTTAAAAAAAGTTCAGTACTTTAGTTCATTTTAGGTTTAATGACTTTGTATCAAGTTTATTGATCTAAGAAACTTCGATGTTGCTCATTCAATTACCAAAATCCCAGACGATTAATTTTTTCACACCGTTTAACACATGGCAACTCGTATGTTTCAACATGGCAGTTTGAATGGGAGATGCGTGCTCGTTGAACCTGGGAAAACTGTGTCTGACATGAGACAAGATTAATAAATGGGATTAAGCATCTACCATACCACTAAAATCCCAAGCTATTAGTAAAAGTTCGATTTTCTTTTCTTTTCTTTTCTTTTTTTTTCCAAAGCTCCTCGAAACCACTCCTTAGGGACTGTACCTATTACAAGTGACATCGGATAACTTGCTAGACCTATCAAGCTCAAAATGAAAATGATGACCTGAACATTCATGACCATGAACAGTTGGGCCAAAATAAACTTTAAAAAGGCATGCCATAAACGAAAAATAGTCAGTAATTGAATAATAAAAATACCAAGTAGCAAAACATCATACAGCAACGCCACACTCCAATCAATCTAAATAATTGCAGTGCATGATATTTGCATCAAACACCATCAACATGTGAAATACACAATTTCCCATACTTATAGAGGTTTGGGGAATTGTTTATACAGCTTGATGGGAGAAAATAAAAACGCCATGCATTGGTTTTAATAGTGATTAACATGTCATGTGCGCAGGCACCATTGACATACCAATCACCATTTTTTATTGAGTGTCCAACGCAGCTAGGGGGTCTCAGTGTTTGGTCTTAGACTTCTTCACAATCAGCACAGAGCAGTGAGCATGATGCGAACAGTAGTCACTCACGCTGCCCAGAACAGCCCTGCAGGAAAAATGATACAGTGTTAAATTTTAAAACTTATCAGAGAGAACGTGAACAAAATAAGCATGCTGAGATCTATATGAATTGGAGGTAAGAATGGCGGAAAGATGACACTTTAATAAAAGGCTTAGGCTGGATCCCTGAAAGACAATCACTAAATATTCACTTGAAACTGATGTGAGAATATAAAAAGCCAACTCTCACATACAGTGTTGAACAACGAAACTTCCCCTATCAGAACATCAGAATGTGAATTGGCGTAAAGTTGCCAAAGGAAGTATCTATAGGTAGATGTGGGGACCACTCAAATCAACATCCATGAAATCACCTCCATTGCATATGAGCATAACAGGAAAAACAGTAACCAGAAACAAGATGAATTGGCAATTGAGCAATAGTAGACAAATCACATGAGCAATACAATTATCACAGTAAAAATCTTATAGCATGCTTATCATGAATCAGCCCTTTGTGTGATGCAGTTGAAAGTGAAGGGTTAATAAGATATGCATCTTGCTCTTACAAAGGCCTTTCAACTTCATCTTTTTTAAATAAGGGGCAAGGGATGGCCATTTATGTTGGACCCTCTGCTGTAGTATCAACTTGAATTTTCGATAAGTTGGAATTGGTAATAAGGCAATTACAGTGAAAATATTTTCAAGCTGTATTAAACACACAGAATGGTGATTTAATGGGAAGTTAAAAAGGATTTCTAGCTTTTAAAAACTCCTCAAATCGAACTGTTGTAAAAGAAACAAAAAAATTTAGAGAGCACCAAGTCACCTAAAGTTCTGAGACCCAAATAACCCATAATGAAATATTGGCCTTAGCTCTAACATCACCCTATTTCATTTACATAAAATCAAAACCCATATTTGATGAGGCTGACAATCTCCCATTTTCAGTTATTAAATTTTTTTTGTCTTGGTACTCCTTATCAACAAGAAATATTTAATGACATCAGTATAGTCTTTACCATTTTGATATATTACAGTGAGAAGTAAGACTATTGTGAATTCATAGGTACCTTTTAATAGCTCCATAACCATGACTACCCACAACCAGCACTGAAGCGTGATGTTTTTCAACAGCCTCACAAAGAACATTCCTTGCATCACCTTCCACCACTTCAGTTATTGCATCATTCACCTGCACAGAAATTGTCAACAAAACTGCAAAGTCATTTTGATTACTGGGCATACACAATTAAAACTCTATGCAAACAAAAGGCTTCCATCCTTCTGCATTATTTGTGTTGGCTGCAAACCAGAACAACTATGTTAATATAGCTACTGCATGCCACCAACAGGGATATCTAAAAAATGTCATGCCCACAACAACTAATAAAATAGTATATCAATACCAAAACCACCCTCATCCTGGGTAACAAACATTATTTCACTTATTGGGGTTTGTTCTGCTTATTCACAACTTAGGTTTAAGTCCACCTACGGCTTTGATGAATAACCAAAAACTTTAACAGAGCCAACACAGGGCTATCATGCACTCCAGATACAGCAGCTGTACTGATTCAATCAGACGTTCGAGCTAAAATTGCTGCCATAGTAGTGTCACATCTACGTTAATGATTGTTAATCCTTCATAACGACCTAAGTAGATTTTAGTGTGCAGCCAGTTTGTATTCGCTGTTTTTTTTTTTTTTTGACTTGTAGCAGGGATGGCCTCCTGCCTAATTTTGGGATCAATGAAATTTATTCATTCATTATCTAAAAAAGGAAAATCATAAACTCATAATTCACTAACAGCATCACAAGTCTTCGTAGACAGTTTCAACACTAACAAACGATGACAACAAGAAGAAAGCCTCACTCACATCTTTAGTTAATTGTCTGCATAAATATTTTCTCGCTAATCTATTTTATTATGAAATAAGTTATGGGTGAGATCTTTAAGTCCTGTACGATTCTCATATCATCCTAAGTCGTCCTCTGCATCTCCTCTTGCTATCGACTTGGATCTAGTCACTCGTCTTAATCAGAGTATTTGTTGGTCTAAAATAAACATATCAAAACTAACGATGTAATCCAATAGAAAAAATTGGATAATTATTAACTATAAATATCATGATAAAATTCAGTTCAGTACCGATTTACTGGCGCAGATTGTCTTAGCTTTTTCGATAACTCTAGCCGCTGTCCTCCTCAAATCCGAATCAACATACGGCAAGACCTCGGCAACACCTAAAATATACGAAAACCAACCAATTTCAGCTATTGTCTGAACCCCAACAAAGAGAAAACTGAAAACCAAAAAGAAATGAAACTGGAATATAAAATACAGATTTTGGATATTAAAATAAAAAAAAAAAAAAAGTGGGTTTTGTGGGAAAAATGTCGAAGAACCATGTCCAGCAGCAGTGACAACAGAGGAGGCAGTGGGCTTGGCGTGGATGATCAGCAGCTTGAAAGGATAATTAGGTGCAAAAGGAGCGAAGAAGCGACGTACAACCCAATCCAGAGCGTACATGCTGTGTTCACTTTCGTCGATCGCCACCAGCATCACTGGCTTCTCCCGCGCCACTGAGCTCGCCATTCCGATTCAACTCGCTGCTTCTTTCCGTGCACCTTTGCGTTTTCTACTGCTAAACTTACTGAGCTTCTGCTGAAGAGGATCTGCTTACTCACGGGATCTCCACCTCCAGAAATCCAATTTAATGTGTTTGTTGCAGCTAAGAAGGGCCTAGATTATTTGAGACACTTGTAATTTATATTATATTATTATCATTATCATTCTTGTTATTATTATTATATTTAATTTATTTAATTTGTACTTTTGTTTTCGGTCCGTAGGACTAGGTACTGCGGCTCTGGTGGCTGCGGATACCATGGGCGAATCCAGTGGCCCAAAAAAAACGGGAAAAAAATCCCAACGGCCTTGCCACCATGTTAGGATAAGATTTGTAGGCAAGAGAGATTTTTCATAATTAATTAATTATAATTCATAAAAAGATACTCAACTATTAATTACTTAAATTTTTATTTTAAAAAATAAAATTATGAAAATAAAAAAATTATTTTTTATAAATTAATATATATTTTAATAGATAAAAAAATATTATAATATTTTTTTATATATAAGCATATCATACCAGTATTTTTTATATTTTTTTGACAGTGATTCAAACCATATATATTTTTGCTAATGAGTTTAAATTATTTTAATTTTAAATAATTTTAATTTTGAATTAATAAAATTTTGTGTTATTTTAAACTTAAACTATTTTAATTTTAAATAATTTATATTATAAGTAATTGATTTTAGTTAAGGATAGTTAAATTAAACAAGATTTTGACAAATTAAATAAGATTATTCAATAGGTCAGTTTTTACCTTTTTTTTTTTTTTTTTTCTCATGTGAGATGATTTTATGTGTTGAATTTCTCGGGTAAGCTCGGAGAGTCCTCTCAACAGGTATCTTATACACAGAATTCAATAAGGCAAAATAAAATTAAACAGGTAAGTAAGTGAGGAATATTTTACATCTAGAATTGTTCCTTTTCCGTTTGCATTTTGATGCCACCCAATCCAAAGCCATCTCTATGTACATATATGTATTTTTTATACATACAGTGATAAAAATACAGAAAAAGAAGATGTTGTCCAACTATGTGTAATTTTGCTGGTGAAATTGTCATATTTTTTTGGTGAGCTGAGCGAGTTAAAGCTCGAGTTGGGAATAAAATATACATGGGGTTGTTGCACTCTTTATTTAATTGATGCTTCGTTGCACCCTCAAAATGATTTCAACAACCAACTCTTTCATTCATTCATTTTGTTGATGACAACTAGAAAACAACTTAGCAGAGGGCCCATCGAAATTGAGGGATATGGTGGGTCCATCCACAAAGGTTTCTTTTTACATATGAATCACTGAAAACTACAATTAAAATCACCATGAATTGTTCTCTACGAATCCAAGTAATCACCATTCAATAGAAGACGTCCTTTTGGAATTTGCAGTACTCAATTCAAGTCCAGGAAGGAAGGACTAGTAGTAAAAATCTTAACACTCTAACGTAGATCTTTTAGTAAGAACGGGGGCAAGATTAAAAAAACAAACAGAATTTGAATTCAAATTCCAGAGATAAAAAACAAAGGAGAGAAGTGCACGAAAAGAAATTAAATTATCATTTTGAATAATACGCATGTTGTTGATTTGTTTAAATACTTTTTATAATAGTGTGTTTGAGTCATAAGTATAATTTTATGAATAGAAAATTTATGGAGTAATGTTATTCATTTTGGTTAATGGACATCCGTCCTTTTTTTTTTCTTTTTCTTGATTTAATCAGGAGTCAATACAGTACAGAGAGAGAGCGAACACCAAAGCAGAGACTAAAGGCAAACAATGAGAACAGTTAACTTAGTAAATCTTCATTTCACTAAACTATTTACAATAAATTAGAGTCAATGTTGCTCATTCAATCACCAAAATCCCATATGGTTAATTTTTTTTATGCCGTTTAACACGCGGCAACTGTCATCTTTCAAAATGGCAATTTGAACTGGGAAAAGGAACTCGATGAACCTGGGAAAACTCTATGTGACAAGAGACAAGATGAATGGTTGATTATTAAGATTAAACAAATAACGCTAAAAGCCCCAGTTATTAGTAAAAGCTCTAACTTTATTTTTTTTCGAACAGCACCCAGGGGGCGTTGTACCCATTACTAGTGACATCGGATAAGTTGTTAGTCCTATCAAGTTCAGAAAGAAATGATCACCAAAACATTCCTGACCATGAACAATTGGGAAAAAAAATTAAAATAGTTAACGCGACAAACCAAAAATAGACAGTAATTGAATAACAAAAATATAGAGAACCAAAACATTATATGACAATGCCATACTCAATCAAACTAAATAATTGCAGTGTATGATAATTGCATCATACGCTGTTAACATCTGAAATACACAACTTCTCATAATCATATAGGTTTTGTGAATTATTCAGACAGCTTGATGGGAGAAAATTCAGCTGCCATGCAATGGTTTTAATAGTAATTAACAGGATCACTTATGATTAAAACTTATTATGTGCTTATGCAATAGTGACGTACCAATCACCATTTTTCATTAATGGTCTCCGAATCAGCTCTGGGGACTCAGTGTTTGGTCTTGGGCTGCTTCACAATCATCACAGAGCAGTGAGCATGATGAGCACAGTAGTCACTCACGCTACCCAGAACAGCCCTGTAGGAGAAGTGATATCGTATTAAATTTGAAAACTTTATAAAACTTAATGAGAGGGTGTGAAGAAAAAATGCATGCCGAGACCTATATGAATTGGATGTAAGAAGAGTGGAAAGATGTCATGTTAATAAGAGGCTTAGGGTGGATCTTTGAGAGACAATGACTAAATATTTGCTTGAAACTGATGTGAGAATACATACAGCCAACTCCCACATACAGTGTTGAAAAACGATGCTGCCCCTTACAGGGCATCAGAATGTGAATTGGCATAAAGTTGCCAGAGGAAGTATCAACAGGACAACGTGGGTACCATCCAAATCAACATTCATGAAATCACCTCCATTGCATATGAGCATAACAGGGAAAACAGCAACCAAAAACAAGATGCATTAGCAATTGAGCAATAGCAAACAAATCATGCAATGCAATTACCATAGTAAAAAACTTACAGCATGCTTGTCACCAACCAGTGCTTTGTGTGATGCAGTATGAACATAAAGGGTTAATAAGATACGCATCATGCTTTTACAAAGGCCTCTCAAATTCATCTTTTTTTGATAGGGGGCAAGGGATGGGTATTTATGTTGGACCATCTGTTGTAGTACCCAACTTGACTTTTTGCTAGGTTGGAATTGGTAATGAGGCAATTACAGTGAAAATATTTTGAAGCTATATTAAACACATGGAATAGTGATCTAATGGGAAGTAGAAAAGGATTTCTAGCTTTTTGAAACTCCTTGAAATGAACTGCTGTAAAAGAAACAAGAAAATTTAGAGAGCAGCAAGTCACCTATAGTTCTGAGAACTAAACACCTCAAAATGAAATATTTGCCTTAGCTCTAATATCACCCAGTCTCATTTACATAAAATCAAAATCAAAGGCTGACAATCTTCCATTTTCAATTATTAAAATTTGTTTTATTGATATTCCATATCAACAACAAATATTTAATGATATCAGTATAGTCTTTACCATTTTGATATATTACAGTGAGAACTAAGATAATTGTTAATTTATGGGTACCTTTTAATAGCTCCATAACCATGACTACCCACAACCAGCATTGAAGCATGATGTTTTTCCACAGTCTCACAAAGAACATTCCTAGCATCACCTTCCACCACTTCAGTCATCACATCATTCACCTGCACGGAAATAATCAAGAAAACTGCAAAGTCATTTTGATTGCTGGACATATGCAGTTAAAAATGTAAGCAAACAAAAGGCTTCACACCTTCTGCATTATTTGTGAGCTAGTTGCAAGCCAGAACAACTATGTTAATATGGCTATTGCATGCCACCAACAGGGACATTGGCAAAATTTTATGCCCATATCAACTAATAAAATAGTAATATCAATACGAAAACCACCCTCATCCTAGGTAACAAATAGTATTTCACTTATCAGGATTTGTTCTGCTTATTCACAACTTAGGTTTGTGCCAATTAAGCAACATGTTCATAAACTTTAGCTTTAAGCCCACCTATGACTTTGATGAATAATTAAAAACTTTTGTAGAGCCCACACAGGGCAATCATGCACTCAAAATAGAGCAGCTCTATCGATTTAATCTGATGTTCAAGATAAAATTGCTACCATAGCGGTTTCACATGCATGTTAATGATTGTTAGTCCTTCATAGTGACCCAAGTAAATTTTAGTGTGCAGCCGGTTTGTATTTGCTGGTTTTTTTTTTTTTTTTATACTTGTAGCAGGGATGGCCTCCTGCCCAGTTTTGGGATCAATGAAGTTTCTTCATTCATTATCTAAAAAATGAAAATCATAAGCTCATAATTCACCAACAGCATCATAAGTCTTCATAGACAGTTTCAACAACAAGACGACAACAACAACAACAACAGTGAGTAAGGATTCAACAAAAACAATGTAATCCAATAGGAGAATTGCGTAATCATTAACTATAAATGTCATCATAAACCATGAAATTCAGCGAGTACCGATTTACTGGCGCAGATTTTCTTAGCTTGTTCCATAATTCTAGCCGCTGTCCTCCTCAAATCCGAATCAACATATGGCAAGGCCTCGGCAGCACCTAAAATATATTAAAACCAACCAATTTCAGCTATTTTTGGAACCCCAGAAAAAAAAGAAAAAAACTAAAACCCAACAACAAAATTAAACTTGCAAATAAAATACAGTTTTTGAATCTCAAACGAAAAAGAGAAAAAAATAAAGAAAAAGTGGGTTTTGTGGGAAAAAATGTTTAAGAACCAGGTCCAGCGATGCCGACGATAGAGGAAGCAGTAGGCTTGGCGTGGAGAAGCAGGAGCTTGAAAGGATAATTAGGTGCAAAAGGAGCGAAGAAATGACCGACAGCCCACTCCAAAGCGTACATGCTGTGATCACTTTCGTCGATCGCCACCACCATCACTTCTTTCTCCTGCGCCTCTGAGCTCGCCATTCCAATTCAACCCCCTGTTTCTTTCCGTGCGCGTTTGCGTTGTCTGCTGCTTAACCTTGAAGTTGAGTGGTTCACAAAAATTGAGCTTCTGCCGAAGCGAATCTGCTGTTTTTGGTCTGTAGGAATAGATCGTGCGGCGCGAGTGGCTGTGGGTGGGCGAATCAGCGGTCACTTTCGTGGATCTCAATGTCACCTCAACTTTGGTTACATATTTTACAGTATAAACACGTCGTATTAATGTTTCCAACGTTTTTCGTTAATAATTTTAATGCCAAACATTTTTTACTAAATTTAACTTTTTTGATTCTAAATTAATTAAATTTTAAATTTAAATCATTTAAATTACAATTAATTCAAGTTATTAATAATTAATTTTAGTAAAAACCCGATTGAGTCAAATAAATTAAATCAAATCAAATTATTTAATATGGTCAATTTTTGTAGCTTCTAATTTTCTTTTCTTTTCTTTTCTCTCCTACGAGACGATTTTCGAGAACTTGTGTCGATCTTTCCAGCTAAGCCCAAAGAGTCCTCTAGATGGGCATAATATCAACAAGTATACTTTACTTGGGACTGCTTTCTTTGTCTAATTGATGCCTCCTTACACTCCTCGAAAAGTTAAGGATTAGTAATCCTTTGTTAGAAGTCGAATGGATTCAGTCTTATACATACCCGAGGAAGGTCATCAAAAAAGAAAGAAGACGGTGGATCTATCCACGAAGAGTACTGACACAATGAGAAATACAGTTGAAATCACCATAAGTTGTCTCTCCACCAATCCAAGTAATCACCCATCAATCAAAATCTTTAAAATGGAATGGAGTGAATTGAGAATTAAATTTTAATTTAATATAATTTTTTAAAATATTTATAAATTTAAAAAATTAATAATCAAATTAATGAATTAATTAGTTAAAGTATAAATCGATAAATTAATTATAATTTTTTTAATTTGATTATCTTAAAAAATTGATACAAATTTTAAAATATAATAAGTTCTAAAAAATATAAATGATTTTTTTTATATCATTAAGACAAAAATGGTAATTTAATTTTTTTTATAAAAATTGATATTTATAATGATAAAAATTGAGCTAATTTATAATTTTTTAATTATAAATTATAAAAATTTTAAAAACATATTTATATAACATATATTTTAAAAAATATATGAAATTAAATATTATATTAATATTTATTTTGTTAATTTATATTTTTTTCATATTAAAATTTTTTATTTTTTAAAATATAAATTATAATATATTTTGTATTAAATTTAATTTAATTTAATTTAAAATAATTAATATATATTTATATATTAATTTTTTTAATTTATATATATATAATTAAATTATTCAAATATAATAATATAATATATATAATATTTATATTTTATATATAATTATATTTTATTTATTTATAATATATATATTTAATATTAAATATTATTTTTATTAATTTAATTAATTAAAATTTTAAATTTAAAATTTTTTATTCAATAATTAATATAACTTTTAAAATTTTACTTTTAAATACAAGATATTTTTAGAATTAATATTACTCAATTCAAATACATTTAGCAATCCCAACACTCTAAGGAAAAACTTTTATTAAGTTTTATTCTATAGTTAGTGACAATCACAACACTCTTATGAAAATCTTTTATTAAGTTTTATTATATTGTAACTATAGATTGATTTATTATTTATTTTATTTTATTTTTTGTTTTGGAACAAATATTTGTTGGCTTTTTGTATCCTAGTTCACATGAATAATTGTATACTTTTCTCTTTAGTTACATGAAGAACTGTTATTGAATTTAACCCATCTCAAGGAAAAAAGGGTCGACGAAATTTTGACTTACGTATTATTATAAAACATTTTTTTTCCCTTTTTTTTTTAGGCTAGATTGGTGTAGATAAATACACACAATATTTGTTTTTTGGTTCACACAATTATATTTATTTCAAATATATAATTGATAAATTTTTAAAATTTATGGATTTTTGTTATTTAGAATATTTGTATTCATAATATTATTATATAAAATTTTTTATTTTTATTAATAATTTAATTCTTTGTACCAAAAATAAAAAAATTTAAAACAAATAAATAAACAAATAAGATATAAATTAAAATTTAAACAAAAAAAAAAAAGTAAAATGAAAATCAACTAAATAATTATTTAAAAAAATATATATATTATAATTTATTTAAATAATTTTTAAAAATTTTTATAATTGTATTTGAAATATAAATAAAATTTTATTATCAAGAAATTTACAGCCTAAATTATTTTATTTTCATTAATTTATCTTTTTTTTTAATAAGTCAAATCAAATTTTATTAAAAGGATTTAGAGTCATTACAAAGAGGGAACTAACACAAAATCAAGAATTAAAATTAAGCAATAAGATCAGTTTGTCTAAAAAATCGTTGTTTGACTAAGTTATTTGCAACAAAATTAAATTTTTTGCCAATACATTTAAAACTCCAGCAAGCACTCATACAAGGGAATGTAGAAGTTTTGGGAAAAGCTACCCTCAAGCGGGCGCGACACCTTCAGCCAAAACTAAGTAGGTGCAATATCAAAATCAGATTCCAAAATAGTTTGCATTCAAAGGTGTTCTTGCATTTTTCAACTCGCCGAACCTCAGTCTTGTATTCATAACATTCAATTACGAATAAACCAAGATGATTAATTTTTTATAATGTTTAACGCACGGCAACTGGCATCATTCAACGTGACATGCAAGAACACCTTTGAATGGGTAAAAGCTAATCGTTGAACGTGGGAAAACACTGTCTCTATAACAGCAGACAAGATTAATGGTTAATTATTAAGATTAAACATTTCCATAAGCCATTAGTAAAAGTTCAACTTTTATTTTTTTTTTCAACCATCTCGAAACCGCACCAAAGGAGCTGTACCCATTACAAGTGACATCGGATAAGTTGTTAGCCCTATCAAGATCAAAAAGAAATGATGACCTAAACATTCATGAACCTGAACGGTTGGGAAAAGATAAAAATAAAAAAGATATGAGATGAGTGAAAGATAGACAGAATAACAAAAATATAAAGGAGCAAAACATCATATGACAACCCCATCTAAATAATTGCAGTGTATCATATTTGCATCAAGCACTAGTAACATGTGAAATACACAACTTCTCGTAATTATATAGGTTTTGCGAATTGTTTAAGCAGCTTGTTGGGAGAAAATACAGACGCCATGCGTTGGTTTTAATAGTAATTAACAGAGGCACTCAGGATTACAAGTTATTATGTGCATATGCAACAGTGACATACCAATCACTATTTTTTATTAATAGTCTCCGAATCAGCTTCTGGGACTCAGTGTTTGGTCTTGGGCTTCTTCACAATCATCACAGAGCAGTGAGCATGATGAGCACAGTAGTCACTCACGCTACCCAGAACAGCCCTGCAGGAGAAGTGATATCATATTAAATTTGAAAACTTTATATAACTTAACGAGAGAGCATGAAGGAAATAAGCACGCTGAGATCTATATGAATTGAAGGTAAGAATGAGAGAAAGATGTCATGTTAATAAGAAGCTTCGGGTGGATCTCGCTAAATATTCACTCGAAACTGATGTGAGAAAATATCCAGCCAACTCCCACGTACGGTGCTGAACAACGAACCAGCCCCTAACAGGGCATCAGAATGTGAATTGGCGTAAAGTTGCCAAAGGGAAGTATGAACAGGTTAATGTGGGTACCACCCAAATCAACATTCATGAATTCACCTCCATTCCATATGACCATACCAAAGAAAACAACAACCAAAAACTAGAAGCATTAGCAATTGAGTAATAACAGACAAATCACACAATGCAATTATCATGGTAAAAAAGCTTATACCATGCTTGTCAACCACCAGCCTTTGCGTGATGCAGTATGAAAATGAAGGTTTAATTATATATGCATCTTGCTTTTACAAAGGCCTTTCAAATTCATCCTTTTCTGATAAGAGGCAAGGGATGGGAATTTATGTTGGACCAAACCTAAAGTCTGAGGCCTGAATACCCCATAATGAAATATTGGCCTTAGCTCTAATATCACCCTGTTTCTTTTGCATAAAATCAAAATCAATATTCGATTAGGCTGACAATCTCCCATCATCCGTTACTAAAATTTGTTGTATTAATACTCCTTATCAACCAGAAATATTTAATGATGTCAGTATAGTCTTTACCATTATGATATATTACAGTGAAAACTAAGATGACTGTGAATTTATAGTACCTTTTAATAGCTCCATGACCATGACTACCCACAACCAGCGCTGAAGCATGACTTTTTTCCACAGCCTCACAAAGGACAGTCCGAGCATCACCTTCCACCACTTCAGTTATGACATCATTCACCTGCAGAGAAATAATCAAGAAAACTGCAGTCATTTTGATTGCTGGGCATACACAGTTAAAACTGTAGGCAAACAATAGGCTTCCAGCCTTCCACATTATTTGAGCTAGTTGCAAGCCAGAACAACCATGTTAATATGACTGCTGCATGCCACCCACAGGGACATCTGAACAATGTCACGCCCGTACTAACTAGTAAAATAGTATATCAATGCCGAAACCACCTTTGTATTGGGTAACAAATAGTATTTCACTTAATTGGGATTTGTTCCGCTTATTCACAATTTAGGTTTGCCTGTGTTTGGCCAAATAAGCAACAGGTTCATAAACTTTAGCTTTATGTGTATTATTAGGAAATGATAATGAGAATAAGTGATTTCTATTTTTTTGTGTTTCGTAATTTTTTTGTTTATAAAAATGAAATTTTTTTATATATGAAAATCTCCATTCTCCTACTCCTACTCATTAATCACATACTCATTTCTTTTTTTCGTTCTTTTTACCTATATAAATCTTATTAATAAAATATTAATAAAAATTATAAAATATATATATACATATATGTATGTATTTTTATATTATAATAACATGAAATATTTTTAAATTATGATAATAATTATATTATCAATAATAATTATATATACTGTTATATAAAATAATAATAATTATTATTAGTAGTAGTATAATAAAAAAATTTATAGAGATTATTTAAAATACTTAAATTATTAATTATTAATTTTTTTAAACTTGTTATGTTAATATATTCAATTTAAATTTTTATATTTATAATTATTAATTTAAATTATTATTATGATAAATATTTTTATTATTAAACAAATTTACTAATATAATTTTTTTATATTTTAATTGTAATTAAATATATTATGATAATTTATTAATTTGAATTATTATTAGTATAAATTTTATTATTACTAAACAAATTATTTTATATAAATTATATTTATATTTTTATGATAATTAAATATATTTTAATTATATTATTATTATTATTATTATTTATTATAATAATTTTTTATTTTAATTTCATTTCGAATTTAATTATAAAAATTTAACAAAAATTTGATTCTAATTAAAATCTTAAACCAAATATATTATAAAGTTTATTATTTTATTTTTAATTTTTGATATTAATTCAGATTCTAGACTATATATCAAACGTATGTCAAGCAAAAAAAAAAAAAGGAAAAATGCAAAATTATTAACTATAAATATCATGATAAACCATGAAATTCAGGGAGTACCGATTTACTGGCACAAATTGTCTTGGCTTTTTCAATAACTCTAGCCGCTGTCTTTCTTAGATCGGAATCAACTTGTGGCAAGACCTCGGCAGCACCTACAGTATACTAAAACCAACCAATTTCAGCTATTGTTCGAACCCCAAGAAAATTAAAACTGAAAACCACAAAAAAAAAAAAAAAAAAAAAAAACGAAACCTGCTAGTTAAATACAGTTTATGAATATAAAACGAACAAAAAAATGGGTTTTGTGGGGAAAATGTTAAAGAAGCAAGTCCAACCAGGGCGACGACAGAGGGAGCAATAGGCTTGGCGTGGACGATCAGGAGCTTGAAAGGATAATTGGGTGCAAAAGGAGCGAAGAAATGACCGACAGCCCACTCCAAAGCGTACATGCTGTGATCACTTTCGTCGACCCCCACCATCATCACTGGCTTCTCTGCCGCCTCTGAGCACGCCATTCCAATTCAACCTTGTGTTTGTTTCTGCGTGCGCTTGCGTTTTGTGCTGCTTCACCTTAAAATTGAGCTTTTGCTGAACAGAATCCGCCTTCTCTGGGGTCTACACGTGGACCATTTATGAATATTGCGGCTATGGTGGCGGCGGGAACTATGGGCGAATCCACTCTCTAGTTGTCAGCTTTTATCATGTTTTTTATTGGTAGTTCGAACGATAGATTTTTCCTGTTATTTGGATTGAATTATTTAAATTTTCGGTTAATAATAATTTGAATTATTTAATGTGAGTAATTGATTTACGTCAATATATAGAATAGATCAATTAAAATTTTGATGGAATTAAATTGGATTATTTAATAGGGTCAATTTTTGTCCCTTCAATTTTTCTTTTTGCTTTCCTGTGGGGGTAACTTTATGTTTCGAATTTTCCAGGTAGGCTCAGGGAATTTGTCTAAATGGGCAATAATACCTACAATCTCAACAGGTATACTATATGCAAAATTTAGTAGGGAAAAAAAAAAAAGATTAAACAAATATTTGAGGGAATTTATACTTCTAGAATTGTTCCATTTCCATTTGCATTTGGATGCCACCCAATCCCAAGTCATCTCATGTATATGTCTTATACACACAGTGGGGAAAACACAGGAAAGGAAGATGCTTTCCAAACTCAAATGATTAATGGTAAAATTATCACATCTTCTAGTGAACTGAATGAACTAAAACTTGAAGTGGGAGTAAAAATTTACATGAAGTTGCATACTTTATTTAATTGTTACTCATTGCACCCTCAGAATAATTTCAATAACTAACACTTCCATCTAATTTTTCTACTGACATCTGGAAAATAGTTTAGCAGAGGGTTCAATGAAATTGGGAGATGGAGTGGATTCATCCACAAAAAGTACTTTTGTATATGACTCACTGAAAACTACAGTTGAAATCACCATAAATTGCCTCCCCACGAACCCAAGCAATCGTCCTTCAATAAAAAATATGCTTTGGAATTTACGGTAGTCAATTCAAGTCCAGGAAGGATGGACCAACAGTGAATTGTCAACAATCTAACGTAAATATTTTATTATGTTTTTACTCTGTTGTAATTATAGATTGATTTATTTTATTTTTGTTTTTTTTTTTTTCTTGGAACGAGTGTTTGTTGGTTTTTTGTATCATACTCCACATGAATAGTTATATACTTTTATCTTTGTTTAATGAATAATTGTTATTGGATTTAGATCATCGCAAGTTAAGGAAAAAAAAGTTAATGAAAATTTGACTACTTATTATAGAAGATCCTTTTTTCCCTTTTTTTTTTTTAAATGAAAAAATTAGTGTATATAAATACACACAATTTTTTTTTTTCACACAATTATATTTGTTTCAAATATATAACTAATAAACTTTTTAGGATTCATTGATTTTTGTTATCAAGAACTTTTGTATTAACATTATTAAATGAATTTCTCTATTTTTTTTTTCAACAATTTAAACAATTTAAATCTTTGTATCGGAAAATATGGTCCCAATCAGGGGCAAAAGAAAAAAAAAAAGAATTTGAATTCAAATTTAAACAAAAAAAAATAGAAAAATATATATATATTGCTAATTTGTTTAAATGTTTTTTGAAAGTTTTTAGAATTGTTTGTTTGAATCATAAATATAATTTTATGAATAGAAAATCTATAGAGTGATATTACCCATTTTTATTAATCTAATTTTTTTTTTCTTGATAAGTCAAATCAAATTTTATTAAAAAGATTAAGAGTCAATACGGTACAAAGAGAGATATAGCACAAAAACAAGAACTACAAGCTAAGCCATGAGATTAATTTGTCTAGAAAATCTTTGTTACACTAAATTATTTGCAACAAAAATTGAAATTTTTTATAATGTATTTAAAACACCCACTAGCACTAATACAAAGGAATTCAAGGAAAAGTTGCTCTCTAGCTCCAAGTAAGCTGCCCCTTTAGCTTCCACTAAGTAAGTGCAATGTCAGAATCAGATTCCAAAATAATTTGCATTAAAAGGTGATCTTGCATTTTTCAACTCGCTGAACCACGGTCTTGTATTTATAACATTTTTCATTGGTGTTAATAAAGGTTCAGTAATTTAATTCATTTTGGGTTTAGTGACCTCTAGATGCGTTGCTCATTGATCAAAGAAAGTTCGACGTTGCTCATTCAATTAGCAAAATCCCAGCTGATTACTTCTTTGTACTGTTTTACACACGGCAACTGGCATCTTTCAATAGGGCATGTAAGAACTCCTTTGAATAGGGAAAAGGTACTCGACGAACCTGGGAAAACGCTACTTTTTTACCAAAATCCCGGCTGATTATTCATTTCTACTTTTCTTTTTCTTTTCCAGGTTTAATTAATGTCATCAACAATACATTTGGATACTTGCTTTACTTGCTCATTTGTCTTCATGCAATGATCTTGGAGATATTAAATAATTCGAGATACAGAAATGGAAACGTGACGAGTGATCCAGCACAGCAAGAGCCTCCTTGTAGCCCACTATGTCACGATGAAAAGGGAAATACGATTATTTTAAATCAGCCAGAACAGAGCTCAATGATGGCACTCTAGATTGTTTAAAATTTTTAGACGATGGAAGCACCCGGGGCACACCCCAGCCTGGAAAGCTTGTCCTTTTTCTTTATCTCTCTTTCAGGAAAGGCAAGTTGTGTGGAGGAGAGATGGGCAAATGGCGGGTGGGATTTGTTAAAGAGAGTACAACCACTTTCTTTTTTATGCGAAAGACCATGGTTGATGGAATATTCAGAAAGTAAAGGAAAAAATACCCTCTTTTTTTTTGTAAATAATAGAATTGTGTTTTATTTATAAGAAACTGTAATCTATTTTATAAAAAACAAAAAAGTTGCTGCATTCTGCAGAAAAGAAATATCCTACGTTCTACACAAAAATGTACATGTACCCAATTTCTCTCTATTAAATGAGAAAGCATGCTCAAAGAAAAATAGGATACGAAAAAGGATGAGGTGTCCCTCTACGGGGCCTGTACTTGAAACGACAAGGCTCTAGTGGCGTAAAGTTAGTAAGTTTTTATTACAATTTACAACCAGTACCACACCCACTCTTACTTCGAGAGTTTAACTGAAGCGGCCCCAAATCTACTTCCCATCAGAATGGGCTTGCACCCCTTGTCTTAGCCCTGTGATGGAACATTCCGTTGGCAGTTTTGCTTCCTTGTTATTCCAGTGGGAAACAAATAAAAATGATACAATATAAGAGAAAATTGGACAGCAATTGAACAACGCGAATACAAAGAAGCAAAACATCATTTAACAACGCCACACTCAATCAATCTAAATAATTGCATTGTATGATATTTGCATCAAACCCTATTCACGTGTGAAATACACAACTTCTCTCACAATAACATAGGTTTTGCGAAAATACAGACACATTGCATTGGTTTTAATAGTAATTAACATGGCGCTCATAATTAAAAATGTGCATTGCAACAGTGACATATCCGTCACAGTTTTTTATTTATAGTCTCTGACGCAGCTACGGGATCTCAGTGCTTGGCCTTAGGCTTCTTCACAATCATCGCGGAGCAGTGAGCATGATGAGCACAGTAATCACTCACGCTACCCAGAACAGCCCTGTAGGAGAAATGATACTGTGTTAAATTTGAGAACTTTTTAGAACTTATCAAGAGAGCGGGAACAAGATAAGCAGGCTGAGATCTGAATCGGAGGTAAGAAGGGAGAAAGATGTCATGTTAACAAGATGCTTGGGGTGGATCCCTGGAATCACTAAATGTTCACTTGAAACCGATGTGAGACTATACACAGCCAATTCCCACATACAGTGTCGAACAACGAACCTGCCCCTAACAAGACATCAGAATATGAACTGGCCTAAAGTTGGCAAGGGAAGTATCGATGTGGGTACCACCCAAATCAAACATTCATGCAATCACCTCCATTGCATATGAACATAACTGGGAAAACAACAACCAAAAACAAGATGCATTGGCAATTGAATGATAGCAGACGACTAATGCAATGCAATTATCATGGTTAAAAATGTTGGCGCTGAATTCTATTTTTCTACCACCAAACAATTTAGTAATTGTAACTGTTATCTGTGTAGACATGATCATGAAAGTGTGCCTATAAAAGTTCCTAAAATGTGATGTGTATGTAACTCTTCGTAGTGTTCCCTTCAAACCAATTACACATATACCAATTGTCTCAATTAATAAGCGTAGTCTTGTTTCTTTTCCATGTGGGACTCTGTCCCTCCCTATCCTTTGTCCCCTTTTGAAAATATGCTAGCATGCTTATCACTAACCAGTCCTTTGTATCATGCAGTATGAAAGTGAAGGGTTAATAAGATATGCATCTTGCTTTTACAAAGGCCTTTCAAATTCATCTTTTTGGGTAAGGGGCAGGGGATGGGTATTTATGTTGGACCATCTGTTGTAGTATCCAACTTGAATTTTGCTAAGTTGGAATTGGTAACGAGGCAATTACAGTGAAAATATTTTGAAGCTATATTAAACACGCAGAATGGAGATTTAATGGGAAGTAGAAAAGGATTTCTGGCTTTTTGAAACTAGTCAAAATGACTTATTGAAAAAGACACAAAAAAATTTAGAGAGCACCAAGCCACCTAGGGTTTTGAGACCTAACCGCCCCATAATGAAATATTGGCTTTAGCTGTAGTATCACCCTGTTTCATTTACATAAAATTAAAATCAATATTTGATGAGGCTCACAATCTCCCATTTTCAATTATTAAAATTTGTTGTATTGGTCCTCCTTATCAACAAAAAATGTTTAACGATGTCAGTACAGTCTTCACCATTTTGATATTACAGTGAGAAGTAAGAGTGTTGTGAATTCATAGGTACCTTTTCAGAGCTCCATAACCATGACTACCCACAATCAGCACTGAAGCATGATGTTTTTCCACGGCCGCACAAAGAACATTCCTAGCATCACCTTCCACCACTTCAGTTATTGCATCATTCACCTGCACAGATAATCAAGAAAACTGCAAAGCCATTTTGATTGCTGGGCATATGCAGTTAAAACTGCAAGCAAACAAAAGGCTTCCAGCCTTCCGCATTATTTGAACTAGTTGCAAACCAGATCCACCATGTTAATATGGCTACTGCATGCCACCAGCAGGGACATGTCACGCCGTACCAACTAATAAAATAATATATCAATACGGAAACCAACCCCTTCCGGGGTAACAAATAGCATTTCATTTATTGGGATTTGTGCTGCTTATTCACAACTTAGGTTTGCCTGTTTCTGGCCGATTAAGCAACAGGTTGCTTCGATGATTGATCAAAAACTTCAGAAGAGCCCACACATGGCTATCAAGTAGTCGAAATAGAGGAGCTCTATTGATTTAATCAGATGTTCAAGATAAAATTGCACCATAGCGGTGTCACATATATGTTAATGATTGTTAGTCCTTCACAGTGACCCAAGTAGGTTTTATTGTGCAACTAATTTGTATTTACTGGTTTTTTATGACTTGTGGCAGGGATGGCCTCCTGCCTAGATTTGGGTTCAATGAAATTTATTCATTGATTATCTAAAAAGAGAAAATCATAAGCACATAATTCACTAACAGCATCATAAGTCTTCAAAGACAGTTTCGACACAAACAAGACAATAACAACGACGACAACAGTGAGTACGGATTCAACAAGAACAATGTAATCCGATAAGAAAATTGCATAATCATTAACTATAAATGTCATGATAAACCATGAAATTCAGCGAGTACCGATTTACTGGCGCAGATTGTCTTAGCTTTTTCAATAATTCTAGCCGCTGACCTCTTCAAATCCGAATCAATTTGTGGCAACAGCTCACCAACACCTAAAATATACTAAAACCAACCAATTTCAGCTATTGTTCCAACCCAACGAAAAGAAAACTGAACCCCCCCCCCTCCCCGGAAAAAAAAGAAAACATAAATAGTAGGTTTTGTCGGAAAAATGTTAGAGAACCAGGTCCAGCGAGGCCGAGGACTGAGGAAGCAGTAGGCTTGGCGTGGACGATCAGGAGCTTGAAAGGATAATTGGGTGCAGAAGGAGCGAAGAAATGATCGACAGCCCACTCCAAAGCGTACATGCTGTGATCACTTTCGTCGATCCCCACCATCATCACTTGCTTCTCCCGCGCCTCAGAGCTCGCCATTCCAATTCAACCCTCTGTTTCTTTCTGTGCGCGTTTGCGTTTTCTGCTGCTTCTCCTTGAAGTTGAGTAACTGAAAAAAGTTAGAGCTTTTGCTGAAGAGTCTCTGCTTTTTCTGGAGGCCTGCACGTGGAGGACCCCAATTTAAAGTGTTTGTTCAAGTGAGTGATGTAATGATTACCTTTGTCTTTTTTTTTCTTAATAATTTGTACATTTGTTTTCGGTCTGCATGATTAGATAATGCGGCTCTGGTGGCAGTGAATACCATGGGCGAATCCACTTCTGCAGGGGTCACCTCAAAAAACAGAAACACCTCAATGGACCAAACCCAACAATGGGATATGGTTTTCAGACACAGTGATTCCACGTAATTAATTACAGATAGTTTATGAAGGGATACTTAATAATTAAATATTTAAATTTTTATTTTAATTTTTTTTTAATTTTAATAAAAAATAAAAAAAAATTAATTTATAAATTTATTATATAAATAAATATTTTAAATTGTTAAATTTTAACGGATGGGTAATAGTAATAATTAACTTAATAATTATTTTTTGATATTAAAAAATTTTTAATATTATAATTTAAATGATATTATTAAAATTATTTTTTAGTTAGAATTTGAATAATCTTAATCATTTAATAGATATTAATAAATAAAAAATTATTATAATATTTAAATATTAAAAAATAAGGAAATTATTGTTGATAAATTATGTCAAAAATGTTTTTATTTTTTTCAAAAATAAATTCTCTCTTTTGAACGTAAGTTACATGATTTATAGAAATTATCCATCCTTAAAATTTTTTTAATTTTTTGAGAATTTAGTTTTTAAGTTATTATAGAGTTTTTATATAATTTTACGAAAAATATTATATTTTAATCATTAATTTTATTTTAAAATTATTATTTATTTTTAAAAAATATTAATAAATGAGATGAATTTAGATTAAGAAATTAATTGATATAAATAATTAAATTAAAAATTAATTAATATAAATAATTAGATTATTAAAATTAAATATCACATTAATTTTTATTTTTTGTACATATAATATATTTTTTTATTTAAATATATCGTATTAACGTTTTAAAAATTTTTTTATTCTAATATTAAACATTTTTATTAATAAATTTAAATTATTTAGATTTTAAATTATTTAAATTTAAAAGTAATTTAATTTTAACTTTTTTTATATTTAAATTACAAATAACTTAAATTATCAATAATTAATTTAATTAACACAATTAAATCAAATAAAAATTTATTAAATTAAATTATATTATTTAATAATAACAATTTTCATCTCTTCTAATTTTCTTTTCTTTTCTTTTCTTTCCCATGGGACAATTTCCATATACTTGATGTCTCTTCCAACTAAGTTTAGAGAGTCCTCTAAATGGGCACGATGCCCCCCAATCTTAATGGTTATAAATAAAAGTAAACAAATGTGTGTGGAATTTTCTACTTTTAGAATCGTTTCTTTTCCATTTGTTTCTTGATGCCACCCAATCCAAAGTCATCTCATGTATATGTATCTTTTATACATAAGAAAGTGAAAATACGGGGAAGAAAGTTGTTTTTCCACCAGGTGCAATTCTTCTTCAAGTGATTACCGGTAAAATTGTGACGTCTCCTGGTAAGCCGAACGAGCATGATGAGGTGGGAATATGATTTACATGGGGTTGTGTTCTTTATTTAATTGATGCCTCCTTGCACTTTCTAAATAATTTCAACAACCAACTCTTCCTACCAATTTTCCAGGTTGGTGGCTTTCCTCAATGCTTTGACTGTAAGGAAACTTGTCTTTATGGATCTTCATGCTCTTGGGGTGGGTCGTAGTATGCTGAAATTGCGGTGATTTTTGTTTTTTGTTTTTTTTTTTAAGTCACTATCCCAATAAACGGGAGTGAATTGGAAGGAAATGTACAAATCCTCAGTTTCTCCCTTTCAGAGGTTGTTTTATTTTTTATTAAGCAACTTCTCATTGATGTTATTTTTTACCCATTCTACGACTTTAAACAAAAAAAAAAAAAAAAAAAAGAAACTCTTCCATCCAATTTTTCTGTTAATATGGAAAATAGTTTAGCAGAGGGCCCAACGAAATTGGAAGATACGGTGGATCCATCCGCAGAGGGTACTCTTGTACATCACTCAGGGAGAACTACAGTAGAAATCATATAGACTGCCCTTCCACGAATCCAGGTAATTGCCCTCTAATAGAAGATATGCTTTAAAATTTGCAATACTCAATTCAAGTCCAGGAAAGGAAAGACCGGCAATGACAATCTCAACATTATAATGTGAATTTTTTTTTCATTAAGTTTTACTCGGTTGTGTCTATAGACTGGTTTATTTTATTTTTAATTTTTTAGCCTTGGAACGAACATTTGTTGGCTTTTTCTATCATAGGTAGTCTTTTCTCTCTTGGTTACATGAATAATTGTTGTTGGATTTAGACCATCAAGTTAAGGAAAAAAGGGTTGACGAAATTTTGACTACTTATTATAGAACATTCTTCTTCTTTTTTTAAGGCAAAATTGGTATAGATAAATACACACAGTTATATTTATTTCAAATATATAACTACTAAACTTTTAGGATTTATTATTTTTGTTACCTAGAACTTTCCTATATGTTTGTTAACAATTTAAATCTTTGTATCCAAGAATATGGTGTCAAACAGGGGCAAAAGAAAAAAAAAAAAAAAAAGAAGAATTTGAATTCCAATTTAAACCATAAAAAGAGAGAGAGAGAAAGAAAAAGTGGAATAAGAAGAAACTAGATTCTCATTTAGAATGATAAATGTGTTGTCAATTTATTTAAATAATTTTTGAAAGTTTTTATAATGGTGTGTTTGAATCATAAATATAATTTTATGAATAGAAAACTCATAGAATAATATTATTCATTTTTGTTAATCTGTCTTTTTTATTGTGATAAGTTAAATCAAATTTTATTATAAGAACAAAAACTAAACAATAAGATTAATTTGTCTATAAATTCCTTTTTCTTTTTTTACCAAGTCATTTGAAACAAAATTAATAATTTTGCTAATACTTTCGAAACACCAACTAGAACTAATAGAAAGGAATTCAGAAGTTCTGAGAGAAGCCATTCTCCAGCTCCACGGGCGTGGCACCTTTAGCCTCAATCAAGGCACATGACAAGAGACAATTAATGGTTCATTATTAAGATTAAACATCTGCTATAATGCTAAAAGCTAGAGTTATTTATGGAAGTTTTAACTTGTTTTTCCAACCTTTTTGAAACCGTACCTAAGGAGTAGTACCCATTACAAGTGACATCGGATAAGTTGTTAGTCCTGTCAAGTTCAAAAAGAAATGATAACCTAAACATTCATGACCACGAAGGGTCGGGAGAAAAAGATAAAAAAAGATGTGAAATAAGGGAAAAATAGACAGTAATTGAATAACAAAAATATCAAGGAGCAAAGCATCTCATGACAACGCCACACTCAATCAATCTAAATAATTGCAGTGTATGATATTTGCATCAAACACCGTTAACACGCGAAACACACAACTTCCCATAATTTAATAGGTTTTGCGAATTGTTTATACAGCTTGATTGGAGAAAATGCAGACACCAAGCATTGGTTTTAATAGTACTTAAAACACTGGCACTCATGATTACAAATTATTATGTGCATATGCAATAGTGACATACCAATCACCCTTAGAGTCTCTGACGCAGCTACGGGATCTCAGTGTTTGGTCTTAGGCTTCTTCACAATCATCACAGAGCAGTGAGCATGATGAGCACAGTAGTCACTCACGCTACCCAGAACAGCCCTGCAAGAGAAATGATACTGTGTTAAATTTGAAAACCTTTTAAAGCTTATAGAGAGAGCGCGAACAAAATAAGCATTCGATGAGATCCATATGAATTGGAGGTAAGAATGGCAGAAAGATGTCATGTTAATAAGAGGCTTGGGGTGAATTGCTGAAAGATCATCACTAAATGATTCACTTGAAATTGATGTGAGAATATATACAGCCAACTCCCACATACAGTGTTGAACAACGAACCTGCCCCCTAACAGGGCATCAGAATGTGAATTGGCGTAAAGTTGCCAAAGGGAAGCATCGACAGGACAATGTGGGTACCACCCAAATCAACATTCGTGAAATCACCTCCATTGCATATATGAGCATAACAGGGACAACAACAAACAAAAACAAGATGCATTAGCAATTGAGCGGTTGAAGACAAATCACACAATGCAATTATTCTAGTAAAAAACTTATAGCATGCTTATCACTAAGCAGCTATAAGTTGGAATTGGTCATTAGGTAGTTACAATGAAAATATTTTCAAGCTATATTAAACACACGGAATGGTGATTTGGTGGGAAGTAGAAAAGAATTTCTAGCTTCTTGAAACTCCTCAAAATGAACTGTTGCAAAAGAAACAAAAAAATATAGAGCACAATATCACCTAAAGTTTTGAGACCTAAACACCTCATAAGGAAATATTGGCCTTAGCTGTAATATCACCCTGTTTTGTTTATGTAAAATCAAAATCAATATTTTGGTACTCCTTATCAAGAACAAATATTTAATGATATTTGTATAGTATTTATTATTTTGATTATTATTTTCATATATTACAGTGAGAAATAAAATGATTGTGAATTTATAGGTACCTTTTAATAGCTCCATAGCCATGACTACCCACAACCAGCACTGAAGCATGATGTCTTTCCACAGCATCACAAAGAACATTCCTAGCATCACCTTCCACCACTTCAATCATTGCATCATTCACCTGCTCAGAAATAATCAAGAAAACTGCAAAGTCATTTTGATTGTTGGGCATACGTAGTTAAAACTGTAGGCAAATAAAAGGCTTCCAGCCATCAGCATTATTTGAGCTAGTTGCAAACCAGAACAACTATGTTAATATGGCTACTGCATGCCACTGACAGGGACGTCTAAAAAATGTCACGCCCGTACCAACAAATAAAATAGTACATCAATACCAAAACCACCCTCGTCCTAGGTAATAAATAGTATTTCACTTATTGGGATTTGTTCTGCTTATTCACAACTTAGGTTTGCCTATGTCTGGCCATTTAAGCAACGAGTTCATAAACTTTAGCTTTAAGTTTACCTCTAGCTTTGATGAATAATCAAAAACTTTAGCAGAGCCCACACAGGGCTATTATGAACTTCGAATAGACCAGCTCTATTGATTTAATCAGATATTCGAGCTAAAATTGCTACCATAGTGGTGTCACAAATATGTTAACGATTGTTAGTTCTTTGTAGTGACCCAAGTAGGTTTCAACGTGCAGCCAGTATGTATTTGCTGTTTTTTTTTTTTTTTTTTTTTTTTTACTTCTAGCAGGGATGGCCTTCTGCCTAGTTTTGGGATTTAATGAAGTTTATTCATTCATTATCTAAAAAGGGAAAATCATAAACTCATAATTCACTAACAGCATCATAAGTCTTCATAGACAGTTTCAACACTAACAAGACAACAATAACAAGAAAGCCTCACTCACATATTTAATTAGAGTCGCCTGCATAAACATGTACTTGCTAATCTATTTGATTATGAACTAAGTCATGGGTGAGATCTTTAAATCCTCTAAAGATTCTCATATCATCCTAGGTCGTCCTCTGCATCTCTTCCCGCTATCTACTTGGATTTAGTCATTCGTCTTAATTAGAGTATTTGTAGGTCTAAATTAAACATATCAAAACTAATGATGTAATCCAATAGAAAAATTGCATAATTATTAACTATAAATATCATGAGAGACCAGGAAATTCAGTTGAGTACCGATTTACTGGCGCAGATTGTCTTAGCTTTGTCAATAACTCTAGCCGCTACCCTCTTCAAATCCGAATCAATTTGTGGCAACACCTCAGGAGCACCTAAAAATATACTAAAACCAAACCAATTTCAGCTATTGTTCGAACCCCAACAAAAAGAAAACTGAAAACCGACCGGAAAATAATATATGGTTTTTGAATGTCAAACAAGAAGGAAAAAGTAGGTCTTGTCGGAAAGATGTCACAGAACCAGGTCCAAGGAGGCCGATGACAGAGGAAACAGTAGGCTTGGCGTGGACGATCAGCAGCTGAAAAGGATAATTGGGTGCAAAAGAAGCGAAGAAATGATCGACTACCCACTCCAAAGCGTAAATGCTTTGATCACTTTCGTCGATCCCCACCATCATCACTTGCTTCTCCTGCGCCTCTGAGCTCGCCATTCCAATTCAACCCTCTGTTTTCGGTTTTCTGCTGCTTCGCCTTGAAGTTAAGAGTAAGTGAGAAAGAATTGAGCTTTTGCTGAAGAGAATCTGCTTTCTCTGGGGAGCCTCCACGCGGAGAAACCCAATTTAAAGCGTTTGAGGTAATTATTTGAGATCATTCAACTTTTTAATTTAATTAGTGCTTTTGTTTTTTATCTGTAGCATTAGAGATTGCGGCCCTGACGGCGGTGGATACCATGGGCGATCCACTTCTCTAGTGGGCACCATGGGCGATCCACTTCTCTAGTGGGCAACATGGGCGAGTCCACGTCTCTCGTGGTCACAAAAATAAAAAATAATATCCCAATGAGCTTTAGGATATGATTTTCAAACACAGAAATTCTACATAATTAATTAATTAAATTATTTCACAGGATTTTCAATAATTCAAATTTAATCTTACTTTTAAACTTTTTGTCATTAATTTTTATATTATCAAAATAGAATAATTATGAAACTTACAAAAACATCTAAGTTCTTATTTATTTCATTTATTCAATTAACTCAATTATAATTTACCATAAATTATAATTTATTTTATATATGTTAACAAATTTTTAATATATATCTAAAATTTATACTATGTTTGCATACACTTTAAAGAAAAGACTGGATGTATATCCCGAAAGGAATCTTATAAAGCAAAATTGGAGACGTAGTTGTTTTGGCAATTATCCCATCTTGCTTTCTATCTATCGCCTGCTTGCTTATGTCACGTTATGACTGGAAGGCAAAAATTGCATTAGTCATAATACTACTGGCCCCAAAGGATAAGGAAAAACTTGGGCCCATTGCAGACATCTCGATTCATAATGCTTTTCTAAAATTCTAAGCAATTGTGTTGCTGTTTCTAGATATGGCTGTAAATACGTCATGCTAGTTCCCCATGGTGTACAACAAGCTCTGGTGAAGTTGAGTTTATGACAGTAACCAATCCAACATGGTTGCACCATTGAACTGTCCTGAAATCAATGGTAATCACAGGCTCAGCATCAGGATTCATCTTCACCAGCTTCGGCAGCAGATATTTCTGAGTCCAACTTGTTTATTAGCTGCTCACTTATATGTCTTGCTACTGAAATCATGTCAGAAATAATGCTTGGATCAAGTCCTGCACCACCTCGTTTGGTCAGCCCGCAAATGTGCCCTTTCCTGTTAATAGAAATGGAAACAGCAGAGCTCATTTGTGACTCTTCTTCCGAAGTGGCATCTACAATGTACTGCCGTCCTACCTACAAGACAGGTAGAACATCACGATACGATATTGCTGCCTGAAGTTCCCAAACCACAAAAAGAAAAGGTTTGATTGTCTCACCTTTGTTAGTGTAATTATAACAGGGACCCCAGATGTATCAAACTGTAGAAATTCTTCATCACTTATGTCAACCTCTGGTTTCTCATCTCCTGCTGCACCAGCCGCAACCTGGACTCTTGGGACACCTGTATTGCTCAAAGCAGCCTTTGGGAACAGAGTAACATACCAGTGATTAGTTTTAGCTGGCAAAATTATCCCCACTTAACTTAGAAACATATCTCTGATCTGAAAAGTTTGTCAAAGAAATTATAGGCAGGAAAACGTGTTCAACTAATCCTATGTACCAATTTTCACCAAGGCATGTTCAACCATGGCACTTATAGAAGGTTACCTTGATGGCAGCACCAAGAGCATCTAAAAGATTTCCATCAGAGCTAACAACAAGGCCATCGATATAAAGATCCCAGCAAATTTTACCTTCAGCAACTACCAAAGATGATAGATCAATTCCAGCCCCTGAAACAATTCCATAAATCATCACTGTAGCTACAACCCAAATCAGTAGTCTCCCATTAGAAAGTGTGCTGGTGAGCGTAAACTGTCAGATGCCAAAAATGCAAAAGAGCGAAAAGAAACAATTTATGTTTCTTTCTGTTGATCTATGCAAAACACGTACCTGCTCCACTTTTACCACCCAAGAGACAACGCTGTAGGGCAACTGAAAGTTCAGTTGACAACTCCTCACCTCCTCTTCCCTGATCAAAGATCCGATATAAAAATATAGAAAACAAGGGTAATCCACCATTGAAATAGTTTAGCTTGCAACCAAAAGAAAAAAAAAAAAAAAGAAAAAGAAAAACGGATATGTACCATTTTCAATGAGTTTTAAATTGAAGCATAGGATGAACAATCAGAAGCAAGAAGTAAAGATAATAATAAGTGCAAACTACTTGGAATTTGGCATTCATCATCTGACATTAAGTAGCATTGGGGCCAAGATGTCAAGCATCTATTTGGAGAAACTTAACGAATACTAATGTTCCAATTTCTAGCATCATGAAATTTATGGATTAATTATGGCAAATGGATACAGATTAATTATAATTTTGTTGGTACATATGATAAACAGCAATCTTGACATGTATAATAATTAAAAGAATCAGCAATGTCAATAGGCCTATAAATGACTGGAATTTGCAAAGCATCCCAACAAGGTACAAACCTCAAAGACTGGTTCCGCAACTGGGCTACAATCAACAAATATGGCAACCTTCCCCTTGTCAGGTTGCAATGCACTGGGCTTTCCAAGCTCAGCCTGCACTCACACAATCTTGGAGACATCAAATGTGCAGTAGCAACAAACAGTGAATACCATCTGGCACATATCACTCCAAATGTATACAGAAAGTAAAAACAATTTGTATTGCAAACTAGAAAGTACCTTCACACTTGCAATAACCTCAGTTGCACCCATCCTGACACGCGCGGAGCCATTTGCCTACAACAAAAACGGGGTCAACACCTGCAGAGACAGCCATAGAAAGTGAATAATAAGTCACCTGAGGGATGACTCCAGTCTCAACAAATATGGGTCGGTAAGAATCTCTCTTGCGTCCATCGGAACGGATGTTTTGTTCAATGCCACCCTGTATAAATCGCTTTTCACCTACAGAAAGTCCCACCATCTCTTCACCCTAACACCACAACCAGAAAAGATAAAAGAATCAAAATACGCAAAACTAAGCTAGTTAAAGCAAAGATTATTGGAAATTTTGAAATGAGCATTGGGCAAGCCTCACTGGGACGATTTCACAAGCACTTGGCCGGCATGTCAGCAAGAACACAATTTCACAAAACTGGGACGCCTTAGGTTGGCAGCGTCGACTGCGGCGGCACTAACGATGGTGGGCGCTTGGAGACAGTGGAGCGCAGACAGTGAATGGCGGCGGTGGGTCGCTGCAGTGTGAAGGGGGTCAGCCTCTGGCGTAAATAGAAAATATTTTAAAGTGACTATAACATGAACCTTTAAACCTTTTCTTCTTTTTTATGATTTTCTCAATCATTTTCAGTTTTATTTAAGTCTGAAACATCTTTTATATTCAACGGTCAATTACAAATTTGAGGCATCTCGAATTAATAAACAAATAAATATTCAAATTTTCTAATTTTAGTTATAAAAAATAAAATATTAAATATTTTAACAAAAATTTAATTTATAATTTAATAATATAAAAAATTATTTTAAATTATTAAATAAATGATATTAATAATTATTTTTTAAATTAATATTTAAAAATTAAAAAATAATTAATTATAATATTTATTTTTTAAAAAATATTTAATAATTATTTTTTAATATTAAAATATCTTAATACTAAAATTTAAATAATAATATTAAAATTATTTTTAATTTTATAATATAAATTAATAAATTATAAATAATAAATTTATTATTATTAATTATTCTATAAATATAATAAATAAAAAAATTATTATAATACTCGAATGTTAAAAAATATGAGAATTATTATTGATAACACGAATTTTTTTTTAATGTAAATTAACATTGTTAATAGAAGTTATCTATTTTTAACATAATTTAGTTTTTAAAGTTGTTATAGAGTTTTTCTGTAATTTTATGTAGAAGATTATGTTTTAGTTAATAATTTTGTCTTATAATTATTTTTTATTTTTTAAACTTTATTTATGAGTGAGTTGGATTTGAGTTAAAAAGCCCAATTGGCCCAATGATTAGGTGACTAAACTCAAACGTCATATCAATATTTGTTATGTCAGCAATTTTTTGTACAGTAAGCAAGTTATGTCAGCATTTTTCTTTTTTCTTTTTTTTTTTATTTCAGTGATTCTAACAACATACATTTTTATTATTATTAGTATATTTAAATTATTTAAATTTTAAATAATTCAAATCATAAGTAATTAATTTCAATTAACACAAGCTGGGTCAAACTTAGTACATCTTTATTTTACTAACCATTTGCAATAAATTAAAGTCCTTGTTAATATATTTGAAGCACCAACTAGCACTAATATTGATAAATTCAGTAGGTTTGGAGAAAGCTACTCTCAAGCTTCAGGGCGATGCAACTGTTAACTTCAACTAGAAAGTGCAATATCAAAAATCAGATTCTAAAATAATTTGCATTCCAAAGTGTTCTTACATTTTTTTTTAAATTTTTAACTCGCCGAACCACCGCCTTGGATTCATTACATTTTTCATCGATGTTAATGAAGCTTCATTAATTTAATTCATTTTGGGTTTAACGACCTCGAGATGCGTTCTTCATATCATGTTCCTTGATCTAACAAAATTGGATGTTGCTCGTTCAATTACCAAAATCCCAGATGATTAATTTTTCATACTGTTTAACACATGGCAACCAGTTTGAATAGGAGCAAGGTACTCGATAAACCTGGGAAAACTCTATATGACAAGAGACAATATTAATGGTTCATTATTAAAATTAAACAAATAAACGCTAAAAGCTTAAGCTATTGATTAAAGTTCAACTTATTTTTTTTTCCCAACCTTCTTGAAACAGAACCTAAGGAGGTTGTCCCCATTACAAGTGACAACGGATAAGTTGTTAGTCCTATCTGATCACCAAAACATTCAAACAGTTGCGCGATAAGCAAAAAATAGACGGTAATTGAATAACAAAAATACAAAGGAGATATGACAACGCCACACTCAATCAAACTAAATAAGTACAGTATATTACATCAAACCCCCATTTACAAGTGAAATATACAGCTTCTCCTAATCACATAGGTTTTGCGATTTGTTTATGCAGCTTGATGGGAGAAAATACAGACACCATGCGTTGGTTTTAATAGTATTTGACATGGGCACTCACGATTACAAATGTGCATATGCAACAGTGACATACCAATCACACTTTTTTATTTATAGTCTCTGACGCAGCTACGGGATCTCATTGTTTGGTCTTAGGCTTCTTCACAATCATCACAGAGCAGCGAGCACGATGAGCACAGTGGTCACTCACACTACCCAGAACAGCCCTGCAGAAGAAATGATATGGTGTTAAATTTGAAAATTTTTTAGAACTTATCGAGAGTGAATGAACGAAGTAAGCATGCTGAGATTTCATTTACATAAAATCAAAATCAATATTTAATGGGACTGACAATCTCCCATTTTGAGTTGTTAAAATTTTGTTGTATTGGTACTCAATATCATCAACAAATATTTAATGATATCAGTATAGTCTTTACCATTTTGATATATTACAGTGAGAACTAAAATGATTGTGAATTTATTGGTACCTTTGAATGGCTCCATGACCATGGCTACCCACAACCAGCACTGAAGCATGATGTTTTTCCACAGCATCACAAAGAACATTCCTAGCATCACCTTCCACCACTTCAGTTATCACATCATACACCTGCACAGAAATAATAAAGAAAACTGCAAGGTCATTTTGATTGCTGGGCATACGTAGTTAAAACTGTAGCCAAACAAAAGGAAACAAATGGTATTTCATTAATTGGGATTTGTTCTGCTTATTCACAATAAGTATTAACTATAAATATCGTAAAAAACCATGAAATTCAGTGGGTACCGATTTAGTGGCGCAGATTGTCTTGGCTTTTTCAATAATTCTGGCCGCTGTCTTCCTCAAATCCGAATCAACTTGTAGCAAGACCTCGGGAACACCTAAATTATGCTAAAACCAACCAATATCAGCTATTTTTCGAACCCCAAGAAAATGGAAAAACTGAAAACCAGTAGAAAAACGAAACCTGCAAATGGAATACAGTTTACGAATATAAAAAAAAAAAAAAAAAAGGTGGGTTTTGTGGGAAAAATATTAAAGAAGCAAGTCCAACCAGGGCGACGGCAGAGGGAGCAGTAGGGCTGGCGTGGACGAGCAGGAGCTTGAAAGGATACTCAGGTGCAAGAGGAGCGAAGAAATGATCGACAGCCCACTCCAAAGCGTACATGCTGTGATCACTTTCGTCGATCCCCACCACCATCACTCGCTTCTCCACTGCCTCTGAGCTCGCCATTGCAATTCAACCTTCTGTTTGTTTCTGCGTGCGTTTGCGTTTTCTGCTGCGTCACCTTAAAATTGAGCTTTTGCTGAACAGAGTCAGATTTCTCTGGGGGTCTCTGCATGTTGAGGGATCCAATTTAAAGTGTTTTTTGAGGTGACTGATGTAAGCTAAGATGGGATTAGAATATTTATGAAAATTGCGGCTCCGGCGGCGGTGGGGTACTATGGGCCATTCCACTTCTCTAGATGTTAAAAAAAATATACATATGAAATCATCCCGCTAAGCCAAACCCAAGATTATTATATGATTTTTAAACACACAGATTCTACGAAATTAGTTAATTATAGCCTTTGAAGTGACCCTCAATAACTAAGTTTTCAGGTTTTTATCTTAAAAATTTCAAATTTTAATTTTAGAAGTTTCATGCTGTGATCACTGTCGTCGACATCCCTTGCTTCTCCACCGCCTCTGAGCTCTCCATTTCAATTCAACCCTCTGTCTGACTCTGTGTGCGTTTACGGCTGCTTCACCTGAAAACTGCTTCTCTCTTGGGAGGGGAGTCCGCACGCCGTGGAATCGAATGAATTTAAAATGTTTGTTGAAGTGAGAGATGTTAGCTAAGGAGGGACTAAAACTATTTCCGAATATTGCGGCGCTGGGGCGGTGGGTTCTATGGGCGAATCCACTTCTCTGGCTGTCAACCCAAAAAAAAGAAAATCATCCAAATTAGCCAGAGTCAAGATTAGGATATGATTTATAAGCAGAAAGATTCCACGCAATTAATTAATTATGGTTTTGGAAGCGATATTCAATAATTAAGTATTCCGAAATTTAACATAAAAATTTTGAATTGTAATTATAAAGAAGAATGCAAAATTTATGAAAGTAAAAAATATATATTTTATTATATAATGTATATTTTAATTTTTTAATAAAAATATTAATTATATAATGGTGTTATACTTTGATTTATTTAGTAGATGAAATGTGTTTTTTTTTTTTTAAGTGTATTCATTATAAACAATAATTACAACATGCAGCCAGACAAATCAAAAAATTTGGTATTTTGGAGCTACTTGTTGAAGAGAGACTTTTGTCTTGTATTATTCTATATATATATATATATATAGAAAGTCACCTGGGTGATGACTCCGGTCTCAACGTATATGGGTGTGTAAGAATAATCTCTCTAGCGCCCATCGGAGCGGAGGTTTTGATCAATGCCACCCCATGTATAAATCGCTTTTCTCCTACAGAAAGTCCCACCATCTCTTCACCTTGACAACACAACCAGAAAAGATAAGATAATCAAAATACGCAGAACTAAGCTAGTTTAAGCAAAGGTTATTGGAAATTTTGATAATAAACATTGGGCAAGCCTCGCTGGGACGATTTCACAAGCCCTTGCCCGGCATGTTACCAAGAACACAATAATTGGGACCCCTTAGGTTCGCAGCGTCGACTGCGGCGGCACTAACGAGAGAGGGCGCTAGGCGACAGGTGATCGCAGACAGTGAGTGGCGGCAGTGTAAAGGGTGTCAGCGTTTGCCTTAAAATACCTTTTTAACTATTCTACGATTTCTTAAATCTTGCTCAAAAAAAATAAAGATTTTTTGAATCATTTGCAGTTTTATTAAAGTTTAATATATATATATATATATAATATAAAACGCTTAGCTACAAATCTGATACATCTCGTAAATTTTGTTTCTTTTGACTTAATAATAATTATTTTGTGGAATTAGAAAGTTTTAATATTAAAATATGAACCAAAGCACTAAAATTATTCTTTGTTATAGAATTGGAATCAATAAACTATAAACATTGAATTTCATACGAAGAATGTTAGCCACTCAATGAATGTCAACAAATAAAAGGGTATTATAATACTTAAATATTATAAAATAAAATACATAAACGTGAGAATTAAATGTAATTAATATGTTTTTAATAAATAATAGATTAATTGTGATTAATAACTAATAGTTAATATCAAGTGTCGAAGGTGTGAGTCAATATAGCGGAACTCTTATTCAAATTACCAATGGTGTTTTGGTATCATATTTACAGTCAGACTGGCAGCCGCATCTGTTGCAGATGCTGTAGTGAAGATCCCAGATGCAGGAGGTTTGGAAAGGAGAGACATAACGAACACATTATTCCAAAAAAGAGGAGGGGGGGTGGAATGCACCAGCAAAGAGTAAAATTGTTTTAATCTTTTCTCCATGAAGGCAAGTCAGTGGCAGTCTCCCATTTTCCATGACTTCAGCACTACCTCAACCAACCAACCACAGAACCACCAAGAGCCCTGCCTAGACGAGTTTACTCATAATTAGGACAAGAAAAACAAAAAAGAGTATTATAATGACTTTTATGCTTTCTTGACCGTCCAGAGTGAAGAAATACGCACAACAGGCATTTAGAGTTGACTTTAACTTTATGGCAATAATGCGAATATTTGATAAAGAAATCCCACCAACAAGGATGGAAAATCCGAAGAGAACCTGTAGGAAAAGCAAGGAAATAAGATTGCATTACCAACAGCTTCCGAGATAAATTTCACAAATTGAAAATGTTATAATTAGGTCTGATTTAGAATACTCAGGCATGCCAAACAATTATTCAAAGCAAGCTCACCCGTGGGTAGGTAAGCTGCTGTAAGTAACGAGGCCCAAGAAACTCACGTGGATAAAAGGATTTTGCTTGCTCCAGACATAAACCTGCAGAGAGAAACCTTGAATAGAAGTTGAAATAATGTCAAAGCACATAACCCTGGGAAAACAGGCTAACGATCATAAAAGTCAAGGTGTTGCTACGGAATATGATTTTTGCTAATGATTCCAACGTGTAAGGTTCATCATTCCCCAATAAGAACAATGCCAGTAAAAACAGTGGCACCAAACAGGAGCATGTAAAAGAAGTCTGTGGTCCTTCCCTTGAAAGAGTTCTCTTTGAGTAGCTTTCAGTATTGAGCTAGAAAGAAAATATGAGACTAAAAGTCCAAGTCTGCATTATCATGATGAACCACAATAAGAAGTGATGATTTCATATGCAATCAGAACATGCACATTGATCAACCAACTACACATGATAAAAAAAGAAAAAAAAAAAAAACACATCCTTTAAGTAAGTCACCTCAGAGGAGTAAGAACAAGAGCTACAAGTCAATTTGATACTGGAAGTGCTAACCAGATGGAGGTATCAATTAAAACAGTATAGTGTTTGATCAAAAACATGTGCTGATGTCCCTGTCCGAATAAATAGTATGATACACTTTCAGCATGACATGTATCAATAACGCATGAGGGAAATATATCAAGAAGGGTCAATTTTCAAGAATTTATTATTGACACGACAATGCTTAAGAATTAACAAATTGGCTTCTCTTGCTGTAAGGATATATCCATAAGTCACGGCACAATACCAGGAAAAATTATGGTTATTTCAGAAGATATTGAGCCTACCTTTGTCAAAACAAGTTGACAGCCTACTAAGATCTAAAAGAACCATTAGTGTAGCCAATCAACGACAAATCAGATGTGCTCTTGCATAGCTGTAAATTAATAGAGGTCCCCTCGCAAATAAACCACTCATTTTCCTTACTTGAAGTAGCAAAGTCCCATGGAAGTTGATTTGAACTGCCATTTTCTACATCCCAGTGGAGTGAAATTTCATTCAGCTTGATTGAAAGATAGAACAAGCATCTTCACACACTAAAGAAGGAAGCTTTAATGAACTACAAATAACTTTTAACTCTATAAAACCCTTATGTCATTATATTAGTACAGAAGTGTGGGGCACTTGTGGGACTGAAAGTTGAGATTAACAAATCAATGCATTTGAAACAAACACAGGAGCATAATAATGATCAATCTGGAATTAAGCAGTTGAAAAGTAACACATCAAAGAAGCAACAAACTTCTTGCAACATAACAACATTACACAGATGCTCTGAACCCCTGGAATCACATTGAGTATCCAAGTTTATGGATTTACCATTTTCCTGAAATATGGAAAATTCCTTATTAGACACCAGAGAGAACACTTGAACTACAAGTGTTGGGTTCAAATAGAGCTTAAGAGTAGATATCACCCGAAATAAATAAATAAATAAACACAAACAGTAAGAAAACAGAATTAGTCCCTCATCAAACTTCAAATCCCTCCTTTACACCTCCATAGAGTTGCAGCTCAATAGAAAGGATTTTAAAATGAACCTAATACTCTAGAACTAGATGATGTCAGTAAAAGAATAGCTAAAACAGCTCAACAATAATTTCAAATCAATTATTACCCAGGATACATATCAATACTTAAGTAGCCACAAAATAATTTACAAGCACACATTCAAAATTGAGAGGAAAAAAGCCAATACTTGCAAAATTTAGACAAACCCACTTCCAATCAACATAATACATACAATCCCTGCTTTGGTTTGATTGCATTGCAGCAAGACCCATCTCAGATTTAGGACTACCTTTAATTTCTTCTAATGAGGTGAGCTTTCTTCCAGTTAGCAATTTTCTGGACAGAAATTTATCTTTAAGTCCTTCACGCTGTTGTTCTGGTCAGGTTGTTGCCATCCTGAGTGATGAACTGATTCTAGAAGATTGAATTCGAATGAGAGATAACCATATTGGTGGTCTTCCAGTTGTGGAGGGATCAAAGAAGAAAATACTTAGGAATGTTAGCATGAGGGACATCAGACGCTTCTCAAACCTGAAATTTTCTCCAATTTTAGATATTGTAGGAGAAATAAAAACCAAAACATGTGATTGGAGGCCACAATGTACATAATGTTATGACCACATAATTTTCATTGTAAGCTGCTCTGTACAAAGTAGGGATAATAAGGTGATTAACGGTGCACAGAAGCACCTACCAAGTCCAGTTACCTAAGCAACCAGTGCATGGTGCACCATTACCTGAGTCATCTTCTCCATGCACTTAAACCACACATGCAAGTAAAGTGATGATGCTTTGACTGACTTCCCATATCATCTTCTTCTTTCAGGCAGCTCACAGTGTTGGATTTCATCAAAACACTGTCTTAACAACCCAAGAAATTGGCAAAGTTATGTGCTCAATACATGCAAGCCCAACATGACTCTTGGAAATATGATCCAGAGTCTTGTTTCCAAATCTGTTCACAGGATAGATGTGGTTGCTAGGAATGAAGGTGAACTCAATGGGGTGATTACTCCATGAGATGTTATCTCATGTTTCATATATGAGCTCCCTAGCATTTTGGTATCTCTTTTCGGTCTTCAGCAAACAAAATGATGAATTAGTGAGCAGAATCATTCGGAGACCAGAAGATTGGAAGTGCAGTTGTTTCATCAATTATTAAGTGAATCCAAGTACTTATCATGTGAGTGCAACTGAACTGTGTCCTGGAAGTTTCCTCAATTCTCTAGCATTTATCATTTCTCTGATTCTTTCTACATCATCCCACCTTCCTGCCCCAGCATAAATGTTTGACAGAATCACAAGAGGAGATGGATCCCCTGGCTTTAAATCCGAAAGTTTCATAGCCATCTCTTCTCCAAGCTCAAAATTTAAATGATGCCTGCAAGAACCAAGCAATGAGGCAAAAACGGAAGCAGGAGGATCTGACATATCTTCTATTAGCATTCTTGCTACATCCAGCTTACCAGATCGACCAAAAAGGTCAACCATGCAACCAAAATGCTCAGGATTTGGATTCAAGCCATAATCTCTTGTCATCATCCTAAAAACTTGCCACCCTTTGTCAACTTGACCCAAGTGACTACACATAGATAAAACACTAGTAAAAGTTGCAGAATTTGGTTTTATCTGTTTCTCCAACATCTGGTCAAAAATTTCAATTGCAGACTCATCCTCTCCATTTCTCCCATAACCAGATATCATTGCATTCCAAAATGCTGGGTCTTTTGGTTTTATCTCAAAGTAGTCAAAAATGTTACGTGCGGAAGAAGAATAGCCACATTTCATGTACATGTCAATGAGTGCTGTAGCCAAAAACTCATCGGTATTAATATCAGTTCTAATAGCATGCCCATGGATCTCTTTACCGTATTGCACATCACACAGAGATGCACAAGCTGGTAATAGACTTGTTACAGATTTCAGACTTGGAAACATACCAGAAGATTGCATTTTTTTGAAGAATTTAAAAGCCTCAAATCCCTTCTCTAACTGTACAAACCCACTAATAATCGAATTCCATGTTGCTGAATCAGGTTCCAAACCCTCAGATTTCAAATGTTCAAACAACTCAACAGCATTGTCACTCTGGCCATTTAGCATCATCCCAGCAATCATCGCGTTCCACGTTATCAAGTTCCTCTTGCTGTTCAGTTCATTGAATATTTTGTATGCCCAAGGCCAGCGACCACACTTAGAATACATGTCCACAAGGGCAGTCCCAACTGTAGTATCATACTCCAACTCTGTTTTCATTATAAAACCATGAACCTGCTTCCCAAACTGAAGGTACAAAAGACTGGCACAAGCAGAAATGACAGAAACCAATGTGACTGAATTGGGTATTTCACTTGACCATCGTCTCATGTCCTTGAACACATTCAACACCTCAATTGGCACCCCATTCTGCAAAAGTCCTGAAAGGAAAGCATTATAGCAAACCACACTTCTATTAGGCACCTCCTCAAACACTCTTGTAGCCAATATTATCTCACCACAGTCAGAATACACAGTCACCAATGAAGTAGCAACGAATATATCAGATTCCACACCAAGCTTTACAGTCCAGCAATGCAACTGAAAGCAAAGTTCAGTATCATCACAAGCAGGCAACACACTAGCTATTGTAACCGAATTAGGCCTATACCCACAAAGCCCCAGATCTCTAAACACTAAAAACGCCTCCCTAGAATACCCATTTCGCGAAAACCCAGAAATAGCAGCGTTAATTGAGGCCAAGTTTCGGCTAGGCATTTCACCGAACATTTTGAGAGCATTGCTAAGCGAATTAAGCTTCATGTACATGTCGGCAAGGGCCGTGGCCGTGTATATTTGTGAGGCAAAGCCTGTTTTGATGGCATGGGCATGGAGCACTTGGCCCTGGAGAGGCAATTTGAGCTTGGCGCATGCTTTGAGAAGTGGAGGGAATGTGAACTGGTGAGTAGGGGCCGAGGCAGAGTGGAGCTGGGAATACAGAGACATGGCTTCTTTGAAGAGCCCATCTTTGATTAGGTTGCTTGTTTGGTGCCTCATGGGTCATGAGATGACAACGCCCCGCCTCCCCGCCCCCAAAAATAGATTGCACTTTAGCAATTTAACGAGCATTCGGCCGGCTAATCAAGATTTTAAGAAGCGAAACATATTTGAGATTAAATTAATTTAATTATTTTAATTAAAATTAAATTAATAAAATTAATTTTTAATATTAAATATATAAAAATTTTTTTAATATTATAATTTTTATTTTTTCAAAAAATTAAAATATAAAAATTTATTTTTTTAATTTTTATAATTTTTTAAAATTAATTAAATTATAATATATTTATCAAGTTATAATTAATCATTTAATTTATTATTTAGTAATTAATTTTATAATTAATAATTTTTAAAATAAAATAAATTAAATTATAATATGATTTTAATTTTACTTATTCAATTAATTAATTTACTTTGATTTAAAATATTTTTAGTCTAATCATTTTCATGTATTTTGATTTCGTTAAAATTGTAGTAAGCGATAAAATTTGTGAAACACTATTAGTTTCTGTTATGCGGAAACTAATCCAGACAAAAAGGAATATAAAATTGAGATCAATCCATACCATGTAATGGCTTAGTTTAAGCTGCCAAAGATTTCTGGCAGAAAATTGAGAGGTATTCACTGGATCAGTTGGAGCATGAAAGAAAAAATGCGGCACTTAAAAGTCCTGCCAAATAAGAAACCTTATATGGAGAGCAGTAAGGAATTCCTTACCTTGTCAGGTTATCTATCTGGAAAGTGAACTCCACCATGCAAAATTCGTGATGTTGAGGAATCAGAAGTGATAGAACACATGCAATCTCTTTCTTTGCCATCGTGCCAAGGTTTCAGTGGTTCACAAGCAACCTGGAGTATAGACCAGAGCAACATGGTTTCACACGTCTCTGAAAGCTTGGCAGGAGTAGGCATTGACTGAATATAGCTCACAGGAGCATGCGAGCGTAGTCAAGCAAATTGCATACACATGTTGGTTCGTATGGAAACCGAGGAATGAGTTCTGCAGTGAATCTAGATCGATCGCAGAAGCATAATTAATAGAGCAAGACGTCCTGCATGTCACCAACAAGAGGAAAGTTATGTTAATATTAATTTAAATTTAAAATTTATTATAATAAAAATTTTAATTAAATTTTAATTATTTAAATAAATTTATATATTTATTTTTATATAATAATATATAATTTATATTATTTATATACATACCTATTTCTACCATAGGTGAGCTACTTTTCTAACAATATTATCAGAGTCCGATTTACCGTACGTAGAAGGCCTGTTTTCAGACGGCACGTACCCGGTCGAAATCCTTCCGAGACCCCCACTGCGTGTATTTGATCCACGTGCTGTTATTCCATCTGACGCCGAATCTGATCCTCCGCTCCCGCCGCTTCCACTGCAGCACAATTGTCAGAACCGCCGAACACTTTCCGCCGCCTCCACTGTTGTTGCTGCCGCTGCTGCTGTTGTTGCCGCCGTTGCTGCTGCCTCTGCTTCCTCATCGCTGGCGACACGCAGAAGTGATTCTCCCGCAGCCGCCTTGGGCCCCCAAGCGCTCTCTCTCTCCTTCTCTATACCCACTTAATCTTTCACTTTAGGAATGGACTACCTTCTATTGCACAAGGATGTAATAAGGGGCTCCTGGGAAAGCGTCAAGAGAGCTCTTGCATGCGACCAAACTCTACTAACTGCCTCCATAACATCCCGCGGGGAAATTCCACTCCACGTTGCAGTTAGATCAGGGGCGTCCAAAGTGTTCATCAGGAACCTGGTGAAAGAGATGTCTGATCATGATCTTGAAATTTCGGACAGGGAAAATAACACGGCTCTACATTTAGCCGGTATGGTGGGTTACACAGAAGCGGCTAAGGTCTTGGTGGAGAAAAACCCCGGATTAACGCAGTTATGCGGGTTGCACAATAAGATCCCAGTTCACTGTGCGGCCAAGTACGGTCACAAAAATGCTGTTTGGTTTCTTTTGACGGCCACACATCATCACGATCCAACTTCTCTCCCCGGTCAAAGCAGCGGTGTTGTGCTTCTCAATGACTTCATTATTGCCGAGTTTTATGATGTGGCTATATATCTGCAAAGCCGCTATCCTGACTCGGCAATTCAGCGAGACCCTGAAGGACAAGGCAATGCCTGGTACCAATTGTCACTAAAGCCCCACACATTTTTAAGTGGAAGCCAACTCGGATTTCTTCAGCGACTGTTGTACAAATGTGTTTTGGTGGAAAAAGATAGTGTTTGTCTCAAGGATGATTTGGAGAAGCCCAAATATGACCTACAAGAACCATGGAAATTTGGGTTTCTACAACATATATTTGACACAAAGCTGATGCACCTGCAAGATGTTGAACTTGCTAAAATGTCGTGCACACAGATAATAAAACCAAGTACTTCAATAAGGCAGAGCTTACTATCGACTCCAGTCATAACAGCTGCCAGGTTGGGGATCCATGAGTTTGTCTTGGAGATCATCAAAGTCTTTCCTGATACAATCTGGAGTTGCGAATCCAAAAACAATCGGTGCTTTTTTCACTTGGCAGTCCTATTCCGCAAGGAGAAAGTGTACATCATTGTGCATCAAATGAGTTTGCAGAAGCATATTGTCATGTCGCATGTAGACGTAGTTGGAAATAACATCTTACTTCTAGCTGGCATGCTAGAGCCATCTAATAGGATTTCTGGTGCAGCTTTTCAACTCCAACGCGAGTTGCAATGGTTCAAGGAAGTAAAAAAATGTTGTCCAACCATCATGCAAAGAAATGAGAAACAAAGTTGGAAAAACTCCAAGAGAGGTGCTTACTGAACAACACGGTGAGTTAGTTGAGGAAGGCGAGAAATGGATGAAGGGCAAAGCTTCATCGTGTGTGATTGTTGCTGCAGTTATTGCCACAGTTGCCTTTGCAGCAGCTTTCAACTTACCTGGTGGTAACAAAAGCGATGGACTTCCAGTTTTCTTGAACAACTTGTCCTTTTTGATCTTTGCTGTATCCAACGCATTGGCCCTTTTCACTTCTTCTACTTCACCACTGATGTTTTTGGGTATACTAACATCGCGCTATTGGGAAGAAGATTTTCTGTGGGCCTTACCCATGAGGTTGTGCATTGGCCTTGTCGCACTCTTCCTTTCAATAGCATTCATGCTGGCGGCATTAAGCTCGTCTCTTCACATTGTTCTTGTTCATCGGTTGAATTGGGTTGCTGCTCTAATCATCCTGCTAGTTGAATTGTATACCGTTGATACTGTTTGCATTTTCGCAATTCCCACTTCTTGTTGAAATAGTTTCCTCAACATTTGGACCTAGCATTTTCCATAAGAGAGAGCTGAGTTCTGTTCTCCCACGTGAAAGTAGCAGCTTTCCCTTAACAATTAGAGGCAAGCTTAAAAGAATAGGAGTTTTACCCTATCGTTTGGAGTTCTCAGCTTCCCGTTCAGTCCAGGGCAAGCGAAGCCCGATACCGGATTAGAGAAAATTCCCCTCTTCTTATAAGTATAAGAAAGCAAATAAATTGTTTACTTCTGAATTACTATGAATAATTTTTAATTATTAAGTGTTGATTTTACGGTATTAATAAAATCATAATATTTTTTCTGCCATTACTATTAGAGCTTTTTTTCTAGCAAGCTCAGGATCAATTGTGACGCTGCATGCCAGGAAAGTAGAATTGCTTGACATTCTGTGTGCATGGCGGTAGCTCTCATGTGATGTTCTAGCTATTTCATTTGTATGAGTTTAAATTTTTATGATAAAATACGGTGAAATTAAAAATATATCTAATTTTACATAATTTGAAAATAAAAATTTATTTTTTACATAAAAGTCAAATTTACTGTGCAATAAATCTAACATAATTTTTTTTTTTTTTTGACAAAATTTTAGAGAATTACTTTTATCCAATATAATTCAACATAAATTTTTTTGGATGAATTATAGAAGATTACTCGCACTCTACTATTTTATGAGAGAAAGAATAACAAACTCCTCAAAATGTCTGATCCCGCAAATAAGCTTTAACTAATTTAAGCAACTTGGAGATTAAAATATATATATATATATATATATATACGCACACACAAGAAGACCGGATGAAACCGCCCATTTTCCTTGATAAAATTGTGGAAAAGAAGACAGGACGAACTGTCCACTAGCTTGACATTAGTGCGTGAGGCGACAACTCTCGTGCCGTTGTCTAGGGATTAGAATATTTTCTTCGTATTATATAATTATCATCCAAATTTTTGTTAAAATATTTAATAACATTAAATATATATTTAATTTTTAATTATTTTAAAAATAATTAATAATTTATTACATATTATAAAATATTTTTATATAAAAATCAATCTAATATATAATATAATTTAGTATAATTCTCTTTAAAAAATTATAAAGAATAATTTTTTATTCTCATTTTATATATTAAAAAAAAAAAAAAAGAACAAACTCCCCAAAAACAGAAACTCAATGCCGTTCCCACAAATAAGCTTTAACTTATTTAAGCAACCAGGGGATTAAAATTAAAAAACCGAAAAATGAAAAAACACAAGAAGACAAGACGAACCGCCACGCCAATAAATATTAATAGAGTCGATTCGATTTGATGCAAACAATATTGATAATGTTGTACCATTCGATGCACAGTTATTGTCTTATGATGGCGTAATAAAAAATTTAAAATATTTAATGATTAATAACAATGATACTACGCATAAATCAAATACAATTACATAAAAATAAAAAAAATAAATTTAGAAATTAAATAAATATATATATTATAATTTTAATTTATATAATTTTTATATACAAAATAAATAATAATAATAATAATAATAACTAAATATTTATTTTATATAGTTATGCGACGGCAGAACAGTTGGATATAAAAACGTAGAGGACATGTTGGGAACCCGGGCGAGCCACGCAACCGGCACGTCCTTTAGCCTTTGTAAGTCATTTTTCTCCTTGATGAGTCAATTTCTAAAATACATTTTCACCTCTCATTCGTCTTTGTATCACCTAACCTAATTCCGTCTATTTCTTTCCTTCTCGAATCTTCCAATCAATCCATGGCTAGGACACATTTTCTCTGATATCTGTTTCCTGTCTGTTTCCTGAGAAAATTTACTTTCCGTGAGCGAATAGGCTTTTCTTCTGGAAGAGCAAAACATTGTTCGGGGCCTTGACGTTCACTCGTAAGTGCCTCGCCCTCGTCGGTATTCATTTCTAAGTATACGGGTGCACGGGCGCGTGCTTCTGCGCGCGTACTATTTTTTTCTTTTTTTCCTCTTTGCTCGGATTGTTTTATTGTTGATTTTTGATTTCGATTGTCTAATAAGAAGTAATCGTGTAGGAGTTCGCGAGGACTAACCCTAGTTTTGATTGCTGAATTCGTGGAGTCGTCAAAGTGTCCAATTGGAGGTTGAGAGGAGTCTAATTGTGGATCTATGAATCCTTTTTATCTGATGGATTGTTTTTGGATAAAGTTATTTATGCTTCTCGATTTTAGGTGTATCGTACTTTCAATTCAACATGCCTTTGAAGTTTGTTTGGCGATTGAGATTTGCTTGCCAATGGGAATTAGTTGAAACTTCGCGGCTTAATTTCTAGATATTAGTGTTTTAAACTCAGATATGATGCAAAATCAGGCAGGGATCATTTTATGTAACAACTTCAAATTGTTTTTTCTTGTTGCATCTTCAACAATTTGTTGCGGTCACTTAATCTTTGTTGATCGTGGTATGGTTTATAAGTGAAACTGATTAACTAGATTTTTTTCCATCTTCTGACAAATTTATCTGTCTTTGACAATGGTTGTGGACTGGGTAGGCTTGCAGAGGATTGTTTGGCACTGATTGTATCTTGTATAAATAACAGGCAGTGTGGGTAACAATGTCAACTCCTGCAAAAAAGAGACTGATGAGGGACTTTAAGAGGTTGCAACAGGACCCTCCTGCTGGAATTAGTGGTGCTCCTCAAGACAATAATATTATGCTTTGGAATGCTGTTATATTTGGGTATGTGAGGGCAGGATTTGAAGTTAAATCAACTTTTTATGTCTTTCTTTGGTATAACTTTCTTTTTCATTGTTTGAGTTGTGTTATGATTGAATATTTGTACTTATGTGCATTATTGGTTGATCTGCAGGCCTGATGACACCCCATGGGATGGAGGTAAGCCATTAATTATGTGTAATTATGCTGAAGAGGACTCTTTGGCATTTTCAATGATGGACTGTTCTTCTATAGGCCTGATGTTAGGCGATAGAGTAGTGGGTTGTATGCTAATAATACCATTTTCATGCTAGCCCTTAACTCCTTAATAGTTGCTCTCTTAGACTCTTAAGTCATACTAACCTACTGTGCATCTTGCTTTTCCTAAGTTATACATGAATATGTTATGTAAGATATTCCTACTTATCAGACGAATTGTATGCTAGATGTGTAGCTCAATGGATTTTGTTGGCACTTGTCTTTGAAAACTGAACATTTTTAATGAGGCTTTTTTATTTTATTAAACTATTCCACTATTTCTATCTCATTTTCTATTTTGTCGTGTTCTCTGCAACTTCATAAACCATGATGGATGGTAGGGACAACTTTGATGTATGTCAAGCATTTGGATGTCTTACCTTGTGATATATGCAACCCTTTATAATATTCCTTCTAGATTCAATTGACTATTTGGTATTTTTATTTCCATATGAGAACGCACTTGTAACAGCAACTCATAGCTGTTATCTATTTATCTTCGAACCCTTCAGGTACGTTCAAGTTGACGCTTCAGTTTACGGAAGATTATCCTAACAAGCCACCAACAGTGCGGTTTGTTTCTCGCATGTTCCACCCTAACAGTAAGTTGGATACAAGAACTTTCTTTCACCTTGTTCTCTCAGCATTTTCACTTGCTGTAGCTATTTGTCTGAATTTCATCTGGAATGATTGAAAAATCCTTTAAAGATGTGGTATTCAAAATTGTCTATTAACTTTAGCCTATCCTGCTTCCATTCATGTTAGAGTTTTCATGTGTGTACACAAATGTTGTCTTTGGATTTACATCTGTCTACTTTTTCTAACCTTTCTTAGTCTAAAGGTTGTCTTTTATTGGAACATTCATCTGTTACGCTTTCAAACTCCAGACATGCCTTCCTATGAAAAAGATCCATCAAATTTTTAGCATTGTTGTTTTATGGCTTGTTTTATGGATTGCTTTGTTTTGTACCTTATGGCTCTTCTATTTAACATGGGATATGAGAGAAATTATCTTTTGGTGCTATTGTTTTCATTATGGTTCTGAGTTTCTATTTGGGTTGCTTTTTCTTCAGTTTATGCTGATGGAAGCATTTGCTTGGACATCCTACAAAATCAGTGGAGTCCCATTTATGATGTTGCAGCCATACTGACCTCAATCCAGGTAAGATTTAATCCTTCATCTGCTGGTGCATAGTGATCAATGACAGTGGATATTGAATCCGATATGTATTTTTGGAGGAGTTTCTTCCTATGCTTGTATTTTTTGGATGAAACTTGCACTGAGATAGCTGATACTTGCTATTATAAATTCTTGGTTCATGAAAGTGTCTTTCTCATGACTCATTTATTTTAATGGAAGAACAAATCCTTTTATTGTTTTTATTTGACTAACAAGAACTCCATCTCACTAGAAGTCTAGAACCATCTTCCTGGTGGTTGCACAGTTCAATGTGTTATTCTTTGCTGGCCCTTTTACTGGCACGTCAATTTATCATGTGTTTCTGCCAAGTAGTATTGGTCTCCCCATACATGCATTCCCTTTGATCAGTCTACATTGTGTTAGTTTGCTTGGCTGTCATGTCCGTATTATGGGTCTTTAGTATGATAGCTAGGCCATGTTTGTCTTATTTTTATGAGAAATTAACTGGGATTCTTATTCACATCAGTGTTGCAGTATGATGTTCATTTGTAGGTTGAATGTGATGTTTCTATATATTAATCTGTTACTATCTTCTCGTTGTAGTCATTGCTGTGTGATCCAAATCCAAATTCACCTGCAAATTCAGAGGCTGCAAGGATGTTTAGCGAGAACAAGCGTGAGTACAATAGGAGAGTGCGAGAGATTGTAGAGCAGAGTTGGACTGCAGATTAGTTCCTGTATGATGACAGGGAATTCCGCATGTTGTTTACTGTGTGTTTAGACAACATTGTTGTGCTTGATTGTATCCATGTACTTGTTATGAGTTTGATTGGTTTGTGGGGAAGAACATTTGGCCACCTGGTTGTTTGTTCGATTTGAAGAGGGGCCTCCAGTTTGCAGTTTGTTAATTGATCTGTATGAACAGAGCTTTCTTGGGTTAAATTGCAGGTTAAAACCTCCATAATGCAAAGTTCATAGCAGTCCAATAATGGACAGAACCTGCTATAGTTTGGTTTATTTTTAGGCTACTCAGGCAAGGTAAAAACAAGCTGTAATCAATCCTCTGCACGGCTTGAGGATCTTTGACGAGAGACGTGAAACTTCATTGCAGCGCCACATTGAGTTTTGAGAGACGATGAAAAACAATGGTCTTGAGGATTTAAAGTGACTGGTCTGGAGCCTTGTGCTAGATGTCTTTGGGACTTAATTTGGGGTCTGAATAATTTAGCTCAGCTCGGCACCAATGCCCGGTCAATGAAATAAGCAAGCAAGATGTTTTGAAATTGTCCTCTAGGCAATTGAATGTGTTTAGTTGAGCGGTATGTATAAGTTTCACTCTTTACACTAGCTCACAGCTCAGTGATTCTCTGATCACCGTTATGATAGGCATTCTCATTTCTCCAATTAAGGGAAGAAGAATGTGAAAGGCAAATCGCATGCAGGCATATACAAATGGAAAAATAGTGCAGGTGCCATGTACTGGTCGGCATTACTTAAAAACCCTCAAAATTTTCTTAATGTGAATAGGGAAGCCATTGAACACATCAAAATTCCTAGAAAGATTCTCCTCAACAGGCTTTGATACAATGTAACAAGCTTTCTGTCAGGCACAATCACAATGGTTATCATCTGTTCCATTCATAGTCTTCTCCATATCTTGGAGTAGCATTGTTGGTCCGGCTAGTATCATTCAATCGTATGGAATTTGCAAAGGCATGCCAACCCAACAGGTATGGTAAGATATACTGCAATGAAAGTTAGAATTACTTAGATGGGTCTTCATGCTTGGATTACACATGATACAAATAAAAGGTATGCTGCCTCTGCTTGCAATTTGTGTGTGTGTGTGTGTGTGTGTGTGTGTGTGTGTGTGTGTGTGTAGAGAGAGAGAGAGAGAGATTCATGACATACATTAAAAGCCGAGACAAGGACAGTGTACTCTGCCCTGGTGATAGGAATGTAGATGCTTTCATCCATATTCAAAAGTTTATTTTGAACACCTTCAAAGATCCCATCAATAAAATTACAAAACCAGAAACAGAGTGATGGTTAGACAAACATAATAAACTTGTCTTCATTATTTAAATGAGCCACATGCAGCATGCTGAAGCCTAGCACATTTGGATCTATGATGTTCTTCAATAAAACAGATGAGTTGATGAATAGATGTATAGAGCAGCACTAAATGTGTGACTATGAATGGAAAAACATAAATGTATACAATTAGCACTCAATTTCAGGCAAAACTAATTTGCACGAGTGCATATATATAATCAGAATAAAATAAGTCAAAAGAAAAACAAAAACCCACTATGATCATGGTACAGCCCAGTAGGTAATCAGTGCCACCCACCTTCTACTAACACAGCAATGCCTTTCAAATTTATAATGCACCACACAGACCCAAAAAAAGACATAACCTCAGCATTTAGATTCCCAAAACCTTTTACCTCTCAGAATATTGTATCTAATAGAGACTTGCTACACCACATTCACTTGGATCTAAATAAAAATGAAAATAATGCCAAGACTTCAAGCGAAAAGAGGATTACTGAGATTAAAGAAGTGACCAGAACCATCTGGAAGTGGCTCTACCCTCAACACCTTCCTGACCTTACCTTCATCACTGGAAATTAGGAAAAAAAAATAAAAGTCATTATTCAAATAAAAATTAGAAACGATGCAACTGATGCTGACTTGCAAGAAGATGCTTTTGGAAGCTGACATTCATCAACACACGTGCATGACAGGCACAAATCTGAGAGGCTGCGGTTGCAATGTACACCAACATTTTTACAGCTTCCTTGCCAAGATAATCTATATGTCAAGTAGTGGCTCCATTTGAACAATGTGAACCGGGCCTAAATGCATGTTGAAGTTTAGTACGTGAATAATTGAATAGTACCTCCTTCCCTTATTTGGATCATGGAAAAATTCACACGAGTCCCTTGGGTTAAGGCTTACAAGATTTCCAATTTCTGTCACTGATAGTGAGAATACCTAATGACATGTAAAACCCAAAAACAAAAAATTATGTTATCATTAATTTATTCATGCAAAATGAAATACAAAAGTCATGCCAAACTCAATCATATTGACTTCATCAAATTTTCAAAGCTTTCTATAATTTTTTCAATAATCAATCAGAAGAACTTGAACTGACGAATAAAGCAATAATAATTTATAAGCAAGTTTTGGGAATAATAGTTATTGCTGAATTTATAACTTCTTTAAGAAATAATATTTTATACCTAGTCACACATTTAAATATGCTAAAATTTTCCGCATTTTCATACCAGATTTCTGTGCATCAATCTTAAATTTTGGTACATTATGCAGCTATCAAGAGTTTAAAATTAGGTTACCTGCTTTCTGTTCCAATCATACTGCCGAGGACTCGCTGCAGGTGCGAATTGTAACAGCAAAAAACCTTCCTTGGCTAGTTTAAAAGCCCCTGACTGCACAAAAACCATAAAATTGCAATCAAAACACAGAAACCATGCGACCAAAGTCAAAAATTAACCTAGTTCTTACATCTAATGCTGCAAATTCTGGTGCACGAGGCTCCACAGTAAGGGCGGCCTTCCCTTTGTAAATCGAATGCCCTACAAAAACCCTAGGCGACACGTCTCCAACTACACACATAAAACCGAATCCATAGCTCCATTTCCAGTCCATAAGAAGCTTAAATTTAGAACGTATCTAGCGATTCAATGCGGAAACACAAGATAAGGTCCTTAAGTACCTCCAACAGGCAGCGGAGATTGCGGAGCGAAGGTAGAATTAGTGGAAGAAGGCCGTGAGGCGGCGAAACGCTGCTGCTCGTAGTACTCAGACTGGCGGCTCTTCACGGTGAGCTTGTTCTTCCCGGAGGCTTTGGCCACGGAGAGGCCATACCTTCTGGCGCTGAACGAACTACCGTGCGATAAGTTCGAAGTGGGAAGACATAGTTTAGGGTTTTGAGCGCTCGATTGTGCACATAGCGAGTTGAGCTGCAACATTTTGCTGCACCCTATCTCTGGCCTCTTCCCGACGTAAAATGCTATTTCTTTTTTTTTTTTTTTTTTTTTCCTTATTCTTTAAATTAATTGCAACGAAAATTTAAGTCTTAAAATTTCAGCTATATAAAAATGATTTTAATATTAATATTATTTTATTTTTTAAAATTATAATATATTCATAATTTTATATTATAATAATTTTTTATTATTTTTTTTATTTTAAGTAAATATTATTTTATTATGTAATATTAAATTAAGAGTGATTTATACTAAAAAAAAATCAAAATACTTTAAATCTTTTATCTAAGGTTAATTTTAAAAAGACCCATATATTTGGCATCGGTTACAAATTAAGTCCTAATGTTTTAAAACTTTGCAGTTAATGGTCAATTTAGTTTGAACTCCCCATTTTAGTAGCATTATTCTTATCTGAATCAGAAGGCATTTAGATTTAAATAGTTTGAGCCCTTTCTTTCACATGATTTGCTATCTATACACATATAGATACATTTGCATAACTTTTATTTGGATGTTTGTCTAATTTTTTGATTTCAAAAAAATATGCATGTTAGAAATTAAATTTGCTCCATCAGATCTTTTTTTTTTTGTTTTTTAACAATTTTCATTCATAAAATTGGTTCAATAAGTAACCCTTATTCTTGTGAAAATTCCTTAAGTGATTTTTTTTATTTTTACTAAACTAATGTTCTTAAAATGACTTCAATATCAATTAATTTTTTATTTATTAATTTACTTCTTTTTCTTAAGGGCTTGATATTTTTGGTCCACTAAATTGTTGTTATTGGCCGCTTGTTGAGGAGGGGCTTTTGTTTCCTTTTCATTAATTTCCTCATCTGAGGTAGTTGAATTCTTTTCTACCAGCTCTTTGAAAACAGAAGACTTGAGGAGAAGTCCAAGTGCAGTTGAGGAAGGTGACTTGGTGGCACCGGCAGTAATGGGTGCCTTTGCTTTCCAGATTCTGTCATGCTTCTTAAGGGAGTCTAAGCCTTCTGCTCTAGAAGGATAAATGTTTGAGTGGAGAATGGATAGCTGAGTTTGATTTATGTCCCTGCTTGGAATCTGGTTACAGAAGGGCAAGGATTCTAAGGTTGAACTTGACTCTGGAGCAGGAGGGTCAGCTGCTGGTCTCAGCCATCTGATGTGTGTACTTGAGTCATAGTTGGTTACAACATTGATCCCTCGTTGTTCGATGGATTCTATATCATAGCCATGAGCAGCCTGCTCATGGGTGCCTACAATAGTGGAAGAGAAAACAGGTCTCATAAACAACATTTCTTTAGGTAAGCATTTTAAAGTTGAGTGACTAGTTCTTGCAGCTGGGATCTTGGGATTTTAACAGGATATTGAATTCAATCTTTAATTGGTGCATTTGGGTTGTTTCAAGTGTTTTTCTTTATACCATGTTTGATGTCCATACGTTTACAACTGGATAGATTTGTGCCTAAGTAGAGATACTTGTTTCCGAGAACTCTTCCTACATCCTTGCTTCCCATCTTCCACTGTGATGGTGCCTGATAAATTTTCAATATGCAGCCTCAAAATCACAATTAGCAACACAACATTTAGAAGCTATATAGTTGGAATAAAGCTGCCTTACCTTGCAACTCCTCTAGATCTGGATGCGCCTCTGGAACAACCACTGCTTCGTCTTTATACATAAAAGTACACTGCTAAGTTTCCGGGTTATGTCTCAATGCATGCTTTTAATGACCAAGGAATTTTTACCTTCTTAAGTAGGCTAGGTACTCCTCATTTGTCACAGTGTGCATCATTTCAATTTCTTTAGTGTATTCAGATACCTATAATATTGGCCGACCAGAGTTTAACACAGAATCAGAGTTTTATTCTCGTCCCATAATGAACAGTACTTCTCAATTAGTTCTTCTCATAAGGTAATTCTACCGGAAAGTTTGTAAAAGCTGCTGTTCCCCGGTATTTTGAGAGCAGCCAAATCATATGCTCTCGCAGCTGATTCTTCTTCCACACAGGCCCCCGTTAGATTAGCAGGTGTTGAAAGGTTTTTACTTCTTTAAGTTTGTTTCAATTGATTAAGCAAAATGGTTTCTATTTTGAAGGTGTAGTACTCAACATTCTTCCAACAGAAAAAATGAAGAAGAAAAGCCAAGAAAGTGCTTACCAAGATAAACTATTCCAAGGCAGAAATAAGTCCACGATCAAGCCACATGAAAGAGGCACAAAATGATCATCACGACTAGACTTTTGTTAGGCACACAATTTGAATAAGAAGCAATGCATACGGCAAGTTTTGAAGCTCACCTTGCTTTCCCTTCTTCCTTTGTTTTGGATTCCAAGCCCCTTTATCCCGCAAATGAGTTTCATCTCGTCCAGTCCACCGGTGCGTGCGTTTGGCACGTGTTCTCAGCCAGTTACTCTTAAACAAAAGAAGACTGCAATAGCTTTCGCTAATCATATGTCCAAAACTATAGCATGCATCGACCCCGAAATCTTGAATCAAACCTGCTGACTCCTCGAAATCTTGAACTTCTTTTCATGTTGATGACACTTGTAGCTTGATCACCAGCTGCTGATCGTTGTTGCCGTTGATTACCTTGTTGATCACTGCAACTCAATGCAACTGCATAAGGGCCTCTTCTCCATGTCTGGACGGAATTGTTCCCCACCGCCTCACCTTCTATCGTGTGCAGCCTTTTCCTTTCTTGGTCCACAACAGAATTCACAGTGCTTATCTCCACTTATCAATCTTTTTGAGAAACTCTGGCAAGGAGCCGTTGGTATCATTCAATGTATGACCACAGTTAACAAGGAATACTACAAACGTAGAATGGACGGTTATAACAATGGTACTTCACCCGCATTTGTCTCGCAACAAGACATGTCCGCGTTAAGACTTGCCTGCCTCAAGACATGTCCGTCCTAATTGTTGACTGAAAACAAACAAAATTTTAAAAAACAACAGAAAACAACGTGGTCGAGCGTGTTACAAAGACAATGGGGTCACCGATACATTGGAGGAGATCTTCAACATCTTGCCGTCCAGCCAAGAATTGAAGGCATTTAACGATGTCCTTGTAATCATTGCTGACCAGTGCTGTAGATACCAAAAATTGACAAAACATTGTGTTATGATTTTGTAGTTTGATAAAAAAAAAAAAAAACATGTAAAATGAATACTAATTTAATTTAATTGTCAATTATAATTAATACATTTTTTACTATAATTAACAAATATGATAAAACGATATGGCACATTAATTTGTACACACATACATTCTATAGTTACTTGACGTAGCTGTATTGCGATGATGTTGCCATGTTTTTCTAACTTGGCCTTAATGTAACGGGTTGCCTATCCTGCCACTCCCACGTTATCAAAGAAAAATGGGATATTGGGTTATATAAACAGGTGTACTGCACACTCTAATAGACTACATTTTGAGAAGAAAGTAATGACCCGTGACATTAAGGTAACCTTTAAAACAAGGATTTGAATGCTTAAAATCTCGTAATTAATGACTAATGAGGGTCTAAAAGAAAATTCACATACTAGAAAAGAAAGACAATATTGAAATATTTAAAATCCATTCTTAAATATTTGAATTACCGAAGTAGACAACTTGAAATAGCTTTTTCCATCGTTATTAAACCCAGCTTAGATCGATTAATTGTATTGTTAAACTGAACCTTAAACCGGTTTGGTTAATTAAAAAACTCAGTAAAGATATCGACACGAATAACTTGGTAGCCCAAAACCTCAAGTTTTTTTTTTATTTCAATTTATTTTTTTGTTGTAAAATTTTATACTAAAATATTTTATTACTAACATCTCTTAAATTTAAAATTAAAATATTTAGAATATCAAATAAAATCTTTAATTCAGGTAAAAAAAAATTTTTATTTGTAATTTTTACAACATGTGTAAATTATTATAAATTATCAAATAAATAAATGAAATTTTGTTCTCATAATTACAAAACAAATGTTTATATTTATTTACATCTCAGAAATACAGTTAATAATATATATATATGTGGAATAAATCTATAAATATTGAAAAAAATATTAAATGTCATTGACCTATTATTCAACCAAGGATCCTTTGGTGGGACTAATAAACCAACAACCCAATTCCTTGTCTGGGTCTATATGTTTAGACTGAGTTATGGCCATTCTAGGCAAGGCTTCAAAAATGGTTGGCACAACCTTCTTCTGTTTTTTCCGAAAAGAGAATGGATCATAACGCTGATGGTGACAAAGAGGCATGTATGTAACTTCTTGTGTTTTGTGTATAGCTTTGGCATTGTTGATATTATCCATGAATTCAACTAACTTATGTAATCCTTTGGTTTGACTTTGTCATACGCAACTACGAATCGATGCATGAGCCTTCTTTATATTACCCTAACTACCTTGGAGCTTCTGGATCTCTGACCTCTGCCACGACCCAAGCACCTGTGGTCGTGACTCTAAAATTAATTCAAGTAGTGAAATTGCGAGGTTTTGGACTCAATTTTTTCAAATTTCACACACATCCTTGCCACTTGAGCAACTCTTTGAGGTTCATAATCAAGCTTTTTGCCGGAACAAGTTTTGTCGGTTGTGCTTCTTGCGGGGTCAATGAATCTAGCCTACAGAATAATTTTATTAAATTTAGAGACAATTTATTATTTCTTTTTTTTTTTTTTCAAAAATTTTACTTGCAACACAAATTTATCACTTCTGTCATTTGCTTTGGAGAATTCACTCGAATTTGTCCTGCTTATTGCATGTATGTCTGCGGAGCAAATTAATACTTCATAGTCATCCTTTTCCAAGTTTTACATTTTATTCTCACAATCTAAAGTTGTTGGCAAACATTTCGCTTTCACAATCTCAGATGAAAACCCATTAGTTGGGAATTCAAAATTTCTCCAGTTTTACTGCATAGAGAAGCCAAAATCAATAAGAGTAACAACAACAATAACAGCCATTTCGACCTTGCTTTCCTCACTCCTGCATACCTGAAAGCCCATCATCTTTATAAGGGCAAGATTAGAGATTTCCGTATTTATATCCATGGATATTTTGAAACAAATTGAAGTGACATAAGTTAACAAGGCTTGCCAACAACGCAGTCAAGTGAACCCGCATAGCGTGTGAGCCTTCCCACGTATGTTCCTGGCTTCCATTTGATCACATCATTCCTTGTGAATTGCTTGGTTGCGGTAGGATTACCTGATGGAACAAAGAATGCTCCATTCATCATCAAATCTCCCTCTGATATCCAATTCCAATTCTTCCATTGATCTTCTGTTGCATACTCCCTCTTGGTCACCTTCATCAACACCAATCACCATGTTAGAAACACAATAAAAAAAACTTGGCAAAAAACAGAGTGTCTCATTGCAAGAGACTCCCAGAGTTATGAAATGACTAATCTAAATTTGAGGATGTCACAGTTGTAGCAAATTATAGTTTTGAATGAAAGGATGATCATGGAAAATGCATAATGAATTACCTCCTTGGCATAACTGTTATCAGGAGCGATGTACCGATTGCCCTGACTGACAATGGTAGGGTTTTTGCTACCGCCTATTGCATACATAAGCCAGTGAGTATAGTCATTATTGACTACATGGACGAAACCCCACCTGCACCTGGGCATCCTTTGCACTAATCCCTTTCCAAAGTGGGTGAATGCAACAGTGATTTGCATTATTTTATCATCTTCAAAGCTGTCACTTGAGCCGAACAGCAACACCTGCCATTTTCAATCCAAAATTAACAGCTAAATATAAATGATATATATGCTTAAACATGATTGAACGTTAACACAATTTTAAGATGCTTATGCATGCATCAGAGTTTCAGGCAAGTCTCCTGAAACGTGAGATGTAAATAAGGATATTCAAGCCATGTGCCTACCCCATACAATTTCACAAATTGCTTTTTAAACCACTAGTTAGGGCATGATATCAAAACTCTTTTATCAACTGATGTCATATATGATAACGAACTAATAATTTTAATTTCCTGTCTAAACTAATAGATGCTTAATCATATGTTCCCCTTCATTCTCTTGCAGTCAAAACAATGTTAAAAAAAGAAAAAAAAATGTGAATAACATTACATCGTTGTGATTGGTGAAATGGCAGTTGGAGATGGTGATGGCAGTTGATGCCTGGATAATATCAATGAGCCCATCTTTGCAGTTGGACATGGAAACGTGATCAATCCAAATGTTAGTTGAACCAAAGATGGAAACGCCATCGCCATCGCTCATAGTCCTCAACCCGCAGTGGTCAGCGGAATCCCTGACCAATCCACCGGAGCCCTCAACAATATCATGAATGTGTAGGCCATGGATGATCACATTATTGACGAACTGAATAGTAAGACCAGCACCATAAGCGATGTGCACATTGGCTCCCCTACCATCAATGGTCTTGTCACTTGTTATTATGAGCTCTTGGTTAAGCCTAATGATCATGCTGCTTGCAAAGATGATCCAAAGGGGTCCCTTCTGGGTCACGGCATGGCGGAGAGTTCCCACTTTAGGGTTAATCATGTCGTCGTCGGAGGCATCTGTCACGACGTATATCTTCCCACCCTTTCCGCCGGTGGTCTTCCTGCCGAAGCCAAGTACACAATCTGCCAGCTTCTGTCGTTTGTTGGTCCAGTTGGGATCGCACCTCCAGCATCGGTCAATGGGGTTGGTGGCCCAGCATTTGCCATTTTTCTTTTTCCCTCTCAAGTTCCTTCTCGTGCTCTCGGTCCCCATCAAGGCGCTGCATGCAAAATTTAAGGGTTAACGCTAGTCCGTACCTACATTTAGAATTTGCTCAATTTTTACATACTATATCAACATTTAATGGTTATCGGGTATACACATTTTATTATTACAAGACAATTACACGTTAAGAAGATTGTCTCTATTATGTAATGAAACTCTTTAAATTGCAGTTTTTCTGACGATGCTACAAGTGCGGCCACATTATTTGGGATAATAATGGTTATCGGATTCGATATTGCCACAATTGCATTTGCATTCATCACAATATAGCTGTAATGAACCACAAACGGTAATGTCAGATTTGGAAATTCTATAATTTTTATATATGAAATTCTGATAAACTTTATGCACTAGCTAGACTCACTTGCTAACTTGTTCGTTAAAATGGCTGGTGACGTTAAAGGGCTCCGGGGTGTAAGCCTCGAGAGCAGCCTTTTGGGCCTCCTTGGCTCTCTGCTTCCAATAATCATCAAATTCAGAAATGCCAGCACGTGCAAATGGTATTGTCGCTACAAATGACACAAAAAAGAACAGAAATAATCGTCTGTTGAACGCTGCCATTGTTGTTGTCGTTGCAGCGCATGCAAAAAAAAAAAAAACAAAAAGAAATTTCTACTCAAATGTTTCCTGGTATCAAAGTTCCCCCCCTCACGCGGCTGCAACCCCCCCCCCAAAATAATGTTGAGCCGAGACGGGGCAGGCCAAGGAGAAACTTTAACGAAGCCACCAAGCAAAAATTGAATTACAGTTCCCTTGGCCTGGTCAGTGTTTAATAGAGGGGTTTGTTTTAATAAACTGCCATCTGGGGTCCTAAACAGGTAAAAGGAATGATCAGTGTAGAGATATTTGAGGCGGAAATTTTGGTGAACCACCCTTCTGGTTGGTGCCGTCCGCACTGTCTTAAGCTGTCTCATTTTGATTTATCCTATTTTCTCTTTGTTGACTCAGATATATTTAGCCCTTTTTTTTCTTCTCATTATTATAATTTTAACAAATCGCTCGTCCTATAGTTTCGGAATCGTTACTTGCTGAGTTCCCTGTTTGTTACAATTGTTGACTTGCATTGGAAAAAGACCCGCACAAGAGTAACAGTTGACTTCACCTTTTTCGCCCCAGCCTCTGCATATTCAAGCCATTACACAAGCATTCTTACGTCCGAGAAGAGAATTATTATTATTATTATTATCGTACACCAAACTTAGGAATATAGGAAACCGAAAATAATTTAATTCAGTTTTATAAAGTATTTTTTAAAAAAATATATTTTACACGCATAAGTTATTTCCTGCAAATTAATCCTATTTTCTCTACGTTTGTTCTGCTCCATTCAGCCATCTTTTTGTAATTATAACAAATCGTTAGTCATAGAATTTTGGAATGGTTGTTTTGTTCCTGGAGTTTTCAGTTTTACTGTGATTGTTGTTTTGCATCGGAAAAGACACTCTCTGTGCACTTTAAAGAACTACAGGCATTATTACATTGAAAGAGATATCTAAGTCCCTTTTTTTCTTTTTTATTTTTTTGGGTTTGAAAGTATCTACTTTAATTTTATTCGTATTTTAGTTTATACACTCTCTCTCTATATATATATATAGAGTTTGAAGCTTGCTTATGCCTCCCACCCCCTGGGAAATCTAAAAGAAAATTCGGGAACAAAAATCAACTCAACTCAGGGAAAACAGTAGTTGGTATTCGAGATCCCTCTCAGTTTAAATCTGATGATACATACCTGTATTTGCAATGTATTGCTTCTCATACAGTTCTGCAATATCATTGCCATGCTACCGTTGTTTTGATAATGATACAACGCACAAATGTATACAAATGAATGTACGGTGTATAACAGCACATCTCCAATATCAGGCACAACAAAACGGCCTCTGTATTTTACAATTGCTTGTCCAGCCAAATCGTTATACTTCAAGAGAGAGATTATGAATACTTCGATCCAAGGCACGTTGCTCGATTAATACTTTGAGCAAGTGGACACCCTCGATCTGCTGTGATTATAAGTCGCCTCATTCATCTAATGGCAAATACCAACTTCCCTAATGATCTCCGTGTGGATGTACTAAGATGCTTCCCAGACCTTGTAGTCTTTTCCCTCCATGGACAAAGACCATTTTCGGGGCCAACTTGCCGGCTCATAGTAACCCGGTCCAATCTTCATTGCCACTTTCCCATCAATGACGGCAGCATAAACGTCCCGTTCTGCCTTGCTTATGTGAACCTAGAAGATGGTTGGCCAGAAAGCAATATTAATCATGATAATCAGAACAATGACTTCATTTAGTTGCCAAGAAAATACATTTTGTAAGAATGACGATGTAATAATGCAGGCAACAATAACATACTACACTACTTACTGTGCTTCGACAGTGAATTTTGTTCCGTTTCCTAAGGGAGAGGAGAGCTGCAATCTGAGATCGATAATGAGAGAACATGTGGTCAAAGAACACTGCTGGCGTTCCTGGATGAGTCAAGATGTATGCATATCCCAGCATTTCTTTCCCATTTGGAAATCTCCAATGGCCCTTTGTGGAAAGAGAACAATTGGTCAATAACAGCTTCACAATTATCAGTGCCCTAGTATAAGTAAAGCAGTACATTGTCCTCTACTAATGTATATCCTCCTCTCTCTTCATTCTTCTCTATTTTACACTTCCACCTATGCAGGATCCTGGAAAAGATGCTCAAATTGGTTCTCCAGCCTCATTTTTATTGTACAGTAGGTTTCTCAACTTCAAAGTTTCTACCCAAATCCTGTTTTCATGGTTACCCCATCCATTTTGTTGTTATCTCTTCTGTTTGCTGCTGTCTACTTTACATCACACGGCTTTCCTATTAATTGATCCACCAGAACCAACTTTTTTTAATTTAACACCATGTGCTGATGAAAATCCATAGCCATCCCTCATGTGGGTTTTCAAAGAAATGTATTGCTTGAAATTATTTCATCAAATTACTAATCAATCAATTCCTTACGTACAAACCACAGAGCAGATTTGTAATCCAATTATTACTTAATTATTATCTTGCTCGCAGAACAGTTTTGATGAAGGTTTCCCATTCAATTTCCTTGGATTGTGGTATCAATTATTATCTTGTTCACAAAAAATTTTGACAAAAATTTCCTGATTCAATTTCCTTGGCATCAAATCAATAGAAGAATGAAAAAACAAGTAAAACATACCTGAGTAGAGCCAGTGTCATGATTCTCTATGAACGTAACAGCACGAGATGGCCACCATCCAACAACTCCAGGAGGCTTTCCTTTTGGGTCTGATAATCGCCAATACTCGCATCTTTCCAATGCCTATATGAAAAAAAGCATATGCCATCACTACCATATCTCCACCTCAAAATTGTTGGAAGCACGCAAGTGACATGAACCACATAGAAAAAAGGTCATTAAAAGCTAACATAAATCCAAATTTCATCTTCTTCTATTGCTTTCTAGAAGTTTGAGCCATAGCCAGCAGTAACATCTACATTCTATTCTACAACTAAATTCCATGCCCATACAGAGAGAATTATCGAGGAAGGAGGAAAAGGAAAAAAAATGAATAAAAAACTTGATGTAACTCTATTGTAAAAGCCAGATTATTTATTGAACTTAGAATGCTATGCAGAACAGAAGTGTTTCAAGTCTAATGGACTCATTACTATTGAGATAAACATTCTTCTTTTGCATGCACAATCATTACCATCAAGGTGAAACATTAATTAATTCTATCAACAACACAAGATTATTGATTCAATGTCAATACTAATGTAAAGCACAGATGGCATGTCTAAACAGAATGTGAAGTATCCAGATGAATGAGTCCTTTTCAGTACACTCTGGGTCATAGCCTCATAGGGGATGGATTTTTCTGGCCTTCTCTAGGGTATTTATCATAAGTTCTGACTTACTGCATGAAGAATGCCTTTTGTAGTGACATCAAATGCACCAGCAGTTCCATTGGTGGCATTGATCCAGTCAATAATTCTCTGCCGATGTGCATCTTGATTATAATCCATTTCATTATACTTGTAACTGAGAGAATCCCAATACTCGCCAACAGCAAAATATGGTTTGCTTGCATCCAAGTAGTCCTTAACATAACCACCCCAAAAACCTCTAACAAAATCAAGCCTCCATCCATCATACCCAATTTCTTCTCTGCATGTCAGTTCACACATAATGAATTGATGCCATTCAACAAAAAATATAAAAGCATATATAGCTGAAAACACAAAGAGGAATATACAATGCATTGTATTGCACTAAAATCTCCAGTTTATAGATAAATAATGCAAGAAAAGCCAGAAAAAATGCCATTCATTCAAGCATCATGCATCAAATCCAAAATTGTTTCAGAACACACAAACAATGGTACCAAATAATGATTTTTCAGTCATGTTAACCTGGCACTATGACTCAAGGAAATTCTTCTCTAAAAAAGGTCAGTTTTCACTTCTATTTAATATAAAAAGTTTGTGTCTAATACTAATTGAAAAGGAAGTGTAAGTGTAAAGGAAATACTCAACACAGGGGAAAAAACCACCTTAGCCAGCATAGCCATTCTTTGAGATCCTTCCTAACAAAATCTTGGGAATGATCGATGTTTGGAGCGGCATGAAAATTATCTCCACTACTCTTGTTGCCTCTACCCTGCGTGACAGAAACAAGGAATGTTGCACATACAGTGCATAAAGATAGCATTCACATCTCCATTACACTTATTTATCTAACGAGAACTGAGACCAGTAACATAACATCTCAGTATATTTTTACAAAAAATTCATTGTCCGCTAGGATGTGAAAGTAGAAGTCGCAAAATATTGCTTTTATTACTGCATTACAAAGTTCTAGGGCATAGTTTGCCAGTAAGCATAGCTCAGAAGATGGAACATCAAATGACAAAGCACATAGCACTCCAGATCCTGCCTAAGACATTTGCATACAAATACACAACTAAGACAGATCCAATCCAAACAGATGACCAAAACACTATCTACAAGAAGTGATAATGCTACTAATAGCAGACGTCTGACCCATTACTGCTGCAAACTGAGTAACTGGAAAACAGAGATTACGCCTTATTGTTTTGACCTTGTATTTTCTTCCTTAGGCCTTGTTTGGCATTTCATAAACAAGTCAGGTTAATTTGTCAGCAAGTACACTTGAGATCAACAGGCTATATCATCCACATGCCATTCCATAGACAACCTTCTCGAGCAAAGTGACATGATAAAGTGGGGATGACCTTCCTTTAGTGTAATAACCCACTCCATGCTATATAGTTCAAGGACCAATTAAAATAAAGGAAAGAAAATGAGAAGAGGTTGCTTGAAACAGTAGCAGCATAAGATGGTATGCATCTTTCATAATTTCCTATTCCATTGTCAGGCTGAAGAACACTATATCCAGCCAAATCAAGCAAGGAAACAATACCAGAAGACAACAAGTGCTCATATTCTATCCCATAAATCTTGTTATTGATGGAATGTTTGCAGCCAAAAAACACTTGTTAGTTGTTAGAATGAACGCAATAGAATTGAAGGCAGTCAATGAGAATTTTTGAAAATGAATTTCATGCAGCCCGTTATGTGAACCACACAACAAAATGGTGAAAAGCAAGAATATACATGAACACATAGGCCCACATGTCCCGGTATATTGTCCTATATCAATTCAAAACTTCAGCAAGATAGTCCACCATGCCATCTTAATGAGAACTTATTTATATAAATATTATATAACATTATGACCATACAGCTCCAATACAAACAGATAACTAGTATCTTTGTCATCTTTTTAGCATCACACACTAATATAGTTGCATACCTTAAACTTCCAATTTTTCTGCTCAGTAATTAGAATAAATTTGAAGACATCTAGGAGTGTTCTCATTTGATCATCAAACAAACTGGTTGACATGTCATGCACATGAAATACATATTCAAAGGAAATAACTGCTGCATTATCAATTAAATTATTTGTCTCAGATCTTAACAGCAACAAGCACTTACCAGACCAGGAAACTACAAAATTCAATACCTGAAAATGAGGATCATCTGCAACAACTGCCCGATCATCCCAATTCAGGCGACCTCCAAAAATATTCCATACCCCATTTTTATTCTGATAGTGTGCACAGCGGTGGTTCAAAACAACATCTCCGAGAACTTTGATACCCACTTCATGAAGTCTCCTCACAAGATCCTTCAGCTCATCAATGTTCCCATATCTGGCATGTGTACATCATAACAAAAGCCAAACAAGATTCAAAAGGTGTGACAACAATCACTACTATCTTTTCATAAAGAAAGGGAGAAAACCTTAGCAGGAAAATCCTTTAAAAATGCCAGCCATTATTCACAGTGAACATTGAGGAGAAAAAAAAAAAGTTCCACAGCAAATGTAGGGGATCATTTGATCATTTTTGTCCTTGATTTGGATTCTATGACTTCATCCGACCTGAAAACTAGATGATTTGGACAGAAATATATAACAAGTACCTGGAATTTAAATTATACAGATCTTTTGGCATGTATCCTTCAGGCGACACAGATTCTGTTGCTGGTGGCAACCAAATTACTGTGAATCCAAGTGTACTTATCTCTGCAGCCTTTTCTTTTAGCTCCCAGTACCATCTTCCAGATTTATTGGATTCCCAATTAAAGCCTTGAAGCAGTATTTCATACCCAGATCCTGTGCCTGAGGATATTTTAGGAGGAACCTCTTGTGTCTCAGATATCGACACACTTTCAACTGAGAAAGTAGGAATGGAGCTTCTGAAGATACTGTAGGCTTCAGCAGCCAGTCTTTCAATTTCTTGAAGAATGCTTTTGTGTGCTTCTTTAGTCTTTGTCTTCCTACTTTTCTTAGAGGAAATGTCATTGTCTACACTCGTTATTTCTGTAATAATTCCATCAGTTGTGGTACGAGAATCTTCTTGGTTTGACTCCACAGTGTTTACCTCCCCAGTCTTTCCAGATACTGATGAACTTACAGATTTTTCCTGTCCAGGTGGAGCACCCAAGCTATTTAAACTTGAGAGGGGGATGTAGAAGTCATTTCCCATACATTTTATCCAAGTGTTCTCATTTAGCTTGAGAACAAAAAGAAATCCCACAAGTTCTTTCTCCAAATTGAACAGACCTGAACAACCATTTCCATCCTCTTTTGGCTGCAAATAGAATGTCCAAATAAATGAGTGACAGAGAGAAACAAAATCCTTAATCATATTAAAACTGAAAAGTTAACTTAAACAACTATCATGAAAACTATTTAATGAGCCCTAAGAAACTATTCCCCCACATTCCCTCAGGTGAAAAAAAAAAAAAAAAATCTGAACACAATTTTGTAGACAAGACCATATGTCATGCACAAAGGACCAGCAATTAGTATATTTGATTTACCAATAACATTTGGTTTTTTTATATGCCAACACTTCAGAAAGCAACGTGTTCAGCCAGTAAAGGAAATAAGTATAAAATTGAAAGTAAACTTGCTCATCAAGAAGGACAGCACAAAATTGTTCTTCAAACAAAAATTTCATCTCTTGTAGAAATATGTCATATTCTGACTCCATTTCACATAGTTCATTTTGAGAAAAGGAGAGGTGCAGTTGAACCTACAGCCCTCCATAAAATGCCTGGATAGTTTTATTTTTCGAACTATAGAAGCAATTAAAGCAAGATTTGATGTAATCTAACTGCCACATAATTGAGTAACAGAATGTTTTTTATAAATAAATACCATAGAAACAACAGAATAAAAGGAAAAGAAACAAATTCAACTCATGGTACAATGGTAGCCAAAAGCAGTATAAATGTACATTTAGAAAGTAATTTACTAGCAAGAATAAGAGCAGCAAAAATTCAAAAACAGAGTTAGGGCACTATTTAAGTTCTCTTGGGAACCACTCTTCAGTTCCATACCTGCAATAAAGTCCGCAAAGCCTTGTTCTTGAATATAGAAGTTTCTGGTGGGTGTGGGGCAGCAGGGATCTCCCAATTTTTATTCCCATCTTTGCAAACACCCCAGTGTACAACCACTTCTCCAGGCAAATCAGTGTCTAAATAGAGAATAATCTTTCCTGTCTTGGGGCACTTCTTAGCTGAAATAGTCAGAGAGTTTTCAATAGAAACTTGTTTACAAATTGGCTGCTCTTCATAAAATGCTTCCAGCTGCCTAATTTCTTGTTTGGGGTCTTTGGATTGATTGCTGCTGTCTGAACTTTTGGATGATGATTGTGTATTGAGAAGTATGTTAGATAGCAATGCTCCTGGAACAAAAAGAAAAAGAAAAAAGAAGAGCAGCCAACAAAGCCTCTGTCAGTTCACCAGTGAATACAAATAGATAACACAGTAGCTACAGATACCAAATAGAAGTCATAACCCCCCAACTTATGACTTACTCCATCAAACAGTAAGCATGAGTTGGACCTACAACTTAGCCAAAGGCAGGCCACCTGATTAAATTTCCATATTCATTTGTAATTGTAAAAAAAAAAAAAAAAATTGTAGAAAAGTGTTGAAAGATAACACCATAATATGTATGCAAGATTGCAACTCAAACAATAAGGAAGTGAAAATACATGAAACCAGCCATTAAATTAATAGGACTGAGCAACTAAAATTTTAAACTACTTCTATTTCCACTGCTGTAATCATCTGTTTGCTAAACATGATTATTTCCAACATTTGTGAATTTTTAAGACAACTTGATGCTCATAAAAAATTGGACCCTGGCAACATCCTCCAAGATTGTGGCAAACTTAATTAGTTAAAAGCTTGAAAAAATTAACCCCAAACAAAATGTTACAAGTGGAACAGATATATGCATCAAACACAGAAAAGAAAATAGACTAATCTGTAACCTGGCCATATGCTGAAGCCCCGCTTTGCTCCAACTACATTGCTTTCATCAAGAAGGTAGTCCACCAGAGGCACCTTAAAATCTCTCCCTTTATGTTGATACCAAGCTCCAGTTTCTGCATCCTGTAACCACCAGAGTCCCATGAGGAGAAGAAGAACATTTGGTCAAACGATTTATCTACCTACATCAACTAATAACCAGATAATGAAATAAGAACTCACACAACTTGGGCAAACTCAAACCTTTAATACAAAATTAATAGCTGCAATTGCACTTTTGGGATCAATATCAATCTTCACTTCATGAAACATATCTTCTTCTGAAGATTTCTCTAACGGTGTCTCCATTGCATAGCCCTGAAAAATAAAAAACTAGATCACATGTTTGCACTTGAAAAAGGAAGCAGCTTTTCTACTCAATCATTAGACTCTAGTAACTGTTACCTTGATACTGATAGAGTGAGAAGGTCTCATACTCTCCGGAGGCAGATCCCATTCACTGCAAAATTTGAAAACTTCCCTTGTTACATAAATCACAATATAACTTCAGTCATCTTTAACATAAAAACATTCCAGTATCATCAATAAAACACTTAAATAGTGTGAAATTCCAGTTACAAATTTTGTTTTTGAATCAATAAAAGAGATTAAAAACAAATAAACAAATCATCAACAGTGAAGCACATCAAATCAAGCTAATAACCTGCCCTCATCATCCATGTAAGTAACTCCCCAGTGAAGAATCCATTTCCCTGGAAGGCTACAACCTACAGTAAGATACCAATTCCCTTTATCATTCCGCTGATCCAATCTTACAAAAATCTTTCCATCGACCTACCAGTCAAAAAAAAAAAAAAAAAAGAAAGAAAGAAAACGCATAAATTTCCAAGAAATGGATCGGGCCACTGATTTTCTTACATTTTCCCCAACTTTCTTAGCAACCAAACAGAAACACACCTACACACACACACACACACACACAAAAAAACGAAAAAACAAGTTCGGTCAGTTCTGCATCCGTTACCGCTTCAGTTCGCGTGACCCGGAAAGTCTCCTTGAAGAACACGTCGCCGTCGCCGTCGCCGTCGGTGGATTCAAATTTTTCAACAAGAGCCGTGCCACTGGCGGAGCTAGCTCGGATTGCGTGGTCCCTGCGTTGAGACTTGAAGCCACGGAACCCGGCATCATTCGAAAGCGGCTTCAAAGAGCAAGGTTTCATTATCTTGGCCCTGCGACTGACTAATCCAACGGCTCCTCCTCTCCGCGAACACCGAATGAACGGCTCTATCGTTACAGTAGACATCGATCTTTAATCTTTATTTATTATAATTATTATTATTTGTAAATTATTATGTCTATTATTATTATTAATGGCCTGTGCTGGTCATGGAAGTTGAGCCATGAAACAGAAGGAGATGGAGAAGTTTGATTCTATCAGAGTCGAACGGAGACAAGAGTAGAATGATAGACATTTAATTTGATTGATTTATTTATTTATTTGTTTGTTTGTTTGCACTATTTGTCTGCCAAACGTTGCTTTTCTTTTTCTTTTTCTTCTTTATCCAGAAATACTATGAAATGAAAAAGGAAAATTCTTTGATTGCGTGCTAGGAAAAGCCAGTTAATCTTTGCTTAACTTGTAAGAAATAATTTAGATATATAATAATAAAAATTTTATATTTATTAATATTAATAAGATAATAATAAGTAATTTTTATTTTTATATATAATGATTAATATGTTTTGGGTTTGTCAAAGAAAAAGCAAAACAACCAGGTGGCGTTGTTGGACGCCGTAGACACGTAGGCAAAAGCGGAACCGCGAAGGCGAATATGCTCCGAACCAAATCAACGGCTAGCAGAGGGAATGTCCGCCAGACGGAAGATCCAACGATTACAATGGCACCTCACAATTAACTACCAAAACAAGAAGAAAATTATTATTATTATTATTATTAGCGGTAGTTAGGGTTAACATTTCGAGAAGCTAAATACACAACGAACAATACACTCCTATTTTCTATTTCCATCTCATTTTCTCGGGAAAATCATGGTGAAAGGCCCTGGTTTTTACTCCGATATCGGCAAGAAAGCCAGAGGTCGGTTTAGACGTTTAGTCCGATTTTGTTTTATTTATTTATTTGCTTTTTGAATTGACTTTTTTATTTTTTTGAAATTTTTGATGTTTTGCAGATCTTCTTTATAAGGATTACCAGGGCGACCACAAGTTCACTATCACTACCTACACTTCCAATGGAATAGTGCGTTTTTTCAATTTATTATTATTATTTTTGAATTTTCTGTCTTTTTGTTTTTAACTTTCAAATGATCCGTGGTGTTTTTGTCTCAATTTTTCCATTTTTTTCACTTGCTGGTTTTCTGTTTGGTTGATTCGACTACGAAGGAAAGGGGAAGAAATGAACAGTAGCTAATGGGGATTTTTTTTTTTCTATTTAATTCATTAGAAGGCTTATCAGAAAATATTCTGTTGAGGTCTTCGGTTCTAATCCTGGGAAGGTGGGTGAGGGATTTACGGGAATGGGAAGAGCTATTCCCATTGGGTAATTCACAGTCCAATGACCTCCTAATGCACCGAAAAAAAAAAAAAACTATTCTGTATTAGGGCTCTTAATGGTAAATCAACTATTTAATTTCTTTGATTTGACAAGAAATCAAATTAAGGCGGCTAATGAGGGCTATGAAGGGCTTGATGGCCTATTTAAGAAACTCCCTACATTTCTCGTGCTCAGATTTTAAGTTTATGGAGACATTTGCCTTATTAATTTTCCTGCTGTTAACATAAATGTATCATAGTGTGATATTGTTATTTGTAGCTGCTGATTTTTAATCACTGAATAGTTTCTGTTAACTTTTGTAGTGTTGGATTCAGTATTTACTTTATATATATCATGGACCTGGAAAAAACAAATGTTTCTTTTGACATATCATTTTTCTTTTTTTGTGACCAGTTTGTTGTCTATTGCAGTCAATCACCTCAACTGGGATCAAGAAAGATGAGTTGTTTTTGGCAGATGTGAGCACTCAATTGAAGAACAAGAACATCACAACTGATGTCAAAGTCGATACAAACTCCAATGTAGGTCGCAAAAACTTACTGGATACTTGTTTCTAATTTCATTTGTGTGGTCTTCTTTTCTTGTGAGATATATCATCTGGGATATGCCTTGGCAACTGTTATGATTTTTTTGACTGGTTTAGGATCCATCCTATATGATTGTAAGATGTTATTGAAATTTTCAAGGTACACTCCATATTCTGCATGAGAGTTATCTTATTTAAGTCTTTTATAAAATTTTGAGGTATATAAATACACAACTCCCAAAATGGTGGTTATTGGTGACTTTATTGCATTTGGTCCATGATAAATATATCGTTTACCATTTTCACATAGCATACTTTGGTCCCTTCCATTTTGATACAGATGCCAGAATCTGTACTAGTAAAACTGTGAATAATGGGTTTTATGATTGCTACCCCTATGAGACAGCTTTGCAATATCTGATTAAAGCATGGCGGTACCTTGATTCATTTTTTGTTCTGTATTAGATTTGTGTGTATTAATTAATGCCCTTAATAATAGAAACGTTTCCCTGCAAACTAACAGTATTATGTGGATCTGTAGCTTCTCACAACCATTACTGTTGATGAACCTGCCCCGGGCCTGAAGACAATCTTTAGCTTCAAAGTTCCTGATCAGAGATCTGGAAAGGTAAAAAACCTGGTTGTTTATTTTTCGCATGTGTCGTTTTTTTTTTTTGGGTTGCCATTTGCCTTTTTCATTTTTTTTCTGCATTATGTTGAGTGAAGAGAATGTGCATAAATTAGTTCAGTGGAATGAACTTGCCTCCTCAAGAGGAACACCATGTTGTGCCTGGTAGGCTGGTACATTGCTTACTGCACAATGTTCTATTCTACAGTGGTTATCATTGACTACTAAGGAACCTCTGCACATCTTATACTTTCAAATTGCTTTCTTAGTGTATTGCTGCATCATAATGATTTGTTCATGGCTTTAGTTTGGTCTGATTCATTGTGGTTGTGGAAACAGGTGGAGCTTCAATACAAACATGAATATGCTGGAATAAGCACTGGCATTGGGTTGACTGCCAATCCCATTGTTAACTTCTCAGGTGTGGTTGGGAACAATGTTCTTGCTCTTGGGACTGATCTCTCTTTTGACACTGCCTCTGGGAACTTTACCAAATGCAATGCTGGTGCAAGTTTTACCAATGATGATTTGGTGGCTTCCCTGCAATTGTGAGTGCTTCCTTTAAAAAAGTTCTTTGAATGTTTCTCTCTTTTATCCAGCAATGATTATATGCATGCATTTGATGACTGGCCATGCAGGAGTAGGAGATTTGTGCCAGACTTTCTTAAGTATTTTCATGGACATTTATAGTGGGGAGTAATGACCTTTTGGATCACTGTGCGGGAAGATCATGATGATGGCTGGGTTAATTTTCCAAAGTGTTTTTATTCTCTCTGGAGCCAAAAATAGCTTGGATGCAAAACAGCACGAGATTAAGATGTCGTTTAAGTGCTAGATTTGAGGGTCTTGTGCCTTTTTCTTGTCTCTGATTCTTGTTTGCTCTGTTAATGATGAGGTTATTCTCTCAATTGCAACAGGAATGACAAAGGAAGCTACCTTACTTCATCATATTACCACATTGTTAGCCCATTGACTAATACAGCTGTTGGTGCAGAGCTGACCCATAGCTTTTCAACTAATGAAAATACTCTAACTATTGGCACTCAGCATGCACTAGACCCTTTGACTACAGTGAAGGCTCGGGTGAACAACTTTGGAAGAGCTAGTGCTCTCATCCAGCATGAGTGGCGCCCCAAATCATTCTTCACCATCTCAGGAGAGGTAGACACAAGGACAATTGAAAAGAGTGCTAGGATTGGACTGGCTTTGGCTCTCAAACCATAGGTTGGCTTTGCATTGGAGTCGCGGGAAGCAATAATTTATAGGAACGAGGATGGAGTATCCCTTTTTTGAAAATGAACATCCCATCTATTTGCGTGCCGTTACTGGATTTCACTTGTTTTTGGTGGATTATGTTGTAGAAAATAATTTTTATCTGGTGTCAAAGAACCATCCCTGTCAATTTGTTCCTCTTAATTTTGCATCCGCCTCGACAGACGGTGTACATTTTCCTGAGCAAATACATGAATTTGGAATTCTTGTTCAACAGGATCGTTTTCCGTCCCCGTGTTTCTCATTCATCTTCCGGCAGGTGTTTTATGCATCACTTGTTTTAATTCTCCAACATATAATTTTGAAGGAGTCTCGCTTTACACGTTTGTTAATGGACAAAATTGCCAAAAAAGAATAAAAAATAAAAAGAGGGTTATGCAGTCTTACTCTGGGCAATTCATTTTTATTTCTTTCGCCGCATGACAATCCATTCGTTGCCACTAAAATCCAAGCATCAAGCACTTCTGAGATTCGACTTCCTTTAATATTAGGTATAAACCTTCTTAGAAGTTTATTTGTTCATATAGGATGGCATCTAAATGTATTTTGACTCTCGAAACTCTTATGACGACTGACAGTTATGATCGGAAATTTCACGTTTATGGGCATGTCTAATTAATACGCGTGAAAATAAAAAGCTAATTTAGTCATTTGTGTTTCACAGCCCCAAACTCTCTCTTGAATGGCCTTGGCATATGAGGTTAAAAACCTAAAGAATCACCATAAAATGCTGCTAATTGCAATACGATTGGATTAATCTAATCCAATCGATTCATGGCACCATCCAAGGTTCTAAGATCATAGTACGCACCTTCACTATCTATCAGCCACAAACAGTAGATTGAGAAGCAAATTGGCACGTAGCTCAAAATAGATCAAATAGTTCATCCCTAGCTCGTTACACCAATCAAAAAAACCATCATGCATACATATATTTTGCAGCATTTAAGAACGTTTTAAAGCTACTAACGATATTAACAAGCAATATCATGAGCTAACAAGCAATATCAAGAACCAACCCCGTTATTTTATTTCATACTTGAACTTCTCCTTGGTGCTGATCTGACTTCTGAACGTAGAAAGTAAACACCATCATAAATTTCTGATGCTACATAGTAGAATTGGCCTGAAGAAGACCATCCCTGATCTGTGTGGCAATATCTCCCACAGCACCAGGTCCATGAGGAATGAAGACAGAGTTGGACTTAGAAGATGCACCAATCTCCTTCATCGTGTCAAAATATTGGGTCACCAAAACCATGTCCATTACATCCTTTGAAGAGGTTCCTGGTACATTCTCAGAGAAAGCCAGCACACTGTCTCTCAGCCCATCTACAATGGCTTGACGCTGCCTAGCTATACCAAGACCAGACAGATACTTCGATTCTGCTTCTCCCTCTGCTCTTTTAATCTGCAAAATCTTTTCTGCTTCAGCTTTCTCATTTGCAGCAACCCTCAGTCTAGCAGCTGTTATTACAAGTGAGGAAATGTATATTAGAGGGCCTGTACAGATTGGATTTGAGCTAGACAATTATTCTAGTGGCTAGTGTCCTGGGCACATGAACTTAATTTACTAGAGTAATAGCAAAAGCCACTATTAGTGAGATGAATTTTCCAAGTATCTAAAATTCAATCTGTAATACAAGAGCATATGATTTGATAAGTGCAAACAAAAAATTTGTTATTTCTAAAGGTTCTAATTGAATGGTCCACTTGACAAAAAAAAAAAAAATACAGAAATTTGATCAAAATAAAGTACAATGTCATGCCTGCATTAATCTCATTCATTGCCCGCTTGACATGCTCATCTGGTTCAATGTCCACAATAAGTGTCTGCACTATCTCAAACCCATAATGCGACATGGCCTACATCACCACAATTAGAAGGAAAATAATAAATACACCAAATGGTTTGATCAATTGCAAACAACATAAGCAGACTGGAAAGTACCTTCTCAAGTTCAACTTCCACTACTTTTGCTATCTCATTCTTCTGTTCAAAAGCTGAATCTAGTTCCAACTTTGGAACGCTTGCTCTTATGACTAAAGCAGCAAGATGAATATGCATTACTATAACAATGTTTAGACATTAAAAAGGTTCTAAAAGCAAATAACTCAATTTTCTCAATGTTCTAGCCTTGTCTCAAACATGAAGGACAGAAAATTTGGTTTTCTGTTGTGAAGTCAAAAATTATCAAAAGAAAAAACAATTGGCAAAACAGCAACTGCTGCACACCCACACCCCTCCAACCCAAAACAAAGCAGAAAATAGAAACAAAAAACAGATAAAGGGGATTGAGGAAAACCCCCATTCCCTGAGGGAAAGGTGGCAATTCAAGTGCCGAATCTTTCAATTTGTGTCATGGCTTGCTTACACCAGATCAGACCAGAAGTCTCATGAGAACCGTATCAATTTATTCGCTCATAACTAATCTAGTTTTCCTGGTCCAATAAAGCCTAATTATTCCAAGAGAAAAGGGTTAGATGTTACAGAATTTTGATGATATGATGAACTCTGAAATGATAATGGTAAATTAACTTTTTTGAAGAACATAATGGCACACTATGTTGGCATTGGGCATAAGAAATAACAGGATTGTGACTCTTCCAGTATAAGTTACCAATTCTATTGCTTTGACTATGACTTTTATCAGGAGTTAAAATGGCCATACCATCAAAGACATAAGCTTGAATCTGTGTTCTGGTATTGCTGAGCTTATAGAAAGCATCTGAAGCCCTTTCTGCCAAGGCTCTATATTGAATGGATGCCACAACGGTAACAAACACATTATCCTGAAAAGAAACCATAGATCAGAGCCTGCAAATATGAAACTGTGATTTACTTGAACCTTCTACTAGAAAGGCATGATGCCAATAGTAAGTATAAAGTCTACTATTGGTACCATATTACTATGCTCCAAAACAGTTAATTTGTATTAAGCCCACATCCATTCAAAATTTACATGAAAAGGAGAGTCTCAGTGCAGAGGCTCTCAAACTGTGAGGTTTGCGGAAAAGTCAGATATACACAGCCTTATCTATGTTTTTATTAAAAGATCGTTTCAGCAACTTGAACTTATGACCTCTAAGTCATAATAGGTATGAGTGATCTTCTAGTGACAATTAAGAAGCAACAAACCTTAGTTTTGGTTTCACATCGGACATCTAGTTGTTGCACACGCATAGAGAGGTGACCAGCTATTTGGCTCCCAAAACACCAGGGCACAAAGTGACAACCTGGCTGAAGCACCTCATCATACTTCCCAAAGTTCTCCTTGACAGCTACAGTTGACTGATCAACTTGAATGAATCCCAGAACTTGTCCCATTCCCTGATAATACCAAGTAACATAATATCAGTAACATTTTGCACATCCTTCAAAGGTTATAAAAATTTCATATTTCCCATAAACTGAGATGCAAATGTTTCATAGCAGGTGATTCTCCATTCCAGATAATGCATCATGTAAGCAGCATGATACAACAACCTCCAAAACAAAATGAAATACATCTACACAACACAAGATTTAATCACATCTAGAGGGCACAGGCATTTCAAAGAAATTCCCACACACTTCAAAGGGACCAAAAGACTTTCAAAAGGAAAAAATGTGCGAAAAAGTTTACAGCATAATCTAGAATAAGAAGTCACGGACCATTGATCCACTGTAAATAAGAACAAACATCAGCTAGTTCTGAAATCCAATTTCATGTGTGATTCTGTTCATTCAAATGTGCACCATATATTACAAACACGGGGAACAATATCATATTTACCCACCAAGCGATCTCCTTCTGAAAATTATTAAAAACAAAAAAATTAAATGATGAATCCAACAAAATGAACACTGAATGACATGCTAAATACCAAAAACATGGAAAGACTATTTTAGTTGAAAAGAGCCGAGTCAGTGGTAAGACTTTCTTGTATAAACCTCAATACAAACATGTTAAAAATCACTTGAAAGGTCAACTAGGAATTTAAGGTGATATCTGAAACTCGCTATTATGATATCATCTACTACCTTAAAAAAACCAATGCAAAGTTACATCCATTTTCAAATCCCTTAAGTATACATACTATAGAACACAAACGCATGACAAACTACACATTGACTGCAATTTTTTTTTTTTTTTAAATCACTAAAATCATCCACTAGAGGCCTATTTAACAATCTCATAAATTTGCACGACTAAAAAACAAAACTTAAAAAAAAAAAGAAAGAAAGAAACAATATTCCAAGATTGCTTCTGCAGATAACAACCAAAAAAGACAATCACCTTCTATCCTCCCACCCCCCGAAAAAGCAAACAAGCAAGTCCAGCAACGTCCACAAGAAGAACTTTGGCTTTATAACGGCAAATTAGCCCCAAAAAAAATTTTGAAAAAACAAAAAAAACGCAAAATTGGGTTCTGTAGTGGTCCCTAGAATTGATCATTCTATGCACCGCACGACTGAATAACAATGAAAAAGAGTCTTCAAAGATGAACCAAAGTGTGTTGGCTATACATGCAGAGTCACTTTCTAGTGGAAAACATCCCAACTCACATGCCAATCAACATCACAGTAATTTATAACGTTTTGACTATTCATTTGCTTCAAAATCACAGCTCACCGCCAACTCCCACAGATTTTTCTTTTCTTTTTTTTTTTATTTTGGGGTTTAAGACAACGACACTAAAAATCAAACTCGTTATCACACGTCCGCTTCCAGACAGCCCACCGCACAAAGCATTTGTTAATGAAATTTGCTTCCAATTGACAACTATTTAAAAACATGTATGAATCCGAAATCATAAATAAATAATAATTAAATATCGCAAGTCCGCCGTGGGCCTTAACGTCCAGTCGCTCAAATGAAACACAAAAATAAATGAGAAGAACAAGAAGAATGAAAATGACGAAATATTTGCTGACCTTCAGAGCTTTGAAGTTAGAAATCAGAAAACGAAGCAGAAAGAAGCCGAAGCAGAAACACGGAAAAACATACAAGGGAAGAAAAAGAAGAAGAAGAGAGATCGCGAGGAGCGTGAATTGCTATAATGAAACGGACAGTTGTACAATATATATAGAGCGTGCGTACGCGCTTCGGGATTGTTGGTAAGAATTTTTCGTAAATTGCTTGGTATTTTCCGAGAAAGTTGAGGTTAAAGAGGAAAAATCAAAAACTTTGCCATTTTCTTTTTTAATAAAAAATAATAAAGAAGGATTCGTCCACTTAGTGAAAGGAACGGAAGTTACGCAGTTTATTCAACGATAATCTCTAAGTTTTTTGGTTTTACCTTTTTTTTTTTTTGAATTTAATCAACAAAATTTTCTGGGAAAAAATTTACAAGATATGCAAAGCCGTTTGCATGTTATCCAGATAGCAACGGAAATTGGCGTAATTAGCAAAGCCGTTTTACGGGAAATTAGGAATTAATGATTCATTTAACCGACTCGCTCTCCGCTTTGAGTCTATAGTTAATTTCGTTTTATTTTTTTATTTTATTAATTTGATTGGGTTTGGTTGTGTGTGTTAAAAAAGATTATAAGAAATATAAGTGTAAAATAATTTAATTTAATTAATTAATTAATTTATAAGACCAATTAAAATGTAATTAATAAATTTTTTGTGTAGTTTGTAATTATTTTTGAGTATTGTTTTTTAATTTCTTTAAATATAAATTAAGTAAAATAATATGTCATTAAATATATATATATATAACAGTAATTCTATAAATAATAATAATATTTCAGAATTTTACGCTCACACACGCTCGTAACGTGGCAAAAGCATAACACTTTTTATATGGATTTTTTTGATACTGCATTCAGATGAAGGCTAGTTTCTGAGGGGACAAGATCTCTATCTCTTTCTCCAATTAAAAGCAGAGTATACCTATCTCATGACATGCTTTGATCCTGAGATTTGACGAAAATATATCGGAAACTCCAGCTGAAATATTAAAACATTTTGACAACTGTACATAATAAATGAATAAGAAAAAAAAAAAAAAAAGGAATATCTCAATGTTGTGTCCCATTCTCGGTAGGATAGACAAGTTGGTGTACTCTTCCGTCACGCCAAGGGTTATTCAGATGAGGATTTGTTTCCTTTACCAACAGACCGTGTTTGGGTCGAAGAAATAAATAATAAAATAAAAATAGGCCTTCACTCTCACATCTATTTCACAATGAGACAATTGAGATCTCAATCGTAGTATTTCGATAAACACCAATAAAGGTGATATAATAAAATAAAAAAATATATTAAATAAATATAAATATAATAAAAATTAAATTAAAAATTTTTAATTTTTGAGCATGTTCAATATTATCTTTAAAAATAATTTTTTATCTTTATAAATGTAACCGTAAGTTTTTCACTTTTAGATTTTGTTTGACCAGATTTTTGGTGAAGTGTTTAATAAAATTCAATTTACATACTTAATATCACTTCAATTTTTTTTATTCCTCTAAAAAAAAGAGTGCGGGATTGCATTGGACCAACTTTTAGGTTATTTACCTATAAATGAATTTTCTCTTCAAAATTTTTATTTTATATTTAAATATAATAAAAATTTTTATTTTACTATAAAATATAAATTTTTAAAATATATTTTTAAATATTTAAAAATTGTGATTTATTAATAAAAAATTTATTTGTTGTCAAATTAAAAATAAAATAAAACTTATATACTTAAATTATACTCTTTTAATAAGGTGCAATTTTTTCCATCGCAAAATTGCAAAGTACCACTTCAGATTTTTTATTCCTCAAAAAAAATAAAATAAAATAAAATATAGTGTACGACGATGTTTACGAGAGCACTACACTGCCTTATTCCATTTTGTTTCCTCCTCTGCATATTGAGATGGTGGCTGGCCGTCCCATCACTAATACTTTTCCACGTAGTCCTGTTAACGTTGGAAGGTTTAGCCCTTTGCCCTCGTCCGATTCCGTATTTTAACTCTTTTTTTTTTTATTTCTGTAAACCATTTGTTAAACTTAAAGCTACGGAAGAATTCCTTGCACTGACAGGATAAGGTGGAGGCCACCCAGCTGCTCAAATCCAACCTTACAAATTCCAAGTGCGCGCGGGCGTGGTGCGGGGGCGGCGATGATGTTGCCAAGTAGGGTTAGGATATACACAAATCGATTTGGATCAATTTAATTTTTATATTTACACTAAATTATTTGTGGTAGTACAATTTTTAAAATTATAGTTAAATTAATATAAAAATAAACTCAATTAAATTTTTATTAATAATTATATGTTAATTTGATCAGTTCAATAGGTTAAATTATGTTTATTGAGATTAAAATTCATATTGATATTTTTTATTTTGTTAAACTAGAAAGTAAATAAAAGATAAATGGATAAGTAGTGAAAAATGATGACAAGAAAAATTTACAAATAGTATGTTTATATTCACTGTATTAAAAGTGACAGGGTTATAGACTATGGAGAATGGTTAGATTTTTTTCTGTCATCCATGGTTCCGTTAAAATAAAGTACAAATTATATCTATAATATGATATTAAAATAAAATTAAATTACATATTTTAGTCATTAAATTCAGTTAAACATAAATTTAATGTTAAGAAAAAGATTGATATATTTTAAAAAATTCATATCTCATAAAAAATATTATTTTGATAAAAAAGTTAAGTTAAAAAATAAAAATATTATATTATTTTTTTAATGTGTTTTGTACTATCATTTACACTCAATGGTACTCGTAATTTTATTTGATAATTTATTATTTTTGTGTCTACTCTATATTGTCTCCATTTAGTGAAAAAAAAAACAAAAAAGTCTCCATTATTCTTGCAGTCGAACTTTTTCCTTGAAAAGTAAGTCAACAACGCCGCATTCATGCCAAAGATAGCGACGAGTCGGATCTCACAGGGACAGGGATCGCCTAAACTCGTCAGATACCACCGAATGGTCCGAAACACGATTTCAGTACATAAAGAGATAAGTCCGTAGTTGTTATTTGTCGAAAAATAATTTATTTATAAAAAATTATTAAAAAAATAAATTTTTTTTTATTGTTTGGTTGTGTTATTGAGACAAAAAAATAAAAACTAAATGATTAAAAAAAAAAGATGAGATTCATCTTTAATTAATAATAACTGAAACTGACGAGAACAAAATTGGGAAATAATTAATAATAACTTAAAAGTTTTAACTTTTTTTTCTCTAACTCCTGTTATCTCACACCCATCTCAGCAGAAAATAACTTAGAGCAGAAATTATTTTTTTGTAAAAAAAAAAAAGAAAAGAAAAGTGCTGTATTTCTTTCTCTATCTTATCTTCGTCCGTAGTGACACAAGAAGAAAAACAGCTGAGAAGCCCAACAAATCCATTTGTGGCAACAATCCTTTTACTTTATTTCTCACAGCAATCTTGAATCAGCTGATCGCTCGTGTTGCTGACATAATGTCATGATTCTCGGGTTTATATATAGAGCAAGTGTTAGATCTCTACATATACCACAACTAAAAAGTAGTTCCGTAGACTTCCGGTAAAGCTTGGATCCAAGCAATTGGCGATCGGCAATTGGCAATTAAAGAAACTCAAATGCAGAATTGAAAAAAATGAACCAACCCTCCAAGCAATATCTCAAAAAGACTTAAAAGGTTCCATAAAAAGCCCGATTATGGAATCAAAATTAAACACCCATTCAATTCTAAAATTCAATACAAATGCCTAATCTTCTTAACTTGAATGAGTTGGATGCAAACCTCTCTCCAGACGTATCCTTTCCGACTTTAAGCCCATGGTTTAAATTTTTTTTTTTTTTTTCCTTTTAGTCCTCTTTTTTAATGAAAAAAAAAGTAACAACAATGAAAATAAAGATCAACCCCACTTAATTCAAATTTACCGTTTGGTTGCGAGAGTGTAGACACGAAATTGAGTATCGAATTACTAACTTTAAATTTGGGTTGAAACCCCTCTTTTATTATTATTTTCTAATTGGTACTTTGTAAAATTTTCTTTAATTTCCTTTTATTTCTCGACACCCTAACACAGAACATTTATTATTTTTGGAAAAAAAAAAAAACAAAGTGTTTTTCATTACAATTTGTGTTATTTTGTTTTTGAGTGATAAGTCATATTGTTCTTTAATAACGAAAACATCCAAATACAAATAAATATTATTTGGATTAAAAATTAATTCATTATTATTAAAAAAATTTCATTTAATTTTTTTCTCAATAACCAAACAAAGAAAATTTTTTGTATTTTTTTTTAAAATAACACCCTAGAAGAGATTTAAAAAAAAAAAAAACACAATTTGGGTGAGACAAAAATTATTGAGCTGTAAGTGGACGTCATGTCAGAGCAATAACATGAGGTGAATTGATAAGATAAGCTGATTTGACAAGAAGCCTAGTGACGTAAATTGCCACTTCAACATTTAAAAGTCAAATTGAAAATTTTAAAGTTAGTGACTTCTTGGTGTTTTTTTTTTTTTTTTTTGACGGTATTAATTTTATTTAATTTTCTTTTAATTACTGAATGAAAAAATAATGAAAAGTTATTTACTCAATAATAGACTTATTCGTTACGCAAAGTCACTATATCGATTGCCTTTCGTTATCGGACGATTCGGAGCGGGTCGGTTTGATCCGATGAACAAGTAAAAACCAGAGCAAAATCTCTATATTCAAACCCAGAAAATCCGAAAGAAGCGAGAATTAAATTTTTATGAAACATTTGTCAATAATGTCTTCTGTGTATCATTCATCAAAGATCAAAGCCACCAACTCAAATTTGTTTACTTCACCTTCTGTTTGCTCTCTTGCTGCTTTCTCTTCCAAATCCCGGAACTCGGTTTCTTGTAAGAAGTTAACGTTTCCCGGCAAATTGATTTTCGTTGGAAAACGAAATCTTTGCACCATCTCGGCCGCCTCCAAGCGGGAAAATGACTCGACCCTTGATTCATCTTTTTCTTCTGAGGTTCCACTCTGTTTCGTGTAGTTCTTGTTATTTTGTTTTATGAATTTAGTTGAAGTGATTTTTTGTTTTGTTTATTTATTTATTTTTTATTTATTATTTTTCTTTATTGTTTTGTTGTCTTGAGATAATAAGTTACTGGGTTTTGTTTTCGTTTTTTTGGTTTTTTTAATTGTAGGGGGGTCAATCATTTTTCAGGAGTGTGTTGGCAAGTATGGAAAGGGTCTATCTAGATAGGAATCCGACAGCGAAATCTGTATTGGAATTCGTGCACTCAGCTGATGGTGAACCGATCGCCTATGATCATTTTGCTTTCAGGACATTTGGGGTATCATTTCTACTGAATTGCATGCCTTTTGTTGACTTGTATCTCTTTTGCACGAGATTCACACAATGTGGGATCTAATTTTACCTTTAATTTTTACAAAAAAAAGAAAAAAAAAAAAAAAGAAGTTGTTTTTGTAACTCAAAACTGTGACCTTAATGTCACAGTGGAATAAAAGGCTTGCCCTTATTTGATTTGTAGCTCTTTATGCTATTAGGAATGTTTGCTATGAATTGAAACAGACGTAGTATTATTGAGGATGAGGAGTTTCATTAACTGATGCAAAACTCCTTTTTTGATTGGATATTTGTAGTTGAGTGGCCATGGGATTGACTCATTGGCAAGCTTCTTCTTGGGCTATGGCTACACACAGCAAGAGGAGCTGAGGTTTCCTGTTAAGAAGATTAAAGCACTGTGGTTTTCACCTCCCCGCACTCCTCTTGCTGAGGGTGGCAATGGTGTTAATGGGCCTTTGCCTAGGATATTTATATCAGAGCTTCTTGTTGAACAGCTGAGCCCACAAGCTCAGGTTAGTATTCTCTTTTTTAGATCATGGACAATAGTTTTGCAATTTAGCTTTGAGGACAATGTTTGTTCCTTTTGTTTGGCGTGTCTCATAGTTGGCCTAGCGCTTATTACCTAAAGCCAGTTCTCTCATCATTGTCGTATGAGCTGTTTGATGGACTCAGGGGGCTATCCTCAAAATTACTTTTAACTATTGTTTCTGCTCTACACAATTAGATGCCTAGTGCTTTGGGGGAGAAAATGATATTTCAACATGTGGTCAACTGAGTTCTGCTTCTCGGTTCTATTATCCAGTGATGTGTATGGGGTATGGAATGTAGATCATATTCTTTCGTTTTCACCCGTTTCTTTCATTCATGGTAATGGTTACTTATGCCAGATAACTCCATACGAGAAGAAAGGCCTTTTCCTCTCATCTAAAGATAAAGCAAACAAATATTGTATACTTTTGAACTTCCAGTAATTGATTGCAAGAATCTATTAATAAAGGTGTCCACTATTTTAGCAAGTCCTGCATTGTTGGTTTAAGGGGGGTCCGGTGTGCTCAGCCTTCTTGTTATACAGAGCAACTGTTTCATTAAGTTACTTAAGGAATATCCAACCATGCTTGAACTGAGAAAAGAGAACGAAAAAGGAATCACTGATGCTTCTCTTACCACCTAAGCATAAAGTGGCCTAACATAAACATGCTTCTTTCTTGAAAAAGGAAAAAAAAAAAAAAAATTCTGTATCCTGTCTGTTGAGCAGTTGGACTTAAGTTTGAATTGTTGCTTGCAGGAAATAATTAAAAAATACATAAAGCTATCAGGCAGTGGATATAAACATGCAGCTCTTGCTAGTTCTTTGGGTTCTCTAACATGGGAGAAGCCCTTATATTCTGAGTTTCAGCAACTAGCCAGGTGATCAGTTTTCCCCCTCAATCTAAATATCCCTATTTATGATGATGCATCATTGTGGGTCAGAACCAATCTCCACCAGCTTGGGCTATGTTTTTTGAATGTAGTGAGCTTAATTTGCTTGGAATTTCCATTCTAAACATTCACTTTTCTTTGTTTTTTTTTTTTTTGGTCAATTCATAGTGAGAGTGAATATGCTGCTTGGACCCTTGTCAATGGCTATGCATTAAACCATGTTACAATTTCAACTCATCGGCTGAATTCTCAATTGAGAAATATCAAAAGCCTTAACCAGTTCATTGAAGAGAAGGGCTTCAAGCTGAATTCTGAAGGGGGTGTTCTTAAAGGTTTGTTACTAGTTTGGTAATTATTCTTCTTTTTCCTTTTTTTCTTTACAGCTGAATTATGTCAGAAACGGAGAATTTTGAGTGGTATATTGGAGGAAAATTCTTGCTTAAATAAATGGCAATAACTATCTGGTTGTGACAACCTTATGTATAAATCCTAAAGTTCTCAATGAATTCACAGCAGAATTTGTGTATCCTTTTGTTACAATTGATGCAAGATGTGAAGGGGATGCAAAAAGCATAATTGAAGATTGTGCAGGACAATGGAACACTTGGATATATATTCCTTAAGTTTATGCCCTTCTTTGGGTGAGATATTTAAGTGCTAGAGTTTATTAGTTTGCAAATTCATATGAAGTTGTGTGTTTGTGGTGTATTTCTTCCATCAAGTGTCAACAACCAATGGATATTCTGTCCGTGAGAGACCTGTGCATCAATTAACTTCGTTTCCTCTGATAACAGTGAGTCCTGATGGTCTTCTGCTGCAAAGTTCAACTGTAGCGGATTCTATCTCCTTCAAATTTTCTGATGATGTCACAGAATTGGTTCCCTGTTCGTACATTGAGTTTGCCGAACGCCTTGTGTTGCCACAATACAAAAATTTAAAAGATAAAGAGGTAATTGGCATTTCTCCTTCCACAGAAGTGTCCCACTTCCTGGTTTGCTTTTGACTTTAAAGAATTGATGGTCAATAAGTGGATGCCCCAGGAGGATTTCTTAACTTATGCCATCAATGAAGCCTTGCAACTGCTTACATGATCGCTGCCATTCCAACTGTTCAAAAGTGAATGCTTTGTTTCTTTGGTCTCTCAACAAGATATAGTAACTTGCAGTACCAACTTGAACAGATTGAGGAGTTCCACAGGCGTGATGGTTTTGAGGTTGGAAATGCTGATAAGATCTTTGAGAGCACATCTAAAGAGCAGCTGACAAGGAGAGATACATGAGATGCAGCGCAGATATGAAGTACCGGCGGCACATGCAGCTGGAATTTCCTCGAACATTGGTCATAAAAGGCTCAGTTGCCAACATGTATCTATCCATGCAACCTTATCTAAAAGAATTTAATTCTTGAAGTAAAATGAAAGGTGTAACTTAAATGGAGGTAGCTGTGTTGTTTCACAGCGTTTACAACTTAATTTTGCTTTCCTCAGGCCCTTTCTGTTGCATAATTGATGAGCCACTTCGCTGGGCGATCATTTGTTAATTAACAAAAACTGGGGGGCCAGAAATACTAAGTCTTGCTATTCAGAGTCCATCTCCCTGTTTATTTGGAATTTAGCGCCCACCCCCCACCCCCCTCTTTCTTTCTCACACACACACACACACAGACAAAAACCATGCAGAGCGGACATCTTGGCTTCATGTATTGTTTTTCGTTTCATCCACAAAGTCTCAATTTTTTATTTTTAGGCATCTTTTCACTTAATGTAAATGTTTAATTTTCTTGTTGGATAGCTCTTTTCCTTTTTGATAACGTCTTGCTTGATGGTGTTGAATTTCCACCTTTAAATCCAAAAGAACTTCATGGATATGTTTATCTTGTTTTGGGTCCTTTGTATATCAGACATACATCCATTTATTGAGGGGGTGCTTTCATGGTGCCAGATTTTCAGCCTTTCGTTATCATAATAAAACAAGCTACACTCGGCAGTGTTAGTTGGCGAAGGATTTTGGGCAGATAAATTATACTAAATCTCTGTTTTAGCTCTTTTTTTTTTTTTAATCTTTTGTAACAAATTAATTTCTCTACAAGTCCAAATCAAAGTTGAAGGCAGTCTAATAAGTTAATACATCTTGACTCAATTCTCAAGGTAAGTTAATACCAAAAAGTAGGCATTTCATCTTTCTCAGTTGCAAACTTATCGTTTATTTATCAAGGCAATACATTTCATATAGCCAAGCATTCGAATTTTAGGGAACATTAAATTCTCAAGCCCATAGAACAAAGAGCGTTTTTTCATTCCATTTGAAGTAGATGTCACAATGAATTGCAAGCTCGATTCATATGAATATAAGAAGTAGAGTAGAAACAATGGCGAGTCAACACGTTCGTGCAACATTGATGATATGGTTTATGACATGATCATAAACTAAACAGCTCGTATGATATATGGTAAATAGCTGATCCGACGTAGTTACGTAATGTATGTCTAATGGTTTTTGATATGATTAGAACTTAAATCTCCCAGAGCTTCCATGCCAATGCAAATTTGGCAAAAAGTTGATTCAGTCACTCTTTATCTGATTAGTTGTTGTTGGTTGAACTTTTCTTCTCTCATTTACCCTCTTAAACCAATCAAACCATCCAGAACATCTTCGTCGTCATCACTGGAAGCTGGTGGCAACATCTGGGGAGCTTCCCATCTCCATGGCAAGACAAGGCCACCTTTCACTTCATCGAAGTAACAATCTCCAGCCTTGGATTAACAAGCGCGTTTGACCCAAATGCACAACCAGACATAGAAGCCTCGCAGTGAATGCACAACCTTCCGGTAACATGCTTATCCCTAAAACGTCTCGAAACCTACCGAAAAGCAGAGCAAGGCATTGTGGACGTTTCCCTCTGTTTGTTGGTTGGAAGTTTCTGACGAGGGACATCCAGCCCGCTCGATTCAATGAACTCTACAAAAAAGAGTAAAGCAAGTCATGGGATGTGGAATCAATTTGTTGACCCAAAAAAGAGGCGAATAAATAAGGTAAATTATAAGAGATTAAGAACTAACATGCAGACGGAAGATTTTTGCATATTTTCGGAATATCCATACTGTTTTTCACCACAAAAATGGATGCGGAGAGGGTGATGTTAATTTTGCATCAGTCACACCATACCATTAGATGCGGCAATTTAGGAATCAAGATCACAAGATTCATGCAAATCAATAATTGAATTCCAATTAGAACACGACTAAAACCAGACATCATCAAACAACGAATCATATATTATACATTGCAAGTAACTTTGTTGCCATTAATTTCAAAACGAAGGACGATCTCGGCATACTAACATCCACAGTAGTGGCAGATTTCTTTAAAAAAAATTGAGAAAAAATACCTAGATAGGTAGACGAGTCTGGTAAATCACCGATCTGATACCGATCATCATCCTCAAATAGTAATACTGATTTTTGTGACCATAAGCAGCAGCATCTATGGGCTGAAGGCGGCTCATTAGTAGAAATGAGATACGCGTTTCATTGGAAGAGCCACAGAGACACATTTATGTAGGACTCGGTCCGGCTGTCCAGCGGAAGCAAACAAGGCAAGCATTTATAAAGAGATAGGGAACAAAATAATTTATGTTTCACAATTTGAGAAAATTATCGTAATATTCATATGATATCTGTTACCCCGCAATGGTTTTTTCCAATCCGTAACCGTCATAAATATATTAATAATAAACCTTTTCCATTACATCATCTAATTTCCGTTACTTAATTCATTTGCCTTTACGGTTGAATGGACAAGAAAATTTTTACTGGAGTTGATTGGCTGCCAAGAAAATAAAAAAAAAAAAAAATCCCCAAAATTTTCCTCTTTAGAAAATTTTTTAAGACTTTGTTGATACCTGTTTTAGAGTATCTCTAACCTGAAAAGCACTCTCATTTCTGAAGAGACTCATCTTTGTGTAAATCATGCTGGCATGGAGCAAAACATGAGTTGTTCTAGAGAAAAAGGTTCGGCTTTGCTTTTTGGTGATCGTTTAATTGGTAAATTACCTCGATTTGCCAACAAAAAAATCACATTGAAGGTGAGGAAGAATGATATTAACTTCCTACGTTGTCCTCTTATCCGAAGAAAGTTGTAGTTTATTATTCAAAAGAAATGGAACATTTTATATATATAGATATATGAATTTTTATTTGACCATGTTCATGATATGAATTTTAAATGTAGAAGGTCCAAAGTTTTCTTTTCTATATTTGTTTAACTTTTTTCTTTCTCTATTTTCCTACTAAACTGCTAGAATCTGCAGCAGAGCTTACAAGAGTCTGGTGAGGGTGTTGGTTTGGTCTTTTTCCGTCTCCTGGCTTGCGGCAATGGTCCGAAAGCTTACTTTGATTAACAGCTTAGCAATGGGTAGAACCGGCATAAGTCCTTGGCCATTGCAATATTCCCCCTTACCAAACTCGGATGAGAAGCCTTGGGTGGCATCCAACAATGCCCTTCGAGATCATCCTCAAAGACAGTAGCATAAATGAAATCTTTACAATTTATCTCCTCTGGATAGAAGCTATGTGCGCTGTAGAGGCAGCCTCACAGATATGAGGATGAACATGAAGGGAACCATGGAAGAGGACAGGAACTAATAAACTGTTTGAATTACCACTTAGCATAAAGCAGATTGTTCCTCTATTTGCTTTTCGGTCGTCCAATAACGAATGCTTTGGCAGAAAGTACAACTATACCAAGAACTCTAGGTTGGGAGGGTTCTGGGGTAAAAGGAAAAGAAAATTGACATAGAAAAGGGAAGAGTAAAAGAAGAAGATAGTTATTGATTCTGCTGTGCTTTACCATTGGGTTTTGGAGACTGGTGGGGGTATTGGTAGTAAGGCGAAGCACGAAAGCCGTTATTTGGTATCGAAAGGCTCCTCTGTTGCTGGCCATTCCTTGAAAATAATCCTAGCTGTGTTCGACCACCATTTCTGGAAATAGGGCTTGAAGCAACACGGTCAGCTTGCATGCTCTGGAAATAATATGATGAGCTTGCCATATCCCTCAGACCGGGCAGTGGTTTTAGCACCTCAACAACTTCACTCATTAGGGGCCTGGCTTTTGGATCCCGGCAAAGGCAGTGAGCAGCCAGCTGTACAGCCTTCTGAGCACCTTTCATGGAAAAGTGGCCTTCAAGCCGAGGGTCTATTAATCTGTAGAATCTTCTTCTATCTCCTAGATGTGGCTTAGCCCATTCCACAACGTTGTGTTCTCCATTTGGCCGGTTCTTATCCATGGATCTTCTGCCACTAATCATTTCCAGTAGAACCACTCCAAAACTGTATACGTCACTCTTTGATGTGAGATGTCCTGACACATGAAAGCATGGATCTAAGTAAACTCAAGAGAACAAGTAGATAGAGTCTTGTTTGATAGGACAAATTGCATCAAATATCAGAAAACCAGTTAATATCAGGATAAAGAATGGAATCACAGCTTGGGTCAATTCATTGAAAATGAAAGAGTGACCATTACAGTAGCAACCCAATGGATCACATTTATTTGCTAGCACAATTGAAGCAAGTAATTCAATGGGGAAGCTCGAGTTGGTGGGTGTGGGAGTCTACATACTAAATTGGCCCTACCTGTCATTACATATTCTGGTGCTGCATATCCATATGTTCCCATCACACGGGTTGACACATGTGTCTTATCTCCCTCAGGACCATCTTTAGCAAGCCCAAAATCAGAAAGCTTGGCATTATAATCCTGGAAAAGTGTGTTAGTAGAAAGAAACAGCATATGAAGCACAAAAAAGGATAATAACACTGTTTGGATATATACCGCATCCAGTAAGATATTGGAGGTTTTAAAATCTCGATATATCACTGGCCTTTCTGCTTCTTCATGAAGAAAGGCAAGACCCTTAGCGGCACCAAGAGCAATTTTCATTCGTATGGACCATGGAAGAGGAAGAGACCCTGCACACAACGCTCCCATTAAAATGCCATGCAAAGGAAAAAAGCATATAAAGACACTAGATCAAGTGGCAGCAATGCCAGTTTAATCCAGGCTTTATCAGGTAAGACAGATATTGCACGCCAACATTACTCAATACAATGTTGAATTTTCAGTTTGTTTCATTAACTAGATATCAGAAAGCTTGACTTCAAGCCATAACACAATGTAGCGGTAAGAGGAAGGCACTCTATCGATGCACTAAGCCCTGCATGTCGGATCTAATGTGGATGAAAACCATTTAGTAAGATTTCAGAAACTCTATTGGCCAAGTTTGACAGAATTCACAAACTTCACAATTAATCCTGAGTTTGACTGCCCAGGACTGAGCTGTTTTCCCATTTAATTACAGCTATATGGTAAATGGTCTATTTTCACACTGTTATGACCAAACTTAGCATGCAGTCAAATAACCTTTTCTTGTAACTTCTACCAATTTCTATGCCAGGCAACAGTATAGCTCTCTATAAGTAGCCATTTAATAATTAGACAAAGCTAGAAAAATTATGGTTAAATACAGAGATTCACTTCCTATAATTTCAAGATAGGGAAACTAAGAAAGGTGGAGGACAAAAAGCAAGTCATATACTTCTAAACAGGTGATTCTCCAAGCTTCCACGAGGCATAAACTCATAAACTAGAAGCCTTTGATCCTCTTCAATGCAGTAACCTATCAGCTTAACCAAGTTGGGATGAACAAGATCTCCAAGAAAACTCACTTCAGCCTGTCGTGTAGGTAAATGAAAAATAAAAAGAACTGCTATCAATACATTTAACCATCATTGTCAGAGTCAGAAGAAAGGAAAAGTGGAGTTAGTAAAATCATAAAAGAAAGTGAATGCATGAGAAATATCAATACCAGCCATTCTTTATGACCTTGAAGCCCATCATGATTAAGGGTTTTAACAGCAACAGTAAGCCCCATGCCAGGTTTCACTGGAGCAGTTCCATTTTCTTCAATCCAACCTTTAAATACACAACCAAAACCACCTTCACCAAGAAGACTCTCTGGTCTAAAATTTCTTGTTGCCAACCTAAGGTCATTAAATGTGAATTTTCGCAATCGTGAAGCAACTTTAAGCTCCTCTTCAAGTTTGGACGTAAATGAACTGCTCTCTGCATTGCTTGTGGTTGTGGATGAGACAATGGGAGCAGGTGGCTGATCTCTGCTTGTATCATTGGTGGATTTACTCACTGTTGAGCACACAAACTTTCCATATTAGAGTGCGGAAAAGAACAAAACAGTATAGAAAGGGTTTCAACACAAAGTTTCAAGTGCCAGACATAGCACCATCATTGTGTACAAGTGCTTCCCCATGCAAATACACACATGAAGCCTATAATGAAACACTCAGGTTAATGCCAATTGCATGAGTACAACAAAGAATCAGACATCCAAGGAAGGTGATAATTGAAAGCCAGGTATACAAAGTACATAATGTACACGTAAATATCTGTTTAACAGTTGCATGAAACAAACAGAATTTAGAATTAGGCTCCTCACTAATGACAAAGTAGTTGGCATAATTATGGTCATGTGGCTTGAAGTCTTCAGCTGCCATTTAGCAGACCATATGATTCCTACCTTTTGCTAATTAACTCAACAATGACTTTCCAAATTCAGACAGATTTTTGGATCAGCAAAACCTAAAAAAGGACATCTCTTAGTTCTGTCAGGCATTCATATCTCTCATGTAACCCAATCTAAATCACTGCCCACCTTTGAGCTAATGATATTTGCTCCTTTTTCTTTTACATAAAGAGCAGGTAATGAACAAATAAATGCATCTATCCATTAGATGTCATCAACCAATTTCCAAAGAGGAATTGAGGAACACAGAATCTTGTTGAGAAGTTAAAATTGACCTCAGACATGCAATCAATTACCAAATAGCGAATATACAAGGTTCCCATCAATCTATGCATAGAAATCCCAGTAACTCATTCTTCCATTCTGGAACAAAAATTTTCAGTTCACAAATTTTTCAATATTTCAAAAGCAGAAACTGCTAAGAGCTACCAATTAATCAAGTGATCAAAGAGGGATAAGTTAGAGACTTGACTTCAGGCAGTTCTGGAAAGTCTGAAATTGTCAACTACTGAGTCAGGATTCAATTCTCATCCAGCTTCTATAAATGCAACAAGAAAATTTTTGTGTTTAAAAAGGGAAAAACAAGCAAAAATCCCCTAGCGTTTAGGAACTCTTGGAGTTTACTCACAATTCAATTTATTGAAGGAACTGGGCCAGAGAATGTGCAAGAGTTGAATTAACATAATAACACAACAAAACAACCTAGCTGAGAATCCAATAAGGTCCCCTAAGAAATTCTGCAGCTAGGAATAGGAAATTACCATAATTTGTGCTGGTCCCGCTAACAGAGCTATCCACTTTGGATCTTGAAGAAATGCAGCTCCCCATAGACCTCAACTTGAACCAGCAACCTGTCTCTGCTTCATCTCCACCATCCCCACCACCACGACTGCCGCTGCCGCCGCCTGCGCAACCATCGCAACCACCTCTCTTCTTCTTCCTCCCCTTTGATTTGTCCGCATCCCAAGAAGACTTCACTTTACCATTTTCGCTAGCTAATCCCATGGTCTCCATCCAAAACTCCCAAACCCACCTATCATCCACAGAACCCACAAATCCCACCACCCAAAAAAAAAAAAAAGACAAAACAAACAAAGCTCCCAAATTTCAATTTCCCTTCAAAAGCCCACCAACCCCATTAAGTCAATTGATTAAAAAAAAAAAAAAACTAAAAAAGCTAGATCACCTGAAGTAGATCAGATATGGCAGCCCCTCCTTTTTTTTTGAGACTTTAAAACTTAACTCAGCCAAGTTGTGGATACTGCCTTAAGAAGACAATAAAGTTAAGGTTTTTTTCTTTGTGTTTTGTTCCTTCTATTTTCTTCCATATTTTAACAGACGGAAACAACAAATCCCAGTTGAAGACTACGACATGTCTGCTCTGTACATAACAGAAATCCCCAAAAACAGATTTCTCACACACACTCGGACACACAAACACACAAAGCTGACCAGTTAAAACCCTCCCACAAAAAGCAAATAATAACAAATGGGAAAATGGAAACAGGATAGATAAAATTATCGAATAATTACACTTTCCTCCTACCTTATTATTGTCCATGTTGAGAAAGCTGGTCAAATGTTTGTGGGAAATCTCCGTAAATGTTGAGAAATTAGAGGGGCAAAATGGGTAGAGAATGGGCCAATGTGGGTAGGCACTGAAGGTGGCAGAAAATTGGCCGATAAATGTGGAACCCACTTTGATGCTGACGTGTCTTCCTGAAAGCTAAATGCTAGTCTAAAAATTTTAGAAAAGTTTTAAAAATTACACTAAATATTTACTATAAAATAAATTGGATCGTTACAAATGGCATAATCGGCAAATACCATCAATTATTTAAATATTGTACATTATTGAACTTATTTTTAATTCTATCGTATTCCTCAACAAAAATTCAATTTCTTTTTTTTTTTCTTTTTGATTAATGAGGTGATTGTAGTTTGTAGACATTGGCAGCCCTTGGCGACCTTCCCTGAGAACAAATGTATTTTTTTTTGTCTTATGGTGCCGTATATAAATAATAAATCTGACATAATTTAGAGGCTTAGGCTTTGTGGGCTCACACCTTATCATTACTGACAAGCTTTTATACTTCGTTTCAATCATGTTTTGATCAATCATAATCTCAAATTTGTGTTAGACTGAGTATTTTATTATAATTATTTTTTAAAAAAATACAAAGTTAATACTATATATGTATTATAAATTTAATTGAATGGTTAAAAAAAAAACTACGTTTTTTAATATAAATATTAAAATTTGAATTTAATTATATATATAATGTTTTCTATTCAAATTCAAATTAAAATCACTAGAATTCTCATTTGCTTCATCTTCCCCAGTCGTTCCAACTAACAATTTTTGGCGTCGTTGCTCAAGTAACATATTTATCTATTTTTAAAATTATTTATTTTAACAATTATTCAGTCATCTAAAAAAATGCAAAGCAATAATAAATTACCTTACTATTAGATATATCCTCTTTAAAGTCTACTGGAAGCATTTAGAAAAAAGGAAATAAAAATTAAACACAATTTACAATAATAAATTATCTCCTTTACAAAACTCCCATGTAATATACATCCTCTTCTTAGCCTATCTACAATAATTTAAATAAATTTTTTTTAAAAAAAAAGGCAATCTCGATACGGCAGAACTTGTACATGGCCTTGCCCGCACTCACACTGGCCAGAAAATCCCAACCCGACCCAGTTCCTTGTAGCGCGTGTTTTACTGTAGATTTATTGCCAAAGTTAACACTTTTCATTTCTTTAGATCCATCAACATTTTTAAATTTCGGATTTGGGGGCCACAACATTACCCATTTTAATGGCAGATTTTCCAGAGCGTGGATTTAAAAAAAAAAAAAAAGGTTATAAAAAAATACAATTAAATTTACACCAATTGCATTTATTGCATAAAGGCAAATCTTTATATAGTTCACTACACTCAAAATGTTGTAATAATTGTCCATGTTGTTGAGTTTACAATATCTACAAATTACAATTCGTGACGATATTAGTTTTTGGTTCTTTAAATTTCATACCACATTTATGATACATACATACACACACACATACATACATACATACATATATATCTCGAGTTATATGATTTATAAATATACTAAAGGTGAAGAATACTATTTTCCAGTCTTTCCAACAAGATGCCCTTCGCCCCCAACAACACCGCCCCCCCCCCCCTCCAAAAATAACAGGCGAGAACAAAAATGATCTCCAGATTACCAATCACACAATGGATACATCTACAAAAGATCATACATCCACTTTCCCATCCCATTTATGGAATATACAAGACAACTTTTCTCCCCAAATCATGATTCACAAAATGTGATGCTGTATTACTTGTGCAGATCAACACTACCATTTCCCACTCTGCAGGTAAGATGAGGAATACAGTCCAGTAACCACTTTGGACCTCTTTCTGAGCTCAAACTTAAACTTAGTAAACACAAAGCACTTCAAATCCGTTCTAAATAATCCCTGTGGAAATGCTGGAAGTTGCATTTATCTTCAGTGAGTACTCCGGAATATAGGTTAGACCTGTCAATCGGAGATTGGTTAACTGTAAGGACTTTGGCTACCCTTTTGAATTAGGTGCAGCAATGATTGTTAAGCAGTAACCAGAAAGCCGAAACAGAGCCTGCTAGTATTTTGAGGCACAACAATAGCCCATAAGTAAATAACTAAATATCTTACCACTCAAATCCAACAGAAGACTTTAAAAAGCCATACACGACTAGGAAATTAAATACAATGTGCAATGCGTAAATTTGCTATTTATGTATGACATGTCATGTTAGACACTTGCAATCTTCTGGCTTAAGAAGTTCATAGAAGAAAAGCTTCAGCATTTCAACATGAAAAGAAAACACGTCAAGTTTACAATCAAGGTAGTTTTTTATTGCTAAATCAGTCATATGCCAGTAGATTCTACCTTTCTCCTTAACATCAATCCGGAGAGTATCCAGTGTAATTATTCCATCGGTCAAGGGAAGAAGCTCAAGCTTGATAGTTGCTGTGGATTGAGCAGGGACACACCTGATGCAAACACATTGATTCATGATGACCTGTGTGACCAGAGTCTTGAAAAGACAAGTGAAAAAAGAGGTGCATTACCCTAGTGGAACTCTACTCTGTAGCCACAGGTGTGTACAACCCAAACCAGTACTTGGAATAACATCAGAAATGGGAGAGGAATGCTCATTAAAAGAAACCGTCTGAACTCCACCATTCCCATTCTGTTTATGATTCTCTGATACATTAGAAGGCAAGCTCCCATGCCTGTCACTACTGATTGTACCTGTAGACTCTGGGAAACTTACAAATGGGCTCATGGGTGTTGTTGGTGAGGAACCCAAGGACCCCACTGAAGGAGGAGAAATAAAGGATGCAGGGGCAAGGACTGTCAGAGTTAGATCTTCAGATGTCAAATTTGATGCCTGGAGCGTTAAAACCTGAGAATTCAAAAGTTAACAATAATTAAAGTAAAAGTAATGGCAAAAATAAAGAACATAATTAGAAAAATAAAAGACCTGAACTGGTAGCTGAGAAACTCTTTCATTGTTTGCAGATGAATGTCCTGACATTTCGGATGCAACAGAGATCATAAGATCTCTTGAGATACGTGGTTGCCAACTTGTTTGCTGCTTGAAGAACAATCTTGACGCTGCATTCAGTGCAACCACAAGACGATGAACACCGAAAATAAGAAAATTGTATATGAAAGAGAAATCTAGTAACTAGTACTTACCAGTGTAATTGCACCGGCACGATACCATAATTGCATACTGATCAGCATTGGAAGCACTCTTTCTTCCTTCAGTAGTGGTATTTGACGCAAGAGGCAAACTTGACGAGGGGGAAACTTTTTTGCTATGCACTTTAAGATTTTTCCACATAGAAGAAGCTGTTTTAAGTACAAAAGAATGCTCTTCACCTCTCCTGTGATGCAAATCCTAGATTAGTCCATCAAACCAGCAAATGTATTTCAATTTTCTATAATAGAAGGTGAGTACTCTTTAGATTTTTCAAATAACATGGACAAAATCAGGATGCAACCTTCATGATTCCACAATCATGAAATAGAAAGATGCAAGAAATGTCATTAAACATAGCATGTAAAGCTGTCTGCTGTCACATTCCAGGTCTCTTCAGTCAACCCTAAGAAAATAAAACCATAAATTTGTGGCAAATCCACCAGAAGAAGATCATTCACAGAGGGAACAAGCATCCACCCACCACTAGATCACTAAAGCTAAGAAATAAAATACATGATAGACACCATGGTGAAACTTCAATTAGGGAAGCAAATTCATTTATTTCTCCTTTTGTGGTTAAGTAATTCATTTGTTTGTCATTGATGTAACAAAGGAACTGTGACCATGAACAAAAAAGGTTGTGCACCAAATAGTCCACTGAACCTCATTCCAACTATTTGGGGAGTACTGTGAAACACAAGCTCAGTTGTTATTAGCAATCACTTAAGCAACCACAACTAAATATGCAAACTGGATTGGCAATGGTAAAAAATGAGAGTACATTAACATATTGATTTAACAACAACCTGAGGGGTAGATTTGGCAAAGAGTGCCCATCCCCAGATTCAATGCATGCAATTGGCAATGATAAAGGTGGTCCACTCTTTGAAGCCTCCTCAAAAACAATTGTTATGGCATCTATAAAGATGATAATATCTGGTGTATGTGCTGGAGAAACATTCTGTTAAACAATTAGCAAAATTATAAGCAATGAAAAAGTTAGTGCCAGGTCCTACAAGCATTAAAATAAGCTGAATGATAAATATTCACATAACAGTGCAGAAAGTTTTAAAATGCAGACCTTTATCTGAACACAAAGAAGGTCATCTGTGTTACAGTCAGCAGCAAATGAATGGATTTCTACAGGTTGTATTATTTCAACTTTCCTTCTCCACCTTCGTCCTGGAGTGAAGATACCCTCCAATCCACAACGAACAGAAAACCGTTCACCCTCTAATGATAAACCCCGGAATGATAAAAGGTCATCGTTCCCAGTTTTTTGACTCTTCCACGTCTTCTGAGAAGAGTACTGACTCCAGTCTTCAAGGTCACTGCTGGGTTTAGAACTCTGACCTTTAACAGGTTGAGGAGGTGGTATAACATTTTGAGGCAGTGATGACATGGAATAACTTCTAAAATGAGATAAGAGCTGAGAGCCAGTAGAGATGGACTTTTGAGATGCACCACCAACAGAACTAAAATGAGGAGGAGATAAAGAACGAGCTGGAGGAGGAAGAGTATTATTATCCAGTGGAATCAACCATTTCAACAGTTCTCCATATGGGTCATAATTTGTGTAAGTAAAATTGTCATGGTTCTCAGGATACATAGTTCTCTCCTGGTATCTCTCGAATTGAAGAATCTCAATGGTAGGATCTCTCAAAAAACTAACACCAACATTAACTTGTAAAAGTACCTGCATCCTTCCAGAAAAACAAATGAAATGAGAATCATTAGCCTGAACAACAGCTTAATATTAGTGTACAGAAAGAAATATGGCACCACTGTGATCATTTACTGTAGGTAGATACCATCAAAAGCACCAAATACATCCAGTGAATCCCTCCAAAAGACATGCAAATAACTATAGCTTTGCTTCATGCATCACATGACCTAATTAAAGAGAGAATAGAAGGAACGGAGAGATAGGGAGAACAAAACATAAACAAATTTGCTTAACACACACAAGATTTTCATCCCATTGAAGCTGCCTTGCAGAAAGAATGAAAAGCTATTTACATGCATAGAAATGCTAACATAGACACATTTGATTAATGCGTCCAGTCTACAAGAAAAGCATGTATCTGAAATTCAATTAATTAAAGAGATGTAAGTATTAAGCAAAAAAAGGCTGCTCTTTTTTTATTTTTTCCTTCCGTGCATATTAGCAAATAACCATATCTTTGCCAAAAATCTTTCCCAATGTTGCTTAGACTGGAACATTGAAGCAAAACCTTTTATGATCCAACAACTTGGCTCCCAAAAGTGTTTTTATATATCTAAAATACAATAAATGAATTAGATTTAAGAAATCAATTTTTGTAAATGTTAATAGTGGTCAAACTAAGTAGTGCTCACATGAAGTAATACAAATATGTAGATCATGCAATATTATTTGGTAAAGGCCAACAAGACCATTTGCAATGATTGCAACGCATGCAGCAATATCAGGCCGAACTACCAAGCAAGAAATATCATTAACCATAGAAGGAAAAAGCCAAAATTTTCACAAATTTGAATCACTCACGGACACAAGAAAAGAAACTATGAAATCTTTAGGATAATAAAAAGTTGAGCATGAAGAAACTAGAGATTCTTAGAGGCATACCACTATGTTCCCATTGGAAAGGGAGAAACAGTTAACTGTATTCCTTGCCACTCCACCAGAAACATTAGCATCAAAGTCTCCCATATCAATAAGAGCATTAACTCTGGACATGCTTTTTGATGTTCTTCTGATTCCATTATCAGTAGACTTTTTACCATCCATCTCAGCAAAATCTGGATCAGCAGCACTTTTTCTTGACCATAGTGGCTCACCTGACTCTGCAATCCTAACAAAAAAATGGGAATTCACAAACCTTTGCAGCAACATTTCAGTTTGTTTCTTGTGATCTTCCATTCTTAGAAGAGATTCACTGGCAGAAATGTCTTTCTGTGGGTCAATCTTATATTTTGATGGTTCATTGCCATTTTGGTGAACAACTTGACTATCAAAGCTCACATCCCCTTCTCCAGATGTTGTATTTCTTCCATCCTTCATATGTCCATTTTGTTTATCAGAGATCTGTCCCATCCCATTTTTGTGCATTACTGCTGCGACTTTAAATGGAGTAATAGTTTCTGTTTCCTGTTTACAAGCCGATAAGCATGCCAGAATATGAACTTGTTCACCTGGAATAGAAGTAGAGATTAGGCATCACAAAATGCACATAATATCTCCAACATAGATCATCCCTGGTGTGTATTAAAAGTAGAAAAAGTAAGATGTCAGGAAAGATACAGATACCTGGAAAAACAAAAGAACGATCCAAGGACTGTAATGAACTTATATCTGCCACATCATTCCATGTATCGGGAAGACCCTCTACAGAAAGATATTAAGCATTAGATTAACTTGAGCAGAACTCCACATTGAAGGCATCAGGTTCATGGAGAAATTTCTCCAAAATCATTAAGAAGGTCTAATAAGCAAAAATTAAAAACAGAAGGATGTTAAATTTTTAATAGAGTACTCTCTACAAATGTGACCAACAACTCATGTTGTACTTTGTCAAAATGAAGTTACAGTAAATGAATAATCCATATTAGGATATTGGGAAGAAGAATCCAGTATTCTGAAAGCAGAGAAATTGGGACCGATCAGATAGAAGAGTTGAAAAGAAGTCATCGTTTATTCTGCTTAAATCCGAGTTAAAAATAGGATAATTATATGATCATGGAACAAATCAACCAAAAAAAAAAAATGAACACAATTGTAAAGGCAACAGATTACTGTTAGGAATAATGATCCATCCTTCTCCTTCAGAAACATCTGAGTGATCCTCCATGACAAAAGAGTCCTTCTTCACACTTGAGCCTGCAATTGCAGCATTTCCACTTTCACTTCCATCCATCTCTCCATCACGCTCTTCAGTTATGCTAGGCAGAAAAAATGAATCATCTGCTATAAGACCCTCCAGAGTCATTTTGGGTTTTGATTCTTTTGAAGCATAATGTGTGCCTACAGAAGATTCATTAACACCAACCACCTGATCCGCTGCGGATGAATTATAAGTAGATGCAGACCGCATCAAAAAATTCATCTCTCCCTAAAAATGCCTGCAAAATGCCACCAAAACAACATGTATTTGTTAATTGGAACCCGATACAAACTTAAAATATGAAGTGCTAATTAAAATTTCCACCATAAATTGAAATTCAACTATTCCATACAAATCAAATAATTAACGACTAAACAGTCTACAATCGAAATCTTGACTTATATTATAAGCTTCCAAATAACAGTTCCTTAAAAATTCAAAATGTTATTGAAACACAGAACACAGATCCAAACAGAAAACTACTAAGAACTAGAAGGCCAAATCGAATGAGTCATATTGGAATCCAACGAAGGCAGTCTAAATATAACTTAAATAAATAAGGAGAATGTGAATCGCGTGCGGATCTACTGTTGAGGACAGCAAATTTATCGAAATGCGAATGCTCCAAGGTTACCTGATCGGAGACCAAGCCGGAAATGCACCGGAGAAACGGAGGAGATCCACTTCTTGGAGCAGAGAGCCAACCAGAGAGAGAGAGAGAGAGAAATATATCCACTTCCCGGGCTTGAAAGTAAATTTCGGCTTTGGACATTAAAATAACGTCCCTCCTATTTGGGCCTAATTTCAGCCCAAGCCTGAAACTAGTCAACACAAGCCCAATGCTCAAAATCATTACTCATCCGGTAAATATAACATATTATTTTATAAATCAATAATAATGTTTAATCAGTAATTAAAAAAATATTATTTTATAACATATTATTTTATAACATATTATTGATAAATTGTAGATATAAATAATAAAAAATATATATTATAAAAATGAAAATTATGGACCAAAGCTTTTAAGAATTTAAATACAACTGAACTTTTAAAAATGGTTTCCCATCAAACTGAACTTTTTACATACTCCTACCTTCACGGACTAATAGTTACAAGTAATTTGTTTTTCTAATTAAATCAACAATTTGTTTTAATTATATCGACAATTTCTTTCTTTTTTTTTTATTTATTTGTGGTATGCATGGAAATAAACAAATAAATAAAACAAACTATTATCATTTGTACCCAACCGACTGTAACAGATCCATGCATGTGTATAATCAAAATTTCCAGTATGCCAACTGGTGGCTCCTCTAACACACACACACCCACACCCAAAATAAAAAATACAAACAAAGTTGGCTACAATCCAGTATTGGTAAAACCAACAATTTCTTTGGAGCTGGAGTTGACATCGTGATAATGTTGGTGAATAGCTAATGGACTTCAACCCTTAGCTTGGTAACAAGATATTTCGAACCATTTGCTACGCTTTGATTGGTTAAGCACACCAACTCAAGTCTGCAAGGATCACACCATAAAATTATTACTCACATCTTTTATGTTTTTTCGAGTAGGAAATTAAAATTATTACACTAGAAATCACTTATTATTATTATTTTTTTTTATTATTGCTTAAGCACTTCAAAGAATAACACTAACCAATAAACATCCTTTCTCTACTGTATTTTTTTTTTTTCTAATTTTTATTTTCATATCTTGCTATGTTATGTTTGTAGAGAGGGAGAGATAAGAATTACTATTTTTTTTAAATTGTCCAATAATTTATATTATTTTGATAATCAGGCCAATTAATCCGTGGGCGTAAAACTCGAAACCTTAAATTAATAGTCTTTCTAGGCACCTGTTTGTCGGCACCTAACACATAGAAAACATGAGGAGAGGCAGGGGGAATATCTACGAGAACTCGGTAAGGTGGACGTCCTGAGATGAGGATCACTATTTCGAGAACAGGAAAGAAAGCGAGAGTTCGAGATGAGGAGAATGGATAGGCATCCGCCTCGGTACTCTTGTCGCCTTTTTTTCCTATTTTCTTGTGGTAGGTCCTTTTAATGACGACTTATGATAGAGTTTAGTTGTTCAGGTTAGTTGATCACTGAAAATTAATAACTTCAAAAGACATGCCTTAGTTTATTTTATTTTTCTAAAAAATTTTAATCATTAATAACATTTGATTTACCAAAAAAAAAAAAAAAATTCCAAAGCTTCCTTTTTTGTGATTGATGTGGCTCGGATTTAAAATTCATTTCTCCGAGTGATTATGAAGAGAGAAAAATAAAGAAGTTCATTTGTGTTGGTGTAAAAATTATTAAATATAAAATATATAACTATTAGTAAAATAAATGTATTTAAATTAAAAGCTTTACAGCTAATCAGCAGCTAGCCACGATTGAATTAAATTAAAGGACACAAAATGACCACGGTGTACATTTATGTCTCAATTGTCTCTTTCTCGCGTGCCCCCGAGTCTTGTGTTTGCAAATCCGACCTACACCAGTTGGTCCATTTCGTGCAGTAGACACTAGTCCACGGGCCATCATCATCATGTAATAAAAAATGGATAGCCACATGATATCATTTATCATTAAATAATATCATAAATGTGATAAATATAATTGAATATAATTAATTATAATAATATTTGTATTATTATAATAATTACTCTGGTAGCGTGAGTGTTGGGAGTCTATTCTATTCTACCGCTAGCCACCCGCCGGGGGAAGCCACCAATGCGAAACAGCTGTAATTAAATGTCCTGAGGCTATCCACTCAATTACTGTTACGTGCGATGCACACTAGCGGACTGCTCTCCTGAGGAGTGCCCTTTTTATTTTTCTATTTTTGGTTTTTTTTTGCCTTTTCCTTCTCGCAACGTGAATGGGTGGACTCTTGGAATGAATTGGGAAGTCAAAATTAACAAATAAGGTGCTTTCAACACAGCTGATCAAGAATTCCTCGGATTTTATCTTTTGGGATTGGATTTTAGAAAAATATAATTACTCCTATTTTATGGTCATTTGGAGTTCTAGTCTATTAAATAAAATGAAAAATTAGATTCTTAACATTAAAAAAAGGTGTAGGTTAATTTATATTTATATATTCTGTTATTTATTATAATTATGTATCCAATTAGTATAAATGCATGACCTTTTCCAAGCATGAATCTAACCCGCAGAAAAAAACCCTTATTAATGTAACATTTTCGAGAAAAAAAAAATTTGGACATCAATTGTTTTGACATGGCCACGGCTAAGCTCTTCTTTCATTAGTTTTGCCCATGTCTATTTAATATTTTCCTATTACTCTTTTTGAGTAAAGGTTATTGATCCTCAAAATAACACTGCAGTGTTTAAAAAATTTTAAATTTTTATATTTAAATTTTATTTGTAATCTTGAGAAGTAATGTGTGCTGGGTTAAAGAAAAATTATTTTATTACATATTTCATAATTTATAAAATTTTTAATAACATTATTATTATTATTAAATTATAATAATAATAATTAAAGTTGTGGATGGTTTAGTTAAACGAATTGAAATGTGAAAACTATAATTTAACTAAAATTATTGATTATTTTAAAATAAAAATTTGTTCTCAATAAAAAATTTCAAATCATTGATTAAAGAAAAAAAATATTTTTGATATATTTTAAAATTTTTATAATTAATTATTTATTTTTTAAAAATTTATTTATTATTAATATTTATCTTAATAATTTTATTTTATTATTAAAATAAAAAAATAAATAAAATAATATATTAATTTAATTTAATTAATTATATTTTTAATAATAAAAATAAAATAAAATAATAAAAAAATTTATTCTCTATTTATTTAGTTAATAAATTATAAAATTAATTTAATTAATTTAAAATTAAATTTAATTTGATTCCACTCAATTTATTAATCAAAATTTTTTGATTTTTTAACCCGGGTAACAAAGGCCTTAACCGTGTTTAGGACCCAAAATGTACAGCCTTTATCGAAGCGAGAAATTAGAATTAATAAAAAGGAGGGAAATAAGAGAGAGAGAGAGAGGGAGAAATCGAGATCTAATACAGTAACTTGCGTGTGGCTTTGAGACTCTGTGTGTGACGTGGTGGGCTGTGTACGTCTGTGTGCCGGCAGGGGCTGTCCTCTTTTGCCTCGCTGCGTCACTCCATTGTCACCTAATAAGAAATTTCCTTTTTCAGTTTCAAATGCATCAAAACAAAAAAGCCATTGGTTGATTTGTGTCTCTAGCTCGTTTTGGTTTATTCAATCCCCCCCACACCCCCCCAAAAAAAAAAAAAAATCATCAGATATTTTCTAATTCAAGTCCTTTCTTTTCTGCTGTACCATCTTCTGTAAAAACATCGAGAAGAAGCCCGCTTTTTTTTTTTTTTTTCTTTTTTTAGGGTTTGCCTCCGCTATTCACTCCTTTTTCAGGTGTTGACTTATTTAAAGTCTTTGGCTTTGTGTGTATCTTGCTCATGGCTTCTCTGTTTTGACACTGTTTTGAGTTGATAATTGAATAGTAGAGGTGGGTTCTTGGCGTGCCACATGGGATTGGAGCTGAATTGGGAAATTTTCGAAGAGGAAGGATTTGAATGGAGTCACAGTTGTTGGGTTTAATCGAGCAGTCTTTCAACAGCAGATACTCTGTCTGGATGCGGGAAGCTCTGGACCAATTGCCCGAGAGCTTCACCATAACCGACCCCAGCATTTCGGGTCACCCGATTGTGTTTGCCAGCCGCGGGTTCTTGAAAATGTCGGGCTATTCGAGAGACGAGGTGATTGGCAAGAACGGCCGGATGTTTCAGGGTCCGAGGACGAACCGCTCGGCTGTGATGGAAATAAGGGAGGCAATTCGGGAGGAGAGGACGGTGGAGGTTGTTTTGTTGAATTATCGTAAGGACGGGACACCCTTTTGGATGTTGTTTAATGTATGCCCGGTTTTTGGGAAGGAGGACGGAAGGGTCATTAATTTCGTCGCCGTTCAGATACCGATAGCCGGGCGGCAGAGGAGGAATAGACTGAGCTTTTGCGAGGAAGGGGCCGGCTTCAGGGAAATTGTGTTCGGTTCTTGTAGAAGGGAGGTTTCCACAGACAGGGTTGCTATGGATTTCAGTCGAGTTTTGGCTTTAGATTCAGATTGTAGAGGTTGGTTTGTTTTTACAAGCTTGGATTGTTAAATGTTAAAAAAAAAAAAAAAAAAGAATTTTGAAGAAGAAAAATCCTTTGCTATGTGATGAGTGATAGATTCAGTAGCTGAGAATATGAAGAAGTCAATTCAAACTAAGGGGTTTTCTAAGCATTGATTGTGTTTTAGTACAGTTGTTTTGCATTTTCATTTCTGAAGTCATTTCCTGCATTTGGGTTCTGGAGTTCCTTTTACGTATTGCTCTTATTCAGTTATTCACTGCATCTTCTTGACGTTTACTGTTAATTTGTATTTGTATATATATCATTCTAGTTTCTACTTGATGGTTTCATATCTGAAGGGTTCTCCCTTGCGACTTGAAGGTCATAGTTCAGAAGAATCTCTTTGTGAAAATCATGTGTAAGGTTATATACATCTAACCCCTTGTGCAGATCCCATAGTGTGGGAGCCTCTGGACGCCCTTGATGGTTTCATATCTAGTCTCTGATAATCAACAACTTCTGGTATTGGCAGGGTTATCATTGTTATGGTCCATGATTTTGTAGGTTCAGACATTGAAGAGCCATGTGAAGCAAGTGAAAATGAGAAGGGAAGGGCCGCAACAGCAATTAATAATATCTTGTCAGTGCTGACCCACTACAGCGAGTCAACAGGCAGAATGGTGTCTGGAAAAAGATGCTGCTTGCCTGGGTTGGGCCTTCTCAATTCATCTTTAAATATATCTCTTGGTAGAATCAAACAAAGCTTTGTATTGTGAGTTGTTGCAAATTCCTTGTTTCCTTCACAGCACAGGAGATCATTTTGTTCAAGTTTGCTAATCTTATGTGTTGCCTTTGCAGGATGGATCCATACTTGCCAGACATGCCTATAGTTTATGCAAGTGATGCCTTTTTAAATTTGACAGGTGCTTGAAGAACTTTTGAGATACTTACTTTTGATTGACAAATAAGCTTTTGCTAATCTAAGTGGTCGGCATGGATTTGCTCGACATTACATTTATGAATGGCTGAGTAAAGTATATTGGTTAAATGCATTTGCAAATTTTTTACATCTGTAGGTTATTCTAGACATGAAGTGTTAGGGCGGAATTGCAGATTTTTAAATGGAATTGATACTGATTCTGCTGCTCTTCTACAGGTATCTATTCATTGATTTTCTATTTGGTACAAGTCTTTGCTGAATATGTTGTAAACTGAAAGTTTTCTTCTTGGTAAATGTTTCTTCAGATAAGGCAGAGCATTCAATCTGAACAACCATGCACAGTACGTATTCTAAATTACAGGTTGATACTAACTATTGTTTCAAAATTTTTATTGAAGTTAAATTCTGTCCATTTACTTCTAAATGATTGTTTTTCTTGTTTAATATTAGGAAGGACAGAACTTCCTTTGGGAATCTTCTCCATATATCGCCTGTTCGTAATGCCACTGGCAAGGTACATTAACGAGCTTGAATTTCTTCAAAATTTATCTTGTAATACTCCATATCTTGAACTCTTTGCTGTTAATATGATATGCTATTTCATTCAGATAATTAGTTGTTCCAATCAAAATTCATTTGTCTTTTAGACAACCACAAGATGAAAGATTCTGTTGTGTATGCTAGGTGACTGTAGTTAGTTTTCTCATTCACGGATGGGATTCAGAGGCCATTAACAGCATGAAAAGTTATCTTATAGTTTGGCATTGCAGATAGAAAGCTTATCTTGTTATTTTTCTTGTTGGTGACTAACTTTTCTAGGTACATCAGTAACTGAAGCCTGCATGATTGCCTATCACTTTTTCAAGTTTTATAGTGCAGTATTCCTATGTAATTGGTGTTTGATATTAGGAAGAAAAGAATGGCTTGTGATTATGTAAAATTTTTGTGTCTGGCTGTTCAGATTGCATACTTTGTGGGTGTTCAGATCGAAGAAGGCTGCAGGAGCCAGGGCCACCATGGATTGAGCCCCGAGATGAGGCAACTTAGTACTGTTGGAGCAGTAAAAGTAGCTATAAGGAGTTCATCCTTGGGTGCTGGCTCCTCTAAATCATAGCACAGTCCAACAATAATCCTATATACTGATTTGCGGGTTTGGAGGCCATAACCTCTGTGAATCTTGTCAAATATAAAAGTACATGACCCATTCCTTGCAATGCCTGAAATTGGAAAAGAGTTCCTCCCACGTTTGCATCCTTCTCCGATAATCAAATTGTTGATATCTCCAATAACAAAGTGTTTGGTGCCTTTACGCTGGTAGAGTGTCTCACTTAAGCTTGTTGGGGCTGAGATTGGTGCATGCTATGCAAGCCAGGGTTGATAATTGTCAGCAATGATGAGGTTATTAATTGAAGTTAAACCTAGTATGTCGTTAATTGATAAACAATTATCTAAACTCGTGAGCAATTATCGGTTAAGCTTGGAACTCTATTTTTTCAGTCAGGATTGTCACTAATATTAGGGAGGAATTGTCAATTTTTAAGCATGATCAACAAAGGACCAATGGACCATCAGTGGAAAGGCTCAAAAATTGATGTTATTATTATTATTATTATTATTATTTGGTACGCGCAAAAATTGATGTTATTAGAGTGACTGAATTCTAAAGCCAATCCAGACGCTCGAGCTTTGAATCAACTGACCGTATGGGGATTGCAATGGAAAAAGATGGAACTTGAGTGTTACGTTTTGAGAAGAACTTGTCAATGGGTGCCGACAGTGGTCTGGAATAAATTTGATCTAGATGGGAATTCATCATTTTCTCCATCAATTTGTATAAGATTGCGTATATTTAATTATTCTCTAGATCCTTAGTCTCGGAATGTTGGGGCATTGGGAAGATGAAAAAGACTCAACAGAATACACCAATAAAGAAAAATAACTGCTACTTTCTGCCGTAGTTTAAAAGAGCAATGATTTACAAGCTGAAACGCTGAAACACTGAAAACTGCTTGCATTCTGCAGCCACTGGATTCATTTCCCAATAATCCCCACCCTTGATGAATGGCGGATAATGGCGATCAGCCAGTTGGCTTTATCCACAGCCGAGAATTTGCAATGCCATAATTGACAATTTAAAGGATTATTGAAAGGTCACTTGGCTACATGTTCAAATAACTGGATTTGATCACTTAGTCACTCCTGTAGACCTGTACTTGTACCAGTTGGCCCAGAAGAGGTAATGGATGAAATTAAGGACACTTAGCAAGACCAAGAGCCAGTAGAATCGTTCCAGGTGATAGTGATTTAAGCTTTTGCCAGAGAGCCATGGTTTGTGCTTGGAGTTACCTGTAACATCATTAACTATTGATACCATCACTGAACTCAGGTAGTACCCCAAGGCCAGTGACGCGAAAGAAAGAGATGTAGCCAAAGATCTCATGCTTGTGGGTGCCTCTGTAAAGAAAAATTCCAATAGGCCGGCCAAGGTGAAAAGATCTGCAGACCCCAAAAACAAGTACTGCAAAGCAATCCATAAGAATGAAATGGGTAGTGGTTCCATGGTGTCTAGTCCGGAATCTGTAGCGACTCGCTTCCGCCTAATCTCAACTAGAGCAGCTACTGTCATCGCTACTATGGAAAGAAATAGGCCAACACCAATTCTTTGCAGATGATTTATGCCCATTTCAGACTTGGTTATTCTTCTGGCAAAGGGGATGATATAATGGTCATAAACTGGTGCTAGGATCATAGTGAAAACCACAGGAAAAAATGGCAAGGAAGCTGGTGGGACTTTCAAGGATCCAACTTTAGTGTTCATGGTGGCAGCTTGCTGCACAGAAAATGTGGAGAGCTGCGCCAGGCAGCAATTGAGTATGATTGTGCTGGCGAATATGGGGAGGATTTTGAGCACAATCTTGACATCTTCTACTTCCTGCACTGTGCATTGTAATGCTGAGTGCACTGGCTTGTTAAGCGCTGCTCTGTTAAGGCATCTGAGGCCATTTGTTTGGGCTTCAAAGAACTCTGTTGGTTTGGAGTTTTCTTCTACCTTGCCATTCTGGTTTGGTCCAGAAGGACTTGAGGCCATGTTGACAACGACATTGCTTGGCGTTTGGTTTCTGCAAGTGTTGATTAAAGCAGCTAGCAAAACCTGTTCAACAAATGCACTAAGAAATCAGTTCTTCATAGAAAACTTGATGATGGATATCATTGATCAACGAAGAAGTAATCATCTGATGATTCTAAACTGACCTTGGAAATGGTTGTCAGAGGACTGCCAGAAGGTATCTTGTTTCTGTACATGGCGGAGCAGGCGAGGAAGACTAGAATTGACACCAGTATTGAAATCATAGCGACTGTAAAACCCCAATCCCATCCCTTGTTGTCTTCAATCCAGACAACAAACGTCACAGCAATTAGGCCTCCGCATGACAGACAGAAGACAAAGTAATTGAAGAAGGTGGATCTCTGCTTCCTCCCTTGAGGAGTGCTCTCATCTAACTGCTCCGCCCCATGTGCTGGCAGCGAGCCCTTTATTCCTCCAACACCAAGTGCCACCAAATAAAGGCCTACGAAAAGCATTGCAGCTTGTGAACCATGAACCTCTTGACATGGCAAGCTGCGGTTGGTTGATTCACATGCCGGTGGCTGCAATGAAGGTGAGCGAGCTTGCACCGTGAGTATGATCAAGCCCTGTCGCAAAGGAGAAGCTAGTCAAGGCATTGGTGTGCGAACAGCTAGAATCTGGGGCAACTTGTTGGGAAACAAATATTATGATGATCACTTAGCATAGAAAGCCAGTTCACTTTGCCAACTGCTTAAGCCTTTGGCTCAAAACCAAGTGGGGTTAAACAGAACACACTGTAAATAAAGGGCATTCCAACGGACGAGATTCATACACTGTAGGAGTTGAGAAATAATCAAATGTCCGCAATCTTATTTGTACTATTCACAAAGAAATTGTGCATGTCACAATATATTAATCTTACACACCAAAGGCTCTCCATTCAAATATGAGAGATTAATGCTACCCGAGCTCTGTGAGCTGGCCCAACCCACACATTCTTTAAATTCTACGAGTAGCCCAAAAAAAAAAAAAACTAAGGAAGATTTAATGGTAAAGAAACCATAGTTATTAATCTCGGTCAAATTTTCAGAATGGAAATAATTTTCATCACCTTGATTCAAACTCTAGCTTCTTATTTGGACATCACCGCTTTAGCCACTCAGCTAAAGTTATTACTTATTATTTAACTCTAAAATTTAAGATTTCAAATTATCTTGCCCAAGGAAAAAATAATTCTTCATGGTTTTTTTATAAAGAAATTTATTTCGTATTTGTATTATTGTTTGAAATATAAATATAATATACTTTTAAAAATTAAGATTACGCTAATGAATGTGAACAAAAAATTGTTGTATTATATTTAAATTAAGTTACATTATATTATAATTTTCATATTTCTCTTTATCTTTTTTTGTATTTACAGTAATCCACATATCAAAAAATTTATTAATTATAAATATATTTAATAAAAAAATATTAACATATTAGTAGAACTGATAATTTAGTAACTTGATCTTTCGATCGGCACAATAACTAAATCAAATTTTATAACTATAAAAGAAACACGACAACTAATCCTGACAGCTGATTGCAATAAAGCGCGAAAAAACCTGCATTATTTTCTCGGCAGAGTTGCGATCAGGTAAAGGACAAAACAGAGTAGGACCCACTTCGACTGTTGGGCTAACATGCATCCGTGGGGTTACCGGAAAATGATAATGAAATGTCTAAATATAAAAGATTGCAGAGCAAGGCAATTGTAGAGTGTATAGTTGGTTTATAAATGGTTCCCATCTTAATCGACTCCTCCTCCTATCCATAGGGACCATGGCAACCATACAAGGGGTTCACGAACTCACAACATAGATTTTTTTTTTAATAATGTTATTTTCACTAGCAAATAATATCAATAAAATATATATAAATACTACATACAACAAATCAAATTGTACTAATATTTACTATTTATTAACTAATATTTAAGTGACCGGAATATCTAAAAATTGTTTGAATGTGAGAGATTATCCCAGTACCGACTGTTACCTTTTGTGGCTCTTGTATTCCTAGAAAGAACCCTACATATAGAAAAATTATAATATGAGTGGATTATCCCCCACATTTAGTTTAGCCCTTGGTTACACGCTTCGATGGCCGTTGATAACAAAGACGTGGCACTACTAGGTGTCATATCGTAGTATTGGTGAGTCATATAAAATAAAACAAAAAATAAATAAATAAATTTATTTCAACAGAAGAGTTGTGTAAAAACTGAAAGCATGAACTGTTAGATCAAGTTAATCTAATTTTGCTAAGTTTAAGGATTAAATTGAGTCTAACTGGAGTATAGAGTTGAAGTTGAAAATTTTACTGAAGCTGAGAGACCAGGAGTTTTTTTTTTTTTTTTTTCACTTTTCTTCTGCCAAGCAACCAGGAATCTAGACGCAACAGAAAGAAGAGACTGACCCAGAATACGATTTGCAGAAAAGACAAAAAAAAATATTACGATACTGAAATTGAGGCAAAAACATAAAATAAAAAACAAAACAAAACAAGGCATTGCGGCCATTTGTCTTGGCCCAGCCATACCCCCATGTCCCAACTCCCGAGAAGTCCCTTTCCGGTGTGGCTGTGGGTCCTCAAACCCCCTACTCGTTACTCTGCCGTGATCGCAGGAGTTGGTCATAAAAATGGGACCCCTACCTAAATACACTCAATACATTTAATATTCGGAATCAAATCTCCTCACGCCTCAAGACACGACTTTCTAATAAAATTTAATTAGAGTGTTTTGCATCCTTTTACGATATATCTACGTACTCTCCTTACCAATTAATTACTCAACATTTCACATGTTCGGAAAAATGAAAAAAGAAATTGCATTTATTAAGGGCAGATAGTCATGTCCAAATCTCTTAACTGAAAAATAAAATAAAATAAAAAAAACAAAAATATATCCTTTTCAAGCATGGCTAAGATTTACCCTCTGAAAACAAAATCATTTAAATGGTTATCAAAGAATCATGAATGACTAGAAGACGGCATGATTGACCTTAGTCGACGAAAGAAATCAAGTGCTTTTGTAGTGAGAAACAACAACAGCAAAAAAAAAAAAAAAAAAAAAAAGCCAAAAAGACCTCAAAAAGAGTAACATTTCACATTTAAACTATAATTTTTTAGATTTAAATTTAAATTTTTAAAAAATAAAATTTAAAAAAGTAAAATAAATTATCTCATTATGTATATTAAAACTAACAAATTTTTAAATAAGAAAAAAGAGAAAATCCATAATTTCTATTGGCTCTTTAGCTAACTCCTCCTTTTTTTTTTTTTTGTCTTTTCTTTACTAAAAAATAATTTAATACTCCTAACGGTTGAAAAACGTAACAAAGAACAAGTGATGGAGCAATCTTCCTTACGAAATTGGAAGTAAGTGTAGGTGATGGAAAACATGTAATTCACCACTACTAAATCTTGCATTAAGAAACCACTATGTGCCTTTCTTCCCCACACCCCTCGGCCCCCCCGCGAACATGAACAAAAAGACGTTGGTCCCACTAGGATCAATTTAAAAAATTATCAACTGAAAAACTATTGACAAATGATAATTTGTTTTCTCAATTTTATCATTTTAAATTTTCTCCCATTAATCTCATGACATGCAACTTTCAATTAACCAAGTTGGCAATAAATTGTTATTTTTCTACCGGCATATTTGTTTGTGAAGTTAGCAATGATTTTATATTTGGATGAACAATTATTTGTTTTATTTATGTTCAGATAAATATATTTAATATTAATAATAGTAAGTTGATTTTATAATACTTTCAAAGTTTGAAAGATTATTTGAGGTGTATTGAGAAATTTAATTAATCTTAAAATAATTTTGATAAATTTCTCTATGTGTGTGTGTGTATATATATATATATATATTATTCATGGTAAAAATATTGCACAAACCCCTGGAGTATTGGATACCTGACCTATATGGGGGCATTTGGAGGCATTAAACCGACTCACTGCAAGGGAGAAACAGGCCAAGGATTTTCCGTTTCGGGAAAAACAAAAGAGACCTAATAATAAATAAAAGGGTCGTGGTTAAATTGAAAAAACAAGATGTTGTTCAGGATATAAAAGAATGATCCGAGAAAACCCAGAAAAAAAAAAATCAAGAGTGAAAAAGAAGGAAAATAGAACAGAGAGAGAGAGAGACAGAGGAGGGACCGAAAAAAAATGCAATATTACCAGAAATTCCACAGCTGCACTCATCAGGTAGACTAGATAAGTAGTGAAGAAGGCATCTGACAGGAAACCACCAAGAAGGGCCAAAAGGAAAGCCGTCCCCATGAAATTTGTGACATTATTGGCCGATTTGGATGGAGACATGTGCATGTGCTCTGAGAAGTATATCACCAAATTGCTAGCATTTGCCAGATAGGCCAGGTTCTCCAATACCTCGCACACTACACGCACATACACAGAACCAAAAAATAAAAAATAAAAAATAAAGGGACCAAAAATTAACCAAAACCTTTTATTTCAAAAATTCGAAGTAAAACATCTCAGAAACCCCACATCAGAATCGAATCAAGATGGCTAGAAAAAACAATGGAAAAGCATTGTCTTAAAAGTTTGCAACGCAAACCTAGTACAAAGGAGGCGGCAAACATGCCACCGTGGCGGCCTCGGAGTGCTGGTCGGTTCCTCCAGTTCACATACCCTTCCCATCTGCCCAGCTGTTGCTCTTGATCCTACACCAAAAGGCACTCATGGGGACTTCGTGAGTGAGAGAGAAGAAGGCAAATTTAAAGTTGTTTCATTAGCAATAAAGTTATAACTAAGAAGAAAGAGAAAAGGAAGGAAAAGGAAAACTTGAAAAAAAAAAAAAAAAAGAAAGAGAAAGAGAAAGAGATAGATGGGAAAAAAGTGGAAGAACCCTCACCATTTGTTTTCTGCCTTTTTCAAAGTCTAGGAATGAGTTGGAGTTGGATCTTTAGCTTAGAGGAGCCTTTGATTAAAGGGAAAAAAATATAAAAAAACGAGCGACTTGTGGAGAATTTAAAGAGTTGAAGAGAGAGATAAGACTTGGAGGAAGGGAGTTGGGAGAGGAAGGTCCAAATTGAGGCTGAACGGTCTCGACTTTGGAGAAAATGACTTAATGCTTTGAATCATTTGTTGGTATTTTTATACCCTAAAAAGAGGGCATTGCAAGGGTACATGTTGTTCTTATGTATATCCAGCTCACAGGAAAAAAAAAAAAAAAAAAAAGGACTTACTCGGTTTTTTCAAAAGAAAAATGTTATTATTTTATATTTTTAATAAAAAATATTTTTATAGATAAAATTTAAGGTATATATTATATATTATAATTTATTTTTTATTTTTATATATATATATATTTTAATTCTTTATTTTATATATATATACAATTTACTTATAATTTTATATCACATAATAAATAAAATTAATTAAAATAAAAATATAATAAAATAGTTTTATAAGATATAAAATCATAAATATATTATATTCACAATAAAAATAAAAAAAATATTACAATCACATTTGATAATTTCTTTTTAACGTCATCTCGACATTCAAGAAGGGAAAATAAATTGGGTGAGCTCGACAGCTACGTGGGATTATTTTCTATTTTCGTTATAACTTTATTAGACAATTAGATAGGTTTAGTTGGATGCTTTCCCTGCATAGATAGGTTTAATTACTTGATGCATTTTTTTTCTTTTCCATAAAAAACAAACATTTACTGCCCTCATCAATAAGTTTACACTGTGTCAATGTGAACGCTATAAATTCGGAGCAATCCTTATCGTCAAGAGGAGTAATTCGTTTTTGATCGAAGTGCATTGATGAGTGTTTGTTATCATTTCATGACTGAATCTTAATTTGTGCATTCTACAATAATTCAAAAGTTATCAATATAGAGTTCCACTTATTAAAATAAATAATAGTCTTAAGAGAAAATTAAAATTTTTTATTTTAAACTTTATTTATATAAAACAATAAAAGAATCTAATTAATTTACATTTTTTGGGTGTTTATCGTGTACTTTTTAAATGAGTCAGAATAACTTTTGTTTAATTGAAACTTCCATATTTACAATTTCTTTTAACTAAAATTAAATTCATTTAATAAAAATGGTAGATTGTCTTACGCCACTATCTGCATACATAATTAAATGCTCAGCGAATTTAGACACGTGAAAGTTCTTATTAAGTGATGTAAGAGGAGAATAAATTAAATTATTGCATGTATGGGAACTATAAATAAAATGTTATTGAAAGGACTCACTTTTTTTTTTTTTTATTTATCAAAACATTAAAAAAAGAAAACAAAATTAACGTTGGAATGTTAAGTTATCGTTTTTGTAGATTTAGACTAAAAATTGCTGGTTGATATTTTAATTTGTTTTTTTTTTAATAAAAAAGTCTAAACAGGGATAATTCTGAACAAAATTCTCTATAATATTGCAAATCAAGAACTCAATGATGTGTCAACCATAAATAAACATTTTAATCTTATAAAAATGAAAAATAAAAGCGAATATTGTGGATGTTTCAATTTGAGGAATGTGAGTATTTTATTGCAGAACGAATCTCGTCTTTAATATTTCACAACCTTTTTAATGTGGTGCAAGCAAAAGCTATAAAATAATATTTTATGAATTTTAATAAATATTAATCCAGCATTTATTAGCCAGGGGGCTTTTTCTTTAGAGCTATATCATACAAGATGGTTTTGACTATAAGGACACACAAATAATATTAACATTTTATAATATTAGCAACTATTATATTACTATAAAATCTCTTTTATGTTGACATAATATTATCTATATTGTATAAAAGAGACTGAAATGTTATATATCTTTCAGGTAATGCCTACCATTCTCACCGCTCAAATTAAATTTTGGTCTTGTTGGTATGCAGCTTTAGATCTCTATTACTTCCTTGATAGGACAGATTCTCTATATTTTATTGCTGGCCCTTTTGAGTACAATCCGTGACACATGTTGCCCTTTAGTTTGGGCAGCAACAGTGGTTTCATCTATCTATGAAATTTGCAAGCCTTTTAAACGATACATACCAGCGTGATATAACTCTTATTCAATAGGTATTAAATATATTAAAATATTTAAATAAGATATTTTTAATATATATATTGAAAATTTTTTATTAATATATTAGATATATATTAAAATATATAAAATAAATTTCAAGATTTTTGAAAAATTATATACATAATAATTTTTTATAAACATATTAATGAATATTTGTTAATAAAAAAATAATATTAGACATATGTCTTTTGCTTTTTACAAATTATATGAGACATTTTTAATTTATAATTTGTTAAATGTCTTGTTACATGCATATATATTATATTCTTTTAAAGCTTTTAATAATTTACTATTAAAAATATTTAATTTACATATCTACATATATTCACAAATACTTGCATACATACATACATACATACATACATATATAATAATTTTCTAAAATTTTATGTGTCTTTGCAGCTAGATTGTGTTGTGTTTATGTACCCTTTGGTCTGAATCCATATACCATAGACAACAAAGACCTGGCAGTAGAATGTATAGGGAACAATAATCGATGTGCAGGAGCTTAGGGCTGCGCTAGAAATATCTGAAGGCTGAAAAAGGGGGTTTAGTCAATCAGGACTCAGGATCACAGTCAATAGCCATTGTGAAATGCATGGACATATAATTAATTTTATATGGTTACACCTCTGATCCAATCTTGTTGGGTGAGCGTGGGTTTGTTTGAATGGAATGGCCAACTCAACCACCAAGGTCTTGGCATCATCGATCAGGAAACTTGTTTGTTTTATGTAGAGTTATATGTTGGATTCTCTCTTAAGGTATTTTGTCAAGTAATAAGTATGCTTTAAGTACATATAATTATGAGAGTAATTGATGCTCGCGAGGATCATGAGTGTGATCTTTCAACAAATTTAGTATAATTATATGATATAAATATATAAATTTATATATATTCTGACGAAACAATGAGATCACTCTTATTATTATTATTTAAAAATAATAATAATAATAATAAAAAGAAACAATTCATGTTTGCCTAAATATTTCGGCCATTGCAACCGTCAACCATGTTTTTTTAAGCCTTCCGTGGACCGTCTCTGTCTCTTCAAACCTGTAAAACGTGGGTTTTGTTTTTTCCGGCGTTCACTAGTATGGGTATGAGTCGTAGGTTATATCCAATGAATTTTTCATGTCCTTTTTATTTTGCCAAAACGTGTTTCAGTTGCATGCTAAGTAATGAAAGGAGAGAAGGATTTGTCATTTGTGAGACTCAAATTATGCAAAATCACATTTTTATATGCCCATTTTAAAGGATTTATTATATTACAAATAAACAATAAAAATAATTTTTTAATTTTTTTTTATCACATACCTCTTTTAAGGACTTAAATATTAAAATTTTAAAATGAAAATTTAAATTTTTAATTATACTAGGGTATTCTATCAAAGACAGACCGTAGGAAAGAAAATTCGATTTTGTGGTTAGAAGCTGCAACTATAGCCACCATAAAGGATAATTATTTGTGAACCACACACCAAAAAAAAAAAAAAAAAAAGAGGAAAGAAAAAAACAAACGCTTGGCTGTCGGCTTTTGTTTTTTCTTTCCATTATCAATTCCCTAACCAATTACATTATGAAAATGATAATGTGGGTTTCCTTATCCCGGCAACCACCGTACCACTACTCTTCGAACATCTGAAAAAAGATTGTTGACACGCCAATTTGACCAATTACAAGTTGCCACATAATATGACAGATAATTCGATCAATCACCATCGTGAATCGATACGAAGACAAATTATGTTTCTCTCATTGGGTAAAAAAAGAAGACAAATTAATACGAATAAAATTAATATAAATGTTTCTGAATGAACCTTTTTTTTTTTTTTCCCAAAAACAATCTGGTCAATAACAAGATGATGTTTATTATCTTGGAGTCTCAAGGGTATAAGGCTTATGGGATAAATTATATTTTGTAGCTCGATGGAGTTCTTAGTTAATAAAAATAATTATATAAGCTAAAACTTAAGGATCAATTTTGGAGGATAGAGTGTAAGGGGCAACGAGGAGGAGATGGATGGTGAACTCAATACATGAATATATATATATATAGTTTTAGAATTTGAAATTTTTTTATTTAAAAATATAAAATGCATAATAATGATTATAAAATATACAACTAGTCGTCAAAAATTAAATTTCAAACTTGTTGCACATTCTTTTTTTACTATACAATGATTTTCTTCTTCTTCTTTTTTGCTAAAAATATTTAAATTTTAGGTAAAAAAATTACTTTTTAATTGACACAATCCATTATAATTTGCTTCTTTTATACTTATATTTACTATAAAACACATTACAAAAATTAATTTTCATTGTCTTATAAATTATATTATAATTTTTATTTTATAATATATTTATTTATTTTATAATATTTTAGTCTAATTAAAAAAATTTAGTTAAATTATTTAAATATAATAAATTATTATTTTTTGTATGTTAAAATATTTTTTATTTAGTCATATTATTTTTTTATTAATTATTAAATATTTTCATACTTAAATTAAAATATTTTTTTAGTTACCTAAATAATTTTAGTTACTAAGAACTAAAACTATCTCATTGTCTCAATATCTCAATAAATTATTAGTACAATTTATTCAAATAAATTATTAATATATATTTTTTCACAAATTATTATCTTCTTTAGTAGATTTAAGAACCAACATAGTGTGGGTTTTGACACCCTCAATTTTTTGTGCTTCCGTCCATATCCAAGTTTAGATTTATCTTATTTAATATCAACTCAAGGTTTTCACACTTCTATCAATATTTCTCTAAACCTAACCCTTTAAAATTCAAAGTCTCGTTATTCAAATATAAAAATCTTATAAATGACTAATACGAACGATTAAGAAAAATTAAAAAAAAAAAGACCAAAATCTATTGATCAAAGAAGGCAAAAGAAAAGAAAAATTATATCCACAACCTTTCGCGCATTCAAGGTACTTTTGAAAATTTTGCCCATTATTTTTATTATTATTTTGGTTAAAAATTTACACTACACGTTTACTTTGTCATTTATTTACATTGTCCGTCCTCAATTATTCTTGTTACCTGATAGTCTATATAGTACATGTAATCTTAATTTTGCCAAATCACGTTAGCAACTTTGTGATAATCTGATAATAAATTATTTTTAAAAAATGATGAAAATAAGAAATTAATTCTAAAAAATAAAAAATTCAAAAAATTAGAAATTAATTTTGAAAAAAATGAATTTTAATTTTCAAGAGCAAAAAACAATTCTACATTAATTTCTAAAAGAATAACAAATTTTAAAAAACAGAAATTAATTTTAAAAAATCGAAATAAATTCTTGATTAATTTTGAAAAATAAAAAAAAAAAAAAAGCATGGCGGCAGTGTTATCCGTGGCATTGTGGGGGGAGGAGTAGAGGATGTCCGCCAAGTAGGTATTGCACTAGAGTCGGTGATAATGGACAAATGTCAAAATTTTTCAAAATTAATTTCTATTTTTCAAAAATTTTCAGAATTATTTTCATATTTTTTCATAATTTTTAAAAATTAATTTCTATTTTTTAGATATTTTTCATTGTTTTTATTTTTTAGATATTTTTAGAATTGTTTTCTATATTCTTCACTATTAATTTCTATTTTTCAGAATTATCTTTTATTTATATAAATTAACTTATAATTTTTTATTTTTAAAAATAATTTCTAATTTTTCAAAATTATTAAAATTAATTTCTATTTTTCAAAAATTTTTATGTTGATCAAATTTAATTTTTAATTTACATAATTTCTTTTCTAATTTTAGAGATTTTTAAAAGCTTTGTAGTTTTTTAAAATTAATTTCTAATTTAAAATTTTTTAAAAATAATTTATTACCAGTCATCACAAAATGGGTGATGTGGCATATGACCTAGCAAAATTGAGATCACGTGGCACTATATGTATTGTCACGTAGTGAGAAGAGTAGAACAAATATAAATAATAGATTCTATAAAGAAAAAAGAAAAAAAAGAGCAAATGACAGGCAAAAATCCCAAAAAAAAAAAAATGTCGGCCTTTTTTTTTTTTGGTTTTGTTTTTTTGCGCTTTATTATACTTTAAGTTTGGTTCCTACTTCTCGCGTACAGTTGACGCCCTTTATTATAGTTCAGACGGAACTGTTTTAAAAGGTTTGGTACGTTAGTGAAATAGATTCAATTTAAATTAGAGATGGCTGACAAACGGTTGGGGTTGTAGTTATTTTGGGCCTTAGCCAATTATATTTTTAAATTCATTGAATTTCAAGTATGTTAAATTTTAAAATTTTTTAAATTATTTATAATAAAGTTTCATGTCAATTTATATTTGAATTATTTAATTTTATGTTATTTTAATCATAAATTATTTAAAATAAACACAAAATAAATTGAATTAAGTTTAAAACGAATTAAATCATTTTTACAATAATTTAGATTAAATTATGACGAGATAATTTGTTTTTGTAGGTGTGAACAAAGTATATCGAGGATGCTTATGGAATCAAGTTTATGGTTTGAATTTTCTAGTAGATATGAGAATTCACAAGAGAATCAATCGCAAAATTCTATAGCATGTGGCTTATGCAATCATCCTTTTTAAGTACCCCAAAGGGTAAAAGTAGCCAATGTCCATCCATCTATAATCACCGCACAAAATATTCCAATTCCCCCAGAGAAAAAGAATTATTCGGCATCTTTAGTGATGGGAATGTATCCTCTTTAGATTATCTTAGACACGATGACCTTAAAACGTCGTATATATCTGAGTAATAAAAATAATATTTTAATAAAAAAATTATTTTAAATAACATATATTTGATTTTATTTTTTTTAAAAAATTTTAATGGTATAAAGAACTTGAAACGCATGTTTTATGGCAGACATAAACTACCTCTGTTGCAAGCAACTTCAATACTAGGCAGACTCCGAGGATAAGTATTTGATCGTCTGTTTTCAATCTTCAATCCCAACCGCCGGTCTGATTGATTGGCACTGACAGGATCTTTATATACATATATTAAAAGATTTTCTGAATGTACCTGGCCGTTTCCAATCTCCATCCTTGCTGCAGTACGAATCAGCTTCAAAGTCAATTGTGTAAGTAAAAATTTGTGAAACTCAGCCACTTACGAGTGGGAATATGGAAGAATTGAAATGGGGAGACAGCAAATGATTTGATTTCTGAAACCAAACGAGTTTTGATTTTTATTTTTAAGGAATGGGGTTGGTCTCCATTAGGTGACGAATCAGCAGTGATTCATTAGTTTATTATATATATCTCTCAAACCAATGACCACTGACATGCTTTCAATGAAAGACCAACAGAAAATAGCTTGAAAAAACCAGCCACGTGCTTCTAGTTAATTACATTAAATTTCCATTTCGATTAATTAAATGCCGATACGAAGCGGCAACGTACCCCATGCTTGTCTTCTTACGATGCGCTTAGAAGACAAAACCGACTTCTGACTAAACAATAAATAAAAAAAATAAAAAATAGAAAAAACGAAGATAAAACTGACCGACATGGAAACTGTCACTTGTCTATCGGAAATTTCAGGAAAAGATCATATTTCATTGTTGCTCTACAGAACTTTTGAGGTTGGAGTAATGTCGTCATACTTACTAAAATTAATACCAAAATTTTTATATTAAATAGCGTCATAATTAAGTTATGTGATTAAATACATTATGTCAAGTATATGGAATATATATAAAAGATAAAATTATTAGACTACTTAATATTAAATTTAAGTGTCTGTAACATTTTATATATATGTATATAAATTTTATTGTGAACTGTATTCAAATTCTTACTTACTAAATCGGTTATTTAGAAGAATCATGGACAAGATAAACAACAATATCTTCGGGGGGAGTCAGTAGGGAGTAAGACAAACGTGCAAGAAATTTCATGTTAATTATTACAGCGTCTTATGGTTCGGAAGTCATTGGTGATCTGTCCAGATACCGTTATGCTTGAGGAAATTCACGAGTCTAAGTTACGGCGACATGTGAGCTATAATGTCTGAAGCCAGTGAATCTTGAATAATAATAATAAATGGACGTTGATTGAAGCTTTAAAACTAACCTAGCGGATTGAAATTGATTAGCAACGCAATGGCATTAATGCAATTGATTAACAGTACGGGTAATTGTATCCATTGTTTTCGTTGAAAATGAAAGGAAATCGTACCATGTATTGTATCAAAGAAGTCACCAACTACAGTGGATCCATTGACAAATAACTTTTGCCGTGGTCGGCCCGTTTTTACCGGATTAAAAAAAAATATTATCGTCACAGTAATATTTCGGCGAAGACTTCTTTGTTTAGTAGCATTTAACTTCCCAAGAAAAAGGGAACTGTGCTGTTCGTCCCGTGACATTTTAATAATAAAAAATTATAATGATTGTTACAGTATAATATGTAATTTATTATTGCAACTTACCCAGTTGCTTATTGACTTGTATATAAAGAAGCTCTTGTGTTAAATAACTTCTTAATATGGTATTAAAATTTTTATAATTAGTAGAACTTGAACTCAACTCACGGTGTTATTCTTCACAATTAATTGTGAGTTCCAGGGTACTAATTTATCACGAATAAACAGTTAGGTTTTAATGTTTTCTGACAAAGATATTTAACAGATCAGTTTGGGCGGTGGGGGCCTTATTAGAAGAATTTTTTTTTTTTTTTTTTTTATAATCTTTTTAAAGTTTAACCTTGTGAGGAACAAACGATTTGAACAGGTAGCGGGAATAATGCATATTTTTAAATCAGTAATTCAAAGTAATCCATTATGTTAAGTTAGGTAAGATGAGATTTTCATGGATCACTTGTAAATGTCAATTAAGATACAAGAGGAAGACTTCTTTAAACCCATTTTGCTATTGTGGAATTACCTTTCAATATTCTATCCCCTGGTGGCCTAATGTTGTTTGAATCATGAATTGATAGAAAATATTATCTTGAGAAGAGTGTTTACTTGATCTTGCTGCCATATGATTCCTGTTTTAAGCTGCTTAAGATAATCTCCAATGCTAAAACTACTTCCTGTTATTGGCGCCCATTGGTCTAGTCTCTCTACGGATTAATCCTTTGTGTGATGATGCAACTAACTACGTCTAAGAAGAATTGTTTTTCTTCTCTCTTCTTCTTTTATTTTTTTTGGAAGGGCAATAACGCCATCTGATCTTGGCGGATTGGCTGTATTTCAGATGCAAATTTATACATTAAATTATTATGACTCTTAGTTACATGTTTTTAATTTTTTAATGTGCAATTACAATTAATTATAAAATTATAAATATATATTTGATGGATATGAGAATGCGAAACTCTTTCGCAAAATGTCTTGACAAAATGTAGCATGTGTCAATTCCCTCACCTGATCAAGTGTAGGTTTGAGGATTCACGAAAGAGGACCTTTTAAAGACATATTAGCTTTCTGATTTTAAAGTTAATTTTCAGGATATGGGGCGTGTCTTGCTGATTAAGTCAACACTTGCCATTTAGAGGGATGTTTAGGTTGCTGAGAGATATAATACTAGTAATTATTATTATCATCCATTGAAGCCAAATTCTGGTCAGAATTCGGTGTGAGACCAAAAAGAATTGAACCAAACAAATGAAGACCATACTCAACAAGTGCGTTAGATTCCGAAAATAACTTCTCCTTTTTATCCACGGCATGAGACTTTTCCTGTTCTCTTTGGAACAAGTTAGGCTACTAGATCAAAGTTCTTCTCCCATGACCCATGGTTTTTCTCTTTTGGAAAGGTGTCTTTGCTCGTGGTTTATCACGTTATGGCAAAAGCACGTTTGTGCTGCAATTAAAGGTGGACACACTTTTGCAAGTTGCTTCCATAATTGCTTGAATTGTTCGGGTTAGAGATGCCTAGTCTTGGTTTTCAGGAACAGCAACAGGGAAACAAAAGTGAGAAGAACAGGGAAAAAAATATATAAAAAAAAAAAAAAAGAGAGAGAGAGAAAGGAAAAGAAATACCAACAAAGCCACGAATTCTCTTCTTTGGACCCGAGTGATAAAGCTGTAAAGACACGAACTGATTAAGGTCAAAAATTTTGATTGTGCAGAATTCTTTTCAGGCAAACTCTGGATTATAAGGAATTTTTTCAGGCAAATCCTAAGTTGTTAGCATGCTTTATTGTCGCAGTTGCCAAATGTTTCGTGGAGAAAATTTAAACTTAAAGATGGTGCGTTGAATCCACGCAATTTCAAGTTTGTTTTTTTACAATTAGATTAACCATGAGCAATCAGAATTTTATTGGATCACTTGTGGCTCTTTTAAAAGGAGTTCCATTATCTTTTTCATCTTCATAAAGTTTACAAGCAGTCAGCAATTTAAAGCAGACTATGAATGTGTCAACCTCATTGTCTAACATATAAAGCCATTGATTTGATCTGTCAACAAACGTAAACTTACACCACCAAATTTGCCTAAGTTGGCACTGAAAACAGCATGATGTGATGTGACTTTAATTTATAATCGTTGGTATAAAGAATGAAATTACCATCAAACATGCATGGACGTGTACTGAACTCCTATTTCTCAGAATGTGACAATGTCCACTGTCCAGGTTTCCTGTCAATTACTTCTGCAATATTCACCTGAACCGTTGGTTGGATTAAAATGCAAGAACGCTCAGAATTTTTGCTACCCAAATGTGAAAATGGGTGTTTTATCGTTGTGTACACATGCTTTTTGTTTACTTCATCGACTTGTCCTTTTTGAAAATTTAGTATGTTCGTGTGAATTGATAGCTAGTGAACCCTTAACCCTAGAAATCAGGAAAGAAAAATGAATTTCCTTGGAGCCAGAAACCTCCCAATTAATTACATCATTGTAGTAAAATAGCAAGACGTGACTTGAGATTGAAGCAAAGGTGCAAGAATGGAACCTGCATGCATCTAAGGACTACACGTGGTCTATCTATCAATTTTGATTTGACACGATGTCATTGCGTGAATAAGCAAGAATGCATTTCCATGAATGAATTTCTCTCCGGACAATTACGGCTTCCTATCTGCTGGCCCACCTGTTTAAAGCAGGCATCTCCGAATCAGGTTTTGGGCAAGTGAAACATGAAACTAATGTTCCTCCAAGGGTTAGCGGAGTCCTTTTAATTCAAGTTGGGTTTGACGGGCCTGATTAAACACAATTTTCCTCAGTCCGTCAGCATTCAGCTGGCCCAGCACATTCCAAACCCAAGCAGCTAATTTCACAAGAAAAGGAACATATATATTCCTTTCTTTCCCACAGGAGGGATAGAGAAGGAGGGGAAAAAAAGAATCAAAGTTGGAAGAAGACGGGCAAATTGCATTTCAGTTTGTTCCATAGTCCATTACCATTTCATCATTATATTCCTTTCTTAAGTTGAAGATTAATCGGGCGTTATCGTAATCTTTTTTTAACGATCATATTTTCCCTTCTCCAACATTTACTCTATTTTCGAAAAGAAAAAGTTTTGTTCCTCAAATTTGCTTTTATTTGTCTTCCCTTCTCGTTTTTCTTCCAAACAAAAGATTAGTGTCATGATATGATACGAGGCATGCAAGAAAAGGGAATTGGCCCAATGGTGGGTTGAGCCTTGCAGTCTCCAACAGAAGAAATGCAAGAAAACGGGATGGGCCGATCGGTGGGTTGAGTCTGGGAGTCTTAAACAGCGATGGCCCGAGCATAAAAGTTTACCCCCAGATCTTGACCTCTATTTTAAGAGAAACCCAAAAAGTCTGAATCACTAGTAGGCTAACATTGAATATTGTGGCCAACCTATAAGTCCTGATTCCTTATTTCTCGATCATGGGCAGGGCGGTTGGTAGTTGATTTAGGGCAGCGCTGCTTCGTCTTTTAATGACTGGGCTCCTTCGTTAATAGGTCAACTGCATTAGGATTTAACTTTTTGGCAAAATTATATAGACGCACTAATTTGATTTAATTTGATGCATATCAAATGTAAATGTAAATCTGCCTATTATATTATTATGATTATTAATAATATATTTAATTTTTTTATGTATAATAATAATTAATATTAAAAATATAAACATATATCTAACAACTATAATAATATAATATAAATTCACAACTGAAACATGTCATGTTGACCATATCTTTGAATAGTGCTCCCAACTTTTATGATCCAAAATTGAAAACAACCCGAACCCAACCAACGCTATCCATTTGACAACCTTAACTGCTTACCTTGGGCTGCTGGGATGTATGGGATAGGAGGGGTTTTGTTGGAACCGCAAAAGGGCTTTTCGTCGGTGTCTAGCTAGTGAGTTTTAAGAGCTCCATAGGGTTCAATTGCTACTTTGCTAGATAACAAGAAAATAGGGGGTTGTTTTTCAGGAGATATTTTAATGATTAAAAATTTAAATTTTTATTTTTAAAATTTTAGATTTTAATGTTAAGAAGGAGCATGAAATTTATGAGAATAGAAAAAATTACCCAATTAAATTGTTTACATTCCAATGGGCTTACTAATGAAAAAGAAAAAATTAGAATGCCATTGGGAAAAGAATGAAAAAAAGCAAAAAAAGAAGAAGAAAATACAGTGCCATTTGAAGTGTCAAACCGGGTTTGTGGTTTATTTAATTAGTAACTTAAGGGCGCAGTTTCTAGTTCAATTTTGGGTTAGATGGGTGTGTCTTTCAATTAATGTTTTCCTGGACCCTGGCGGGTAGATCTGCAGATGGTTCATAAAAGGGACCTCTCATCTGGGTATTTGTCCTTGTAAATGTTCCTAGTGCTTGTTAACAACATATTTTGAAATAAAAAGAGGAAAAACGAGTGCCGATTTTGATTAAACCCGTATTCTTTTCTGGTAATCTTTGATACCTCCTAATTAATCTGGTTATTGAGTTCCTCAATTAACCAATGCAGTAGATTGCACAAGCCAGTACAATACTTCCAAGCTTTGAACTCTACTTGATATTACTTCACCAACAGGATCACTGAAACATTACAATCTAACCATGATCAAAGACATTCCAACAAAAAATATTCATGAAATTAATTCCCCCCTATCCAATTTCTTGGACCAGTGCACTAGACACTAAAATATCCTATGAACCACTCAAAACATTAAAAAAAATCAGAAGAAATTTTGTGGCTTGGCAGGCATCTCGTAACGACAAATTGGACAATAATGGCTGTAAGCTAACCACTTGACAATACACTCTCTGTGGAAGAAGTGATTGCAAGGCATGCTCGCTGCTGCAGAGCCACTGAATTGGTCCATACAAATTGTGCAAGTTTCAGAGTCAACTTCTACTTTCTCCGACGTAAGCTGAAGTGAATTAGGATCAGTTGGCACCATACCACAATTGTCACTCCTTTCAAATTCCTCTTCAGACGCTCTCGTAGCTCTTTCAACCATATCTCTCTCGTCGACATAAAGCTGGCGCACCTCTAATATCCTGAACGTCATTGGTGAAACCGGACTCCTTTGTTGCCTGCTGCGAACTATGTGCATTATCGTACAAGTGTCATCATGCAAATGATTGCGTCGTGCTCCCAAATAATCCAGCATTGTTGAGACAGCCCAGTACGCTACGTTATCATCACTCATGAACTTGGCCGCATCCATTGACAAAGAGATTGAACGAGTCTGGCTAGGTAAGCTATTGAGAAGAACTTCCCCACCATCCTGCGAGCGAAAAATCTGCCTGTACTCGACGATATGGAACATGTTCAATTTGAGTGGCCCCGGATTTGCTGTTGATCGTCGCAGCCTTGGGTGGGGTTCGCATAGCACCTGCTCCATGTGAGAGTAACTATAACTCTTCTCTGCCCTTCCTGGGAACAGCAAGCACAGATCTTTTTCTTGAATTATTGTCTAGGCCGACGGGCCGAAGAAGGACTTGGCTTTGGTTTACAGGATGGAATAACAGAAAAACCTTTCTTCTTGTTTGTGGTGTGATTTTGTGCTATATGCGCAGTACAGTGCGCTTCTTATATATTGCATAACTTCACCTGCTTGAGCTCTAAGTTTCCTGGTCAAGTATAGTATTCCGTGTCGAATGGGGGAAACTTTAGAAGGCGGATTCATAGTGGCTCTCGGATTTCTGGGCTCCAACGTTCTCAAAAGCTTCGGATTTATTTATTTATTTATTTTTGCATGATATTAGAAAATATCATGTAGACACTCAGTCAAAGGCACTAACTACAAATAATATCAGTAATACCGTGTATATTACTTGCTGGAGCTGTCGTTTCTTCGGGACAGGTAGCCTCTGAGAAATTTTTCTCCGACTGTAATTCCTACACTGCCTAGGAAAAGGCAGTTTATTAGGATTATTATGTATGGCAGCTATATGAACCTGTGAGATTAATGGGGCCCATAGACATTTAAATTTAAATGAATCCATCAATTTAACAATTTACATTTTCGAACAATGTATTACTACACCAAGACCAAGTACAGTGATTAAGGTTACAATGGGGACTTTTCTTAGCTTCATCTAAGTCAAAGATTTTTTGTTTTTTTGTTGGGTGGTAACATGGTTAGGAAACATCTTAAATCAGTTTGCACACATGATACTGAAATTAGCTTTTCTAATTAAATCAAAAGTATGTCATGGACAGTATATTTGGTTCTGTTTTTCCTTTCATTTTTTTTATTAATAATATCAAGTGGTGAAGACCATATGCTGGAGTTAGAAAATATACCTTTTTTGAGGAAGCTTACATTCACTGAAGGGCTCACGGAAACAGAGGCCCGTTTGCAAACAAGGCTCAAAAACACAAGAACTTTGCAGAGATCCGAAGCCTAAAATTGCATGCCACTGCTTGTTACCTTTACAAGGAGAATCAGAAAAATTCCAGATATCTACAAACATCAATCGTTTTGGTACATATAGGGTGGTAAATTATACTCAAAGCATGCATGAACATACACACAGGGAGAGGATGCAGTTGATGCAATGACCTCAAATTTATTTTGTGTGTTTCAAAAGCGTGTTAAATCATGATCACAGTTATGCACATATCTTCCTGCGAAAAGTTACTGAACTATGAGTGCAAGCCAATAAACATAAAAGATGGAGTTCTTTCCACGACGAAAAATTCCTTTCAGGTAAAACCCGGTTACTAGCACAGCTTCCACTGCCGTGGCTCCTAATTGCCTTGTGGAATGCATCTAAAAAGATTCAAATCTAAGATTATACGTCTAACCCACAAAATCTCAAGTCTAATATAAAAGATGAATCTTAAAGTATAACAGATCAAAATATGCCATCAATTGGAGTAAATCTTTTAGTGCTGCTGCTCTTCTCCAGAACATCGACGTCTACAATAGGATGCTATGATGGCCAATGACACATATCCCTAATCATGATCAGAAGATCATGCAGATTGCAGGAAGAAAAAATCCATCATCCAGGATCATATACCCCTATAGCAGCCAAATAGAACAAAGGTGTGTACTCCTCACCTGGGGCAGGCTCCATACTGTGTTAGTTCACAATTTCCAAACTGAATTCAGGCATATGCACCCCGAAATAAGACCAACTTTCCTACTAGACAAGTTACTCAATTTCCCATTGATGGCTCTCAACCGTAAATGTTGTGCAGAGAAATGAACTCCCTATGTCTGACAAGAGGCTGGCAACAAGGGATATGAACTACAAATTCCCACTAGAGCAATCAAATGTATTGAAAAACATAAACGGTTGCTTTACTTGGATAAACATCAGTTTTGGGATGTCAGACATTTTGTAATATTTCGAAGGAGACTCCACATGGTAGTGGATACCAAGAATAGGATGATGCCGGTAAAAAAGGCATACTTAAGGCCAAGGTTAACCAGCAAGTTTACCAGCAGCCCAGCCAGAACAACGCCAAAGAGATTAGCAATTACAGCTGTCCAGAATGGCATATCAAGAATAGAAGCTATGATGGCTCCTGTCCACACTCCTGTTCCAGGGAAAGGCACAGCCACAAAAAGCATCAGACCAAGGCCCTGAAACTCTTCCACAGGGCCAGCCTTCTCTTTGGCTCTCTCAAATAGCATTTGAAGGAATCGAGATGTTGCCTGGTTCCTTCCAGCAAGGAAAGAGGCCAATCTCTTCAAGTAAAGTACAATGAAAGGCACAGGAATCATATTCCTGCAATCATAACGACCCAAAATTTGTCAAATTTATCCCGGAAATGTGCGTTTGCACTAACAGTCACGAAGGTTAAAACCAGTCAAAACAAGATCACAACTCTTTTCGCAATTGTTGACATTTAATCCCAATAACTAATTTGTAACCCACCTTAGTTTTGATCAAACGAACTTAACACAAGAAAGAATTTTAAAGTTGCTGTAAAATTCATATCTCATACAGACATTTCTTCAGATGAATTTGAGGTAATAACCAATGGCATAAGAGGGGAAAAAAATGACTAACCCAATAATGGATAACAAAGTTAGCTCAACAGGCTTAAGTTGCATCCAGTACCCAACAGGAATGGCCCCGCGGAGCTCAAGTACAGGCAGCGTTGCCAGGGCAAAAACCACAGCCTCATCGCGCCAGCCTAAGCCTCGAAGCGCTCTGGCAATTTTTAAGCCAAAGGTCGAAGCTTTGATGGAATCGGCAGCCGCATTAGCATCCCCAGAAGCAGCAAACCAAGCAAGAGAAACAGAAGCCCAAAAAACAACCCACAGTAAAAACTTCACCGGCCTCTCCTCCAATGAAGGCAAAATCTCACTCTCTTCAGTCGTATCTAGAAAATCATCTGACGAACCTCTACCAGCAGCCAAGGGTAAAGGAATTGACAGAAGGCGGCTGGAACGGTCAACGTTTTGAAATGCTAAGAAAGGCTTTGACTTTATCAGAGATTGCTTGTCATTGGCGATGAGAGAGCTCGGTTTCAACTGGCTGGGAAAGATTTCGAGATGGGTCTTTCTGTAAGACAAAGAAAGGAATAATGGTGACACAGAGGCAGCCATTGAGGAGGGCTTTAACTCCAATTAAAGGATAAACGCTCTCCCAGAAAACAATATAATCCTATGAAAGGAGGGTTTTAACATCATGGCGTACATCAATTTGAGTTGGGTTTTAAAAGGGCGAAGACATTGAGATAAGCGCAAGTGACAACCCAGGAAAGCAAGCAGGCCTTATTTGGCACGTGACCTTAAAGAGAGGCTTCATCAACAAATGTGGGAATCACCGGTCAAAGGGGACAAGCGCAAGCGGAATCAATATGAGTAAAAGAGGGAGGATCTCCCGAGGTTCACTTGGGGTTGTGGGAGGCTTTTGTTTTTTTTTTTTTGGGAGATGTTCCAATAGTTAAGGTTGAGAAACGATAGTTTTAGAGTTTGTTATTTTATAGTTGCGTAACAATTTGACCGTATTCAATTTAATTCTTTCTAATAAAATTTTAAGTATTGTTTTATTTTCTTCTTTTTTTTTTTTTCACAATAAAAGAAAAGGCGGTTTATGGACCCATTGACTTGGGGGACACTTTCAATTATGAGGAATATGAATAAAAATTTTAAAATGTCTCTTGGAGAGACTATTAACCATGGGAAAAAATTTCATGCTTTTATGTTCTTCTTTTCTCAAGATAATAAAATGCTAATGCGATGGCACATAACATTGATACAGCCGTAAAAAATGGGATTAGAATTAGATCACAATAGTTTGTTCATTTATGTAGGCTTACCCACAAGATGGGCACAAGAATAATAAGCATCATGCATTATTACTATCCAAATCGCTCGCACTCTGTGGCCCTTGGGCATGAGCATGCCCTAAGATGCTTGGCTAGTCACTAGCAGAGCTGCAAATGCTCTGATTAAATCGAGTTTTGACACTTTTGATTTCATTCAAGACTTATTTATATTATAAATGTGCTGATTATTATATTTATAAATTGATATTAATATTTTATTTAAATTTCGATATTAATATAAAAAATTAAATGTTTACGGTTTTTTTAAATAAAAAATAGTTTTATATTTTTAACTGGTAGAATAATTTTGAGAAAACCAGACCACCGAAACGGCATCGTACAAAAAAGACTGACCTTTAGAGAAGAAGCTGGTGGCCACATGTGGTCAAACTGTCTGCGGAAGCCCATCCGATCCTGAACTCTGAACTCCTCCACCGCCCGAAACTAAACCCAACGCTCTCCTAAACTTCGTAGAATCAAAAGAGAAGAATGAGTCGCAAGAGAGACAAATCCTACCTCTCGCGCCACGACCGCGCCCCTCTCCCTAAACGGCGTCGTCCTCTGCCTCCTCCTCCGCCTGTCGCCACCGACGAAGACGGGGACAAGCCAGCCCCTAAGCCTCCTCCGCCGCCCGCCGTGGTGGTCATGGGTTTATCGCCAGACTGCTCCGTCCTCGACCTCAAATCTCGGTTCGAGATCTACGGCGCAATATCCCGGATCCGCATAGAACGAGACGGCGTCGGATCAATCACCTTCCGGTCGAAGGACTCCGCCGAAGCCGCCATTGCGGCTTCCCTTGACGCTTCCTTCGGCATCACAATTGACTCCAAAAGAGTATACATTCTTCCTTACAATTCTCTCTCTTTCGAATGGAAACCCTGTTTGGTTGCCGAGAAAATTAAGCCCTGTCTTTCTTTTGCAGGTACAGGTGTTATGGGCGACGGATCCGCTTGCTCAATGGGGGAAAGGAATTGGGGTTGTGAATACTAGCAAGGACAATACGTCGTCGTCTTTGTCGACTTCCAAGCTTTTGAGGGCTGGGATGCCCTTAAGCAGACATGGGAGAAGCAATAAGCTTGCTTCAGCTATAGTGAATCCCAGAAGTAGTAGCAATGGTGGTGGTGGTGGTGGTGGTGGTAATGATAGTTCTTCGTCAGTGTTAGATGTGCCTTTCAAAGGCAGAGAAATCATTGCTTACGATGACATTCTCTAGAATTTTATTTGGGATATGATTTAAAGTGTGTGTCTAATCAAATTAATGTGCTTGGAATTGAAGGTTAGCAGAGTAGAAGAAATTAGTTTTAGTTGTTGGATTAAAGCTTTTCTCCTCTTTGTGTCTTTCATAATTGGGTTATTCTCTCCCTACTGGTCATGAATTAAAAGTATTATGATAGGCTTTCTTGATCTTTGACTGCACAATTGTTTGTTTGTGGCTTTGTTCATTTCAGCTCTGTTGTCTCGTTTTCTTCTTAACAAGACCAATCTTCTTCTTCTTCTTTTTCTTTTTTTCTTTTTTTTATTTTTATTCTCTCTCTTTGCCTATTAAGCATTTAAGAAAGGAGGTCTAACAGTTTTATCCTATTAATAATTACTTTATCACATCACACATGTAAAATTAAATAATTTAGTGATATGTGCCAAGTATTCGTTGGATGGTTTGGAGTTTGGACATCTGTGGCCTTTTTATGGGGACTGATTGTACATTCTAAAGACATCACGTCTTTGAGTGAGGAAGCATGAATGGAATTCATGGAACTCTTATTCAAGTGCAATCTCATATCAGATAGGCAAATGCTACCTCTCAAAATGTAGGGGAAATCCACCCAGTAGCCCTGAACGACGATGTTCAACTTTTCTCATTGCCCAAAACTGAAGTTGGTCCTCAATATAAGTTTATGTTAAGATGTTGGTTCCAAGTCAAAACTGAACCCACCCCCATGGCTCAACCTCAGAGTTGCAGAATTGGAGAAGACATTAGTAGGTAAAAGCAAAGATAATTTTTAATTTCTAAGGCAGAAATCAGAGTGCACTGTTAAAAATATTTTTTTTAGTCCAATTTTATATTGTATAAAATAAAAATCAAATTTTCCATACCTAAAATTAGGTGGGTATTGATTTCAGGCTGTTGCCTTGCACGTGTTGCTGTGGTTGTCTGAGTGGGCTAGACCAAACCAACGGCTATGATGTTTTTGCAGAGGACAGAATGATAAGAAGTGCGGTTGTGGTTAAAGGAAACAAAGGCATGGTTGGAACTCTGGCCGCCAATGCTGGGGTAGTCAGGCTCAGAGTGGTTGTCGACAGTGATTCCTTCAGCAGTGGGACCCCCGTCGAATTCTCCGGCCTCTCTCTCTCTCCCTCGATAAGCCTGGTTTCTTCGTCGTTGACTCTGATGTCCCAGAACAGGTACTTCTCACTTTTGCATACAGTTGGGCCCCATGGCTTTAGCTGTTATGCCCTGTTTGGTTTTTGAAAATCTGCTGAGAGGAGGGAGAAATAACCTTGTTTTTTTTTTTTCAGTCTTTCTTATTAATGTTTCTTTGGTAAAATAAGGCCTTGTATGGTTGCTCTGAAAGCCTAGAAATCAAAATTCTTAGCAAGTCCCTAAAGATGAAAACTTTTCTGTGGTTATTGACATTATGTTTAATCTTTTCATTTTTTTTCCTTTTCCCTTTTGCTGCCAGTGATATTTCTTAGCAACCAAACAGAACATATCTCTCTATCTGACTAATTATGGAGAACTTTGTACATTTACTGAAATTTTTTGTCAAAGAAGTTTTTAGATTGGCTGGGTTTTGATTGTGTGCAGGATGTCTGGTTCCAATTCATGAACACAGTGAATCTATTAGATAAATGGCTGAATTGGACTTATGCTTTTGGATGGAACTCTTGTTCTTGATACACCCAACAAGGTTTCTGCTAGCTATGAATAGGGGATCAATCCACCACTCACCATCAACAATGAACATGATCTGCGCCATAAGATAAACTGCCCAGATGCTCTTACTCATAAAAAGAAAACCCGGAAAGAAGATTATTACAATAATGTTGGCAAAGAAACATACCTCTTATCTTCTAGAATACAATTTCAGATGCAAAGAAAAGACACCGGAATTTGACTTTTCCATCTTTCTCTGCAGTGCAGTGAAGAGCAGGACTACAGCAATAAAACCAAAAAAGACATATTGAGCTCTTTATACAAAAATGGAGATGCTTCAGAGATCAATAAATAGAACTTCTCTGTGCAATATTTCAGGATACCCTTTATTTATCAATTATAAAGAATCAATTTTAGATGGAAGCAAACCTTGGTGGCCCAACCATCAAATGATCCCGTTAACAGCACCCCTGAGGCTGAATTAGGCCAAACTATGCAGGCAGTATGAAGAAGTCGTAAAGCTCTGCAAGCATACTCAATCCTCTGCCGTTTCTCATCCATTTGCTTTTGTGCATCGCTATTAAAGTAGGAACGAGGCTCAGTAGGTAGCCAAGTAAGCCAGGGTCATGCTATTATACGAATAGAAGAGCATTTACATGATTGCAAGCATCATTTTCCCTTCCAACACTGCTAGCTTTGTTTGTATTGAATGTAATTTATCTTGGGCATTCAGATCTCATTTTGCTTGAATTCCAAAGCATTGAAAGCTCCAGCAGATTTGCAATGGAATTTTCATGATCCTAGTTCAGAATAAAAAACCAAATTAGAACACGCCACACTAAAGTTGTTTGCCTGCGTAATAAATCTTACACAGGGATTTAAACCTTTTCTATTTGTAACGATTAAAAAAAAAAAAAAACATTTAGCTTAAAGAAATGCACAAACCATTTTCGATATTTATTTTAGTGCAATTTTCTTTGTAAGATTCGACACATGTGCACCATTCATAACCCAAAAAAAAAAAAAAAAAGAAGAAAAATCTTACTGAAAATAGTTGTGAGTGGATGTTATTTTCTATTCATCCTCGGATCTTTAATCTTGTTAACAATAATATGTTTTGAAATACTAATTGACCCATGTCCAGACAATTAAGTGGTTTAGGCCTTTACGGGCAAATGAAAATGCAAAAATTAAAGAGAACTTGAAACCATCAAAAATTACTTAATTATACAATTCTCTTCTAAGCTTTACATTTTATTTTTTAAAGTAAAAAAGAAAAATATATTAGATCATAACATTTATGAGTTAAAATCAAAGTTATTTATTATTTTTTTATAAAAAATATTATTTGAGTAATACTAAATTTAAATGAATATTTTTTATATTCAATTTTATTTAATAAATTTAAAATTCTTATAAAAATTTAAAATTTATTTTTACATAAAAAAATTATCAGTATAAAATTTAAATTTAAAACAATACAAATAAGACACACCTACGTATCTACTGTTACAAAGAAAAGTCCAATTTGACGGCACTCAGCGTGTCGTGCGATGCCCGTGTCTCGTCTTCACACGCTGCAAATTATGGTGGTCTTGTAAATTTGTCAGTTTCTTGGACTGACAACGACGGCCGCCTGTGAGAGTTTGATATTCCGTTCGTCGCTAGGTCCACTTTCCCGTCTTCATCGTCTTCGTTGGTGGTCGGTCCATTTTTTATTCATTGTGATTGCAAGCTTGACTGTGACAACGTGGCAAATTTGCCCCACAATTGCCGGATTCGTAATCGACTTCTTTTTCAAATTTCAATATATCGTTTTAATGTATTTACTTTTGTGGAGAATTTTAATTTAATTTACTTGCATTGTAAATAAAATTAACTTAAATTTAATTATAAATAAAAAATTTTAAATAGAGTCTAATTATAAAAAAAAAAAGGGTCTCCATAAATGATCAAATAATGCTAGAGCTAAAGTCAACAAACCAAAAACAAAAATATAATGCGAACGGGCCTAAAGTCCCCTTAATTATAATTATTAATGCTGAACCATAATCCAGCACCTTCACACTTTTTATCTTGGAAGTCTCAAGTCTCTCGTTGGAAAAACCATCACCACTCAAAAAGTGCCGGTAACTTGACGTCTTCATCAATGAAAAATGACGTCGAATAGCGTCAGAGATGATGGCAAAAATATTTTATTTTTATTATTTATTAATATTTCGATCAAGTCATCTCACACATCATTTGGTTATCATCAATAGCTTTTTTTTTCACATATATTTCATGAAAATTTGGACTTTTACTTTAAGAGTAGTAAGGGGTTTCCAAAAAATTAGCTTGTAATGTACGAGGACTAAGACGGTTGTGTGAACACGTTAGCCTTCATACCTTTTGATTTCCATCACTACATGTGCGATGGACCCCCATGGATACCACGCGTGAGAGTGAACTTTGATGTTCAACGTGTGCATAATGAAACCTTTTAGTCTTTTACTGTAAATTACAGTAAATAATTAATTAAAATATTAATATATAACAAATAGTTATAATCGTCCGATGTGACTTTACGTCTGTTATGAATAAAAAGCTCGGCGTGTCCGTAACGGAGATTCATTCAGAAATGATAATTGGGCTCATTGATGGTGTGCCCGATGGGGTTCACTTCTCCACTTTTCGAGTGAAAAAAAAAAAGTATCGAGAGGAACGAAGATCCAACCCCAAGAAGGAGACTTTTTTACTGAGAGCCGATGGCCACAGAAGGATCCATTTGGAGTTATATAATTATAGACGCGAAAACTAAAAGAAGCGGTCTCCTCAAGTGCCCAGACCACAACGGAAGCTCCGAAGACCAAACAGAACACGGAAGTGAGCTTGAAGGTTTTTTTGTTTTTTGGGATGTAGTGCAGCTTGTGAATCCTAAATGAATGAAGCTGTGTAAGTCAATAAATCTTTTTTTTTTTTTTTATTGAGAAAAGTTAGGAAAAAAAAAAAAACTAATTTATTCGGTAAAGGACAAATGTTACAGCTCACTTTTTTTTTTTTTTTTCGACAAGATGGCTTCCCACTGACTAACCTGACCATTGTCATCGATGTAATCTGACCGTGTCACGTGCCCGCGCATCATCACCACAACATTACTTGATGGAAAATATATCTTGCATAAAATTGATTCCTTTGTGTGCGTGCGTGTCTATGATCACATGTTACACGGATCATGGTCATATGTTTATGTGATGCTGTGCTATTAATCATCTACTTGGAGCTTTATAATTTGTAACAAAAGATTAAAAAACAAAAGGGTCTCTGTCAATCAATACAATAGATGGGTAGAACTTTCGTCGGATATTTTCTATATATGTAGGAGTGCAGCTCTCGGGCAGACTCATGAGCCCAAAGCTGAAATCCTCATATTCCAGCAGTTGGGATATAGATCAGGGAGGCTTGGCTGGTGGGAAGAAGGCAAGTGGGTGTTTGCATTAAAATGAAGGTTGGAGAGAAGAAGAGTTGGGGCTCATATTGGTTCTGCAGTAAGGGTTTTCAGGGACGAACAACACCGGAAATGGAGCCAGAAGTTGAGCAAGGCGATGCTGATTCCAATGAGGCCAACCCAGTGAGGCCCGGAGGATGGAGAGCCATGCCCTATATCTTAGGTCTCTCTTTTTCTCTCAAAGAAAGTTTTAACTGATGCTTCCATTTCGTTTTCTCACTAATTCAATTTTTGATCTTTGGTGACTCTGAAGCCACATGCAACCGTTAATTTCTTTGGCAGGAAACGAGACTCTTGAGAGGCTGGCCAGTATTGGATTGTTGTCTAATTTTATGGTGTATTTGACTAGAGTGTTTCACTTGAAACAAGTGTCAGCTGCAAACCTTATTAACATCTGGAGTGGCATGAACAATTTTGTACCTTTGGTTGGTGCTTTCATCTCCGACGCCTATGTAGGCCGGTTTAAGACCATAGCTTTTGCTTCCTTTGCTTCCCTCCTGGTAATTACTCTCACCCTCGATATTTGCTCCTCAGTTGTCGTTACTATCACCCTCGATTTTCGTCATAAGCATGGATCCTTCGCATACTTATCTTCTTTTATTTATTACTATTATAACTTTATCATAGAAATATATATATATATATATTTTTTATAAATTTCACATTAATTCTCAGAATTATAACTAAAAACCTTTTAGAAAGAACCTTAAATTCTTAAATGCTTTTTAAGAGACTAATGATGTATTTTTAGATTCTGCGTTGGAAAGGGAAACTCTAATTTTGTCACTGGCAAGTATATTTTGGAAAATATTCTGTAAATAAGTAAATCATATTTTTCATACATTGTAGGTTTCGGTTGCTTCATAATAAGTCAGATTTAGCTAAAGTAGATTAATATTTGGTAACAGTACTTAAATGATAAATTAATAAATCTTATGTCAGATTGGATTAAATTTTTATAAAACTAAATCTTGAATCTTTTAAATAGTGGTAACTCTCAGAAAATCACGTTACATACATAACAAAAGAAATTCTAAATAAAATTTTTAAAAATAATTAAAATTTTTGTTCTTCATATTTGTCATGCCACTTATAAGTATAAATTAAATACATAAAACTTGGACCGGATTGGTCAGTAAGAGTGATGAAGTTGACAAGTTTGGTTCTTAGAAAGTTTGAGACGAATTATTGATTCGGATTGACCAAGTTAATTTGCTTGTTAAATCGATTCAGCCGGTGACCCAAACTTTGATTAAAAAAAAAATTGTATTTTTTTATTTTAATATTTTATTACTACAAATATTTAAATCTAAAATTAAAATATTTAAATTATCAAATTAAAAATTCTCATTCAATAAAAAATTTATTTTATTTGTAATATCTCACTCTATTTATATATATATATATATATAATATTAATAAATAAATTCAATTTTATTATTATAATTATAAAAATATATTTACATTCACTTAAAATTTATACAATTATATTAATTATTAAAAAAAATCTAACATATATACATCACTTTTACAAGAATATTAATGCATACCAGGAGGCATCTGTGGAAGGGCTGGTGGGAACAGCTGTTACAATGAGTAAAGACCAAAACAAAAATATTAAATATTTATTAACACGTCGCTTAGCGACCAACTCATTAAATTGATGGACCTGGCGACATTGCTGGTGCTAAAGTGGGGAAGGTTGTATGACTTTTGCTACAGCCAGTGCTCTGCGTTCACGGATGTAATTCAACCATCGGTACGCTCTAGGTCAAAGACAAAACTGAACAGAGAAAAAGTGATGTTGGGTTTTAATTGCATAATCCAAGAAACATTAACGGCGTCGATACGGACTATTATATTTCATTGGGTCCCTGTCAATTTTTCCATATTGACGGGAATCATAATCTCGTTTCGCTTAAACAAATAGGTGTTTGTATATATATAATATTTTACAGTATAAAAAATGTTATTTATATAAAATATTATATATATAATATAGAATATTTTTGTGTTTATTCGTGTATTTGAGGCTGTGTATTGACAATATTTTTTTCAAATTAAATGAAGACCCACAAGCGTCTTTTACATTTCTTTGATCCGGTTTATTAAATAATTTACATTTGCTTTGACGTACCTTGCTTACTCAAATTTTGTTTTAAGGGAACTGCGTATTTTTTTTCGCTGTTTCTTTTTTATTTATTTATTTATTTTTTTTAATTTAATTTTAATAAGAGCGTACCTCATAGCATCCAGTCAAACCAGAGTTCTCTTTTTCTTGTCTTTTTATGCACTGAGAGATGGTAATTCCATCTTTTGGATGTAGACAAGATGGAACATTATATATTTCTGTTCTTTTCCCATGTTTTGATTCCATTAAACTAAGACAATTTTTTTCATCTAAAGTACAAAATTGATCCATAGCATATGTATTGTAAGAATGTCATCTTTGTTGCTTCCCATGGACACAAAGGTCATGAACTTACTTTAAGCAACAAAAGTTCATTTCCAAGGAGAAACGGAAGACCCATACATATAGTATTGAATATGACTACTGGTTGTAACTTTGTCTTTTTACTGGGCTAGGGAATGGTGATTGTGACCTTAACAGCATGGTTGCCCAATTTGCATCCTACAAAGTGCGACCCAAAACACCAAATCTTTAGTCCTTGTAAAAATGCTACTAGCACTCAACTGGGTGTTTTGATTATGGGTCTAGGCTTTTTATCAATAGGAACAGGAGGAATTAGACCCTGCAGCATTCCATTTGGAGTTGACCAATTTGACCCAAGAACTGAGGAAGGAATCAAAGGGATTAATAGCTTCTTCAATTGGTACTACACCACATTTACGGTCGTGCTGTTGATCACCTCAAGTGTAGTGGTATACATTCAAGATTCAATTAGCTGGGTCATAGGTTTTGGGATACCCACTGTGCTTATGGTAGGTTCAATTGCTCTATTCTTCGTTGGGACGAGGATTTATGTGCATGTAAAGCCAGAAGGCAGCGTTTTTTCGAGTATCGCTCGGGTGGTTGTTGCGGCCTATAAGAAGCGCCAGCTCAAGCTTCCTGTTGACGGAGAGGTTGTTGGGGTTTATTATGATCCTCCGCTCAAGGAAACCGTATTGTCAAAGCTTCCTTTCACTCATGGATTCAGGTATTTATTTATCTCTTTATCAGGATTATAAAATAATATATTTAATTTAAAAAATCAGTCGTGAAAGTGACAATTAATATACTTTATACTCCTCTACTCCCGTAAGAAATCTCCCTCGCCAAATTTCTCCTTTAGCTTATTGTCTTCTAAAAGGTATTCTATTAGTCAAAAAATTTTAAATTTTATCTTTAAAATTTTAGACTTGCGAATGAGGTACAGAATTTATAGAATTATAAAAAATTATTTTTTTATATAATTTATTATTTAATAAATTTTTTAATAAAAAGAAAGAGTATTAGAATTGAAAGAAAAAAAAAAAATTGTACTTCTTTTGCTGTTTCTCCGGAAAGATTATTAAAGGTAGATGTTAGCAGGATTGCATTTAATCAGCATAGACTATGAAAATGATTAGTTGTTTAATTACTTATTATAAACTTTTAATGATTGAAAAGAGTAGTGGATGACATATGCTAATGGGACCCAACGATAGTGAGGCAATTCCGGTCTTAATTTGCCCTCTATATAAAATGAAAAATATATTTTGTTAGCTAAAATGGGACCCCATTTGCTAATTACACATTCACTTGTTTTTAGTAGATAAATTGTCTGACTTTATTGTTTTATTCGCTTAGGTCCTTGAACAAGGCGGCTATGATAGAGGGAGACGACTTGAATCCTGATGGATCCCTTGCAAATCCATGGAGGCTATGCAGCATCCAACAGGTGGAGGAGCTGAAGTGCCTGATAAGAACAATTCCGATATGGGCTGCTGGTATTGTTGCTCTTACTTCCATGTCACAACAAGGAACATTTGTCGTATCACAAGCTATGATAATGGACCGCCACCTTGGATCCAAGTTTCAGGTCCCTGCCGGTTCCATGAGCGTCATATCATTGATAACCATAGGAGTATGGCTCCCATTCTACGACAAGATTCTCGTACCAGCTGTCCGTAAAATCACCAAACATGAAGGCGGAATCACTCTTCTCCAGAGAATTGGGATTGGAATTGTGATCTCTATCTTATCAATGCTTGTGGCTGGATTGGTTGAGAGGGAGAGAAGGGCCAAGGCCATTTCGCACCCAAGGGCCAAACCTATGTCGGTTATGTGGCTAGCCCCACAACTTGTGATAATGGGGCTGTGCGAGGCATTCAATGTTATTGGCCAAATTGAGTTCTTTAACCGACAATTCCCTGATCATATGAAAAGTGTTGGTAATTCCCTCTTCGCTTGCTCGTTTGGGGGTGCAAGCTACCTGAGCAGCTTGGTAATCTCTATTGTGCATCGTGTCACCGGAACTAGCCACCATCCGGATTGGTTAGCAAATGATTTGAACACCGGAAAATTGGACTATTTCTACTACCTTTTAGCAGGAATGGGGTTCCTCAACTTGCTGTACTTTCTGTTCGTTGCAAGTCGATATCACTACAAAGGCAGTGTACAAATGGGAGATAAATGCGACCATGACCTTGAGCTGAGCTCCATCAAAGTTCCAAATGTTGTAGAAAAGCCGACCAATTGATATAATTTTTACTATCTAGAAATAAAGGAAATTAGTAAGTTGTGGTGTTAGTAAAGCTTGTATTTGACTTTCGATGAATAAAGTATAGAAGTTGGAATAACAAAATGCTACTTTATATATGTATATAGGTCCGTTTTGTAAGAGAAAACAGTATCTGTATTGCCTTGGCACTATCAATGTAAACCTTCATTTTCACGTTTAGTTTATGGCGCCCCCACCAAGAAAAACTCCCTTGCTCTGATTATAAATGGTGTTCTGAATTGAAATAAATGTATGTAATTCTAAAGGAAGTAATCCCCAAATAGCAGTTTGCGAAACATGGATATACTAGAATAGAAAGAATTAAGGGGACGGTTCAACGATTGCTGCTAATAATGTAATTGAGATTCACAGAAAAAAATCATAAATCTTGTCCTTAAATTTTGGCTTGAGTTATCAACTCGTCCCTAATAATTTTGGTTTTGTTCATCCGTCCCTTAAAGCTTTTATTTCTTTTTCATCCTGAAACGATTGTTTTGCAGGCAATCAATTCATTTATATTTATTTTTACCTAATTGTCATTATCAAATCAAATACTATCAAACAATTATATTGAATAATCTCCATTATTTTGTCAATCATATATTTAGCTTTTTTTCTCATTCAGATACGAAGAACATCACAATTATTCAATGGTTGACCGTCAATTGCGTAATCATGTGACGTATAATATTGGACCAACTTGGAAAATGCTATTTACAGCCTGACTTTTCTTTTCACATATATATATATATAGAGAGAGAGAGAGAGGGGGACCGGGGGAGATGGACGAGACAAAATGCATCTGTCATTATGTAAACTAGAACTATAGGTAGACGTAGACCCACTGTCATGCCCCATATATATATATATATATATATATATATATATATTATCCTCGAGTATAACTCACCAAGTAATTCATATTTAACCAATTACTTTTAAATTTATCTAAAAATTATATATTAAAAATATAATTTTTTTTAAAAATTTGTCTTTTTAAAAAATTATCAAATTCAATTTTTTACTTTAAACAAAAATAATTTCACACACAATTTCATTATTTTAAATATAATGTCTAAATTTGACAAATTGAATATCAATAAGAATAATTTCATAAAAATTATAAATTTTATGAAAATTTTAAATTTATAAAACTAAATTTATAAGTTTATACAGACCTTTGAAAGTCATACTCAAATTTAATAAGTTTAAGAGTTTGAAAAATAAGTATTTTGAAATAATAAGAAGTTTGATCAAACAGTAGGAAGTGAACCTTCACGTGAAAACTTGACAACGTTACTATTCCTCAACCTCTCATTAATTTAGATTTTAACAGATAACCTAACACGACGATGGAAGTGTTATTGTTTTATTTGCACGACTCTCTACGACCGCATCACATCAGGGATAGTATTGTGATGTTCTCAAGAATTGATTGTTGGTTTACATCCCTTCTGATAGTAAAAAAAATCTCCTGTCTATTTTTGAGTGAGAATATGTCATTCCACCAACCTTAGAGTTGTCTTGAAAACTCTGTAACAAGGAATTTAAGATAAAAATTTGAAATATAATTAAAACTCTCAAAAAACCTTCAGAGTTAGATTTTATTATTAAGTTGGTTGGAAAATTTTTTGATAAAGATAAGAAATTGAGAAAATAGAGTAATGATTTCTTAACTAATATAGTGGTTAAAAAATTATATTTTGATTTACAAAATATTAAAAGTTAAATTTTAAATATTAAAATTATCATAAATTCATCTTTATTAGTAAAAAAAAAAATTAAATTAATTTTTAAATTTTTATTTAAATTTTTTAAAATTTTTAATAAAAATTTAAATAAAATTTATAAATATTAATTTAAATTTTAATTTTATCAGTTGAATTTATATTTAAATCTTATAAGTAAGGAATTTAAAAGATGAATGCCTTCATTTTGTTAGATTAGATTGTATGTTGGTTAAACCATTCTATGACCTTTTTGGACGAGCTTCTATATATATATACACACACGTGGACTACAATAAAAAAGGGATGAGTACCGAGCCTTTATATATATATATACACACGTGGACTACAATAAAAAAAGGATGAGTACCGATCGTAAGGTCGTAAATGAACATTTGCCCTTCTGTCTTTCAAGTTGTTTAATTGTTCTTCGCTCATGAACTTTTAGTTTCATTCACTCAAAAACGGTAATTGACAACAATTGGATAATTGAAAAAGCTTGCGAGAGATAGTCGGTTGGGGGCTCATGTGGCACCGAGTCAATAGATAATTGAGTTGTGCAAAGGTTTGTGGTTAGACTGCATGAGTGCCCGAGTAATGTTATATTTATTATGACTCAAATTTTCGATTAAGTTACATGAATATATGTAAAATTAGTGATAAAGTTATATTAAAAAAATTTTCTATTTTAACATTTTAATTTTGTCAAACTAATTTTATTCACATTAATTAAAAAATTATTTGTACAACTTAATCATAATATTAAATCGGGTCGAATAACAGCTTTCCGTAATTTTATATTTCCGTATTCAAAGTACAAAAATATGGTTTTGTCAGATTTTTTGGATTCCACAATACATGTAATGTGGGAATCTTCATTTATATTTAGAAAATTTTTATCCCAGCCATATTCTTACGTTTAAAACTAAAATAGATATAAAAGTAATAATTACTACGTTAAATTATTATATTTAAATATATATTACACGTAATATAAATAAAATTAATATAAATTTAAATAAATATATATTTAATATTTATTAGTTAATAATATTTATATTTAATTTTATATAATAATATTAAATATTAAATATTAATTATTTTAATTAAAATTTACGTACTATTATTAAATTATATATTAGATATTATATCCTGATTTTAATATTTTCCGACTACATGATAATTTTTTTTTTGAGATAATATTATATTATTTTTAATTACGTTGATAACATGTACTTTATGTTGTTAATCTCAGGATTTCCATCCCAAAACTGAATTGGTTTTAATGGTTAATGGACTTTCTATTCACGTGGGTTCGGGGGGACCATCACAACTCCTCTCTTCTCGAGAATCCATACATTTTTTATCAGTGGATGAACAGTTTATCAATTGGTCAACTAAATAGTAACGGACGTAGATATACCAATCTAAACTCTTTCATTTATTCATTTGTCAATGAAATTCTCATGAATAATCATCAACAAATATTTAATTATAAGAGCAAAAAGAATTAAGTATGCATCAGGTGGTATAAAATTAAGTATTTAATGATGGCTCAGTGCAATTGATCAGTATACACTAATTTAATAAAATCTTTTGTTAGTAATTCAGGAACTTGAGCCGAGCCATGAGCTTGACCAATTATTGCCATCACTAAGCAGGGACAATTCCACCAAAGAATGTAGAATTATTTTAATCCTTTAAAATTATTGTGTATATCCTGGCCCTTGAAGGCGGGGTTCGATCCGCTAATGTTGAGGGGCAACCCCTCGTACCATTTGGGAAATTTATACGGAGAAAACGCAATTGTCAATTGATAAAATACCAATTCGTTCCATGCTGGATGAATAATATAACGAGGGCTTTGGATGTGAATTGCTGTTGAAAACTACCCCTTAAGATGGTGGGCTTGAAAACCGGACTGGTCTAGTTGTTGGACCGAATCGGGTATTCTATTCAATTAGATCTCAAAATTGGTGCGTTTAGAAATCGTTAAGCCTGCTGATCTTGCATTTTTAACGAGATAGTCCGGTGCTGTCAGTAGTATTTGTTATATTTATTTATTTTTAATTATAATTTTATATTATATAAATTTATTTTATTATTTTTATTTTAAATAAATTTTATTTTTTATATAATATAAAATAATAAATAAATTATATTAAAAATAAAATAATTTTTTAAGTGTATATATATATATTTTATTAAAAATTTAATATTATTTTAAAAAAAATTTTAAAATTTTTAATATATTATAAAATATTAATTTAATTTAATTAATTTAATTTAATTTTTTATTAAAAATAATATTTTTAAAAATTTTAATTTATAAATTTTATATAATTTATTTTATTAAATATAATATTTATAATTAAAATATATTTAAAATTTATTTATTTAACTTAAATAAATATATATTTATATTATTTATCGTATATTAAATTATAAAATATATTGTTAAATATATTAAACATAATATTATAGTATACGTAATATTGATATCAAAAGACCGAACCAATCAACTATACGTTCTCAGTCTCTGTCATCATGGACTCGTCTTCTGGGGGTGCTGTGCACCTAGCCCTAGCGGCTCTAGTCGGAGCCTCGCTGATGGCAATCTCCGCCTTCTACATTCACAAGCGAGCCGTCGACCAGGTCCTAGACCGCCTCATCCAGATCCGCCGTAAACCTCGTAACCGCTCAGTTATCGTCGCCGGAGACGATTTCGAAGAAGAAGAAGAAGAAGAAGAAGAAGAAGACGAAGACGATAAAGAAGCAGAAAATGTGGAGGAAGATAGAGAGTATGCATCAGATGGAGAAGCGGTTACTATCGGCCAGAAAATGCATGGCCACCAGAGCCTCCTATCCCGATCATTGTATGATCGAAGTGCGCGGATTTCATGTTCGATGCCTGATTCTCTGCTGAGGCGTGATTACTTTGATGAGGCTGCGAAGTTTAATCGATCCATGGAGTACAGGTCGCAGGGAGAGAAGCTCAATTTCATTCCCTCAGGACTTACGCCTCTGCAGACGGCTACAAGAGATGGTAAGTAGCCATTAAATTTCTGTTGCTTTTGAGGAGTTCAAATGAATGCTATTCATTTTTGTTGAATGGACCGTTTGATTTTATTGCAGTTAGTGCGATAATTGATTTGAGTTTTATTCTAATTTTGGACTTCGATTCAGTTTGAAAATTGAAGTCTATAGTGGAAGTTCCTACAAATTACAATTAAATGAATGTGACTTTTTACTATTTTTTTTTTTTGCCAGCTATATTGTACTATATTGGTATCCTTAAAATTTCTATGCAGGTGAGGATAAGTCTATAGGCTACTCTAGTTCCGTTGCAAGGATGACATCTTTTGGTAGGCGTATGACTCCAAGATCACCGGATAGCAAAACCATGGAGGGTAGTCAGGATTCTGACGAAGAAGGAACAGAGCTTGCCCATGAAGATGACATCAGTTTCAGCCATGAACATGACATCAGTTTCAGCCATGAACATGTGGATTATGTATGTGTATTTAGCTAATGAAACCTAGGGTCCATTTTACCAATAATATCCTGTCGCAACAAAAAACATTCATAACCAATCTCTTGTAGGTTGTTCATGAATTTGCAGGATCCTGATTCAAGAATTCAAGGGTCTTCTTCACTTCTGCCATTTAGAGTTGAAAATGGAAACAGTGTTCAAGATCAGAATTTTAGTGCTGCTAATGGTAATGCAAGAGCTGGAATGGATTTAGGTGGAAACAGAAAGGTGAATGTAGCTTTGGACTTCCATGAGGGTAATGTTCCTTCTTACCAACCTCTGATCAGTGTTTTCAAAGCCACTAGACACTCTAAAGCACTAAGGTTTCTTGGAGCCTAGGCACAAGGCATATGTATGAGGTGAGGCGTTATTTGAAAAATTATAAAATTTACTAAAGGAAATGTAGAAGCAAAAATTGAACTTGTTTAAAGCAACAATAACCCATATGAAAAATGAAAAATAAAATTAAGATATAGGCAGAAAACACATAGAATGTGCCTTTTGTTTGTGTGTGCAAAGCAAAAATGTTCTAGTGTTTTGTTTTTGTGTGGCTTTTGTTTGAAGTTCATAGATGGGACTAAAGTGTGCGATAGTTTTATGATGCATATTGTTTTTCTGGTCTGTCTTGGGGGATTTGTGCATAAAAGGGAGAAAACACAGAGGATGTATGTAGATATAGGGAAACTGGCTTTGATTGATTGAATAAAATTAGTAAACAAGAGAGAGTATGAGTGGGGACCAGCTGAAAACAAAGAGCAGAAGAAAGAGAACAGGGTTGTTTTCCTTTTAAAAGTAGAAAATTTTAGTCTCTAAAACAAAAGTGAGCTGTTTTTGTGCCTTGCTCCTACTCCTTAGGCATGCTTAAGGTGGGTGTCACCAGCACCTAGCCAAAGGCACCTCACCTTGGGCATATAAAGCCCCAAGCCCTGGTGCATTAGTTGCACCTTTGAGAATACTCCCTCTAATACCTATAGTGTATGAGAAAGAAAAAGGGCATTCGAGGGCTATGGGGTCTAGGAAAGACACAAATATGCACAGTTTTGCCTTTGTTTTTCACAAAGATGTTGTTTCCATAACACAAACCACTGATCATCAAGTCACAGTAGTTACCTACAACAAATGGTATTATAAGACTTTTAATTCCTATTATTTACATGGTGACAGATAAATGTTGCATTAAGTTCTTTTCTGGAACTACTTCTAATTGCCACAAAGCAATGTACATGCTCAATTTAATTGGTTTCCTGCTTTTCTTTGATTGAGTTTACCTGAAGAAATTTCCAAATGCTTATCTTTTCTCTCTGCTTCAACATTTCATTTCAGATTCAATAAACACAGAAGAGGAAGAAGTGAGAAAGATGCTTCGTGAATGCTTGGATTTGCGAAACAGGTATGTTTTCAGGGAAGCAGTCGCACCATGGATGAAGGAGTCTGCAGCAGAAAATGGCACATCAGTGGTTAAAACTGATCCATTTTACTTTGAAGCTGTTCCCGCAACCACAGTAAGTTGTTTCTGTATATCAATGTGAGGTTTCTGCTGATACAAGTGAATAAGGGTTTCCTTGGCTTGATCCGTTGTTGTCAAGTGAAGCTTACTTTTCTTTTCAACCTTTTTTTTTTTATTTAAATTCCTTTTTTCAAATTTGCTATCCCTTGTGCAGCATTGCTTCAGGATGGAAGATGGAGTTGCACATGTTTATGCCAATGAAAATGGTAAGAAGTAAGAGCAAGGGCATTTTTTGAGTTGTAACACATTTTTGGAAGCTTGTTATGCTGAAGCATAAGAGATTAGAATCTGAAATCTTTTCTCACCTTGGCATTTCTATTCATCAAGTTGTCTATCAAGAAGTGAACGCTTTGTTCATCTAATTATTTGATTATATCTTTGCATTACACTTGATGTGGAACTATGTTTACTTCCATAACTCAGTTAGTCACTATTTGTCAGCACCACCCCCCTCAAAAAAACAATAAGCTGTGTAGCACAATGAATTACTCAATCATGTTCTATGCTGTAATGATCTTGAAGTTCAGGCACCACTTGTATTTATTTGGTTTAGGTTAACATGGTATCCCTGATGCTTTGATGCTAGCATATGAGTTCTTTGAGTCAACATGGCCAAAGGATGACATTAGCCATCAAGCTCTAATTGAAAGCGATGGATTGGCAATGGGAATAAAAAACTGCATAAAAGAAAATATAGGAAGGGAATCTTTCCCTTGTTGTAACATTTTAAGAGCTGGAGCTCTTGCAATGGCATAATTCTTCATATAGATGCCTAGTATTGTATTGCATGAACAACTGTTGTTATTTTTTAGATCTTGTGAGTAATTGATAATTTGTTGGCTGAAATTCAGATACTGTGGATCTTTTTCCAGTGGCAAGTGCAACAACATTTTTTACTGATATGCATCACCTCTTGAGAATCATGTCTACCGGAAATGTACGTTCTGCATGCCATCACAGACTAAGATTTCTTGAAGAGGTGGTTTTCTGTAACCTTTTTTTTTTTTAATCACTTAGTCTGTACTTGATTTATTTTCTTTTTAACTTATGTCTCAAATCCTACACAGAAATTCCGCCTTCACCTATTAGTAAATGCAGATAAGGAATTCCTGGCTCAGAAGAGTGCTCCTCACCGTGACTTCTATAACATTAGGAAAGTTGATACACATGTCCACCACTCTGCTTGCATGAACCAAAAGCATCTTCTGCGCTTTATAGAGTCAAAGCTGAGGAAGGAACCTGATGAGGTATATTCTGCTTTCACAACAATCTGTCCATATCAGTGGCTGCTTCCGCAAGATTCATATAGGGTTTGTAGCAGTACCATTATTAGGATGCTTTTTCTTCACAGGTGGTTATATTCAGAGATGGAAAATACATGACACTAAAAGAAGTTTTTGAGAGTCTGGACTTGACCGGGTAGGAAATACCAATCTTTTGTTAATCATCCACCATCAGGAATTATCATGTAAATTTCTAACATATTGATGATTTCAATTCAGGTATGATTTGAATGTTGATTTGTTGGATGTCCACGCTGATAAAAGTACATTCCATCGATTCGATAAATTCAATCTTAAATATAATCCCTGTGGTCAAAGCAGACTCAGAGAAATATTCTTAAAGCAGGATAATCTCATCCAAGGTTAGCAACCTTTTGCCTGCATATTTTTGATGCATCATTGCATACATATTACTCTAGGTAGGGTCACATTGTGCTTTACATGTTTGAATTTTTTAAATATTTACTCTGTGTGCATTTCCTTTATTTTCGTTGCTCATTCTGGGCATGATTTTTGGATATATCTTTGCTTGAATATTTTTTCATTTATGCTTGATTATGCTCTAGGGTCGATATCTGCATGCTATCAAAGAAGTAAAACATTTTAACACTGTTGTCCAAATGAATTTTGCAGGACGTTTCTTGGCAGAAGTAACAAAAGAAGTTCTATCTGACCTGGAAGCAAGCAAATATCAGGTTTCATTTTTCACATTTGAGACTCATTTCTGAAACTAAAATATCATTGGTTGTTTTTTCTTTTGTCTTCATTTTTGCCAATAAATCTGTAAACTTTATTGAGTGAATGGAAATTACCTGTTTGGAGGACATGATCCCTTAGTACACAATGAGATTATAAGGAATATTGAAAACACAGATTAAAGTCAAGCAATAAGATATTCCAAAGTTCTTGCAACTGCAACTTCTTGGACCTAGTCACTACAAAACTTGTCCCCAAAAGATAATAAAGCTGATTGATCCAGCTAAATGGTTTTGGTGCATTACATTATCATCTGATGCTACATTGGAGCTTATTCTCTTGGTTCCACACTAGCTACTAAGCATTTCTTGCAGATAGCATAGGCATTTATAAGTCATTTATGAAACTCAATTAACTTTCTTTTTAATTATGTGCTAAAGCCCTTAAATTAAACATAAGAAAAATGTCTAATAGGGAAATAATAAAAATCTATGCTTTTAGGCTCCTTTTTTGTCTCAATCTCAATAATCTTCACATTTTCTTCACTTTACCAGTAATAGAATCTTAATTACAGCATTAGTTAGCTTTGTCTTTTTTCGAGATATGCTTACAGCAATGTCAATCTTTCACAACCTATACCTTTCAGATGGCTGAGTATAGGGTGTCCATATATGGGAGGAAGCAAAGTGAATGGGATCAGCTGGCGAGTTGGTTTGTCAATTATGCAATTTATAGTGATAATGCCATCTGGTTAATTCAGGTAATTCAAGCATTCCTGTGCTTTGGTCACTGATGCATTCATTCTTCCTAGCAAATCTTCATCAAATTTATCTGGCTAGGACATGCCTGATGGTATTTATGATTTGATCACTTAAATTTCTCCTCCAAGTTAATGAGAAGCAAGCAAGGCATGAGATACCATTTCTTAGTTAGAAATGCTACATTTTGTTTTATCAAAATGTAGAGCAGCAGCAGTGATACTAATATCAATTCTATCCAAGATGAAACAAGTTTAACTGGTTATACAATCCCTCTTGCCCTATGATGTTTATATCTTGCTAGATTTAATAGTTTCAGTCAGCATAACTCTGCTGTGATGTACAGCATGCTAATCATTAAACCATGTTCATCTGGTGGAGAAACTTTGAAGCCTAGAATTTAGATGAGTGCATGCATTGCCACATAGAATAATATTCTGTACCTATTCTTTTTCTGCCATTTTCTTGCTGTTAAATTTTAAAAAATTTTGGCTTTGCACTATTTATCTTTACTTTATTCCTTTTTATTCCTTCAATTTGCAGCTACCACGACTATATAATGTGTACAAGCAAATGGGAACAGTTAAATCTTTTCAGAATATTCTTGATAATGTCTTCATTCCATTATTCGAGGTCACAATCAATCCATGTTCTCATCCTCAACTACATGAATTCCTGATGCAGGTAAGTTTAGCTGAGATACTTAGATCTGATCTTTTTATGTCACACTTTTATAATTTTCTGAATTCTTGGTGATTTAATCACCATGTATATGTTTCCTCTCACCATTAGTCCACCAAAATTCCAATAGTTTTGAATCTTACAGATATGCTACCACAACTTTATTCTTAGAAACCTAGTTATTGGAGCAAAATCTGTGTGCTGATGCACTGTGATACACGATATGCCTCTGGCAAAGAGAAATTATCTGGTGCTTTTCTTCTATTCAAACAACAAAAATCTTGGCAGGTTGTTGGATTTGATATTGTTGATGATGAAAGTAAGCCAGAAAGGCATCCAACTAAGCACATGCCAAAGCCTGCTGAATGGACCAATGAGTTCAACCCAGCATACTCCTATTATGCTTATTACTGCTATGCAAATCTGTTTACTCTTAACAAGGTTTGTGGTATATCTCATGTTTACCTTTAATGATGCTACGTATGATTGAAAAGATTACTCTCTTGTCAAGTAAATGAGTTGCTGTCATTCATGTTACCACAAGATTGAAGCAGGTCCATTAGCTCAATGTGATTCTCTAGAATATGGTTTGTCTTATAATTTCTACATGCATGGAAAATTTTGGCAAATATTTGCTTAGTCAAAGTTTCAAATATAAAATGCATGATTCACGGCTGTCACTTTGTCTTAACGAAGTGTATAACAATATTTCTTCATTCAGAGTCTAGGCAGAACACATGAATTTCTTTTCTGGGACATCACCTTGCTATTGGATTGAAATTGTACAAATTTATATGCTTTATGCAATACCCTGGGAATGTCCCCTTTCCCAGAGTTGAGGGAAAGCAAAAGAGGAAAAACACTTTACACTTGATTGTATTGGAATCGACTTATGCTTCTGCTTTCTTTTACAGCTTCGTGAATCCAAAGGCTTGCCAACAATAAAATTTCGGCCACACTGTGGAGAGGTAGTTGTCTATTGCAAGATTTTTATTTCATTTCCACTGAAAATTTTTGGTTTCAGATAACACTCATGATCTGTGCAGGCTGGTGATATTGACCATCTGGCTGCTGGATTCCTTCTAAGCTATAATATATCTCACGGAATCAATTTGCGGAAGTCACCTGTTTTGCAATATTTGTACTACCTTGCACAGGTCTGATGCAAATGACTTGGTGTTATACATTTAATTCAAATAAGGGCATGATCTTGGCACCAATAATGAGGGAATAAGCTTGTCATTGATATCAAGCCATTCTTGTATAACTACAAAGAAACTGTCTCCCAGCCTGCACAATTTCATTTTTGTTGGGATTTCTTATCCTCTTTAATGAAGAGCTAGAATAGTTGTGTCAACAATCTTAACAAGGAGGATTACATGTTTAAGCTTTTGAATGATATTCAGAACAGTCCTTAAATTTAGGGGTTGTTTAATTCGCTGTTCCTGTAACCAGGCCTTGAACACCTGGCCCTAGTAAGGGTAGGTCAGGGGTATTGCCATCAAGGCAACAGGGAGGTGGTACAGTCCTTCAATTTAAAGCCTTGAATGGTTGCATATGCAAGTTGAAAATGTTACATAGATCATATATTTAAGTTTTGAGTGGTTTTGAGAATGGTCCTTCAACCAGATGAAATTACAGGATTGCAGTTCTTAACTTCCCTTTCTGGCTGCAATTTTCTGTTTTGGCAAATCGACTTGCTGTTTGATGTACTTCTATTGTTATTCTGATTGACTTCACAGTACTATTGAATATTTTATTGACTTCTTTCTCCTAATTCTCAGATTGGATTAGCCATGTCACCATTGAGCAATAATTCCCTTTTCCTGGATTACCATCGGAACCCATTTCTCATGTTCTTCCAGCGTGGCTTGAATGTTTCCCTCTCAAGTGATGATCCTTTGCAAATTCATTTAACAAAAGAAGCACTAGTTGAAGAGTACAGTGTTGCAGCAAAGGTCTGCTCATCTCATTATTTCTTGTTCTCACAGTATGAGTTGTAACCTGCAAGTAATACGCAAATTGGGTTGATTTGCAGGTATGGAAGCTCAGTTCATGTGACCTGTGTGAGATAGTGAGAAATTCTGTCTATCAATCAGGATTTTCCCACAAGGCAAAGGTAAACAAATCACTAATAGCTCAGGCATACTTAAATGCAGATGTAGCTTACTGTTTTGTATTTTTTGATAACAGAAATTTTTTTTTTCTTTTTGTTTTGGGTTAAATTGGTGTTGACTGAGACTCAAACTTGAGACCTTTAGTTTTAGAGACAATTCCAGTATCATTGCACTAAAGCTCATCAGTAGAAAAATCTTATTAAAAGGCTTTATTTTGGAGAGACTTACTCTGCCAGGTTCAGCATTACATGCATTTCTATTGTTAGGAGCACTTAATAACCTTCCCAAGTACCCTTCTCTGCAGTTGCATTGGCTTGGTAGCAAATACTTTTTAAGAGGCAGCGAGGGAAATGACATTCATAAGACAAATGTGCCAGACATTAGGATTGCTTTCAGACATAAGGTAAGGTTTTCTTGTCTATACATTTTTAAATATCCAAGTGATTATCTTCCTTTAAGTTAACACTAGAGGTTTTGCAGACATGGAAAGAGGAGATGCTGTATGTCTACTCTGGAAAAGCTAGCTTTCCCAAAGAGGTAGAATATTAAGTGGCATGTAAGAGAAGACTAAAGCAAAATACACATTCCTTTTGGTGCAAAGTGATAAATGTCATCAATATTTCTGGACGAGCTTGATTTTCAAAATCTGCAGGTTATTCATTCCATAATTCATCCATCAACTATAATCTAGAAGATAATAATTATTTATAATGCCTGTTAGAGGGAGCCACCAATTCGTTCGGATGAACCTTGTGTTTTAGGGGCTTATTGATGTACGAATCTCCATTGTCAATTTTGGTTTAAGTTGCATAAAAGTGACAAGATTCTTTGATAGGTTAGGCAAGAGCTCTGGCTTTAAACTCAAGTTGTCTGTACTGAAGATTAGATTGTTTCCCGTAAAATGATGTTTACTTGAATGTTTGAGGTTAACAGCGGTATGCATTATCCATGTACTCACCAGATCAATGTTTGCGGTGATGCGATCTTGACCTCTCGATAGTAGGTGAAGTGACACTATCATAACACGTTTATTTTATAATACATCACTGGTAATGTTTGGTCGGAAATGGCGTTGGAAGGACAATAATTAATATGGTAAGGCCGCCAAACCCTGATAAGCAATTATATCGCAATTCTAGCCCGTTTAAGTTTTTGTATGGTGCTTGTTATCTGCCTCAAATGCCAATATGCTCACATCATAAAATTTTGTGTTACGAGTTGGCAACTTAGCCAAATCTGATTTGCGGAAGCGCATTGTTGAATCTGGAAAGGTAAATCCATACCAGTCTATCGAAAACTTTTTGTACGACGGTGCTATTGAATTGCTGTGTTACTCTAAACCCTGAATTTGGGTTGACTTTCGTGGATTAATCTCCTGTGGGAGATTTCCAGGGGAAATATAATGATATCGAAAGGTGATTCTAGTTGCATTACATGGGGTTGACCGTTAAATAGTTTCTTTTTTATTTTTTTTATTTTTCTTTGAACTCTTTGCTATTGAAACCAAAATTTAATGAATGTTTGAATCGCTTGGAAAAGGACAGGAGAATTCGGCCATGGGCGGATTCTCAGTCAGGATGGTAGCCCTTTGGCGTGTCTATGGTCTTTCCAATCATTTAGGACCATGCTAAATTTCTGATTCGTGAGAAAAAAAATTTTTTTTTTTGGCATTTTTAAATTTAAAACCATCTTGTCAATTGTTTTTCTTTTTTTCACCTTGAAGTTATGACAATTCCTTTCTTTGAAAAAAAAAAAGGAGGGTGTTTCGTGAATTTTGAATCCAATTCAATCTAAAAAATATTCTAAAAATTAAATAAATTTCATAAAATAAAAAAATAGGTGCATGTTTATTATTATTATTATTAGGTGGTAAATGAATGTTTATTAGGAAGAAAAAGAAAAAAAGTTGAAAAATCCCCCCAAACTCTCCGTTTCTAGTAGTCCACACCATTCGTCTAAAACCCCATTCGCTCTCACCCTCTTTCTCTCTCGATAGCACTCTCAAAAAAGCTAACACTGTCGCTTCCTCTTCACCAATTCACCGCTCCGGAACTCCCAAGCACGTCCACGCCGCCACCGCCGCTGCCATCCAGTGGTGCTGCTCCGATTACCCAAAAGCACCTGCCTTATACAAACAATGGCGGTAACCACTTCCTTAGAGTCGACGGATGGACCGGTCCTCGCCCTTATCAACAAACGCCTACGTGCTCTCCGCAAGAAGTACAACAGGATCGTCCAGATGGAAGAGTCCGCTGCCCAGGGAAAGCCTATCAACAAGGAGCAAGCGGAAGTCCTCCGCTCGAAGCCCTCTGTCGTGGCTTCCATCGACGAGCTCGAGAAGCTCCGACAGCCCCTCTCCACGGCCGTCTCGGAAGAAATCGCCCTCGCTGTTCGACGCCACGAGCAACAGTCCTCCATCGTCGGTGCCTCCGCTGATGAGAAGAGCAACGGTGGTGAGTGTGACGACAACGGAGGCCATCGCGCGGGCGATGCTGTGGTTGAGGATCTGTTGAATTTGTTGTACTTTGGGTCGCTGTTCGATGTGAAGGCGCAGAACGACTTCACTGCGACGATGTTGACGCGGACCCACGAGAGAGGATGCTGCTTAACTTATGATTACGTAACCGATGATGCCACTGATCTGCTGGATGAGACGGATTTGGATAGAATTTCGATGCTCGGCGGTCTATTGATTTCGCGGCCGGTTGATTCCAGCTTGTCTCACAAGAACGCTTTGCAGCGCTGCATGGAGCACGCCAAGTTGTGGCTTGCTTTTTCTGACCAGCCAATTGAGCCTAGTGCTCAAGTCTCATGTAATTGCTTTAGTTTTGAGTTTTTTTTTTTTTTTTTGGGGGGGGGGGAGATTTCTATTTGTGAATTTACTGTGTGAATTTGTGTGGTGTATTCTGATGTGGGTTTTTCTGAAATTTGCAGATGCTGGATTGAGGGAGAAGCTTAACAAAATTATGGCTTCCGATTACTTCACCACCACACCTGAGATCAAAGCTCCTGTTGAAATGGCTGCTGCTGCCAATTATGTGCCTTTCCAGGTGCCAGTCCAGGTGGAAGGTTCCATTGCCGAACACCAGCACGAGGTATGCAGTTAATGAGTCTATATATGTTTGCTTGTTATGCAGTTAATTTGCATCTTGTTTATGAACTTGTGTTTAATAATGCACCAAGCACTTATAGATCAGATTATCATCATTTCAGTCCTTATTGTTTCTAGGGTTTTAGTTTATTTTTCTCCTGCCAAATCAATAGCTTACAAAAGTTATAGAAACCATAAAAGCCATTTGTCTTATTGAGCAGGCTTTAGTTGAATATTTTTTACTATGGTGAAAAGTGAAAGGAAAGTCCTTTAGGTTCTTTGCGTTTGTTTCTGTAGAGTGGAGTTGGATGTGATGTTGATGATTGATTTGGCACCATTAGGCTTTAAGTTTAAGTCTTTACTTTGATAACTGTTTAGCTCGTGACCAATAGTGTGCTTAGACTCTGCAGGATTGCTTTTTCCCTTTCCTTTAACTGTTGGTTACATATTGGAAATTTGGTGCTTGAATTATTGTCAAATTTGATGGTGCATTTTATATGCTTGACATATGCTTGTCAGACAACCTTACAACTTTGCATGGTGGAAATGGTGGTTCTCCTACCTAATTCTCCTAGGTAGCTAGAAAGAGTCAAAGTTTTGCTGGTCAGCAATTGTAATGCTTGGAAGACATTAATCTGAGGGCACATTAGGATCTAGATTTAGATATTTGTGTGTGGACCAAATTGGAGAAGTATATGGTGTTGATGCATTTAGGTCTGTTTACCATAGAATAAAGAATTTATAAGGGCACCATATAAAACAAAATGTCTTCATGACAAAAGATCCTTTTAGTTGAATGGCAGTAAATCTTAGCAGGACATACTCTGTCCATAAGATTCTTGTGAGAAAATGTTCATTTCCATTCCTTATTACAAAATTAGGTCCTTTTATATCATGAAAAACTTGTTTTTCTTAGGAACTTCATTGTCACCGACCGACATTATTGGCATGGTTACTCATGCAGCATTGACTAACTGATGTTATCTGGATAAATGGATTGAAAAAAGTGCTCAAATGCTTTATTGTTGTATATCTGGTTGGTTCATGTCATTGCAAAGCTTAATTGAGACAAAATTGCTGTGTTTCCATAAGACATGGCTGCATTGAGTCTTATTGGAAGTGTTGGCACAGCTTGAGAATTGAGATTTAAAATGCTAATAAAACATGCATCACTTTCATAGGAGGTTATTAATGCCTTGTTGCAATGACCAAAGGCATAGCAGATATGTTTTCTTGTTCAGTTGTACTCCCAATGGAACATCGTCACCAGAATGGTGACAATTTCTTACATACTAAGGAGAGAATCTGGGCTGGTTGGATGCTCTTAATTGTGCATTTTTGTAAAACTTGGGCTAAATGATTGGGCTTCTGTTCTGTAGATGTTTGAGATTATAAATTTGAAACTACCTGTTGGACTTTTGGAGCATGTTTTTGACTGTAATAATGCACCCCTCTGCCCAATTAATTCTTGGCATTTAGCTGGGTTTCAAACTAGAACACATCCAGAAAATATATGTGCTGACAAAGTTTAAAAGTAAAAGTACATAATCAAGTAACTAGAGGTCCACTCAACACAAATTTAGCAAGGATAAATCAGAGTGCCTTCGCCTCCCTTTCTCCTCCCTGCTTGCAGCTTTTGCAGAAGTTAATTTTTTTTTTGCACGTTCTAAGTAGTTCTATCCATGTGTGATCCTTTTGTTTAGTTTCTGCCATGTGAAAACCTTAGTCTTTAATTTCATTTGGTTTTTTTTAATTGCTTTTAGAAACCTTTTGTTTAGTTTTCCTGTTGGCATACATAAATATTTGCTTAATATGGTTCTTCTGGCTTTTGCATACATGTTTTCAGTTCTTAAAATTCCATTCTATCTGCAGGGTGATGCTGTAAATTTCCAAGGACTTGAAATGGGTGATACTCAATCTGACCCTGCTGAGGAACTTCATAAGGTGCTTGGACTAGGCACAATGTAAAGTTTGATCATGTGTATCTATTTATTTGATTTGATGTGGCTGGTTTCTGTCTTGCAGAATCAGCTGGAGACTGAAAGTCCCTCAGAAGCTGTCTCTGGTCAAGAACAAGCCAATACACCCACAGAGGTTGAGCATGTTCAGGTAGAGGGAGAACCCAAGGAGCAACCGTATGCCTCTCGGAGGAACTATCAGAACCAAAGAGGTGGTCGTGGTAACGGCAGCCGTAGGGGTTATTCATATGGGCGTGGGGGGCGAAGTGGACCTAGGAGAGGTTTTGGTTACCAAAATGGTCGCAATTCATACTCTGATCAGCCTGGAAACTACTATCCAGGGAACTACTATAACAATCAGTACAGAAGGAGCAATAGAGGTGGTGGGCAACCGTAAAACAATAATCACGCCCCAGGTGATGTGAGGGTGGCCTCATGACATCATTTCTGATTGCACATCCATGGGGTTTCTTGTGGTGGATGGTAAGAAAATATTTCTGCTTTCCACCAAACTCTTTATGAGTTAGGGTCGCAGTTCATGTAATCCATCTTCTGGAAAACCATTTTTTGTGGTGTCGGCCAATGAAACCTTTTGTTGGGAACTTAAGAAAAAATAGAACGAAAAAAACAAAAAAAGAAAAGACCTGGTTCGATTCTGGTGGCTAACATAGTCGTGCTTATTTAAAATTGCATCAGCTAGATAAAAGTAAAGCCATATAATTGTGATAAAATTTTAGGATTAATAGTCTTTTCCAGCTGTATAAAATAGATTGCGACTTATTGCTCAACGTGCAAGTTTCTTTGTTTTCTCTCTTACGTAAGTTTAGTTGTGCACTTTACGGGACATACTGGACAATACATGATGGCCACAGGTGAGTCCCTTTCTGCCAGTGTTCCTGAAAGATACGTCTATTAACCCTTCACGTATCCTGACTCAGCTTGGAATTAGTGTTCTGTCTTACCCAAGATCATGTACAAAACACGATAGAGCATCTAATATGAATGCGAGAAAAGAATACGCCGAGCTATTGTCGGCTCCAACTTTAGCCTTTACTTGCTAGGTTCTCCCGATCCTTTGTATTAAAAAAGTTCGATTTTACGAACGAGATGCTTGATAACGACACCGCTAATGACAGCCGGCAAAGGGGCACGAATCCGCACCTACGAAATGATCAGACGGAATGTCAACATGACAAATTCATTGCAAGGGGAACAGGGGTGTCGGCTCTTCTTTTGCCTCTTACTTTTGTTTACCAATGTTCTACACCAAGCGTAGGCATATTAGTCTAATAAACATCCTCGAAACTCGAGTCATAAAAATAATTTTTTTCGTTTTTTTCTTTTGAGCCGCAAAGGTCAACACGCACTAAATTCGGTTTTGTTGTAGGTGCGTAGGCGTTAAGTTGGTTTTATCGGGGCTTTATAACGAGTTATATCATGTCATTGGTCACTCGGGGTGGGGAGGATGATGTTCTTATTAAGCCAGCCCTGGAGACCAATTCGAAATGGAAGTATCGTATCTCTTTTATGATAAAAATTGACTAGATTTCCTGGACGAATACAACAGAAAGGACTCAAAAAATTCGGAAAAAAAAAAAGAAGAAGAAAGAAGGGTGGGGGGCGATGTAATGTCTTGGGGCAGTGAACTCCAGCTATTTCATCGCGAGGATGGGTGCGCCACTGAAAGACAGGATGCTAAAAGTAGGAGCCACGAATAATTCCCTTGCGCGCATATGAGCATCTCTTGGACGACCAGTTTTCACTCGTGTTTTTTAATGGCCTGTCCCTTAGTGGGCCTTTAATAACTAGTAGATTTGCATGAATGCCAAGGACAGGACAGGATTCCCTTGCGCATATACATTCCAACCGTTGAAACAAAAAATTTGTATGCATTCGAAATCAATTCGCCCACACAACTGAGAGCAAAAATACACCAACGCGTCTGAGCGCAATTCGTAGGCAAACAAAATGCCCAGGTCAATCTTTTGTTTAGAGCAACATTATGCAAATATAGGTTAAAGAGACGTGAATAACAACAATTTTTTTTTTTTTTTTTTTTTGCAATTTTGGTTAATTACTTCCAAAAAATTTTTTTTTAAAAAAAGTGAATTTATGATTGGTTATTTGTGACTCTTCAAGATTAAACTAAATAATTTTTTCTTTTTCTTTTTCTTTTTCTTTTTTTCATTTTATAGGGGTGGATTTGTTAAGAGTCGTAATGGTATCAAGTTGTTGGGCTTGTTTCAATTTGCGAAAATAAGTTTCATTACGCAACAAAGCAATAAAATGTACACAGTTTATCCATCAACTCATATGTATTTTTTTAAAACTTAATGATTCTTTCACTAGATTAAGTTATATCAATTTGTATTCATTGTATTATTTTTACTCCGTTGTTACCAAAATTTTTTAAAAATATTACATCACATTATTTAAAATAATTGGTGGTATACTTATAGTAAATCATTATAAGGTTATAATTATTAAAAACATTATAATTATAAAAATTATAAATATATAATTAATGTTCGTAGTAGTGCAATCTTTCATGTCCCACGTGTGTCCCATCTTTTTTTAAAAAAATTTTTTGAAAAAAAAAAAAGTATATAATGTGCATACCGTAAACATAAAATGTCCAAATAGATAAAATAAAATTTCCATGTGCTTTGATATATATATTGTATATTTTTAAAAAGAAAAAAAAAAAAAATGAAGTGAGACCCTCGTGGAAAGCGTACGCTACAGAACAGCTACAGGTATCCTTATATATATACCTTAGCTGTATGTGCGTACTTGTGTCTACACTGCAGCTACAGAACTTTGTCGCTGTGACGGCTGTGCAGCCGCGTACTTCATTATATGCCTCAGAATCTTTCGAAGCTGGCTCTGACGGTTCACATAGGCACATGTCACGTCAAAGAATCTTATTCTCTGTAAACATTTCTTTAAATTTGTCACCATCTTTCAACCTTATATAAACCTCTCAGGCCCGGCCATACCTCAAGCCAAATCCTCTTAAGCTTTCAACAACAATAGCATTAGTTTCAGCAATTACATATCAGCTATCCATGGATTTCAGTTGGCCAGCTTTACGACGGGGAAGAACACCAGGAACAAGCTGGTCTAATCGTAGTTACTCCATTGGATTTTCAAGCAAGAAGCCATCTGGGGTCATTGCGGAAATACACTCTAAAGCCCAATGGCAAGCCTATATGGATGCTTCCAAAGCAAACAACAAACTGGTAAAATTAACTCATTGAATAATTAATTGCTATTCCTGCGTAATTTTGTGCTCGATGCTTATCAACATGCATATGCATTAATTAATTAATTAATTTTTTTTTATTTTTTGTGGGTTTTGGTACAAAAAGTTGGTGATTGAATTCACCGCCAATTGGTGCGGACCTTGCCGGTTTGTTGAACCAATGATGAAGGAGCTCGCGGCAACATACACAGACGTTGATTTCGTTAGGATTGACGTTGATGAGATGGCGGTAATGCCCCCTTTTCCTTTTGGTTGCTATAGATGAAGATCTTGTATTTTCTTCTTCAATTTCCCCGGACGATGAGAGAATCTGAATGTTGTGCGATGTTAACATAGGGGATCGCTGAGCAATTTGGTGTGCAAGTGCTGCCCACATTTTTGCTCCTGAGGAAAGGGAAAGAGGTTGATAAGGTGACTGGGGTCAAGAAGAAAGAACTGCAGAACAAAATTGAGATTATGAAGCTTTCATACAATGGAATCTGAAGAAGACGCCCAGAAATAAACTTTGTACGAATCAGTCAAAGGATTCCAAGAAGCAGGGCCAAATAAGCCAGAAGATTAATTAAAGGAAGTTGATTGGGTTCCAGTGAGTGTACTGTATGATCATTGGGTGAGAGTCGTCTGCATCATACAATCATTTCCGCAATAAGATGATCTTTTTTTTCCTGTTTTTAATATATATTTCTTTCTCTTTCTCTCTGATCATTTACAAAGGTAATGTCAAACGATGCTGAAATGGAAAATTGTCTTCTAACTCCTCCCAAGGAAATAGCAGGAAGAAGTGAACTAGACGCATGGCATAACAAGGAAACTTAAAATTATAAACTCGTGAAATTTAACTGATTGATAAAAACTGGAATTTGGAAAAAATAAAAAAATTGACAGGATTGATTTGAAGCTTAATTACATCTCTTCCTGAAGGCTATGTTCATGTGGATCATCTTTCCAAGCAAAACCTCAAAAATGGTTGCCAAGCTGCTGGAATTAGTACAACGGTACCTAAAGTTTATGGTTTCTACGTAATTGCAAATTGCAACTTGTAACTTTTCTGTAACATTTTGAATCACATTGTATTTTCCTACCGATGTAACAGCTTTTGTTTCGGACACAAGAAAAAAGGGCATCCTACTGTGCGAGAGACGCCCCAGTTATCAAGTTCAATATGTTTTTGCGCCGTACAATTATGTTTTTATTTATTTTTAGTTCATTTTCCTTAACCTCTGTGGGGCCGCTGCATCCCGGGATACAGGAAATTTTTTTCCCCTAAATAGAAACATCAAACCGTGAAGCTTTTGTTTTTTGGTATAAAGCTTTTTAATTTAAAAATAAGAATGAAAAGGAGTGATTTTTATTTTTGTCTTTGTTTTAAAAAAAAAGCTTTATTCTCATTCTTTCTCTTTTATATATACATATTTAAAAAAATAAAAATAATTATAAAAATAATATAATATATTATGATACATATCAAAAATAAATATTATATATAAAATAATAATAATATTATTATTATTATTATTATAAATAATTAAATTATGTATTATAATAATAATGAATATTTACAAATTATAATAATAATTAAGTTATCTATGATAATTATTATATTATTAAAATGTATTTTAAAAAATAATAATATAAATTGCATGTTAATTATAATAATAATAATAATTATTATTATAACGGTATGATAATGAAAAAATTTTAGAAATTATAAAATATTTAAATTCTCAATTGACAAATAATTATTATTACAATAATCTTTTTTATGTTAATACTTTTAATTTAGGTAACAAAAATATATCAACAAACGAAAATTTCTTACATCACTAAAAAGCTAGGTAACGTGGGTTTTGATGAAACTTTAAGTGCTAATTAACTTCGTATGTCATGCTTTCTTATTTTGCAAAAGTTTTTGTTAAAGGGAGGGAAGTGCAAAGATGAACTGCACGTGAAATAACGCAACACCGAAAAATGTAAGGAAGATATGTATAAAGGAAATAAATAAATAAATATAATTAATGTAATTTTTATATATAATAATTAAAATTAAGTATTTATTTTTCTGTATCCAAAAATCTTGCTGTTCTCCTCTCGAGAGCAATATAATAGCCATTGTAAGACAGAATCATTGTAAATAAGTACAATAAAGCAATTTGAACTTCTTTGGGAGGGGGGTGAATGGCACAATATAGTAAATAAATGGTAATATCTCCATTTTATTTTTTTTTTCCTTCCTTCGAATTACTGCTACTAATCCCCCCTTTTCCTCCTAAACATAAAATTTCCACCGAAAGCCCACACGTTGCCCTTTTTTTCTTGGCAGATTATGTGATGGCAAGCATACATTTGTTTAAAAAAATAAAAATAAAAAATATATTGTAAATATATATCTGTTATGGGAGTTGATGTCAAATTTTCTTACTTCTTTCTCACGCGGGCTTTTGTTTCTCATCGCATCTGCGATGGAAGTACAAGTTTCGATGCAAAGTTATGGACTTTTTATTGATATAAGCAATTGAACCAAAACCCAAGTGGAGCGTAACGTCACGGTTTCATTACTTTTTTTTCTAAAAGTCAACCTATTAGAATGTACAGTATATTCGCTTATATTACCCGAGTCTCCCTGTTTTTTGACGATATGGGACGGATAGAACAACCCATTATATTTTCCCACGTCAAATTCATCAATGTCCTCATTGATAACCTTGGACACGCACCGAGGCTCGGCATTCCAAGCCAGCCTGGATCTTGGACACGCACTGAGCGTCAGCATTCCGTACCGAGTCAAGGTCCTACGTACCGAGTCAAGGTCCTACAATAGAAGAGGTAGGCTCTGATATCACTGTCACGGGGTCATTACTTTCTTCCCAAAAGGCAACCTATTGGGGTGTGCAGTACACCCGCTTATATGGCCCAAGGTCCCCTTATTCCTTGACGATGTGGGACGGGCAGAGCAACCTGTCACATTCTCCCACACTGAATTCATTGACGTCCTTGTCGATGGCCCTGGATACACGCCCAGGCTCAGTATTCCGCACTAGCCTGGATCGCGCACCGAGCGTCGGCATTCCGTGTCGAGTCAAGGTCCCACGGTGGGAGGGGTAGACTCTGATACCACTGTCACAGGGTCATTACTTTCTCCCCAAAAAGCAACCTATTGGGGTGTGCAGCACACCCGCTTATATGGCCCAAGGTCCCCCTATTCCTTGACGATGTGGGACGGGCAGAGCAACCCATCACATTCTCCCACACCGAATTCATCGACGTCCTCGTCGATGGCCCTGGACACGCATCGAGGCTCGGCATTCCGAGCCAGCCTAGATCCTGGACACGCACCGAGCGTCAGCATTCCATGCCGAGTCAAGGTCCCACGATGGGAGGGGTAGGCTCTGATACCACTATCATGGGGTCATTACTTTCTCCCCAAAAGGCAACCTATTGGGGTGTGCAGCACACCCGTTTATATGGCTTAAGGTCCCCCTATTCCTTGACGATGTAGGACGAGCAGAGCAACCCATCACATCTGTCACGACGTCATTACTTTCTCCCCAAAAGGTAGCCTGTTGGGGTGTGCAAAACAGCCGCTTATATGACCTAAGGTCCCCCTATTCCTTGACGATGTGGGACGGGCAGAGCAACCTGTCACATTCTCCCACACCGAATTCATCGACGTCCTCATCGATGGCCCTGGACACGCACCGAGGCTTAGCATTCCGCGCCAGCCTGGATCCTAGACGCGCACCGAGCGTCGGCATTCCGTGCCGAGTCAAGGTTCCACGGCGGGAGGGGTAGGCTCTGATACCACTGTCACGAGGTCATTACTTTCTCCCCAAAAGGCAGCCTGTTGGGGTGTGCAGCACACCCACTTATATGGCCCAAAGTCCCCCTATTCCTTGACGATGTGGGACGGGCAGAGCAACCCGTCACATTGTCACGTGGACACTAAGTCCAGCCCGTCTAGCAAGTGAGAAGACATACATTGGGGGCCAAATCATGCCTCTGCGGGCTACCAACATTGCTTAGCCCCCTTGGCAGCCTAAATCCAACAAGCGGAAGGTCCTAGAAGAGTGTTGAAGTATCTGGAAGAGCCCCATCTAGAGACTTCCAGCAAAGTCCAGCAAAGACACTCACCTAGAACCTTCTTGAAGGGTCCCCTTAGATGCTCTCTCTAGAACATTCATTGTACATATTCTAAATAGTCATTTGTAGCCACACATTGAGGAGGTGGAGCAACTATAAATAGGCCACTCCTCTCACTTGTAAACACACCTTTGCATACTCAATACAAGCTCACTTGCAAAGCTCTCTTGTGCTCTCTCTTCATACAGTAGTTGCAAGTCCTTACTTGTTGCCCAACGCTTTCTGCTGATTCTCTCAAACTCTCCAAGGCTTACTTAGCTCATCTTCACATGCAAGATCGACTAAGTGCCGCGCGGGTTAGCATGTTCGAAGCCTAACTCTGTGACAGGTGGTATCAGAGCCTACCCCTCCCACCGTGGGACCTTGACTCGGCGCGGAATGCTGGCGCTGGCGCGGAATGTTGGTGCGGAATGCTGAGCCTCGGTGCGTGTCCAGGGCCATCGACGAAGACGTCGATGAATTCGGTGTGGGAGAATGTGATGGGTTGCTCTGCCCGTCCCACATCGTCAAGGAATATGGGGACCTTGGGCCATATAAGCGGGTGTGCTGCACACCCCAATAGGTTGCCTTTTGGGGAGAAAGTAATGACCCTATGACATTGGGCCATATAAGTTGGTGTGCTGCACACCCCAATAGGTTGCCTTTTGGGGAGAAAGTAATAACCCCGTGACAGTGGTATTAGAGCCTACCCCTCCCGCTGTGGGACCTTGACTTGGCGCGGAATGCCGAGAACCCCCGGTTTCACCGGCTCGGTGCGTGTCCAAGAACATCAACGAGGACGTCGATGAATTCGGTATGGGAGAATGTAACGGGTTGCCTGTCCTACCACTCCCACATTGTCAAGGAAGAGGGGGACCTTGGGCCATATAAGTGGGTGTGCTGCACACCCCAATAGGCTGCCTTTTGGGGAGAAAGTAATGATCCCGTGACACCAAGGTCCCCCTATTCACGGGGTCATTACTTTCACCCCAAAAGGCAACCTATTGGGGTGTGCAACACACCCATTTATATGGCCCAAGGTCCCCCTATTCCTTGACGATGTGGGATAGGTAGAGCAACCCATCACATTCTCCCACACCGAATTCATCGACGTTCTCGTCGATGGCCCTGGACACGCACTGAGGCTCGGCATTCCGAGCCAGCCTGGATCCTGGACACGCACCAAGCGTTAGCATTCTGTGCCGAGTCAAGGTCCCATGGTGGGAGGGGTAGGCTCTGATACCACTGTCACGGGGTCATTACTTTCTCCCCAAAAGGCAACCTATTGGGGTGTGCAGCACACCCGCTTATATGACCCAAGGTCCCCCTCTTCCTTGACAATGTGGGAGTGGCGGGACAGGCAATCTGTTACATTCTCCCACATCAAATTCATCGACGTCCTCATCGATGTTCTTGGACACGCACCGAGCCGGTGAAACCGGGGGTTCTCGGCATTCCGCGCCAAGTCAAGGTCCCACGGCAGGAGGAGTAGGCTCTGATACCAACTGTCACGGGACGAGTTTGCAGACACTCTAAACCCGTGTGGCACTAGACAACTTCAAGGGAAAGTTGCTAGTAAGCCTAAAGAGAGAGAGAACAAAGACTAGAGAGGCTTTAGAAGTATACTTTACTTCAAGAATGGAGTGTGTACAAATGAGGAGAGGAGGTTCCCTTTTATACATGTTTTGGACAAACTACAACCGTTAGATCCCTCCTTAATCTAATGGTGGATATTACATCCTTTCATCTTCCTATTTAATACATGGTAAGTTCCAATGTGCATCCCTTCCCAAGGAGACGTCTACATTCAATGAATTGCCCTTCTCTAGGAGGTGTCTCGATTAACGTGTTAGAACCTCCGATAGATAGGGTTTGAACTTGTTGGCCCGTGACATTCTCCCCCACTTAATTCGGCGACGTCCTCGTCGTTATTTTATCTTTGTAGCACTGGATTTCATTACGAAATTGCCATAATGTGTCCTCTCGTTCCCAACTGGCTTCGTCGTGAGGATGTCCCTTCCATTTCACCAAATACTCTGTATAATTGGGTATACCCCTTTTTCGGATCCTTCGATCCACAAGAATGCTCTCCACTTCCTTGTTGAAGGCGGTAGTAACGGCCGTTGGTGCTCGTTTGGACTTATTTCTCTCAGGATCTTCCATATCTTCATGGTATGGCTTGAGGAAACTCACATGGAAGACAAGATGAATTTTAAGGTTAGGCGGTAATTGTACCTGATAGGAGACCTTCCCAATGCATTTTATGATCGGAAAAAGGCCTTCGTACCTTCGAATTAGCCCTTTATGGACTTTGCGGTGGGACTTGAATTGTTGTGGAAGTAGTCGAATGAGCACTTTGTCTCCTTTTTGGTACTCAATGTGCCTCCGTTTGTAATCCACCCATTTCTTCATCTTCCGAGTGGCTTTATCTAGGTGAGCGTGGGCGATGTCAGCTTGCTCATGCCATTCCTCGGCGATTTGATGCGCCATGGGGCTCTTACCATTGTATGTGGAGGCAATGGCAGGTGATGCCAAGGCAGGAGGCTTGGTGTTCGGCTCCAACTCAATTGCATGGTCTACCTCACGCCTAGGTGGGAGTCTCTTCAATAGTTCATGTGGCATGACGTTCTTGAACTCTTCTAGGGCTTGTGCCACTTCGTTGGGCAAGGTGACTTTTGGGCTTGGGTCAGATTTCATACCTTGTTTGAATTGTAATGCAGATAAGGCTTGACCCTCCATTCGTCGAGTACACTCTGTGGGTATGGTGCAAGCCTTCCCTCCTTTTAATATTTCAAGTGAGTTAGAAGCTGGGAATAAAAAGACGTGTACCTTATCAAAGAACTTCATGCCTAATATCACTTGGAAATCATCTATGGGGACAACGGAGTAGTTGATGCTTCCTTTCCACGCGCCAAGGGTTGTGGAAACATTTTTGGCAATGCTAGCAATTGGTTTTGCTGGTGAGTTCACTGCTTTAAGGGTTCCGCCCTTGCTTGTTAGCCTGAGGCTAAGCCGCTTGGCCTCTTCCATGGAAATGAAGTTATGGGAAGCTCCGGTGTCTAGCATTGCTCTAGATTGCTTCCCGTTGATGGTGGTTTGGACGTATAGTAACCCTTTATGATTCACATGTGGTTGTGCGCTTTTCCCCTTCATGGTTTCCATTGGATGAAGGATTGCCCCAAGTGCAAGACACTCAACGCCATCATGTGATAGGTTGCTCTGCCCGTCCCACATTGTCAAGGAATAGGGGGACCTTGGGCCATATAAGCGGGTGTGCTGCACACCCCAATAGGTTGCCTTTTGGGGAGAAAGTAATGACCCCGTGACAGTGGTATCAGAGCCTACCCCTCCCACCGTGGGACCTTGACTCGGCACGGAATGCTGACGCTCAATGCGTGTCCAGGATCCAGGCTGGCTCGAAATGCCGAGCCTCGGTGCGTGTCCAGGGCCATCGACGAGGACGTCGATGAATTCGGTATGGGAGAATGTGATGGGTTGCTCTGCCCGTCCCACATCGTCAAGAAATAGGGGGACCTTGGGCCATATAAGCGGATGTACTGCACACCCCAATAAGTTGCCTTTTGGCGAGAAAGTAATAACCTCGTGACAGTAGTATCAGAGCTTACTCCTCCCGCCGTGGGACCTTGACTTGGCGCGGAATGTCAAGAAGCCCCGGTTTCACCGGCTTGGTGCGTGTCCAAGAACATCGACGGCGGGAGGGACCTTGACTTGGTGCGGAATGTCGAGAACCTCCGGTTTTACCGGCTTGGTGCGTGTCCAAGAACATCGACGAGGACGTTGATGAATTTAGTATAGGAGAATTTGACGGGTTGCTCTGCCTCTCCCATATTGTCAAGGAATAAGGGACCTTAGACTATATAAACGGGTGCACTGTACACTCCAATTCCTTTCAGGGAGAAAGTAATTATCCCGTAACAATAAGACGAAGAATCACAGTTTTAAAAGCACCGTAATAACCTTCCTAAACCACCGCTGAAGATGGCTATGGCAATGGTGCGATTGCCAAGCCCACCGCCCCAAGGCCTCCTCTCTAAGCCCACCCCCGTCACCACCACCACCACCAACAACAACAACCCATCGAACCATCACGACCATCTTCTTTGTTGCTTGAAGAAATGTACGGACATGTCCCATCTCAAGCAAATACATGCTCAAACTCTGCGTTCCACTTTGCCTAACCACCCAAATACTGTTTTTCTCTACAGTCGAATTCTTCATTTTGCTTCTCTGTATAGTATTGACTATGCCTATAGAGTGTTTGATCGAATCGAAAGCCCCAATGCATTCATGTGGAACACTCTAATTAAAACTTGTGCACAAAGCACCGATTGCAAAGAACAGGCCTTTTTGCTGTATAAGAAAATGCTGGAGAAAGAAAGAGTCTTGCCTGATAAATACACTTTTCCGTTCGTTTTAAAGGCTTGTGCGTATGTCTTTGCTTTGTTTGAAGGGGAGCAAGCTCATGCCCAGATGTTGAAACTTGGGTTCGAATCTGATTTGTATATAAGCAACAGTTTGATTCATTTTTACGCTTCGTGTGGTGACTTGGAGAAGGCGCAGAGAGTGTTTGATAGAATTCCGGAGAGAAGTGTGGTTTCGTGGAATGCTATGATGGATGCTTTTGTTCAGTTTGGTGAATTTGAAAATTCGTTGAGATTGTTTGTTCAGTTGCAGGAGGCTTTTCAGCCTGATGGGTATACAATGCAGACTGTGTTGAATGCCTGTGGTGGTCTAGGTGCTTTGTCTTTGGGAATGTGGGCTCATGCTTATTTTTTGAGCAATTGTGAGGGGTGCGAGGATAATGTAGCCAGAGATGTTTTGGTTAACAATTGTTTAGTTGATATGTATTGCAAATGTGGTTCATTAGAGATGGCTTTGCAGGTCTTTGAGAGGATGCCTGAGCGCCACATAAGTTCGTGGAATATTTTGATTCTAGGATTGGCAATGCATGGAAAGGGTGATTTAGCAGTTGAATACTTTGACCTTATGGTTAGGGTATGGAGGCTTGTGCCAAATTCCATCACATTTGTTGGTGTTCTGAGTGCATGTAGGCATAGTTGTATGGTTAGCGAGGGGCGTAAGTATTTTGATTTGATGATAAATGAGTATAAGATTGAACCTCAGCTAGAGCATTATGGATGCCTGGTTGATATTCTGGCTCATGCTGGATTGATTGATGAAGCTCTGCATTTGATCTTGAGCATGCCTATGAAACCTGATGCTGTTGTCTGGAGAAGTCTTCTTGATTCTTGTTGCAAAATAAATGCAAATGTGGAGCTAAGTGAAGAAATGGCTAGGCAAGTTGTTGAGTCAGGTGGGGGAGAGTGTAGTGGTGTTTATGTGCTCTTATCTAAAGTCTATGCATCAGCTAGCCAGTGGGATGATGTTGGCATGGTTAGGAAGTTGATGACTGATAATGGAGTAATAAAAGAGCCTGGCTGCAGTTCAATAGAAATAGATGGTGTCACCCATGAACTTTTTGCTGGGGACACATCTCATCCTCAAACTAAAGAAATATATCAATTTCTGAACGTGATTGAAGAAAGACTAGAGTCGGTAGGGTATTCACCTGATCATCCCCAGGCTCCTATGGTTGCTGAAATGAATGATAGCAAACAACAAGGTCTTAGGTTGCATAGCGAAAGGCTTGCAATTGCACTGGGGCTTTTAAGCTCAAAGCCAGGAACATCAATCCGCATTTTCAAGAATCTCCGGGTCTGCAAAGACTGCCACTTAGTCACCAAGTTGATCTCGAAAATCTTTAATGTGGAGATCATTGTGCGAGACCGTGCTCGATTCCATCACTTCAAGAATGGCTCTTGTTCATGCATGGATTATTGGTGATGTCTATTGTGTGTTGCATTAGCTCATGTTAGATAAATTCAGGCACACTTTTAGAAATATGTATGATATATTTGTACATTGTTCTCCTATAGCTCTATTGCTTTCTTGTAACTAATTTAGTTAAGAAGTACCTGATGTTCGTTTCAGTTTGGAGCAGGCAAGTAGCAATAAGATGATGATAGGTGAGAGTCCTTTTTCCCAGCCACAATTTGGTTCGTGTAGTTATTTTTGCAGAACTGCACATTTCATCATCGTTCCTTGCCTACTGCCTGTTTCTCGAAAGTGATTACCTTATCCAACTAAGTTGTGAAAAAAAAAAAAAAAAATCAACTGGCTGGTCAATGTGTATGAAAAATAAGTGGTCTCTTACCTCAGCCTGGACTAAACATGAACTTGCTGATATCTGGCGGCGGGGCAATTGGCAATGCCGATCTGCTCCTCCAGCCTGTCCTTGTGGTTAAAACTTACAAACGATATCTTTATCAACGGAATATTATCTAATAAAATCAACCTTCAATTAAGACTCTGCTCGCGGCGGCACATGCTTCCCTTTCCTTTAGGCTTTTAATAAGTTCAATATACGGTATATGGGCTTGGTTCTCTTTTCCATCCTCCGAATTATTGCTCGCCGACCTATATTCCGTTCTGAGCTCCCCGTAAATTTGACGTCTTCCTAATATAAATCTTGATAGATGCATATTTAAAATCGATTAACTACGATAATATATTACAAAATTAAAAATATGTAATTAACAATTATTGAGGTATACTCAAATGTAAAAGACGTCCCATTAACCGAGTCTAACTTCCTCCGTTTCCAGAAATTATACATTCAGAAGGGGACCATGCAATAAAGGGCTTGCAGCTCTGTCCATTTGATCGAATGGGGTGCCGCGTTCACGACCTTGGGGAACCTAATATCTTGGATGAAGCTGCAAATTTTACTTGGCTCGCTCATCCAGTTGGCTATTTGCTTTGGTGCTCGCAAGCACCAACTCATTGACATTTCAATCAGACGGTATGGATTAAGGCATAACGCATCCAATGCCAAACGCAGTTAGATATTCGTGGCATCAACATACGCCAACAAAAAATAAGAAAAATAAAAAAAAGTGTGAATTATTTTCTAGAAGTATTTTAGGTCCTCGGAAATGCAAAATTTCAGGCAACCCTTGTAGATTGACCATGCAAAGTAACAGAACAGAATATGACAGCCAAATTACTTGACTATTTTACAACAGTCACAGGGCTATCGAACCATTTATTTTTCCATAATGGAGAAAAGGTGTGAAAGTTAAAACAAATAGATCAATCAATCTATGAAGAAATGATCTTAAAATCAAACTTCCAAGAAGGAATGACATTCTAATGGCATTATTGGCAGGGGGCATGAGAAAACATCACTGCGTCCACTTTCTGTTGCTGCAAGAATTTGGCTTCTAGCTACCAATCCATTTACTGTATTCAGCTTGCCATCATACAATACCATGGAACCAACGATGAAAACTCCCAAAAAAATCAACTCTCCAGATGCTTTCAACTAGCATATGTACATAAGCATGCAGTTATTCTATCCATTATACATCATGATGCGGTTCCTTGTTTTGCAAAATCTCTGACAACTGATACAACCAGATAAACAAAAGTTAAACATACAAAAAGTATATGCACACAAGGAACAAGATAAGAACACAAGTTAAGATTCCAATGCAAGTGAAGCAGAGCAAGTAATTAGATGCATTTAAAAAGACAAATTAAAAAATATAATAATAATAATAATAAAAGAGAAACTAAGTAATATAGTCATCACATAAGGTATTGATTGATGCGGTTTCTCTTCTAACCCACCATCTCTATTACCCTTCGTCAAATTGTAATGATAAAGTTAATTCAGCCAAAAACAGCTTCTCTGTGAGGAATAAATGCAAGGCTGTGTACATCTTAATGCTTCCTCAGATAGTACAGTGTGAGAGCTTCATGTACTGTGATGCCCCTTTGTTGTTTTGAGAGTCAATACTGATGGAAAGAACATGCGAGCAAGCTGCCTAAGGCTTTAGAGCAAAATAAAACAGCGCTACAAGAATCTAAAAGCTAGAAATGGTCTTGATTCAGTACTCGGTATACCAATATTAGTCCGCAATTGGTGACAAATAGAATAGGCAAATAGGAAGACAAAATTCAATTATCATTCGAAGCATTTGAATATCCCCAGAAAACTTTAAAAGAATGCCCTCATTTTCTTTGGAGACAACCTATCGTGTTACAATTAGAAAAACATAACATCAATCAAGATACAAGCTAGCAAGAGATCACTTCCACAATGACATGCATTAGTTACACCAGAGAAATGAAAGCAGAAAAGGCTCACCTTTGGACGATGACTGAACTACAATGACATGCATATCCGCATTGTTTGGTGGTAGCTGCAACCGAAGTGGATAAAGCTTTCCATTCAAAGGACTGCGGCTACACACAACAATGTCTTCAAGACCCGTGTCTTCCTTCAACTTTTGAGTTAATTCATCAACCCCTTTTCCCTTGAAAGTCAACGCATAACCCACCATCCCATCTTCATCAATCTCACCACTCTCGTCGGCCACACGATAGTATATGGTCCTCCCCTCCGATTTGGGCGGCGAACCCACCATAGAATCAGATGACTGGACATCAGACAGAGTAAATAAAAAAAGAAAAAAAAAGTCAAAGATTGAACCTTTACATGTTAAGTGATGATGTTACCGACCAGGAGGGTGATTAAAGAATCAAGATTCAAACCTCTTGTCTAGAAAAATTGGCGGATCTAGCCGAGACAGAAGATGGAGAACTGGATCCGAATTCCAAAGAATCCGAATGAGAAATAGGCGGAACCGGCCTGTCCTGATGACCTGGAGACCGAACTTGAATCTCCAGAATATCAACGTCCCAGAGGACCCAATCCTGAGTAGCAGTCCTATGAGGGATATCGTGAGTCACCGAGTTTCTCCAAGGTGGCAATCCACCATTGGCTCTCAAGAAGTTTCCATACCGGGTCTTCAGTTTGACCTGAGACCCTTCTCTAATGGGTATCCACTCGACCGACGAGTCGAGCCTCCTCGGCAGAGTCTGCAGCACCTTCTGACCAGTCATACCCAAAAGAAAAGGCTGGTTCGATGCTGTCAAGTACTTGCCGTAGCAGGATTTAAGCCGGATTATGAAGTCGGGTCCCGGAGCAAACTCCACGGTCCATCTCGCGTTCCTGGAGGAGCCGTTCCGATCTTGGATGACGGTTTCCTCGTCCTCCTCCGCGAGAAGGTACTTGTCGTGGTGGCTACGGAGGCGCACTGCCTTGGCGTTGCTGAAGAGCTCCATGCCCAGCCGAGATCGGTTGTAGCTTGTCTGGAAATGAAACGCACACGCAATTGATTATTTCAAAATCTGAGATCAGATGCGTTGAAAGGAGTATTTATATATGGGGATTGGGGAAGACAATGATGCGAGAGGCGCTAGTGGTCAGAGGGGTGCGGTGGCGGTGGACGCCAGCCAGTCAGCAAAGGGTGGCCTCACGCGGTGCTTGAACGCGACAATTTCGCTTGCTTGATAAGTGTGAACTGCATTTGAGCAAGATCTTTAGCTCTTTTTCAGTTTAGTTTTGTAATTTTCGGACTGGATTAAGAGACCATTTTGACCTCATTATAATATAAAACCGTGTAAGCTTGGATTTCGACGCGCCATAATTGGACGCAAAAATGGCTGCGTTTCTCTTCATCCAACAGAAATTATATAACTTTTATAAATTATAAATTATATAATAAAAATAACTTTAAAAAAAAAAAAAGTCAAAACTTAAAACTTTAAAAATATAATTTTAAAATTTTGTCATACAATATTTGCCACCGCATCATAAAACTTGAGTGACATTGTATTTAGCCAAAAAGTTATTTTAGAATTGATTTTCTTTACATTCAATTTTGACTATCATGCGGCTAGTCGGTAACATCTAAGAACGTCCCGTAAATCAAGTTGCCTCTATAGGGTCTATTTTGCTTTCTCGTTATAACAAAAACAATAAATTATAAATTCATTTTTTAAAACTCAATCGGTCATAATTGTTGAATTTTACTTTTCTATAAATTTCATACTCATTTTACTTTTGAATGCATATAATACTTTTAAAAAATAAATATATAAGATTTTAACTAATGAAGTTATCTCTTTGGGACAAAATAATAGTATTTTATGATTTCTTATCTATAATTTAGCAGTATTATACATGTTTGATGGTTATTTTTGGTGATTTTTTTACCTATTTTCTTAGGTTTGAATTTTTTGGGGCATTCTCCCTCCTCAAAAATACAAGATGAGTGATTGAGGTGCATTTTAGTTTCTAAATTTAATAATTGTTATAGTTGAGTATTAGGTACTGCAGTATAAATCGTCATTATTTAGATAATAAATTATTTTATAAAAAATTAAATCAAAATTTTAATAAATAATTTTTACTGTGAATCTACAAGAGTGATAGATTAATATTTTTATATTATTCGTTTTTTGTTTTTGTTTTTTTTTTTTAAAAAGAAAAGGAAAAAGAAGAAGAGTCAACTGACATGATTAGTACGATAATCCGCCTAGATTGAAGTCATCTACCCACATGTCCCACGAAGTTTCCTGGCAGGTGCCACCGCAGAGAGAGAGAGAGAGAGAGCACTTACGTTTTTTTACTAATATAATGTCTCGCTGATGACTCTGATAACATGACAACCGGCCTATCCTTCCACTACTTTCACACTTAAACGAGTATGGTAATTCCAAAAAAGATGCCACTTTTCTCCTTAAAATCCAATTCCCCTCGAGGAGGAGTTAAAAAATCTGTTCTTTATAACCTAGTCATTGAATCTAGCATACCATTTCGTGTCAGGTAAATTAATTAGGATAGCAATATTACTTATAAAACTAAAAGAATTATAATTTATTTTGTCATGTTTCTAACTAGATGATTGACTAAATTTGTTTATCATAGATAAGCATACCAGTATAATTCTATGTGGGTTTTTTTCTTCTTTTTTTTTTTTTTTAATACAAAGCAGAATTATGTACAAGTTATATATATATAGATAATTACTTGCCTTATTTATTATGATTAATTAACTTGAAATTTTACACTAAAAATATTAGTTCCAAAAGGTATAAAGAATAAGTTAATACTTACACTCTCTCTCTCTCTCTCTCTCTTTCTTTTTTTTTTTTTTGTATAAAGATTAAATTAATACTCTCTATTAGGTAGCTCAATAAAAGCAACACAACATTCATGAAAAATTCAGTGCAACTATTTTACTTTATCTTTGAAAACAAAATAAAATTTCAATTTTTTTTTTTTTTTTTTCAGAAAGGCCAGTATCTAGTGGCGGAGGGTAGGTAAGCGCAAATCCTGGAAGAAGAGAATAAGTGGAGATTCTAGTGTGTTGTAGTGGAGTGTGATTCTCTTTTTATCTTGAGTTTGTTCGCCCTCTCCTTCTATTGAACCCCAGAGGAACAAAAAAGAAAAAAAAAATGTTTCTTCCTACCCGCCATGAAAAAAATACCATGAGGACTGCTCGTTTTGACTAGATAGGAAGAAAATATTCCTGTAATGTTTACACCAATCCTGAAACCACAAAGTTTATGAGCGCCCCCTTTCATTTGGGTGTCGTTACTTCTGTGAAAGACTTTCTTGCAGTGTGTACCTACACGGTTAAACCTAAAACATGCCCCTTTTTTCCTTGATGAATTTCCTGTACCATAGTTCTTTTGAGCATTACACGACACCAATCCTGAAGTTCTAGATGCTGTCCCCTGCGACTTTTAGAATTTTTTTACATGAAGCTTATTGCAATTTTGTTTTATGAAAATAAGAATAATACTACTCACATTTAACTCTCTTTATACTCAATTTCACAATACTTGGAGACTTTCTTTCTTTCTTTTTATTTTTTTTTTCTCAGAGATGTTGTTAAGCATGTTTTATGAGATCACTCGAGCACACTACAAAATTGAGCTCCTTCACTCCAAGATTGCAATTGTTCCAAATTATTAAAATATCATGTTCAGCTTGTATTTGTATTTGCCTAAAATTTTAATATAAATTTCTAATTAAATTTTCTTTTCCGGTAGTACCTAAAATACTAATGATCAATTACCAAATTAACAATCATTTATGATTTATGAGAATTTTAATTTAATTTTTAAGTATAATTTAATCATTATATTTATTCATATAATAATAAGTAAATTTTATTTAAAATTAAAATTAATAAAATAAATTTATATAATATAAAGTTATAAATATTATGCTTAAAAAAAACAAAAAACAAACAGAGTAAGTATTTATAATTTGATCACGTACCTGTTGGCGAGAGGACACTCTTGGAGACAAAGTCAACCTCGAACTCCTCGCCGGAGACACAACGGCAACCGGGGTTTCTGACCGGGAATCGTAAACCGCTCCAAGAACCTCATCAGAAAGCGAAGAAAAGCTTGAAATAGAAGTCAAGTAATACTCCAACGACTCCGGCGGTGGCAGAGCTTCTATCGCCTCCACGTCCCAAAGAATCCACCTTCGCGTTGAACCGGTTAGAGGGTCGTCGTGGGTGACGGAGTTTCTCCACGGCGGCGGCCCTCCGTTGGCCCGCAAGAACTTCCCGCACCAGCTCTTCAGCAGCACCTGAAACCCGTCTCTCACCGGCTCCCACTCCAGCCTCAAGTCCCCGGTGCATTCCGGCGCCGTTTGGATTATCTTTTTCCCTGTCATGCCCAAAAGAAAAGGCAAATCGGAGGCCGTGAGATAGCTGCCATGGCAGCTCTTGAGAAGGACGAGGTGGTCCTTTCCTTCGACTAGCTCGACGAACCACACGGCCTTGCGCGACGACTTGCCGTTCCGGCTTTGACGGACAGTTTCTCCATCGTCGCCGGCGATTAAATACTTATCAAAGTGGCTCCGGAGCTTCACCACCTTGGTTTTGGTGAATACCTCCATGGGTCAAGAATATGAATTAATTAACAACCCGAGAGAGGATAATGAAAGTGGATATATTGGCCAAGAGAGGCAGGGACAGAGTGGCTTCTTAAATGCAAAGCGAGATAGTTTTGATTGGAAAATTAATTTTATTTTTATATGTTAAAATATAGTACATAATTTATATTTTTAATCAATTAAATTTTTAATAACTTAATTCCATCAGTTAGATTTTTGGTTTCATTCCGTGTGGGGTTTTTAAACACTCCTATCGCTTAGCGGGCAAGATTGAAAAAGCAGAGAACAGTAGCGCGGAGGACGAGACGAAACTCCTAGTCAAGACTTTCTTAAAAGTCTTCGCCGCTTCATGAATTCTTTTGGCGTGGGGGAGGATGAAGTTTCTAGGATACCTCTAATGTATTTCGTGGAAAACGAAGTAAACGGTTACTCCCAACAACACATCTAGAAGAAGAAGTCCTAGGGAGAGGCCATCCCAGCCACATTTATTGTCCAAAAATTAAAGATTTGTACATAATATGGGTGGACTGGGATTTTATAAAGAATTTCGGAAGGGATGACTTGTTGTTTTTAATAGTAGGAATAATGAAAGAAGAATCCAATTTAGAACACTAGATATGCTTTGTTTTTGAAATACTTAATTTGATTTGACCAATAGAAGAAACCAACGACTTCAATTTTATGAAAATTTTTTATTTAATTTACTTAACACTTGAGTTAAATTAATTTAATTTTAAATATGAGTGAAAAAAAATTAAATAAAATTTAATTAAAACAAAAAAAAAAATTATATAATATAAGATTATATGTATATTATATTAAAAAATGTGAATAAAATTAACAAACATCTTAATTTAGAGAAAATTTATTAATATTACGAGAGATTTGTACATTACTTGGGTTGTTTGTTTCTCCAGAAGATACCCAACTTCATCTTAATAATTAGTTTAAAAGATAATAGAAAAATGAATGAAGGGAGTTGAGAGATTGCATGGGTAGTACGACGCCACACTCAAGCACCGGAAAATCTGCTGCTCCAGCATTAATGCTCCCCGCTTAAAGATAATATAGTGGGTACGGCCCCCTCTTAGTGTAGCTAGTAGTTAGTTTATTTTGTAACTCTATTATTATTATTTATTTCTCCTTGGCGTAACAAAAAATGATTAATACATTTTTTTTTACCTCTAATACAAGTTTTAGAAAGGAATGTGAAATTTAATTAAGAAAAATGATGAGAATTACTTTTAGTATTTATCTCATGTCTCTGTGAAATTCTTAAAGGACTAAAAAAAATTAAGTAAAATCTGTTAACAAGAATACCATATCAAAAAGTAAAAAAAGGAACAAAGCATAATTTCACCCTCAAACTAAAAACAAAAGATATTCAATTGTGTACACCAAGTTTACATTTAGTGAATTGTATCTTCAAATTCCAAATTAGAACACAATTTTGCTCTGTTCATGTTTCTCACATCCCAACCCATGCCACTTAAAAAATATATTTAAAATAAAAATCTGTTCACTCCGGCTCAAATCCACTCGATCGCATTTTCCTGTTTTATTTTTTATTTTATTGATAAAACTATAATTTTCTAGTTGTTATGAAATAAATACAGCGACACTGTTTTATAGAGTGAGAAAGAGAGACAGAGATTAGTGTTATTCATTCCAATTTTGTAAATGTTCGAAGTGCAACTCGCGACTTTTAAAATCGTTGAATATATTTTAATAAATATTGTCTTGAATGGGTCAAAACAGGGAAAGAATATAATTGTATAGAAACATCTTTATCATATACGTCGGGATTTATTAGCTGGAATAAATTCTGGCAGACGCTGCCTATGAAAACAAATAAGAATGGTCAAAAAGAACATTCGAGATATTCTTCAAAGATTCATCTAAAATTTAGAGATTTTTTCTGGCTAATACCATTCAGGATCAGAAAGAGTTACTGTTTAAAATATCAATTTAATTAGTAATTTGATGTATATTTTTTTATTAATTCAAAGTCTAACAAATTTGAGGTGGTGCATTTTTTTTTACAAGAAAAGTTGGATATAAAAAATAACAGATGATCATTAGAAATGAAAAATATAAAAACGAAAAAGCTAATTCAAGCTCTGTATCTCTGTATAAGGTTTTGTCTAAAATGGGTGAGATCAATATTTCGGGTTGGTTGAGATTTTGAGTATTTGTAAACTTTGCTTACGATGATGTAATTATTATTATTATTTTTTGCTGCGTAATAAATAGTATCAGACTTTCTTTGTATACGCACATAAGCTAAAAACTGATTGATTGAGTAAACTACATCACTATTTATTCTTTTAAAAAAAAAAAAAATTTATTGTCTCATATTTTTTTCAATTACCATTTTAGTCACAACTGGTAACATTAAAAAGAATAATAATAATAATAAGCTTTACTTTATAAGAAAAGGGGAAATTATCACCTACAAGGCTATAACGAAATAGAACATTGTCAAAAAAACATCCACGCGTCAGGAGCGTGCAACAAAGTTGAAATACGAAAAGTGATCACATGGGTTGCGCTCGTCGAAGGTCTTCCACGTCAAGAAACTCTTCACAATTTCCAAACACGGAGTTTGTGAGACCTTTCTCTGTCTCTGTCTCTGTCTCTCTCTTTCCTTTTTTTTTTTTGTTTTTTGACCAAGACTTTTTTTAATTATAATTAAGTTTTAAATATTTTCAGATATTGATTGGGAATTAGAATATTGGAGCTGACGATGTGAAAAGGGTTTAGTTTTTCCCACAGTTTTGATCTTTCCTTGGACAATCCAATAATGCTTATAAGATTATGACTCTTACAGTTAGTCCACTTGCAATCTTTCGTCCAATAATTGTGTGTCATGTTGCGCCGATTGATACTGATATTGTCTCACAAGTCACAAATGTGGAAGCAAAGACCAATACGCGGAGTGAGAAAGATGGGCTGTTTACACCGATTGGCAACTTTAATCCTTCTAATCAGTGTTTTCACATTATACTATAATAAAAATATTAAATCAATAATTGAGATAACGTAACTTAAATGAAAAGAGAAATGAAATTTTTTGTTTTGGAGCAATGCTGCTTTAACTCGACCGAGATTTTGGAAACTTGCTTGATTCGATTAAAGGGTTTATATCTATAAAAATTTTGTCACCTTATCGTTGTATTAATTGAATAAATGGCGCAAGAACTTTATCCCTTAAAATAAAATCGGACAAGTTGCCACGCAAACCAACTATAAATTATACGTTTAACGTTTGTCTTGGAGCAAGAGCCTTCTCATTATATATATATATATATAATGTTAGAATCTAAGTATTTTTAATCACATCAAAAATTTAAATTATAATTTTATTTCTTCAAATTTTTTTAGAGTTGTGTCCACCATCAAATGGTACATTCATTACGATGCTATGTGCCAAGATATTAAACCTAGAGTTATCAGGAAACGTTAATAATATTAGTTTGACATACAACGCAACGCACGAAGGGTAAGCATTCGACCAAAAACGTGAGAACGAGGAAGAAGAGTGCAAGCTTAACCTTTGCGACGACTGATCCCTCACATCAGCTGGTAATTTTATTTTATTTTATGAACAAAGCGTATTGGTCATTTTTGTACAGATATGTGTCGCTACTCGTTATCTTAGATCAGCCGCTTTTGGGTTTCGGCATGGATGTGCGTGCCAGTTGTCGTCTGCTGTAAGCTGGTAAGTGGACGATGGTTTGGTTTGGAAACAAAACTTACGTGAAGAAATGTCATGCGTTCGTTGAAAACTTAACGTGATCCGGTGAAAATAGTCTTTTTGAAACAAAGTAACAAAAATGCTCAGTATGATGCAGATTCCTCTTTTGATACTCACACAATAAAGAGTCCCTTGTACCCCAAATGTCGTCAACCTATGTAAATTTTTGTGTTTTCGTATCCATGCGAGCCACAATCTCCTTTTGCCACATTTACAAATTGGTAAATTTTTTTTTTTTTCATAATTTTATATATTTTTTGTTAAAATTAAAATTTGAAAATCTAAATATTAAATTGTTTGAAATATTTTTTAAAAATATATTTTTTATTTGTTTGTACACTATCGGTCCAAAAGACTTGCACACGATACGTTAGCCAAGGGGCAAGAAATTTTTGGTTAGCTGGTTGGATGGTTGTCAGATAGCCTTAGCAGGAAAGGCCCATTCATATTTAAAAGACAGGGCCCATACCTCGAAGCTGAGAAAATCATAAAGCGGTTATAATTACTGGCTTTTATTGATGTGCTGAGGATACGGTATCATGCCGCACGTATATTTATTTGCTTTGATCCCTCGTAACATAGGTCCAATTGCTCGGTACATACCGTTTAGGTGGACCGTTGAACGTGGAATTTTTGGTTTTTTAATAATCACTAGTCATTTTATTTTTTCTTGAGATAAGTCAAATAAAAATATTTAGTGAACATAATGAAATTCACGACGAAAATAAAAAAATCAGTTATATTTTATTGTTTTATAAATAAATAAAACTAAATATAATAAAACTACTTTATTACTCTTTTTGTACCTCCTTATATTGAGACAATGACTCTCTTTCTTTTTTATTTTCACCAACTGAACTCTACCATGAGCCATAAGCGGCCCCATTCACAAAAAGCAATTCACAACATTAGATAAAATAAAACTACTTTATTTTTTATTTTTATATCAGCAATTCTTTATCCTGTTGCAATGCTCTTGTTACGTTACATCAAAAGAAAAACTGAAAACTGGAGAAAGGTTGACCAGAAGCCATTAGGGGGCCCCATTCGCAACAGCAAAAACTACAAAGTCACGGAAAACCACAGTAACATCTTTGCCAAAGACGCAGAAGCTAGTTTTGGTCTTTGAGAAACAAAAATTCAAATATCGACAAATTTTCCATCGTCCAAAGACTTCCAATTTCCATCCAAAATAAAATATCTGACTAACCAGAACGGGTCCCACCAATCCCCCTCCTTGGCACGCGGGTCAGTCATCTAAGCTTTTATCCGACCCGCGGACCGGGAAGGGAGCGGGTCCGGATCCGCTTTAGCTCTTCTACGATTTCCTTGGAATCCGGCCGATCGTCCTTATTTGCCGCCAGGCAGCGGAATGCTAGCTCCGCCATGGCATCAACACCGTCCATTGTCTCGCGGTCACGGGCTAGAACTGGATCCACCACCTGACGGAGCTGACCTATCTGGATCTTGGATACTACCAGATCCGCCAGAGACATTTCCGCCTTGCTCCTATTCTGATCCACCGCTTTCAACCCGGAAATCAACTCCAGCAACACCACACCAAAGCTGTACACGTCACTCTTCTCCGTCAACCGGAACGACCGGTGGTAATCCGGATCCAGATACCCGGGCGTGCCCTGCGGCCCGGTCCAAACGTACCCGGACAGGTCCGACGACGTTTCGGGGAAAACCAGTAGCCTGGAAAGCCCAAAATCACCAACTTTAATCCTCATATCTTTCTCAACAAAAATGTTCGCCGACGTTATATCTCTGTGGACGATGGCTGGCCGGACCGAGAAGTGCAAGTATTCGATGGTTAAAGCCGTTTGCAATGCGATTTCGAGCCTCACTTGCCACGATAAAAAGCCTTTATTTTGCAACCTTTTTGGGCCATGGAGGTGGTCGGCAAGAGTGCCATTCGGAACGTAATCGTATACCAGAAGCAGCCCTCTCGGGTCGCTGCAGTAACCGTGAAGTTTGACGAGGTTTTGGTGATTAATTGAAGATAATATCAAGATTTCGTTGCAGAACGACTTGGTGGAGAAGGCTCTGCCCGTGTGGTGGTGCTTGGTATGTAGATACTTAACAGCAACTAGTCGATCATCGGAGAGATGGCCCAAAAAAACGGATCCGAACCCGCCGTCACCAATTTTGCGCTTCGGGTCGAACTGGTTGGTAGAGGATTCGAGCTCATCGTACGAGAAAACTGGTGGAAGGAGGCTGGCAGAGCAGTGTCTGCGAAGAAATAGCGTTGTTGGGTCCTCTTCTACAGCCAGTAATCTCAATCGCCTGGACCTTATGATGGCTGCAACAACTAGAACAACGAGTAGCAGGCACATAACTATGAAGATTACGCACAAAATGGCAATTCGATTAGCATCGTCATGGCGCATCCAGACAGTCGAGAGCGGAGCTTTGGACGGAAAACAAATGAAATGCTTATCTGGGTTGGAAGAGTTGTAGCCACAGACACCGTTCTTAGATTGACACACTGTGCAGTTCGAAAAGTACGAGTCTTGAGATCCATCGTATTCCACCTGGAACCCAATTCTCAGGAAGCGGTCCAAATACTCCAACACGTCAGATTGGCATCCCTGCTCAGAGGGAGGGCTGCGAGTAGATCTACAACCATTAAGGAGCTGAATAGGATTCTTGATAAGCTTACACTCCCAGGGACAATGGCTACAGTTGGGGAGATTCAGAGGGAAACAAGAGCGAAGAACAGAGAGCCTAGAACAATAGGAATCGGAAACTTGAAATGGGGAGCCGGATAGATCAATAGAGCGGCTAGGAATGGAGGGCAAAGAGCAATTACTACTAGAACTTGCTGTTTCGAACGGAACTCGTGGGGAGAGAAGGAGAGAAGAGGAATTGGGCTCGTACTGGAGGAGAGCAAAAGAGAGGTTATTAATAGAAATGACTGACTGAGAAGAAGGGCATTTCAATTGAAACGAAGGGTGGCCACATCCAGGTGAAAAGGAGAAGGGAAACGTAGGAGTAGATGTGAAAGGAGGACATGGAGCCGAGTGTGCAACCACTAAAACGCTGCTAAATAAGAAGAAGGAGAAGAAGAAGAAGATAAAGAAGGAGATGATGGCAGCCAGCAGCGAGGACAACGGTGGTTCAGGCATTAATGGTGACGGGGGGTTACCAAAACAGAGAGGAGGCTTTTTCTACAGATCTGAAAATCTAAACCTGATTTTGGAGCACGGGGAAAGAGTGGCCTTGGAGAGGCTTTTGGGTGCGTGCCTGCCCGCCTTGATTATTGGAATGATTAGATGAAAAGAAAAGTCGCGCCTCGTGGGTAGAGAAACTGAGTACTGAGAAGGATGCTCACGTGAACAGAGGCGTGGAGGCACAAATCGCTCGATTAGTGGGGGCACAATGACAGGGTTTTCCAAACACACCCCTTAAGTTTTGGTTCCTGCCTTTGCCCCCCACCACTCTTTTTTTTTTTTTATGGTCATTTTCAATTGCTTTGTTTTTGGAATTTACGTCGCTTTTTAGATCTTTTGGGTTTGAAAACTCGTGCCCGGGGTTGGTGACGACGTCTTTTGACCTTGGAGACTCCATAGGGCCGTACTAAAGGGTTTGAATGTAAATTTCATCACAATTTGCAACCAATTAGACTAAGCTCGTTGAAGATTGATGACTAGCTAGCAGTTTAGAATTAAAGTGTAGTAGTTAAAGTACTCGTTTTTATTATTATGGAAGTCATACATTCGAATCTTTCACATAACACTTAATAAGGGATTAAATTCACTTTTACTCCCAATTTTGAGAAATTGAATGTTACAAAATTTGTTTCATTGTAAATTAAGTTTAATACTTTAATTTACTGTACAATGGTATCAATACAATTCTTTGGATACTATTTTTATTTTCACATTTTTATTTTAAGAATTTTACATTTTAATTACAAAAATTATCAACAATTTAGAACCTTTTGAAAAGTTATCTAATATTACATAGGACGATTATATTATGTAAGTTCTTCTCATGCAAGAGCAAATTTCACACATTATTAAAATTTTTCAATGCACATATATATATATCCCTTTGTGTGTGTAATTTTGCATTATATTTACAAATTTATAGTGGGCTTAGTCGATCTTGGGGGTTTCCAAAGCCCCAATCCGCCTATTGCAGTTTCTTTAAACTAAAAACCGTTTATCATATTCTCTTTTTTTTTTTAGTGATTTTAAGAAATTAAGCGTATTTATAATATAAAATTAATGACTCAATAAATTTTTTAATAAATTAAAATGAAACGAGAGAGCGTATTAACCATTCATATTCAGTATAAATAATATGCGATTGCACGCCGCTGGGCCACTCGTTGAGCGAAGGTGTAAAATATTTTCTCAAAAAGAAAGGATAGCGACAGCGAGAATGCACAAGCTCCAGCTCTGGTATTTATTGGCCTTGCCAAACAAAAATAAATTGAAAGGTATCTTTCAACTGCATAACTGTACAGAATAAATGTGTAATTAAACAAGGAAACAGCTATCTCACTCATTCTCATGGGGCTACATATAGAATTTTCTTTTCTAAAAATGACAAAAAAATAAATCGGGTACAAATTTTGTCTAATTTTAATATTCATTATTCCAAAATAAGGCTAAACGGGAGGAAATTGGTTCTTCAATTACATGACTATAGGTTGTAAATGTGCGAATCACCATCACACTCTTTTTATTTTTTTTTGTTAATAAATAAAAAAATATTATATAAATACTAATTTTTATTTTTTTATTTGTTGATGATTTTATTTAAATAAAATTTATAATTGGTAATAATTTTGAATAAAAATTTTTAATATCTGACTATAAACTTAATAATATATTTTAAATTATTTACTCTACTTAAAATTAAAATTTAGTGAAAAAAAAAAAAAACACCTGAATTACTAGGGTAGAACGTTCTCAGTATGGTCTTTCATTCTAGATTGAACCAAAACTCGGCCGCCCACAACAAATCGTAACCCGTGCAGCCTGGCTCGAAAACAAGTAGAGACAAACTTGGTTGGATATCGTTCCCCCATCCAATCACTAGGCTCTATAATGGACATGATACATGTCTATGCGAGAGATACTCTCATACCCGTACAAAGGGTGAACATCCTTGGTGACAAAAGCGTGGACTTGACCTAGTGTTGTTCCATCACCATCACGCCATGTTAAAATGATACCCAACACCATTCGCTAAAAGGTATCTAATTGTCGTCTCAATCTAATTTGTATCCTCTCCATCAGTCAATAAAAGCCCTCCAAAAATCTTATGATTTTTTTATATTTTGACTATTATAAAGTAATTTCATCTTCTTCTCAGTACTGACTTTTTTTTTGTCTCTTTTATTAATTTAAAAATCAGAGTATTAACGTGAGTTTAACATTTCAACCATTTTCTTGTTTTACAAGTATTCAACACTATTAACTGCAAAATGAGAATAAATTAGGAAAAAAAATCTAGGTTAAGACCGTCGATATGTTACTTCCTTAGTAATATATGAAAGGAGGACGGCGGGTAATTCTCTACCTTAGGACTCGAAAGGTTATTCTGATTACGCTTCCGTCTCCACCCCGTGCTCACAGCATCTTGGTGATAATTAGCGGATCACTAATAACGGTGACTACCGTATTTTTTTCTTAAGAATCAATCGTCCCAACCGCTTTTTATACAAAACTAATCGCAGCGAAGCTGACGGATATTTTTATTAATTAATTATTTTCGCATTAGCCCAAAAGATGCTCATCGAGGGCTCCTCATCAGACCATTCAACGACGCTTTGATACGCTTTTCACTTGTCTCCCTTCATGGCAAAAGGGGATTGCTTTTCTTCCCAAATTGTTCCCCTTTAATCATTGTGCGTCACTACACCAAGGCCATGATCTGGTGGAAAGCAGAACGCAGTCCGTTTGAAATCATTGCTAAGCAAACATGAGCATGACTTTTAAAATATATATATATTACTATTTAAATATTATTAAATTTTAATTTTAATATTAAAAAATTAAGTGTACCCAAAAGAATGCGCAATTCGAGCAGAAACCAAAGACCTGAAGTATATTAGGCAAGCCCCAAGAAGAAGACAATATGTGAATTTGACAATTCGAATCCGCCATGGGGTCTCAATTTCCTGATGCCTTCCAGAAACTACTGGGCACAATATTTAAATTCCACAGAGAGGGAATGCGTGTAGTTGCTTCTTCTTGCTCATCTTAGACATTCAACACCGAGAGTGAAGATGCGGCAAAAAAAAAAAAATTGCTGCAGAAGAGAATGCGGTGACCAGGATTTCAAACCCACAAGCAGGTCCTCTGTTCTGGACGTTTCACCAGTTCTAACTAAGGACCGCATTATCAGCACATCAAGGTGCAAGTCTAAGTATCAGTAGGCCTAGACGCATAAACTCAAATTTGCTGCATTATGGTCATGAAAAAAGTAACATGATTTATAATGCACCAAGAGCAAGAACATGTAGTTGCCCCATAGAGAAACAGGAAATTTGAATGTTACTTGTCCTGATAGAAGAGCAAATACAGAAATTGTCTTTGTCGAACTTAAGCAGGACTACCATGTCCCAGATAATTTGAGCATATGTCTGCGCTTTTTAGTGCCGTCTGGTAGGATTCATTCATCGACTGGGCAAGGTTGGCCGCAAAGTCTTCAACCTGTCATTCACGCCTAGTGTAGCATCTCTGAGGGTGTCTTTTGCCCTCACCCGAGTCATCCATTCTAAGCGGAACGACTGCATATCAGAAAAGAAAAATAAACGTTTTACGACTTGAGTACAAAATAACTACAAGAACGAGCGATCCTCAGAACATCTGTCTGCCCTATGTAAGGCTGTGGACAATGGTTTCAACATTCAAGCGAGCAGTTTGGAAACTCCAACACAACTTGCTCCCATTTGTCCTCATTAGAGAAATGGCATCAAAATATACCTTAACATTGTAACAAATGAAAGTAATTAGGTCCAAATGTGGGAATAACGACCCTTCAACAAGTAAACAAGCGAATAAACATAGGGGATTTTTCTTCCAAAGATTTCTGAATAATTGACCGAGATTTAGCTCAATGTCCACACAAACACAAAAGTTACCAGAAGGCAATACATTGCCACTCTTTCTTCACAATTCATAGCACTTTAAACCTCTTATTTCCCAGACATTTCTAAGACCAAGCAAAAATTACAAAATACATTCACCAAAGAAAAACAAAAGACAAAGGAAAAGAAACTAGCCACTCGATCGTCAAGACAAGAGAGTGTTTAAGCGGTCCCTCTAAGTTTGGCTATAAGAGCTTTGGCAAACCCAGCAAGCTTCTCTGTTTCTGGCAAAACATCCTTAACTGCAGGATCAGAAGAGAAAATCTCAGCCCATTTCATCAGACCAGGAATCTTTGACTCGTCAAGCAGCTTCACTCCGTTGAGCTTCTCTGTCACTCTTAGCCATGCCAAGAAGGCGCCAATTGCAATGTCCAAATAACCAATTTGATCTCCGCCGAAGAAAGCCTTCCCTTTGCTAATCTTTCCATAAGCATCCTCAAGGAGAACCAACCCTTGCCCCATTTCCTCTATCAAAGCCTTTTTCTGTTCTTCATCTTTGGCTGCCGCAATGCTTTTCATGGCTGGAAACCACTGCACACACATCACAATACTTACTCGATCTATCAAAATTCTTTAGGAAATTACGTTTAACATAAAAAAAAAAAAAGTATACAGACTAACAGCTGTAACGTAAATCACAAAAAGGCACATCTTTCCTTTCATAAATTTTATTATGTTAAAAATATGGGTGTGAATTGTTGATGGATATGCTAGATATAAATTTTCTACATCTTTTCCCCAAAATAATAACAAACAAGAGTATTTGAGTTGGGGCTTTTAAATCAATTTAGGAAAGAAAAGATTGAGATAATACTTTGCGTTTTAATCAAAGATCAAACCTTTTCATCGATATAGGCAGCCCAGAACCGTGCGGTGGCGCGATCGTAAGGATCGGAAGGCAGAAGTGAAGGGCTAGAAGGCCAAACCTCATCAATGTACTCAACGATGATGAGAGACTCACAGATGGGCTTGCCTTCATGAATCAGAACTGGGATTTTCTTGTGGACAGGGTTTGATTGAAGAAGAAGCTCGCTTTTGCTCTCAAATGACTCCTGAAGAAACTCGTAGTCGATAGATTTCAAGTTAAGGGCAATCCTTACCCTCGCCACAAATGGGCTTGGCCACGCACCTATAAGCTTCACATCATTCTTGGCCATGGCTACTCTCACACACCTTCTGCTTCAATACAACAGTTAATATAGAGAGGAGGGTCGGTTACGCCCGTGAAGGGGAGAGCCTGAATCCACAGAAAAATAATAAATAATAAATTATAAATTATATACACATATATAACCCAATTTTTTTAATTTATCATAAAATTTTATTTTTATTAAATAAAAATTTTTTATTATCTTAATAAATAATTTTATTTTAAAAAAAATTATTTATTTAATAAAAATAAAATTATCATAATAAATAAAAATTTAATTATAAATATATATTATTATTTAAAAAAATATGTAGTTAAAATATTTTATAATACATGTAGATTCAATTTTGTGAAATAATTTTTAATATTAATTAACGTATAAAAATAATATTACATACTAACATTTAAATAAAAATTAAATAAAAATATAAAAAAATTAAAATAATATTAAATAAAATAAATTTAAAATTTAATAAAAAAATAAAAAATAAAAATATAATATTTAAATAAAAATATGATGAATTATATTAAATAAATAAATTTAAATTTTAATATTATTTAATATAAGATAATATTTGATATTAATTAATATAAAAAAAATAAATAAATAAATAAAAATATATTAATATTTGATTAAATATTTTTAAAAATTTTTTAAAATTTATAAAAAATGATAATAATTTTTAAATAAAATTTTATATTATTTATATGATATAATTAATAATTTATTAAAATATGTAATTATTTATATTAATTTAAATAAATATTAATATTTATAAATTATTTTATAATTTTAATAAAAATTTTTTTATTAAAAGTTGTAATATTTTTAAAATTATAAAATTAATAATATTTTTAATATAAAATATTAAATTTTGTGAAAATATAAAAAATTTTGATATGACATATATATTATTATCAATAAGATAAAATTAATTTTTGATATCATAAGATTTAATAGTAAATAATATAATTTTAAATTTTGGTATTAATAACATGGGATGAAAATGTTAAAAGAAAAAAATAACTAAATGTTTAAAACAATTACAAGAAAATTTTTATTTTATTTATATAATATTTAATTACTAATAATTATATTAAAATAATTTAATTTTTAAGTTAAAATATATATTTATAATTAAAATTATTTAATTAATTTAAATATTATTTTAATTTATATAAAAAATATTTAATTATTAATTAAAAATATTTTAATTAAATAAAAATTATTTAATAATAAATTTAAAAATTTATAAATAATTTATATATTTATTTAATGGTTTACATAAATTATGAATTAAATAAATTATTTTTTGAAATATAAAATAGTTTTTGATGTATTAAATAAATAAAAAAAATTTTATTTGAAATTTTAAAAATTAAAATCAAACTAAAATTTCTATCTAAATAAATCTTTACCCAATTTAATTCAGTCAAGTAATTAAAAGTTTTAATTTTTTTAACACTTTTAATATATTTTTATTAAAAAAATATGTATTTTATGAACTTTGGTGAACATAACTGGCCTAGAAGACTAAATTTTATTGATTTGCATGACATATTACTTTGCTTATTTTAAATTCTTAAAAGAAGGCTCTTTTGTCGTTATAGCAACTTACTAGATATTCATATGAAAATATCCTGAAAAAAAGATGCGAAAGGACGGAATATCTGATTTTTCCTTGTGGAACGAGTAGGTCAATTGCGTGGCTGAAATAGAACGGGAAGGCCACGACGGCTAGAAGTCATTATTACAACATTTACTTAATGGTCGGAAACTGTTCCCGTTTTCACACCGTCAGATTTAGTTCTTGAAAGATACCGGTCATTTGGAATTTCGTCTTCCGTCGTTTCCACGTTAGATACCACAGACTTCTTTTGCGTGTTATTAATGAAAACGACTCAAGGAAATTCCGACGAAAATAACAAAAGAGAAAATTTAAAGTAAAGTAATATAAGGAAAAAAAAATATTAATTACTTGCTAATATTATTTTTTTTAATATTTATTATATTACTTAACATTACTATATAATAAAACTCACAGAGAAAATGAAAATGGGATAATAATATAGTAGACGCACCAACCGGGTTTAGGCAGTGTGTGTTCTAAGATATTTTATTTTGATTTTATTTTTGAAAGAGGAAAAAAAAAAATATCTTGTTATATGAGATATGAAATTTATTTGTATCATATTTATAAATGAGTAAATAAATATAATAAATATCTTAAAACCAACGGTTGAGCATCGCTTTCATATTCCAACAACCACACCTAAATTGTATCAATGTGCGACAAAAATCTATGGAAAAAGGTCATGTCCACTGTGGGAAAGCTCCTACTCCCTAGATGGGCCATCCTCCTCTAGATGAGACGCGTGGAGTAGAGCAAACCGCAGTCTGCAGTCTCCGCTTTTACATTATTTCGGGTTTCCAAAAAATGCCAAATTATTTTCGATGTGATAAATATCATATTGAGTTGGCAAGATTGGCACCACAGGAGAACGTTGATTTATGGAAAATTAGTTATGGCATGTTGATAAAAAGACAATTTTATTCCTTAAATAGGAAAAATAATAATTGTATACTGCATAAAATAAGTAATTTTTTTTTATATTTAATATGGATAATATGTAATATAAATAAAAACTGTTACAAATAGAGACATATATATGTATTTTTTTTTATTTATTGCTTGAACGTAACATAAATATTAAGACTTTAAGTACTCAAATTAAAGTATAAATAGCGATATTTAGATTATAATATTATCTAATTACATGATACTTGTTATAATATAAATAGACAAAATCACATTATTTACGGCTAGGCGTATATAGTATGCATTTTATATTTTTATTTATATTATTTACTGTGTAATGTAAATTTAATACAATGACATTAAATATTATTCTTTCAATTAATCATATTGATACTTAGATTATAATATCACAATGGTATTTATGCTCTTTTCCATAAGTTAAAAATTTCAATATTTATTTTAAAAAATAAAATTAGATTCTGACATCTGTAATCCCATATTCTGATATACATTACAAGTAACATTAAATTCCTATGATCTAATGGCATTGACAATAATTTTATCCATTCTACTCTTAATTCCCTCTTTTAGTGCTCGGCATCGAGTTACAGTCGGGATTAGAGAATTTTAATTAACAATTCAATAGGCCCACATATGCTTGGAGATTGGCTGGCCGAAAAGAAATATCTACTTCAACTGTTCTAGCTTCTAGAAGAATGTATTAAAAAAAAAAAAACAGAGAGCTTAAAGCTGGGACGAGTGGAAGGGAACCGAAGAATGTACAGAGCTTCCATGAACTCTTTAATGATTTGAAGTGTAGTTCTATTTTCGTCTAAAAAATGGGTAATGTTCCTTAGGACAGGAAATAAATGTGGCAAAATTTGCAAGAATAACCTCTTGACAGTATTATAGAAAAATTGAATTATTACTTCAAGGTAACTAAGAATGAAATTCTTGAGAAGTTGTTTGTTCATTAGTACCTTTTAAAGTTTATAACTTGACATTTCCTTTTAAATGAGCTCAAGTGCTTTGTATTTTGATCAATAAGAAATTTTAGATGAAAAAGTTTGAGTTATAGCCAGTGATTGTTGAATTGAATATTCAACCCCATCTACTTAAACTTTTTATTTGCCCTTTTTGATTAAAAAAAAAAAAGAAGAAAAAGTACCAACACTTAACAGTGTAGTGACGGTTGAATATTTATCCCTTTCTAAATAAACTTTTTATTTACCATTTTTGGATAAAAAAAATAAAAAGGTTCTAACACTTAACAATATGTTATTACTAATCAAAAGGACCTCCAAAGCAAAAATCGGTGGACACCCTTGATTTGAGGTCGAGGGGTAGGAAAGATACACATTTTCAAATGAGAAATTGTAGCAAGGAACCAAGGTGCATCAAGAAAAAAGATTTAACAACGAAGGGAATCAAATCTAGACAGGATAGAAGCACTGCGCTGATGATATTCAGTTTTAACTTCACACATTGATCGCCAGATGATTAGATGCACTTGCCGTTCAATTGTATGTAACTAGCTTTTTCTATCCGTGCCATGTCCAGATTGCCCAGCAAAGACATATCATTTCAAACCATGTCTGCGGGAAGCAATACACACCCAAAGCATGGAAGAGAAGTGCAAAAGTCATTGGCCTCAAGGTAAAATAGGGAGACACAGTTAATGGCACTTTTAATTTTCTTTGAAACGGTTTAAGTTCAAACGAATATTAATTCTACATTACTATTTGTAAGTGGAAAGCTGAACCAAATAAATAACAATTTAACGACTCGCCAACATTGCTTTATAAGTCTCACACGTTACTTGCTTTTGTTTTATTTGATGGAGTTGAAACTTGAAAATCCAAATAGTTGCGAGATTGGATAAATAAGAAGTGAAATGAGTTGGGAAGAGAAAATAAACAGATCAGGTAGCACACCTATGTCTAATAATGTTAATAGATTTGAATTATACTTACCTGGAAATCCTATTAATTAAATTGCTAATGCAATTACCTGTGCTAGATTAGCCTGATAATAACAGTTACATCCTTAAGTCATTGGAGGGAGGATGTGCTTGATTGTTTGGTTCAGTGCCCCAAGCCAAATTAAGTGAATTGAAATAGTCCCCGGATATCCTCTAGGTTTTTGTCCTGCTTAGAGTCAACTGATAAAACAAAAAAAAAAAAAAAAAGAGTTTAAATGTTGCAATGCAGACACTTGGTCACGTAAAGAAGAATGAACATTTTGTTCTATGAACACAGTCAACTTATTCTAAAATAATGACTATTTTATTAGAAGGCGATCGTGTCATTACAGTTTCCGTGAAGAAATCGATTCAGATTCTTGATGTTTGCTTGTATGTGTTGTCAGTCACTTTTGATAAACGTGGTAGCAGCAATGCCCGGTGAAAGTTCTTTCGAGAACACAACTTTTTAAGAAGAGCAATATTCTTTCCATAACAGAAAATATGTTTTGTTATTAATTCAAGCTCTGCACTTTCACTTCGGTTCAAGAGAAAACCATATTGAATGCTAGTACCTTGTATCATCTTATACCTCAATGGCAGTCAAACCGAGAGATCTGGAATCAGTACCAAGTCCTGTGTCTACCCTTTTTAGTTCTTAGGCGCGGGGGCCGATGTCATAAAACTATAGGCAAAGGAGAGTGGAGAAAACAAGGCATCAAATAGTAGGGAAAAGCAGAGAGAGATCAAAAGCTAACAAAGCCACCCCACCACCGAAAGTTTTATGCCCAATCCCCAATTATAAAAACACATGCTCCTTCACTCTCAGTTTCACCCTTTTGCTACCCAACGGTGAAACTTATGCTAGTTGTCCATCTGCGCAATATATAATTTGCAACCAACACATTGCTCATTGCTTCGCATCTTACTCTTGTTACATTCTTCTTGTTTCAGTGTCCATAAAATGAAAATGAAGCATTTTTGCAGCATTGTTCTTGCTTTGATAACTTTCATATCTTTTCTTTCTGCAATCTCATCACAAGCCTGCCAGAATTCCTGTGGTGTAACTTCCATTAAGTATCCATTCGGGACAGGCCCTGGCTGTGGCGATCCGCGATTCCAACAATACGTGACTTGCAACCAAGGGGAGTTCATTTTTACAACCCACACAGGTTTGTATCCTGTAACCAATATAGATTACACCAATCAAGTTATGTACATATCCGATCCTTCCATGTCAACATGTTCTTGTACGCAATCGAGCAAGGGATTTGGACTGGATTGGGATGCCCCTTTCTCTTTTCATGACAATATGGTCTTTACCTTACTCGATTGCTCAACCAATTCCTCGCCCATCTTCAAAGCTGACAGCTATAGTGGAGACGACAGCACCAAAGTCCCTCAATGTGATAAAAAAGGTGCACCCATTTGCAGTTTCTTGTACACTTGCACAGCAATAAGTATGCTCAGTCTCCCAATTTCTACTTGTTGTGTTTACACACCTGTGGATCTTGGACCATCATTTGAGATGGATTTACAGAAGCTGAAATGCACATCATATTCAGGGTTTTACAGCTTCAGTGGCCAAGAATCTAACCCAGAAAATTGGAAGTATGGGATAGCACTTAAATATAAGTTTAATGTGTACAATGACTATCCAAATTCATGTGCTAATTGTGAGAACAGTGGTGGAGTCTGTGGATATGGCGGAGCTTACAATTCTTTCGTTTGCAACTGTCCCAATGGCCTGAACACTACGTCGGATTGTTATTTTGAAGCACCATTCAATCAAGGTTCAAGGTTTCTGCCATGGGAGAGTAATGGTACGTATTTGCAGTTATATTTGGAGTTCTTATTTCTGGACTCTTGATGATCACCTTGACATTGTTGCAGGTACTTGGTTGATCTATTTCTTGGCTTGCTTTATTGTTTGGACCCTGTAGATTGTGAAAAGAGATAGAATTTCAATCTCCAAAGTAAATTCACATGCTGGACGGTGAGAAAGCTTCGAAGAGTGCAATTGCCTGCATAAAAGCAGAATACATTGCTTTGAAGTATCTTCAGATGGAAGAAATGAGGCTGAAGACAATAGTTGTCATTCTTGTTATCTTTATTTTTATTTTTATTTTTATTTTTTTTCATGTATGCAAACAAAATAAAAACTTAATGCTTTTGTAACATTTTGGCAGCCTAAAATTGAAATTACTAGCAACTGATCTAGAAGGGGTTGTTAAAGTGAGCAAATTTGTGATCCAGCTAGCAAAGTGGACATTTTTTTTTTTTTTTTTTACACAAATGGATTGACAATATTAAAAATAAAGATACAGGAATAGGGTTCTTTCCTTTTGAGCACTATACCCACCAAGAGAGAATCCTCGCCATTGTAAAGGGATTCCTTTTCCTGTCCCTACCCGATAAGAGGATGAACTTTCTTTATATTTTGATGGGATGAGTAAAATTTTGGTCCTAAAACTTTTAGATTCTTTTCAATGTAGTTCTAAATATTTTAGCATTTTCAATTTAATTCTAAACATTTGAATTTCATTTCAATTGAGGACAATTATATGTGGAAGACAGTCACTCATTTTAGTTGTGTTATTTTTCAAACAATCGTTTTCATTTCCTTTTTGTTCGTTTCAGCATGGTTTAAGAAAGTCATCCAAATTTATATTTCGTTAATTCTTCTCACATGGGTCCAAGCTGTATTGGGGAATTTATGAACTAAACTTAGCAGCATCCTTTACTTATTTGCCAAATAAAAAATTTAGCATTTCGAAGTTCTTGGAGACTATAAATTACTTTTTGCCATTGTCTTTTTGTTCAGATTCATTCTTTTGTCTATAATCGTTTGTTTTCTTTATATATATATATATATTTCTGAATTTTGTTTTTTCTCCAAGTAAACTTACTGATCAGTTGGCTACACAATATGATATAACTTTTTTATTTTTTGGGGTCCGTTCATTTGTCATTCCATCATCGAAGCATCTCACAATGGAATTTACATTGTTTAATACTTTTTTATTTTATTTTATTTTTCGGTCCATTCATTGTTTAATACTGTAATGTGCTACACCCTCCAGGCATCGCACACAATACGTAATTGAGGCCTTGACAGGCATATTTTCAATTTCAGGCACAGCCACACTTCGAAAAAAGGAAGAACCTTTGACACCCCCCACACCCCCCTCCTCGCGAAAATAAAAGGATAACAAATACAAGAGACAACAAAAGACACGAGATTAAGATTTTATTCAGCAGAAAAAAAATAGCAAAAAAAAACTTATTAATTATATATTAAAAAATTATATATATATTATAATTAAATAAAAATATAAAATAAAATTCTGTTTATAAGAATTAAGAAATATACATATAATAATATAAATAATATATTTTTATATAATTATAAATATTTAAATTTATTTAACTAATTAAATTTAAATTAAATTCAATTATCAAGTTAAATTAATTTATATTATAATATATTTTTAATTTAAATTAATATTAGTATTTTCTCAATCTTAACATATATTTTAGTTTAATAGATATTTCATATTCTAACATTTTTTAAAAAATATTAACTACTTATTTTTTTAACTTACAATAAATTAATATAATAAACAAATATTTCATACAATAAAATTACCTAATAAAATTTGTAATTTTATTTTTCACAATACTCATAGTCATGACTTTTATTTATACACATCATCAATTTATTAAATAATAAATTATCAAATAAAAATAATTAAAAAAAAAAAAAAGAATTTCGTATATCTCACACCCTTATATTGATCAAAGAGATTGTTGGTTCATTTGTTGAAGAATTATGCAATGCTAACCAATAGAAGCTCCCACCAAATTCCTTGTAAAAAATCTAGTACTCATCACTTTGGACGAGAGCATAATTTTTAATCATAATTATTAAAATGTGTAAATCCTAAACTAGTACTACTATGATTTCGATTTGGAGGGTGACATGCATGATCCGATGACTAAGAGACATCCAAATCCAAAACCGAACACAGAGCGAGTCATAAGTTTTTGTAATCGTGTAGTCTGTCACCAAACTCAAAGCATTTTTTTTCATGGATTAACGTCTTTCCTTTTTGTCTTGTCGCCTTCCAATCTACCAAGAAAATAAATCATTTTGAAAAAAAAAAAAAAATCCCATTTTCCAGGAGGAGATTGCATTGCTATTACGTGAATTGAATTGAATTTGATCGAGAAAATGTCGAGAACATCAAGTATAGGGGACTCAGCGGAGCTGGAGGGAAATCTAACGCTAAATGATCGCTTGAAAGCTTTTAAAAGCTCTCAGTTTGATCCCGAACGATATGTGGCTTCCAAGTGCCAGACCATGAACGAGAAGGTTTGTATCTTCACGTACATGTCAAATACTATATGAATAAATGGAGAACAAATGGATTTTTTTTTTTTTCTTTCTGAAACCTTTTTTTTTTTCTTGCCTGTTGAGATCAGGAAATAAGGCACCTGTGTTCTTTATTGTTGGAGCTGAAGAAGGCTTCTGCCGAGGAAATGCGTAGAAGTGTTTATGCCAATTATGCAGCTTTTATCCGGTCAGTTTGTTTATTTCTCTTTGAAGTTTCGGAAAAGTTATATAGACGGGCTGCATTGGACGTCTCCAATGGCAAGCTCACCCAGTTAATAAAGAAAATTGCAAATATGCATCCAACAAATCATGTTAGTACAATGATGACCCAAGTCGGAAACTCGGCAAGTTGACCATGGTGATATTATGAAAATCGCTTTTTACTTGACATAATCACTAACAGGAGAATATGTGCCTTTTTTTTTTTTTTTTTTTTTTTTAATGTTTTGCGTCACTTTCCCCTTTTTTGTAATGTTTTTTAGATTCCAATGGTTGTATTCATTTTAGTTTCCTGCAGTCTAGTTGTAGAACAAAAATGTAGTCATAAATGTGTCAAGGATGTTGAGTCCAACATGTATCAGTGTAAGGCGGAACTATGTTATTTTATTTTGATTTTGCAGCACGTCAAAGGAGATTTCAGACCTCGAGGTGCAGCTTCTTGCCTTGAGAAATCTCTTGTCCAGTCAGGGAGCTTTGGTTCACGGTTTGGCTGGACGTGTTCAAATTGATTTCTTGTGGGCTGATTCCAAAGACTCCCTAGCAGAGGACTTGTCCAAATTTGAGAAGAATGAATTATCCAAAACAGAAGATTGGTTAATAGAATTCTTGGACACCCTTGAAGTTTTGTCGGCCGAAAGGAGAGTCGATGAAGTTATGGCAGCACTGAACAAAGGAGAAAGTTTAGTTAAGGAAGCTAACATGAAGCATTCATTGAGCCCGAGTTCAGTTGTTATGTTGCGGAATGCCATCAGAGAACAAAGGCAAAAGCTAGCCGAGCAGCTGGCAGATACAACCTGCCAACCTTCTACGCGTGGAATAGAGCTACGCTCAGCTGTTACATCTCTGAAGAAACTTGGAGATGGTCCTCGTGCACATACACTGCTTCTTAATTCACACAACCAGAGATTGCAGTCTAACATGAAGGCTCTCCGTTCATCAAATACTACATATGGAGGAGCATATTCTGCTGCGCTTTCACAACTTGTCTTTTCAGCCATTGCACAAGCAGCAAGTGATTCCTTGGCAGTTTTCGGTGAGGAGCCTGCATACACGTCTGAGCTTGTGACTTGGGCTGTCAAACAGACTGAAGCTTTTGCTCTTCTGCTGAAGGGACATGTTTTAGCTTCGTCAGTAGCTGCAGGGGGACTAAGGGTTGCTGCTGAGTGTATCCAAGTATCCTTTGGTTACTGTTCTTTGTTAGAAGCTCGTGGATTAGCCCTTTCTCCTATCTTATTGAGACTTTTTAGGTCCAGTGTTGAGCAAGCTTTGAGTGCAAATTTAAAAAGAATTGAGCATAGTAGTGCTGCATTAGCTGCTGCAGATGACTGGCTGCTCAGTTACCAACCAGTTGGTGGACGGCCTTTTTCTTCTACTGCATCACTTGGTGGTGTAATGGCATTGCAACCTAAGCTTTCAAGCAGTGCTAACAGATTCAATTCAATGGTCCAGGTGATCAAATATTTTCTTTTCCTTTCAAACTTTTCGGATTTTTTCTGCCAGTGTATAAGCCTAGTTGTATACTAGGAAAAGAATTTGTAGGATAGCTCATTCTTCTAATGTTTTGTTAAAGCGACTGACCTGCTAAAAGTCTGAAAACTGTACCCTTTGTTTGAAATCATGAGCCATTTATCACTGCACTAAGCATTTGAGATTTTGATTCACCAATCATGTTTTGTCCATACTCAGGAACTTCTTGAGGATGTTGGCCCCCTTGAGAACCTTCAGTTAGATGGTCCAGCCCTAGAAGGTGTTCTACAAGTTTTCAACTCCTATGTCAATCTGTTGATACGTGCAATACCAGGTTCTGCAGAGAATGAAGAAAACTTGGAAGGTTCTGTCAATAAAATTGTCAGGATGGCTGAAACTAATCCTCAACAGATAGCTTTACTAGCTAATGCATCTTTGCTAGCAGAAGAGCTGCTTCCACGTGCTGCAATGAAGCTTTTGCCATCGCCAACCCGAATGGATTGCCATGCTAGAAGAGGTCCAGAGAAGCAATCCCGTCTTCCAGAGCAAAGAGAATGGAAGAAGAAACTTCAACGTTCAGTTGATCGCTTGCGAGATAGTTTCTGTAGACTACATGCTCTTAATCTCATCTTCACTGACGATGGTGACATCCGTCTAAACCCTCATATATACATTCTTATGGATGACCAAATGGAGGAGCCTGAATGGTTCCCATCTACAATTTTTCAGGTACTTGAGTCATAGTTGCAGATCTGCATCCAGCTTGACATAATAATGGTTTTGATCTCTGTAGAGTAGACAGTTGAATGAGTGAGAGGAACATCTCGTTCAAACATTGTTCTGATGCTAACAAGTCAAATTTCCTCTATTTTTCTCACCTCTAGGTGCATCCCTTCATAAAGAACTGCTTCTTTCCTGTCATTACCTTTCTAATATTTTAGATTATTCATGTACATGGACTAAAATTATCAGTCTAGTGTCTATGCATTCATCACTATGTCTTGAAGCTTTTGCTTAATATTTCTTTCAAGAGATTTTTAGCCAGGATCCTGAAAGCTGATACAAAAATACATTTCAATCCAGGAATTATTTATGAAGTTGACTCGGATAGCCAGCATAGCAACTGATATGTTTGTAGGTCGGGAAAGGTTTGCAACCATTCTATTAATGAGACTGACAGAGACAGTCATCCTTTGGCTTTCTGATGATGAAGCGTTTTGGGAGGAGTTAGAAATGGGGCCTAAGCCTTTGGGTCCATTTGGCCTTCAACAGGTATGGTAGGACTAAGAAATCTTTATCCTTATACCTTTCATTCATGAACTTTACTGTAAGTTGCAGTTTAGCTAGAGATAATAAGAAGGGCTAAGGCTTTTTCTCATCATTCCATGTTCTTCAGTTATATCTAGATATGGAATTTGTGCTGCTCTTTGCATCCCAAGGGCGTTACTTATCAAGGAATCTACATCAAGTCATCAAAAACATCATAGGAAGGGCTATTGAAGCCGTGGCTGCCACTGGACTGGATCCTTACAGGTACATCTCCTTATTAGTAAACCGATTATGTAGCACCATGGCATCCTAATAAAAGCTATTGTTTGGTACCATAATAAAGACTGTTTTGACAGTATATTACCTGAGGAAGACTGGTTTGCTGAAGTTGCTCAAATAGCCATTAAAATGTTGATGGGGAAAGCAAATTTTGAGAATGTAGAACGAGACCCTGCAAGTCCTACTGCATCTGTATCAGCAAAATCTGTGTCATCAGTTGTGTCTCATGGCAGCAATTAGATTGCAGCTGTTTCTTGCTAACAATATAGATAGATGAGAACAGTGAGTAATCACTCACCTGTTTGCTGTTTTATTTGAAGCATCTTTAATATATGTTTCATGGCACTGTGATTCATTTGTTTGTGTATCATTACTCTTTTGCATATACCAAGTTTATATATGGATTGTAATTGGAATTGATTTCCACAAGGAAAGGTATTGATAACCAAATTATCATCGATAAATAACAGGCTACATTATCATAGAATGAATTTCTCCAGTTAATCATTCTTGCCACCATTTTTTACTTTCTTATCGATGCTCCACTGACCCTGGGACTACACTCTTGAGAAACATGTGATTTCATTAATTGGTGTTCATATTTTTTATTATTTTTTTACTACAGGATCGCACAACAGTAAAGGATTAACTGGATTACCATGGAACATGAGTTTCTATAAGTTCTTAACGATGGAACCTATCAAATACATTTAAAGAGGGAAAAGGTTCATAATGTCTGAAAAGCCATATGCTGATAATTGGCTTACTGTAAGAGAGTTGATCTGCTCTTTCGGGCAAGATGAGTTGCATGGTTTCAGTGGACTGTGGATTGATTTTAAGGGACAATTGGATGTCTCTTGAGCAACATAGCAGCAGCTTAATGGGGGAAGATGCTTTATACTTTTTAGAGACTACAAAAGAACCTATGGATTTTCAGTTTGAAAATATGGGGTAGGCGACCTTAGTCATTTCCTAAAAATGTACTTTGTATAGTATCTTGATCCTTTGTTGACTCCTTTAACGGTAACCAAGAACATAACAATTCAGCCATATTTATGCTTTTCGGCAATGCAAACTGTAAAGGGAAAGGAAGACAAATGAAAAGCCAAATAAGAGATCTTTGACCCAATCCAGTTCTTATCAAAGTTCTAGACCTCGTCAAACTTAGTTCCTGCAAACCAAAACTCATTTTCATTCTTACTGACATTGTCACTGAGCCTTATCTATTATCTGATTAGTCACATACAATGGCTTGTCAATTGCTTTGGATAGTTGTTCTGTTCGCCATCTTAGTGTAAGGAAAAGGAAAGCGACATATTGGTGAAGCATGCAACCCAGCAACTTTAAGAGTTAATGAGTTTCAGGACCAGAATCAATGTGAATACTTCTAGCAGGCTAAGCAATTGAGTTGGTGGTGGTTGCTGCAACTGGCAAGGCATATCTTGTGATAATGTAATGGGAAGAGTAACAGAAATCCATCTTCCAGGATTCATCACACCAAACGATTTCATATTCTAATCAGAGATGACAGGGTGGCTGCCTCCTTCGATAACACTTCAAAGCTCTCTTCAAGTCATTAATCTTGGTGGCTTAATATGTCTTGCAGGAAATGTACCGCCATTGATTGGTCTGTATCTCCCAAGGCCTTTATCTGTGTGGCAACAAACTCACTTGGCCCAATACCATAGTATCAGTGAGCTGCGAAGAATTCCACCTTCATGAAAATAGATTATCTGGTTCTATTCCTGCAAGCCTTAATATGCAACCTGAAAAGTCTTTATCAATTACTTTATTCAGATGAGTTTGCTGGCATGATACTTAATTCATTGACAGCTTTGACAAATCTGGTACAATTTGTTCTACCTGGTAATATGCAAAACTAGTCCCTTACTAGACAAGATTGGCAAAATGCTGGAATTGAAAAGCTCAATCTTTCGAGCAATATGTTGAGCGGCAATATTCTACTCTCATTCACAAGCCCAAAATGCACTTTCAATGTTGTACTTTGATACAAATTATGTTGAAGGAGGGATCTTTTCTCCAATTTCAGACAAAATGTCCTCCCATGCGTTCTTTGGACTGTATGATAATAGCCTAACCACAAGAACACCATCTGATCGTGGATATTTGGTTTCCCTACAAAAGAGTTTCCCAGGCAATAAAAGGCTTGAGGGAGCAATTCCTTCTTGTCTGGGTTATCTGTCAGCTTTAACAGAGTTGTGTCTCCATGGAAACTGCCTATCTGGCCAAACACTGTGATCGGTCAACTCTCCCAACTCATTCTCTGAAGCAAGTATAACAATTGGATCCGTTGACTGTTGCCCCAAGAGTTGTCTTCCTTACAAAATCTTCGAACACTAGTCTTTTCATTTAACCATTTGAGCCTCATTTCCTTCCCAAAGAAGCCAGCAGAAGTACCAGCCCTTTCAGTGGTATACTTATCTGGATGTGGAATTGAAAAGTGAAAATCCCAGAGTTCTTGCATGCAACTCCGAGGAATCAATGATGAAACCCCAGAATTCTTGCAGGCAACTCCAAGTCTTACACAGGAACTAGACTTGTCTAGTATCTATCTTACTGGCACGTAGCCTTCATGGCTTGGAAGCCTAATGAAATTTAAACAACTTGTTAAATCTTTCCAAGAATTCTTTTGTTTGCAGGATCCCCATTTCACTTACAAGCTTACCACAACTAAGTGTGCCAGATCTCCCCTCAAACAAGCTAACTGGCCCCGTGAATAAATTTTTTTGAGACAGGAAGTGCATTTCCTGATGGCTAACTTACATATATTCACCTTTATGACAACAGCTTTTCAAAATGTATTGGAAGGAAGCATACCAACAACACTAGGAAAGTTAATATCATTACAAATTTTGGATATGAGCAATAACAAGCTTGGTTTCAAGTTGCCAGAGGCTTTAGAAAATATCAGCCGACTGGAAGAGCTGAGGCGACAGAAAAACTAAGAAAGCTAAAGGAACTTCATTTAATCAAATTAACTTCTAATGGGGTGAATCCCTGCAGAGCTCTTGTTCTGGAAACAAAGGTTTACGTGGGAAGCCTCCTATGCCTGCAAGGCTTAATCTCAGCTCCAAAAATTGCTTGGCAAAACAAGCATAGGATAAAGGCTTCTGCTTCAAAAAATAAAAAAAATGAAGCTGATAGCCACCATTTCTTTAACGACGTGCATTTCCCATATGTTCCTCCCTCTCTTTTATTTGTTTCACTTGACAATTTTGAAGAAGATTATCCAAGTACCCCCACATCGATGCTTTAATCATCAAGGACTCAAAGATTCAAATCTATTTTCATTTGACGGTTCTTCACGATTTTAAATAACTCTTGTCGTGTTAGTTTCGTGCACTGAGAAAGTTTTTTTTTTTCTTTAATACATAAGTTATTGTCCGCTTGAACTTACAAAGTATACAATTCACAATCGAATTATAAGTAAAAAGAAAGGAAAAAAAAAAAAGTTTGGAACGCGATTTGCAGCCATGGAAGACAACTTGCAACCCGCGTTAATAATTAATTATGTGCACTTGTTGGCCTTTATTCAATGGCATGTAAGATGGAACTGAGATTTCCTATGAAATTAGCTCTCTTTCAAAACGAAGATCCTTACATCGACAAGAATTAATAGATTCAGAGGATTCTTGATTCAACCCCAATTGATTGTAGTTCAAGTAATCGATTCCGTTTAACCTCATGCAACATAGGACCTGCTCTGGCAACTCTTAAGCTCTGTTTCCTCGTTTTAGAATCCAGTTATAACGTTAAGGACATTCTGAATAAATAGAAACACATCCTTTCTCTCACTCAAAAAATAAAAAAAAAGAATGATTGTAATAATTAACAAATTACAGAAAGAAACACATAAAGACATTTCTTTAGCTGAAATTTCTAGTAACAACACCAATACAATAAAAAAGAAAAATCAGCACACTAATCATGCTTTTTCTTAACAATTTAACGCTATTTTATCTTTTTGAGGCATTTATTATGACTTTCTTGTTACTATTTCAAACTATCATTCAAGGAAACTTAGCGGAAGAGGCTTACTGTCACCAGAATCAAATATTAATATGTTTTTATTTTTTTAATGACATTCAAAGTACAAATTGTTATTAGGTACAAATTATCTGAATTAGAGCACGACATCGTTCAGCGGCAGATTGTTCTCTCTTCTGCATCGGTAAACGGAAAATCAAAAGGATCAGACACAGAGAGATAGAGACGTGACTTGGAGATCACGAACTTGGGTGCTGGTGCTTCGACTCGTCCCGGAAGACTGATGATGATCAAACAGAGTTGACATTGACCTTTTTTTTTTTTTTTTTGATCAATAGGAAGGCAGAGTGCCTAAAATAAAGCAAAGATGACAAAACAAGGCTGTATTATTCAATCAAATAATGAGAGTAAGACATCAACTGAATAAAAATTTAAATTTTTATTTTTAATTTTTTAAAATTATAAAATTTATAAAAATGAAAAAAAAATTACTTCTATTGTTTTACTCATAGTTTAATGACGTCCTAATAAAAAAAAAAAAAAAAACACATAATGACAATACGTTTATGATATAACACTCAAGGGAAAAAATGAATTGTGCCTTCCAACTTTCTGCCAGAACATAATATTTGACAAAATTGCTGAGTCGTTAAATGGGTCTTTTTTTTTTTTTTTTCAAAGAAGGACCTTTGGTTGTCTAACTGTATACGTCTAAATTTCTAGCTGTCACCAATAAAGACAATTGAGAATGGAGAGCAATTCCTTCCAATAAGAATTGTAATGCATCCAGTGTTCAGCTCAATCATAATGGAGGAATCTAGAACTATATTTGATGAATGAAAACCATGTTAGCTAGGGATACCAAAATTCCAATTATTAGAGTTTGGGGACCATAAAAGTATTGGACCAGCACCATGGCCACGGGCTCCATTAGATTGGTTGATGAAGTGGGGTCGTTAAGCGCTGTTTGCCTGCCTAAGATTATGGTTTAGACTAGGACTTGAGCATTTGTTTCAGTCCATTTGTTCTTTTTATCTTTTTTGCCATCATTGCAGTTGCTAATCTTTCAAAGACAGTTGGCATGGGTTTCCATCGTCAAGTTGGGCCACCTTGCCTTACTACTTAGGATAGAGAACGCCCACCCGTTGGTACTTGATCTCATTGAAGTGAACAAGAAAGGTGTAAATCTTGTTCCCTCGGCTAAAGGAACGAATTTAAGATGTGCTGTTGATGTGGGAGTTACTAGAGTATTGTTAATAGCGTGTGAAACACAAAGTTCCATGTCCAAAAGAGAAAAAAGAAAAAACGAAAAAAGGGTTTTAAAGCCTGTTTAGAGACACTCAACAAATGTCTAGTTGGTTTTAAAGATATCACACACAGCGCAGCAGCAGTTGCGTAAATATAGTGGTAACGTTACATGACTTGAAGCAATTATCATATTTTGGTTGTTTACATCCAACTGGTCTTAGTAGAGAGTGACATGTGTGGGCTTCACATGTGTCTATAATTGGGAGTGACGGATTTAGTGTTAAGCCAATTTTTAGTAATCTCCCCACTTCTTTTCTCTAATAATCGGCAATGTCTTAGCAGAGAGAAAGCCCTTTTTTTTTTAAACAAAAAATTTTTTTTTTTTTTTTTATCTCCATTAAATAAAAAAATAATAATAATTTTTGAATCTCCATACCAACCCCAAGAGCTTATTTTTTGTTGAAGCACTTTTGATTTGGCTGAAAGCATTTTATGGCATCTTAATGAAAGCCTAGTCCCTTTGTTTGAGGTTTCATGAATTTTATCAATCTGACATCTAGGTTTTTATTATCAACCTTTTTTGTCTTGCATTATTTCTTGGCTTTCTTTTGGCCCCATAACTTTTTATTCATGTCCAACTGATTTATTATTATTATTATTATTATTTTGTAATTTGGTGTTCGGTTTAATTTACCTCATCTCTGTTAGTTTGCCCTTGATTTAAACCCTAGTTGCCGTAGATAAGATTCCAGCTGTTCTACCTCTAGAACACACTGCTAGCGACATCTCAAATTTGTTTTATTATATCTCTTAAACTATCAAGTAATAGGGCTTCATCAGAGGATTGATATTCTGCAGCCGCAAGCCGACGAAAAATGGCGGATGATATGGACACGCAAAGTGCAAAGGACAAAAAGTGATGGGACTTCAATGCATGTGTATTGGTTTCTGTCAAAAATGTAGTTCTAATAGTACTCCGTTCTGCTCAAGCGAAAATCGAACAGCACAACACCAAAATCGTCAAAATCGTCATGGACGTAAGCTTTTATTAGAGGCAAAGGCAGCTCCACGCCTCAATGGACAGAGTGGAAACATTATCCCACTTAGAGTAATTTGGCACATGAGATGCTGTATAGCGACACATTCTCTGATGATCACCAGGGAAAATGCCACCAAGCTTTGTATTCTCACACATGCAATTTCCCAAAATAAAACTAAAAAGTGAGATGATATCACGAAGCAGAGAATTCATGCAAATTTTCCACATGCTCAAAAGTTGCAGGCATATACCCTCAAAGTAAAGTAGAGAATTGGTTGCCCTTAAGCACACGGCCATGGATCTACACCCACTTGATTTGCCGGTTACGTACCATGATCAATTGGCATTTGATATATTCATGCACGTGACGAAATAAATTTTCCCAAACGACATGAATCTAGGAGTAAATCATCACGAGCAAGTGGTATGGTACTCTTTCTACTGATCATATGTGCTCGACCAAATTAGAGAACAGTCACAATACCAAAATGGGGAGATTGGCATTCGGCTACACCTCTGCTCTGTTTAACGTACGGATCTTACACATCCACCACTCTTTGACAAAACATGTATCTAAAGCAATAACTTTTCAGGTACAGGAACAGGTGTGCCAATAGAACGAACGAACGAACTAAACGGCTTAATTTTGTTAAGAAAGACGGCTTGATTGAGTTCACTCGAAACCTCTCTATTATGACATGAATTATGCACCATTTGGATCCCTTTTTTAAGAAAAGGAAGAAATTCTGAATACACTTTGATTATCTTATATAGTATTGTTGATGCTATATGTCTAAGTGGCAAAATAAGCTAATAAAAATAAAGTGAAAATAGAAAAGAAACAAAGAAAAAAAAACATTTTATTGAGTTCGATCGTTGTAAATGTAGGCAACCAATGCAAATTGCAAGTAGCTAGCCAAGAGAGTGTGGTTTTCACATGATTCTTTTTTTTTTATTATTTTTAAGTTGGAATATAAGATGTTCTAGTAGATGAAGCTTTCATGCTGTAAAATATCTATAATATAACACTAAAACCTAACTATTGGCTATGTATCTTGATAAGAAGCATTGAACATAAAATTTAGAGTTACATATATAAGATGGGAATTCAAACTTTAGCATCCATGTATGAAGTTGGGTTAGCTTAAAAAATGTGAATCCATCGTTTTCAAACTCTCAAGTCTTTGCATGATGCCTCGCACACGCATCCAAATAATGAAGCGGTTTACGTCGAATGATGTAAATTGTTTCACTTTTGCGGATCAGTGTGGCGATACAGCTAAGCTGCATCTGACCATTTCAAGCGCGTGAGAAATACTTGTGAATCAACTGCTCTCGTGTGGACCTACTCCTTCTTAATAATCAACTAATAAGTACAGTTACAATGTGGATGATTCCCATTTAATCCATCGATTCGTGGCCTTCTTTCTTTTTTTTTTTGGTCGAAAACTTTGTGGTGGGTGGTGACTGTTGTTAATTTCCTGTGTTCTGCACAAAGAGCGGGTACCGTGCTTTTATCACAATTGACTAGAATATTTTTATTAAAATTTTTTTGATATTTGAGTCATGGTGATTCTTCCTGTTTCTTAGTTTTCAGCCACCCTTTACTTAAAAAAATTGTCGAGCAGCGCAGAACAAGGAGATTTGATGGGACAACTAGCATTTATGATTTGACGGGATGAAATTGATTTCAATTAAGAAGTGGTTATGACAATCCTTTTTTTTTTATTTTATTTCACCCTTGTTCATGGGATCGTTTGATGATAATTGATTAATTAAGATGGTAATGTGGTGTCATATTGTAACAATATCTCTCTTATGGTTGCCTTGATCTCTTAATTATCAGTGTAAGGGTCTTGAAAGATGGGCCACATTTATCGATTATTAGTGGATTCAAACTCTCTTTTTACTGTCGATTTTGTTACAATCAATCGCATGGGGTCTCTTAAAATCATAACAGTGTAATGTTAATATGCATCTAAATGACAATTTACTTGTCAAACATCAAAAACTTTATTTTTAATTACTAGAAATACTCAAATTTTCTTTCCATAATTATCCGAATAATCTATTTTCCTTTAATCTAACTTCTGTCTATCTCCCCCATGTTAAGTCACGTGCAGCTCTCCCAGTTGGCACACGATCAAATGATAATTCGTTTATTAGGATTATGGCAATGGGCATCATGATTAGCACATGATTATAATCAGCTCAAACTAATCATTTTCCACCCCTTTATTCTAAAAAAATAGATAATCAAACACAAATATCACCATCCGTAACCTTTATTGAAATCCCGTTATGACTAGAATTAAACCAATGCCCACTCGCTATCACAATCGTATCACCCAAAAAGAAGTCTGTACATGCATAATTGTACTTTCTTGGAGCCTCGGCTGGCGCTAGCTAATCTGCGGGACCCCTTAGTTCATAACTTCCTCGGCGAGACACCTCTCCCATGTCTTTATCGACATAACTACTGTTTATTTCTTAGAAATAGCAAAATATTTAAACCATTGAAAATTTGCCTTAATTTAATTTGTATTGATTAAAACATTCGAATGATTTGTAACTCATATCATCCAAAATAAAACTAATGTTAAATTCAAATAATTTAATCATAATTAGTTTAAAATTTGAATAATTTAAATTTATAAAACTAATAAAGTTAATAAAAAACATTTAAATTTTAATATATTTAAAATTTGATAATTTTTTAAAAAAATTTATCTTAGATATTAAATTAACTTAAATTTTAAAATACTAAATATATATATATAATTAAAAATTTAAATTATTAAATTTAAATGACTTAAAGTCCAAGTCCACCAAATTTTTCGTCTATCCCGATCGATCAAGTCCTTTATAAAAGAAAGAAATCTCATCACATGGGCATGAGTGAAAGCTAGGCATGCTCCTGAGGGCAGAAGATTAAAAAAAAAGAAAAATTGGACATAAAACCTTGGAATCTCCAAGGAAAAAACTCACTCCAGAAAGAAGTGGACTTACTTTTGAACCCCCGAGGTCTGCTCCTCGCACCGTGTAATAGTGCCTGAGTGGTGGCACAGAGCGCAGCGACCTCCACTGTCCAAGGAGATCCCACGCACACTCACTCTTTCTCTCTCCATCGAATCGATGGCATTCCATTTTGTAACATCAATGCACTCTCTCTCTCCTTACTTTCCTTTTGAAGCTACTTAAAAGGCCGCACCCAAGAAAGCGCCTTTTCACTTTGCAGTTTAAAGCCATTACTGATTTTCTTACTTTCCTTTTAACGAAACCAACTGGGTATAAACCAAACTTCAACTTCAGATCAAGCCTGTCATTTCTCTGACTGAAAAGACTGGAACTTTGGCATAATTTTGAAGTTGGGATCGTTGATAGGTGATAATATGGATCCTCCTGCGATGATGAGTGGTGGGTCTTGCAATCTGGCTGAGATCTGGCAGTTCCCGATGAATGGCGGCGGGAGATGTCATTTTGGACAGAACTTGGGTCAGTTCGTAGATTCGAGCCGGGATGTTTCGGGTGGTGATCCGGTGAATACGGAGCATAGAGCTGCTCATGGTGGCGCGAGGAGACGGCGTGATTTGGAGGATGATTCGGCCAAGGGTGTCTCTACAAGCAATGGCAATGGCTGTGGAGCGGTATGACTATCCATTTGTTTTTTCATTCACACACAATATGAAGTTAATTATTATTTATTTGATACAATCAACTAATGATTTTAGTGACCCTCTTTTTTTTTTTTTTTTTTCTTGTTTTCTTTCTTGCCATGTTTTATTATTAAGAGTTCAAAATGTTGGTAATGGAAGAGTCATCCCCTTGTCATTGTTTTGTGATATAAATTTTGGATGCTTTGAGTGTTGTTTCTAGTTTTCTATCCTGTCATAATGAATCAGTTTGCCTATTGATCTATCTCATCTATAATGGTCAACTAAGTTCAGTTATTCTATTCTGAGTCTCCCCAGCATAAGGTTCCAATTAAGAGGATGATAAAATCTAAAGATGGGCTGAACAGAGAAGAAGGAAAACGTTGACTCGGAAATCTTCAGTTAGTAATAATTAGACCTCAAATCAAACTTAATTTATAATATAACATAATGACGAGAAAAATTTCATATGACTGATTCCAATTTAATTAGGATCAAGGATTTGTTGTTGTTGTTGTATTCTATTCTTCGTTAACGTGTCAAGTCATAACCGGAATCTAGCAAATTTTGATAGCCAAAGATGTAGGTGTTTCTTAAAAGGTGATGATCTCGTCTTTTGTAATTCTCAATTGGGCAGTACGATGGAGATGCAAAACGGCTTAAAGCATCCCGAAGTATAGATGAGAATCGTGACTCTAAAGCTGAAGTAGAGCTGAGTTCAGGCAAGCCTGTGGAGAAGTCTAAATTAACAGAGCCACCTAAACACGATTACATCCACGTACGAGCAAGAAGAGGCCAAGCCACTGATAGCCACAGTCTTGCAGAACGGGTAATTTTCTACAGGCTTTTTGAACTTACTTTTATTTGAAGAAATTATGAATACTGAATTCGGATTTAGATTGATAAAACTTGCTGATAGTTCCTGTTCTTGTGCACTTGACAATCTGTGTTATTGTTGTTAAATGTATCGTGTGAGTTTTTCTGATGAGAACTATTTTGCAGACAGGCTAGGAGAGAAAAAATAAGTGAAAGGATGAAAATTCTCCAAGATCTGGTTCCTGGTTGTAATAAGGTAGAGTGTTGGAATTTTAAATTTTCTTATAATTTATGTTGATCTTAGTCCCACAATACCAGAAGTTTGTGCTAGCTGTACTTCATAAGCAAATTCAATCTGGGACAGGCGATTATGTCAACAAGAAGTCTAAATGATTCAGATTCCTGTTTGCTAAGTTGGGTTCTTTAATACAGGTCATTGGCAAAGCACTTGTCCTCGATGAGATTATAAATTACATCCAGTCATTACAACACCAAGTTGAGGTATGAATACTTGTTTCTCACAGTGGATTGGTTGCACAACTCTTTCCTGGATCTTACCTCTCTCAACTCTGTTTATGGTAAAGTTGAGTCCAATGAACTACTGGAATTTGCAGTTCTTATCAATGAAACTCGAAGCAGTGAATTCAAGGATGAACTCGGGAATCGATGCCTTCCCTTCTAAAGATGTAAGTCCTAATAGTTTGTTCCTATCAATCTGTTTCTTGTTTCGGGCAGAATATTGTTTACCTTTTTTCAAACTTGTTGGGATGAATAACATTTGGCCTTTAGAGTGGCCAATAGTTGAGGTTGGAACAGCTTCTCTTTCAATGAAATCATGCATCCCACTTTATTCATTTAGATTATTCTGTTGGATATATACAGAACCATATATCGGGTATTTCGTCGATGGATCCTCCGTGGGTAGATATACTTAATTTGACCATTTTACGTTGTCTCTTGGTGGGACCTTTGATAGCTTATATTTGTTAATAAAATGCCCTCGTATCTTCTGGTTTGCTTCTTAATACGGATACTGTGAAATAGAGAACAAGATGGATGCAAACCTATGTTATAAGTGAAGAAGGAGCTAAAGCATTTGCTATAATATTGTTTGCGTTCCTTTGCGAGCAAGGCCTCGTAACAAATTCATTTTTCATCTCAGTTTGGCCAACCAACATTTGAGACTGCTGGAATGGCATTTGGCTCTCAACCCACAAGAGAATACAGTCGTGGCACATCACTAGAGTGGTTGCATATGCAGGTTGGCAGTGGTTTTGAGAAAACGCCATAATGTAGAAAGTCCTCTTCAATTAGTAATAAGAGCATTTAAAGTCGCTGCCAGGATGTATGACTCCAAATATGTACAATCAAAGATAGCCCACAGTACCATTTCAACATCGAGAATGGAGTTGTTGCTCTCTGAAAAGACTTCTCAAGCCATTACCTTTTCATCTTCATGTGCATCTGTATTGGAAAATGATTCTTTTGCCCTATGGATCTCTTAGCAGGCTTTTCATTCTTCTCTGTACTAATACCAGAACAGAAACTCTCAAAATGAGTCTTGTTCTTGTAAGAGGATGTTGCTCACGCAAAAACTTTAAATGCTTTCATCTTGTATAAACAAGTGCTATCAACCTTATTCAATAATGTAAGCCTGTTAGTGCTTTGTATCTTGGAACTCCTAAGTTGATAAGGGATATACCCAACATAAGTTGTAACATGTTTACTCATAATCATCATCTACTCTTATCTGCTATCACGCTACAAACAATCCCCTTTGTTACAGGAAATTTTCATTTTGTGTACTTTAGAATAGAGTAAATAGATGCACCATTTGAATAGGACCTCTAAATTTTGCCACGAACCTCAGAGACAAGACAACTTATAAGCAGCATAAGAAGGCTGAATGAATTAAAACCAGTTGCATCAAAAGCTTGTTCAAGGATTTTGGCAATAGCATGGGGGAGCTAAGCATGAGATAATTGGAAGAATTTTGAAGATATTTCCCATTGAAACTTCATTTTACACTTTACTCTCAAATCCACACAAGATTATGTCGTGACAATTTTTACACTCAAATTATCACACGGCTATCAGTGATAAAGTCCGAAGGTGAAATTGTACCAATGATGATGTTATAGTACTGGCTGCATTGTATTTGTACCAAAGGAACCTCCACCCTGGTTAAAGGTGTTCCCACCTGATTGGAAGTAGGAAATGGCCGCCCAAATCACCCGGATTAGCAGAATTGCTGTAAATACAGCGCTTCCAAGGGTGCACACCACCTGCAAAATGACATTTTCCATCATGTCTTGTGAGTTGCAACCATAATAAAAGACAGTGAATTTGATATCCACCATCTAACTGACAGAACATAATTAAGAAGGCTCTTCAATTGACTCTTTTCTGCCTATAAAGGGACAAAAGTGAGGCCATTCAGTTGTGCTTGTCAATTTGGATGCCATTTCTTCTTTAGAGAGGATGAATCACATTGTTTAGTCTAAGGTAGACCCTTTTTCAACCTCTTTTAGATTATTAAAACAATTATGGGATAGTAAGATAATCTTAACATAATCATTCAATTCAAGGCACATTTGGATTCAGAAAAGGAAATACCTCAAGAAGTGCTTTGCCAATAGAAAGTCCAACCAATAGCAGAACCCCATCAACACCAAAAGACACCTGAATTTCCATTGAAGAGGACAGCAAAAGAAGACAATGAGAAGTAAACAAATTAGCAATGGCCTGAATGATGAGAAGAAGCTTAATGGTTGCTTCTTTAAGAGCGCAAGCCACTGAAACATTGAGTGTATCAGTACAATAATTAGCGACAACAATTCCATAGTTTCCGATAAACAGGCCTTTGATTACATTGGTACCCTGGTTATCCACTGCAGTAGCCCCCAAAACAGAAAGAGTTGCTCTGTATGCCATTTCCTATTGATTCCTTTTTGTTCTGTTCCACCATCCATTGATGCATACCATTCAAATTGTGACAGAAGACTGCAGAGGCTCTTTAGCCATCAGGTATTTGCATAAAAAGATTCTTAATTCCCATAAAATTGTCTAAAAGCCATATTTCTAGCACCTTGATTATCCAAGAAGATGGTGGCAAAGGTTGATCTAACACAAATAGGCAAATTTAACCGGCAAAATACCCAACTCAACTCAACCCACATTAACCAAATAGTCAATGGTCTGTAACTTAAAAGCAAAATAACCCTGAACTTAAATAACATCTACTTGAAATGATATGAAATACGGGGGACCCAAAACCTAATTAACCCGAATCCCAAAACCTGAAACCTGCCAAACCCATGACTTCTTATAACAGAAATCCTAATGACTGAACAATACGGCCCACATCGGACCTTACTCTCCCATATGCCAACTCTAATTCGACGCAGCATTGTTTTTTTTTTCCTTTTTGGATTGCTACCGCTGTTACTAGGCAGATGTTTCTATCAGTAACGATAATCTGTCATTTATGCCAATGTCGACAAAAAGGGGGAAAAATATGGAGAATGAATGTAGGTAGATGTTACATTCGGTCTCCAAGCCCACTGCATGTGCTGGTTTGAAAAGCGATCCCCGCTTGAATTACATGGCTTTAAAAACCAGGGAATTTTATGGCATCTCCAATCTTAAAGGAAATTCACAATGACATTCTCTACAATTGATTATACGAAGCGACAAGCATGTGAAAAGATTATACAAATGAACAGCCCATTGAAAAGCAGACAAAGAAAAGAATATCCAATTTTAAAAAAAAATAAAAGAAAGAAATCTACCAATTGGGGTGAAATTACAGCAGGCAAGATCGACTGAGCAGCTTTCTTGGCTCGCTTGGAGAGCTTCCTGAACATGCTGTGCAAGAATCTCACAAACAAATCAACACTGCTCTCTGCTTCATCATCCTCATCATCGCTCTCATCCTCGACCATGTCATTATCTTCAATGTAAGCTTCACCAATCTCATCAGAGTGTTGACCAGCAGAATTATGATCCAACTGAGAACAAAGATCTCTGCAGTAAATAAAGATTTTAAAAAAGTAGAATAACGAGTGTTAGTGAGATGAAAGGGGAGACCTTGCTATGGCAGATTATGGAAGTGGGGTTTCTGTGGGAAGGTGTGTGGCTATGGAAGTGAAAGAATTGGTGAGGAATGGAGAGTTTTGAGGGGTGGTAGAGGAGCTTGGTGGGTTTGAGTGCCAGTGTGCTTGAGCACGGTGATAAGGTGGCTGTAATTGCCATTTTTGAGTTCGAAAGTGTTGCAGTTGGATTGGCTCGTTTATGGTTATGGTGAAGAGTTATCAAGATATTGGACTGGCTCAGGAATTAACCCAATTCAAAAGCCCAATGGAAAAACAGGCCTGTTTGAGCACTGTCAGAAGACAAAGCCTACGGTTAAACGAGAGCAGCCACTAACTACAAGATTCAGAAATAGAGTCACCTCTAGATTTTTTCTTTTTTTCCAAAAAAATAAGAGAGAGAGAGAGAAATAGAATCACCTAAATTTAAGACTGGGGATTGAACTCTGCTGAGGCTTGCTGGAAGCGTTGATTACGTATACTTTGTCAACTTGAAACGTTCAATTACACTGTACAATGAAAATTTCAACACATTTTGATTAGATGATTCATTTGTGTTATAATAGGATTCGAAAAATCCGAGTAATACTATAAGTTAAAAAAGAAAAAAAATACATTTTAACTAAACATAATACATGGGGTATGCATAGATCAATAGATATATTTTATTTTTGATATTCATAATTACACATTCTGTGATATGAGGATAACACTTTCAAAAGAGGATCAAACGTCATCTGGGCTTTGACGTTCATCTATGTACGCAAGGGACTTGCTCTTTAATTCCAGCTTCATGAAACATGACCATCTTCTTGAATTGAATTGAAAAACTTGGCTAGTCTCTGTGATACAGATTGCTGGCTTTCATCCAATGTTTCTTCACTTCCACCATAATCATCGTCTTTCTCGTATACCAGATAAATGCCATGCTTCTTCAAGTCAATTCCTTCAACGACTGGTGGGTCTCTCTTCCCTACCTCTATCTTATAGCCGTCTTTCAACTGTGAAACCAGAGGATGTCGATGCGAGTACCAGCACATGTGCATTTGGTCACCACAAGACCTTAGTATCCCTGACAAGTACAATGCTGTGCTAAATATACGTTCAGTGAATTTAAGTATCCTCGCCTGAACATCTGGTACAGCTGGGAGTCGAACTCTCAAGTCAACTGGTTCCTGATGGTCAATGGAGACAACGACAGCTATAATTACAGCCCTGATCTGATGGTTCCTATGTTCCGAGAAGGTTATTTCTTGAGAAAACCAATTTGGAATTTCTCTTCCAGGCATACTAAGCTGGTGCATACGCCTCAAGCAAACCTGTAAAACAATTTCATGGATGCATAACCCTTAATCTTACTCTTAAATGTAAATATTAGCATCGCACACAAAGAGAGCAGGGAGAGGGATATTGAGAACCTTGGATAGTCTTCTTTTTATAGCCACTGATAAGGCTTTACATCCAGCCAGGTAAAGCCTTTTCAAGGACTTCAAGCATTCCAGGCCTGGAATATTTACCACTCTCTCACAATTGGCAAGGTTTAATAATTCTAAGCTCTCCAGGTTTGAAATATCAGATATACTTTCCAATTGAATGCAGTTTTCAACATTCAATTCCTCCAAACTCGAGGGAAGGGAAGGGAGAGATTTGAGTTCCTCACAGTCAGGCAAGTAAAGCTTCTTGAGAAGAGAAAGGCTCTTCAAGCTAGATGGAAGGCTGCAAAAGTTGTTGTAGCCTAGATTCAAGAAATCTAACTTAGACAATTTCTCAAAATCATCAGGAATTCTTCCAGATATTCTCCACGCACGGGCATCCAGTTCTTCTAGCGAGGTGAGATTACAAAAGGAAGTTGGGAGTACAACTAGCCTTTTGCTCTCACCAAAGGATCCGGATGGCACCTTCATCATTCTCAGTATCATTAAGCTAGCAAGCAACCCAAAACTTTCAGGGAGTTCTGTTACAGAAGTTCTCTCCATCCATAAATGGTGCAAAGATTTCAAGTTTCCTATTGAAGTGGGAAGCTTAAGGAGCCTCTCGCAGTCATTCAATCTCAAGATCACAAGATTTTCCAGCATTCCGAAAGATTCAGGCAACTCGGTGATATTAATACCAGTCAAATTTATCCTAGTGAGGTTCAGCATCCTCCCAATTGCTTCTGGTAGAGATGAAAGAGATTTACAATTCCTCAAATCTAGTATCTCAATCATTTTCAGAGCATCAATTTGATCTGGCAGACCTGTAATTGGTGTCTGGTCTAAGTGAAGTTTGATAAGAGAAGCTAGTCCATTGAGTGAATCAGGCAACTTGCTCAAGAATTTGCACCCTCTAGCTGATAATTCCTTCAAATAAGGTAATGAACAGATTGCAGCAGGTAATTCCTTGATTGAACTCCTATCAAGGAACAGTTGAGTTAGTGATTGGAGATTTCCAACAGATTCAGGAACTGCATTAAGTGCATCACACCATATCAAACTTAGTTTCTCAAGGTTTGACAATGATCCAACAGAATCAGGAAGTTCTTCTAACTTGGATTGATTAAGAGAGAGTTCATTTAGAGAAAGCAGGTTGCCTAAGCATTGAGGCAGTTGCTTCATGAACTTGCAATCATCCAGACTAAGCCTCTCAAGATTTGTGAGCTGGTCGAGCGATTCAGGAAGCTTTGATATAGCAGTTCCATCTATCAGAAGCTCTTTTAATGAACTCATGCAGCCCAAGTTGTCTGGAAATTCCCTCAGTTTTGAGCACTCAGAGAAAAAAAGCTTCTGAAGACAAGTCAACCCAGAGACATCTTTAGGAAATACAACAAGGTTTGAGCATCTTTTCAGGTTTAAGTAAAGTAACGTCTTTATATTTCCCACTGAATTGTGAATCTTTGTAAGTTGGGTGCAACCCTCAAGATTGAGCTTCTCCAAGGATGTAAGCCCTGATAAATCAGGAATAGATACCAGACTATGACAATGGTGAAGATTCAGAACTGTCAAGTTCTTGGCCATCTGTGAGAAAAAAAGAATACAGAGAGAGAGAATTTTATTCTGGGTTAAAACAAAAAAGAAAGCAAAAAGGTTTAAAAGAATGGGAGACTCAAAGCACTTTAATGACTCGAAATGACTTGGAAAAATTACAACAACAGTAAGAAAAGTTCTACTTAGTTATGAACATAAACACCCGGATAGCAGTCATCCTATCCTCAAGTCACCAAAAGAGGCATACCATGTTACTGCCCCAACCCCACAGCTGTTCAATTTTACTCTCGGAGAGATCAAGGACAGCAAGTTCACGAGGAGAAAAACTGTAAGGAAGGCTTTTCAAGGGACATCCCTGCCACTGTAGCCACTTCAAATGTGTAGGCAAAAATTTAAACTTCCCTTCCAATTTTGCATGGTTGATGCGAAGCAGTCGTAGATTTTCCATTGATTGAAAGTATTTAGTATGAAGTTTCACCTTCCTATCTTCCTCTGCTCTATTTGCAAGCCATTCACGATATGTTTCTTTGAGGTATAGTAGCAGATTGTTGAAGTTTGGTGTTTTTTGGAGATTATTCCAATAAATTACATCAGCACTTGGATCCTGCACAGTGGGCTGCTTTCTAAATTCTAGGATGATGCCCTGTACATTTTTGCTTCCCTGTTGTCAATAATGCAAGTGAAAATATTTTAGGATTAGGAACAGAAATCAACTAAAAGGAAGAGAAAGGAACAGTGATCCATTACTTCTGCTTTGACAACTTTATTGAGTATGTGGCATTGGCCAGAAGTTAGCATGCTCTCTATGACACTATATACAATCATGCACACAACCTTCAAGCATTTTAATGGACATAAATGCAGATGAGTTCTTCTCATCCAGATTAGCAGAAGTAGTGGCAGGTCATAACTCTTAATCCAAACTATGTTATCCTGGAGGATTGCAAATGTTCTCAGCCATTCTATTTCTTGCACTTCGTTCAATGACAATAGCAAATGCATGGATTCAAAACAGGCATGCGGCAACAATGGCAGCTTGAATAGTGCTAACTGCTAAGTGCAGTTTTTATTCCCTCAGGATCATATGTAGTGATGCATACATGCATGTGCTCCAAATCAGGCTATAATTGTATAAAAAATCTTGCCAAGTAAAAGCAATGGAAATTCCTTAAATAACTAAGTTTGCATTAATATCTTCTCCTTCAATCTAACTGGAAAAAAAAGAAAAAAAAAGGAATCTTCATCTTCTCTATAGCTATTTCTGCATTTTGACAAGGGAAGTGCTAGAGCAACTAATGATAAAGTCATTTTCAACAGTTTAAGTTACCTCCTTATACTTCAATACGGTCATGATTTCACTGTGATCCCACAGTCTATTGCACATTCCATGATTTGAAAGGTTTTCTTCCTGAACAATTTGTCTTGCCATGTCTCTGACCTGATCATGCATCCATAAAGTAAAGTCTTCTCCTATCTTCATAAGAGATTTTGCTGCAAGGACTGTGATAGCTATCTCAGCCCTAAAACCGCAACCCTTCAATATATCAATTGCTTCCTCTCTATTCATTCTTATTGAAACAAACAAACACGCTATGTCGAGGAATACATCTTTAATATCTTCATCCAGTCCATCAAAACTTATTCTTAGAACATCCTGAAGATTATGAGGTCGAATTTGTTGCAATCTTTTCAGCGCATCTTCCCATTCCTCTATCCTCCTTTTGTCAAACAAGAAACTACCAAACACTTCTAGAGCCAAAGGAAGTCCACCAGTGAGAGACACAATTTGGTTTGACAGATTCAAGAAATCACCAGTAGGTTTCTCTCTTCTGAAGGCATGATAACTGAAAAGTTGCAAAGCTTCAAAGGAATCCAACTCCCTGACCTCATAGGACTCATCAACTATATGGTCAACAAAAACTTCTTTATTTCTCGTTGTGATGATTACTCTACTTCCTTCGCCGAACCAATCTCCTGATCCTGCTAGTGCATCAAGTTGTTTGATATCATCGACATTGTCTAAAACTATTAATACTTGCTTTTGCCAAACAATCTGTTTGATGGTGCTAATACCAGCATCAACATCATTCACAGGGGTCGCCCCATTGGAGGAAAGATCACCAACAAGTTTGTTTTGGAGGGATATCAAACCATCATCTTTTTGACAAGTTTCTCTAACATTTGAAATGAAACTGCGGTATTGAAAATGAGCAATTATTTTATTGTAGAGAGCCGTGGCAAGGGTTGTTTTCCCAATGCCACCCATTCCATGAAGTCCCACAACTCGAATGCATTTTGATTTGATATCCAACAAGCTCAATAGTCTTTCTACACGAGAATCAAGCCCAACAGTGTAAGTAGCAATACCAACCGGAGTGCTTCTTAATTCTGTCAAAACCCTGGTAATCAGTTTCTGAATCAACTGCTCTTCTTTGCTGTCAAAAGGCATATCAATTAACACATTAAATAAGACAAAGCTGATGAAAATGCAGAATGAAATCAACACAGTCCAACCAAATAATTGTCTAATGGCTTATCATTAAGGAGCAAAAAGAAGATTCTGGGGATCAAATGAGGTTGCACTCAAATAAGATGTGTTATCTCTACTCTTCAATTAGCAATCCTACCGTACAGCTCACAGTAATCTATGAATGCTTCATACTCCAGATAAAGATAACCAAGATTTTAAAAATATATAGCGGAATGAGATAACAGCAAAAGTACTTATAGTGGAAATAAGAAGAGAAATAGCATTCATACACCACCAAAAGTACTTATAGTGGAATGAGATAACAGCAACTGAAAAGGTGTTCATATAAACAATATAAACTGCTATACCATTCCAGTTTGCAATAATATTGAAAAAAAAAAAAAAAGGCATTACAGTAAGACTGTTGGCAGCCATAACATTAATCATGCTTAAACAAACAAGAGACAGACAAATATCATATTTTACTTCCAAAAAGTACATGTGAAATCCTACTTAATCTAGCTATAGAGATTGGTAAAAGCCAGTATGAGAACTGAGAGCTCTGCAGCACGGGAAGACTAGAGGGTAAGGGATGACTATGATATCAATTAACACGGATCTTAGGAGATCCACACCCTAAAAGTAGCTATTGTGGTGGGAGAGCCCAACTCGATATGAGTCACACAAAAGAGTCATATTTTCGACTTGCGACTCAAGTTACATACCTAGACAAAAACAAATTTCAAGAAGCTACAATAATCAAATGCCACGACAAATCAAAATCCTAAACTAAGCTCATAAAAAACTTAATCAACCCTCCCCAAACCGAATCTCATCAAAGTCAGACAAAGTCCCCCCCCCCCCTAAAAGCTCAATTCGTTTGGAACCCCATCAAAGTTAAACAGAGGTTTTTACTTAATTTGACCCCAGATCGTTGATCTGAGACATAAGCAAAGAAAGCTAAGATCACCTGCTGTCAAAAGGGGAACCCTTTTTGGCACCAACTTTCGTCATGGCTTGTCCCCACTTTTTTACCTTATCCTCTCCGAACCTCTTTAAATGGTTCCTAAAATCTTGCTCAAAAGGTCCCTTTTGTCCTCTAACGTGAGACGGTTCCACTTGGTAGAACACAGGAAGTAGCAGCCTCTTCAACTCGGTTATTCTGGCGAGCTCGTCTAGACAATCATGGGAATTAGCGTACCTCGGAGAGATAATGATGATGGAAATGGCTGAGTCTTCGATGGCATCGAGTGGACTCGGGGCTATCTCGTCCCCCTGTCTCATTCCGACGTCTTTCAGGAAGGCCCGGATGCCGTGTTCATGCAACGAATCGTGAAGACTCCTGATGAAGCCGTTGCCCGTGTCTTCGCCGTGGAAACTCACGAGCACGTCCCAGCGGAATCTCAGAGCCGCCACCGGCGCCGGAGCCGACGAAACAGGGCCGTTGCCTCCGGACATTCTAAATTGTTGCTTGGCTGTTGGGTTCTCTTTTGCTGTCATAATAATTAATAATTTAGTTCTTGCTTTTATTCTTAGTTGGACTTGGTCCTTCGTTACGGTCCTTTCAGGCAAGCAGTTGGAAATTTTAGGAGCTTTCCACGCACTCATTCTTTTTTCCAATAAGTAGCTTTGTACGCACTTATTCCAAGGCATTCTAGATGCGATAATTATCCTATTATATTTCAAACTAAAATTTAATTAATTAATTAAAAAATTATATTTATAATGACTATCATTAATTAAGATTGTAAAAAGGAGTATTAAGAACGCGTTAAATTGGTCGAGTTTCCACTTAACTTTACCCTATTCAATGATTCTATTACCAAGTTGCCATCTATCAAACAACCATCCTTTTGTCAAGTTGTCGACTAGCACTTCAAAATGATGGTTAAGTGATCCGTACAAGCTGTGATCTATAAACCACCGTTTTGCTTTTCTAAGATGTCAATTCAACGTAAGTCCGTGGAGCATGTTACAAATATCAGTACTTTGAGAGCTCTATTGGGAAAAATGAAAAAAAAAAAAAAAAAGACTGGACTCTAGGCCGGTGTTTCTTGCAAAAGTCATGACTTGTGTTCTCTAGACGGCTAGACGCCGGTTGAGATTTTAGTTTCGAGTAAATGATTTAATTGCTTATCTTGGGAAAGTGAATGTGACACAATATGCATCCCTCGTAACAAAATTCTGCAGTTTATCTTAGATTGTGAAATTGTGATTTTAGGGGAGTGGGGGGAAAAACATGTTAATTAATGAAACCAATTTCAACTAACGATATTGTTGATATCTTGACCCTAATCGAGATCATGACACCCAAGATGCCATTAATCACATTATATGGGGGCAGAGCTGAAGTGCTAAACTCATTAATTTTAACAAACATCTCCAACTTTGTAGCGAGATAATTATTATGTACAGTTTAATGACCAATCAAATATAAAATTTGGGTATGAAGATTTAGAATTTGAATATTTACTTAAAGTTAATTATTCGTTATTTAATTCAAGTAGACGGAAAAAAAGAAAAAGAACAAGAAAAATATCGGTATCTATAGCATGACGAAAATTACACCAATTCAGCCTACGTACTGTGTAAGTTTCGCAGGTTGGGCTAATTGAAAAAAATAATAATAATAAAATTGTGAATTAGATTGTGTCTCAATTTCTACACTGTATTATTTGTACCACTCATTTGAAAAGGTTATCATAAGTATGTTGTTGCAAGAAAGACTATCAGGAATAAAAAAAGAAAAAAAAAAAACAAAGCAATGCATTTACCTCTCTAATTGCAACTGACTTCCCATAATTTTACGTATGCAACACACTAATTGGGAGCTAATTTTAATTACTATAATTGTGGCCATCAAGTACTTGCATAAAAGGATTCTTAATTCCCATAAAATTGTCCTAAAGCTAATATTATATCAGCCTGATTATCCGAGGAGATACCCAGCACAAGTAAGCAAATTTATCCTAGTCCAAAACACCATCTGATCTGATTTGCATCAACTAATAATAAGTTAATAATCATAACTTAAAAATAAAACGACATAAAATTTAAATAATTCAAATTCAAAATAATATAAAATAAGATTAATTTAAAACTTAATTAAGTTGAATTTTAAAATATAATGTTGAGTTAATTGACATAAGTGACTTTTGTTTAACGTATGACCCAAAATAATAGATAACTTAACGTGATGGTCTATTAAATATAACGGTAGTTTGGGTTATTGGGTTTAAAATCCCTTCGTTCTTCCTTCTGACAGATAATCGTTATAGATAGAGAGAATCTCCCTATTTTTAAGGTAACGGCTACCGAAAAATGAATAATGAATATATATTATTATTATGGACATTTTCTGGACTCTCTCAACCATCAAAGAAAAGCGTAAAGAAAAGAAGGAAAGAGTAGCAGAAAGAAGAAAAGCGTATAGGAATAGAACGTAAAAAATTCTCATTTATGCTACCGGATATCAGGATAATGGAGAATGGTATGTTGTTCTGATTTTTTGGTTTTGTTACAGTTCTATTGCTAGTATTCGTATAAAGAAAAGATTCTGTATGATAGAGATAAAAAAAAAGTCTAACAATTGGTATCAGAGTCTAGTTAACGAATACTGCAATTTATTTTACTTTTGGTTATTTGCGCCTAACTATTTTTTTTGTTTTGTTTTACGACAAACGGAAAGGCGACCGTGCAATTTGTTTTCCATGTTTTTTTTTGTTTGCTGTGCTTAACGGATGACGACGGCCGGCGTTGAAAGGAGAAATGCCGGCCATATAAATTTGGATTATGTTTGCAGCTTTTAATAACGTTTTCACCTTGGGCAATGCAATGATCAAATTCAATGGGCTGAACTATGCAGAATGGTCTGAGCATATTCAGTTTCATTTAGGTGTTTTGGGTTTGGATTTAGCAGTCATTTCGGATGAAAAGCCTGCAGTCATTATCGGGATCAGTACAGAATCTGATAAGTCTTTTCATGAGGCTTGGGTACGGTCCAATAGGCTGAGTTTGAATTTGATGCGAATGACGATGGCTGAAAATGTCAAGCCATCAATGCCCAAGACGGAAAATGCAAGGGAATTTATGATGAGAATCAAGGAATACTCTCAATCAGACATAGCTGATAAATCCATTGTAGGAACCCTGATGAGTGAGCTAACGACCAAGAAATTTGATTGGTCACGGCCTATTCATGATCATGTGACCAGTATGGCTAATCTAGCAGCAAAGTTGAGAACGATGGGTATGGATGTGAGTGAATCCTTTTTGGTTCAATTCATCATCAACTCGCTGCCTCCTGAATTTGGTCAGTTCCAAGTGAATTATAACACTATTAAAGAGAAATGGAACTTTTAGGAAATTAAGGCCATGTTAGTTCAGGAGGAAGGGAGATTAAAGAAGATGAATGATCACTCCATTCATCTCACTGTTCGTAATGATGCTAGTGGTAGCAAGTCTAAACCACATCACAAAAATAAGAAGAAGGACAAAGCCTCCATAAAAGTCACTGGAGGTCAGATTCAAAAGGATCAGAAATGCTTCTTCTGCAAAAGGATGGGTCACTTCAAGAAGGATTGCCCAAAAAGGAAGGTTTGGTTCGAAAAGAAAGGGATTCCTTTCAATCCAACCCATAACAGGAACTAAGAAGTTCCTCTATATGGGAAATAGAATGAAGGCACGAATAGAAGGAATTGGGACGTACAGATTGATCTTGGACACCAAGTGTCATCTAGATCTAGAAAAGTGTCTCTATGTTCCTGAATGTGCTAGAAATTTAGTTTCTGTTGCAAAGTTGGATGAAGTGGGATTTAATCTTAAGATTAGAAATGGTGCATTTTCATTGTATAGACATTCGTACTATTATGGATCTGGTATTTTGATTGATGATTTGTACCGCTTTAATCTTGATGCTATGTATACTGATTCTCTATTTCTTGTTGAGCATGGTATAGGTAACAAACGTAATGTGCATGATGATTGTTCTGCCTTCTTATGGTATCAAAGATTGGGTCATATATCCAAAGAAAGGATATTGAGGTTGGTGAAAAGTGACATCCTGCCTCAATTGGATTTTACTAATTGGGATGTGTGTGTTGATTGTATAAAAGGGAAACAAACAAGACACACATCGAAGTACCCAGCCATGAGAAGTAATGCGCCTTTAGAATTGATACACACCGATATTTGTGGCCCCTTTGACATTCCTACATGGGGTGGTGAAAAATATTTCATCACATTCATAGATGACTACTCACGGTATTGTTACTTATATCTACTGCATGAAAAGTCCCGGTCAGTAAATACCCTGGAGGTGTTTATTGATGAAATGGAAAGGCAGTTAGATAGAAAAGTAAAAGTGATTAAGTCAGACAGGGGTGGTGAATATTATGGAAAATTCAATGAAAGTGGACAATGTCCTGGTCCATTTGCAAAATTTCTTGAAAGTCGAGGCATATGTGTACAGTATACAATGCCGGGTACACCACAACAGAATGGTGTAGTGGAAAGGCGGAATCGCACACTTATGGATATGGTTAGGAGCATGTTGAGTAACAGTACTGTACCTTTATCCTTGTGGATGCATGCATTAAGAACTACTGCATATCTGCTGAACAGGGTTCCCAGTAAGGTTGTCCCTAAGACTCCTTACGAGTTATGGACAGGTAGGAAACCTAGTTTGAGACACCTTCATGTTTTTGGTTGTTCAGCAGAAGTAAGGATATATAATCCACATGAAGGAAAGCTTGATGCAAGGACCATTAGTGGTCACTTCATTAGCTATCCTGAAAAGTCTAAAGGATATAGGTTCTATTACCCTAACCATAACACAAGAATAGTTGAGTCTGGTAATGCTCGATTCATTGAAAATGGTCGGTTCAGTGGGAGTGGGGAATCACGAAAGGTGGATATTAGAGAATTACAAAATGAAAGATCCACAGTGAGTACTCCTACTCAAGGTGGTATCCCCACACCCAGTGTTTCTACTCAAATTGTTGTTCTTTTTGTTACATCACAGTCATGTGACATGCAAGGGCAACAAATTGATACTCGAAACACGCAAAGTGAACGCATAAGAGATAAACCAAGTGACAAGGTGCAATTTACAAATGAACAAGTGATACCACAAGAAATGGCATTACGGAGGTCTACGAGACAGAAAAGGCCAGCTGTATCTAATGATTATGTGGTTTACTCACTTGAGCATGAGTCAAAATTGAGCATTGATAAAGATCCAGTCTCATTTCTACAAGCCATGGAATGTAATGATTCTAAAAAGTGGTTCAATGCCATGAAGGAAGAGATGAAATCGATGGATGTAAACCAAGTCTGGGAACTAGTAGAGTTACCTAAAAGATCAAAACGAGTTGGCTGTAAGTGAGTCTTCAAGACCAAGCGAAACTCGAAAGGTAATATCAAAAGGTATAAAGTCAGACTAGTTGCCAAAGGTTTCACTCAAAGGGATGGTATTGACTATAAGGAGACTTTCTCTTCAGTCTCTAAGAAAGACTCCTTGAGAATTATTATGGCTTTGGTGGCTCATAATGATCTAGAGCTTCACCAAATGGATGTAAAGACCACCTTTTTGAATGGTGACTTAGAAGAGGAAGTGTATATGGACCAACCTGAAGGTTTCACCACCACCGGGCAAGAAAATTTGGTGTGTAAATTAAAGAAATCGATATACGGACTGAAACAAACTTCCCGACAATGGTATATTAAGTTCAATGATACCATTACGTCGTACGGCTTTGTAGAGAACACCGTTGATCGGTGTATCTATATGAAGGTAAGTGGGAGCAAGTTCATTATATTAGTCCTATATGTCGATGACATTCTTTTAACCGCTAATAACATGGGTTTGTTACATAATGTTAAGAAATTTCTCTCTGAAACTTTTGAAATGAAAGATATGAATGAGGCATCCTATGTGATAGGAATAGAAATATTCTGTGATAGATCACAAGGATTGTTGGGATTGTCTCAGAAAGGTTATATCAATAAAGTATTAGAGAGATTTCAAATGGAAAATTGCTCTACAGGAATAGTTCCAATTCAGAAAGGGGACAAGTTCAGTGAACTGCAACGTCCAAAGAATGATTTGGAACGGAAAACAATGGAATCAATTCCCTATGCCTCACTGGTTGGAAGCCTGATGTATGCGCAAACATGCACTCGGCCAGACATTAGTTTCGCTATTGGAATGTTAGGCCGATATCAAAATAATCCTGGAATAGATCATTGGAAAGCTGGAAAGAAAGTGCTTAGGTACTTGCAAGGCACCAAAGATTATATGCTTACTTATAAAAAATCAAGTGATCTTGAAGTAGTAGGCTACTCGGATTCAGATTATGCTGGATGTATAAACTCGAGGAAATCTACATTTGGTTACATGTTCCTCCTAGTTGGAGGAACAGTTTCCTGGAAAAGTGGCAAGCAGTCTGTCATTGCTACTTCCATTATGGAGGCTGAATTTGTAACATGCTCTACATTTGGTTACATGTTCCTCCTAGTTGGAGGAGCAGTTTCCTGGAAATGTGGCAAGCAGTCTGTCATTGCTACTTCCATTATGGAAGCTGAATTTGTAGCATGCTTTGAGGCTACTATTCATGCATTATGGATGCGGAATTTTATCTTAAGGCTTGGTTTGGTCGACAGTATAGAAAAGCCGTTAAGAATTTATTGTGATAATTCTACAGCCGTTTTCTTCTCCAAAAATAATAGGTATTCTAAAGGTGCGAAACATATGGATTTGAAATACCTATCTGTCAAGGAAGAAGTGCAAAACCAAAGAGTGTCTATTGAGTATATTGGTACTGAATTGATGATAGTGGACCCATCAACTAAAGGTTTGCCGCCGAAAACATTTACTGAACATGTTGCTCGGATGGGCATTTTGGACAGGTCCTCATTCTCTTGAAACCAATATTTTGTGCTGCTCATATCATTGTAACACTCATGAATTCAATTAAAGCTATGGTTTTGCTTGTATTTTGTTATCTCCGCTTAGTTGTATACGGTTATAGTTTGTGAGATAACTAATAGCACGTATGGAAATGACAATTTAAAGTTTCAATATTCCTCAGTAAAGTTATTATGAATTATGATGATTATGTGATACATAGAAGAGATCATGTCGCTAAAAGATGTGTAACCGCCATGATCCAATCGTTTTAATTCAATCAGTATTATGATTTGATAATCTTTAAGGATTGTGCGCACTTATTTGTTATTGACTGATCAAATTATAACAAGGGCCAAGTGGGAGATTGTTGAGTTAATTGACATAAGTGACCCTTGTTTAACGTATGACCCAAAATAATGGATGGCTTAACGTGATGGTCTGTTAAGCATAACAGTAGTTTGGGTTATTAGATTTAAAATCCCTCCGCTCTCCCTTCTGACAGATAACCGTTACAGATAGGAAAAATCTCCCTATTTTCAAGGTAACAGCTACTGAAAAATGAATAATGAATATATATTATTATTATGGATATTTTCTAAACTCTTTCAACCATCAGAGAAAAATGTAAAGAAAAGAAGGGAAAAGTAGAAGAAAGAAAAAAAGTGTATAGAAATAGAACGTAAAGAATTCTCATTTATAATATCGAATATCAAGATAATAAAAAACAGTATATTATTCTAATTTTTTGATTTTGTTACAATTTTATTTTTAATATTCGTATAAAAAAATATTTTGTACGATAGAGATAAAAAAAAAAAATCTAACATATGAAACACGACAAACTTAGAACCCCGGATAACAGAAACGTGAATAACTAAACAACACCGCCTACATCCGACCCTACACTTCCATGTGCCTACTCTAATTCGATGCACCATTGTTTTTATTTTGGATTGCGCAGATATTTCTACTGGTAACGATAATCTGCCATTCATACCAATGTTGACAAAAGGGGCAAAAAATAAGAAAGAAAGAATGAAGGTAGGTATCACATTATCACCTAACATTCGGCCTCCAAGCCCATTTCATCTCATTAATAGGAATTGAGTTATAGCTGCATGTGCTGGCTTTGAAAAGCGATCCCCTACTTGAATTACATAGCTTTAAAAACCAGGGAATTTTATGGCATCGACTTCACAATGGCATTTTCTACTGTTAACCATACGGAGCCACAAGCATGTGAAAAGATTATACAAATGAACAGCCAATTGAAAAGCTAAAGAAAAAGCCAATAAAGGAAAAGAAAGAGGGTGAAATTACAGCAGCCAAGATTGACCGGGCAGTTTTTCAGGCTTGCTTGGAGAGCTTCCTGAACATGCTGTGCAAGAATCTCATAAGCAAATCAATATTGTCTCTGTTTCATCATCCTCTTCATCGCTCTCATCCTCCATCATGTCATTATCTTCAAAGTAAACTTCACCAACCTGATCAGGGTGTTGACCAGCAGAATTATAATCCAACTGAGAACGGAGATCTCTGCAGTAAATAAAGATTTCGGAAAAAGTAGAATAATGAGTGTTACTGAGATGAAAGGGGAGACCTTTCTATGGCAGATTATGGAAGTGGGGCATTTATGGGAAGGGGTGTGGCCATGGAAGTGAAAGAATTGTCGAGGAATGGGGAGTTTTGAGGGGTTGTGGAGAAGCTTGGCGGGTTTGAGTGCCACAGTTTGTGCACGATTATAAAGTAGCTGTAGATGCCATTTTTTGAGTTCAAAAGTGTTGCAGTTGGATAGGCCCGTTCATGGTTATGGTTAAGAGTTATCAAGATATTGGACTAACACAGGAATTAACCCAATCCAAAAGCCCAATGGTTAAACAAGCTTCTTTGAGCACTGTCAGAAGGCAAGGCCTACAGTTAAACGTGAACAATCCTAATTATAAAATTTAATGATAAAATCAGTTAAATTCTTAATTTTGTAATTAAGGATAAACACAGTCGATTTTGTTGAAAACGTTGATTACGTATTTCCGGTAAGCTTGACACGTTGGATTACATTATACAATGAGAACAGCAACGCGTTTTGATTCATTTATGTTCGGACTATAATAGGATTTGAAAAACCTGAGTAATTCTAGAAGTAAAAAAACGCATTTGAATTAAACATAACACATGATGTATGCATATGATCAGTAGATTTTTTTTAATCACATGACATTCACAATTGTATCATCTGATATGAGGATAACACTTTCAAAAGAAGATCAAACGTCATCTGGGCTTTGATGTTCCTCTATGTACGTAAGGAACTTGCTCTTTAATCCCAGCTTTATGAAACATGACCATCTTCTTGAATTGAATTGAAAAACTTGGCTAGTCTTTGTGATACAGATTGCTGGCTTTCATCCAATGTTTCCTCCCTTCCACCATAATCGTCGTCATTCTCATATACCAGATAAATGCCATGCTTCTTCAGGCGAAGTCCTTCAATAAATGGCGGATTTCTCTTTGTTACCTCTATCTTATAGCCGTCTTTCAATTGTGAAACCAAAGGATGTAAAGGCGGGTACCAGCACATGTGCATTTGATCTCCACGAGACCTTGGTATCCCCAGCAAGTACAATGTCGTGTGAAATATAGGTTCAGTGAATTTCAGTATCCTTGCTTGAACATCTGGTACGGCTGGGAGTTGAACTATCAAGTTATCTCGTTCCTGATGGTCAATGGAGATAACAACACCTATAATTACAGCCCTGATTTGACGGTTTCTATGTTCTGAGAAGGTTACTTCTCGAGAAAACCAACTTGGTATTTCACTTCCAGGCATACTCAGGTTGCGCATATGCTTCAAGCTAACCTGTAAAACAATTTCATGGATACATAACCCTTAATCTTACTCTTAAATGTAAATATCAGCATTGCACATAAAGAAGGGGGGAAAAGCGAGTGATAAAGAGAACCTTGGATATTCTTCTTTTTACAGCCACTGAGCAGGCTTTACATCCAGCCAGATAAAGCCTTTTCAAGGACTTTAAGCATTCCAGGCCTGGAATATTTACCACTTTCTCACAATTGGCAAGGTTCAATAATTCTAAGCTCTCCAGGTTTGAAATATCAGATATACTTTCCAATTGAATGCAGTTTGCAACATCCAATTCTTCTAAACTTGAGGGAAGTGGAGGAAGAGACTTGAGTTCCTCACAGTTGGGCAAGTAAAGCTTCCTGAGAACAGAAAGGTTCCTCAAGCTAGATGCAAGGCTGCAAAAGTTGTTGTAGCCTAGATCCAAGAAATCTAACTTAGACAATTTCTCAAAATCATCAGGAATTCTTCCAGATATTCTCCAACCACGGGCATCCAGCTCTTCTAGCGAGGAGAGATTACAAAAAGAAGTTGGAAGTACAACTAGCCTTTCACTTTCACCAAAGGATCCAGATGGCACCTTCTTCATTTTCAATATCATTAAGCTAGCAAGCAACCCAAAACTTTCGGGGAGTTCTATTACAGAAGTTCTTTCCATCCATAAATGATGCAAAGATTTCAAGTCTCCTATTGAAGCTGGAAGCTTGAGGAGCCTCTTGCAGTTGTTCAATCTCAAGATCACAAGATTTTCCAGCATTCCAAAAGATTCGGGCAACTCAGTGATATTACTACCAGTCAAATTTATCCTAGTGAGGGACACCATGCTCCCAATTGCATCTGGTAGAGATGAAAGAGATTTACAATTCATCAGATCTAGTATCTCAATCATTTTCAGAGCACCAATTTGATCTGGCAGACCTGTAATTGGTGTCTGGTCTAAGTGAAGTTTGATAAGACAAGCTAGTCCATTGAATGAGTCAGGCAACTTGCTCACAAACTTGCACCCTACAGCTGATAATTCGTTCAAATAAGGTAATGAACAGATTGCAGCAGGTAATTCCTTGATTGAACTCCTATCAAGGAACAGTTGAGTTAGTGATTGGAGATTTCCAACAGATTCAGGAACTACATTAAGCACATCACACCACGCCAAACTTAGTTTCTCTAGGTTTGACAATGATCCAACAGAATCAGGAAGTTCTTCTAACTTGGATTGATTAAGAGTGAGTTCTTTTAGAGAAAGCAGGTTGCCTAAGGATTGAGGCAGTTGCTTGATGAACTTGCAACCATCCAGACTAAGCCTCTCAAGATTTGTGAGCTGGTCAAGTGATTCAGGAAGCTTTGATATAGCAGTTCCATCTATAATAAGCTCTTTTAATGAATTCAAGCAGCCCAAATTGTCTGGCAATTCCCTCAGTTTTGAGCACCTAGAGAGAACAAGCTTCTGAAGACTTGTCAGCCCAGAGACATCACTAGGAAATACAACAAGGTTTGAGCATCCTTTCAAGTTTAAGTAAAGTAACGTCTTTATATTTCCCACTGAATTGTGAATCTTTGTAAGTTGGGTGCAACCCTCAAGATTGAGCTTCTCCAGGGATGTAAGCCCTGATAAATCAGGAATAGATACCAGACTATGACAATGGTGAAGATTCAGAGCTGTTAAGTTCTTGGCCATCTGAGAAAGAAAAAAATACAGGGAGAGAGAATATTTCTTCTGGGTTAAAACAAAAAGGAAAGCCAGAAGGTTTCAAAGAATGGGAGACTCAAAGCACTTTAATGACTTGGAAAAATCACAAAAACAGTAAGAAATGTTCTACTTAGTTATGAACATAAACACTCTGATAGCAGTCATCCTATCCTCAAGTCACCAAAAGAGCATACCTTGTTACTGCCCCAACCCCACAGTCGCTCAATTTTACTCTCGGAGAGATCAAGGACAGCAAGTTCACGAGGAGAAAAACTGTCAGGAAGGCTTTTCAGGGGACATCCCCACCACTGTAGCCACTTCAAATGTGTAGGCAAAAATTCAAACTTCCCTTCCAATTTTGCGTGATTGATGCGAAGCAGTCGTAGATTTGCCATTGATTGAAAGTATTTAGTATGAAGTTTCACCTTCCTATCTTCCTCTGCTCTATTTGCAAGCCATTCACGATATGATTCTTTGAGGTATAGTAGCAGATTGTTGCAGCTTGGTGTTTTTTGGAGATTATTCCAATAAATTACATCAGCACTTGGATCCTGCACAGTGGGTTTCTTTCTAAATTCTAGGATGATGCCCTGTATATTTTTGCTTCCCTGTTGTCAATAACGCAAGTGAAAATATTTTAGATTAGGAACAGAAACCAACTAAAAGGAAGATAAAGGAACAGTGATCCATTACTTCTGGTTTGACAAATTTATCGAGTATGTGGCATTGGCCAGAAGTTAGCATGCTCTCTATAACACTATATACGATCATGCACACAACCTTCGAGCATTTTAATGGACATAAATGTGAGCATTTTATTAATGCAGATGAGTTCTTCTCATCCAGATTAGCAGAAGTAGTGACAGGTCATAAGTCTTAATCCAAACTATGTTATCCTGGAGGATTGCAAATGTTCTCAGCCATTCTATTTCATGCACTTGGTTCAATGACAATGGAAAATGTATGGGTGCAAAACAGGCATGCAGCAACAGTGGCAGTTTGAATGGTGCTAACTGCTAAGTGCAATTTTGTTTCCCGGGGATCATATGGAGTGACACATGCATGCATGTGCTCCAAATTAGGCTATAATTATAAAAAGAAACTTGTCAACCAAAGGCAATGGAATTTCCTTAATTAACTATGTTTGTGTCAATATCCTCTCCTTCAATCTAACTGAAAAAAAAGGCATCTGGATCTTTTCTACCTAATTCTGCAATGTGACAGGAAGTGCAAGAGCAACTAATAGTAAGTCATTTTCAACAGTTTAATTTACCTCCTTATGCTTCAATATGGTCAGAATTTGACTGTGATCCCACAGTCTACTGCACATTCCAGGAGTTGAAAGGTTTTCTTCCTGAACAATTTGTCTTGCCATGTCTCTGACCTGATCATGCATCCATAAAGTAAAGTCTTCTCCTATCTTCATAAGAGATTTTGCTGCAAGGACTGTGATAGCTATCTCAGCCCTAAAACCGCAACCCTTCAATATATCAATTGCTTCCTCTCTATTCATTCTTATTGAAACAAACAAACACGCTATGTCGAGGAATACATCTTTAATATCTTCATCCAGTCCATCAAAACTTATTCTTAGAACATCCTGAAGGTTATGAGGTCGAATTTGTTGCAATCTTTTCAGCGCATCTTCCCATTCCTCTATCCTCCTTTTGTCAAACAAGAAACTACCAAACACTTCTAGAGCCAAAGGCAGTCCACCAGTGAGAGACACAATTTGCCTTGACAGATTCAAGAAATCATCTGTAGGTTTCTCTCTTCTGAAGGCATGATAACTGAAAAGTTGTAAAGCTTCAAAGGAATCCAATTTCCTGACCTCATAGGACTCATCAACTATATGGTCAACCAAAACTTCTTTATTTCTTGTTGTGATAATTACTCGACTTCCTTCGCCGAACCAATCTCTTGATCCTGCTAGTGCATCAAGTTGTTTGATATCATTGACATCATCTAAAACTATTAATACTCGCTTTTCCCAAACAATCTGTTTGATGGCGCTAATACCAGCATCAACATCATTCACAGGGGTTGCCCCATTGGAGGAAAGATCACCAACAAGTTTGTTTTGGAGGGATATCAAACCGTCATCTTTTTGACAAGTTTCTCTAACATTTGAAATGAAACTGCAGTATTGAAAATGAGCGATTATTTTATTGTAGAGAGCTGTGGCAAGGATTGTTTTCCCAATGCCACCCATTCCATGAAGTCCCACAACTCGAATGCGTTTTGATTTGATATCCAACAAGCTCAATAGTCTTTCTACACGAGAATCAAGCCCAACAGTGTAAGTAGCAATACCAACCGGAGTGCTTCTTAATTCTGTCAAAACCCTGGTAATCAGTTGCCGAATCAACTGCTCTTCTTTGCTGTCAAAAGGCATATCAATTAACACATTAAAGAAGAGAAAGCCAATAAAAATGCAGAATGAAATCGATGCAATCCAACCAGATGATTTTCTAATGGCTTATCATTAAGGAGCAAAAAGAAGATTCTAGGGATCAAATGAGGTTGCACTCAAGTAAGATGTGTTATCTCTACTCTTCAATTAGCAATCCTACTGTACAGCTCACGGTAATCCATGAATGCTTTATACTCCAGATAAAGATAACCAAGATTTTAAAGATATATAGCAGGCGAAATAAGAAGAGAAATAGCACTTATACACCACCAAAAGTACTTATAGTGGAATGAGATAACAGCAACTGAAAAGGTGTTTGTATAAACAATATAAACTGTTATACCATTCCAGTTTGCAATAATATTGAAAAAAAAAAAAAGGCATTACAGTAATACTGTTGGCAACCATAACATTAATCATGCTTAAACAAACAAGAGACAGACAAAAATCATATTTTACTTCCAAAAAGTACATGTGAAATCCTACTTAATCTAGCTATAGAGATTGGTAAAAGCCAGTATGAGAACTGAGAGCTCTGCAGGACCGGAAGACTAGAGTGTAAGGGATGACTATCATAACAATTAATATGGATCTTAGGAGATCCACACCCTGAAAGTAGCTATTGTGGTGGGAGAGCCCAACTCGATATGAGTCACACAAAAGAGTCATATTTTGGACGTGCGACTCAAGTCACATACCTTACCATCACGACCACAACAACAACAACAATGAAACAAATACAATCGACAAGCGTCGAGCTGCTAAATAAAGATTAGCCAAAAACAAATTGCGAGAAGCTACAATAATCAAATGTCACGACAAATCAAGGTCCTTAAAAAGGTTATAAATAACTTAATCAACCCTCCCCAAACCGAATCTCATCAACGTCAAACAAAGCCCACCTCCCCCCCCCCCCACACCAACAATAAAATAAAAAGGCTCAATTCTCTTGGAACCCCATCAAAGTTAAACAGAGGTTTTTACTTAATTTGACCCAGATCGTTGATCTGAGACATAAGTAAAGAAAGCTAAGATCACCTGCTGTCAAAAGGGGAACCCTTTTTGGCACCAACTTTCGTCTTGTCTCCACTTTTTTACCTTATCCTCTCCGAACCTCATTAAATGGTTCCTAAAATCTTGCTCAAAAGGTCCCTTTTGTCCTCTAACGTGAGACGGTTCCACTTGGTAGAACACAGGAAGTAGCAGCCTCTTCAACTCGGTTATTCTGGCGAGCTCGTCTAGACAATCATGGAAATTAGCGTACCTCGGAGAGATAATGATGATGGAAATGGCTGAGTCTTCAATGGCATCGAGTGGACTCGGGGCTATCTCGTCCCCCTGTCTCATTCCGACGTCTTTCAGGAAGGTCCGGATGCCGTGTTCATGCAACGAATCGTGAAGACTCCTGATGAAGCCGTTGCCCGTGTCTTCGCCGTGGAAACTCACGAACACGTCCCAATGGAGTCTCCGAGCTGCCGCCGGTGCCGTAGCCGAGGAAAGAGGACCTTTGCCTCTTGACATTCTTAATTGTTTCTTGGCTGATGGGTTCTCTTTTGCTGTCTTAACAATTAATAATTTAGTTCTTGGTACTTCGTTGTGGTAATTTCAAGGCATGCAGAAGGAAACTTTACGTAGCTTTGCACACACTTATTCTTTGTTATTTTCTTGGGGTCCACTTAACGAAGTCGCTTTGCACGCACTTATTCTAACGCATTTTAGATGCGATAATTAAATTATCTTATTATAGTTTAAATCTTAGTTAGAATTAATTAGTTAAAAAAATTATATTTATAATGACTATCAATTGTGAAATGAAATGTGTAAACGAGTGTTAAAGATACTAAACAAGAGATTAAAAATAAATTTTAATAATCAAATAATCGACTTGAATTCCATGTTCAGAATTGCATTGAATTTTATGACATGTTTATGCCCAACCAACAACAAGAACACTTCTAGAAACATGAACAGGACACACATTCGATATGCCCTTGTAGTAGCATCAGAGACACAAAAACATAAGGATTGATAAAGATGTAAGGACCACAAAAACTGGTTCTGGCTGCCAAAATTTCACAGTACATTGTTTGCAAGAGAATAGAGGCAGCTTCATTCAAATGCACCTCTCAATAGCAGCTCGGCTAATGGGAGTGAAACCAGCTGGGGAAACAAGAGCATCCATAGGAACATCATAGGAAGTAACAGGTATGGCTCCTTCCTCCAAGATCTGTAGGGTATATGACAGTGCAACTGCATTCAACCATAAACAAAGAAGGACTTGGTACAAGCACACACATTGAAGCTGCAATATTTATAGATGAAATCCTATTACCTACAGTATAAGGGAGAACCAACAGTCATCATGACTAGTAATTACCAAGGAGGGGAGGCTTCCACTTGTGCTCTTTTGCAAGGTCTTGGTACTTCTTCAGGAACATGTCATAGTAGCTAAAGAGATTGACACATCATGTGTCGTTTAATGTATCACCAAATATTGATGACTAAAGTGACTGAAAACAGAATAAGCATCACTTCTAGGAAACATTAGCAAAATAGCACATGAAAATTTTTGTGAAGAATTACAAATGTAATCATAAAGGAGCTGCAATGTTTGAACCATAAAATAACAGGAAAAAGAGGCCATTGGTAGAACAAATAATAAGTCCAGAGCGAAGAAGAATTTACCCACCCCCCACTACGGCCTAATCGTCTTCCAGATCTGTCAAATGCAAGACCTGGCAGAAAGCAAACTATGTGGGATCGTAGAAACAACTTTGCTTACGGGATTATTTTACCAGTTAGATATAAAGAAAAAGAATGAAGATAGATTACCAGGTAGGATGAACAAGTCAACTGGCTCACTTGCCTGCATAGCTGCATTGAATATGCCCTTTGGGTAAATAATGCACTTTAACAATCCATATGACAAAATAAATCATTGATATCAGAGGAATCTAAACTCTGATCATATAAGAGAGAGCAGAGAAAAGAGGCCATCAACATGAATAAAAAGAATTCATTGGCGGGAGTGATAGCAGGATTGAATTTAAAGTAGGCAACACAAGGTTTCACTCTCAAATCATTAAAGACAAGAAAAAAATGAGGACTAACTCCTTCCCTAAATGAAGTTGAGACAACCAACTCACCAATGAAATTCAAGTGAAAATTGCAATGAGACAGAACATCTAAACAATGATCTTGATGAGTTAGCATAAAACAAGTTACCATCTTCACGTTGATTTCCATCAGAATCTACTAGGGTAGGCTCAAGAATGTTCATTGAATTGGCCATCAGATCATCAACACTGGTTATCTTGAGTATTCTCATGTTGCTGTTCTTGTCTTCCACACGTGGAGCATAAAGCTTTTTCCTGCTCTGTGCATTACCCTCTTGAGTTGAAAATGAAGTGTAAGAAACTTCAAGTACTCTAAACAGATTTCTATGATATTAGTGATTACCCAGAGCTGAAAATGTCATCAAATTGAAAGTTACAGATCTGAGAAATCATTTAACATTTTCAATGTTTTAGATACTGTGACATCACAATCACTTGTTACAACCAGGCGAATACCTTTATTTTTCATGTCACAATGACCACATGGTAGATAAGAACACTTAATAATTCTATTTACAAGTGGAGGGATTCAGAAAATATAAAAGAATTTCTAAGATCATTAGGCAACAGAAATTTATTAGTCAATCTCAACCTCATGTCAGTGAAGAAAAACTTTAGTTTCCATAAATGTAAATACTAGTAAACACTTCCCAGCACTACTCGCCAACTAAAGTTTTCAAGGATTAGAAATTTTCTTAAGGCCTTAATCCAAGGATTAGAAATTTTCCTCTTCCAACAATTCATTCCCATTTTCCCACACCAAAACTTTCCATCTGTATTCTCTTCCTATTCCAAGTTCCAGGCTTGCATCACCAAAAAGCAGACAACCTGCTACAAATTCAACATCAAATTTTCCTACCCTTTTGCTGTCAGAGTAATTGGTATTTTCTCTCATCATCTAAGAACTCTCAGAACCAAGTCATTTCCAAAGACCAGAAACCACAAATAAATGATATAAACCCAAGAAGCTATCTACGTTACGGTGCACGAGACTCCCACCCTGTAGCTATGGAAAATAGTTTCTTAAAATTAAACACGGAATGATTACGTAAACCAGGAAAAAAAAAAACACACCTTTGGGTGGATTGGACAAAACTTCTGATATAATCCTTGACGTATCGACTTCCCGCAAAGAAGCACAGCTTATATACACACATAAACTCCTACTCGCTTTGAACCACGGAGCCTCCAATACAAGACTCTGAATCGCGTTATCTACAGAAATCAATCAACATTCGCTATTCGTTGAGACAAATAAACAAACAGTTAAACGATATCTACGAAATGCGTTGCGCGCATATCAAAGACCTTCATGAGATCGCTGGATGGGGTCCATATTCTTAAGCTCCTTGCGTATCTTCCATCTGAGAGACCGTTTCGCCTGATATGTGGCCTCGAGATTGCGAGAACCGACGGAGTCCTTGATTATGGTTTGACAGAAGGGCGGCGGGGATGCGGTGGACGATGCTATCGTGCACGGGTGGGCAGCGAACGGCGAAGCATGGTTTGCCTTGTTGATTAGCCTGCCGGCGATTGGTTTACAGCGGCGAAACATGACTCGAACCGCGGCGTTTGGACGCAAATCGATGGTGCTCATTTGCTTGAAGCAGGTTCACTGCCACGTCGTTGTCGTTCCGACTAATGATGCCACGTCATCATTCCCCGCTTTTTCTTTAAATTTCGGGGAATTTTTTGAATTCCAAAAATACAAATCAAAAAATTGATTTATAAAGTATAAAAATTTTTATAAAGAACGAAATGCTATACGAAAAATCTCACCATAGATATAATAAATTATCTTTTACACATTAAGTTTATTTAGATTAAAAGTTCGCATTGCATATTTATGTCTCATCTTTGGTAAATTATAATTGAATATGCTAATTTACATCACACACAAATATATATTTAAAAATATTATAATACTATTATTAGGCAAAATGTAATTAGATATAAAGTTATGCAAATTACTGTTAATTATATTTTAACGTAATAAAATAACTACATATAAATATACATATACATAGCAACCTTTTAATTTGGATATAATTAAATGACAAGTAAAATTGAAGTAAATATACAAAGCAAATCCGAATGTTATAACCAAACAAGCTTGTACGCGAATCAAACTCCTTTATCAAATAAAAAAGAAAAAAAGGGGAAAAAAAAAAAAACAATCTTGTACAAGAGTGTTTAGTCCCGAACCCCACCGGCAATTTAGTGTCGCTTTTTAGTAATTATGAAGCATAAAAGCTCGATGTTCTTTAGCTGCACCATTGGTTTTCACAGCATAGAATCATCAGGATCGTGCAGCCAGATGGCCTTCTGTCTGTAATCATAATCGAATTTGTGGAAACATATCATTAAGCTGTCTTGTACGAATCCACAAAGGAGAGATTTTTGTGCCATGTGCCAGATTAAGGCCACATGTACCCTTTCAGTTCGCAAGCACAAATAATAATAACAATAATGACAAAAAGCATAGGATTTGCTTATACAATTAATAATGACTGTTAACGGTTGCCCAAGGTACCAAGCAGTTCCTAGTGGAATTCCATGGATTCGAAATATATCCGATGGACACAATAATTTCCAATTCTCGGTGTTTTCTGTTAATTAATTTTAATCGAAATTAACATTCAATGTCTTTAATTTCAAAAACAACTTCAATAATTAGTGTTTTTAGTTATAATAAGAGTGTACAATTCTTTTTATAGCTGCACTCTTTCTCAATCTCTTGCTCACCCTCTCGTTTTTCTCTCTATCTAAGGAATTCAGTATTAGCTCTCCACATGTGCCAAAGGTAACATAGAGACCCTTATTCCAACTTCACTTTCAACTAAAGGTTAATATTTGTTAATCAAAAAATTGTTATTCTTTGCGCAATTTAGCCATTCACTTTATATTTGGCTGCACTTCGGTTAATGATTATCGGATAATTGTGCAGATTTGGTTCTTTATTTTATCCTTCAGTCGGGAATACTTCGATGCACCTGCATTATTTTGTACAAGGAAATTACACAATTTACACATGCTGTGTTTAGTGCATGCTTTCCCTCGAATTAATAAGGTTGTTTTTAATTCCAATCATGCGATTGGTCAACTCGATTTTTTTTTATTGTCTCAAGTGGCGTCACTATAAGGGGTCGCACCCTATGAAGAGTTTAGCTTTGTAAAGGCAAGCCAAAATGGGTCCTACTTACACCCCTAATGTTAGTAACCATTTTTCACTTCGATCATGTCTATGTATGTTAACAGTAAAATTCTCAAATGGATCTCTCTCGTCTACCTTCAACAAGAAGCCATTAAAAATGATCTACACAAGCATTAGATTCCTTCAAACACAAAACTTGTGTGTTTCTATTGTGAGATTCATAAGGCATCGATTAGATAAAATATGCCATATGCCTTGGCCATAGGGACCGGACCTAGCAGTAAGCTTACAATATTCCCCTAATCAATCTGAAAAGCAAGCTTTGTATGAGGATCTAGTTCCATGATAGATCTATTCCGCTTATATTCATGTACATCTATGCTACTGATTTTACATATTCTCATTCTTCCGAAGATGTATTTTATTACCAGTGCCAACTAAGAGTGGTTCAAGTGATTAGGGCATATGTACGTGGACCATGCCAGCCGCAATTGTAAAGTACATTAAACATGTCGTACGTATCGTTATACCCAGATTGATTGATCTATATATATGTGTGTATATCAAATTGCCTTTGATTTAAAATTTTTTTTTAAAAAAAAAAAAAAACAACAACAACAACGGAGATATCCTGCAGTGTTAAAGAAACTTTGAGATGTCTTCTGTTGCTGTCGCACCAATCGCCTTGCATCACTAGCAATTTTGGTCATACGCTCTAATTCATTTAAAGCGTAATGACGAGATAGATTAACGTTTATGGTTGTAAAATCTACTCTCTGGTATCTTTGATTACGTTTTCCATAGCTTATTGGTTAACAAAATCATTTATTCAACTTTCTTATCACAGTATCATTTTGAGCACGGGCAACTGTCTTGCTAGTTGGAGCTAGCATTATTGGGGGCGTCATCTAACTTGACTTATATATGGCCATCACCTCTTTATATATATCGTCAAATCATTTGACCATAAACTTTTTTCTTTGGTTTCTTATTTTAATTAAGTCTTACTTAAATTTTTATTTTTTTTTATTTTTTTACATATAATATTAAATTAATTTGACTCACATTTTATGTGGGTTAAATTATAAATCTTCAAAAAAAAAAAGAAAAAACAAAACACATTTATAGGTGGTATTATATATTCTAGATTAACCAATTTTCCCCAGCTCATTTATTTAACAGGTTGTTTAATCAAGCTAGACCGAACTCATGGCCGTTCACCAATTCTCCGGTGTGACTCTGGGCCAGAACTACTTTAGTTAGCATGTGTAGGCAGCCGGAAAAACAGGGCATAGCATATTGAAGGAACACTTTGCCTTGCAAATTGAAATGCCCTGAAAAATGAACTATGGAACGTCTACACCATTACCAAAATTGAACCTCCAATTGATCTCTTGCTGATAATAGGATGATTCTTGGCCCTATGCCATGTCCAATGTCTCTTGGCCAGACGCCAATAAAATTTCAATCTTACATGATTCCAAGGATTTCCTAATTCTCATCTTTTTCGCCATTTTGTAAGTAAGGCATGTCGGGAGAGGGACTCTAGTTTTCGTATAGCTGCATGAAAATACACAAATCAAGGCATATGGAGTAGTACATCTGCTGTATTTGAGACATTGTCTCTATAAAGCGAAGTTTAAGTTCCCTCCCTTTCATTGTCGAAACCAGCTAAGCCTCTCTCTCTCTCTCTCTCTCTCTCTCTCTCCCTCTCTTCGAGAAAGTGCAAACAGAATCGCTTCAACCTATAAAGAATACCATCCGCTCTAAGTCCCTAACCCTGAAGTAAAAAAGCTGCCCAAAAAAAAAAATATTGCCTTAGCTCAACTCCTTCTTCTTACCCTTCTCCTTTTCTTTTCTTCCACCTCTTATTGACCATATGCATCGTAACATTCCACACAAATATAGTCTTTGGCGTAATTTTTTTGTTTCACCATCTCTATCCCTTAGGTCATGAGTAAAAGGCATCTTTTTCCATCTATGGGAAGTAGTAGTGGTTCTTTGTTTTTCAAGGTTTTAATTGGGGCTATTGCAATGGTGGGGTTTGTCTGGGTTTTGCTAGTGGGGACTCTGGAAAGTGGAGCGACCAGACAGACGACGACCACTTCGGTCATGCCCACCAAAGATGAGCTGGTTGTTGGAAAAGCAAAGCTTGTTTATGTTCCAGAGTTAGATTTCAATTACATGATGAGCAAGAGAAAAGTCCCCAATGGACCTGATCCTATCCATAACAGGTACACAATTCAAGCTTTTCCTGCCATACATGCTCTCACTGCGCATTGATTTGCTTCTTGTTTTGTTTATTTACCTTGGTTCTAAGCTTTCATGTATGCCAAAGTAGCCTAAGTGCTACCATTTCACGTTCATGGGACGGGAGTTAGGTGATCCTGTTCTTCATAGCTTATTGGGAAACGTATAATCAATTGGGAACACATTAATGCATATTGAAGGTCACCCCAAATAATGATGTTTGTGTTTGTGTGTGTGTGTGTGTGGAATGAGTGTCCAATGTTTTTCTTCTTCAAACTTTTTCTCACTACACATATTAGTATTAGTCACATTGCCACATAGCTACCGCATCAATTTAAAAAGCAAGTACATAGAATACTCTCGGTATGGCTTTAAGGTTTTATTACTAGTTTTTTTTAAAAAAAAAAAAAAGAATCCAAAGACCAGTATTCTCTTAAACTCGGTGTGCCTTTCATTGCGTTACAAGGGCAGGATCACTCACTTGAAAACTATCAACATTCATTAGATTCAAAATTAATGAATAGTAATGTTTATCTAAGAAATGAACTCTAGCGGGATAGCACATATTTGGAAACATGCAGCAGAAAAGAAATTCGTATCAACCATATCATCAAAGCCAAAACCACCCCCCACAACAAAAGTTGAGGATATGCTAGATTACATTTTCTTTATTTTTATTTTTTTTTTATCAAAAGGATTTGTATATGTTGCGTTAAGTATATCTGGACAAGCATACCACAATATACTGTTAATTTTAGATTTACTGCCGAGTAGAGCATATTAAAATCTTTTTATTTTTTTTGAACAGCATGCTGATGGATTCTACGGTAACCTCACTTTTTTTTTTTCTGCCTTTTTTGGACCCCTTCAGGAGAGCTGGAAACTCTAAACGACCTCCTGGGCGATCATAGGTACTAGAGTTTGTGAAGCATTGGTAGAGGTTTAAAAGACGACACAAGATGTACTTTGCCATCTTGTTTATATTCCTCACAAATGGTACCATAAAATACTGATGAAATGATCTGAGAAGGTCCCAACCATGCAAGTTTCCTTTTTATTACTTTTTTTTTTTTTTATTCCAACAAGCTACACAAGTCGATGCCAGGGAAGTTGTTGTTGGGCGTTGGACTGAAGAAAAGGAAGCATTTCATACCCAAATTGCTATATGCTCAAATTAAAGACTCCAGGAAAAGATCATAGCGACCTTTGCAAAAACTGTACTTTAATGGGTTTTTTAAAGTATTTTTTAGTATTTTTATTGGAGTATTGCTTGTTTCCTACATTGTTAGTTTGGCAAATCATGTAATTACTGTAATAGAATAGGACAAATTTCGGGAAACTCAAGAGTAGCATGACTCCTTTTCTTGTGCGCTAGATGGAAGAGAGACAAATATCTTTAACTAATGGGATGTAAATTAAGCTGCGCTTGTGAAGAATGGAAAAGCATGTTGGAACATAGAAAACAACTCAAAATATTTTTTCCATTTGCATGAAGGGAGGAGCAGGCGGTGGAGGATTTATACCAATTTGAGAACAAGTACCAATTCCTGTCTATCAAATCAATCATATTCGGCTTTAATTTGGTCCAACCTTTTTTTTTTTTTTTTTAATTTATGTGATACGATGCTCATTTTTAAACTGAAGTTATTTTAAAAAGGTGGCATGAGTTCCCAAAACTAAAGTAGTGAATCCACCTACTAAAGGTGTTTAGTTCGTGGTAATAAATAAAGTTGCTTGCATCTTGGTGTTAAAGTCTTTTTCTCTGGATTCTATGGGTGAATGTTTTGGTCTTTGGTCCAATTCAAAGTTGTTAAACATGAGATTCTTCTGGTCTCGTGGCAATCAAAAAACACCCATAAAAGAGAAAACTAAGTGACAGAGTAAAGGAATAAAAACATGACATATGGTCTGCATACTCTCCAAAGTAGCAATCAAAAGAGGCCCTGTACTCAAGCTTTTTATTCCCTCTTTACCTTTATCTCTTTTAATTTTTCGTTCTGGTTTTGGATTGAGGGGCAAAGACTGGGTCTAAAGTTGGTGAGATTCTAGATGAAGGCCAATTCCGAAAAGAGAAAGAAGGAAATAAAAGAAGGAACCTGAAGTGGGTGCTTTACGCGTGACAGCCTAACAAAAGCCACCAGATGCAGTACGGTTGGGCTGGTGCATTTTTGCACTTGACCTCTTGGGTGTTGGTAGATTGAGCTGAAGTTTAGTGGGGGTGGTTGCATCGCAGCAGCTTCAGCCCATTTTAGGCCCAGTTGGCAAGACAATTCAATTCTGTTAGTTATAGTTGAATGTATGATTCTTTTTTGGTTTTATCGAACAATTAATTTTTCTTTTTTTTTTGTGTTCATAATTTCTCATCATAATATTAACCAATCAATTATAATTCACTAATAACAGAGTCACCTTTAAAATTAAAAGTCTTAATTTCGAAATGATGGATAGATTAAGGGGGTCAAATAACTCTTGTCTACGAAAGCCGAGACACATGAGTGGACAAATATTCAAATCTCTTTCACTTCCCTTCCTCCTCCCACAGAAGGAATTTGAAACCCAGGGGATCATGGCACCTTGACGCTTCTGCTACGAAACAGTTGGGAGGTTTATAGCCGCCAAATGGGTACTGATTGCTTTGCTTGAAGTTTCTTTTTATGCCATCCAAGGCTACCATTATTATTATTGTGAGAAAAAAAAAGGGAAGAAAATAGATAGAATATGAAAACGATGCCAAGGAAATTTCCTCTAGTGTTTCATGTTGTCCATTTCCAACACAACATTGAATTTTACTTCGTTAAAACTTGCGCCGATCTCTAAAGACTTCAATTTCACACAGATATATTTTTGTTGATGGCTAAAATTGAGTCGGACCATGGTTGCTTCTGTAAAATAAAAGGATATACGTATAAAAACATTTGTGGTGTGGGGTACACAGCTTCTGTATCAATGAGTTGTGCAATCTTTTTTATCTAAATTTTATAGTTTGTACTCTGTTTCTTTAATGAATATTGAAATGTTAACATCAGATATATCCTCTCCGACTCTCAATTGTGTGTTATTTATACAAGTAAATAGAGTGAACGTTAAGCCCAACAAACAACATGGTGACCCATTATTAGTGTCCTATGCGGGATGTATTCTGACAGGCAAAATTCTTTTACCTTTGGTAAAATCGAGAGATTTTTACTATAGCGGACAATATTTGAGAGAGGAGACAATAAAAAATTTGTTGACCCCATAGGCACTTTTTGATTTTCCTTTTTATTGGAATCGTGAGGACTCCGTTGCATCTGCATCTTCTGTTGAAATTTCTCGACCCCATAAGCAAAATCGATGCCCACAAAGACACTTTTTTTTTTTTTTTTGCAATAATGGAATGGAGCTCCAAATCCAGATGGAGGCGGGGGGGGGGGTTCGTATTTTTCTAATATGCGCCGGGATAACACGTTACTCAAAAAGCCAAAAATATTCAAAATTAAGCATCTTGACTGCCACGCGTCACATCCTCTATGATTTTGACTCGGCGGAGCGACCGGAGAAAAAAACATTTTTTCGTTCTTTACATTATTGACTAACCATTCGAAGTTTTAAAAAAAAAAATCTCAAAAATTTATATATATATATATATATATATATTCATTTAATTATAAAAAATAAAAATTAAACCAAATTCACCATTTCATTTGCATTCGAGTTTCATTTCACTGCCTTCATATTTCTCTCTGATAATTTTTTAATTTTATTTTATTTTACATTTTTTATTTAAACCAAAAGAAGATATAGAAAAAAAGGGGGGCAAGGGCCCTTCTTTATAAGAAGGGAAATAACAAATACGGAGAGCGAGAGCGGGGAATGATAGACAGGTCTCCAAAACGAGTCGTTTGGGTCCTATCCGATCTCCAAACCCTAGCTTTGCCGTGCCGTGCCGGATCGGCTTGACTGGATCTTTTTTTTCTCTAGAATCCGCTTATTGTCTCTTATTCGGATTCTGTGCTGAATAATACATCGTACGATCTTTGGATCGGAGAGGATGCCGTCGCACGGGGATCTAGACCGTCAGATAGAGCGGCTGATGGAGTGCAAACCGCTGCCGGAGGCGGAGGTGAAGACGCTTTGCGATCAAGCCAGGGCGATTCTAGTGGAAGAGTGGAACGTCCAGCCAGTGAAGTGTCCGGTCACCGTTTGCGGCGATATTCACGGCCAGTTCTACGATCTCATCGAGCTGTTTAAGATAGGAGGAAATGCGCCTGACACTAATTATCTCTTTATGGGAGATTACGTAGGTCAGTTCCTTACCGATTTCTCTCTCTCTGTTTCTGTCTCTCTTTTAAATTCCAGTTTTTACTTGAATTTTGGTTGACACTTTGCATTTTTCGTGTTAAATCTGCTCTGTTTTATTGACTAATGGAGGGATGAATGAAAACTAAATATAACTATTTCAGCGGTCTTGAAAAGTTAAACCAAACACTCTCTACATTGGATCTACTGATTTTTTATTTTTTTTTTTTGTAAAGGATTCTCTGAAAGCTATTTATTTCTCCTTTTAATTGAGCTGTGAAAGAGCTCGATGTTATTGTTAATTAGGTTGGCTTGTAAGGTTGCACAATATCTGTTTTGTATTTTTTGTTAGATAGTTTAGATTTTGATTGAAAAATTTAATTTTATAATTGTGTACTCATACACATAATTATGACAATGCAGATCGTGGGTACTACTCGGTGGAGACTGTTACACTCTTAGTGGCACTGAAAGTACGTTATAGAGACAGAATTACAATTCTAAGAGGAAACCATGAGAGCAGGCAGATCACTCAAGTGTAAGATTGTGGTCTTGTTTGTCAACTTTGAGTTCAGTATGACAATGTGGATTTTGATACTGTTTAAAGAACAAAAGATGCATGAAGGATAGAACAGCTTTAAGTTTTTGGATGCTTTCTTGTTTCAATCCAAAACCCAAATTGTGCCATCTCCTGTTTCAACCACATTTTCAGTGACTGGGGAGCATTAAAACTTAAAGATAGGGAATTTATCTCTTTGGCATTTGGACTTAAATCTCGCTATTTCTTTTGAGAGAGTACATAAAGGTATGTCATTTTTGAAATTGTGGAACTTATGTCTAATGAAATAGTATTTAGATTGGCACAGATTTCATTCCCTAGAACTTCAGTGTCTTGTTTTTACTTCCAAAGGATATGTGCATCTCCCATTTCAGCATAATGTATCACATATTTATCCTGCAGGGCCGCCTGAGTGTTGGATAACATGGGTTTAGAAAATTGTTATGGCTTTGGGCAAGATTATGGTGCCATGTGGTTATTTCTCAGATGAGTTAATATAGACGTTGGATGGCTTGTTCAACCTCAAGAGATGGTCAGGTTGTGGTACACGAGTGATATTGTTATGGGAAATTTGACCAAAATTGTGAAAGTAGGGAAAGTGCTAGATGTCTAAAATCTTCACTCATTTATTGATGTGCACTCATAAAAGTGAGCAGACTTACAATTATTGTTAATTTGTATCAGATGAAAGATGTGTTAAATGACAGGGAGTAGGGAAGCATTGAGCCATATGTCATGGTAATTAAATGGAATTGAGTAATGTTAACACTATATTATTGTTTGTAAGATCAAGAAAATTAGAGAAATGTAGCTGCACATTTACAAAGTCGTCTGGTCTTCTAGATCAAAACTATCATTGAACTGTCAGCTCACATATATTATGCAATGAATTCTTGTTGATTGGATTGTGTGGAGAAAAATGTCTTGTACCATTAACCTCTCTTGATATGCACTCTCTCACCCTTGAATGTACATGCGTGTGCATGCATGTGCCCTTGTTTTTCCCTTTCTCAATTTTCTTCTAACTTTCTCACATTGCCTCTATTTTCAGGTATGGTTTTTATGATGAGTGCTTGAGGAAATACGGAAATGCCAATGTCTGGAAATATTTCACTGACCTTTTCGACTATCTACCTCTTACAGCACTCATTGAGAGTCAGGTTTGAGTTATCAATGTTGCAGAATGTTTGGCTTTATGTAATTGGTTGGCAGCATTTTAATTGCCTTGAAATCTTTGTAATGTAGGTATTCTGTTTGCATGGAGGACTTTCACCATCATTGGATACATTGGATAATATCCGAGCTTTGGACCGTATACAAGAGGTATAATTCAATGCTAACAATATCTGGTGTTCTCACATTATCAGCACCATAAATTGAGGTTTTCATCTATAATGGTGCTTGTTTTAGTGAATAGGTTATGATTAGGCATATTGGTATGTGCATACACACACATCCTGAAGCTGATTTCTTATGGATCTCAGGAATTTCAAGAGTATATTGTTATAAATATTACATCTGAAACTTATTCTTGTGCTATTAACCAATTGCCATAATTGCTACTAGAAGGGTAAGGCAATCCACCTATTTGACACCTCTTATTCCCATCTGTAATGCAAAACTCTTTTGTCTTTAATTTTTATACACATGCACGATTAATTTTATTTATAATTTGGTCAGCTTGTAGTTTTTTTTTTTTATTCATATTGGTTACTGGGAGGATAATAATCTATTTATCCTTTCCTCTGCACAATTAGGTTCCCCATGAAGGACCAATGTGTGATCTTTTGTGGTCTGACCCAGACGATCGGTGTGGTTGGGGAATATCACCTCGAGGTGCTGGCTACACATTTGGACAGGACATAGCTGCACAGTTCAACCATACCAATGGGTTAACCCTGATTTCACGAGCTCACCAGCTTGTCATGGAAGGCTTCAATTGGTGTCAGGTAAATTATTACAGGGAATAATCAACTTTTGTCCCATTTTCTGTACTTGTGCTTTGCTAAGCGGCTTAATAATTATCTTTTTTCAATTATGCCCTTCAGGACAAAAACGTGGTTACTGTATTTAGTGCTCCAAACTACTGCTATAGGTGTGGAAATATGGCTGCAATTCTAGAGATTGGGGAGAATATGGAACAGAATTTCCTTCAGTTTGATCCAGCACCGCGGCAGATCGAGCCTGACACCACACGCAAGACCCCTGATTATTTTTTGTAATTTCCATAGTTCTGCCAGTTTGTAATCCTTGTTTGCAGCTGTATCACTGTAGATGTGTCTTAAAAAGAGGATTTTTTGTTGTGTTAAAGGTGAGGTCGATCATCGACATCATTCTTTCTCTGGAGTTTCTCCTGCTGCTGCTTTGCTGATGTGCTCAAGTGACTCGTATGAAAGCTGACCGAAGGTACCAAGGCCAATGTGTATGTATATTTTCGGAAGAGCTTAGCAGGGTATATATCTTGTTCTGTAACTTTATAATTTTACGGTAGAGAAATGGGTGTTTTTCTTTTTTATCTTTTTTGACCTTTTTGGGAGCAAGTTATTCTATAAGTAGAAAATGTCTACGCACATACGTTGAAACCACAACTTATGGCAATACCATCTCAGAGAGCCAATGAACATTATTTTCCATGTGGACTTAGTCCAGTCGACCTAACCTGTCTGTTTTGTGGTGTTCACGCGCTGCCCTCTTGCATTTAATGTTTGTGTGGGTGCATCTTTGGACTGGCAAAATGTTGGGTACACATCCCTCTCAAATTGGGCGCAAATTGTTGGTTTGTTTGCCTGCTACTCTGATTCCTGCCTCCGTTTGAATGGTCATCAATGATTTCTGTGAATTTGCAAGGAGAGGAATGACCTGCGTAAAATTCTGAATCTAACATTTTTATCGTCATGCCTATAGCTCCAAAATGGTTAGAGTACGAAATGTACGATTCCTATCTCTTCAAACCAAACCATTTCCTCATTTTGATTGGTACATGCGATCCAACCGGAGTGTTTAAAAACCGCTGAAAATAAGGTCTTAAAAATTGAATTAAATTGGTTAATCTAATTGATAAAATTAAAAATTAAGTTATAATTTAATTTAATTTATTTTAAAAATATTAATTTATAAAAATTAATAATTAAATTAATAAATTAATTAATTTAATATTAAATTAATAAATTAATTATTAAATTTTTTTAATTTAATTAATTTAAAAATTTAATTAAAAAATTTAAAATAATTATTTTAAATTTTTAAAAATAAAAATTATATTATTAAATTTTTTTATATATTTAATATTAAATATTAATTTTATTAATTTAATTTTAATTTAATTAATTCAACTATAATCTAATTAACTTTCGCCTTTCAATGAATAATTTGGATCTAAAAACCTTAGTTGAAAATGGTTCAATCCAATCTATCCAAATTTGCATCCCCAAACTATATACGTGTGTGGTTGTGAGATTTTTAACTTGTCAAATCCGCCATCGACGGAATGATGACGAATTAAAAGTTTTAAAAACTAATAACAATAAGTCCGATGGTTAATTATTTTATATACATATAAACAAAACGTGCAAAAATAAAAAGACACATGAAGGGATTTGATAAATAGTATAATAAGAAAAGAATTTTTCTTATTGTTACTTCTTGTCTTGTTGTCGCCTGTCAATCCGTCAACCCCGTTTTTCTTCCTTAACTTCTTTCTGGTTTTTTTTTTTTTTTTTCTATTTCACTTCTTGGTACGTAATAAATAGTGTTTTGATGTCATCTTAAGTTTATTTACGTTGTCTAGGTTTTCTTTTTCTTTTTTTATATCTCATTATTTTTTGTAACATTTTATTTAACTGAAATATAAAATAATAGACACTTATGCTCAAATCACTTTCAACCAATCCGGGTTAAATTTAAGCAGTTTAAGAAGGTTTATAATTTAATTGCAAATTAAAATTTAAAAAAACCACCATTAACCGTATGGTATGGACGTCGAATTTCTTATCAAACCATCTAATTCCATCTGCAAACAACCCTACCATCTAGACATTGGATGATGTCCAGAGTAATAAATGCAGAAACAAGTAGACATGAAGAAAGAACAGACCAAAAGAATAAACATTTCAAGTATGCCCAATATGGTGGAAATTTCACTTTTCTTGCCTATGAAAAAGGACTTGAATAAGCCTTCGTCAACGATTCAAAGTATTCTACGGAACACATTTATGAAAAATATCAAAAAGAAAGAGAAAAGGCAAATCATCCGGCTACAAGACTAGAATACAAAAGGAACGAACAACTTCAGGCTCCAAGACTTGCCATTAGCCCTTAATTCTATAGGGAAGTAAAATAGATGTGCTATAGTTAAAAATTGACTAGTAGCCTTGAAATCGAGGAAAGTCCTGAGTTAAAACCTGGAATTTGTTTGAATTCTCCCTGCTCCAACTCCAGACACTGTAACACTGCGCTTTCTTCGAAAGTACACCATTGAACCACTTACTAGCAACAAACACAGAATGATTCCCTGTCCAGAGTTCAGGACAAAAGCGTCAAGTCTGATTTTAGTAGCAGTTCCTGTCTATGACCATAATCAAAGTTATCAACATAGCATATCTAACAGAACTTGCATGGGGCTAGGAATTTCTCACCAACTTTTGCAGTAACCTTATTCAGAAAAAAGGCAACAGATCAAAAGGAATGCTACTTACATCTATCCAAAAGTGGATCTCTCTCTGTTATAGAAAAAGTCTTGTCCCCACCCCCAGGGGCACGGGGAAACCAAAGAAAAACAAAAAAGGCAGGGGACAAAGCCCAACCTGTGAGTAATTGAAAGTGTGTATTGTTGATGGAATGCTGGGAAGTTAAAAATCTAAAGGAGATCTAGTTGTGATAACTGTTATAGGTTATGAAATCTTGAAATGGTGATCAAATTCAGCTACCATGCATGTTCAGCTTATTCCACAGGAGACAACATAGAAATGATGGAATTTGGGGTAAATAAAGTATGATGAAAGAAACAAAACTTAGGAATATGTTTGCTAGGATGAAATGGAAAGTGATGGAATGTAGCTGTATGGATTTTTTAAAGATTTAAAAGACATGCCAATGAGGGAAGATTTTCATGACAGACATACTATATCTCACTGAGGCACATTATACATCAATTAATTAATTGATTAAGAAACTATAACCAAAAAATGAAATCTGGCAGTGCATTTCATTTCAAACATTAAAAAAACCACACAAGATCCTTTCGAAGTACTTGAAAGAAGAATACACTAATATAAAGGGCATCCTACAATTATTCATAGGGCATGCGTGCAAAAAATGGACGTCCCAATGCACAAGGATCTCACAATGCGGTCTGGGAAAAGGTCAAATGTACACAATAATGAGGAGCTAGATAAAATAATGTACCTCAAAACCAATCACCGAAAGCTTTTCTTCATTAACTGGCAGGATACAGCTTCTATAAGTAACATAAGCCTGTGAGCCACCCTCTACTGCTGATGAATCACCCATCAGATTTCGATGTGTGTATGACACAGTGTCATGTGACAATCCTCGTGGATCTTCATTATCGTCAGAGATTTCTGACACAGACCTTCTATTTTGAGATTTCTTTACACTTTCACTCTTCTTATCATCCTTCATTTCGACACATTTCATAGGGATCCGATAACCAGTCTCGCTGCAGCGATATTTTACGTCATTCTGCAGGAAAGCCAAAACAATACCCAAGCTAAATACAAGGAAAAGATCTTGTGGCAATAAGAGAATGTCCAAACTAAGCAAGATATTAGGCATAATTCAAAACATTAGCCAAGTAAGAATATATAGAATGTAAACAGATAAACAATCTGAGCATATATTGATCTAGATCACTTGACCAAGCAAAATGAACTTCTCGAAGGCAGAACTTTTTATGTGCACATCTTTTTTTAAATCAGTCCTAACTCAGAGAGGCCAAAAGAACAAAAAAAAAAAATCTAATTCATAAAAATTGACCTTAATTTACAAAACTTTCAACAAAATTATGCCACAGAATTAGAACTGAATCAAACAATTCAATTTCAGCGTCCGTTGAACAAAACGCAAACTCTCAGCTAATTCCTATACAAAAAGAGAAAAGAAAAAAGAAAGAGAATACAAAGAAAATAAAGAGAAACCTTCTCAGAATACTCGCAAAGAACGCAGGGGCCAGAAGGAGAGCATTCGAAAGTTAAATTGCTCCCTCGCGGCGTCTCTTTGAAACCGAGTAGAGCTCTGCGCCTCCCAACGCCTCCGCCGCCGTTTCTGTCTCCAAAAATCCATCCAAATTCCTAATTTTAAATTCCGGCAGACAAAAAAAATATCCGTACAATAAACAACATAACTTCAAAAATTAACAGATCGATAGAGAAGCCGTGTGTGCTTACGCTGCTCGATCCAATGCATCGATAGAGGATTCTGAGAGCCGTGCGAAGCCGAGGACGATGAGAATCAGAAGAAACATCGGCATATTCCGAGCGCTTCTTCTTCTTCCTCTTCTCCCCCCACCTTTTTTTTTTTTTTTTTTGACCTTTGGTATCTGATAATTAAAGCTAAAAGTGTGCGAAGAACGAGTGAAGAACTGCTAGTTAGTGCTTTGTGATGGGCCTCATCTATCGTTCCATGGACCAGTACTATTGGGCTGGGCTTCGTTATTTTATGGATTAACAAAATGACTGAGTTTTCTATTAATTAATTTTTAATTATATAACTTATTTATAATTTTATATCAAATAAATTTATTTTATTATTTTTATTTTAAATATATTTTATTTATTATATAATATAAAATAATAAATAAATTATATTAATATTAAAAAATCAATACATAAATCTCCTCCTAATCACAATTGATTTGATTGTGTGAATATTATTATTATTTTCCACAAACAAAAACAGTGTGCCTCAGTACAGTGACGAGGGTTTGCTTCCTCGCGCTTACCTCTTTCTGTGGGACGCTAACTCCTCCTTTTCAAGAAAATAATAATAATAATAATAAGAAGAAAATATTTTTTTCTTTTTTCTCGTAGTTTCATTTTTTGTCGATTTGAATTGAAACTTCAAAAAGAATAATTTAAACACTCAAGAAAGATGTTTAAATTACGGGGTGTGGGGTCGCTTTAGAATATTATTCTCAGTAATGTGATGGAATTGACCAAATACGATGGCATGACCGTCATATGTTTCTCTTTGTTCAACCAACACATCTTTCTGGATAAAGTTGATGTCCCGTCCTATGCCTCCTCTACCAAATGCAGTGGTTGCGATATTGAAGGAATTCATATCGATGGAGCAGTAAAGTGGATATTTCAAGATAGAATAATTACTGATCCAACGCCCCAGCAGACAGGATCTGCTTTCGCAGAACAAATGCGGCATTATTGGCGTACGCTTGATAGTCATACGACTATTAATCTCAATGGAACTTTTTCACATTGGCCGCTGTTATGCTGATTAAAGTTGTTTGTGCAGTCATAATGAATCAGCTACATAATTCCACGTCCAAACTCAGAAATGATGTGATCCGAATTTGTTAAACATATTTGCTCTCTCCAAAATCTCCACGTGAAAGATCATCGTCAAAGGGGACATGGCGGGATCAGTTTCTACGCCTGTTTCGAGCGACCAAAGGAGCCTCTCTCAGTCTGTGGAACTTGTAGGAAACTTGGTAATAACAACACAATTATCCAAGAGTTGTTATAGCGTAAAGAGTTGTAATGCGGCTATTACCAAGAAAGCTAGGAAGAAGGAAGAATTCTATTTGTGAGAAATCCATGAAGTGCTGGCTAGTTTTGTTTGACTCTCGTCTCTCTCCCTTGCAAATATTAGTTTAAGAGCAGCTTCCAGGCAGCCAGCGGCACCTGTACAACTTGTGCTTTAACTGGGGAAAAGGAAAAGCCAGAAGGATTTTCACATGAAATATTCCTCGCGTCGTCCTCTCTTTTTGAGAAGCAGTAAGTAGCCTGTAGTTTGTTCTAACGTTGAAAACAAAAATGATTTAAATAGAGAGAGAAGGAAAAACAAAAATATTAAAGTAGACACGAATTTTTTAATATGTTTTGAACACAAATAATATTAAATTTTAATTGTTTAAGAATTCTATAATTCATTGGCGCATATTTGGAATAAAGTGAGATTCGACTCTGGTCTCCTCCGGCAGAAAAAGTTGGTGTTCTGGCCATCTTCAGTTCCGCGGGCAACAAAGAAATTGGGCAGTAAATGGGCTAGTTTGGTCTACTATTTACTGTTTTGACCCAGTCTATGGTGGGCCCATTTAATTGTTTGGTCGGTTAGTTTTTTCTGTTGGATCCATGTCTGTTTCAACCCAGTATCAATTTTAAAAAAATAAAATATTTTTATATATTTTTTAGATTGATAAGCCTGGTCATGTAGAAGTCTGGCAGGTATCTTGGACCAGACTATCTTGTGCCTACCCAAAAAAGTTTTAGTCTGAGTCCGACCCAACCTGCCCCTTGAATTTATCCAACGCTGCAAAGCATGCATAAATAAGAAGCAAAGACCTTTCCAATGTACCAATACAAATATGTGCAAAGACTTGCAGCCTGAAAAGTTGGGAGAACTTGATTCACTCTAGTCATCGTTCTGTTTTATTCACGCTCTTTTAACATGTGCGGCATGTCGGAATTAGCAGTCAACCAAGAAACTCATCCCAATAATGCATAATTAATGACCTTGCAGCTTATAATACACCTCGTGTTAGTGTAATATAAGAAGCACAGACTCAAAGCAAGTTGTTGTATGCGGGAGCTTGGTGCTAATTTAACATGTCTTTATTCTTATTGGTTCAAATTCAAGTGTCTCCAAAAGGGTTTTCTCTAGAAATAAAAATAATTTATGATAAATTTTGCACAATTTGATTGCAAATTAGATATATTGTAATTGGGTACGAAGAAATTTTACTTGAAATCATTTTATTTTTTAAAGATTAGTGTTCTTAATAAACAAAAAAAGATGGATCATGAGAATAATAAAAAAAAAAATTTATTAGTATAACTAATATTTTTAAAATATTAATTTTTTTAATCTTCAAAAAAAATTTTACAATGATTAAAAATAATTTATATTTTGGTCTTCGATATATATAAGTTTTGACAAATTTATTTTACCATTTTATATTTTCTTTTTTTTTTTTTTTTGTTTTATTCCACATTTGGCATAGAATTGATTGGACTCACCTTTTTCTATATCCAACTATTTTTAGCCTAAAGAAGCGTCAGGGGGCCCCTCGTCATGATCATATCTTTCCCTACATTGAATGTGTCTGTGCTGCACCAGTGATGTTCCATGCACCACACTTATAAACCAAGTCCCCTGGATTTGTTCAGTATCGCTGTCTTGTTTCTGATAAAGAAATTGATAAAAATCTCGGTCATCCTTTTAATCAACTGTCGACCACATATCATTGCTAGGCTTCGCATATTTTTCATCTTCCTCTTGGGTCCTCACGATTTGTCGAGAATCATTGAGTTGGTTGATTCTTTTCCGACGTGCCAAAAGAAGTTGACGAGCAGCTTTGACTTCCGAGGGACTCGTTTCAATGTGTTTGTGGACTGTGGTAACGTCTTTGCAGGGAAACAGGAACATGTGTTCTATTCCTAAGCCTAGGCTCATTCCGCTCAATGAGGCGAGGAGGTCCCATTTTGTTTGCAATATATATATATATATATGTTTACTTTAAATGAGAAAAAACAGCAATTTATAGGAAGCCCTTTTAGTCTATCTGTTACTCAACGAGGACAGTTATCTATCTTATGATCATGTTTAGCTTGCGGGAAAAAATGCAAAACAATCCACCCTCAATAGCCAATTTGACATGGCACTATAATGCTTTAGAGTTTCGTCGGGCAAAACGGAAGATGAATGGATGGAATGAATGAAATAGGAATTGAACTGTTAATTATATTTAATTACTGTGATAATTAATAATAATTAATTGTAATTAATTTCACTCTAAATTATATTCCTTGTATAAACCCTTCGTTTTTTTTTTGTTTTGTTAAATGCTTTAATATGTTAGCCCGACACCAACTACTTTTGTGGTTATGGCGATGAATGAAAACCATTGGAATCGTTCTTCACCACAGAAACCCATGACAAAGAACAGCAAGGAAGAAAGGGGAATCAAACAATTGTGGTCTAGATATTTCTGCTACCTTAAACCACAGCGGACAAAATTGCGGGGACAATAATGGAGTCCTTTATAATTTCAACCAAATTAGAGTAGGCAGACAAATTAAACAACCATCACGAGTCCCCTACGAAATGAAAACGACAGCCAATCTTTTTTTCTTTTTTTTTTTTTCCATTTTTCAAATCAAAGTCTTTTGGCTTCTCTCAAACCTGTACAAAAAAGGATTAACCTAAACTCATAACTAATAGCAATATTCTAATAAAACTACATCGTTTTTCTTTTTTTTTTTATTTTTTTTTCACTCTGATTAATCGAGTTTAACTTTTATCTAATTCTTAATTTACTTTCCATCCTCTCAAGACTCCAATCAATAAACCTTACAATTAGCAACCTCCTCATAATTAATCACGGCCATTATACTTATATATATATGGATTGTCTTTTTCAGGCAACAGTAATGCTGCTGTTGCCGGTATGAAAAGTTGCCGAGTGAGTCGCCGGCGGTGGCTTCTCATCGGTGGATGGAGTAGAGAGGTTGAGAGACAACGGTGAAGGATCTTTGGAGCTCGTCTGATTCAAGTTGAGATGAGCCATTTTTGAAGATGGAGGAACCGGCAGCGGCAGGATTGGTATCGGACGAATAGGGTTGAGCGATGTCTCAGCTCCGTTGCTCAATCCTAATGTGAGCTTCGCCATGGAGTTCTCGCCGCCGACCGGTAACAAAACCGGGCTCAGCTTTACAACTACATTTTCTTGCCGGATTCGGTCTTCTTCCATTGAAAGACCCGATGCGAAGCCTACCGTATCGGTGGTGATATCAAAGAGACTAGATCTACGGCGGCGGCGATTCTGGCTGTGGCGGCGGATGAAGTACTTCTGAGCATGACTGGCCACCTGTGTCGGCGTACGGGTCTTCACAAAGTTTCGTGAAATCCCTCTCCAATCTCCTTTCCCGACTTTCTGCAATCCCATCAAGAAAAGCCTGTGCTCCTCCTCCGTCCACGGAACCCCTGCATTAATTCCCCCACAAAGAGAAATCCCACCAAATAAAAAAATAAAAATAAACAGAATAATCCCACCAAAACTCGAAATACGAGAATAAAAGCATTCAACACACACGTGTATTCCAACCATCTCTTAGAAATTCGGGATTAAGTCTAATTATATCTTTCTCTCCGACCATGTCATCATGTCGGATTATTAAGTCGGAGGAATATCACTATTCAAAAAGAGAGCTTTTAAGAATAACAATCAAAATTCAAAGCATGTTGTTGCAACTAAAGCTAGGAACCTCTCTTGCGCTCGCGGCTTCGGCCGGAGGCGTGAACGACGTCGTCAGATTCGTAACCATCGGCAGGAACGTCGGCGTTGGACTCCTGAGGCTGATCGTACTGAGACAGATTAACCATGCTAACGCTCTTTCGAAACGGATTAGCGCCTTCGGTTAGCCTCACGCCAAATAGCATGATTCCGTTCTCTCCCGTAGTTTCGGTGGCAGCGCCGCCACTTGCTCCGCCGGCACTCTCAGGGCATGTAGTAACAGACATCTCTGCAGTTATACGATGTTCACTTGTATTTTGAGAGCCAAAACGCTGTCAGAAACAGAAAGAACAAGAGAAGAGAAGTGATACAATGGAAAAAATGAAGAGAAAGGCTGCTTTGTTGATATATAGAAGTTTGAAGACTACTCGAGGGCTTGATACATGGGTGTAATCCACTACTTATACGGGCCAATCACAATGCAAAATCTGGAGATGAATGAATCAGGAGCGTCTGATACGCTGACCCCTTCCGTAGATATAAACGAGGCAAATGTTTTTGGTAATATCTATTCTCTACGACGAGCGAATTTAAGATTGGAATTATGATTTAAAAATTTATATTTAACATAAATGTATTATTATTTAAATATATATTTCAAAAATATAATATTTTAATATAATAAAAAACTAAAAAAATATTACATTTTAATAATTTTTTTAAAAAATAATTTTTGAATGTTACATAAAATAATTAAATTTTAATTATATAAAAAAATTATAATTATTTTTATTTTATAAAAAATATAAATAAATAAATATTATTAAATAATTAATTATATTTACAAATAATGAATTTTATTATTGACAATTTTTCAATCGTATTAATAAAATTCTACCGCAATCTCAAGCTGGATCTATGACAACCGTCCGAAAGAGCACCGTCCAATGGTTGGCCATTCCTTGGCAGGAGCAATTTTAAGCAATATATATTAGATTTTTTTTTTTTTGTGTTTAAGGCCAGTCTAGAACAATGTCATTTAGAGAAGCTGCTTTGCTTTGGCCAAATCAAAATTATTGAGTTCAATATTATTAAACTCTTCTTATCTCAAATTTGAGTGTAAACTAATGAAAAAAAATAATTTATTCCGTGAGATTTTTATATTTATAAAATCTGAAAAAGAATTGTTGTACATAATTATTTTTAAAATTTTTGTGGAAAGAATATTTTTTAAATTTGAATACCTAACCATTAAGTCATGTGTAAATTAATTAATTGAAAGTAAAAATCATTGGAGGCATCGTACACACTCCAATAAAGAAAACGAATTTGATGTCTACAAGTATTTGTTTTGATTAGTGGAAGTGTAATTTTTTTAGTTTATCCTTGATGTTGAGAGTTATATAATTAGTGGGAAATGTCTGTACATTAAATATTGTTAAAAAATTGGGGGGTGAAAAAGGATGGTGGAGGAGCTCGGTGTCTCTCCACCGTCCAATCGGCATATTCGGTACCTCATTATGCTCTGTGTCTTTGTCCCCTTTCAATTGATAAAAATGTTAGAGCTACCCGCAAGCCTATTGTAATTATTAAATGTGAATATAATTTTTTTATTATATATTAAAAATATATAGTAATTATAATTAATAATTATATATATATATATATATATATATATATATATATATATAATGTTAATTTTTAGTATTTCTATAATAAAATTGTTTAATTAAATCAGATCTGTGGTGGGGGTATGGTGGTGAAAGGTAGGAGAACGTGGACCCCACTAATCACCTACGCGTCCATAGGTCCTTTTTTCCCTGTCGTTGCCTTCTCTTTACCTCAACCTTTCTTTGTGGCTGTGGTAGTGGATGCCCTCTGCTTTTTGATGGGGACTATTGATGGGGAGAGCTTGCTCGCAACTTCCTTCTCCGAGTGGAAGCTTTGACCCTGTCTTGCGACTTCATCAATTTTCAATGGTAAATTTTTCCAAAAATAAAAAAATAAAAAGCCAGAACATATAGATGTAATATAAATAACTTAAATAGTTAAAATACGGTGTCTCAAGTGTATGAAATATTATTTTTAATGATTAATTTTGTTCTTATAAACAAATTCTTAAGTAGATTAAATTATTATGATTAGCTTCCCTGGATTCTCAATATTGTGCACTCACAAACACAAACAATTTGAACCATTTCTAACAGAAGAGAAGATACATAGATTGAATATGACTTAATTCATATACTTTTAAGAGATACCGAGTCATATTCGGTATCCCTCCTGAAACCCTTCTACAAATAAATGGTTAGTGATATTAATGTACATGACCAATAATTGTCAAATATTTAAATAACAACTTGTGGAGTGGTTTTTAGATAGGACCTTTCAAATTTGGTCTGAGATGAATTAGGATAACTATTTACTTAAAAAACCTTGAAAATTTTGTTCTTTTAATCTGCCTACCAGCTACATTTATTTGGTGATTCTTACATGCCTTTATTGTTCAATAATTTTAATAAAAATTGTTAATACAAATCCAAGAAAATATTATTGTTCAATATGTATTATTACTTTGTGCCTAAATATAAATGTACAATGTGGACCCCCCTACTTTACGAGCGTAATAGGAATTTTTGGTTAAATTTAATTTTTGTTGTTAAAATTACAAAATATCTATTGAAGGTAAATCCATAATTGGTTTATTTTTATCCAGTCAAAGACGCATCCATATTATATCAAACGCGTGTTTACATCCAACAAACACGGCATGTGCATTATTCATGCCGTGTCCGTGCATGGAAATCCTTGACTAATTCTTCTTATGAGCATGAGAGTTTGCCTTTTTGAAATGTACTTACTTGCAACAATGTTGAGTTACATTACCCCTTTTTTTTATCATTTTTCTTTTTCCTTTTTTATTTTTATCTGAACAAATTTGAGTTACTAATAATACAATCTTCCTTGTCTCCCTAATTTATTGTACAGTCTCAAGTTAAATGGTTAAATTTTCATACGAAAATTATTTTAACTGCTCATTATAAATTATTATTTATTATTGACTATTAATAACTGGGTATCGACTTGATCAAAGTTCTCAATCAACTCAAGAAACCCATCATGATTATTGGTCTGTTTCATTATTGGTCTTAGGAGATTAGTCAATAGTTGGTCCCTGAAAGAGCACGTGTTGCCGATTGTCTTTTTTTTTTTTTTTTTTCTCTTTCTCTCACTCTTTCTCTCACTCTTTCTCCTCCTTTTCTTTGTCCAAATTCACAATCAGATTTTTCAAAGGAAATGCTAAAGCTAATTGCTGTGGGCCCACTGCTCGTTTTTGTTTCCTAGTGCATTTTGATTCTGCCGCTTGCTTCGCTGAGCAATTACGTTATTTGGGTCACTTTGGTACGCACAAAGTTGTGGCGGCTAACGTCTCCACTTGCTACTCTGATGTCTCCGTTGCTTGCTGTCCCTTGCCCTACCGCAATTGACTCTCCGGTTTGACAATAATGTGAACTTGCAAGCTCAATCACATTGTTGATTTTGGTTTTTTTTGCAATAAGTATAACCTAACCCTCCTATATCACTAGTGATAATATTTCCTTCTTTTAAAAAAATTATTATTAATATATAAAATTATCAAAATAATTTATACTGAAATTTCTTTTTTTTTTTTTAATTAAAAAGATAGTATAGTTATAATTAAGATTATCATACTTTTTTCAATAGTATAATTATACTAAAAATTATTTTTCAACATCTTATTGAATGTAAATTATTATCTTTATAATGACAAATTTTATTTATTATTGTTTAAATTTAACATTCTTGTTAAGAGATGCATATCAGTACAAACTAATTTTTTCCGTAAAAATAGAAGTTATCATGCACGGAATCAAACCAGAGAAGAACAAGAATTGCTGACCAACATGGTTACTTATCAAGCAATTCCTCAACCTTCCAAACCGTGGACTTTTTCTTTTCTTCTTTTTTTTTTTTTTTTCCTTCCAATCGAAAGCAAAAGTTCTTGATCGTGTGTGACCTGATTTTCAAATAGATCGCGTTCATTTTTTCAATACCAAACATAGTGAATTCGACAAAAGCAAAGGAACAAAAATGTGGTTCAGACGTCTCAATTATACTTTTAGGTTTGATCTCCTGTACGATCTAAAGTAATGCTTCTTACTTGTGCCTTTTGGTAAGTCTTATCCTAGACGTTAACACTAAACAATGCTACAAATTTAGCCAATGAGAGGAATCTGTGAAAGCTTGCAGGCGGTACAGAAAAGGCCACGGCAATTTCAAAGTTGTGCCAGTGCAGGCCGAACCGTCCCTGCAGCATGAAAAACGATGTGCAGTTTTATGTCCCTTTAAGCAAGATAAGTACATAAGTATGTATATCCAAGCATCTTGGAAGATTGACTCGGCTGTCGTTTGCATACGTTATGGCAAAAAAAAGCAAATTCTGATGCCACTTCTGTCTGGGGATTGGTGAACAAAGGGTTAATTACAACAGATTCGATCGGCGACGGCTTTAAAAGCTAAAGCTAATAAAGTGTTTTTTTTTTTTCCTTAATGTTGCCTTTTGTTTTGCCTATATTCGGAATGTGGGAACATTAACAAAAGCGGTTCCATATAGGTAGGCGCGTTCAAGGTATGGACCAGACCTAATTTTTGGGCCGAATTATTTTTAGTTAGTTAGGGCCAACTGCCCGACCCGACCCAGCCTGGATTCGGTGGGTCTCCATGATCACGAACATTTTAGTATAGTCTATGACTCTTACCATGGATTTCAATGAAACAAATTTAAAAAAAAAAAAAAAGAGGCTTAGACGACAAAATTGTTCCTAAAATAAAAAATTCCAAAGTAAATTCTCCTCAATGCCTATAAAGATAGTGAGATTGATACCATTTTTTCTTTTTTTGGCACATCACAAATGGATTGCAACCATACCTAGGATAAAAATATTATGAGAATATGTTACCAATAAAAAGAATATTATGGAGAAAGCACGACTATGTGACGCCACGCTTAGGGGCATGGAAGGTACACGACTAGTTTTTATTGTTTCAAAGAGTGAAACCTTTATGGCGAAGCAAGAAGAGGTGCACCAGAGGCGTGCCTGACGTGGCACCTCGGATAGGAGCCACGCACGTGGGAGGGATAAAATTATATGATACCTTTTATATGATATTTTGATAAAATTATATAATATCTTAAATAATATATATGATATTCTAATAAAATTATAAGATAATTTAGGTTTCATATGTTTTGCGTTAAATGTTTTACAGAAAATTATTATTATTTTTTTATTTTCTGTTATTTGTTTGGCACAAAATCATCGCCCTCAGAATGGAATTGCAACGGGGCATTTGGGTCTCTTCATTGTTGTTATTAAGGATAGGTTAGAATAGCTTTTTGCCAATTTATCTTTCTCCTGTGTGCCCTCCCTCTTAAACGTTTCTCTATACATTAAAAAGAAAATAATAATACTATTAACATATGACAATTTTTCAGACACAGGCTTGTAAAATCCGCGCGCCTACTCCTGGCGTTACCATATAGTCCAGCTCTTCTTCAAATTCAACTTACACGCGAGAACATTTAGAATGCTGAAAAAAAAAAAAAAAGTATACAGATAAAAAATTTTGGTATATGGAATATAAAATTCAATACAATTCTACTTTTTAAAAATACACAAAAAAAAAAAAAAGAGCATTGTTTATGACCGGTGCCTATACAACGTCCAAAGTCATCGGCCTGTTACAAAAGTGAAAAAAATAAATGAACACATGTGAATAGATACGAGAACAACTCATTACACAACTATGACTATTTATTACTTATTTTTAAATTTTAAATATATAATAACAATTAATAATAAAAATTATAAATAATATTACATTTATAATTATTTATTAATATTTTTAATTTTTTGATATATACTTATAATTAATAATAAAAACCATAAATATGCAGAAATGATTATGAAACTGCAAAGTGGATCTGCGTGCTTTTCCACGTCTATTCATCTATTTCCATGTATGATGACCTATAAAAATATATTGCCTGCCCGCCTGCATCTCATAGCCTATGAACTACAACAAACGAAAAACAAAAGGTATTTCTTGGTACTTCTCATTGTTCTTTTCTTCTGTCAAGGAGACAGCCATTGGCACGGTCCCATATGCTTGGAAAATCACAAGAAAATCCGCTTGGAGATTTCCTTAATTAAGCTATTTTTTATCATCCTGGCAGTCTTTGAAAGCGTTTGGTCCAGAGTCCCCATCAAAGCATTTTCATTTCCAGTGTTATGAACAGTCTCTCCGAACCTAAACCTTGGAATATCGTGCATTGGCAGAGCGGACTACGTTTTCTGTACCAGACCCTAGCTATGAGTCTACGACATTGACTTCTTACCTTTTCTCCATCAAAGATGATAAATGGAGCTGAAGATAAAGCTACCACTAGGCACACTTGTTGAAGGGTTACCTTTGACAATGCCGATTGGAAGAGCATTGGTTTACAATGCGAGCAGTTTTGTGAATGCTCGTGTGAAAAACGCTAAACTGGACATACTCATTGAAAGAAGATACGTTCAGTCCTTTCTGATAAATGTGTGCATCATAACAAATAATCAGTAACTAATAATTTAGATGTCTATTTTAGATGTCTTAGGTTTGACCCTTTAAGAAAGATTGTAAGATTCACGAGAAAAAGAAAATATACAAGCTACTCCATGTTGTGTAATACATGGCTCAATAAGCTTCCTAGTTGATAATTGTTGGTATTACATCGCCCTAATTTAATGGTTGTTGCACACATACATCATCCCACAAACTTATAAATATGAGGGAACTTTATATAAAGTAATAATTATTATGAAACAAATGCTAAATGAATGGCCTAAAATATTAATTTTTCAAAAACAGTTACACAAGAAATCTAAATTCTTTTTCACAAAATTAAATAAAATATTAATAAAAAAATTAACAAAAGTTCTAAATCATATAATTGAAATTAGGAGGCAAAGTATATTAAGAAAGGATGATGATAGTTAGTATTATTTTTATTTATAAAAATTATCATCAAATTTTAAATTTAAAAATAAAAATTTAAATAATTTTATTGACATAACAATAATGATTATTATTATTATTATAGTTTATTAGAAGGCCATTAAATCATGAATAATATAATAAAATAATTTCGTCATTCTTATAAATTTTATAATTTTTTTTTTTAAATTAGAATTCCAAAAGTCTAAGTTTTTAAATGGTATAAGGAATTTTTCGAGACCCATTTTGGGTAAGCTTGGTTCAATTCGTCCATTTACAAGATGGGCCCTAACTATGGTCCATTTAAAAGAGAACAAATCAAACGGAAAAAAATGTCTGGGACAGAGAAGCCACCAATAAAGACAAAAAGGGGCAAGGAAATATGGTCACATTTTGAAAGTACATGGCAAATGTCGTTTCAATCAAATGAAGCAAGTTAGTCTATTTTCACAAGAAGGAACTCACAAGCAATACACATGACCAATAAGGAAGGTGGGAAAAATTCATAAATCGGCAAAATCCTGTCAAATTTTTCCTTTCCCCACTCCCAAGTTTCATCCCATGAATCAGCAATATGAACACAATGACTGCATAACAATGCCATATGACATGCCCTAGTATACCAGGCTAACAATGCCATTTGATGCAGATATGCTATTTGGTAAAAGGATTCTCCGTTCACAAGCACAAGCAGCATAACAGGCCTTAGGAATTTGAGAGGACCAATCTCGGTACATATTGAAAGGTGGATTTCAATCATACGCGTAAAGACTTGCTCTGCTGCTTGCTGCAAGAGGCAATGGTGACTCAAATCAAGGAATTTAGGTTAACTGATCGTCCCGTTTAGTCAATGGAGACTGAGAATGGTTTGAACGCATGCACTTCCAGTTGGAAGAATTGGAACTTACTCAAAGAGCAATTTTTTCTTCGTATCATCTTTGGTTCTTGATAATCACCAGTACTTTTACTACAGCTAAGATTGCTGCTGAAGTATACTCCTAAATTATTAACAACGGAAGCTGACGGCAAAAACAAGTATAATCACAAAGTTAGTTCACAAAAGTAGAAAGCCATATTTATTAAGCACAGGGAAAAGCAAAATCGATAGTCATGAAAAAGACAATGAGTTAAATTGGACCAGAGCAATATAGAATTAAACGAGAAGAATCCAATACAAGAACTGTTATGCCCCACCGTAGGCTGCAGACCAACGTCTGTCTAGCCAGTTGAGCTCAGTTTCTTTATTTCACTGTACGCACGGCCTACATGATCAATGTTCTAGCTAAAGAGCAGACAACGTCAACTTCTCCAACAAAAAAGCAACATAATATTGTGTCAAACCAAGTAACAATGAAAATATCGGAAAACTTATGTTACAATTGGATAAGCATTTCACTGGGACCAAACAAAAAATAAAGAGGAAAACATAAGATGTTCCAAAAAGCTTTTAGTCATAATTTGCAGGATTGAGATAGCCAAATGCTGGGTGCAAGAGTAGAAAGCTTTAAGTTTGAAAAAATAAGGGTACCTATTTAAGCTTAGAGAATAGACAACATCACTAGAAAGTACTATGGGACAGTTTCCAACTTCTGTGTTAAATCCACTTTGGCATGATGAACCTTAATTAGCAGAAGCTACGTACTTTGCTGCATCAAATACTTGAAACTAATATTTTTTTAATGATAATACTGATCACAGTATGTTATGCAACCGGACCTAAAGAGAAATGGATTTGATTGATCATTGGAAAAATAAAACAAAATGTAGCAGTCAACATTGTTACATGGCATGATACAAGAACAACCAGATGTGATCACCGGCTGCTTATGTTCTTCAGTGCTGTGCCGGCAGCTGATGTAGTTTTAGCAATCTCAATGACATTGTGCACTTGTACATGATCTTGGATTACATTATTTGAAATTTTACTTGAATATGACCCTGAATTTTTCCTTGCTATATGACAAATATTTGCCAAGGAGTTCATCGTAGGTCCACCCTTATTTTGCTGCTGAAACAGTTAGCTATCCGGTCTGTATGTATCAGAGCTGGATTCTTTACTGAGAATGTTATGCATGGCATGCAGGGATTGTATACCCCCAGAAGAAGAGAACCTTGAAGTAGCATATCGTCCTTCTGTTCTCCTCCAGAGTTTTGAACTCAGAAAGTCTGCACCAGGCAGTTTACAACATGTATTCTGTTTGCCTTCAATGTTAGGAATTCTGCCACTTGAAACTGCCAAGCCATATGAAATTTCATCCAATGCTATTTCGAGGCCTTGAACACGTCTCTCAAGAGAATCTATTCCACTCTGGGAGTTCCCAATGAATCTCTATATTAAAGCAAAAAAGGCAGAAGCAACTGAATGTTTGTTGTGAAAGCACCACCATCAAAACTTTTAACATTTCCAATAGTGTATGAGTAAACCAACAGGGACAATTGTATAGATGTTCAAATCAGGACAGCATGGAGTGTAAGATAAGATTATAACAATCACCAACCGCAAGGGATCAGTTCTACCCTAAAGAGGGGATACGAGAATGAAATTGTTGTTCTAAAAGCGAAAGTAAAAGCAAAGATGCTAAAACGAACTGTCCCATAGGGCTTGCATTAACTTATCAAGAAAAATTGTCAGAACTGGATCATCAAAAAACAAGGAACCAGTGTCAACAGGTTGTAAATAAACCGTGTAAGTGAACTACCAAACAAATTCTTTATATCGCATAATTACTTGTCATTGGCATAAAAACAAAGTTAATGAGCTTCAATCTTATACCTGTAGGATGTTTAACAGACTGGATTGCTGATCTTCAATTTGAACAAGTTGTTTACGAATCAAAGAAAGACCCTCAATGTCTTTGGTCTCATAAAATTCTTCAGTAGGATTGTTGACTTCAATATCTTTGCTGTAGCAGTTATCATCATCATTATCAAATGGAACCACCCTTGACCCGGGTCTCAAACCACCAAATTTGTACACTTCATCATCATGTTTGCTACTTGAGAGAACATGGTTTGTCTCTGGCCTAGGATTCACATTGGTCCCATCTTCTTGAGATTCCCGAATGACACAATCAGATCCTTTAAAATCATCCCCACTAGACATTTCTTGTGGTACGGCAATTTCAACTTTCCAAGATGACGATTTTCTGTGGTCCAGCTTACCCAAATTTTCCGTTTTGGAATTCTTCTCATTACTATTTGTAGAGCTTTGTTTTCTGGCAGGGGACCTTTGTAAAACATCAGATGGAGGGGACCCAATTGCTGGGACCGGTTTCCTTGGTACAGGAGTTCTGAAATTGACATCATACGTCCTTTTAGAGATGGAAGGAGAGGATGCCCCAATAGCATCATCTGGTAAACCAGCAAACGCAGGACAAAAGACAATTAAATAAAATATTTTTTTAATTGGAAAACCAGATATCATGCTTATCAGCTTGCAATGCAGAATCCATCAACAAATTTAAGTGGAAACCAGAATCTGTTGTGCTTCAATGAAACAAATTGTTTGTGAATTCTGAGTCAAATATGAGAAAAATTGAACTAGAAAGGAATCAAAATAGAAGAAATTCCTCACCAGATGAAGAAGATCTAGATTTGGATGGAACCAAAACTTCCTCAGAAACGCCAGCAACTTCCTTCCATAACTGCAAGGCACGATTCATAGTTTCCCTAACCACCTTAACCTGTTACACCACAATCACACTTTTTGATAATAATTCAAACTGGTAACCAAACAATTCCTAGTAAAATGGAGAAAGGAACAAGGAAAATAAAGATTATTATTATGCCTTATCGAACCGCCTGCTCTCCAGAGAATTTAAACAAGCTGCTCTGTGCTCCTTCGCCAATTCTATTTCGACCATCGCCACCTTTCCCAAGGCCTCCGCCGCCGCCTTTCTCGTCGCCCAATCCTCGCTGCTCAAAAACTCCGCCAAACACGGCACTAGCCACTCCAACACGCTATTCGTCGATGCGCCACCCACTCCAACAATACTCCCAATCACACTCAACAAGGCTGCCTTTGCTTTAAATCTCTCACATCTCGCCAGCTTCCCTAGCTTCGGCAACAACTTCCGCAGATGCTCCGCCTCCGGCTCTGGTGCTGCCTCAATAGCCGCCGCCAGACACATTGCCGCCCCGATCTGCGCATTAAAATCCTGCTCGAGCGTCATCATTTCGAAAAGCGGCCTCCACAGAGTAGAGAACGGCGGGTCCGTGATTCTCGAAGACATCGCTGCGGCTGCCTCGACGCAGGCGGACCGAACGGCGGAGTCATTGTCGTGGAGCCGGCGGGAGACGGTGGAGACCATCTTGGACAGATGAGAAGAAAGGGAGTTGCCGTGAGAATGCGAAAGAAGAGTCAACAAGTTCACGCATTGTTTGCGGACAGGAGACTTGGACGACGAGTCGGTGCTGTGAATGCAGTTAAGAAAAGAAGAGAAGGACTCGTGATTCAAATTCTTGGCGATGGACTCCAGCTCTGCGGCGGCGATAGAGAGGGTGTCGCGGTCGGAGAGCTTGTTGAGGCAGTTTATGATGCGGTGCTTGACATCTTTGTCGATGGCGGTTGTCGGCGGAGCGAGAGAAGACCGTTTTTGGGGAGACATTTACCGGTGTTTCTGATGGTGGTGAGTCTGGCTTTTTGGCGGCAGAATTGGCGACTTGGAGGAGGCGGCGGTGCGGATGTTAGTTTTTTATAGGCGACCTTCATGCGAAGCGGGCCGCTTAGTTTAGTGTTTTTTTTTTTTTTTTTTAAATATTTTACTAATTTTTTTTCTTATAAATTGATAACAAGTGATTAGACTGGTATCTTACCGTAATAAACATAAGTGATATTGACGCCATGATACTTAAAGTCTATATATTATATTGTTATTTATTAATTATATATTTTAATTTTTTAATTAATAATAATCATTATTATAAATATATATTTAAATGTTTCAAATTATACGCTTAAGTAATAAAACGATGAGAAATTAATAAAATAGATAAAACCTGCAATTCAAAAATCATTATAGGATATTTAATTTAGTTTGTAATTATGTGATAAATTTTAATTAATTTTAAAATTTTTGTATTATTATTATTATTGATAAAAACACCAACGATGATTAACTGACATGCAGTCAGATTGCCATTTTGCTTCTTCGCCCGTTCCTTTCTTCCTTTTCTCCTTTTCTTCTCAGTCAGATTATGTAAATACTGAATCCTTCGTAAATGTTGAGCACATGCTCACGTGGAGGTTCTCAGACTTGCCGTCTTGGAACATGCCAAGCAAATTAACAATTCTACGGTTACTTTTTGTCTTTGGATAATTGATTCGAGCTTTTGAGAGGGATACAACTTGACTGCTTGGTTTCTATCTGGGACTCCAAGCAAACCTGGAGCTTGTTTCGCTGGTTTTGAAGGTGTGTTCGGAGGAGTGACAATAAAATACCATTTTATTGGGGTTTTAGGACAGTTAATTGGATCATTTTGTTGAAATCTCTCAGTTTTGTGTTGAAAATTTAACGATTTCATTATCGTTTTTTAACCTCTTTTGGTCTCTCTTGCAATACAAAAAAGAAAAGTTGTCGTGTGATGTGTTTTCTCAAGTGAACTCATGAGGTAAATTTGACTTGAATCGGAAAAGAGAAAAGGTAAATTAAAATACCAAAAACACAAGAAAGGCTGCTCGTGACAAATAGAGGGGGGGGGGGGGGATTTCTTTTCACCTTTATTACAAGTCATTTGTAAAGTAATATGGCTAAATCACCTCCAACGATGCTGCTGCAAGCTAACCATTTTTTTCATTTTTCATTTCTTAAATTATTTTGACAGAACTATAAAAACACTTCCACTGGTATTTCTAATCGATGTTAAAGCAGAGCATTGCGTAAGGAAGCAGTGCTGTAATTGTCACCGAAAAGAGCATTCCTGTTTTTTAATTTTAAATATATATGTTTCTTTTGGGTAAAGTAAAGGGAATTTCTTGATCACGGGGCACACCCCCGGTAAGGAGAAGAATCAAGAATGCACAGAACAAGCTAGCTTGATACCCCTAATAGGTTTTTTGGAGCAATAGACAAGGTTGGTGGGGAGGGGGGAGATGGCTAAAATATTTTCTAAATATGCGATTATTATATCAAAGATCTATGTCAAAAAGGGAGAACCAAATGTGGAGCATGTGACAAAGATATGGGTGAAAACTTGATCTAAGGGATTTAAGCACAGTCAATCACATGACACAGAGATGCATATATTGAAGGAAGCGCCTTTTTTTGGGAGATGCGAGGCCATAAATTTGATGCACCGTATCAACAAATTCATGTATATTATTATAACCGTTAAATATATATTTATAATTTTTATTATTAATTGCATTTATATATTAAAAAAACTAAAATCACGTAGTCAATTATCACATAATACAATATTAAGCCCACTCCAACTCATCTGCAACTATCTAACATTTCTGTTTTATGAAATATAACAAAACAGGGTATCATCGGAGTTTGAAGGAAGGTGTGGAAGATCCGGCTGCCTTAAACGTTTAGTTGCTGTGCGACGCAGTTGGGAAGCATTGGCTACCCCAACCGATTGATTGCTCTGCCTTTTTCCCAATAATTTCCTCTCCGTCCGGATTCAGAAGCAGCCTACACATGAGTTGCACGGGCCCAACGGTCTCAGTAATCATTTATGAGAAGCTATAAGTAATGGAACCACCAAACATCATATCCTAGGATCCTTTACCGCTAGCCTTGACCCTAACATGCGGAAACCAAAATTGTGATGCATGTGACGTCGCTCATGATCATTCACATGGAGGCCCGCCAATTGGGAAGTGTAGTCGACCCTGTCTGTGTGCCGGTCAATGCTTTTATATATAAACTACAGTTTTACAATAGATGTTTGAGTAAATTTACTCCGATTAAGCACAAGAATATTGCTAGCACAGTACCAACCCTTGCAGCTTCCATTTACTTTATATAAACCACATGACAAAACTGAACTTAAAATTATGCGTGTAAAATTTTAAATTTCCATTTATCATTAATTTACTCTCGTCAAATTACTAGCATGTTAATTGTTTTAATAAAACCTCAAATAATGGTTTTTTTTTTTTTCCTTTTTGGGTGTATAGTCACATCGGTAGATCAATCTCACTTGACGAGAATTTTCGCAACGTTGCAATTTTTACCAGGGGCAGCTTCAACCTTGCAATTAAAGGTTTGAAAGGAGGAAAGTCCTTATTAATTAGGTAAGAAAGAGCAAAGATGACCCGTGAATTAAGTAAAAAAGAAAAAATGGAATAATAGTGCCGCACGAAAATTAAGAGGATGACCATGATGGGAGCCTGTGCAACTGTTACGATGTTACTTTCCTAATGCGTACAATGAAAATTGCTCAAGATGGTGCCAGAAAACAAGTTAAAAGCTCCGTGTGACCCTCTCTTTAATTTTAATGGCCTGCTTTGCAGATTCTGGAGTTGTGCTGTTTCTGTCAAGATTGCGGCCACTCCGACGAGTCTGATAGTCGGTGGTTTCAGTCTTTTTATGATAAGCCTATTGGCCAGGAGAAGAACTGTTCATCCTTTGAATTTTGCCATCTTCTCCTTACAAATCCCGCGAGCTGCATCAAATTGTCTGAAGTAAAGACAAAGATAGGGCTAGCGAAGAATAACAAAACTGTGCATGGCCGTGTTGCCATATTTTCTTGGTCAATACCTTGAGATCATTCATCATTCCTGAATGTGGGATGCTACAGGAGCATTTTCGATGAACCAAACAAACACCGTGAACATTAAGCCACCTACCAACTCGGTTCGCAGAAATGGCACAAGATTTTTGCCCTTGCAGACTACCCACAAATAGAAAAGCATAACAAATAATTAAACTTGCAATATATTTATTTAAATATTGGCGTATTGTCCTCGCTCTTGTTATAATAGAACTACCCCTTCCCACCTCCCTAACACAAATCCAGAATTATTATATTAAACAATGCCCGTTTTTATCACTAAAACCTTCAATATCAGGAAAATTTTAAATTTCTAAAATTCGATTTCTTCTCATAAATTAACAAAAAAGTACTCCGTTTAATTAGAAAATTTCAGTCTAGAGATGTGCAATTGTCAGCCCCGCAGATTCTTGCAAGCAATTTCTTTAAACGAAGTTTTATAAGGATAAAGGTTGTCTTTAATTAAATGTGGCTACCGAGGAATATGAGAGGGGCCTTTAACGTGGATTAGGTAATTATAGATGTCAGTGTGGTTGGCCCTAAAATCAACAATCATCTTAACAAATTCTCATTTCGGTTGCCGTTCTAACATCAGGGCTCTAACTTACGTCGCATGCCAGCCAACAATTATTAGATAAACCCAACCATAACAACTACCTCTAAGAGGAATCCAAGATAATTATGTTTCTAACCATGCAATTAAGGTCGGATCGATCAAAATTATCCGCTGCCACTAGCTTTTCTCATGCGTCGAATCAATTTGATTGGAGTGTCTGTATCGTAACGTGTGATGTGGATGGTCGAAAAGTATTAAACAACTAACATGGTATTGTATAAGAGCATATGAGAATCGAGAAATCTTCCAAAATTTATCTGTTTTTGTCCATTCATTGGAAACTCTAGTTGGTTCCGGGTCATATAACAATCCTATCATTCACGGGATTTATCAGTTGTTAAGAAATAGTGAGATGGATTTATTATTAAATAATTGACCTCTACCCAATCCTTCACAGTAATTCAGCATGCTTTGTTCAAAAAAAGAAAAAAAAAAAACTCACTTGAAATTGAGAGCAAACAAACTGATGACGAGCGATACTTGTACACAACAGGGTGTGGTGTGTACTAGAGTAATATTGAATTTATATCGTTGATTTCATAAGAACGAACTTTAATTTAACGGTAAAGAGAATAAGAGCATAAAGTGTCTAAAACAGCACAATAAGGCAGAGCAACGACTTAGAACAGAGGGACCTAGCTAATTGATTATTACCCTTGTCAAAGAATCTGCTTTAATTAGCTACCTGGGACTAAAAAACAATGTAAAGTTTCACTGGATTCACTGTGCAAAAGCAATTTACTAGCATCCTTGCTTAAGAATCATTTGATTATATCGGAAGTACGATTGGTCCCCAGCTTGTCGCAGGGACAGTCAACAAGTAAGTTTTAGAGCATTGTGGTCGGCGGATTGCGTGCACCATCAATCCCCACTCTCAACGTAGGGGCAAACTTCACGTTAAATTTTCCATAAAAGAGGTATGGCATATTTTCCAGCAGATGGAAATTCATTTCAACTAAATTTTCAATTGTAAAAAAAAGTTTGAATTTTCTTTTAATGTGTGAAAAATAGAATTAGGAGGGCCTAGAAGTAGTCATAATTGAGTGACTGGTGATCATTTATGATGAGAATATGGGTAACAAAGGGAAGGAAAAATACGCAAGGACAAGATAGCAGATGTGGAGGGACTTGGGTCCGGTGGTCCATCGCTATGTTGTTTGACTTACAGGCAGACGGCCATCTGAAAGGCTCTGTCCTTGGACTGCTACTCCTTCACACGGGGAGAGGCCAAAAATATGACTAAGTGCGTCGAATTTCTTGATTTTCTAGTTCCTTGAACGGCAGAACCACATGTGAGATTCGGCTTTGGGAACAACAAGGCCAATGGCATGTCACAGGCAATTATTAATTTTGGCCATTGAGGAAACTAAACCATGTTGTGCTCGGCTTAGCTAGCATCCCCAAAAGACATTCCCTTCTTTGCACTGCGTGATCAAATAATCTTTGGTCCAATCAAACGTCATAGGTCCATGTGTCGTTTTATGTGCAATATAGTTCGGGACAATATATATATATATATTTTTTTACATAAAAAAATTTTATTCAGATAAATTTTAAGATTAGAAGCACATCATATTTTACTGTTATAATTCTCTATTTAAAATTAAAAAAAGAGTGAAATTCAACCTAAAATTATAAATATCAATCAAACTCACATAATAATAAATCTGTACTTAGCATTTGACTAATGATTGTGATTATCTTGGAACAATATTATCCTTGTTATGTCAAACTTTAATAACAAGTCACATAAAACATTATGAATATAGTTGATCTGATTCCTCAGATATGAACATACACTTGCGGCTTCATAATAAAATTCGTCACTGAGTTTGTAAGATTTATTTATATATAAATAAAATGTTTGAGGTGGGATTGACATATAAAATTCTACGGAATCTCTCTGCCGATGACACTGGATCTTGAGCCGTAGAGGAGTGGGGTTGCAACGAGACGAAATGAAACGGCGACTTCAACGTCAGACAAGTTCATTATTGTCACAACTTTCTGGATTCATTTTGGAAATTCCATTGGGTCATGAAATATGCATTTAGGAGGCTTTTTCCTCATTGAAACTTTTGCCTCGAAATAACATTAATCATATGAAACACATTGAAGAAATTTATGTCCTTTTCCGATGGACAAAAATTACATAAATAAATAAGATAAAGACGCAGTGGGACCACGTTTGGTTACTCTGAAACCTTTTACATGAAATGAAGGTGCTTTTGTTTGTTTTTTTTTTTTCACAAGTTGCCACGATCTAGCACATTTAATGTATTTTAGATTACTTTTATTAATTAAACTAACACGGGTTAACAACCAAAATGATCCAAAAATCTGAAATATTAGTTACGTCAAAAGTTATATAGATCTCATAACTATAGACAAAACATGAATTCGAATGGCAAATAATTAATAATATTTTAAAAATTATTTATAAGATATCTTAAGTTGAAATTAAAAAAGGGAGTTATGAAATTTATTTTTTTTTCTAAATAAAAAAATAAAAAGTTATGCTGACAATATACTAAATAATTCAATGGATTTCTCTCATAGGAAGAGAAAAAAGATTTGCAAATTGTCTTGAGCCCATACCTTTTTTTGGTGCAATTTGATCATAGAAGCCAAAAGTGGTTTTAACGTGGTGTATCTACTTTTGTATGTGGACTCCTAACACATAAATGTGATCTACAAACCATTGTGCTATACCCTATATGAGGTGCACTGAGTCTATTCTAGGGTTTGGGTAGAGTTCTTTGTGTTGAGATGGACCCCTACCCACATAAATGTGATCTACTAGGGGTAGTTCACCATAAATCAGTCCATTACACCATTTCCACAAATATCTTGAAATCCTTGAATGTGATTACAGTGTTTGTGGGCCCATTGTGTTTGGTGTTCTCGGCGGTAAGTCCACCCTATTATGATGTTACACGTTAATAATGCTAGTTAGCACTGCGCTTGTCGTCGGGCCCCACGGAATTTAACTTCACTGGAAAATTTCTGCTCTGCCACTTTTCCTTATTCCCTCTTTTTGGGTAGGTATTCAAACGAGTCAATAAACTTTGTATCTAAGAAAGATTTTTCTTTCAAAAAATAATAGTTGCTATATCCATTTTGTTAATTATATTTGTGATTTATAACATGAGGTAGAAGTCTAGATAATTTTTATACAATTAGCATAAATTTGAATTTCCACTATGTCACTCCTTAAATTATGTTTAGTTGTTCTCAATAAAAATAAATTTTTAAAAAAAATATTTAAAGTGCAAATAGTAAATTTTTAATTTAATAAATATTGTGATTAATTGTAACAAAACTTTATTTAGACTCATTAATGTTCAGTAATAAGTCCTTTTTAATAAGGAAGTTGAATGAAAATATTAATAAAAAATTTGTAATCTTAATCTATATGTATCATCATGACTAATGTTTTGTTGTATTTTTTTTTTATTTTTTTAAAAATAATTTGAATTGTAATTTATCTGTACTTATTAGAATGATTGTAGTCAAAGGATAGGTAATATAATAATTGGCACAGCTAGCTTAATACGATAACTAGTGAAAACTGGAACTTAGGTGGACAGCAGAGCTTACCTATCAATTATTTATGATGCGGTGGCATTCCTGTTTGGGTATTTTATTTTCTATACTGATTTATATTTGTCTTAATTTATGAGTGATGAGTTTTGACCCTTCTTAATGCATGGCGAATGGATTCTTATTGACCTAAAGACTGCTTTTGACGGTCTCAAAATTTTCGGCTTGCCATGTTTTCCAATGGCAGGCTGGATGGCATTGTGATCTCTATTGCTAAAGGAAACGGACTTTCACATGGCAGAAAAAATAAAATAATGTGTATAAATTTTTTAATGCATGTCAGCTGGCCTATGCCCTTAGTTTGATTCGAGTGGTTTTCATTATTTTAGCAAAAGTGACTGTTGTAAGCTGTTGTTTCTTTTTGATGGTGCGATTATTCTAAACTTTGCTTGTTAGAAGATCGAATAGGTTGGATTTTTTTTTTTTTTTTTTGGCAGTACAATTTTGTTGTGGATACTTGGCATATTTATTAACTTTTTTTTTTTTTTTTTTACTGTAATAAGATTTTATATCACCCACCGTCAGTTTAATATTTTTCTATTTCAATTAAATTTACTTAATTTTTTTTTCTATGATATTGGGTATTGTGTTAAGCTGGCTTTTCTTTAGGGGAGTTTTAATTAGAAAATCCCAACTCGTCCTGATGACTAAAAGTTATCTTGTAATTTGCAATTTGTACCAAAAATACAAAAAATTTTACCAGATTAAAAATTTATAAATTTATCCTCAAAATCTTGAGTTTTAATCATAGAAAGAAAGTATAAAAAATAGGGGACAAAAAAAACTATTTCATTGTATAATTTACTGTCTAATAGGCATCTTAATAAATCAAAAATAACAAGAAGGTATAAATCAGGCTACCCAAAAATAACAAGAAGGTATGAATGAACTTTAACAACCTAGCTTAACAACGGAGGCTCAAATGAGAGGTCAACAAAATGGGCCAAGACTTCTTATGTGGGCCAGTTTTTATAATCCAGAACAAGTTTAAAATCGAAGGGGCCAGCAGCATAAGCCATTTCAACTCATCAACATTGTAGGAAGTTTCTTATAGAACTGGCGGCAATGGACTTCGGGCCAGAAAGGGATTAACTCGGGGGCTTTACTTTTCAATTTTCTTAGAAGGCCGAAGCCCAAAAGGACCCAAAAAGAATGAGTTCTCGATGGGATGAATTTTAAGAACTAAAATGATAATCCGATCAAATGCAACCATTGATAGCCGTCGCACCTGCAGATAGTTATACTTTTCTCAAATTAAAATCTGTCGGGAAATTGCCCTTATTTCCACGTTTCGAAGAACTAAAATTAGACGAAAATAATACTTCAATTTATATATATACACACAAAAAAAAAAAAACTGAAATAAAACTATTAAAAAACTTACATAATAATTTTTAATTAATTTTAAAAATAATTTTAATAGTTAATTTAATATTTAATCTAACATTTATTTAATAATTAGTTTATAATTTTTTAATATTTTAATAAATTTAAAATTTTAACATATATTCACTCAATTTAATATATATTACAATTTATTTAAATTAAATTAACAAATTTTCATATATATTTAAAATTCACACAATACAATATTAAAATTTTAAAAAAATAATTATAATTTTTTATTTTTTAAATATGTTTTCAAATTTATTTTTTATAAATAAAAAATATTCATTATTTTTTTCTTTTTATTTTTTTAAAATTATTCTTAAATTTATTTTTATTTATACAAAAATATTTATTTATTTATTTATTTTTTATTTTTTATTAAAATATAATATAATAAAAATACACATCTCAAAATGTATAATAATTTTACACGTTATGTGGTCTATAAATAATATATATATTACTCACAAGACATTAAAAAAAAAAAAAAAAAGTAGTAAAGTACTAAACCAACCGAAAGACTTTAAACCTAAATATTCTCAGAAGGGAATATGCCCCACTTCAATCCAAAGCAGATGCAGCCTTCAATTTCTGCTAAATTACTAAAATTGACATCACAGTCTATCCCTTAGTGCATTATGACTTCGACTCATGATTTTGCCCTAATTTTCTAGGACACCGGAAATTTCACCGCCTATAGCCGGTCAACCATCATTTCCATGCTAGCTCAAATGGTGCTTAAATGACTTTCTACACTTTTTCCTATAGCCGGTCAACCATCATATACAAGCTATAGAAACTGTGTATAAATAACTATTTCTCCACTTTGTCTATTTCTATTTCATTTTGCATGCATATGAGTACATATAAAAAATATACTTAACTAAAGGATTGAAAGATATGATACTAAAAATTATGAGTTCATTTTTTTTTCCGAGGTGTTCATGAAATATACGATACTCTTTTGCAGAATATTTAAGCACCACTCATAATTTCTCGATTTAATATATATATATATATATATAAAGATATAATTAATAATTTTATCTATACGCATAGTCTCCCATCAAGACGGGGCGAACGAATGAAACCTACGCATCACATTCTGAGTGGTAATCCTTTTACCGTTTCTCCACAGACCATTGTATTGTATAGTATTTGTATCACATCTTCTCTGCCCTCAGCCCTCTGTTTCTTCAATCTTTATAAGGCGAATAGCTTAGGATACATATACAAAAAAAAAAAAAAAAAAGGAGTACAAACGCAGCTTTGCTTTGCTGCACTATCTCTTTCTGCTTATCGTATTCTCATTCCTTCCATCATTAAATCAAGGTTGTTAATAATTTCCACTCTTTTTTTTTTTTTAAAAAATAACAGATAATACACTCTCATTGTTCTTCTTCTTATTCTCCTTAACCAAGAATTAGAATACAGAGAAGAGAAAGCTTGTTTTCAAAGTCTCCTTGCTTAAATTCACCGACTGGAAAAGAGAGGGAGAGAGAGGGAGAGAGAGAGAGAGAATTTAAAACAAAAACGATCTCTCTCTCTCTCTGCGTTTTTCTGTTTGTAGATTTCGCTTCTGTGTTTTTGCTTCGTTTTCAAGTAATGCAAATTGTGATACTTGTTCGTTATGATGATGATAAAAATAACTTGAATTTTTGTTTTTCTATCTTGTTTGCTTGTCTTTTCCGGATGATCTGTGTACTGAATTTTATTTTATTTTTTTTGTTGTGGTTTTTTATTTTTGCTTGAAGTTTGTGTTTCTTAGATCTGCTTTGATTGGTGTGTTCTTTGTTTGCTTTTGTTTTCACGAGCGATTCTTGATTTCAGTTTAAATTAAGAGAGCTTTGGAAGGGGAGAGAGAGAGAGAGAGATAGAGAAAGTGAGTGCGTTTTGGTTGATGTTTGGATAGAAAGATGAAGAGGCCAAGAGAGGAGGATGTTTTGGTTGAATCGTGAGTTTTAATTCTCAAAATTTCCCTTTTCTTCTTGCATTTTTTTTTTCTTTTATTTTACTCTTTTATGGCTTGATTGTTCAACAAATGTATGTTGTACCCAGATTAAGCTCTTCAATCTAATCAGTGGTTACAATCTGGTTTAGTGTTTGTTGTTCTCTCAGGTTCTGCTAGTTGATTCGGTCAATTTTCATAAATATCGTTTTAAAAAAAAAAAAAAAAAAACGAAGGTTTGATAATTCTATAGGTTTTTGGCTACCATAGTCTTTGCTTGGATTCCATTTACCGGTATAATCTGTTTCCTTTTATGTACACAAAAGAAACCACTGATGTTTATTTTTGTAATGAAGAGGTAGCGTGAGATAAGGTTAACTTTTAGCTGAAATTCGTGAATCTAAGTGGTGATCAATTGGGTGGTTCTGAATCTATTTTCTTCTTTTTTTTTTTATCTTTTTTATTTTTTTCTATTCATTTGTACATTTGCTTATAAACTGTGAATGGATGTTTTTGTGCAACAAAGCTCGTAGCAAGCCCAGATGTCAGGAGTAGCAATTGGAGGTGGAGCGGGAACAGGAGGAGCTATGCAGAGGCTCACAACAAACGATGCCTTGGCATATCTCAAGGCTGTGAAGGACATATTTCAGGATAAAAGGGAAAAATATGATGAGTTTCTTGAGGTCATGAAGGATTTCAAAGCTCAAAGGTTGGATAATGATAATCAACATGATTCTTTCTTCATTATCTATGAATTCTGAAAATAAAAGTGCATTTTATTGATGAATTTGATTGGATATATTTTTGTGTGATGACGTCTGTAGAGTTGACACTGGAGGTGTTATATTGAGGGTCAAGGAATTGTTTAGAGGGCATCGTGACCTGATTTTGGGTTTCAATACCTTCTTGCCAAAGGGATATGAGATTACTCTCCCCAGTGAGGATGAACAACTTCCCCAGAAAAAGCCTGTTGAATTTGAAGAAGCAATTAATTTTGTGAATAAAATTAAGGTAGAGATATTGTTTCATTTTCAAGCTGGCATTAAAGTTTTGATTTCAAGGATTTTAACCTCATTCTGTGTTTCTGCAGACTAGGTTTCAGGGTGATGACCGTGTTTACAAATCATTTCTAGACATTTTGAACATGTATAGAAAGGAAAGCAAGTCCATCACTGAGGTCTATCAGGAGGTACATCAATTAAATGTTCTTGTCTCAACCATGTTTCTTTTGATTAGGCACTCAAGATTTTCATTGCTTAGTAATGTAGTGTCTCTTGGACAGTCATATTTGGCAACAAATTTATGCTTTGTTGGCTTACTGGCTGTCGCAGGTTGCTGCTCTCTTTCAAGACCATGATGATCTTCTAGAGGAGTTTACTCATTTTCTTCCTGAGACTTCAGCTGCAGCCTCAATCCATCATGCTTCATCTGGTAGAAACTCTATTTTCCATGATAGGAACTCCGCCATTCCCACAATTCGACAGTTTCACATTGAAAAGGTTTATTGCTTCTTTGTCAATTCTCTCTTTGTTTCATATAGGTCACAAATTTAACACTGTTTTCATTTTCATCACTTACCAGAAAGAAAGGGCTGCAGCATCCCATGCTGATCGTGACTTCAGTGTTGATCACCCAGATCCAGATAATGATAGAGCTTTGATGAGAAGAGACAAAGAGCAAAGGAGACGTGGTGAAAAGGAAAATGAGAGGAGAGATGACAGGAGAGACCGGGATGATAGAGATTATGAGCATGATGGCCATCGAGACAGCATGCAACGTTTTGCAAACAAAAGGAAATTTACACGTAGAATTGAAGATTCAGCCATCGAAAATCAAAGTGGGGATAGTGACAAAAACTTTGTAATGCATCCTGCCTCTTCAACTTGTGATGAGAAAAATTCAATGAAGTGTAAGTTCTTTTGCACTCAGTTTGGCTTGACACTGGTCCATGATTGGTGATTTTGCAATTTTACTTGACCATGCCTACATGGGTTCTATTGATAAATATCAATCACATCATATCTCTACCTGCAAAGCCAGATTTATGAGTTGAAATTGTTCGCTTCATGTTTTGGTTCTCCCTGTACCTGAAGTCACCCTTTATCTATTTTAGTCATTGCTGCTTTGGTACATTGATTTATTTTCTCAGTCTAGATGATTTGTGCTCTTTCTATTTCCTTACAGTGTTACATGTCTTTTTGAAGACATCTCTTTGAAGTTTCATGCAGAAGGTTTTATTATTCTTTTTGATCTTCTTGAAGAACAATTTTTACATTATTTACTGTGTGACACAGTAAAGGATTTTATCCTTTTTTAGTTAAATATGGGATGTTGCATGTCACAGATGTCACAATGGACAGAATGCTGCAGTACTCTCCATATAATCAAAAACATCCATATGACTCTTATGTTGGTTAGCATATTTATTAGCTGTAAATGCCCTAGTATCTCCTTTCTTGGACAATTGTTTGGAAAACCTTTTACTATTCCAAGAATTTGTTTGAGTGTTTGCCTTTTTGGCATATTGTTTTCTATTTCTTGATTTTAGATTTGTTGAATAGTTTTATGTCATGGCAGGTGCATTAAGCCAAGAGATTTCTTTCTTCGGGAAAGTGAAGGAAAAATTGCAGAGTCCTGAAGACTACCAGGAATTTTTGAGGTGCCTTCATTTATATACTGAGGAAATTATCAAACGATCAGAGTTGCTATCTTTGGTATGGATTGTATTGATTAGTGATTTCTCTATACCAACCATTCACAAAAGAAAGGATTGGTTAATTTCCCTGTATTTCATGTCTACATGGTCAGACATATAAAGATTTTGCTTGAGTGAGAAAATGTGGATGATGTCAACTGTGGGGCTCAGGGCATGCTTCCATTGGTCTTGGGTGTCCTGGAACAGGGGCACTTAAAGTTAATATGTCTTTCTCAATGGGGAAAGAAGTTCAACTTAAAAAAAATAATAAAAAAACTGGAAATCTGTTCGTTTTACACAAAATCAATGCAACATTCTGAGGTTACTTTCTTAATGGCACCTAGATTTTGACTAACTTGTTAACTTTTTAGGTGCCCGATTTGGCATGTTTCTACTTTTGAATATTCTTTCAACAATTTGACTGCAATAAGCTACTGTTACATGCTTTAAAAATGTTTATTGTTGCTTGAATGACCTGTAGATGCCAGTTTCTGGAATTAAAATGAATAGGACATGGTCATTCTTGTTTCAGGTTGGTGATTTACTTGCAAGGTATCCAGATCTCATGGATGGCTTCAATGAGTTTTTTTCACGATGTGAGAAGAATGGTAATTTTTCACACAATTTCTTTGACATAGTTGCTTTGGAAATTGCATTATTGATGTTGTCTGATCAAGATTTATTATGCAGAGGGTTTACTTGCTGAAGTTGTGAGTAGAAGTAAGTAGCTCTGTTGTTACCTTCTTGTTTTATTTAGGTGAAGCATGCCTCTTAGCTTATCATTAGAATACTTTTCAGTTGTTATGGTAGCTTTAGAAATTGAGCTTACATGTCCACTACCCACTTATACTAAGGCTGAGCTCAATAGGAGTATTCAACATAACTTTTGCTCATGCTGGACTTGGAAACTGTAAAACAAGTCAATTTGGTTCAGTTTCTGACACCAATCCAGTTTTCGGGAATTCAAACTTTGTTTAGTTTTTGGGTTCAGGCTTTAGCCTCATTGAAGTACTTCCAAAGGATAGTATAGGGTATGGATGACTATCTATAAGTGTATGAATATATGTATACATGTATACCTGATCCAAGATCTGAGTGGATGCAAATGTACTGAGTTGTGTTTTGTTTGAATTGGCCTTGGATTCCAGCTCAGAATTTTATGGCACGAATGACATGTGTCCATTTCCAGGTTAATCTGACCTCAATTGACCCCAGATACTGCTTGTAAGATCCTTATTTTGGTTTCCTTTTGAATGAAGGTAATTTTCTGATACCTGTGAAGGTAGAGGAAAGGGACAGGGACCGAGATCGTGAAATTAGAGAAAGGGACAGACTTGAGAAAAATCTAGCTTTTGGCAATAAAGATACAGGAGGCCACAAGATGTCTTTGTTTCCCAGCAAGGATAAGTATTTGGGTAAACCCATTAATGAACTTGACTTATCCAATTGTGAACGGTGCACTCCCAGCTATCGGCTTCTTCCAAGCGATGTATGTAGCTCTTATTTCATTCATTGTTGACTTAACTTTTGAACAGAATTTTGAGAGTTATATTAAAATCTTTCAATGCACGTGGTGTTGTGTTCATATCATGGGCAGTATCCCATTCCTTCAGCAAGCCAAAGGACAGAGCTTGGCACTGAAGTACTGAATGACCACTGGGTATCTGTTACATCAGGGAGCGAAGATTATTCTTTTAAACACATGCGCAAAAACCAGTATGAAGAAAGCTTGTTTCGATGTGAAGATGACAGGTGAGTTCTTTCAAGATATTCTGTATTTTAATTTTTGATAGTTGTATTTTTGGTTCTGAGGTTTCGGGACCTGCTTTGCTTTAGATTCATATTTACTTTGGCTTTTGATCCTTAGGTTGTTGATTTTAGTTGTCTACTTATCCAATCACGCCTGTGGTGGTTGATTTAAAATCTTTCTTTCAATCACAAGGTTACTCTCTTGGAGAAAGTTGAGATGACAATTTTGTGCTGTTCTGTTTTCCTCTTTGCGAAAAATTGTTGCTGTATATTTCTTTTCTTTCTTTTGGTTATTCTACTTAGACAAGTGATAATTTTCTTTGTTGTTGTCAGGTTTGAGCTGGACATGTTGTTAGAATCTGTGAATGTAACAACCAAGCGTGTTGAAGAATTATTAGAAAAGATCAACAATAATACAATCAAGACAGATGGTCCATTTCGTATTGAGGAACACTTAACAGGTTTGCAGCTAGTTGACATCGTTTAACAATTGAAGCTTCCATCCCTGTTTTATGCTTGTTTGCTCTTCTTTTTTTTCAGTAATTGGCTCTCTCTCATTCCTCCCTCCTGAGTAAATATTTTTCTCTTGCACTGCAGCTCTTAATCTGAGGTGCATTGAACGTTTATATGGTGATCATGGGCTTGATGTGATGGATGTAATAAGGAAGAACACTTCTCTTGCTTTACCAGTCATCTTGACTCGTTTAAAGCAGAAGCAAGAGGAGTGGGCAAGGTGTCGTACTGATTTTAATAAAGTTTGGGCTGAAATTTATGCGAAGAACTACCACAAATCACTTGATCATCGTAGCTTCTATTTCAAGCAGCAAGATACAAAGAGCTTGAGCACAAAAGGTAAAATGTTTATTAGTATTTTGGCCTATTGGAAAGCAAGCGAAAAGCCATACCCTTAATCTGATGTATACTTAGGATAATGATGTATCATATATTATTTTCCATGTATCATACTCTTATCTTATCCCACATGGGTATTTAACCAAGCCAGTTATGAACAGTCTGCAATTTTTTCCTATGAAGCAAAAGATGAACTTGCATTTTTATTGTGGTTTGTTTTCCTTTTCCCATTTAGGAATTAATGGTGCAACAAAGATCAATGATGTTTATGTTGTTGACCATCTATTGGTTTGTACTGGCATCTTAGACATAATGGACTCATTCAGCAAGATTGCAGATTATAACATAGTTTATCAGCTCATATGCTTGTATATCCTGTACTTTGCAGCATTATTGGCAGAGATAAAGGAAATAAGTGAGAAGAAGCGTAAGGAAGATGATGTGCTTCTTGCTTTTACTGCTGGAAACAGACGACCCATTATACCAAATTTGGAATTTTATTACCCAGATCCTGCCATTCATGAGGATTTATATCAGCTAATCAAATATTCTTGTGGAGAAGTGTGCACAACTGAACAGTTAGATAAAGTGATGAAGATTTGGACAACATTCTTGGAACCCATGCTTGGTGTTCCTTCTCGGCCTCAGGGTGCAGAGGACACTGAAGAGGTAGTAAAGGCTAAGAATCATCTTTCCAAGAGTGGAGAGAGTGAAGGCAGCCCCAGCGGTGGTAGTACTGTCCTGAACTCCAAACATGGCGATCCTGTCAGAAATGGAGACGATGGTAACCTACATGAGCAATCAGGCTCTTCCCGGGGCTTGCTAAATGGGGATAATGGGTTCAAAGGAAATGGGTCCCCTGATGCTCATCGTATGGCTCATAGGAGTGACACTTGCTGCAGTACTCTTCAACGTGATAAAGTGCAGGTTAATTCTGCTGTGGCTGATGAAATATCAAGTGTTAGTAAACAAGCTAATTCCAATGAACAGCTAGTCAATTCAAATGCTTCACTTCCCACGGGAGCAGACCTATGTAATAGAAGAACTAACTTTGAATCAGGTTCAACAAAGTGCTATCTGCCTTTTCTTATTCCAATTTCTTGTTTTCATCTATTCTCAAACATGCTCTGAGATACAACATTTGGTTTCTAGGGCTCAATGCTACTCCTTCAAGACCAAATAATGGCACTGTTGATGGTGGGCTTGGTTTAGGACCGAGCAATGAAGTTTTACCTTCAAAAGAGGTATAGTTCTTTATTGCATGAGTTTCTCTTACTTGGCCAAAGCATGCTCTTAATAATTACCAAATAGTTGAGGGGCAATTGAAGTCAGTGGACCTTGGCATCATGTAGCTAGGTTTTAAGATAGATTAGTTCCCAGTACTAAAATTGGAAGTCCTTTTGATGGAGTGCTTGACTAGGTTGCTATCATATTTATACTTCAAAATAGAATTATGGATAGGTGCTCCTGCTAGCTGCACTGCCTGCCTTAGCAGGGCTTGGTAAACAGTTGGAATTTTAACTAAAGAACAAAAATAGGAGACTTCAGACTCAATGCTTATATTGAATTTGCCATTTTCTGATGAAAAATGTCTGAATTGATCCAGCAGGGTGATGTTTCAAGGCCAGTTATACCCACAAACGGAGTGATTGCAGAAGGCCTTAAGAAACATGGAAATAGTGATGAATCTGCAGCACAGTTTAAAATTGAGAGAGAAGAGGGTGAATTATCTCCAAATGGAGATTTTGAGGAGGATAACTTTGCAGTTTATGGAGAATCCAGTTTGGAGGCTTCACATAAAGCAAAGGATAGTGTTGTAACCAGAAAATTTCAAACAGCACGGGGAGAAGAAGGAACATGCAGAGAGGCAGGAGGTGAAAATGATGCAGATGCTGATGATGAAGGTGAAGAAAGTCCTCAGAGGTCATCAGAAGACAGTGAGAATGCCTCTGAGAATGGTGATGTTTCAGGAAGTGAGTCAGGGGATGGTGACGACTGCTCTCGAGAAGAGCATGAGGAAGACGGAGACCAAGAAGAGCATGATAATAAAGCTGAGAGTGAAGGTGAGGCTGAGGGGATGGCTGATGCTCATGATGTTCATGGGGATGGAATTGTGTTACCCTATTCAGAATGTTTTCTTTTAAATGTTAAGCCTCTAGCAAAACATGTCCCCTCAACATTACGTGACAAGAAAAAGGGCTCTCAAATTTTCTATGGAAATGATTCTTTCTATGTGCTCTTCAGGCTTCACCAAGTATGGTTTTCTTCCATCTTTTCAATTGTCATTTGAGCTTGAAGTTGATTCTTTTACTTTTCTGTTGTTGCATTCATAATCACAGCAATGCTATTCTTTAATCTGACAGACATTATATGAGAGAATAGAATCAGCAAAGATTAATTCGTCATCTGCTGAAAGGAAATGGCGTGGTCCAAATGATATAAGTCCTACCGATCTCTATGCCAGGTGCTATAGTTTTGGGAGTGTGAATTATAGGGTCAATATGGATGTAACCAGATTGTACTGATATGTAGTGGTCTCTACAGGTTCATAAGTGCACTTTACAACTTACTTGATGGATCTTCTGACAATACCAAATTTGAGGATGATTGCCGAGCCATTATCGGGACACAGTCATATGTCCTATTCACACTGGATAAGCTCATATATAAACTTGTCAAACAGGTAAATGCTTGTGATTTTGTTTCACTTTAAATTCTTATTCCCGAATTTTCTGTCATCTTTCTCCACCTCTTTCTTCGACCTAATTTTTTATCTTTCTGAATGTTCACAGCTTCAAACTGTGGCAACTGATGAGATGGACAGCAAACTGCTCCAACTCTATGCTTATGAAAGATCAAGAAAACCTGGAAGATTTGCTGATATAGTTTATCATGAAAATGCCCGGGTGCTTCTTCATGATGAGAACATATATCGCATAGAATGTGTATGTCTCTTGAAGCATCTGCTTTAGTTTCTAATAGAATTTATGAGAATTTAGTTGGGATAACATTATTAAATATGCAATTTTATAACAATGGCTTTTGCAGCAGTCTGCCATGCCAACCCATTTGTCTATTCAGCTGATGGACTCCGGACATGACAAGCCTGAAGTTACTGCTGTTTCAATTGATCCTAATTTTGCAGCTTATTTACATAATGACTTCCTCACTGTTATCCCCAACAAAAAAAAGGCAAAACCTGGGATTTTCCTTAAAAGGTTTGTACACACAACTGGTCTTGCGTATTAAATTTGGTTGCCATGGCTAATAAAGCTTGCTGCTTGTAGGAATAAACTCAAATATTCAGTTACTGACGAATGCCAGATCACAGAAGGGTTTCAAGTTTTTAATGGATTAGAATGCAAAATAGCTTGCAATTCCTCCAAGGTATCTTGAATTGGAAGTTACATTTGGTTTTGATTTCCCCCGTAGGTTTTCTTATCTCTGCTCAGTTTGAACATCCTGCTCATGGAATTGATTGGTGATTTGAAATGATAGGTATCCTATGTTTTAGATACAGAAGACTTTTTGTGTCGAACAAACAGAAAAAGGAAACGATCACAGCGGGATAGTTCATGCCAAGACCAAGCCACAGTTTCTAAACGTGTACAGAGATATCAAAGATGGCTATCAAGTGCCTAATATCTTCGTATGAACCTGATGTGAATTATGGTGTGTACTCCTTCTTTTATATTGAGTTGGTATTGCTTGACATCAAGTGCTAAATTTCCCATCCATACAGATTTGAAATGCCTCTGCGCAAGGAAAATCAGGTTTTAAGTTCACTGACTTCTAAGTTGGGTGCCTGCTTTACAATATCAGGGTTTCTAAATTTGCTTTCCTGTTTCTCCTTCCTGGAAGGAAAAGGAAGAGCATCCCAAGTTCATTTTGAAACAAGGATATATTTTAGACTTGTAGTGTGGTTCACGTATTCTAACTCTGTTATTTTTCTGTGTCACCAAGGAGATGGGAGGAGACAACATTGCTGGCCCTCCTGCTGTTATCTATGGTTGCCTTGTGGTTACCATTTTATGCACTGGCACTGGAAATGACATTGGAAAACTCAAACCTCCGATGCATATTCTTTGATCTCTCTCAAGAATGAGGAATGAAAGGAAAGCAGAGGAGACCTCCCCACACTGTAGTATAGTCAAGTTTGATATTTTTGAGCCCCATTCATGTACATACATAGAGATGACAGTGATGGAAAACACGAGATATATGTTCATTCCATTAATCAATTTTCTTGATAATCATTTGCACATTCCTGCATATCAACGACACTTCTCGTAGGTTCTGGCAACAGTCCATGAATATATCAAACCCTTTTGTACTTCTCATGAGATTCTTTCAGACAGGGAGCTTGGGTTAACAGAGGCCCAAAGGGGAAAGGGAATGGCAAACAGATCTCCTCCGCGATATTTGGACATAGCTTATCGAGAAATTTTTACTTAAACATAAAGAAACTCCAGTCAAACATGCAGAAATGACAAAATTTAATTTAATTCGTTTGAAAAAAATAATTGTGTTGGTGTTTTAATGTAATTTTAGGATTAATTTATTTGGAATTTCCTTAATTAGGGTTTTCATAGAAGAGGATAATCGATTTGGTGTTTTGACGTAAAATTAGGATGAGTCTATTGGGAATTTCCTTAATTGGGATTTTTACAAAAGAAGATTCAGACCAATATACTCCCGTTTCTTGAGTATATATATATATATATATATATATATATATTAAATGTATATCGCTAAATTAACATACAAATTTAATAATCAAAATTCATTTTCATCAAATAAAAATCTTTAATTAAAAAAAGATAAAAGAAATATAGTCCTTAAAAAAATATTTAAAAATATTTAAGCCTTGGAAAGGACTCATCTCGTTGTTGTTGCCCAATTACAACTTACAAATTGTATATTTGAAAAAAATATATATATATATGAAAAAAATAAAAAAGGCTAAAGACACCTCAAGTCGAACCAGACTCCACGTCTACCACGTCAGCTCAGCCCCCTGCGTTAATTTTCCCCCGTGCAAATAGCTGGACTCATTTCGCTAACATTCTACAAACCGCTCTTTTTTCATCGGCTTTTCACCCGCGGTGCAATTAAGAATCATCCTAAGCTCAAATCAAGAATTATCCTACTTTTTAATTTATATTTTTTAAGTAATTATTTTTATATTAATAATATTAATTAAAAATATTTTTAATTTTTTTAAAAAATTAAAAATTTATTTTTAAAAGATTAAACAATATAAAAATATTTTAATTAATTTTAAAAAATAATTAATTATATTTATTAATATTCTAAATTTTATATAACATTAATTGTAAGTAATATAATAAAATTAAAAAAATAAAAATTAAAAATATTTTTAATTAATATTATTAATATATAAATATAATTTAAAAATTATATAAAATAGTAATAATAGGGATTAAATCAATTCTCCCGTTGCATATTTCTTTTAATCCCCTATTATTACTATTTGGCGCTGAAAAGACGCACAGCTACTCTTTTTGGACCATTCTCTTCTCCTACTCTCCGTTACGTGACCTCCCTTAAAATACCGACCGAGTCGCACCCACCGATCTAAATCAGACGGTCGATATGGCTCTGTCGCACTTCACTTCATCTTCCAGATCAAATCTTCTCAAACCTCTTTGCACGGCCGCCGCCTTTTCCTGCCGCCGGACAATCTCCTCTTCCACTGATCTCCTCACCGTCGAGACTTCTGTTCCGTTCACGCCGCACAAATGCGAGCCTCCGTCGCGCTCCGTCGAAACCAACCCCCAGGAGCTCCTCTCCTTCTTCCGCGACATGGCGGAGATGCGGCGGATGGAGATAGCGGCGGATTCTCTCTACAAATCCAAGCTCATCCGCGGCTTCTGCCACCTGTACGACGGGCAGGAGGCCGTCTCCGTCGGCATGGAAGCCGCCATCACTAAGAAGGACTGCATCATCACCGCTTACCGCGACCACTGCACGTTTCTCGGCCGCGGTGGAACCCTCCTCGAGGTCTTTGCCGAACTCATGGGTCGCCAGGCCGGTTGCTCCCGCGGGAAAGGTGGCTCTATGCATTTCTACAAGAAGGACAGCGGGTTTTACGGCGGTCATGGCATCGTGGGAGCTCAAGTGCCGCTAGGTTGCGGATTGGCTTTCGCGCAGAAGTATTCAAAGGAGGAAACGGTGACGTTTGCTTTGTACGGTGATGGTGCAGCCAATCAAGGACAGTTGTTCGAAGCTCTTAACATCTCCGCGCTCTGGGATCTACCGGTCATTTTGGTCTGCGAGAACAATCACTGTAATGAATTGGATAGAAATCTTGCTTAATTTTTATCAATATTTTTATTCACGAATTATGGTTCGTTTATGTGATTTGAATTTTTTTTTTGATCGGATGCTTTTGCGCAGATGGCATGGGAACAGCCGAGTGGAGAGCTGCGAAGAGTCCAGCATATTACAAGCGTGGGGATTATGTTCCTGGATTAAAGGTTATATATATATATATTTGTCTTTGGGATTAGAGTCTTGGGCTTTTGCATCGTAGCAGCTTATTTGCATGCAAATAATTGTGCTCATTTAGAAAGTAAATTTGTAGTTGGGGATTGTAGTTTATCGTGGTTTAATATTGCCATGTGAATTTCTGTCTGCAAAATACTTGGGCTTCATGATTAATGATTATGAATTGCATGACTGTTATGGTTTTGATAGAGCTGACCATTCTTTCTCTCGTCTGTTTTCTGTTAAAACTTAAAATTATTAATCTTAATTGGTATTGAGTGGATTGTAGTTTCATGGAACTATAGAGAAGGTGATCGTTGAGGGCTATAGCATCAAGATTTGCAAAATGACATGCATTACCCTGTTATGTTTATCTGGATGTGAAGAAATTATAGAATTTTACTGCAAAGAACAAAAACTCTGAGTGATCATAATTGGAATATCTGCAATAGGACAATAAGAATGTTACACTCTGCTTGTTGATCCCACTTTCAGTTAAGGAATTAGTGTAATGCTGTTGCATCATGGTAGATTTCATATAAAAGGTCTTCTTTCATGATTTATTGATGAATATTGTCATCTCTGATTTTGCTTTTCACATGCACTAATGTGTTGTCTCATTCATTCTTTATTCTGTGATAAACTCTGGTTGTCAAATAGCACCAACCCTGATTAAAACGTTCTTTACATTATTTAAAAGGAATTCAGCATTACTTGATTTATTCTAGTGTTTGTTGGCTGTTTGTATCAGCCATTTTTAAATATCCACTCTGAGCCTTTGATAAATTGTCAAAGAAAAGTTAGGAGGGAATAACTGAACTGTCACTCTGGGTCTTTTTTGGAGTTTTGGCTGCCTGCCTCAGGATAAGTGATAGCTTTTGATTGTGACTTTCTTATTTAATTATGTGGCATAATACAATTGATTTCAACCTTTGGAAGTTTATACTTTTTTGTTGCCTGTGAGTGCCTTTAATAGAATGGGAATGGCAAAGTATCATTTTATATTACAACTTACAATTGGTGCTCAACTGTTATGTGTTATCCTGAAAAAATCTTTCACAGTTTCATTTCTTTTCTAACAGGTGGATGGAATGGATGTTCTTGCTGTAAAACAAGCATGCAAATTTGCCAAGGAGCATGTCTTAAAGAACGGACCTATTGTAAGTTTTGTATGGCACATTATTATTTTTTGACACTCTTAGCTCCTTTATAGAGTTTGTGGCTGATGTGGCTTGGATCTTACTGCTCAATGTAAATATTGGCCATAAAATCACAAACTTCATTTTCCTCTCCAGGTTTTTTGTTGTGGTCATGGCATTTACTTTTGCTTATAGTACTGGATTTATATTTTGAGCATTTGTTGATAAAGTTCTCTTTGTAGTTTTATCTGTCTTATTTGGAGGTGAAATACGCCTGATCCTTGCTAGTTGTAATAGATACATTTTGTTTGGTAACTTTTTGTTAGTCTCTTAAGTTCATTGGCTTTGAGAATGTAAGCAAATTGGTAACACCTTATACTAATTCTTGCATAAGGACTGAGTGTGGGCACCAGCAAGTAAGGTATGGCAAGAACATGTGTAATGCAGTACAATATGAGAGGCCAAGGCATTGGCATCAAGTGGGAAAGATGTTTGAGTTGTTGGTTGGTGTATTAGCAACATAACAACATGCTGGTGGTTTTTTCTTGGTTAAATGAAAATTCTGTTACTAGATGGTATATGTTAATTTTTCACATGTCAAGGCGTGTTTGATTGTTGTCTTTATGTGTGGATATGGGTACTTAGCCTTATGAGCTTAAGCCACATTTTTCTGGGCTTGCACTTGATATGCTTGTATGCTATTCTTCATTGAAAATTTGGCTGACACTAGCTGGCATTTCGACATTTTATTGTCACTGCATGGGAATTGATTTGTTTGTTGGTTTTCTTTTGATGGTTGGTTCAGATACTTGAAATGGATACCTATAGGTATCATGGTCATTCAATGTCAGATCCTGGGAGCACGTATCGTACCCGTGATGAGATTACTGGCGTGAGACAGGTTATTGCATTTTTCTCTGCATCACTAGTTCTAAAAGTGAAAGCTCACTAATATTTTACATGTTTCACTTACTTGTGTTATGATCTTCAGGAGCGTGATCCAATTGAGAGAGTAAGAAAATTATTATTAAGTCATGACCTAGCTACTGAGAAAGAGCTAAAGGTAAATCAATTTATTGAATTTGTAGCTATTCTGCACAAACTGACATTTTTGTTTAATCACAATGGATAATATGTTTGCTATTCCTCACTTTGTCCCTCAAGGAAGTTTTGTGCCCATCACAAATTGGATATTAAAGTTTAACTGAAATGCAAACATTCTTTGTTCTTACTTCTTAGGATATGGAGAAAGAAGTGAGAAAGAAAGTAGATGAAGCCATTGCTGAGGCAAAGGTAAGGAGCATTCTTCATTATAGATTTGAGTGCTTTCTGGGTTGAATGTTTTATGGTGCTCAGTTCTACTTTCCTTTTCTGCATCTTCTGATCTTTGGAGTCTTGATACATTCTTCACCTCTGTGATTTATATTTACAGGAAAGTCCAATGCCGGATCCTTCTGAACTATTCTCGAATGTGTATGCGAAAGGCATGGGAGTTGAGGTAATGAATGTTTCCTTTTATCCTTTGCTTTTCTGTTTGGTTCAAGGAAGGAGTTGGATCAGAGGTTAAACCATTGGACTTCAGGTCAGATCTGATTCTGGTTCCAAACTACCTGTTCTGGTTCTGTGGTCAAAGTAACTGGAACCTACATGGACTCTGGTTCCAATTCTAGGCTGGTTACAGCTCAAATCTGACTATCCCTTTTTTAAAAGAATTAATAAATTTTTACAAAAATTTTATACAGACATTTTCAGAGAAAAATTAAACAAAAAATTTTATGTAATTTGATTTGAAACAGTCAAGAAAATATTTTTTGTTAAATTTTTAAATTATTTATATAATCAACATGTGAAGTTTACAATAAAAATTTATTTTGTCCAAAAAAATTTCAGTACAAAACCTGGCCAGATACGGTTTTGGTATCAGTTTTTGAATAAGGAATTCAGTTCTGCAGTTTCTTAATGCCTTAATTGTAGTATTATTGGGAGCACACACAGATTCCTTCATCAAATAGATGAACTATCTTTTTTAAGCCGCATTGTAAAAATGCAATCGTATAGGATTGTTAAATTGATCTCATAGCATATAATACACAGATGGAGTGTTAAATTAGTCTCCATCTAGTCTCAGTAGTCTATTTATCATCTCAGGAATCTCTACTTCACAACTTAGGTTAGGAATCTGAAGTCTGCCAGCACTCATCTGTAAATGATACCTTATATTTGAAACATAATATGATTATTTTTTATTTTTTATTTGTTATTTTTTATTTTCCCTCTTTTAGTACGAGACATTTAGGTTTTTTGGTTCACAAGTGATGCTTCCTAGAAGTGACAAAGGTTGACCTAAGCCCGAATAGCCAAACTCTACCTGCTCCAAATCAGACTCAACCCAACCCATTTTGATTGAAAAGGTCAATGAGTCGATGCCTAAAACTGAAATAATCTGAAACCTGAATAACTCTTAATTGAAACCAAATCCCGATTGACCTGATACTCTAACTCGAAACTCGAAATTTTAATATACCTAAAACCCGATGAATCTGAGATTTGAAACAGACTCAAACCTGATCTAACCCACCTGTTTGCCACCTTTAATATTTCCTTCCTGGTACTGATGGTTCGTGATTTTTTTTCAGGCCTATGGAGCAGATAGGAAAGAAGTTAGAGCTGTGCTTCCCTAAATGGAACGCGGAATTCTTTCACACCTCGAACCTTAAATCCTCCTCCCTACTTTATCAGCAGAAGATACAATAAATATCATGAAGATGGCTCTCTTCCGGGCTGTTCTGTTTGACGCTTTCTTTTGTATGGAAGATTGATACTTCCCAGGTTGTGGGGAGCTCTCTTGCATTTTGCTTGCGTAGTTTCTTTAAGAGGAGCTACGATTTTGATTCTATTCTGTCGTTGAGCAGGTTTCTGATGTGCTCCAGTGCAAAAGATTTACTTGTGTCTTGGTATTCCTGGAGCGTGCCTACTGCTATTTATCCATTAAGAATACATTTACTGGAGACAGAATTGACGAACATTATTAGACAAATTAATGAAATAATGCTTGTAATTTTGTAGGGATATCAGGTTACAAAGCTAAGCGCACAGCTTTTCCCGAGTTACCACGGTATGTTGTGCATAGAGTAACGAAGATAACCAATAATTTGGACATGTTATCTTTTGTTCTGATGTCTCTGTCTCTTTAGTTGCAAATTTAACACTTCATTTTCCTAATAATTATTCCTGTTACATAAATTATGTCGAACAAGATTTTCTTATGGATTGGGTGGCTGTGCTTGTATAGAAATTAATCAAATTGTGGAATGTATAGTTTATCTTAACATATATTTTTTTACAATGTCTTAAAAGTATGATAAAAAGCTTGGGTATATTTTGTTAAATATTTATTTTTTTTCTTTTACATATAAGAAACAAAATTTTTAAATTGTTTTCCATTAAATTGAAAATAAAAGAAAATTTTAGGTTTTTGTCTTTTAATGTGTACGAAGAATTTAACATTCAAACAGAGAAGGATTAAAAAGACAATAATTAAAAGTGGGGCCAAAAGTTCAAATTAGTTGAGATGTAACATTATTTCTTAACTGTAAAGAAAATATTGATATGATAAAAATTTTAAAAATTTAAAATTTTAAAATTTAATTATTTTAATTATTTAAATAAAAATTAATTTAATATATTTATAAATATAAATAATTTAATTTAAATAAATTTAATATAAAATATATTATAATTTATAATATTTTATATATTTTTTATTAAATAATAAAATAATTTATTATAAATAAGATAATTTAAATTAAAAAGTAAATATTAATATAATATAATATATAATTTTATATATTTTTATTAAAATAAAAATAAATATATTATATAAATTTTTTTTTAATTTTCATGATTCATAATTTAAAAAAATATATAAAATAGTATAAATTTTATTTTTTTAAAAAAATTAAAATATAAAAAATTATTATTTTAATTTTTCACAAATTTTTAAAATTAATCAAATTTAAAAAAATTATAATCAATTTATAATTAATAATTTTTTTAAAATAAATTAAAATAAATTAAAATTTAATTTTTAATTTTATCAATTTAACTAATTAATTCAATTAAATTTGATAACATTGCATATCATTAATATTTTTCTTAAGAAAATGGAGAAGACCTGAACTCATGACAATGTAATTTTATTTTTTAAAATTTTCTTGAAGTTGTGCATAATTTTAAGGGGTTATACTTATTATAGATATTATGAACATACTTGTTAAACCCAAAATTTAATGAGAATTTTTATATATTTAGTCAGTACTATTACATTAGTTCCAAGCTCGGTGCAATTGAAATCGTCACAGCTCTCGCGGAGTAGTATATCCTCATACTAGAATTTATTATGAAGAAATAATAGCATGCTAAAATTAAAATTGTCAAATAATTCCATAGATGGAAATCCCATTCTTACTTAATAAAAGAAATCAAACCAATAGGTAAAAAATAAAATAAAATTTAAAGACATTATAAATTACGTTATAAGCTCAAGTTCAAGCTCAAGCTTAAAAATTTTAAAATTTGATAAAAATTAAAGTCATAATTGGTACAAATCTGAAAAATTATTTTTTTTTTTTAGTGGTTGGGTGTTACCACGCACCATCATGTGAATTCCGTGAGGTCAAACGGCGCTCGTGTCACGGGCAAGCGGAGCCGCGTCGGAACATGAAAGTAGTAATGGGCTACACCGGCAAACAAGCTAGGGAATCATTGTCACAGATGATGATCTATTCTGACAAATTATATCACATAGATTTCTTGTAAAACCGTGGGACCAACAAAGAAGCCTAAGTGGAGGTCGGGCCCACTTGGCCACATAGCACACGGCTACCGTGCCCATTTAGGGGATGGTGGGCCAGCATTCTTGTCATCTTTTGGCTTCTGGATTCGTTGATTTCCAGGTGGCAGTCGCACACATCATCGTCCTGTCTGTTACTGGCCGTCCTTTGGAACCGCCCAATTCATACAAACTCGTGTGGCCATGTACAAACTACTGCGGAGCAGCCTCAGAGTATCCTATGGGGCTTTTTATTCAACAAACGCGCACCTACTAACTTCTCGGCTTCCAATAGTTTTTATTGTTCGGTCCCCACGATTAAAATTAAAGAAAAGTCTTGGTAAACAAAAAAAAAGATATATTTAAATAAATAGAAATAATATTTATATTATATAAAAATTATTTTATACTATTTGACATTTTATATGCAATATAAAATGTTTTACATCTAATCTATTTGAATTCACTACCTCAAATTAAGGGTTGATTACCTGATAGTTAAGTTACTGACCCAAGAAACGAAAGCTTGAACAGTAATTTTGAGAACGAGTGATGCAATTTAGTTATCTCTCAAGAGCTAGGTAATCGTAAGCCTTTGCTTGGTTTGAGAGAAAAATATGAAAAAGAAAATAGTGAGAAAGAAAAAAGATAAGAAAATGGAATAAGATTTTACATGAGAAAAGAAGTGATGAGAAAATTGAAAAATGAAATTTCTTTATAGGCCTAACAATACTCACTAGCGGTTTCTAAGGACAATAATTATGATATGATTCAGCAGAGAGTTGAGTAATAAGTCTGTTTGTGAACTACATGCCTTGTTAAGTTCAAACTCCTACATGCTATTAACATATTTTTTCATAGTTAAAAAAAAAAGAAAAAAAAGGCCTAATACTGTGGGAGATCGAGGTTTTATATGATCCGTGTCTTAAATATAAAAAGTCTACGTCCGACAATGACTCATTCATTACCTTGAGATATGTCCCATAGAGATAGAGACGATGTGTTAGATTTTTACAATATTTATTTTTTGATTTTTTTTTAAACAAGCAATTAATATGTCATAAAGATACCTATTTTCTAGGAAACGATTCGAACTAAAAAAAAAAAAAAAAAAAACTGTTTTTATAAATCAAAGTGATTGTGAAACTGGGTTTATATTTCTGTATGAAGTTTAACTGAAAAAAAAAAAAAAAAGATGTGTGGATGGATAACAAGCCTCTTAGTTTTCTTTTTTGTATGGAGGGAAAATTAATAATGCAAAAACATGGGACAGTATGTTGCTAATAGTTTTTAATGGAATTGTAAAAAGATTAAAATTAAAAAAAAAAAAAGGCAGTTTATATTGGAAGGAAAATAAAATTTTAATTGCTTTCCCTGACAAGGCATCGAAGAAATAAAAGATTATATATCTACAGTCTTTCGGTGCTTATTTATTTATGGCAAGTTGCTTGCTTCTCAGAAACCCAATCTAACAAACTCCAATTAATTAAGGGCAACTAATAATTCCACCCGATTCCCTGTATTATAAGGCTTCTCTTTCATTTCGGTTTACTTGTCCACAACACAAAACTGATTTTTAAAAAATGTGGGGGCTGGTGGCCAAGGCATGTCATCTCTTAATTTTGAAAAGAGTTGTGCTCGTGGATCTATTGAAATTTCCAAACGTCACTTGCACCAAAAAGAGCATCTCCTGTTTATTTTGGTCTTATCTCTCGTAATTATATTAATTCCCCCAAGTCTGGAATTTTGTTCAATAGTCCATTCTGTGCATGAACGATGCAACAGCCGTCCAATTTGTTAGTGTCCGGCATGGTGTTCTACCACAAAATGATGCCACCCCATTAACAGCTTTGATTTTGTTTTTGTTTGTAATGATTGGTGTGAATGTGTGTGCGGGATGCAGCCGTGTGCAACCATTGGATCATAAAATCGCACTCGATTGTAGACCTTCGGCGATTGGAAATGCATTGACACAAACATGTTTGTTTACATTAAATTGGACCCCATATTTTGTTTTTTCTACAAGCAATGGAAATGCTCAAATAATTTTCTTGCTTTATGCATCTTATCTAAAACAAAATTCAACTACTACTTACAAGCTTTCTTTGTTGGATTTTTCTTGGAACCGTGTTTATTTAACTCATGATTTATTTAACTACTACTTACGATTAATTTTCCCTCTTAGTAACTTTGTGATGGTTGCCATGGGTTTTGGCTCGATTCGAGAAGAAGCCTGCATTTTTGAACTGAAAGGTTTTTACCCCATTTGGCAACACTTCCGTCTTGGAATTTTATTGCACGACGCAACAGTTCGACACGTTTTTAATACTAATATGTATTGTCACATCGCCTGTACCATTTCTTTGTTAAAAATTCTGCGTCCATTAGTATTTTTCTTTATTTTATTGCGGAATTCGTCACGATGCCGCCTTGTTCACACCGTACTGGACCCTGTTGACAAATTCCTTTCTGAGAAGTCGTGGAAATTACTAAACACTGAAGAAAAACATGTCCCAACAAAATCGTGCGGAAATGAGTTTAATTATTTGAGTTGTTGAAAGTGGTAGTTCCCTGAACAATTTGAAGAAAATATTTATATTAGGTTTAAATTAATTATGTTTTATTTTGAAGGGTAAACCATCAGTCCCAGTGATTGAATAGATCAAATCAACTCCTCCCCCCTCAAGCAAACGACATATGCCATGCATTTTCATATTTTAATGTTTCAACTTTTGTTAGTTCGTCCGGCAAATCGATTAAATTTATGGGTCGTTGATAACTTGTACATTTAGGTGAATGAATTCTTACGAAAGCTGATGGAATCTCAATAAACAATGCGTATATTGACCTTGCTGGAACCGATATGGACATACATTACTCTGCCAGAGAGAAGAATATTAGGCGTAATTGAGATATGAAGAGATATTGTTTGCATTGGTTCCAGCAGTATTGCCAGAGAAAGAAGGGAAATAACGTGGTTCAATTACCTAACACGAATTGTTTCCCAAGTTGTGCGAAGCAAAGGTGCCAAGTAATGGTAACTTGTGCACGAAGTGATGCATTTTATGAAAAATTCATTATAAGTCAATATGCATTTTCGTTACAGACTACTGTTTTTAAATTTGTGGGCAAAATTTGGTCAGTTAACGGCTTATCTCCATGAAGAAAAGCATACCAAATTTTTTTAAGCGAAAAGAAAATTTTTATGGGCTCTTTGAATTGTTAAAATATGGATTTTGTTGGACACATATTGAATGTAATACCCTCTTAGGATTGGAAAACATATACTTTTTTTTCATTTTGAAAGGGATATTAAAAGTTGTCTTTTTTGTTAGATCATGTATTCTTTGTTATGGATTTTAATGTGTAAACATAATTATTTATAATATTTGTTGTATATATTGCAAGCATTTATATTTATATATTTTTATGATAAGTAAATTATTTAAATGATAATACATATATTTTTAATCGTTGTACATGACTATATAAAGTGATGAGTTATAAAAATTCTATTTTTTGTATAGTAAGTAAATTATTATAACAATTTGATTAACTTATAAATTATTAACTTTCAAATTTAATTTTATATTTAATTTTATATTATATCATTAATTTTTAATTAAAGTGTTACATTTGTTTTTTATTTTTAAATAAAATGTAAGAAAAGACAATTTTTTATTGAAATTTATTTGTATTAAATGAGTTATTTATCCTTTGTGTAGAAATAAATTATTTTAGAGTTTTTACAAGATGATACTTGACTTCCTATTAAAGAAAATTTGCTAATACAAATTTATATAAGAAAACTCTTAGTATTAAAAAAAGTTTTAGTTAATAATAATTCAAAATATTTTATTTACAAAAAAATTTTATTGTTGAAATTATTTTTAAACGTATAACATTTAGTTTTTGGTCACATAAGAAAAGTATCTAAATTAAGTATCATAACTTAAATTAATTTTAAAAATTAATGGTGACTTATACTAACATATTTTCATCAATTAACAATAGTTATTTAATAAACAAATTATTTTTTAATTTGAAAGATTTCATCAATTTACACATATAATTGCCCAAAAATTATATATACAACATAAACCAACTTTGAGTTGTATCTTTTGGACATTATTGACAATTTTATCATGAATATTATAGCAAATAAAGTGAAAAAAAAATCATATTTTATTGAAAATTATTATTAATTTTGTCATAGAGAATAATTAAAAATAAAGATTAGTAATAAAGTATTTATGATGCAAAAATAAAAACTACTAATGTGCAATTACCTTAGTATAAAAGCATTTCAAAGGTATTGTTCTTAGTAAACCAATAAATATATATATTTTTTTAAATTTTCAACAATTTTTTTTTAAATTTACATGTTTTTACTTGTAATAAAAGAAAAATTGTAGAGAATAATAGGAAGAAAATGCTCTCAATCACTTTTAAATTTATAAAGTGTACAATTAGAAAGAAGAAAAAATTGTGATTTTTTTAAGAGTAAGTATTGCTCAAAATACACAAGAAAATGACTTGAAATTTTAAATATATTGAACTAGAATTAGTGGATAAAAAAAATTTTAAATTTTTAAATGTATAGAACAAGAATTAAAAAATAGAGAAATTTTGAAATTTAAGTGTGTAACTAAAATTTGTATTATGATAAAAATAGAGAATATTTTTATATTATTATTTTTTTCTCCTTTAAAGAATTAAATAATTGAGTTAATAATTTTTAAAAAGTATTCTTTAAGAAGAGAAAGTAAAATTAATAAATTTAAATTCTTATATATATATTTTATTTTTTCTTATTATTTTACACAATTTTATACAATATTAAGTTATTTTATATTTATTTATTTAATTTTATACATATATTTATTATACATATAGACACCTAGTTTACGTCAACTCAGTTCACTCTCTTCTTCTTCAGTAAGTTTCGTCTCTGCTCGACGGACCCGTCTGCGTTTGCGCTCGAGGTTCGTTCGGTCATCACGCTCCGAAGTAGAAAACAAATTGCTTCGTTACAACTAAACTCAAGAATTCAAAACTTTAATTGGAATAATTCATTTACGAGATTAATTGCTTATCTTCTCATCAATTGGATCCTAAATATCTTTAATTTACTTCCAATACTAATTTATAAATACTTAATTTTTATTCCTATTTCTTTAATTAGATCCTAATTAGTGAGATCGTTTTTTCTTCCACGTATTTTCATTGTTATTTATGTCTTCTTCTTCTTCTTGACTTTTGTAAGTAATTATTTTATTAATTATCGATTGCTTTAAATCATCCGTGTCACCCAAAAAGTTTATAGCTATTTAGATAAGGTTTTTTTTTTTTTTTTTTTTAATCCCAAATCGATGAATTCAAGAAACACGAGTCATGGGGACTAAAAAATTTAAAATATTAAATTTATAAATTTTTTTATTTATATAATATATACTTAATTTTTATATTTTCAGTATGAATTTTTTTAATCACCCACATCCAAAATCACAATAATTATTGCATCTATGGAATCTTGTATTACCACCGCAAAATACTCTGAAGTAGATGCTAATCTGAGATTACCACCCCAAGGGTTGACTTCTAAATTATAAAGATAATTTTATTCTTGATGCTTCCTGTTGACTGACCAAAATATATACATAAGTTCACGACAGTACAACAATGATACCAGAAAAATAATATTATGTGAAATTATAGCATATTTAGAAATCAGTGAATATATAAGCTCTTGAACTTCTTTTTTTTTTAAATTATCTTCGTTAATTGCAATTTACTTTTTGTGGTGATAAAAATTTAAAAAAATTAAAAAACTTAGAAACTTATGTTATGTTTTCATTTTGTATAGAATAATAGTGCAAAAATTAGCTTGTTTTTACATTATGGGGAATGGTTTATGTTTCATAATTTTTAAATTGATACACAATAAAAATACCTATGGACACGATTGCTGTCATTCTGTGCAGGCATTAAGACGACCATGGAGTAATCTGGCAAACACCATTAAACACATTATGTCAGCCTGCAGCATATGCCAGCCGACAAGCTTTGAAAACAGAAATTTTGTTTTGGATTTTTAAAAACTTTTTATTTTTTTTTCAAAAATTAATACAAAATTGCCCAAAATAAAAACCCTCAAAAAAAGGTAATGTTGGGGAGCACGTGATCACGTGGTGGAGAATCCAACATGGCAACAAATGACAGAAGAGTTGTGTGGGGTCAGCTGCTAAGTGCCAGGCTTGATCGCAACCGTCAATGTCGGTGCTGTTCGGCAGAGACAGCTGGCTCCTGTGTAGCCGCAGCTGGCATTGCATTAGTCGGAAGAAAAAACTCTCCTTTTTAACCCTTTTTTTTTGGTTGGAGGAACTCGAAGGAAAGAATATTACTTGTCTCAATTAATGAAAATAGAAAAAGGCACGTTTTAATATAACTATTAATTGTATATTACCAACTTCTGTCATCCACCATAATTATGTATCGAATTGTTAGAAATGTGAAAATATATGTTATAATTGTGTGAGGTGTGAATTTATACATATTTTATGTCTATATATTTGCATCGTGTTTATTTTTTCAAAAAAAAAAGAAAAAAAAAATTTTTTTTTTTTTTTTATGGTCTTTTCTTCCTCAGCCACCATCTTCCCCTTCCACGGTGGATTCTAAATTCCCATTTCCCTGCTAAGATTGATTGATTCCTTTCTTTGGCCAAGAGTGTAATAATGCCTCTCTTTGGCAAATTTGCATTGTACTCCACCTCTATTTGAGACTCAATTTTTTTTTTCCTTTGTTTTTTTTTTTTTTTTTTAAATGATTCTTTTGTTCTTCTTTTTGTTGGTACAAATGAAAGGTTAATAATTCAGAGATCAAAATACGCGATGAATCCTTAATTAAGGGATCATTAACTGAATAATATAATTTCAGATCATTTATTTAATCATCGTGAGTTGTCGAAATCTTAATCTCAAATTCAAAATTTGATATCTAGTCTTAAGTGACGTAAAAAAACAAAAAGGGGGGGGGGGCTAGTTCAATGGAGAAATTCAGTATAATCTTGCTCTTATTAACCAAAATTTGATTTTGTGAAACACTACAAATCCAAATAACTTGTCTGCGGCCAACTGTTTTAAAAATGATAGACTTAATGTGGCATAGACAAGCTAACAAGTAATATGATGTATCGATCACTTAATTTAGAGTATTGTTAATTGCATTTTGGAGCTTCAATCGTTGCTTCGGTCAACTTTATTGGGATAATTGCAATCATACGCACTTAATACGCATTCTATTGATTTGATCAATCTGCTTTGAGAAACTAAATTTTGTGCTCGTCATGAATCTCCACGTGCCAAGTTATTTCCATTTTGTTGGAGAAAAGCTATTGTAATAAGACGCAAGAAAAATGATTCCCGCAACCCACTTTCAGAAGGGAAACCCAAACAAACAAAAAAAAAATAAAAATCATCAACTGGATTTACACCAGGATGTTATGGTTAATCATGCTTTGCTAATCACATTACTTGAATAATAAGATACAACCCAAATCTACTTAAAATGTAATGAAAATAACCCCAATTCACTAAAAGTATTTTTAGTTATTTAATATCATAATTATTAATTAAATATTTCTAGTCGATGCATGATTACAAACAAAAAGTAAAAATCTCTCTTTCACACACACAACCACACAATCAACCATATGTAATATTACCACAACACTCGTATTTCAAACGAGAAATGGAAATAACAAGTTATTATCATACGATGCCAGGTCACATCGAGCAGTGCACAAAGAACACTGTAACGCAGGGGCGAAAGCACAATTCTTAAAAAGCATAAAGATGGTTAAAAACACATGTAATCCAATAATAAATTCTACGCATTAATTAATTATATGATTTTGATTTAATACACAAGAGTACCATGATTACTAATTGGATTATGTGATCATTTTTCAGGGAATCCTTACCATTAAATTTCTCAATTCATGCATCTTACAAAAAACTTCATTCGAATTATACAATTAAGTAATTCAATGAATATACCTATATTTACAGGTTACATGGGTACATAGCGTGAATTTTTATTATAATTTTAAATAAATGACAAATAGAAGTGAATGCTATCAAATATTGGTTCCGAAAATTCAACGAATAAAGACTTGCAGATCAGCTTGAACCGAATATTCCTGTTTATTAGAATTTTTTTTTATAAAAAAAAAAAAAAACGGAGGAGACGAAAAATAGAAGAAAGTCACAAATTTAATTTACACAAAATTGGAAAAAGTTTTCTTAAGCAGCCGCGTAATTGCGTTCGGATCACAAAAATTTGAACTTCGCACGGGAAAATACTTATCTTCTCGAAACCCAATCCCACGCGAAGTGCTTGGAGCGTAAGCGTCACCTTCCTTGACTTAGAATTTAGAAACAAGTTTCAGAACCTTTTACTAATCGCCAGTTTCCAAGAAAATAATAATAATAATAATAAACATAACAAAAATGGCAACAGCTTTTCCTGTACACATCGTTTATGTAAAGCCCATATAAACAGCTCTCTCCCTACTTCTATCTCTCGCACAACAGCGCACACCCACACGCAGAGAAAAGTGGAAACCGCGTTATCATCTTGGAAACGCAAATCCACTCAGAGAACTGTTCATTCATTGATTCAGTCAAGCCGTGTTGATTTTTTCCTAATACCCATTTTGCCATTTTCCCGTTATTTGATTGATTGTTTGTATTTTGTTGTGTGCCTGTCTGTGTGTGCTTGTGTGAGAGAGAGAGAGAGAGAGAGGCGGAGAGTGACAATCTCTAGAACTATCCCTTCGGTTTACTTTTCATTTCAATGCGAAATCTATATTACTATTACTGTCCAGAAAAGAACGAGTTTCATTATTAATCTGTCTTTTCAAGAACCCCATCTCTCAGTTTTGTTTTGATTTCGAAAGGAGAGTAATAATAGCGACCATGGTCCGTTTCCGGTTGGCCGCTGCTGTTTTGCTCTGTTTTCTGGTTTCGGTTCTCGGGATTCGGACGGTGCCGGGTGGAGAAATGAACCCCGGATTCCGATTTACCGAGGCGCCGGAGTACCGGAACGGAATAGAGTGCCCGTTGCTGGCGAGTAGACTTAGGGTGGACATTGCTGATCCTTCTTGGGTGCACGTAGCAATGACTTTGGATTCAGAGTATCTTCGTGGCTCAATCGCCGCTGCCCACTCGGTTCTGAAACACGCGTCTTGCCCGGAAAACGTGTTCTTCCACTTCATCGCGGCCGAGTTCGACCCCGTGGCGAATCCCCGGATCCTGACCCGACTGGTCCGATCCATTTTCCCTGCGCTCAATTTCAACGTGCACGTATTTAGGGAAGATAAGTTACTTAATTTAATCTCTTCTTCGGTCCGGGAAGCCCTGGAGAATCCATTGAACTATGCAAGAAACTATCTTGGTGACATTCTGCCGTCAGGCGTTAACCGGGTCATTTACCTGGACTCGGATCTTCTTGTTGTGGACGACATACTGAAGTTATGGAATACCAAGCTTACTGGGTCACGGGTCATTGGGGCACCCGAGTACTGCCACGCGAATTTCACAAAGTATTTCACCGAAGCATTCTGGTCCGACCCGAGTATGACCCGGGTATTCGAGGCCCGAAACCCGTGTTACTTCAACACGGGTGTGATGGTGATGGATTTGGTGAAGTGGAGAGAGGGGCAGTATCGGGTCAGGATAGAGGAATGGATGGAGAAGCAGAAGAGACTGAGGATTTATGAGTTGGGCTCGTTGCCACCGTTTTTATTGGAGTTTGCCGGTAATGTGGAGGCGATTCATCACCGGTGGAACCAGCATGGGCTTGGTGGGGACAACGTTAAGGGCGATTGCCGGTCATTGCATCCGGGTCCCGTTAGCTTGTTGCATTGGAGTGGGAAAGGCAAGCCTTGGGCTAGGCTTGATGCCAAGAAACCTTGTCCACTTGATTATATTTGGCAGCCTTATGATCTCTATAAAGGGTATCCACGTAGTGGATTGTTGAAGCATCAGTCTCTGGGAATTTTGGGTTCTTCAAATTCATGGCTGGGTCATTCCAGTTATCGGTGATTCTTTAGATGGGTTTACACATTGCAGGATAATTCTTTTGATGTATGTATACAGATTAAAGATCGAGATTGGCACTGGGATGAGATTGATGGGTTCTTTGGTGGGATTTTATTACCTTTTTTTTATTTTTCGTTTCCGTTTTTCAATTCTTTGGAGCTGTTATGTCTTGGAAATCATGTGCTTTACCTATTGGATTTCAATTCCTTGTAATTGGGTTCCAGTGCTTGGAACAATTTTGATGGATTTGATTTCTTTGTATGTAATTGGATTATTGCCAGGGAGAAAAGGAAGAATAACATACACAGTTGTTCATTTGATTCCAACTTCTTTTTGTCCTTTTCTATTTTCCCATTTATTGCTTCTTTTTGTGCATTGTCTGTGTTGGTTGCCAGCATATATCTTTGCAAAGGGAGAAAGAATCAATGAACGCCTATAGCCATTTTGCAAGATTATATTGAATGATTGATAACAGGACTGGCGATGACTAGAGAGGCAGAAGCCAAAAAAATATTTTGAAATTAAGAGGAAATGACGAGCAGTAATTTTTGTCAACCAAGATGCTTCACGGGGCTTTTTAGGGGCCTACAGCTCTGACACGTCTCTGTCCTGCAGTATTTTTCAATCAAATTTTGGACCCACTTAGAGATTATACCTTAACGCAAATTCTGCGATTCCTAAGCGTTGATCAATTTTTACCATTCCAGAAATTTGAGGAAGCCGTAGCCCACAAGCTAGTTCTTTGCAAAATAAACCGTCCAGTTGACCATTGACGAAGACTTTTCTTCCTTCGTTTTTTTCGGTTTAGGCTATGAATTTTCTTTTCTACACGTGGTATGCCCCGTAGCCATGCCAAAGTCTTTCAGTCAACCCATTTGTGATTTGCCCGTTTGGTGTCCCATCTGGCTACCCATTTGCCCCACTTGGCGATACCAATGTGCCCTTCAGCGTTTTCTGGGAAGGTTCCTGACACCGGAACGCGCCCCAGACGGGGGAAGCCGCGGCCGCCTTATTGTTGTTGGGAATATCTCCTTTAATTTTGCATAGCCAGATGCACTCTGAGGGTGGGCGAGAGTCTAAACTTTCAATCTAGCGTGGGACGATTGATCACTTCGGCTGAGCAATCCAATTTTCTACGGAAAGCAACGTTGAATTATTCAAAGGTGGAGACGCACTGCAAGAAATGAGATCTGGGTGGCGATGAATGATTGGAGCTACCAAGAGTGTCATGTGTAATGAATATAAACCCTGTGTTGAGAAAATGGGGAAACCCTTTTACGAGGAGGTCCAATGATGCAAGTGAGATAGAAATAATTAAATTGCAACTCCAACGATCAAGAGCATTTGCCAAGTTTTCGTCAACTTCAATTCACTTGCAGCATCTTCTTTTGTGAACTGGAAGTGCTATAAACTACATTATAATACACTTGTATCATTCATTTTTATTGTGTATCAGTGTACTTTTTGATTGCTCTATTCGTAAGTAAACTTATAAACCAGAAGTGATGATTCCTAATTTACGTATCCTTTACATAATTGGAAAAAAAAAAAAAACTAGTCTCATGAGTCTAATTTATTTATAAAATTTGTTATACGTAATTATTTTGACGCACACAAATTCACGTCATATTATTATCATTAAATACAAATTTATAATTTTTTTATTCAATGTAATTATATATTAAAAAAATATAATAAATAATCATAATGATACAATATATAATTGAATTTTAGCGCGTTGATGCAATTTCAGCTTTTAATTTTATGCGCCTTCCCGTAGTTTTCCGTTTACTTTATTGCGTAAACCTTGGCCGTGATTCATAAGCCACCTCTGACGCACCGTAACGCCTAGAAGTCGCCAATTCGAAAACCGAAAAGGTCAAAGAGTCGTCCTGTTAGACACTTTGGCGGCGTCAGATGGCTGTTTTGCATTGGACCTCAGTTCAAATCCCCCCTCAACTTTTTTTTATCATTTTTGCCCTTCGAAAAGTTAAAAGAAAAACAAAAATGTTAAAAAAAAAAAAGAAGGAAAAAAAGGCCGCTTATTCATTAATAAATAGATATAATTATCACAGCTGTTCTTGCCCAGAATCAAAAGACTAATCATCCTCCAAGGTTTCTGCGGATCCTCCTGATTTCTCCGTCAGTGATTTGAAACGCTTTGCTCAAAACCTTGTCTGGAATATAAGGCCTTGCAGTGAAGGTGGCGAGCGAGGCTAGTTGGACCCCTGGATTCTGGCAGTTAAGCCCAGATACAGCTAGTGCTGGGGCCTGTGGGTCATTGTTATAAAGGAAGTGGATCATGCCTTTTGGAAACACAAACGAGTCGCCTACCTGTAACTCTTGGGTAAACAAGCGATTGGAGGTATCCACAAAGCCCACAAGGAGAGAGCCCTTGAGGCAAATGGTGACTTCAGAGGCCCTTGGATGCCAGTGAGGCGGCAGCAGCCCATCCACGGCCAGGTCAATTCGGGCCATGGTTAGGCCCATGGTGTTTAATCCCGGTAAATTGGCAATGTTTGTGAGGGTGACATTGAAGCCGAAAAGGTTGGCGCTAGTGTTGCCTGGCTTGGAGAGTACCGATGCGGTGAAATGGGAAGACACTACTTGCTTTGGATTGATGCAAGGCGCACCATTCAGGTAAACAGATTGAGGGGCCTTTGTGTCAGCAACGCAGTAGTCTTGAAGTGGGTCTGGGTCTGGCTTGGCGAGGCCCAGCAACAGAGCTAGGATTTGGAAGCTGAGAAGTAGTAATAAATGGAGAAAGGAACGAGTGATTCTCATGAAGTCCTTCGACATATAACTATAACTGGAACTAGAACTAGAACAAGAACAATTTTGCCTTTTGCAGGTTTGGAAATGGAATAAAGAAAAGGACTTTATATATAGTGGATAATTGATAGTGACAGATGGTTCAGTAAAATTATTGTGTGGGGGGGGGGGGTAGACCAGGACGATTGAGTAGCTTAAGAGCATTAAAGGAGGAAATGGCAAGGCAAGTTAAAGTAGACTTAGACCCGGTTGGGGGCGAGCCCACCGGGAAATAATGCATTGAAGAAGTGACCGGACAAGCTCATTCATTTTTGGGTTCATCACGCAAAAAAAAAAAAGAAAAAAGAAAACTTATTTATCATGAATTTGTTTTTTTTTTAATTTTTTTTTGTAATTATATCGTTAATTTTGTGTTTAGTGTCGAATCCATAGTGGTTAATGAACCCGTAACAAAAAAAAAAAAAACTGGTAATTCGCTCACATGTCACGTTGTGTGGCTTTAAAGGTAATCTAGAAATCCAAAACAAAGTTAAAATTGTAGTAAATGCACAAGAGTGGACAACCCCGAAAGAAATTTTAAGTTGGAAATCAGAAACACATTATAATCCAACAGTTGTGGTTGTGGGGGATAAAACGAGGAATCACTGTTAGAACTTCTTTTGTTTTATGCCATCTCGGACGGTTTTCCCTTGCCCGTAACTGCAATAAACAGTTTCCAATTTATTTTAGCTGTTCAACCAATGCAACACGTTGGCTCTACTTCAGAGGGGCCCCACACTGCCGGATAATAATATTTTTAATTTAATTGAAAACTCTCTCACGAATGTATGGTAGGCTAAACGAGTTAAATTGTTAATTCATATTTGTTAAATCAATCTACCTACCATGTATGTTTTATTGTATTTCCCATAATTTAAATCAATGTTTCTTTTTTTTTTTTTTTTTTTTTTATTTGCTCATATGCACGTCCTGAGAAAAACTTTTTGTTTTTTTTGGGAGTTTTTGAGTGGATCTTTGGACTGTTGAACCTTTTCCTTTGCATTACAAAATGACTTGTGCTTGACTAAACCAAAAAGCTAAATCAGTTTGGGCAATGGGTAATTATTTGCACTTTCCACTTGATGATTGGGTTTATCATATGTAGTTCCCAGAAGAAGCAAAAGCAGACAACAAGGGTCTTGTTACTGTTCACACTTAAAGTTGTAATAGAAATATAGAAAAAGTAAGTAATGTTTCTTTTGGTCTCATTGCTGTGAACACAATAAGATGCCCATCCCAGGTTTTCCTCCTCTTCTTTTTGTCTTCTTTTCTTGGTCTTGTTATCATGATTCAGTGAATTGATTGACACTCACAGATCATATTATGTGGCGGTGGTCTTAGTGCGGTGGCTCCGTGGTATTTCATTTCTGGGTTTTGAGTTTTAATGGGTGAATCAATGGTGACAGCCTCAATGCATGAAGACAAGGTACCTTCTTTTTGTCTTATGATCTGCATAGAGTTAGCCCATGTGCTTGATCCGGTTACTAGTATTGGTTTCGAGAACATGTTTTTTTTTGTCATAGATTGGTGATTGATTGCTAAATTCCCGAGATTTTTAGTAGTTATGAGTTGTCATTGTGTTTCTTCATTGAATTTTGTTCTCTGTGTTAATGTAAACAGATGGGGGAGAGAGCAGCATCAAATCCTGTCCTCCAAGTGTCGGTTTCATTTGGTAGATTTGAGAATGATTCATTGTCTTGGGAGAAATGGTCATCCTTCTCACCAAATAAGTACTTGGAGGAAGTGGAGAAGTATGCCACCCCTGGATCTGTGGCTCAGAAGAAAGCTTACTTTGAAGCCCATTACAAAAAGATTGCTGCCAGAAAGGCTGAGCTACTGGATCAGGAGAAGCAAATGGATCATGATTCATTGAGGTCAGATGAACACGACAGAACAGATGCGGTAGGCAAGACTTGTGCCAGAGAGTCCGAGACTGACATGTCCAATGGCCAAACTTCTGGTGAAAATGTTTTAAAGGAAACAGAACTGAATGTTGAGTTTGATATTGCTGATGCTGATGAGTGTAACCATTATAATGAAATTAACATAGAAAGTCAAGACGACTCCACTGAAGCAGTGAAAGAGGAAAAAGATAGCAACATAGATATCCCCAAGTCAAATTGCTTGGAAGAATCTATTTCGGTAAAGGAAGAGGAAACTACAAACTTGGGGCCTCAAGACATGAAGAAATTGCCAAAGAACTTGAAAAAGGAGATGGAAAAAATTCCAAAACAAAAGGAGGAAAACAAAAAATTAGACCATCGAAAGGAATCCCAAGAGGTGAATAATTGTTCTATATCACTTTATTTTCTAGGGATCTTTATCTATTCCCTCTTGAAACTTTGATTTATTAGTGTCCCATAAATCTACCATTCTTTTCCATCTCATATAGAGCAAGCCAACGAGAAACGCCAGAGATGTGGCAAGGGTGAAGAAAAAGCTACAATCCCCTCCAACTAAGTCAGCACAAGCTTCAACACTAAAGGTCTCAAAGCCAGTGCCGCCTTCTAGTGCACTGTCCAGATCTCAGTCTTCAACAAAGAAAGCAATCAAGTCATCAACAACAAAGAGCAAAGTTCCTTCTGCAGGAGAAAGCAAGAAAGTGGCTCCCAAGTCCTTGCACATGTCTCTTAGATTGGATTCCCCAAGTTCTGGTCCAGCTTCTCTTACAACTACAAGAAAACCTCTTATTATGGAAAAAATGGGCGACAAGGATATTGTCAAACGAGCATTTAAGACATTCCAAAACAATTTCAACCAGCCAAAATCATCTCCTCAAGAGATTTCTTTGAAACCAAAACAGGTTTGCTCTCCTGTGACGTTTTCCTCTGCAAAGAGAGATTTAATTTCTCTGTTTATGCTAATTAGTTGTTTCATTAAATGCCCAATCTCCAATTATCTTGGAAAGGTGGCTCCAAAAGGGACAGAAGCTAAGGTTTCCACTTCTCGTACTTCACGAAAGGAAAATGGAGGGTAATGTTTTGCACATTTCTGCTTTATATTCTGATGAATGTTCTTACCTCCAGATTGTTTATATGTCTTTGCATCTGTGAATAGTGTCTCCATTCACTGCCTAGTTAGATTTGGCTTCGAACATCAAGTTTTTTATATTGAACTTGTTCATTAATTTGCCTTATAAAATATTTCATCAGTGAATTTTTTACCTTATTTTTCAATCTGAAAGTTTCAATTGTATAATGTTGTTTCATCAACTTTGGATCTAAAGCAGCCTTTAAATATTTGTGTTCTCGTTCTCAAAAATGGAAGTACTTAATCATTTACACCAGTGTTTCCTTCTTTGAGTTCACTTTTCTAATTCAATCATGTTGACATCTTGCTCTTAGCTATGTCTATTTTATGGAAAATTTCTCATGTTTCCAGTCATTACATGAACGTCTGTATGACAAATTAAGTATTGCTTCAAATGTTTGCAATAGGTCCCTGAGAGCAGGCAGTCTGGAGAAAAGAAATTCCAAAGCAGCCCCATCTTTTGGCTTGAAAAGTGATGAAAGCACTGATAGAAGGAAAGAGGTAGCTATCAGACCCCCCTCTCCTCTATCTTTCATATGTAAAATTCTCTCAACAATGCCATTGAGATCTTGAACACACAATTATGTTTTCAGTCAGGCACTTAAAATTAGGTTCTCTTTTGCAATATATTTCAGTTTTCAAAGAAATCAGATGAAAAATCAAATACCAAAGAAGCAGGGATTACACGTCTTAGAGCAAAATCAAAGGTATGCTTCTGCACTCAACATTGTCTATGGGCTAGGGTGTTTTGGTATGTCAGGTCAACAAACCAAAATAAATCAATATGATTCCATTGCAAAGGGCATCCAGATCCCTGAATGACTTGCATTCCAACAATATTACACTTTTTGCTTGGCACAGGAGGAAAAGGAGACAGAAGTTAGAAAGTCAAGACAGAGCATTAATTTCAAAGCCACAAATGTGCAAGGCTTTCATCAGGGAGAAAAGGCATCTAAAAGGCCTTTGGACAAGGTGTGCTATTATTGTTAAGTCCTTTCATTATCCACAAATGGGACATGGAATAAGCAATTTCCATACCTTTGGAAGCAATTAAAATCATACCACCATTGCTATGCCTTTGTTATGCCCAACTTTTCTTAATTTGTTTTTGGCCCGAGCATTAATAAGTATTACCAGCATCTCATTGTGGGTAGCTGAGAATGGACAGTTCAGTTCTTTTCGGAGATTTCTTTCTTAATTGGGATGGAATATTTAGCTTTAAGTTGAAGTCAACAACTTCTAGTATTGTGCAAGGTACTACTAGTGGGGCTAGATAAATTTGAGAGGCGTATTGCTGCTGCCTCGCTTAGAATTAAGTTTAGACCTATATACACAAGCACATCCTGAAGTTACGCTCTGGTCCATAGACACCCCTGGCACACCTTTTTTTTTTTTTTTTATCTCATGTTTTACCTGCAAAGACACATTTGAACTTTGATCTTGTTTCAAGGACACTCCCTTTGTCAGTATTACGTAATGAAAGGTTGAAAATAATGTTATCTTTTATTTAATCTTTTTTTTTTTCCCATAATTGCTTCTAATACATTATTATACATTTTTCCTTTTTGTTTTTATTTATCACTAACATATTATCATGTGAATTGAAAGTGAAATCAAAATACTAAAATAGGTTAAAAATCACCTACCATTAAAAAAAGTACAGTTACCCACAAAGCATATATATTAAATTGTGGACAAAAAATAATGAAGAAAATAGTAAATAATTATTAAAAAATGAAAAATAAAAAAAATGTTTTTTTTGGGTATGATAACTACAGTCCACTTTCATTTCGTAATTCCAATACTGATTTAAGATTAGTGGCTTTTGATTGTTCATCCCATTTTCATTTTTATTTTTGCTGATTTTTTTTTTCTTATTTTTAATATTTTTCACTTTTTATATTATTGTGAATGCTTCGAACTTGTGTTCTTGATTGTTTTTTAAGAATCTTGACAATTCTTGTTTTTTCAATTTTTAATTGGCTAACAATAATTTTTTTAACTAACAATTTCTTTAAAGATTAGGTTAAGCTAACATTTGAATTGGGTTAATATTCTAATTTTATTTTGCCTGAAAATTCAAGTTAATATATGTCAAGTGGAATATTTATCTTTCCAATTTTCAATTTTTTATTTTCCTTTTGTTCTTTGGTAAGCAAATTATGAAAAATACATTAATTTTAAAAACATATTAAAAATCAAACTTCTCTAAAGTCATGTCGTTACTCATTTTGAAATGAAGGGGTGGTCCCTGAAACATGATGAAAGTCCGCGTGTGTACTTGTAAGGAAAAACTTTTATGGGGTGTTTTTACAGTGTAATTTTAGGGTTGTCTGTGTAATTAAGCCTTTAGCTTGTCATGTGTCAAGTGGCATCCCATTGGTGGGTAATGATGGACATGCCTAACACTGCCGAACATGCTTGTAATTTGACTCATTTTCATTTGCATTCCCAGTACATTTGCTTTCTTGACTGATATGTTTGCATGAGTTTTGATTATTTCCTCAAAATTTAGAGAAGAATATTTAAATAAATGTACAAACTCTTGTTAAAGAAAAGGCATGAGGGGAGAATGTAATTATAAACATACCAATAATGAATGCTTACCTGCAACTGCACTGTTATGATCAATTTCCCACCTTCTGTACAATAATAATTACACTTCGGTAATGTTATATGCAGGAGGGGTCCAAGACACTGGGCATATAAATTCGCGAATCATTGACAAAGAATCAGTAAACTGTGAAAATTCTTTATGAACAATGCTTGTTGTGATGAGACTGCTGCCGTGATTGCGTCCATTTTGGAGGCTGCCTATGCATAAATGTCGTGACCTTGGTGCAATTGCTTTTGACCGAGGCCCAGTTTGATCACTCTGTCAATCAGCAAACAGCAGGCATCCTTAATCGGCCGCACTCAGTAATGAATCAGTGGATTGGTTAATACATAATCATCGTCTTGTTTAGATAAAGATTAGTAGTAATAAGGTGATAGACATGGGCTAGTGTTTTCCATTCCTTCTCCATCTGTCTCGTCCTCCCCAAGGATGCTTGTATAGGAAAAGATGTGTAAGATACAAGTGGCAGAAATGTTTGAATTGCATGGAACTTCTTGTAATCTGTTGCGTCTTTCTATTGGTTATGGAGCTATATGGTTTTGGGTTTTGTACAATTGTATAGTTAAAGAATATTATATTTAAAGTGAAAAAAGAAATAAATAATATAAGTAAAATATATATATATAAATTTAATATTTTAAGATTTAAATTAAAATATTTTTAATATATTTAAATTTAAATGTCCGCGTATAATTATTAATTAAGAAAAATAAAAATTATTTTGATAAATTATATTTTATCTTTAGCACTTAAAATTAATTATAAATATATTTTTTATTTTGATAAATTATATTTTAATTATAATATTTCAAATTAATTATAAATATATCATTTATTTTTTTGTCAATATTAATCTTTTCTACTAGAAATTATATGTAAAAAAAATCTCATACAAAAATTTTTGGCCCAAGAGATTTGCATGACAACTATTTACTACTCCACCAGATCAAATCATGTTTAAAACATGTTCAGGCAAGTTTGTAAACCTCGTAGTCATCCGGGCAGAGGTTGGTGACTTTGGTGAGGTTCCAGAACTCGACTTTTGCAGGTTTCGAGCAATTTCAAGACACGCGATCAAAAGTCCTTCAGAATAACAAACAGTTGAAGTGGATGTGTTTGTTTCTTGATCTGTGGAACTGCCTGCTAGATAATATTCTGTCGTTCTCGTTATGAGCTCCTTTACCCTCATTTGTTCTTCTTTCAATGCCTTAAAATTCTTCAGCTGCTTCAACAAAATCTTCATTTCCTTCACGAAGCCTCCTTCTTAAAAGGCAGTACGTTCTGATAAAACCACCTTTACTTCTTGTGTACGAGCTGCGAGGGCGGAGCAGATGCTAGCAGAGGTATTGTAGTGTATGCTGGCAGCTTTCTTTACAATGGAAAATTCAGCACTATGGCCTCCTGCTATTGGCAATCCCATCATCATATACTCCTCTTTTTCCTCTTTAAAATCCAAATTCTCGGAAACTTTGTTGCTGTTTCAACTCAAGTTGCGATTTGGGTTGGTAATGGAGCACTTCCCCTCACATCGAACTACTTCTTGCACCACAAAATGAAGTGATGTAGCTTCCCCATCCGTGCTCTCAACATCAGCCAGCTTTTGAAGAGATGTTAATTCGAAAGCTCGTGCATTTCCTCTAGCAGTTCCTCCATTCATCCAATTACCGGCCTTAAGGATTGCTTCTAGGAGTTACACAAAAAGTCCTCAGTTTCGAAGATCCTTGCATGCCAATTCAAGTGTTTGTAGATCCTCTTTGAAGTGGAGAACCTCTGTATCATAATTTGATCTAAAGAGCATGGCACTAAGACTGGTAAAAGCCAATGGAATGGCTTTCAGAAGATGGTAGAGGAAGGACTTAGCATCAGCCAGTCTACTCTGGTCACAGCCGAATTCAAGGATCTGCAGTTGTTCTTCTTTAGTTGGGGTAATTCTGGAAGCTTTTTGAGACAATCTGTATTGAGACCTTGGCCATGAATCAATGCATCATGGAGTTCTTTGCGGGAAATGTCTAGAGATTTTAGCACAATTGCTAAGTTCTGGTCTGATATCAAGCATAATAATCTGTGTTGCTGAGCTAGGTTTTCCGCTATTGAATTTGAAAAACAAGTCTGAGTGTAACGGAAAAATTATTACATTATAACTTGTACTTCCTCTTTTATTGACTTTATTCTGCACCATCGAATGATCAGTGTTCACCTTATCCAAATGTAATGGCTTCAGTTTAACTTGAGCATTTACACCTTTTCCGGTTGAAGATTCCCCTGTTTCACCACTGTCTCGCATACCTTAATGCAACAATGGAGATTTTGAAGGCAGAGGCAGACCTGCTGCCTTAGGCGGCAGCGGCAGCAAAGGTGCAGGCCTTTGCATTTTTGGAACTTCAATTGAAACCGGTGGTGGTGGTAGAGGTGGATATGCAGGTCAAGGAATAGAAGATGGTTGACTTGTTGAATTTGATGTTGCAGTGCCTTGACGGGAATTCCAGGGCCAACGGATTGGCCATCAGTAATTGCAACTGCAGTTCTATCTTGAAAACAGATTCCGGGTATGAATTTCTTGTGGAAAGTGGAGGATTTCCTTTAAGCATTGGGATTTCTAGTATAGTATTAGTCTTCATGTGTTCTTTTGGACTACTAAATAAAACCATTTTCCTTGTTTTCACCTTCATGTTTTCCCAGTAAAGCACTTCCAATCCATTATCATTCCCATCATTATGCATAAATTGGTCATTAATTGCAGCAGGCCAGCCTCCACTAGAATTTGCAGCGGTCCTCTTTCTTCTCCGCAGAACAATTATGAACCTTTGCATTAGGAAAAAGACCAAAGTGGCTACTACAATAGTGCTTCATGCTGTAGCTGCTACTGCCTTTACATTGGTGTCATCCGAGTCTGATTATGATTCTTCCTGTACTGGGAGTAACTCTACCAGTGAAGTTAAAGGTGGCAGAGAAGGCAAAAAGGTATAGTTTGGATGGTTGCTCGAATCAATAGGGGATGGGGCACGAGATGAAATTTGGATTGGAAAGGCATAGAAAGTCCCAATGTTTTTAGGATATTTAGATTGGCAAGAAGAAAAAGGAAGAGAAGAAACTAGAGAAAACATAAATGGGCAGAGAAGCAGCCATGACTGGCTCATGATAGCCATAGCCATGTGTCACGGGGTCATTACTTCCTCAAAAAGTAACCTATTGGGGTGTGCAGTACACCCGTTTATATGGTTCAAGGTCCCCTATTCCTTGACGATGTGGATGGGCAGAGCAACCCGTCACACATGGCTGATAGATGAAAACAGAAATTAATTTCCGGGTTTCTAGCTTTTTTTTTTTTTGGGTGTTTTTTTTGCATGGTTATCCTTTTTGTCTTTGGAGGTTTTGTTGGCTTGACAGTTACAAAGAGTGGTAGTTAGTAGTTTGTCCATTTGGGTCTTGGTAAATTGCAACTCTGGTCTCTTTCCTGGTCTTTTCTATTTCTTTTCATTGATTAAAACACCCTTAATTTACCAGTAAGCCAACACCAATGTCCTTGTACATTGAGAATTACGTTTTGGTAAATCAATAATATAGTGAGATGGTCGACTTTTACTCTTCTTTAACATTATAGTGAGATTTTCTTCAAGTTAACTGAGTAGTAAATATAAGTTGTAACATAAGAAAAAAAATTTAAATAGAATATAATTCCAAAAAAAAAAATATAATAATAATAATGGTGGGAGTGTCTACTACATTAAAAGAGAAGGTGATTAAATTGGACGGAATGGTTTATTTCCTTGATGTCAAATGGTTGTTGTTTGTATGTTGACCTAAAGCGCCCAAGATGTGCAGAGCTACAAATGACTGTAAAGGACAAGAAGTAGGGAGACAATTGCTCGTGAAGCCAAGCCTTCAGTCAAAGTTGGCTCAAGTTTATAAACACCTGCAAAAGGGATGGGCTTGAAATACAGGAGGAAATGGTTCACCAAATTGTTTTATCAAGATCTTGGGTCTTGGCTACCACGTTATCTAGCCTTTTAAAATTAATCGACGAAGTTTCTTGAACATAAAACGACGCACTTTCTGAAATGGATTTATTAGGCACATTGCTCTAAGTCGCTCTAAGATTTCAAGCAATGTGCCTACTCGTTTTATGTTATTTGGAGGATGGGTCCTAGACCATTTCAACCAGGGCATTGATTGAAAGCCTGTGAATTCCATCGAATGGATGAGTCTCTTCTGTATTAATTTTTGACACAAACATAAATCCACTTGAAACCAGCTGACGGACAACATAACATGGGCAACTAAACATCATATTGTCGGTCTATGTTTAGGTGTTTTAAGACTGAAGAAACATAACAAGGAATCCCTGCAACCTAGTGCTGGGCTGGGAATCAGTTGGCCCGCCTATTCTTTCAAACCCCTGCCATGAAGTCCAAACTCCAAGGCAACGACAAAGTGAGAGATCAATCCAATACAACGGAAAGTTAAAATCAGGGAAGGTAGTAGCGGGGAAGGCAAGCCGTAAGCGTGAAAACAAACACAAGGTTTGTACAAACAAGTACAAGGTTAGTAAATTTGATGCAAAGCCATCTCATTAACAATTGGTTCTTTTTGGTTTAGCCAGTCTGCTTTAAGCTCGAGCGGATCGCAGAGAAATCCTCTTTGATCTTTGTTTACAAGAGATAGACAACTAGTTCATGCATCTTCCGAAGCAATACGCATGAATCAAACAAAAAATCTAGTAAAAGTGCAAACTTTAAGCAAAGCTTCAATTGCCTAAAGTTTGTCACAAAGATTCCTTTTTCGTTCCTATGCAAACCGACCCTCCCCAGTCCAGTCATGCCTAGATGATGCAAATATCGGGCCCCTTTGACAGTAGAGCATCTGTAAAGCATTGCCCCTCCAAAAGGGACAACCAGACAAAACCTGTACATCCACTTTATGGCGCATTCCATGCAGTCCCTACCCAAGGGAACAGTTCATACCTAACATAATCTCATTCGAGATATTCCTTCCAGAGACAGAGTATCATGCATACCTACAACTTCCAACCCCCACCATGTCATCTTCATAATGATACCAGAGGACCCATTGTCCAACCCATTAATTCTAACACGGGCACTAATCCATAAAAACTTTATAGAAAAATGAGCATTGTGGGGGGAGGCATAATTCTGATCTCCTGTTGAATCACAGTAAGATAAACCATTTTTGCCTTGAATATTAACGCTGTAGTTATACTTTAATTCATATTAATAATTATTTTTATTTATTAAAAATGTGTCAATTATGATTAAAATTAAATAATATAACACGCTCCCAACAACTCTACCGTTGTGACTTTCCCTATTCGTTAAATCATGTCCCGGATCTTCACGCAATTTGCTTCGTGGGCCAAAATGTGACCAATTTTGTTGGTGATGTTCATTGACTTGTAATCTTCAAGGAAAGAGTGGCCCAAAAAGTATGAATGCAAAATAGTAGGTATATAGTTATGCAACAAAAACCGTTGACACAAACGGAGAATTGCGGAGATTACAAAGGAGCTAAAACAAGTATTGTCAGAAATCTATCCAGAAGAACCGCTCATCTTAAGCCATCTAGTTGGAGAATCCAAGGACGACGGAGAACACGGCGCCGACGACGACGACAATATTGACACTGTTGGTGGCAACGAAGCGGGAGAAGAAGACGAAGATGGCGTCAGCGACGGCGAAACGGACGTTGACCGTAGAAAGAGATCACCACAAGATTCACAACTCTCTCTCGCTTTCCTCTTACCAAAAAAGTTGTTGCCTTTCCATTCAGTTTTCGCTTTCACCTCTCTGGTGGCCATGAAATTTCTCAGCCTTTTCACGTCGGAGAGTTTCACCGGCTTTACTATAAAGTCCTCCGCTCCTTCCTCCAAGCATCTGATCGTCCCGAATCAAACGACCCAGAAATCAATTCCAAGTTCTGTTTAAATTACATTGTTGTGTTGAATAAAACGAAAACAAGCAAAGTTCTGGTACCGATTTATTCGAGTCATGATTTTTTCCGAAGACATGATTACTACTGGTATTTCCCTGAAGGTTGATGATTCCTGTTCCAGCATTAACAAAAACCAAATAAGAAATAAACAAAATGGTTGCACTTTCACAACTTTCTTTATTTATGGAAAGGAGTGAACTTTTTTGAACCTTGATTTTCTTGAGCAAATCGTAACCAGTCATTCCAGGCATACAGTAATCAGTAATAATCAGATCCACCTTCAAACCCTGGAATTACATTTGACCCCATGAATCAGCGAGTAAATAGCATTAGATAGAAAGCAATTCAGAATTCATATCAAACGTTCTGTGAAAAAAAATAAAAAAAAATTTCACTCACATGAAAACCAACAGAGGGGCTTTTATGTTCGTCTAATCCAAGGAACTGCATAGCTCGTATTCCACTGTCAACTGCAGTTACTGCATTTCCCAACAACAATTCTCAATTCAAAATCCAAGTCACAAAAACTCAAACCAAATTGGGACTTTCATTTCATGTGTTTTCGGAGCCGTTTCAAGATGGCAAACCTTTACAAGACGAAATTTTGAGCAACTTCTCAATGACTTTTCGATCAACGAAGCTATCATCCACCGCCAAGACATGAACCTCTTCGTCTTCACGCGGCGAGAAATCCATGCCGCCCGATCTCCACCGCCGGGAAGAAACCACCCCATTTCTGGCCATATCCAACAAGAGGAAGAAAAACAACGAGAAACTACCTTAAACCTGACAAAACAAAAATGTATTTGTTTTTTCTTTTCCAACTAACGTGTACGAATAAAGGTTTTCTTGGCGAAGAGGCAGGGAGACAGAACATGGGTTTCTTCTCTTGCTCCCTCCTTCGCCCGCTGTTCTTTTATACTTGTGTAAGAAAATGCATCATCAAACCGCAATCCTCACCTGTCGCTGTCAGTCCTGGTGTCCATGACCTGTTTCGATTTTTGTTTTTATTTGCTCCTTCTCTGTCTCTCTCAAAATCAAATCTTTGCTTTCTTTCTCTAGCAAATCTTGACGATCTGCCTTTTTCCTTTTGTTTCTTTTGTTTAATCAATTGTGGGGGTCCTTAATAACGCCGAGATTCTTAAAATCCACATTGGTGCGATCTCCAAATCAACAACGATAGCGCCTAGCTTTTCCACACCACATAATCATCTCGTGGTTCGCGAGAGTTTGGTAAAGTCTTTGGAATGAGTGCTAGTTAGAGTGAAACTGACAGCAGGGTCAATGACGCCGTCAAAATCTGGCGGTGTGGTTCGGTTAAAATTTGGAAAGTAATTTTATTATTTTTTTAAGATATAGAATTTATTTATAATTTTATATTATATAATAAATAAAATTTATTTAAAATAAAAAAATAATTTATATAATATAAAATAACAAATAAATTATATTTTAAAAATCCAATTACTCAACACGAAACAGGAATTGGCGGCATCAAAGAATCGTGTGATGCCCCCCTTTTTTTTTTTAACTTTATAAGCTGGCGTAAGTGAAGGAACGGATGCTGGGTTCTCCAACAGTAAATGGTTTGGTTGTTGTCTAAAGGGTGTTGCTGTTTGTTTGTCTATTACCGAATAAAAAAAAAAAAATAACGTGAGCGGTGAGTTTTGTGACAAGGAGACAATACCGCAGCATCTACTGTTTCACGATTCTTGTGGGCAGAGCCAGCACGATCTTTATATCTGACACGTGCCACCTCGAGCTCTGCTCTATGAGGTTCTTAATTAATTTATTTTAAAAAAATTATAAATAAATTGAATAAAAAAATATAAGTTGGAGCACATAGTTTTTTTTTTTTTTAAAAAAAAAAAAATGGAGATAGTGCTTCAGGATTTTGCAAGAAAAAAACAAAATTGTATTGAATTTACTGTATAATAGACCTACGAAATAACATAACAATCTTTTACGCTTACAGTTTTCATACGGTGACTTTCCCCACTTGAGACCAGAGAGTGACTAGAAAGGAAAAGTCCATCTCTTCTTGTGTATCCCAAAACACGTTAGGAATTGAGTAATGTTAATTTTTTTAATTTAGTTTTTAGACTAAATTATAGAAATACTTAAAAAAATAATAAAATTATGCTAAAAAAGTTTTTTTTTTTTAATATTTTTATTTTATAAGATAAAAATTTTTTTCGTCAATATAAAATATATGTGTAATTTAATTTAAATATCAACTTGGCTTTTACTAAAAGCAAAATGATTTTCTGTCTCGTTTTTCTTTTGTCCCCTTCCCTTCCGTTGTTTCCTCTTTCTTTTGTTGTTTTTTTTTTTTCCCCACCCCCAGCTTTTTGGCGTAATAGAGTGAGTGAAAATGTGGACGTATGGGTTATTATTAGTAACATAAGTCTATTAAATTCTATTGTGGGGGAAAGATCTAAATGCCTGGAGAGGAAGTTCGACGTTGAAATCAAAGGAAACCGAACGCTTCGAGCAGTCGACGACACAAATGCAGGAATCCACCGGACAGAGAAGAAAGTCAAAATCTTAGCGAGAGTTGGAGAATAATTACAATTTGTGCCACCATCAGCCAACTTGATAAAGAACATCAGTCGATCGGACACAAACGCAGCAGTCAACTGGACAGAGAAAAAAAGAAACCAAAAAGTTGTCGAAAGTTGGTGAAAAGTTACGGGTCGTGCCGCTGGAAACCAAGTGCACCAATCGATTGATTCAAGTGCAGCGGTCGGCCAATGATTTGTTTGTTTGACAGACTTTCTACAATCAGGTTCAGATTGTATTGAATCTTAATGATAACAAAGAATTGAAATTTACAATGACTAGTAGACCATTTTTATGTATAAATCTGTACAGCAAACTTGGGACTTTGAACAACCCTGGAAAAAATGCTTAAGAAAACCTTGAAAGAGCTTGAGAGGGAAAATCACTGAATAAGAGCAAAATAGTAAGAGCAAGTTTTGTGTTTTAGAGAGAGAGAAACAATTGGAGATTGAAAGAACTTGAGAGAAGCCAGTGAAAATGGAGGTCCAGTGACTTGATTGTAAAAGAAAAAGACTTAAAAACATGTAAAGCGAAGGGTTAACACTACACTATAACCACAAGTAGAATGTATTGGTGAGTTTGATAAAAGATCACCGAGCAAGTATACAAGGGCTTGGACTTTGTAAATTGACGAAGACTAGTTGGTAGATTAAAAATATTTAAAGAAAACTTTGGTGGCACACATAGATTTGTAGAAAAGTTAAATTATTATAAACTTTTTGTATTTATTTACTTTATTCCTTGCTCTTTTATTTATTGTTCATATATTTGTTAGTATTACTGAATGATTAATGAACATCTCACAGACTAGATTAGAATCTCCTAGTTTCCACCGTGGTGTTTCTATCGCTACAATATAATCGATGAACAATTTCTCTGTGTCTTTGTTTAGTCATCATATGTAACGACATCGGGTATACGATCTTGCTGCATGTTTGACTTCGAGAATTTTATCATAATCATAAGCATATATGATAGCACAATGTCAAAACCCAAACGCTCAGGTGCCCAGATACAATGAGGCAAATTCAACCTGCTCTAGGGGATTCAAAAGACTTCAAACGAGATCTAAATACATCTGTCCAAACCAAAAACAGAATCTTTCTCTGCCCCATCAGCACCACCGGCTAATTATTTTTCCTCTCCTCACTTTTTGGCTTTCATTATATGAACTAGGAGCAAAGGCTTATTTTACATTTTTATTAATTGTAATCCTTCGTTAAAATGACTATAAATGTACAATCAAGGGTGTCTGTACAATATTTGCATTATTTTTCTTACTTTTTCTTTGTTTCATTTTCTTTATTCAGACCAAAATATTGCGGATGCCGGTCGGGGCCGTACAATTCTCACTGGCTTGATGAATAATAACGATGTCTTTCGGTGACAAGATTGGCATGGCTTGCATTACATGAATGGTTATGCTCTTACCATAATAATGTTTGTGGCCGACCAACTGAATTAACTGTCCGGATCATATCCGATCATATAAATCAAGGTTCATACGGAATCATACAAAGGCTTTAATGGTGAAAAGGTTTGAAAAGCTAACTTCATCTTTTGAGAAAATCTAATAAATGGTTTTTAGAAAAAAAAAACAAAGAGTGATCTTGTGGATTGTCATTTTGTGCTTTATAACCGAGAGACTGGGAATCTTTTTTTCTTTTCTTTTCTTTTTTCCAAAATCGTCCCTAATTTGGAGCATCTTGCTTCCATGTTTCTTGTACTAGTAAGATCAATGGAGGCTCAGACCTTCCTCTGTTTACAAAACAAGTAAATCGAATAATACTGAAAACGTATCTTTCCAAACAGCATCGTACTAGTTTTCATCATGGGGCGGAGGATATTGGGGAAGGACAAGTTTGATATTTGTATATTGCGAGTATACCAGTGTTGATTTAGCTTATTATATGGGAATGGGCCATTTCAATGATTTCATGGGGATGGACATCAAATCGGACCCCATACGAATTGGCATCTTCTAGAATGGATTAATAAATGCACATACAAAACAAGGCAATAACAACAAGGTCTTCTGCTTTCTAGTGCACTCGTTTTGCATTTTTTTTTTTTTCACCTGCGTTTTTTAGAAAAGTCAATGTGTTTGTTTAACAGTTCAGGCTTTTATTCATCAAAATTTAATTCTTATCATTCACACCAAAAAGAAAATAACTTTTTTCATTTCGTATTTTTATTGATGAACCCATCTTTTGAACGAAAAACTAGATCGATTTGCATAGTTCATATTAAAAGACACATGCTTCCTCTTTGACGAGGAAAACATTTGTCCAAGGAAAGGCGTCTCATTTATTGTAAGAAAAAAAAAAAAAAGAGACAATATATAGATATATAATGAAAACAAAAATCCAAAAAACAATGGCCTTACATATAGCGGAATGAGAATTATAAAGAGATGAGATGAGAAATAAGAATAGACCATTGCTAGACAAAAAAATCAAGAGCCAAATCAAAGGAAAGATTCGTGTTTCATTCGGGTAGTCCCAAATGTAGAGCTCACAAAATCAATGTACTCAATAATTTGGGCATTCGCGAATTCGGTCAAGAAAGCATTTTCCCAAATCTTCGTGGAAAACGGAGAAAAATATAAATTAGTTACTTCATTTCATTTACTGTAAATACAAAATATTTTATGCCATCCAAAGAAAGTTATGCCCCTTCCATAGATATAAAAGCGTAAGGAACCACAGATATTGTTGTGATACAAAATATCTAATGCCCCTAATCAGATTTCTATAACAGTAATACTATTCTCTCTTTTTTTTTTCTTCAAAAAAAATGGGTACATCGATAAGGAACACTAATGGCAAAAGAACAAGAAAAGCTAGCCTTTTGAAACAAGTTCATTAAGCCGTGCGGAAATGTCACTACAGATTGTCTCACACCTCGGGCATTGGTTAACCAATTGAACCAAATAGTTTGATCCGTAGGATAGTCGTGGGCAAATGACATTGAGCAACACCAATTCTAGCAACAGCCACCTCTTATAATCAGCCCAACGTATTTTGCGTTCGGCATAGTTTAATTCTAATTCAATCTGCCATCCAAACACAAAGAAGGTACAAAGAACTCTTGCTTCTTTCTTGCTTGCACAGTCACCCCACCTTCCAAAGATTTGGCGATTGGAAACCAAAATAGTATGAGCAATCACCAATCCTAAAATACGAGCACTCTACACATGCCCTTTTATTTTCTTCTCCTCTTGAGGGAGATTTGTTAGCCAATCCTTGGAAGCTTTCAATCACAAAATTCAGAAAATTATGTCATTATTTAACCTTTCCATTTCCAATATTACGTGGTGCAAATTATGTCATTAATTAACCTTCCAATTTCCAATATTACGTGGTGCAAATTAAGTCTAAAGTCATAAAATGAATATTGCATTTCCCACACTCAGGAACACTCCTTTCCCAGACCCCGGGATCCGTCTATCGGTTTTTCTTTAATCCAAAAATTTTACTTAGGACTTTTTGAGACCCACCTTAAATAGGCGAACCCCTCCAAAAATTGGTGTATGCTACTATTTGCGGCGCGCACACGGTATTCTTTAGTAAAAGGCGAAAGAATAGTTCGCTCTGTGCTCATCGCGTAGCTGCATAGATGAAGGAGGGAAACATTAGGCTATTATATAAGTCTCCCTGGTCGATTGCATGCTTTTCACTGGCAATGTGGGAGTCTTCTAACTGCTACCAATCGCATGCTCAGCCTACGCAGCTTTGACATATGTCAAAACAGTTTTCAGTCAAAGCAGCTAACATTTTACAAACTAGTAAATGTTGCGAAGCAAACAATTTTAGAGCTCGACATATGGACCTAAAATGTTTGTGTGTGACTGTGTTGGTGGGAGGGGAAGATTAATATTAAATTTAGTAAAGTAAAAAAGGGACAAAATAGAAAGTAAACTGTAATCTTTGTAAGATTATATGAAAGTATTTGAGTAAATAACTAATATGTATTTAATTTAGTTGGATTTTTATAGAAATAAACAATTTACACTTAAATTGTAGTCAACTATAGTATAATAATATAGTCAACTTCAATGGCTTCAACAACAAATTCATGAGCTCGTGTAAAAAAAATCTTTCAAGCTATGCGTATAGAATTTTAAATATAGCAAATATCCGATACCTTAAGAGGGAAAGGAAATTTTCGAGCCCAATAGCTACAAGACCGCGTTAACGGGGTACACAGCAGAAAAAAAAAAAAAAAAAAAGAAAGCCACGCGAAGGCAAAAGGAGAAAAATTAGTAAAACAAAGATAGACCGAAAATCATAACATGTAATAAAATTTGAGTTTGACAATATACAACGCAATAAAAAATATATAAGGATATAATTTATTCAACGGTTCATATGTTTTTACATTCTTTGGAATTTAATGAATTTTTTACTTAGATTATACAACGTTAGTGTGACTTATCTATTGTTCTCATTGCATTTCATCAAATTTTTTATAAATATTTACTATTTAATGATTAAAATTTTAATTAATGAATGAATGACAGAATTGATGCCCATTTGTTCCGTTACTCAATTGCGTCCGCAACGAGGAATGACCATCAAGACACAATATTTTGGGAAAAAGGATAAAAAAATAAAATTTTAAAAGATATAGGGAGAATTGTTAATATTGTGATATTTGTTAACAAGGCTTTTCTTCTTTTTGTTTCTTTGCTTCCGCTTTTCTTCACTCTTTCAACTAATTAAAACTCTTTAATTTTATCTAGTTTTGGTTAGGTATTTGTAAACCAACTAATACTTACAAATATTAAAAAATTAATTTTTTTATTTTAAATTTATACATAATTAAATAATCACAAAATTTTATTTAATTAAAATTTAATATATATTATATTTTATTTAAATTAAATTATAATTTTAAATTAATAAGTTAGTATTTTTTAAATTTTAAATTAATTAAAAAATTTATTAAATTAATTATTATTACCCTTTCGAACATTTCCTATCTAACTCTTTATGACTTTAAAGTTGCTCACAACGTAATAATTAACGAAAAACCAGGGCCCTTAAACTTGGAACTCAACGAAAAACCCGGGCCCTTAAACTTGGAACTAGCTTTGGTAGGGTGCGCCTAGCCTTTGCACGAGTAGTGCGCCTAGCCTTTGCACTAGTAGTGCAACGCAACGGCGACGCTCGCGCACTAGTAGTGCAACGCAACGGCGACGCTCGCGAACCGAAGTAGCAAACTACTTACAATGGTGCAACCAAACTCCGTATTTATGCTATTCGACCGCCTGCTGGACTTTCTCCCTCTTGATGTGGGATAAAACCGTACCACATCAACACTTATATAAAGTAATCTATTGGAGTGTTTAATATACTCACTTATATGACCCAAAATCCCTCTATTTCTTAACGATGTGGGACGGGTACCCAAAAGGTAATCTGTTGGGGTATTTAGTACACCCACTTATATAATCCAAAATCCTCATATTCGTCACATTCTCCCACACCAAATTCAAGATCTCCTTATTTTTTGACGTCCGAATTTAATCCAAGATCTCCCTATTTCTTGACGATGTGGGGCGGGTAGAGCAATCCGTCACATTCTCCCACACCAAATTCAAGATCTCCTTATTTCTTGACGATGTGGGGCGGGTAGAGTAATCTATCATATTCTCCCACACCAAATTCATCGACGTCCTCGTCGATGGCCCTAGACACGTACCAAGGCTTAGCATTTCGTGCCGAGTCAAGGTCTCACGGCGGGAGGGATAGATATCACTGTCATGAAGTCATTACTTTCTCCCCAAAAAATAACGTATTGGAGTGTGCAGTACACCCGTTTATATAACCCAAAATCCCCCTATTCCTTGACGACGTGGGATCGGTAGAGCAACTCGTCACATTTTGCCTTGGAATTCAATTACTCCAAATATTCCTGAAAGGCCTGCCCCTCCTCCTCCTCAAAAGCCCCTCGAGATGATCATATTTTCTCAATTGTCCATAAAAACCCTCAAACGCCAAACCCCCCCTCTCGGCACAGTGTACGTTGCTAACATTGAACTAGGCACAAATCCTTTTTCGTTTTTCTTTTTGTTATTTTTGGTGCATCAGAGAAGTAAAACAAGGCACCCAATTTACGCACACAGGACCACAAGAGCAAAACCAAAGGCAGTGGGCAGAAGAAGCCTCCACTTGGTGGACAAAAAAGGAAGAACAAAAATTCTAGAAGTCTTCTCTCCTTATCATTGAAAACATATGCTTGAAGGAATGAACAACTAATTCTTGTTAAAAACCTTATCCGCAACATGTTGTGTATTCCTGGGGCTTGATTTTGTGGACCAAACATCCCCTCCATGGGCCTTTTTGGTATTGTAGTGAGAATAAGAAATCATTCCATTTAGTCCACCACAACGAGCAGTACGCCATGGGCTTTGCCTAAAACGATCAAATTAGCATCACATATCTCTCTTAAGAATGCCTCTGGTGTTTTTTCTTAAAAACTTTTCGTGCATTAGGAAGTACTTTTATTGTATAAGAGTTAAATCTTCGCTGCATAAATCTCTTGCAATGCAAAAGGAGAACAAAAGAGTAATACTACGTTTTCTATTTTAAATGGTCAAAGCTCACAAGCTATTTGACACAAAACTCAATTGTATTTGTTATGAAATGTACAAAAGTTGAAATGACCCACATGATACGTGGCATTGTAAAGTGTCGGGAAATCTTTGTGTTTGTTTCATAGCCAGCCACGTACCCATCCCGTTAACTGAATCTTCAACGGCTCCGTCTCCTCGTCAAATTAAATTAAATTAAATTAACCCCCACCCCCAACTATCTCACATAATTCAAAAAATCGACCCAATATTTTCTCTCTCTTCTCAAATATAACCCAGAAAAAAAAACCCAAAGCCCGCCACGGGCAGAATACGAAGTCTTCTGGTATGGTTAGCGTAACAAAAATTACAATCAAATCAATCTCAGCTCTTTCTCTTCTTTCTCTCTGCAGCTCGGGAAGTTCAAAAGAACCCGACCCGATCCATGTCCAAACGATACCCGCCCGCATCACATATACTGCTACTCCTTTTATGCCTTCTAGGGTTGGGGCTCGGGTCGAATCGAATTCTCGCTTTGAAGTTGCCTTTCAGGGTCAAGGATGTGCTTCCAGTTCTACCACGCCAGATATCGTGGCCGGTCCTGAACAATATCCACAGCGCCGTCGACTTGTTGCCGTACTACGTCGGATCGGTTGCTCCCGGGAATGGGACGATTCGGTGGAAAGGAGCTTGCTTTTATGAGAACGAGGCTCGCCTTGACTTCGCCGAAGGCGACCGGGGCGAGCCCGCCTTGGGAGGAGGCGTTCTTTATCTCAAGGTTCGATATTGTAATTATTAACGCGATTTATTATTAACTATGAATTTTGGTTTTATTTGGTACTGTTTTATTAGTTAATTTTGGAGAAAATTAATTTTAAGCAATTAACGGTCAGGGAATTTCAGACAGTGTCCATGTTTGAAGAATCATTACCTTATTAATAGGTGTATGTGTCCGAGGTTTTGTTATGGTGTAACTTCTTTTGTCTTGTTACAGACATCTGCGGCACATAGTTGGACTTGTATGGATCTCTATGTTTTCGCAACGCCGTACAGGGTGACATGGGATTATTACTTCACTGCAAGGGATCATACGTTGAAATTTGACTCATGGGAAGAAGACGCCGAGATGGAATATGTTTGTTTCTCTAGTTCACTCTCGTTTGTTTGAATCTCACACTCGAGTAGTTTATTGCAAAATTTGACGCAAAATTTGACTTTTTTTTACTGTTGAGCAGGTGAAGCAGCATGGGGTTTCTGTATTTCTCATGCCTTCAGGAATGCTGGGGACCTTGCTTTCTTTAATGGATGTGTTACCTCTGTTTTCAAATACCGTGTGGGGTGAGAATGCTAACTTAGCTTTTCTAACGAAGCACATGGGTGCTACATTTGAGAAACGACCTCAGCCATGGCAAACAACTATTAACCCGGAAGATGTTCATTCGGGTGATTTTCTGGCTGTGTCAAAGATACGTGGCCGGTGGGGTGGATTTGAGACATTGGAGAAATGGGTAACTGGCGCATTTGCTGGTCATACAGCAGTCTGCTTGAAAGATGAAATGGGGAATCTCTGGGTTGGTGAATCTGGACATGAGAATGAAAAGGTATGTGATAGGGTGCAACTTTATTGCTTTGTAGATCAGGAAGAAGTTGAAAACATGAGTATGCACTACATTTCGTGTCACTTTAGACCTTGACCCCAGATCATGTGTAGACTCTTGGTTGCCAAGCATTTGCAATATCATGAAAATGCATTTGTTAAGAATGGAGCTCTTTCTTATTCACATAATCTGAAACAGCATGTTTTCAATCTTTGCTTATACTTCTTTGTTTTCCCTGGGCATCTAGATGGTCAAGTAAATGTGGTGAAGGAAGCAAGAAGCTAAAGTCAGTAGGCCTCCTTTCCCAGCCCCCTCTTTCTCTGTTTTTTTGTGTGTGTGCATGCTCAGACGTCAATACAGATTATATCTCAGTTATTTAGTCTTTCATAACTTGCTACAGCTATTAATTTGCATGTCGTGGGTGGGAATGTTTAGTCTCACGAAAGGGGTGGTGTATTTAGGGCTACAAGATTGTGAAGTGGATATTTTTTGTTTTTCTTTTTTTTCACAATCTTCTTTTGCTGGAATTTTCAGGGAGAAGAGATTATAGTAGTAATACCATGGGATGAATGGTGGGAATTGGCATTGAAGGATGATTCTAATCCCCAAATAGCACTTCTTCCTTTACATCCTGACGTGCATGCAAGATTCAACTCAACTGCAGCTTGGGAATATGCTCAAAGCATGCAAGGCAAGCCATATGGTTATCACAACATGATATTTAGTTGGATTGACACAATAGCCGACAACTATCCACCTCCTCTTGATGCTCACTTGGTATGATCTTCTCCAAGAGTTATAATTCTTAGATCATAGTAGACATTCAAATTCTATTGATGTGGCAATCATTTGTACTATCAACCTTTCTGCATGTTGGAGGCTTCCTGTGCCTGTTCCTTTCATGTGATTGATATCATGTTCTAAAAATCATGTAAATGTTTATGGGTGTGTGTCTGTTTGTGTATGCATGCATGCACTGATATGTAAAAACAGATATTATATGTACATTATCTTGTTGTTTTAGTCTAAGTTTCTTTGTTGTCATTTTAGAAGACTTGCATCTTATCAAACTGTTGACATTCAGCATTTTCTGCATTTGCATTCATAATAGTATGCTTTCTGATTCTGATTTCAGGTCACTTCTGTCATGTCTATGTGGACCCGCATGCAGCCATCTTATGCTGCAAACATATGGAATGAAGCTCTGAACAAGCGACTAGGAACTGAGGTATATGAGCTTATTTATCAAGTCATTCTTTTGTCAATTACTGTATTTATGAGGTTAATTTGTGCTACCCATTCCACTCTTTACTTAATTTGCTCAAGTAAGTTTTACTGCCACCTATTTTGCCTGTTGGTTACTTAGGCTGAGATTACACTTTAATCTTTTTATTTTTCAGGATTTGGACTTGTATGGAATTTTAGCTGAGACTGAAAAGCGTGGCATGGTCTTTGATGAATTACTTGTCATTCCAGAACAAGATGAATGGATATATAGTGATGGGAAATCAACAACATGTGTTGCCTTTATTCTTGAAATGTATAAGGAGGCTGGAGTCTTTGGTCCTATTTCCAGCTCTATTCAAGTAACTGAGTTTACGGTAAGCTATAAGTACTTTACATGCTTAAAATTGTTTTGTCCACCACTTTTTGTTTTTGGCTAATTTCTATCTTGCATAACTTTTCTAATATGTTCACAGATTCGTGATGCATACATGCTTAAAATCTTTGAGAACAACCAAACATGGCTGCCTAGCTGGTGCAATAACAAGGATGGTCAACTCCCGTTCTGCCAGATCCTTGGCAAGTATCAGATGGAATTGCCTGGGCACAACAGCATTGAGCCATATGCCAACATGAACGAAAACTGCCCATCCTTACCTCCTAGTTATGACAGGCCCACTCGATGCTAATTCGAAATATTCCATCTTTAGTAATGTTATTACTAGCTTTCAAGAAACTCTATCCACCTCTCAAGCAAATAGTGCTTCATTTTTAAAGATGCAAAGATGTCTTTAAATGGTTCTCATAGAATACTTTTGTCATTCCCACTTATTGGCATCCACATCCCAACGAGCATCAGGTGCCTGTATATAAATGTCAGCCTCACAAAGTAATGGCATTATGTTTATGTATTCTCATAGGATCTCAATGATAATTAATTAAGCACCTCTCTCTCATCCTCTAAAAATAATGTTTCTGTGGGAGAAGGAACGATAGAAAAGGATAGCCGTTTGATGACTCCAACTTGACTGAGGCCGCTAATGTTTTATTGGTTCTGTTTTCTGTTCATCGTTTGAGAATGAAATAATATTTTCTGATCTCCCCCAGCTTGTTTTTGTAGAATTTTGAATTATTGATATTTCTGTTTCAACAATCCATAGCAAGACCTAGAAAAGGTAATATGCCCGTGGCTGCTTCTCAGTGGATGGGCTCTCTGATGTATTAGGTTCTATGCTGCTGAGGCCAGTGGCCTTGTGATTGGATAACAAACTGTAAGTGAGATCTTTTGCCAATTATATTTTAGTATCAACTTGATGCTGGTATTTGCATTAGGGGGGATGAAAACAGACAAGCAGAAAGGGATCAACCAGGAGTGCATGGGGTGCATTTGTCCCTGAATCATGTCTTGCCTCGTAGTGGAAGGTGACATTCTTGAAATTTCATGCTCTCAACTTCTCATTGACACAGAGAGAAAAGAAAAATGTTAAATTTCACGGCCTGGTAAGGGAGTAATGTTGTAAAATTTTCTTCTTTTCTTTTTCTCTTTTCTATTATATAAAATTCTTATAATAATTAGATTTCACGTGAAACTTATTCATAATTGAATGAAATGGCAAAAAAGGTTCAGGTAATCAAATTCCAATTAAATTCATTATTGTTGTTGCTATTGTCGTAAAAAAGGTTTAATTGAGGTGTGAGTATGGTTATATGGAAATCCTTGGTGCTGGGTGAAATGTGAACGAGCGAAAATCAAATAAGACACATGATCATTCTGAACAGTCGAGCGCAAAAAAATAGTGAGTCACATCTTATCTCTTTATTTAATACAAATTATTGTTATTTTGTTATTTCCCTAAATCAAATCTCTCCGTCCCAGAGCTCCTCGATTGTCTTGAAAGGCCCCATTTCAGAGATGTAATCTTGGCCACGGCATCCTCTGCTTTGGGGAATATCACTGATCTTCTTGGACTCTTCTTCGCTCAATTCCCAGTTAAATATCTCGGTGTTTTCCTTCATCCTTTCTTTGTTGAAACTCTTCACCAACACACAGACCCCTTGCTCGTGTGCCCACCTAAGGCAGACCTGTTATGGGGCCCAAAAGTATCTCAATTGGTTTTTCATTTGCTTCAACTGATAGCTCTAAAGACAAACTGAAATCACAACAATTATGTGCAATTGGGTTGGTTTTAGGAGTACCTGCGCAACACTCTTGCCTTTGGCATTTGCAATTTCTCCGAGCACTTCATTTTCAATAACCCTGTTGCTGCCCCAGATGGTTCCTCTGGCTCCTAAAGGTGCATAAGCTGCCACAACAATGCCATTGCCCTTGCAAAATTCCCTCAACTTCTTCTGTTGCCACAGTGGGTTTATTTCTACCTTTCAAGGTATTAGCGTGCATCTTTATCATTATGAACTCCATGACAGGCATAAAGGGCTGTTAGAAACTCAAGAGGGCAGTGTAAACAGGAAACTTACTTGATTAACAGACGGAGGGATTGTTGCTTTGGCAAGGATATCTGACAGCTTTTTGCAGGAGAAATTGCTGACACCAATGGATTTTGTGAGACCAAGTTTCTGGCATTCCTCCATAGCTGCCCATACCAAACCGAAATCCATAGCCATAAAGTCCTCTCTCTTGATTGGGAACTCATAGGTCCCAGGTCTTGAGCTCACAGGCCAATGGATCAAATAGAGGTCGAGATACTCCAACTGAAGATTCCTGAATGCCAAGGAAATGTAGCATGAACTCAGACACAAACATCAGAATGTTAAACCCACCTTACAGGTTGGCTCAAGTAGTGGAAAGGCTGGATTTGGATGTGTCAATCAGGTGCATATCTCGAGTTAACATCATTTGATTACAAAACAATTCATATTAAGATCTGTGCCTCCGGGCTTAAAGACTATCTTACTTTAGACTCTTTTGAAGTGCGGGGAGCACAAGTTCTCCATGAGCATCGCTGCACCAAAGCTTTGAAGTGATGAAGAGCTCATCCCTGGAATTTATTATCCCACGATGTAATGCTTCAGCAATGGCTTCACCAAGTCGCTCCTCTGTCAGGTATAGTGTGGCTGTATCAAAGTGTCTGTAACCAAGCTCGATAGCTTGGAGAATGGCAATCTTGGTGGCTTCCGATCCTGCTAGAGGATTCGTCGCCGTGCCCATCCCCAGTAGTGGCATTTTGTGGCCGGAGGTCAGGAGTATTTCTGGGATCCTGCAAGCTGATTTGTCACCCATCTCTGAAACCTTTTTTTAGTCGATGTTATGATGGAGAAAGTTCCTGCCTTCGACCAGAATATGGCTTCTCTTTAGGAATTTCTTTTCTCTGCAAATTCGAATCCTTTAGCAGATTGCTGAAGACAAGATTCAATACACAGATGCTCTCTATTCCAAATTGTTTAGAAACAACTTGGTAAATAGAATAAGTGCGGTTGATGGTTTGTTTAAATAATGACTGGAAAAGTTGGAGTTAAACGTATGGAGAGATCATGAAAAATTCCCATATGTGGTTAAGAGGTAACCTAGGCTGGTTGACTGGCAATTATGTTGGTTTTGCTGCCAATTGTCATTTGGGAGGTTTAGTTTTTCCCAAAGTGATAGTGATGCCATCCATTTTGGGAAATTGACAGATCTGTCCATACAATATTTCACCTAAAACTGGAACAAGATGGACAGCCCTACGACAGAATGCACAAAATCCTTCCCATTGGTTGTCAACTTTCTAAATTTTGTCAATTTGAGATGCCTATTTTAATTTTAGTTGATTTGAACTCAGTCAAAATTGTGTTCTTTGATTTTTATTAATTTCAAACTCGGTTATAATTGGAATCAATCAATAATTGTTATTACTCTTCATCTATTAATACTTACCTAACAGGTGACAAGATAATTCGGATTGAGATAAAAAATTTCTTTGTTGGAACTTTATCATTCTCTAAAAATTTTAGAAGTTCACAACTAGAATTAATGATAAAAAATTAACATGTCAAGTTAAAATATTGATATAAAAAAAAAAGTAAAACAAAATTAATTGAATTTTAAAAATTTGTGATTCAAATTAATAAAATTAAAGTAGCAACGGTGATATTTACACCCACAAAAACACTTTTTACGTGCAAATAGGTTCCAACTCGCACAAGAAGACAAAACATTTCAGAAACATTTAATTTTCAATTTCTTTTGCACAATTGTCCACTCGGACCCTCAATTTCTCCTTATCCCTTACAGCAATTTTAGTCCACTTCCAGGAATTTTCCCTTTCTGATTCCGGTTGTAGGTAACCCTCAGAATCGTCCGTGGAAACCCCGGATTGCTGCGATGGAGTATTAAAGAAACTGATAGTTATGAAGAAACACGCAGAAGACAGAATCTTGTAGAATTGAACGATCTTGGAGAACGCTTGCCGATGAAGACGACGATGACACATCGAGACATGAGTGTGAGAAGTGTTTCTGCAAAGGAAATGTTTCTGCAAAGTTCTGTCTTTCTCACGTGAGTTGGAACCATTTGCGTGTAAGAAGTGTTCTTGTCCATAAAGTATATGAATCAAATTAACCAAGATTTGAAAGTTAGACAAAAATCAAAACACATAAACCAAATTGACAAAATTTGAAAGGTTAGCGACCCAAAGTTGTATTTATACATCAAAAAAAATGTGCAATAAATAGTTGTATCATGTTAGAAAAGAAAATATACAGGTGACATGCCACATGAATCTCCATTAATAATGAAGCAGAGCAAAATGATTAAAATCGAAAAGGAAAATTTCAAATTTTTTTTCCTTCCTAGCCCATTATTTGTTGCTGCAGGCCAGCCCCACTTAAGGTTAATCACTAATGAGATCACTGAAACCTCCATTTAGAATAGCCCGAAATCCTTAAGATCCTAGTCGGTTTTCCTTTGTGGAAGTCAACCTCGGCTCGCCAGACTAGCATTAAATTAGAGAAATTAATGGGTGTTGGTCAACTCGTACAAGGAACAAGCGCGGCAATTGCTTTATGAAAGACAACATCAGTGAATAAACCTGTTAGCGGAGATGGAGGGAAAAACCTTGAAAGTTGGCACTTTTTGCCGTCTCTCTGTCGCCTCTGTTTCCACGCTGCCGCCTCCGACCACGTCGCAGGTTACGTCTTAGATAGATCTCATGCCGGGTTTGGTGGGATAGCCTCTTCGACTTCAGAGCAAGCAAGCAAGCATGATCATTAAAACTCGAACTGGACATGAAATGGGTGTAGGGGTCGAATAATTAAATTATTGGTTTCATCGGTGTGCGTGACTTGCCCTGCGACCCTCGGTCGAATAATTAAATTATCGGTGCCATCGGTGTGCGTGACTTGCCCTGCAGAGAGTAATTTTATTAAAAATTAAAAATGATGATAAGTGACTTTTATTTTTAACGTTTATTTAAAATATTTTTATTTTTATTTTTTATTTATAGAAATAAAACATCTTTTTTATGGAAGAGAGTGTTTAGCCACGAAAAGACTACTGTATCATTAATTCCGACTCATTTATGCAATAATTAAAAATTTTTTTTTTTTTTCTTTCGGTCCCTGTCACTGAGAAGAGAAGCAACATTGGAGTACAATTTATAGAGACTTGTGTCAACTGTGCAAATTTGATTCCGATCACTATTGACACGTGTAAGAACAACAAGAAAAGAAAAGAATCAGAAGGTCGAAAAGAAAAACTTATAACAATGAACAAATTAAAAATGAGGGTCTTTGATTTAAATCTCACCAAATAGGCAATTGATCAAAAGAATAAAAAAAAAAAAAAAAAAAGGCAATTAAGGCTTTTGGGTGGTCTTGTGGTACTTGTCTCTAACCCAGACAGGACCTGCAGAGGCTCCTACCTTAGCCTTCTTCACGCCAGTCGATGCGGCAGCCTTTATTTTGTTAAACACAATCTCGTGGGAATACTTGGCCTCTCCACCATTATCGATATTGCCTCTGTTGTGGGTCTCCTCTCTGTAATCCCATTGATCCCGCCCACGATGTACCCGACGTGCCATTTGACGAAATCTAAAAGAGTCACCAGGCCTTTCTTTGCACCTTGGAGAAACAGTGTGGCCTTGTTCTCTCTTTTATTTGGGGGGCTTTGGAGTTTTGTGGTTATTCATGTTGGTTGATTCACATGCAAAATGGCTGGAAACAACGTTTGGCTGAAATCTAAATTTGTTAATTTAAATTGTTTGATCTTCATCGGATTTGGCAATTTTCTTACCAGTAAGGAATGTTGTTAAGCTTGCCCAAGAGACAACAAAATAGGAAGACAAATCATTTTGATAAGAACTAGGTCCAATGGGCTCTTGAGCCTGTGTCTTTTGGGGCCGTCACCAGAAGCCCGCTTCAGGTCCATCTCTTGTAAGCTTGCTTCGGGCCGAAGACTCAAGAATCAGCCTACTCGGAGCTTTCAGAGCGCAAATATTATATGCCGATATGGGCCTCCAATGGTCATATCCTTAACACTCAAGTACCACCTATTGCCACTTTTCTGTAGCCACTATTTGGGTCTAACCCGTATCAGTTGCCACGTTCGGCTAAAACCCCAATTAAGTCGTGTATCTTTTTAGGCAAACTAAGATCTCGTTGAGCCTAAGCAATATAAAATTCATTCTTTTTGAACTAAAATAAAAAAGAAAAAAAAAAGTCATTCTTTCTTTTCTTTATTTATCTCACCCACTTTTATTAGCAATCTCTGACTTTCTGAAGCTTCAAATGATAAGAGTCCCAATCCTACCTTCCTCAACCCCCTTTTGTTTCTTCCTTTAAATCTTGCAGGTTACCGACCTGAGACTCCATCAAATGTTGACTATATCTAGATGCGTGTGAAAATGATTTTTTTTTTTTTTAAAAAAAATTGTCGAATATGTGAAAATGATGTTAAAAGTAAATTATTGGGAATGTGCATGTAGCAGACGTCAATTTCCCGAATGGTTGAAAGGAGCTCTGCCTCTGCCCTGTTTTCCTTCCAAACATTTATCGTCAACATACACTTAATGCTATTCCAATTACATTCCTCTTAGAGTACTTGGCCTTCCTGGAATGCGAAACTATCACTAGTGACATTCCTCCTAGCGCGGCAATGGAATTCCTTAACTTTGAATAATTACTTGAAGTATATGCTAAATTTGAAACCAAAAATGACCTTGACAGCCAATTGAAGGGTTTTCATTTTTATTAATAAAGTTATGCCAAATCTGAGGTCTTTTTTGGTATTTCATCCATCATTGGTAAAACAAGGCCCTTAGGCATCGGTTAAAGAAGCAAGTGATACATATTATAAAAAAACAAAACAAAACAAGACAAAAGAGTTGCTTTTGCGCTGCGCTTGGTTGACCAATGGCTCTTTTCTCTCTCAAGAACGGACGGGATAAGGGGAGAGTCAGAAGACGATCGCGACCAACCCCTTTCTAGAACCTTCATTCTTCCAGAATAGACCCGAGAAAACCGACCAACAGGCTACAGACACCACTGCACAAAATCTCGCTTATTTTTTTACTTTAAAAATAATAGAGCCGAAAACCTCATTTGGAAAAAATTCTTTGATTATACAATGTATAATAAATTTAGCTGTGATATTAAATTTATAAAAAAATAAATTACATAAAATTTAATAAAAAGTAAATAGTTATTATAAAATAATTAAATAATTTAAAACTTAATAAAAATTACCGATCATCTCTAAAATTGCATATAATTAAACATGTCTTTTTTTTTTTTTTGAATATCTTAATAAAAATTTAAATTTATAATTATATATGATACTAACAAAATTATCTAACTATTTAATTACAACGTATTGTGGTTAACCCGGTATTCTTAACGCACATGAGTTCCTTCTTACTTTATTTGTTTTTTTTTTTTTTTTGTCTCTTAGTTCTTTAAGTGCATCTTTTGGGATCGCATCCTTCTTTTTCCGGAAATCAATTTAGACCATAAGATAATAAGATAATGAACGCTCTTTCCAAAATAAATACCACAATTATCATTAGAGCCATATAAATGCAAAAATATTTTCCTGTTTTTAGGGAATAATTTCGTGCAAGAATTTTGATTTATATCAAAAATTATGTTTGCAGTCGATATTATATTAAACTTAATTAAGTTTCCTTTTAGCAAATTAATTCTTTATTCTATTTTGTTATTATGTGACAAAATACAAATTTGTTTCGTATACAACGTATACTCCTTGGCTTCAATTAACCTGCCTTTTTTATTTCCCAACATTGTGATATAATAATTAGGTCAAAAATCCTGAATTCAAACTTTTGTTAAAATGCCAAATAAACTTAGACTTGCTTACAAAGTCCGTTTCATTACCCTACTTTGCCATTTTGGAAAAAATAAAAAAACTGCCTTTTATGGCGAGACGCGCGGTAACTTGCAGAGGGCCTCTAGAACTATAAAATGTTGCGATTTCGTGGTAAGCTATATTCATGTACAGTTCAACGCCCAACTTTGACCTTCGCGTGGCTGGTTCCATCAACGATGAAAAGTCAAACAAGCAACAATGCCATCGTCGCCGTTTCCGACTTGAAAATAAATAAATCACCATACCTGAAAGAGCCAAAACAAAACCTATGACGACACCGTTCTGAAGGGCACTCGTTCAATCCCCACTACGAGATACCTTTATGACAAATAATTTGTATCGGAAATTCCCATGGAAATAGTCGTTGCCGTCTTCCAATAACTTTTAGTTATAAACTCCATAAGAGCACCTGCTTACGAATATTGATCCTTTCCTACATTGGATTGGAAAGCTTCCTACTTCCTGAAAATCTCCTCAAAGCTCAAAGGTTCAGTTCCGGAGGAGGAAAAAAAACACAAGAACCGTTACACAAAACATAAGAAACATGAGGATTAATGTTTATGTACTGTCGGTTCTGGTGTTATTACTCTCGCTTAATACATTTCCTAACGTTGTAGCTAGGTTCTTCCCCGGCGGATCGGCCATCCCCCCCGCTTCGCTTCCCAATTCCACCAGCGGCGCGTGGGACTCGTTCCGTCAATTCGTCGGCTGCCGGGCTGGCCAGCAGCAATCCGGTTTAGCCAAGCTCAAAAATTATTTCCATCACTTTGGCTACATACCGGAATCCGCCTCGAACTTCACGGATGATTTTGACGAGGAGCTCCAATCGGCGTTGAGGACTTACCAGCAGAACTTCAATCTCGACGTCACCGGCGAGCTTGATGAGAAGACGCTAAAACAAATCTTGCGGCCGAGATGCGGAAACGCCGACGTAATCAACGGGTCATCGAGCATGAACTCCGGGAAAGCGCCGTCGGCTTTCGGGCACACGGTTGCTCATTATGCGTTCTTTCCTGGCATGCCACGGTGGCCGGAGGGCCGGCGCGATTTGTCCTACGCTTTCTTGCCAGGGAACCAGCTCGGTGACGACGTGAAAAGCGTGTTCGCACGCGCGTTCCAGCGCTGGTCGGCGGTGATACCGATGAATTTCACAGAGACGGACGCATACACTACCGCCGACATTAGGATCGGGTTTTTCAGGGGCGACCACGGAGATGGCGAGCCGTTCGATGGGGTTTTAGGGACTTTGGCCCACTCGTTTTCGCCGCCAAGCGGGAGGTTCCACTTGGACCTCGACGAGAACTGGGTGGTCTCCGGCGACGTCACCAACTCGCAGCTAGCCTCGGCCGTTGATCTGGAGTCCGTCGCCGTGCACGAGATAGGGCATTTGCTAGGACTGGGGCATTCCTCCGTGGAAGAGGCCATTATGTATCCGACTATTTCTTCCAGGACTAGAAAGGTTGACTTGGCCAACGACGACATTCTTGGCGTACAGCAATTGTACGGTAGCAATCCTAACTACGATTCCTCATCAACACCGAACACTCAGCAGAATGAGACCAGCGGGACCCCTTCTGTAGATCCAAGGTGGGGCCTCAGTGTAATCCTGGCCGTTGGCTTTCTGTTCCTGCTTTTGTAGATATCCCAAAATATCAATTCTTTTTTATTTTTTATTTTTTCACTTTTTGGCATTGTTTTGGAGCCTATTTCTCCTCACTTTTACGGTTTTTATTGAGACTGTTCAGATTTGAGACCGTGACACAGGGCAGCCATCGTAGATACCATACTGGTACCGTATATGATGATGTATTGATGACATTATTTTTATCTTTTGCTTGCTACACAGAGACAGAGTTAGTATAGATTCATTTTGATTTGAGACTTCATTTTATTTTAGTTTTTTCTTCTTCTTTTTTTTCTCAAATAAATCAATGAGATGAACGAGGTGGAGGACTTTATATTATGCGTGGCCAAGCGGTTGGCTAAAAAAATCCAATTTCGGTTAAGTTGCAATAAAAGGAGGAGACTAAAATTAGGTGAATATGGGAGAATTAAAAAATTTATAGTTAATAAAATAAAATGAGATAAAGATTTATACAATCAATTTTAATTAAATTTAAGATTAAAATTTTGTTATTGTCTTTGGCAAACTTTGTCTTGTCATGAGCTCTAACAAATCACCACTATGAAAATTACGATTTCTATTGAACCCATCTATTGAGTGACAATTGGCCAAATTGTAATCTCATCGAGAATTTTCACCATTCAAGCCCGAAATTCTCTAATGTGGTCGTGATTGCTTCCTAGAATATCAAATTTAGCTATACTTCTGCAACTCGAATGACATAAATTTTGCATCTGCCACTAAAATGTATAGGGAAAAGGGTGATGAACATTCAAGACAAACACGAAAGGTGGGTGGCAAACGTATACTAGGATATCTCTGGAATCTTTGATTCTAAAGTCTTATGAAGTTGCTCTAGGACAGTTGTGATATGAGCCCCAAACCTCTTTACATATATACAGTTCTATCCTAAAGGTTTTTCTTTGGTCTTTCAGTTGAGTTCCAAACCTAGTTTACACGGACTAACTGGATTCATATTCATCTATTTTCTTACTGCCTACCTGCCCCATCTTCCTTGCATGCTTTTACGTAACATGATCTATCATGATAGATCGTTGTTACTGACAAGAGGAAAGGAGTGGGGTTATGTTGAAAAAGACATGCAAGCCTAGGGAGAAGAGGATATGAATAGCTGCACAAAGGATTCGGCTCGTGGGCTTACGTTCCAGTTGGGTCTTCGTGTTGCATGAGTCATTTAGGGCTTTTTTACTGGGCTATCTGGGCTCCATATACAGGCCTATAATACGAAAGTTACCCATCAAATTTTTCCAGGCTTTTAAGCAATGAGATGAAGGAATGAGCCCAGCAAAATTAAAGCAATCGAGACTAAATTCATGTGAATTTAATGGTACGCCCTCAAGCTCAAAATGATAATTCCAGAGGTTCGTCTGCTGGTTGCCATTTCCAGGACCTCAGCCCACGTAGGGTTTTTCTTCTTCTTCTTCTTCGTTGTTTTTTTTTTTTCCTGAAATGTTGAAAGCACGAGTTATATTCATAATTTTATTAGGGAGGATTGCGCTCTACAAGACTAAATACAGTTAATTTACGAAAATACTCAACCAACCGTCGAGACTATTTTACTATTTTTATCCAGCTTTGCAGGATATTTTTTTGTGCAAATTTAACAATAGCTATGGTTAGCTTTTTAAAGGTTGGCAAGGATGCAAACCCCTGCCAATGCACTGCAAGGCATTTAAAAGCCCATCTTTACCTACTTATTTATTAAGCTGTTGCAATCATGAACATTAGAACATACTAGTAGTAATAGATAGAAAATTCTTCAGGCAAATCCAATCCACTAAAATCTCGCACAAAAGATTAGTTACATATTCATTTGTGGAGGTTATAGTTACACTGTAAATTGTGACGCCAGATTCACCAAAGAGTCTTCGTTTAGAAAGAAAGAATCCGCATCCATAATTCTTGCTATAAAAAACCTTCTTTTTTTTTTTTTTGGGAAAATCCTTCCTTTGCTCCATGGATCATCTCAAAGAGCAAACTAGAAGAGCGCGTCCAAATTTCCAATGTAATTCAGAACTTGCAAAACTCGTGTGCTTCACCTTTTTGCTCTCCGTATTCCTTGCCTGGAAACTGTCGGTTGTTCCCCATACACATTCCTGCATTAGCAGTGGAACCATAAGAAATTGTCCAAAAATTGGCTGTATTATTATTAGTCAGCAAGGTAAGCCGTCTCATCACAACTCATGTGCTTCACCTTTTCTTTTCCTTCGTAACCTTTGTCCGGCGGACACTGTTGGGCTTTGAGCATCATTGCCACCGACTCAAATGCGGAAAAGAAAGGGGCAGTTCCCCTTACACATTCATGCATTAACAGTGGAAGTATAAGAATTTGTTCAAAAATTTGCTCTATGATCATTAGCCAGCCAGGTAAGAAGTGAAATCACGCAAAACAATTTATCCAAACTTTACTATATAGACGCAATCAACCGATATATTTCAAACATAAATCCATATTGCACATTATATTATAATATTAAATATACATTTATTTTTATTATTAATTGTGATCACAAAAAATAAAAATAAAAATAAAAACATGTTAGCAATTGTTATTATCTAGAATGTGTGAACCTAATTACCTAAATTTAATACACGTGGTGCATGTAACTTTTTCCAATTCAACATACGTGAAAGAATAAAAGACTAAAAGAATCAAGCCGCAGTTTTGGCCTCAGAAAAAGCATTCAGAAACGAAAAAGACCAGAAACTTGACGTGTGGTAACAAAAATGCAAGGGCTTGCAACTTGTGTATAGCGGACCCCAGTTCTCGTCGTTGTCGTTGGCCTAATTAACATGTCTCATTCCTGCCTTCAGATAGACTTCCATGGCATTGCTTTCCTCACTGAACATTTCAAGGAACGTGGATGGAGAAAAGAGGGGATACCTTTTACACGTCAAAGCTATTTTTAAGATGTAACATTCAAAGCTACATATTCTTTGCCTGATGATGAACTTACCGTGTTTTAGTCTAATCTTAAGGCTTTCATGGAAAAATTGCTGGCGGTATTGAGAATTGAAGTCGAATATCTGGGCAAAACAAGGGTGCAAAGAACAGGAATTCTGACAAATGTTGTCGGGGTGATAGGCAGACTTCTCTATGATGCTCAGTTTACACACAATCTGAACGTATTGATGGCATGACTTGCAGATGAAAAATGGCGTCAAAAAATGGAACGCTTATATAAAAGGATAAAATATTGGTGATTATAATTTAGGTAGAGGAACATATGGATAATGTTCTTGACAACAAAGTGATTAAAAAACCCAAAAAAAAAGAAAAAGAAAAAACAGCAGCATTATATTGGCAAATCTAGATCAGATAAACCAAATTCTGAAGAAGACCTTCAATAAGAAGACTCCAATTAACTAAAACCCATCTACAATTTCCGCGATCATTCACAAAAGATCCAGCAGGAAAAACACATGGGGTAGTGCTGAACATTCCATGAACATGTGCCGATTTCAGACTACTAAAGCATGGAACACAGAAGGCTGGTGATCCAAGATTAACTTTCTTTGAGCTCTTAACAGGCACTAAAACATGGCATGTCAATAGACAATATAATTTAAATTCATAGCCACGTATTTTAGTTTCATCTTTCTGTCCAGCGAATTAACGTCATGTGATTAACGCAAGCTTGAGGACCATTGATGTGAAATAGCGTTGCAACCCAAAAAGGCAACTAAAGCACAAAAGGTTGAACCAATTTGATATTTTTATCAACTTGTACCGATGGCTTAATCAGGGGAAACCTCCGGTCTAATCCCAATAGTTGCTGTGATACCGCAAAGAGGGAGCGTGGTCTCCGAATAATTTGTTGAAAACGTTAAAAATGCAAGTTAGCCAGCAAGGAGCGCCTTAGATGCATCCCTTTCTTGCATAAATAATGCTACATCTTTTCTCATTCTGACAAACTCATACATACCAATTTTACAATTATCCAACAACATGATGATGAAATTCCATTGAAATCCATTAAGGGCCAATGTTCTTATCTTCTCCCCTAATTTTTTTTAAGGGAAAAATAGTTATGACAGGCCTATGGCAAAGGGCCTCTAGCTCTCAATTCTTTCCCAATTCAATTTTCTCCTAATGATATGACAATGGCCCCAAGTTCTATTCTGGACAGGAAAAGTGATCTCTGCCGCTAGAAATCCTCTTCCTCCTCAACATTGTCTTCCTCCATTGCTATAGAATGGACCATTTCTTCTCCCTTTGGGACCATTTGTGAATGTCCTTGATACCAAAATTAAACAACCTTCTTGTGGATTTTCTAATTTTGATTAGCTTATTGTCTTCAGCTGCTGGGGCTGCTTCCATGTCCTCTGCCTTGTCATGACCAAAAAGATAAAGAATCTCAGTCAAACTCCAGTTATCTCCACTCAGATTCATCAACCTTCTCTTTCTCCTCTCAATCTGGTCCGCCAGATCTTCCTTCACTTACAACATTTTTTTTAATGTTTCTTCACTTACAACATCTTTTTTTTTTTTTAAATATGAGTCATATTTTATATTCTAATGCAAAAATCTAACACATTTAGATTCTAATTAATTTATTTGGATTAGAAGTATGAAGAAGTCAAATTCACTTAAACCTAAAGTATGAAGAAATCAAAAATTTATAATAAACTTATTATTAAATATGATAGCAACTTGATTCAAATTTATGGTTATTTGATTTTTGATACAATATTAATAAACTATTTTATTTAAAAATCTAAACTATTAAGTGAGATATAAAATATAGATCTATATTATGCTCTAACAAGGGTTTTTTAAGCCAAAAATTACACGCAGCTGAGGAAATGCGGTTGGATCCTTCATGTTGACACAGTATCAGCACTGGCAATATCAAGAGATGGCTTTCTCTTATATTTTGCTTCATGGGACAGGACGTTCAAAGTTTGGAGGTCATCTGATTTCAGGTGTTTATAATCAGTTAAAAACGTCCATGATGATGACATTAATGTCATAATATTGTCCAATGATGGGTTTGTTTACACAGGTTCAGCAGACAGAAAAATCAATGTATGGAAGAAGTATGTTGTTGGAAAGCAGATGCATTCACTGGTGGCTACAATGGAGGGTCATAAGTCAGGAGTCAATGCCATGGGTCTGTTCTGTGTTCAGGTGATTGTGATAGATCAAATCCTGTTTGAGAAAGAGATACAAGTGCTGAAGCAAACAGTACTGGTGGGGGACACATGGTGCTGGCAGGTGCGCTTAGAGGGCACACCAAGGCAATTTTGTTCTTGGCAGGTGTGTCTGCTGATAGTCCAGTTAGTATTTGGAAGAGAGGACTTGAGAAAAGCTATTCCCGTTTGGCAGAGCTTGAAGGGCATAAGCAAGCAGTGAAGTGATTGACTGCAGCTTTTGATACCAATGATGGCAGAAGCTGTTCTGATTCTGGTACTCCTTATTTAGTTTATAGTGGCAGTTTGAATTGTGATATAAAAATCTGGCGTATTTGGGTTTCAATTCCCGAGCACAATTATTTCTCTTTGAGAACTTATACATAAGAATGAGAAATTTAACAGTCCAATTTTGGTTAATTGTATTCTAAATTGAGTTGTATTAGTGTTGGCATCTTGAGTAATTTGTGCAAATGGCAATCATTTGTGGGCTTCAATTTTGTTTTTCTTAGGGAATAGTTACTCCGACACTCTTGTAGCCTTAAAAACGTATTTCTGACAAAACTTTTTTTAAAAAAATAAAAATAAAAATTAATTGGCGCAGACTAAAACGTTTTAAACAGTACTATTAGGCAAAAGCACATTAAAATTCCAGACAACTTTTTTGACAGACGTATATGATACACAATAATGCGGTATACTTCACACGTGCATTTGTCTATATTTGAATGTTAAAACTCTCCAATTGAAATGTGTGAATAAAGCTAATTTACTCCCATAGTCCCATTTCATTACCCTGTACTAAATTAACAAGTTCTTGTCGGAAGAAACTTGATCTGATCAAATTTCCAGTAGAATGTTTAAAAAAATGTTACTGCGTTTGTTGGTCGAGACCGTTCTTGCCAAGTCCAATGCTTGGGAATGGTCGGGATCCATTACGTGCAAAATTGAAATCCCTTTCCTTTAGCACCCCCCCCCCCCGGGGCTTCCCCCACAAATCCAGGTGGGAACTTTCATTTTGTTTAAAAATAATGTCTTCGTAACTCCCTTCGTAACACAGTTCGTGAAAAAATAATTCACCTCTAAGTTACCATCTTTTTTTCTACCTCATCTAAGAATAAAGAATAAAAAAAAAAAACCACTCTTAACTTCATCAATGTTTTGTTAAACTATTTCGTTTTGAAAACTTCTGTAATTTTTGATATGATTAGGAATTAATACATTCAAATTACAAAAAAAAAATTTTAAAAGCAAGCCGAAAAAATGTTCCTTCGTTTGACTAAGAGAAAGGGCAAAAAAGACAGAAGAAAAACAGTAATATGGCGAGAGGTCATTGCTTTCTTACATAAGCCTGTGTAAAAAACCGGCAAAAGTAGAAAAAAGTCAACCCCGTCGTGTTGACCTGCATTTAAGGTTGCACGTTTTTCCTAACCTTCACCAATCATTCTCATCGTAGCGCAAAATCGTCCTGCTAGACATGTGGCCGAGCAGGACCCACTCCGACGCTTGTATACTCTCTATGCAACAACTAATAAAAATATGGCACGTGTCAGTCAATATGCGGTTGATGCAGCCAAGGGTAAAGGAGTGGGCAGTTTGATAATTAACTTGATTCCAAAGGCTGTGACTTTCTCTCCTTTTTTTTTAATTATTATTTTTTTATTTTTCTTATCGCAAGAAAATAATCAATGATTAAATTGTTAAATATTAAAGAAAATAAGATGACAGGTCAAAAGAACTACAGAATCCCATATTTCCGTGAGAGATTGGAGGGAGACGGGACTCCACCTCCCCCCCCCCCTTTGGCACCCCACCCAAATCTCAGTTAACCCCTATAGCTAGTCAGATGTATGTGACTTTCTTTGTTGCCATCAAAAATGGAAACACCATCATTAAAGATGAAGGCATGGGGTTGACATAAAAGTTCTTTTTCTTATGGCCTTTTTGCCTTGTTACGTGGAAGATTATGAGTTACCAGCACAAGCAGAGAGAAGGCCTTAACTAGTCAATGACCAGCTTTCGACTTGTGGGACTGCTTATTTTTAGTGCATTTTGGTCCATCTTTGGAGTTTATGCTGTGGATCGATGCTCGAGGAAATATTTTTCTTTGGTGAATCTATGTGGCTTTTTTTTTTGTACTTTTTAAACAGCAATATTATTCATTAAAATGGGATAACAAGAGTGAAAAATGTCTCCATAGATATTCATAAAAGGTGCTTCATAAAATATCTTTGTACGTAATGGTTAAAACACAAGGGAAAAATCTATTTTTATTCAATTTTTTTAAGCGAGTAAAAATGGTTCAACATAAACAATAATGATTATTAATATTTTTTGAGGTGAATTATCTTGATTCACTAAAAAAGGTGAGCCAAAATATACAAGCGGCACCGCTTCTCATAGGAGGTTGGTCCATCGTAAGCCATCTAGAAGTGTCGCGACTGCCCAAAAATTGCTGAATGCAGAGCAGCGAAGGTAACTGAGTTCTAGAAATCTTCACACACAATTAACCCCTTCCTCCCCTAATTCAACTGAGTAAAAAAACAAAAATGTTAAATATATTTAATTTTTTATTGTAAATATAATTTATACATAATTTTATATTTATAAATTTATTTTTTATTATTTTATTTTAACTAGAACTCATTTCATTGATAAAACTAACAATTCTAGTAAAAGGAGTTATAATAGTTATTTCTTCTAAAAGAAAAACGAAAAAAATAAATAATAGTTATTCAATAACTACTTTGCCACAAGATCAGTGTAGTTCCGTAAGAAAGTTAAATTCTCTTCGTTGGCCGAAGAAGACAATAGAGGTAAAAGAAGTAGAAAAAGTATTTTGTGATCCTTTATAACTTAAGCTTACCCACTACACTACAAGATTAGCACCAGCGTTTTGCCAAGAATGTCCACTCATATCTGAAAATAATAAGAGGCCGTTTTGTTTGTGTTCACTTGCATATCTTTTTTCTCGAAATGACATTATAATAAAAAATGCTCAATAACGAGGTTAATATATATATATATATATTTATTATTATTATTATTATTATTTTCAGAACCTAGAAGTAACTAGACCCCTCATCACCTTTTGTTATAACCATTTTCGTCAAAAAAAAAAAAAAGAACATTTGACAACCACACACTTTTTCCCCTCATTATTAACTGACTACTTTGAAAGACCATTTTAACACGCACTATTTCAATTTTTCCAAAGGATGCTTCCTGGAAAAGGTACCGTAGAGGCAGACTAATAAAAACTACAAATTGCACAGCGAAGACCAAGATTCATACTGTGAAATCATATGAGGAACATCTATATGGTTAATTGAGAAGTCTACGTTTGAAAATTACTAGAAGCTTTTGAGGTTACATTCCAGTCAATTTCAGCTTGGGGGACATGGGGACTTACGAAATGAAGAAAAGCAACTATTATTTTATACCTGATGAACTTGATGGATAAAAAATACGAGTCAAAAATGCAAATAACAAGCTTTTTTTTTGTTGTTTTTTTTTTTTTTCTCTCAATCATGACGAACCTCGAGGCAAATCCAATCCATAGGGACACATGCTAGCTTATTAAAATCTTGAATCGCAGGTAGATGTGTGAACATATTAAGATATTATGATTTTAATTCTTGACATGCGTGTAATGTATCCGAGGCCAGTGAGTCAACTTCATTTTATGTATATATATATATTATTTATTTATGATAAAAAATTTCTTTTAGACAAATGCTGAAAAATTATCATGCTCTTAATAATTTATGAAATGTATACCTCCTTTTTTTTTTTTTTTTTTTAATTTTAGTACATACAGCCTGTTGATTTTTACGACACTGGTGCACAACAAAGATTCATCATTTCTTTTTTCTTTTAAAGAAATAAAAGGTTAAATATTTGTTTTTTTTTTTTAAAGGTTAAAATCGAGGAAGACATCTTTTATAGCTTCCTAGATCTCCCCCCCTTCCTCTCCGATTACCTCCCTTTCCCAGTACAGTTCAGCATCCTAAGTAGGACAAAGAAGAAGAGAGCCGATCTTTCAGTGGGACACTTTCATGATAATTATCTCATGTGAAAGAAGGAACAAAAGCATAATCAATACTCTGTGAGAAAATAGCTAGCACGCAAATCTTGGATTTTTGTCACTCTATTCAACGCAAAAACACCCTACAGCAATCATCATGTCTTCTGCCTCTTTCCCCTCATCATTATTTCCTAGTTTTTACCATCTACCAACCACCACGACCAAGATAGCACAAGAACAAGAAAGAGAAGGAAGGAAGAAAAAATTTAGAAGAAGAAGAAGAAGAAGAAGAAGAAGAAAAAAAAAAAGAAAGAAGAAGAGGAAGATGGGCTCACTCAAGAAGAAAAACCCCTATTATTATCTTCTATTTTCAGCCTCTCTCGTATGAACAAAAGGGTGTTTCTTCTTGTGGAAAGAAGTTCATATCTTCAGTTTCACTTCTTCTCTTCTCTTTTGATCTCTTTGGGGAATCGAAGCATCATGGTCCGACGGTTTGCTTGGCTAATATCTACATCGAAAGCTTTAATCTTTATTGGGCTTGTTTGATTTTGCCTGTTCATGTGTAGAGTAAATATATCATATGAACATAGCTCGGCTTGTATGAATTGTATGTGTGCTCTAATAAAAAATTGGCAGCTCTCTCTCTGTCTCTCTCTCTCACACACACACACTTACTCACTCACTCTCTCACTCTTCTTCTGCCTCTCTTTTTTTATTTTTTTTTTGAGATGTTATTATTGGATGGGTTTTCCTGGCTTTATTGGTGCAAATTTCTGAAAGCTGCACCAGTTTGTAGAGATCTCGATCTCTATATGTGTGTATCAGAATAAATGTTTGTTCTTCCAAGCATGAGCAGTCACTTTGTTGACTATTTTCCATTTCCAAGTTACTATACCTTAATTTCTGTTCACAACATTCCTGTACACCATATTATTCTTACAGCCTGGTGCTTCTTTGACTGGCTAGGGCTCAATGTCCTTCTGAATCCTGTTCAGTATCTTTTCTATCCCTAACTAACATGATTGCATTTGCAAGAGACGACCAAATTTACCCCCATATTTGATTGATGCTTATGTGTGCGTGTGCGTGTACGTGGGTGTGTATTCTTTTGGGATCCTTTTTAGCCTTAGCTTAGTCAGGAAAAAACATATATTTTTATGCGTAAATATACTATACACCTTGACCTTTGTTGGCTGAAAGGATGCTTGCTGGAAAGCCTTTCGAAATTTGACCGCTGAGCTATGTATTATGGCTCCTTTCGAAATTTTCCTACAGTTACAAATAGTTCAATGGTAACCTTTTTCTTCGCAATTACGTCATGAGCTCCTAGATTTGATGAACGGAAACTTTATGTGGGCACTAGGATAACTAGTTCATTAATTGTTGAAAATGGTGATTGACTTTCCTCAAAATGTGGCACAGCTGCTTGCTTATGAGTTCCCTGTAAACACAAAATTTAACTATTGCTGTGCGCTCTTTACATCAAATCATTGTCTTGCCCACTGGCTTCCTTATTTGCAACTTTCTCAATATGCATAAATCATGCTTAAAGTAACTCCACCGTGAGCAAACCATCCACGATTAGTTTATCGGTAATGATGAATTTAAAATTGTGTGAATTAAATATATTATTTTCAATTTGAATCCCGTAAAGTGAATTGTATGAAGCAAATGAGAGTCAAGACGACAGGCATGGTGCTAACAAATCAAAATTTGTCTGAAAGAGAGTCAATTAATAAAAAAAAGGCAAAAAAAAAAAAAAAAAAAAGGATGGTAAAAGTAACTCATTGTAAGCAAGTGCTGTTTAATTCATTCCCCTTTTCAGCTGAATGTATCCAATATTTCTATTCCATAATACGGGATTTCCGGAAGGCAAGGGTTGTGTCTCCTTGCTAATTTCTCGATGGCAAAGGCCGACACCACGAGGCATGAGCTGTTAGCCATCAGAGCACGGTTTGCCAGCTTCCTTAATCTCTGGAGGGAAAAATTTTGCACAAAACGTGTCTTCAATCGCCCGTTTTAAGTCATCACTCATAACAAAAATAATATTTGAGAGGATCCGAATAATACCTTAGTGTACATGCACATAGAATAAATTTGCACTAAAGTGATTAAGCTAAGTCACTTTGTTTTTTTTTTTTTTTGTTTCCATCGACTCAACATGGTGTCGAGGCCTTCAGTGATCAATTAGGCTAGCCACTTAGGTTATGTGAAAGTCAGATACAAGGGCACACATTTGAACAATATATAATTGTCAAATAAACAATTTCACTTTTATATTCATTTTAAAATTTAAATTTATAAATACTAAAATTCATAAATATTATAAATTAAATTAAATATTGGTATACTTTTAATAAAACAATACATGCAATGCCTAGCCATTGATTTGTAGTGATATAAAAGTCAATTTGTGCATATAGATTGAACTGTTGAGTGAAAAAGAAAAAAGGCTTCGATTTAGTCGCTACCCACGTGGTTTGGTGGAAAAGTAATTGAACTTCTAATTCAAACAACTGATGAGATTCAAATTTTGATACTAAAAGCCTCCATGGATGCTAGATTAAGAAATTCACAAGTCTTGTGTTTGGCGATTGCCCCCGAACTAATTTTTGGACTTTAGTCATCAATCTCGAGGATTGATGTAGGCAGCCAAGAGGAAGATGTGCGCCCATCCCTATCGATCAGAACTCAAATTATTGGGTCGGACCGCGAATAAAGGAACACCTCGTGTAATTCCATGCCTGCGTTTGAATGAATTACCAAAGAAATAAAGCCGCATGGGTAAATTTCATCAAGAAGGGTTATGTAATTCATAGAGAACTCAGCTTCTTGACTGTCCATCGTCGTTTTTTCCCCACCAAAAAAAAAAAAGGAAAAGTATAGTACACTTTTTTTAGAAAAAAAAAAAAAAAAAGGGAAGAGCACGCTTTTAGAAAGTAAAGTATATTTTTTGCAGTGCCGTCCTTTTTTGAGAAAGTGAGGAAAATGAAATATATTTTCTTGAAAATGAGATACGTTTAAAATCATTGCAAAATGTTGCATTTGCAGTCTGTAGATGATTACACGCCGCCTACGCCATCCACTACGTGGCGGCAAGGATTTCCCATTTGGGAATTATATGCTTGGCAAGCCCAATATATCCTTCTTTAATGAAATTTAACAATTGAATTACTTAATTATTCTAATGTATCGTTTTCTATTGGGATTCTATGAAAATTTTAAAACGAAAAATAATAAAATGAAGAAATCATGTTATTTTTATGGTTATATATTCTCAATATCTAACACTCTTAACAGTTAATTTCTACTTTTTTTTTTTCCAAAATTGCTTCTCATGATTACAAGAAAAATCCTAAAAATACAATTTATTTCCTATTAAATAGAATTTAGGTGTTGAAAAGTGGAGGCGAGCTCTCCTTTTCATAATTCATTATAACCTACCGAAAATTTCAACAAGTCCTAAAAAACAATATCACAATGAAATAATTAAGCGATTCAAGTGATGAACTATAGTACCGAAAATTTGAAATTTTTCAGAAAAATAGTTTACATTCAAGTAAATTTTACAATTAATCTTTAAAACACATTGTATTGCATTGCCCTTTTTTCGAATATTACAGTAAGGTGACATGATGACAGTTATCATCATAAAAACTATTTAAGTTGTTATTACCTGTCAAAAAAAGTTATATAGTACACATGTCCTTTTTGTGTGACCTTCGTGTTCTTCAATTTCCTCTTTGTTTTCCTTTCCAACCAATCAATAAGTACCGTAAAAAATTTTCACGCTTTCCTGTCTGTTCCAAAAGGATCGGAACTGTTGTTTAGTTGAAAGTATCATAGCATTTCTCTTACATTCTAATTACAACGAGAAAACAGTTCACTCTCAAAGAACATTGATCGGTAAGCCGGACAGTTGTAATGATGCGATTAACTATTTTTGTCTTAAAAATAAAAATGTACCTTTTTCTTGTGTTTAAGATTTTTCATCCTCCGTATTAATATTTTCTGACCACAAGTAGTGCATTATATTGAAATTACAATTGAACATTATTGTTGTGATTGACAAACCAATAGTTACAAAATTTATTCTTAGTAAAATATAATTAATTAGTTGATAATTATTTATAATGTTTAAAAGAAAAATAAATTTTTTAAAATAAGATAAAAAATAATAAAAATTATATAATTAAATTAAAATATTTTATATAATAATAAAAATTATTGCACTATTATGTATTTTTTATATTTTATTATTGTGTTAAAATATTATATTTTTAAAATGTATATTTAAATTATAATATATATTTACTAAATATAAATTTTACAATTTATTAAAAATTAAAAAAAAATATATATATATATATATATGATTCAAATTGTAAGTTTTTAAATTTCAATCACAATTTCAAATACACCTTTATACTATAAAGTGTAATTTCAAAGAATATGGTATTTAAACTGGTAATTTCATCTAAATAAGGGTATAAAATGCAAAAGTTACAAATTTAAAAAAAAAAAAAAAATCCGGGAGACACATATTGGGCGCGCCCATCAAATTACAATGAAATTTTTCCTTAAAAGAAACTAAAAATATACTTTAATTTTAAGAAAATATACAGAGAAAACATATTGTTGGCAGAAACCTCCAGAGATCGTTTCACTATAACTCTTGGCCAAACTGTTCAGGTAACCCCCTTTTCCTTTTTTTTTTTCCAATTTTTTCTTATTAAGCCTCTTTCCCGTTCTCATTTTATCTGGAATTGCTTAGCTTTTCTCTCTCGCTTTTTTTTTTTTTTTTTTTCTGGCGTTCTGTTAATGATGTTAATTCTATATTTCCTTAATGATGTTTGGTTGCCGATAATGTTTGTGGGGTTGAAGTGAGGAAATTAAATTATGTATTTCAGTTGTATTTTTCATTATCTGGGAACTGAACGGACAACAATTTTTGCATAATTGAGTTTGATTTAAATCAAAATTTTTTCTTGGATTGCCCATTTTGTTGGAAGTAAAAGCCAACAAAAATGAAAAAAGAAGGTTGCTTTTTGCATTTTTTCTTCCACAAAAGCTAAAATGAAACTTAAAAAAATCTTTTTTTTTTTTTTGAAAAAATAATTAATTCATATATTAAAACATTGAAACTTATCAAAAGCTAGAATCTTTTGGTTTGCTATTGTGTAAAATGTGCTTGCTTGTGGGTGAATTCACACAGGATGTAAAGAGAACTGCAACTGTATCAGAAGCGGACCATTCTGACTCTCTGTGATGTGCTGGGAGTGAGCGTTCTGTAAGGGACAGACTAGGAAGTAACTTAGTTCCTTCTTGTTTGGAAGTCGACTCGACAACAAACAGGTGTGTTTGACTTTGTGTTTATGCTTGAACCTGAATTTTCCTAATCAATGGGAAGATTACTAAGAGATACCATTTTGGTGCTTACATTGTTTCTTAGGCATAATTTGGCAATAAAGTTTACCCATCAAGAATGTTATTATATGCTTTGCCTTAATGCAGGCAAAGAGGGGACAGTTATTTGAATGTCAATGGTGTGCAAGGTACTCTACAGTGTTGAAATACCATTTGCTTCAATTGTTCGGACCCATTGTTAGATAGCTGACTAGAGTGTCTTTGAACTACTAAAGATATTTGCTTTGAAAAGGATGACCTTTGATTCAAGCTCATGCACAAAAAAAGAAAAAATGTATTTGGAAGAGCCCAAAGCGATGACCATGGGAAAACCATGGACCTCTGAGAAAAGCTTTCTCAGACACTGCAGCCTGAAGATCCCCTATGCTGTAGTCTTGATACAAGGCAAAGAATGTCTGAGGCGAAAGACACTATCAGTAGTCTGGATATGTGTGGCAAATACCCGATCCAGGACAGAATCTTTAGGTGAATTCCTCCCACAATAAGTGTGGATGATTTACCCCTAATGCAACTATCTAGAAATTCTTATTCTCCTTGGATGCTGGATCACATTCGACTAAGATCTCCGGTTTGAATTACAGGTGCTTCTAGGGGTCTATCCCCACCCAAAAATGTGGAGGCACGTGAGCAAAGACCATTGAACAGGACATTTGAGGATGCAAGAATGCCTTTGTATGCAAACAGAGATGTCTATGATGCTCTGAGGCCTTTGAATAGTTCCACAGCTTTCATTAAACAGCCTGTTGTGCCTAGTGTATCTGCAAAGCCTGCCGCACAACTTCCTTTCCACCTTCCTCCAACTAGTGGCATTGCACAAAAGAGTTTATTTCTGGTACAAGATTCTTGGCTCTTGCTCTTGATTTCACATATGGATGCACTAGATTTGATGCTTCTTATTTTGATTATTGTACATTTGACCCATGTATGTGGTAATGATGATCATCTCGTCATTAAGGCCATCCTCCACTGAACTGAATTTGATTTGAGGTTTCTTGAAATGGAAATGAGACATTATGACTTTGCTAGCTGGCACTCATAGTGACTCCAAATTGGGACTGTATAGCTATCAAAACTTGAATTTGGAATTGAAAGATTCCACTGACTTGTACAAGCAACCCTCAACCTTGCAATGGATGCTATTGCAAACTAATAATACAATAAGCATGCAGAGTGTGTTTATGAGAGGATGACTATATCAGTTGGGATATGTTTTAGGGTGGAGTATCATGAAGGGATGCATTTACTTAAATAGTTGCATTATGTCGTCACAGGCACTTACAGACTATGGTTATGCTGGAAGTATAATGTCAGCCTTCAAGAATTTTCTTGTCTCTCAGAGAATTAAGTGCAAGCCATTTGTTGCTACTTTATCAAACACCCTGCCACTTCCACTACTACTATTACTTTGCCTTATTTCCTGTTCTTGTGGAACGAATTGAATTTAATTTCTGTTCATAGGAGATTAATTGCAGCACTGCACACTTTGTATTTAAAGCTCTTTGCGTCCTTCTTCCTGTTTATCCCAAATCAATTGGACAAGATTCCGATGCACCCTCTTGTACTCTATGCTCACACTTGCAGTTTCTTTTTCCTCTGAATGCACACTGGCCTACTGGTTCCATTATATTGTAGTTCATTGCATCAAGACTCCTGCATTTTCCTGTATAATTAACTACCTGAATGGTATCAAATCTGTATTTTTTTAATTAGTTACTACTTTTGGTTTAGCTGTATGGGATTCTCTGTTTGGCATTTTATTGCAATGCTGACTTTTCCTTCTTGCCACGTAGAATGAAGAGTAACAAACTGTTGAAACTTCTGACATCCATTGGGATTGGAAAATATGCCACTCCTTTCGGGGCTGAGGATGTACGTGTCATTTTATTGGCTGTAGTGAAATGCTCTTAGAGTAAGGATGATAATATTTTTGTAATCAACTTATGACTGCAGAATCTGTTGTAAAACAAAGGATATGTGCAATTCAACTATTATGCAGCCTTGTGCCATTCAACTAGCGGCACCAACCAAACAAAATTATAGGACTAGAATAGCAATATAACATATCTGTTGCTCTTGCTTGCTCGTGTTGAATAGGATATGGATTATTTGTGACATTACATGAAAGGAATGAATATTTGACCAACTACTAAGTTTTTTTATTGTATGCCTTCAACCTTGTTTTTAGAAATTTATTTGCTAATTCTGATATAGAGGCAGAATTCAGAGTTCCTGGGATAGTTTAGGTTGTTGGTGTTTTCAAATCTTATAAGTGACAAGCAAAATGTTCTGAAGGCTTGAACATGGTTTTGGTAAGTAATGTCTATCTGTTTATCTGTTTTCTCCTAATTTCTTTCTATGATCTATTAAACTGGTGGATATGGTGGCATTGAAGCAAATGAGGGAAAATGACCTCAAAGATGTGGGAGTACCATGGTGATTTTCCCTTTTTTTTGTCTGTCTCTTGGATATTTGTTTGAAGGGCATGTGTTGTTAAATGCTTGTGCAATTCTAAAATTATCTGTCATGGAATTATGAATCTAAAACACTTGAATATCTGACAAAATTGAGCTTGAATGCTAATTGTTGAATTATTTGACTTTACTTAACTTGTATGAGGTTGCTTTACTGTTTAATCTCTCCCTCCCCCTCCTCCCAATAAAAAATCTTTATCAGTTTTGAGCAGCAATTTTTTTCATGCAAAGCCATTTAGAGTTTTAGATACTGTACAATCACTTTTAAATACTGCAATTAGATCTAACAAAGACTCATGGAAAGGGGGCCCTGGTGCCAATATCTGTTTGTTGCATAAAAATTGAGCTCACTCTGCATGTTGTTTAGTTGTACCATGCATCTGTTGTACTAATTTGAGTTGGTTATGGTCATGATCTCTTACCTTCATATTTTATAGAGAATTTCCCATGCACTAGACAAGATAGTATTTGCATTTTTATAATTGTACAAAAGCCTTAATGCACTTCCACAGTGGTCATCAAAAGACCTCTTACTCTACTACAGATTTTTGTTCAGACTATTTTTTAATTGAAAAAGTTGAATGATTGTTGTTAGCTTAAATTTTAAGGAATGTTTGTCTGAATTGCAGGACCTAGGGAAAAAGATTCTTCTGGCTCTGTTGCCTCATTCCGAAAGGCAACCTTGAGAACTTTATTATTAAAGCTGAGACGACTTTAGGGTCATTTTTAAGCTGACATGCTGTGACATGGAGCTCCTCATGCACAGTAATCCTTTTTGGGGAAGTACTACCAGGCATTGCTTCTCAAAGTAAGTTAACAATGATCCAATCAGTTGCCAAATTTTTTTATGCATCCGAGAACAACTCTATAGGGGTAATTCTGGTTGGCGTAAGATGTGGAATATGTTCCATATTTTTTGGATTGACTTTTAGCTTTCAGGGTTCATTTATTTTAGATAATCATTCCCCACGTCTGGGTTCTCTTGGTTTTTTCCCCCCTTTTCCTTTGAATTTCCTTTTGGTCTTAAAAAATTTTGAAATTATATTTCTGGAAAATATTATTAGTCAGAGTTCAAGAGCAAGTTTTGGTGTAATGAAAAGGTTGTTTTATTGTGACTCAATGGTCGCAAGTTTTTTCGTGGAAACAATTGTTTAGCAAAAATAAGGGTCTGAGCTTCCATGGCCTAAGTGTTATATATACATATAGATTTGAGTTGTCAATTTAAAGATTCAAAACTTATTGATAAATGAGAATGCATTCAAAGCAGGATGATCGTTCTGGTGATATAGTTCTAACGACTAATTATTTAATTAGATCCTATCTCATAAATATGCCCACTAGTTAGACAATAGGGATTGCTTCAACTTTGAATAATATGGTTGGAAAAAAAATTATAACTAAAAGACAACTTAAAAGACGGGCAGTGTTTTTCAACTAGATTATTGATTTTTTCTTTCTCAACTTTTGATATTATGAAGGCATTCGGCTTGTCCTTGTTTGTTTTTTCTCTTCCTTTTAATTTTTGAGTCAGACAGAATTTTGATTAGATTTTATTATTAATTTAGTTCATAAGAGGACAAAATAACAAGAGAAAAAAATAGTGAATTAATTATAATTAAATTTGAGGTTAAGATTTCGGTTGTTGGTCAAACAAAGTTCGTGTTACTGGGGCCATTATTCGGTAAGACTTGGACAACTCTTTCTTGTTTCCTGCTGTCTTGATGGCTGGCGGGTTTGGGTTAGATTGACCATTTTACCAACCAATCTAATGCCTTGTCTCGTAATCCCTCTTGCTGCCACCAGATGATGTTGGGCTTAAAATATCATAATGTTTGCCCCCAATTTTGTTATCTTGCGAACTCCAGTTTCATGCCGGCCATGTCGATGTTTAATTAGAATCTAAATGACGTTTAAACTAATGAATGTTCAAAGTAGGGGAAGCGAGATGTGGTTTGGTATCCATCCTGGGTCGATAAAATATTATTTACACAGATATGCGATCTTTCAATTCTGCTTCCATGGCGGCTAACAGTCACGGAAACCTTGTGGGAGGTGGTCAGGAATAGCTATTTACATTTTTCTAAATTGTTTGAACATTACAACGCGTGCCACCGTTATAATATCATTGGTCTTCTTTGTAGGATTTTGGACAGCCTAAAATCTTCGTTTAGTCAACCTTGTACTGCTGTTATTGCCATGTTTGATTTCAGTATTGTCGTTTCTATTTCTAAATTATAGATAGCTTCCTACATTTTCCAAAATTCAACTGAGCTTGACCCTTCTTTTTCTTCTTTTTTTTTTTTTTTTTTGTATAATCTGTTTTACATTTAAATTCAATTGTTTACACAACGCTACTTAGACTAACCGAACTAATTGCATCTCTAATTGAGAAAAGAAAGATCAATGTCAAAAGAAGCTGCCATCTCGTGTGCTTGAGGTGACTAGTTTCAGCCAGAGAGTTGGTGGTCTAAGTTCTACTCTTTATTCGTATTGTTCATTATTATTATTATTATTATTTCTTTTAAGATTCTTATTCTTGGCAGTAATTTGCGTGTGTTATTTTGCAGCAGGAATATGAATTTCCTAGTGCTTGGCACGTTAATATTTAGGCCAGGTGCGCCTGCTGACTACTCGCAATTTTTCTCTTTTTTCTTCTCCCAGTATAACGGCGGCTAATGGGATTGAATCTCCAACACATGTAAAATGTGTAGCTAACTGGTTTATTCGTTGCCAGATCAAGTCAAATACACAAGTAATTCCTTACAGAGTTATACTTCGCAGACATTAATTATTTTTGTGTTCTCTCTTGTCAAATAGTTATCTGAAATCTTATATTCATCTAAAATTTTAAGTTAATAAAGTCATGTCCAAGTCTTGTACTTTATCAATGTGAGATTTTATAAATTTAATATGCCCTGTTGATACGTGTTGGGTTTGGCTACTACTTGTTGGGAATCAAGGTAGTCTTACACTTAGAAAAAAATCTAGAGTTTGAATATATGAATTTTTTTCTTGTATATTACTTTTTTTAAAAAAAAATTTTTAAATATGAAAACTTTAATTTTACACTCACATTTGAAATTATTACAATGAAATTGAACTAACGAAATCCAGGTACAATCTTTTACTAATATTGGATTGAATTGACTAAACAAAACATATAATATGATTGCATCACTAAATGATGAGTACTAATACGAGAATAAATCAGACTACGGTAATATGATAAAATAATTTCTTAAAATATCATATACACTTAAAAGCTCAAATTAGTAGCTATATAATCTGTAAGTTTTATAAACCTGATCAGCCCTTTTACTTTGTTAATTTTAGGGACTCAATGCGTCTGAAAGGCTGAGAAGTGTCATCCATTTTTGTCCTTTCAAGGTATGGCGGCCTTTGAAGCAAAAAGGCCGATTCCTCGATAAGAGCAATATCTCGTTGGGATATGCTGTAAAGTAAATTTTAAAAGTTAAGTCAGATCTATCAGTCAAAATTAATAAAATAAAAAATTTTATTTAATTTATTATAAAAATTATTAAATTTAAAAATTAATTGTAATTTTTAAATTTTAATTATATATAAATTATAAATATATATAATTAAATTATTTAAATATTATGATATATAATGTGTGTATATATATATATATTTATTAATATTATATATATTAAAATTTTTTATATTTTTTAAATTAAATTTTAATTTTATTAATTAAATTTTAGTTAAAATAATTAAATTTTAAATTTTTTGATTAAAAATTAATTTAATTTTTAAAATTTTGTTATAAAGTTGTATGTGATATATATATATGACACAGTTATACGTGATTATAAACGTTGAAAGTAGAGTAAGAAACCATGGCTTTTCCTGGAGCAGTGTCGGTTCTTTCAGATTACCCAACGATGAATTCTCTTGTTTGTTTTTGGCTAAGTCAATTTTGGCATTCTTAAGACAGGACTTTAGTATACTTAACTTCTTTAGGGTTGTCTAGAAGAGAGATAAAAGATTGATTGGACTGGGACGACGATTTCGATTGGATGATGGTAGGGTCACCTTTTGATTTATCAAACAATACACGGAATAATGAAACGAAATGGGACGGAATCAATCAATCAATCAATTAAAACCAACCCACCCAGCAAGCCACCATGATCTAAGTCCACCTCCCTTCTGTTCCATTTTATTCCACATGCTATGATAATGAAATGCTTGATGGCAGCACGCCTACATGGAACCATTAGGAAAAAAGATTTAAAAAAAAAAAAAAAAAAAAGGAGTGGGAAATTGATGAGCATGACTGTGTTAGAGAGATCCACTGGTGGGAGAAAGTCACCTATGGAAGATCTTGGCAGAGAAAATGGAATAAAAACACAATCTAAAATAGTTTTCAGCATGTCTCCAAAGGTACAAGAAGTGGGGTCCAAATGGAACAACTGTCCAACACATATGCTCTTCCAATGTATAATGAAACATTAATTAATGACTTGATTCACCTGAATACATATGCTTTTGGGTATATAAAATTGCATTTGCCTCCTCTAAGAAGATATGCCGAGATCCTCTATTGACCCTTATTAGTATATATGCTTACATCACTGCCCACTTTCTTATATTCCATTGTTTAGCAACTACAGTCCTCAATATTCTAATATCATTCCCCCCTACGTAGTCAAGGTACACGATCAAAGCATTTTTTTTAAAGTTGTGGGCGTGGAAGGGTAATTGCAAAGAAGCTTCATGTAGTGCAGAATAATCACACGCTTCTACGGATCTCAACATTTGTATAATATAATAATCATTTTTGAGACTTGCGGTGGATAGACATGGGCACACAGGCCATATTACACGGATGAATCTTTTTGCTTATTAATAATGGGCTTGTTTAGAGTCTTGGGGTAATTTAATTATCCTGTTATAACTTAAAGATCAGTCAATCAATCTATAAGAACAGAGATAAAATTATTTAAATCGGATGCTCTGAAGTGTAGGAATCTCTTGCCATGAATCCTCTTTTCTAAATGACAGTACATGAATTCACCCACTGTTTAGTTGGCTCGGTAAAATAATGCCAGACGTGCATTTTAAGTACAGTGAGAGACTTGTTGCAAAGGTTGAGCCACTCTCTCCTCCAAGGGTGATTACGTCCTCATCGTGTTCTTTGACTTTTGTTATCACAGCTAATACAATGGTTATTAATCCTCCACTCTTTAATCATGGGACGTATGTTTAAAATAGCCAAGTTGGCACGACAATTAATTTCATTACTTTATGTAATTAATAATTTTCTTACAGGCAACCACACTGAATCCTCTTTGATGGATATGGTTTTATGGTGTATCTATTACAAAATGCAAAAATAATGTGAAAAACAATATTGCATGAGGCAGCTTCTCTGTTCTGACTTTTCTTTCTTTTCTTTTTTATTGACCTTTGGGGTACGTTTATGCTGTTCATGATTATAAAACTAATATTGTCTTGGATGCAAAGCATTGTTGGAATCCATAGAGGTTACTATAAAGAGAGAGAAGCCCACTAAGCAACCAAACTACATTAGAGCTACGAAAATACCATCATTTTTAATTGTCTCACTTAAAAAAAGAGATGGAGAAGCGAGCCCCTAATATGAACTATTCCTCAACATTGGATGGAGAAAATGGCTGTTCTGCTGATTCCAGCGTGGAGAAGAAGATCAAACTATTTGGTATTGAGCTGACCCCATTTGAGAACAAAGAGATCGGCTGCCAAAAAGTGTATGTGGAAGGAGATGAAAGTGTGAATTCATCAAACACAGGTTCATCTGAGAAGGAAAACACCATCAAGGAGAAAAGCTCATCATCAGGTGAATTACCTGACAATAACAAGAAGTACGAATGCCAGTATTGTTTCAAGGAGTTTGCAAACTCACAGGCTTTGGGCGGTCACCAAAATGCCCACAAAAAAGAAAGAATGAAGAAGAAAAGATTGCAGCTTCAAGCCAGGAAAGCCAGTCTCAGCTACTATCTTCAACCTCTCCAAAACAACCTCATGAGTTACAGTAATTACCACGGCTGCAACACACCGTGGTTATACGATCCCTCTTGTTGTAGTCCTGATTACACTATCTACGAGGAGACGCATATCAATTTCAATCCTTATGATCAAGTTTCCAACTTTAATTGTTCTCAGGAATCATCAAAGCGGCATGCTTTACCCGTTGTTCAGATGCCTTTACAACAAGAATCTTGTATGTTCACTGTAACACATGCTGACAGATCCAGGGAAAGTAGGCCTGTTTTCATGAAGCAGCCTTCTTCTTGGCCAGGTTCCAAACAACAGACCTGCAAATCATTGGATCTGCAGCTAGGCTGTAGCTTCCAATCTCAAGAAGAACTTGGATATGTAACTTTTTCAGGTAAAAGGTAATAAAATAGCTGATGTCTTGTCCGAGATTTGAATAGCTTGTAATTCTCGTGAACAGAAAGGAAATATATATAGAGGAAAATTCATGATATCAGCTTTGTTTGAAATGAAGAAGATTGATTCAGGATTTAAACCATATCAGCTTTTTAGCAGACATCACACAATTTTGCTGCGAAGTCAATCATTATGTTGGTAAATCAGATTGACTCGAAAATTTCTTGCAGCAGACGACCCTATCGCGCCTCTTTTTTGTAGTATTAACTCTCTCTGAATGGAATATCCTTGCAACACAGATATTATGTAGTCATTCATGTATCAAGTTCCAAAGAATACCAATCCATATCAAACAATTTGAGGATGGAACTCTGTATTTTGAGCAATATTTCATTCATATGTTAGATTTTCATTTTAATTCTATTACTTTCTCTCGTTTTTTGCTTTGGTTAATTACTTTTAAGTGAGATTTCAATTTTAAGACTTAGCCATGAAGATGATTTTAGTGCTTTTAGATTTATATATTAAATTAAAAAAAAATTCTTTATAAATAATAAAATAATATTATATATATCTGATTTTTTTAAAAATAATATGTTATTTATAATTTAATAATATTATTTTTAAATGGAGTAGAATAATACATAAATCTAAAAAGATCATTAGACAATCTTCTTAACAAGCACAAACTGTTAATCAATAGATTAATTGGGACGCAGAAGCATATACGCTTCTTTTTGGTTAATCAGTTTGGAAGCTCTCACCTCTTTATTTATTTATTTATTTATTTATTTATTTTTGGATGTTTGAGGCCTAATTTCCAAATGTCTGAGTAACCTCGGTACCACTCCACAACAAATCAATTGGTAACTTTTTCTTTTTTGTTTATTTGATATTGCAAACAAGGGTTTTTTTTTTTTTCCTTTTCATTTAGACCAAATGCAATCGTGCTAGTAAAAATATTTCTCGCTGATCAATAATTTAGCCTCAAAGTGGAGTTGCGTAATATTATACATTCTAAAATTCTCCATTCCTTATTGCACGATGAAGTTTATAGTTTAATTTGACTGTATAAAAAAATATGGAATATATGATAGCGCAAAGTGAAAGAAGGCAATAATTCTCTTTATATTCTGCTTTCAACGATTTCACAGAGCATACACTTCCCACGCATATAATACGTCTGTTAATTATTAATAACCTAATTAATCGGCAATTTGGGTTGAGCCCCTTACCTTGCATCCGCCAATGGAAGGAACGAATCTTTGTTTTTCCATACACTTTCCATAAACCTAATTAGTAATAACCTAATCAATTGTTGGACATGCAAAATTACCAACATAATCCTCACAATTTTTTTTTCCTATAAATATTCATTTCCATTGACAAAGAATATAGAGAATTTAATTAACCATTTGCATGGGAGGTAGCATTAAGAAAACCTATACATGTATACTTGTTTAATTAAATAAGCTTTTTCTTTAAAGATTTCTAGTGATATCCTAAAGGTTTTACTGTTCTTTTAATATAAAAAAATAAAAATAAAAACTGAACGGTTCTCCTTCCGTTTCACGCTATGGTTGATGGCTCGTGAAAGTGATTGGATTATTTTTTTCGCTAATTAATATATATATATATATATATATATGGCTGATTTAAATATGGCGGTCAATTTAATCAATAGTCCATGTCAAGTCTAACTCTTTTTTAATTTTTTTTTTTCTTTTGAACAGCGAGCAGAGCAAATTTAGAAATGATGGTCAATTTAACAATAGTCCATCTCAAGTCTAAATCTTTTTTAAATTATTATTATTATTTTTTGAACAGCAGACCAGAGCAAATTTAGTCATGGCACCCACCAATGAGCGAGGCCCTAAGAAATTTAGTAATTTTAAAATTAAGCAAGCATATGCATGTCCCCGATTATAAAATCCAAGCTAGTAATTTCTTTTGAGTTACGTTGAGAGACGAATCCCTACATAAATATTACACAAAAAAAAAAAAAAAAAAAAGCGATGTTCTAGAAAAAACTTAAATTATTGCCAGTTGCATGGATCAAGAGGAGTGTATATATGTCAATTGGATGTGAGATTCAAATTATATACATATAATTAGTTTTAATTGAAATTCAAATTCAACAACTTCACAAAGTCGCGCACGTTGTTTTGGCCCTTTAATATATCGATCATCCTTTCTTATTAGCTCATCGTTCATTGTATTTGGACATGTCAACGTCCTTGTTAATTACACAAGCGTTAAGCGAATAGCAACTAATATTTTTATAGTTATAGAACTACAGTCGGAAGTTATATGTAGTTCTGCACGTCAAATTCTATTTAAATTTTAATGGAAACCCACATCTAGCACTTGTTGTTAATCTAATATTTAAATATGACACTATTCCCACAACAATATGCCTATCTGTTTATTGATAATGAAATTAATCTAATACATTTACCAGAAAAAAAAAAAAAAGGTTATTAAATATATATGCAATACAGGAATGAGAGCAAAGCAATCTATTATCGTCTCCATTCAGTTGTTAAATGAATCCTTGCTTAATGTGTACACGAAGCAAGATAAAAATCAAGTGACAGAAATCCGCCACCTAGAGGGATTCATTGCACGATTTACAATTTTAATTGGATTTGAGACAACTTTTTCTTTTCTTTTCTTTTCTTTTTAGTGAACTTTAACCCCCACGGACTCCACCAAATCTTGGTTGGCCTAACCCATCTTATGCATTCACTTGAATCGCTCAATATGTCAGGTAAAGCCTATATCGATAAGTCGTAGAATCCTGCTCATGGAACAAGTAAACTATCAAAAGTTTTTACGATGTGATTTACGATTCGACCCCAACCCCACAAGATTCGTTGGCATTTGGAAAAAACAATGGTTTAACTTTGATTTCAATTACTACCTAACACCTATGGAGAATTTGATGGTTATCTTGCACGATTTTTATGTATTTGGTTTGAATTTTATTTTTTTAATGGTTTTTTTTTCCTCAAGTAAGAATTTACCATAGACATGTGCCATTGAATCATGAATTGGATAATTATTACAGTCACACATATAAAATACTTGTTAAGATTTATCATTGTTTAGATAATAATTTGTTTTAATATGAGATGTAAGTCAAAATATTAATAAGTAACTTAACCTAAATTTGAAGGAGTTATTACTAATATTATTATTTCTTTTTTTTTCTTTTTTTTTTTTTTAATATTTGAGTATAATTTCACATACACTGGACTTTGTTAAATAGAATTTGGACCCATGATAACTTTGTTAATTAACATATATACTACTTGAATTACAAGCCAAATTTTAGGTTGTTGGTCGAAACATGTAATTGTCCCTATTAATAAGTTTGAGACTCTTGATTTAGTATCTCAATTTGACAAATTTATTTTCAGTCATTTTCCCGATGAGCCAAACTCCATGGATCAGAGACAAGACGCTACCTTTAGTTAAGTGATATTCTTGTCTTGAATCCATAGAGAAGAATTTTAAGGAAAGCTCTTCCTTTAAGTATAATCTAATCCTCCTGTTAAAAAAAAACAAAACAGAAAAAAAGGAGATCTGTCTTATTGGTTTTCCTTTATTTTTCTTTTGATGAGTATAGTTTTAGGCACAGCTGCTGTCTGTGTCTCTGCATTTCCTTTTATCTTGTTTGGTAGAAGGTGACAATGAAAATTGTCGACTGCCTTCGGGACAATGTGCCGAAAGCTATAACATGGGTTTAGCCCAACCAAAATGTCCAAGCTTCAAAAACAACAGTAACCTGCCATCCAAAGTGGCCCATATGTTTACATGGGATCGCGAGGCCCATTTTCTATATCCATGTCTATTTTTCCATTGTACCCTTTTCCATGCTCTACAATTTTATGCAATAACATTTAAATTTTAAATAAAATTGGTCGGAATAGTTAGAACATACAAGCTTTAAGTTGTGTATATATGCGAAAGAGAGTCTATCTCTTATTTTGTAATTTATATAGATAAAAGGAATCCGTATGCCTAATATTATATGATTATTTTTTGTTTTCTTTTTTTAAGTATTTTTCTAACCCACTTCCAACTCTAATATCTTATAGACATCAAGGGTTGGCATGCCCTAAGGACAACAATTGGAATGATGTTATGACCTTGTCATTTGTTGTCACATAGAAACAGTGATTCCATATGGTGCTTGGTTAGGCATTGGGTCACATTCCCACCTGATTTTTAAAAATGACACCTACTCTCAGCAAAGTCAAAGAAATTTAACTCTGATCTTATAGCCAAAATATGATATGATTACACATAAACCTTTTTTAAAAAAAAAAAAAAAATCAAATTGATTAAAACTTGAATTGAAAAATGATGAAAATTTCAATATCCCTAATTAAAACCCTTTAGCATAATGGCAAAATATGATGTTTTCTTTATACCAAAAGTAGGTAACCATGGACCTACGGTATAATTATGATTCAAATGTAGACAGACAAGCCTGTCGGTCGTAGTTAGATACAAATTATTTCCCTTCTCATTTTCTTGCTCCTTTTGACAACGACTCCATGCCTAGTTTGAAGGGGTGGCAATCAACAACTTCAATGTTCCGAGTTGCTAAGGGCGACGCGACAAAAAGAGAAGCATGAGCCACAAAACTGCTCAGGGCAAACCGACAAAGCCTATATGAGAGAGCTTGGGAAAATGACTGAAACGTTTGTCCGGTGCAAAATTTCCAAGGCCATAAAGTGCACCAAAAAAGTAATTTGATCCTCTATGTCAAAAAAATTGGGACAGACTAAGACAAATCGAAAAGTATGTTAAATTAAACTACGTTGGAAGTTGAAAACAACAAGAACTCCTAGCATTAAGAGTTGAAGGCAAGAGACAACGGTAATCCCACTTCTATTATTATTATTATTATTATTATTAAATAATAGTAAAATTCTTAAAAAGCCATTTATCAATGAAAATTTTTATTTTTATTTTTGATATTTAAAATTGTAATTCTAAAAAAAAAAATATAGGGTTTATAAGAATAAAAAAATTACTTTAATATGTAATTTATTAACTTATAAATTTTATAATAGACAAAAACAAAAATATGACAATGAAATTTTAAAAATATTTTTATAAAATATAAGTATTTATATAACTTACCTTTATTTTATAAATTAAAAATATTTAATTATCAAAAAAATTAGATAATTTTTAGTATTTTTTTTAAATTATCGTGTATTTGAATTAAATAAATAGATATTTTTACTGAATAAAATTGTTTATTAATTAACCTAAAAGATCATTTTAGTTTTTCATCTAAATCTATTGATTCTAATTTAAAAAATAAAAGTGTGAAGCTTGTGATAATGTTGAAAATTTTTGTTGTTTAATAAATCTCTTAATGAACAATAAAAAAGGTATTTGTGCAAAATTATAAACATTTATAACGAGGGTAATTTATGATGACAAAATAATGACAAAGAGGACAACCATAGAATCAAAAGTTTCCATATCAATAATAAAATATAAAAAAAATTTAAATTTTTATAATTAAATTTTTAATTTTTTATTTAAAATTATATTTTTAAAATTTATTTTAAATTAATTTTTTAATTAAAAACATTTAAACCATAATTTTTATTTGATTAATGTACAAATTCTAATAATTTTTAATATTTTTTGTAAAAAATATTAATTTAAAATAAAAATATAAAAAATAAAATTTAATTATATATATTTATAAAATTTATAATTAAATTTAGTGTATATCCGCATCAATAACCGTAATTATAGTCTCAAACACAAAGTAGGCTTTTTATGCTTTGATTACGGCAATCTCCTTTTCCCACTCTTTCCTTAGCTATTCAAAATTTTCGTTTTTGTTTTATTTATTTATTTATATAATTCCTAATTTTGTCACTCCGTCAACCCCACCGCAGGCAGGCTCGCCGCCGGCATGCGTCATAAATGCGTTGCAGGCGCAAAAACCTCAAATCGAATGCCCAGAAGAAGGGACAATCAAGAGGAAAGTATCACGAGCTCACAGAACAACAGTAAAAATTGCGCACAGTACGCACCCTCAGCGCATGTTAGGAAACAAACAAGAGACAAATTCAAAATTTTAAAAATTTGTCTATTTAAAAATTTAAATTATTAAATAAAATCATATAAAAATTACTTTATATATAATATTTTATTTAAAATTAATTTTTTTAAAAAAAATGAAAAATCAAAAAATTTGACACCTAATTTCCCCTCCATTTTATCGCTCATTTGTCTCTTTCTCTCCCTCTCTCTCTCTTCTCTCTCTCATCCTCGCACAGCTGAAGGGAGTTCCCATGGAGATTGAAGTCTCCATTCTCTCTCCTTAGGTTTCCTCTCCACTTTTAACTTTCTCTCTCCTGACGTTTCCTCCCAAGCGGCAAGGATTTGAATTTTCCGGTAAAGTTTTGACTGAAATTGGAGGAAAAATGTTGTTCAGATTTTAGTTTTGCTTGGCTGTTTGGAGAGATTTGTAGTGTTTTTGGGGAGTGGATTTGGAAATGACGGGGCACAAATCGAAGCCGGAGAAGCATGATGCAGGTAAGCAGCTCCGGCGCGACCCTTACGAGGTCCTCGGCGTCTCCCGGAACTCCACCGACCAGGAAATCAAGTCCGCTTATCGGAAATTGGCTCTCAGGTACTGTTCCATTTTGTTCCTCTTCCACAGCCTCTTTGCTACGTTGCACCTGTTTTGTATGTGTACAGTTTTTTTTCGAAATATTTCAGAGTTTCTGAATAGATTAGTTTCAGAATTGGTATGGAGATTTGAATCTTTGGTCCATTCGCGTAGGAAAACTACGTAGATGGAAATTTAGTTGACTTTTGTAACTTTTGTTGCGGCGTTTCTCGGATATACTTGATAGCCTAGACATTAGACTCAGAGTGATACCTTCTGAGTTTTGCTTTGGATGCACCTTGGATGTGCATGTTGAAACTCACCACTGATCTGTTATTTTCGGGTGGTCTTCCATGGATTTTCCTTGTGAATTGGATAAATGTTAATGGCAAAAAATTAGGTGGACCAATTCGCAGATATGAGATGTACCTATATATCTGAATAATATGGTGAATTTTTCCAATTTGTGGGGCATCAAGAAACTTAACAGTGCTAAAAATGAGTGGACCTGTTCCAGAAATTGACTGTATTCTGTGTACTTGGTGATAGCAATTTCTTATCAGGGGCTCTGAACAGGAGAGGCTGAGCCTTAGAGGAGTCGCATAAATTGGTGCCTGTTTTTGAAGAATTTGCTTTCCTGTGTCTAATTCTAAGGTTCAACTTTATATGGTTAAGGTAGCATAAGAAAGTTGGATCAAGAATGAAAAACACTATGAGGATAAGGCTGGGTGTTCTAAGTCCTATTGTACTATATTGCCAAATGATTTACCAAATGTGAATAGAGCCAATAAAGCCTCTGCAGAAGCACAAGGCTGTGGATGAAATGGGCTTTGATGTAGGACAGGTGGGTCAGAAAGCACATGCTGTGCTATCTTAGACTAATTACAGCTGTAGTCCATGGTTGATAACTTTGATTTGCTTTAACCTATGTAGATGAAATCCTTGATGCTGACAGGCCCATATTTATACTCCATGTCTTCCACAGCTTGGAACTAAGAAATAAAAAAATAAAGAAAGAAAAACCCTACATGGTTACCCTTCCTGTTACCTGGATTCTTCCTTTTTAATTAAAGCTCAATGTTACAGGTACCATCCTGATAAGAACGCAAATGATCCTGAAGCAGCTGATATGTTCAAGGAAGTTACATTTTCATATAATATCTTGTCTGATCCAGATAAGAGACACCAGTATGATTCAGCTGGTTTTGAGGTGAGTGACCAATAACTTATACAGATATCTCTTAAGATAGTTGTAATCTGTCCAGAACTACATGTTTATTCTGCTGCTTCATGGCTGCCTATGTTTTGAGCTGTCCCATTGTTGCTAGCAAGTTGTTTTGTGTAATTTTTAAGGACTCAATTTGTTTGTTCCATCCCTATTGTACGTCAGAGAAATCTTAGTGCAAGCATAATCTCATGGTCATTTGATCAGGCTGTTGAATCAGACAGACAAGATCTAGAGCTAGATCTTTCAAGTTTGGGGGCATTGAACACCATGTTTGCTGCACTTTTTAGGTCAGTGTATTGTAAATGTTTGCTTTACATGTTCTCAAGTAACCTATTTTTTACTTTTCTTTCTCATCTTAATTCTTCAAAAAGTTCTCAAAATGCTCATGAGTATGCAAACTGCTTTTTTGGTTTGACTTTTTTCTCTGAAAAATAGTAAACTTGGCGTGCCAATCAAGACCACTGTATCAGCAACTGTCTTGGAGGAGGCACTTAATGGCACTGTCTCCATCTGTCCCCTTCTACTTGGTCATTTTGTTTCTAAGAAGGTGGGGATTCATATTCTGGTTCAGGCATCTATTTTAGCAATTATGCTGGGGCTCATTGAAAACTTTTACACTTTTAAGCAGGTTGAAAAGCAATGTGCTCACTTCTATTCTGTCACAATAACAGAAGAGGAAGCAAGAGCTGGAATTGTCTGTCGAGTCCAATCATCTGAGAAAAGCAAGTTCAAGGTTTACAAAATCATAAACTTGTGGTGCTAGCATTTCATTAGAATTACCTTCTTGGCACAATGTGGATATACACAAAAGTTGGCATTGGTAGATTGCACAATCAAGTAACCTTGAGCAACACATAATAGGATTGTCTCATATCAATATCTTGCATCCAAAGGGGCCAAAAAGCAGGAAAAAGGAAAGAAAAAAGCTTTAGTGACAGTTATGTAACAAAATGGTTGCTAGTCTTACTGATTTATCACTCTTGTGCAGTTGTTATATTTTGAACAGGAAGAAAGTGGTGGATTAAGCCTCATACTACAGGTACAAAGTGCATTCCTTGCCAGTATTAGTTATTACAACCAATCAACAATTCCACAGTTTATCTTTTATTTTGTTATTGGGTAAATGACGTGATGTTGTCTTCCATGCATTGCTGGAAGCTATCCTTGGGTTGTTTCAAAGTTCAGAATAGATCTGTTGCATACCCGTAGGTTGTCTGTCACTGTCCATGTCCCAAAATAACAGAGTTCTATGTTTGCTTTCATAATGCGCGTCCGATGGTGTCTTAGGCAAATTCTACAAGCAGTGGTTGCTCCTCCCAGTCACAAGCAAACTCCTAAACACAAGCTCTAAGCATGTCTTCCAATGTCTGATTGGTTTGCTCTGGCAATCAGTTTGTGGGTGATATGCAGTACTAAAGCTTAACTTTGTAGCCCTTGCCTCGAGTAAACTGGACCAGAATCTAGAAGTAAATTTGGGACCTCTGTTTGATACCTTAGACACTGGAACACATGAATTCATCAATGTAGCCTTGCACCAATACATCCAGAGAACTAGTCATAAGAAGAAAATTTGCAGACTTCATGAACCTATACATGATAACCCAAGTAGCATTATTAGCTACCATAACAATGCCTATGTTGTCGGATAAATTGCATGAGGCACAAGATACTTGAGTAGCTGAGATTGCAGGAGTTCAGTAAAAGATAAGGTACCATTGAGCCGCATATACATTGAACAATAAACTATTTAATTTCATCATGGTAATGTGGAAACATGTCCTACTTGCAGCATCCCTCAAAGCTTGGCTAAGCTGTATAAACTTTAGGAAGATTTTGAAATATTATTCTCATTACACACCTTGAATTAACCTCTTTTGCTTATTTTTGTGTGCAGGAGGATAGTGTCAAAACAGGGAAGCTTACATCAGCTGGAATGTATTTTCTTGGTTTTCCAGTCTACCGGTTGGATCAAACAGTCAACTCGGTGAGTATAAAGAGATATTGTAAGTATGATTTTCATTTTTTCTTTATTGTTTATTTCCCTTTTTATTTTTAAAATTTTTGTGGCTTCAGATTGCAGCTGCAAAGGATGCTGATGCGGCCTTCTTCAAAAAACTTGATGGATTTCTGCCATGTGAAATAATTGAATTGAGGGCTGGCACCCATGTTTTTGCCGTATATGGTCAGTTCTTATTTTCTGGTTCTGCGTGAGATTGTCATGTTCCATGTTGTGTATGAAGCAATTCCGGTAACAATCTTAAGATTCTGGTCATTTCTATTAGGTGACAATTTTTTCAAAAGCGCAAGCTACTCAATAGAAGCTCTTTGTGCTGCACCTTTTACAGAAGAAAAGGAGAATCTCAGAGCTGTTGAAGCTCAAATTCTTGAAAAAAGGGCAGAAATATCCAAGTTCGAAAGTGAATACAGAGAGGTTTGTGCTTGACACAGGTTGTGCATACTTGTATAATTATGCCTCCTTTTGCTAATTTCTATGTGTAATATTGACAGGTGTTGGCACAATTCACAGAAATGACTGGTAGATATGCTCAAGAAATGCAAGCAGTTGGTGTTACTTGTGAACATTTGTGTGCATACGCAATATAAAGAAGTGAATTTATATAAAATCAACACTCTTGATGTTGTATTTGCAGATTGATGAGCTTCTTAAAAAATGGAATGAAATTCATGCTTCATACACAACTGCTCCACCAGTGAAGCGGAGTTTGAATAAAACTAGGAATAAGACTTCCCACCAGGAAGATGGACGAACAAGAGATAAGAAATCTTCAATGAGGGACAAACCTAAGAGAAAGAAGTGGTTCAATATCCATTTGAAAGTTGACAAGAGAAAACCTTGTTAAATAGGGTAAAATCTTGGGTTTATATAATCTTTTTATGGGTTTTGTGCCCTTGTATTTGAATACTAACATTAGCTTATTTGTAATCATTCTCTGCTGTAGATGGACATCTAAAGCTGGAAGGACTTGGATCGGGTGAAATTTCTCTGCAGTCATTAAATTGTGCTGCCCCTTGCGCTATTGTGTGGTAAACTAGGCTGAATAATACATTGACTATGTGTTGATCAAAGAGAAGTGCAGTTGACTGTCCAGCTGCTAAGCTTCATTGCTTCAGCCTGTCGTAGGATGCCAACTGCTCATTGTTATTGTAGAATTTCCTCCTCCTTTGTTGTCCTGTTGATTCAAGTTGTTATTTTTTTCCTACCAATTTGTATGCCAGCATAAATTTAAGTTGCATAATTATTTACAAAGATCTATTCATCAGCTTTTGGTCAGTTTCTGCTCGATATTTGGATTCTGACTGAATGCTTGGCAAATCCGGTAGTTCACCTTCTCGCGCCGTTCAGATAATCTTGAAGTTGATCATACTGAAGTTGGCAGAGGTGAGGAACCATTCTTTCTTTGCCTCGTTCTAGGTTTGTGACTTGTCAGACAAGATTTTATGCACATTCTAGAGCTGTCTCTCCTTTCTGCTGCCGAATTGTGCCTTTCTATGGTTAGTGACCGAGCAAACAGAAAAACCTGAGGTTATTGCTGTTTGCCCATATGATTATGAGCGAATTGCAAGTTAAAGATTGCAGACCTGCAATTGCTTGGCATTTTAAATTTGATTTGGCAGCTAATGTGACTCATCATGAGCTTATGACCGGAATTGCACCATCTGTTTTTGGTGTAAGATTAAAATTGCAAGATACTGATGAAAAAGCAAGAAAAAAAAAAAGAGGAAGCATGCTCCAATATATAATAGACAAGCAATGCCAACAACAAACCAGCTACTGTCGGCATCATTTTCAGACCTCCACTTCCTCTTCTAATGTAAATAATCACTAATCATGGTCATCGTGGCTACTATGTTTTAATTGTGTTAAAGTCATCACAGCTGCGTCTGACCTCGCCCTCTTTCCCTCTCTTCACCTTGTACTCGCCAAGCTTCTCCATTACACGGGCAAAATCATGGAAGAATGCCGTCTCATTAGCAGCATACAAGTCCACAAAAGGCCTAGTTCTCTCATCCTGGACCAATGCCTCATCTGATGCCAGCAACCCTAACCCTCTCTTCAGATTCTGATAATATATGTTATCAAACTTTCCTGGGGTCATCACATCATTGTAAGCAGACATGGCTGGATCTCTGGTGTAATTTTCACACAATTTCCTCAGCCGTTCGGCGTACTTGGGGTAATATGTAGGGTCAGACTCGAAAGTTTTGCTGAAGTTGAAAATCCTATGGCTAAACTCCTTGCAGTGAGAGAAACCTATGGTATGTGCACCAACCAAGGCCACCATTTCTTGCACCGAAAAGCCTTTGGAACCAAAAATGGCTATGATCTCGGACAAGGGCATCGTAGGTTTTGGAAGATTGCCTTCGACCCTTGAAGCTTCTGATAACAGGCCATCTTTTCGTCCTAAGCGGACATTGTAATGAGGGCCACCCACCATGGAAACGAGGTTTCGAGTAGCCGTGGCAATAATGTCGGAACAGGAGACAATGCCGGGGCACTGGAGCTCGAGGGCGGCCTTGGCACGAGTTATAACGTCGTAGGCGTCGCCAGGGAGGCCAGCATTGAGGTCATGATCGCGCTCCGCCTTATTGAAGGCGTTGGAGGAGATGAGGATAGAGGCATCGCAACCTTCAATTGCACAATCGTGGAAGAAAAGGCGAAGAGTGCCGGCTGCCGTGCTCGGGAAGGCGATTTGCTTCGGCGTGACCACTTCTTGCATGACATCGGAAAATTGCGGGCATGTTTCCTTGTAGTAGTCGAAGGAGAGTTGGGATTGTGAAAAAGGAAGAAATGTAATAAAGAGAAGGGTAACGAGAAAGGATGTCATGGTGTGGCTTGTGATGAGAATGGGAGAGGGAAGTTTTGGTGGCAAAATTAATTGGAAACATTATGGGTTTGTGTGTGCCATGGAGACAATATTGGAAAATGGAAACCTACGGTTGAGCATGTAAAACAATAGTTTGTTATGGAAACATTGGTGGAGAGCGAGCAAACGTTGTGGACGGGAGGGCTTGGAGGTGGAGGATTTTGTGAGAGAGAGAGAGTACCTTTGACTTTCTTCTGACTGGTAAGGTTAACAATTTCTTGTTCTGCTTTTGAGAGAACTCCGTATTTTGTGCAGACCTAAATGTGGATGATGAGATTAATATCACATAAAAAAATATAAAAAATAATAAATAAATAAATAAATATATATATATATATATATATATATATTATATTTATTATATTCTCATAATTATTAATTATATATTTTTTAATTTTTAATATATAATTATAATAAATTATAAAATTATAAAAATATATAATATTCTTAATTATATATATATATTATAAAACAATTTCATTAATTGTATCTTAAAAGTCGTATGTGTAAAATATAACTTTCATGGGAAATTGTTAAAAAAAAAAAAAAAAAAAAGGACACCTCTTATAAGAAGAAAAAATTGAGAACCTATGCATTCTCTCTCAATTCACTAAAGTAGTGACTTACAAAAAAAAGTCATGGCAATTTTCCATCACCAAAAAACAACTCGAGTAGAGGGTAGTAGCATACTACGGCCCACCCCAACAGGTAAAAATCCATAAAAACAAAAGCTTTCCCATAGCCCAAGGAGTGAAGAAAGCCACCAACTTGGAATCGGCTAACCCCACTTAGCCCCTAGCTAATAAGCCTTATAACCAAGCCAAGAAAGGCTCTACTTTGGTGGTCGCTTGCTTAGTTGGGGTATTTGCAAAAACATTACACTTATGCAATTAAAAGGTGAAGGAAATATTTCTAGTATTCAATCGCTTAATATGATGGAATACTGAGAGCAAAACCAATGGCGACTGCCATGACCTATGAGCTAAGATATGGGCCTCTGTAGGATCTTGCCCTTGTGCCCAGAGTTCCACAGCTTCTCGAATGGCTAGTATAGCTCGGCCTTGTTAATGGACAAAACAACAATGGGCTTAGAGAAGACATAAAGGACCTTCTCATCATGCCTTTACAGCACCCCACCAATCCCGTTTAGATCCATGGTGCCAATAATGAAGGCATTTATGTTGAACCTAAAGTAGCCGAATGGAGGTGGCTCCCAGTTCTTAATGACCTGCTCTTTGTGATTTCATTGAGAAGGTGATACATGTGCAATGACAAGTCAAAAATCGTTATGGCCCAGGAGCCATTTGGTCTTTTGACCATCAGAGCATTCTAACCTTAATCAAATCGCAAATCAGTTCCACAATAAAAGGTTTTCTGCCAAATATGACTGCATTCCTGCCTAACCAAGTAGATCATATGATTGCATAGAACCCCATAACTCATATGTTAAAAGGACCTATAACAATTGCTAAGATGTAGCCATAGCTCGCGTAATAAAGAGATTGACATTGGAGGCACCCAATTAACGCCTCACCAATTTAAGCATAGACATCAAACCTGCCAAACTAGTACATGGCGTAGGAATAAATGGTCAATCGATTCCTGGGCTAAGAAGCATATAGAACATCGAACATCTCCCTGATTGTCCACAAAAAATCGTATCAGGCTTTCTTTTACTGGCAAGAGGCTCTGTATGAGCTGCCAAGCAAAAATCTCCACCTTAAGAGGAACTAATCCATTCCAAATACTTGGCTGCGGAGGTAGGGATACACCACGCAAACCATCCTGTAATTGACAGAAGGATCCAATTGTGAAAGCTTCGTTGTTTTCACATTACTAGATGAATCTATCTGAGTTATCTTGCAATAATAGGCAGTCATTTAGAATATTAGAAAATAGAGCCAACTACTATTGTTCCCAGCTAAAAAAGGGCCATCACAATGTAGTTCTCCATTCCCATCCACCATTTACTCATGCATCAAAATTGTTAATTGACCTTGATTTCTGTGTCGCCAGAGTGAATAACCTTGGAAACTTTTGCCTAAAAGGTTCATTACCAACCCAAGTATAGTGCTAGAAATTGGCATGACCACTGTCACCTAAGAGGAACTAGAAGTTAGATTGCATAGTTGTTGAGGTCTGAGTATCCAACAGTAGAGAAGAACACACTTCTTGCCATAAGGGGACATCATAACGAGCTTGGAGCGCCATTCCCACGATCGATAGTGATACCCACCATATCTTGCCTTAAAAATTGCCACCCAAAGCCTATGCTTTTCATTTTCCAACCTTCACAACGATTTAATGAGAAGACCGAGGTTACAATCACCCACTTGGCCAATATCCAATAAGCTACGTGATTTAGCTCGACACATTACCCCCACCCCATATGATGGAGTGTTTTTATGACTATCTTCGTTTCCCTAGAAGAAAGATAGTTGAATTTTTTCAATTTCGATTCTCAACGCTTTATGATATCGAGAAAATAGACATAAAGTAATGGGGCAGAGAGCCAAAAAAGAATTTGATCAAAATCAGTTCCCCCCACACCCCCCCTCCCCCACCCTTCGACAAAAAACGAGATTTCCATTTGGCGATTCTAGCCTTTATCTTCTCGATAACGAGATCCCATAAGCTTCTTTGACATGGATTAACTCCTAAAGAAAGCCCCAAATAAGTCATATGAAGAAAATTAGCTTGACACTTCCAATGTTGTGTCCTCTCATCCTCTACCTTTAACCTCATAAATTGTTGGCCTAATAAGATCAACTTTCAGCCTAGAGCAACAATGAAAACACCGAAGAATTTGCTTGAAATTTTGGATGGACTTATCCGTTGCCGCATTGAACAGAATGGTATAATTAACAAATTGGAAATGAGAGAATCGCAAATGCCTCCCAATACTAACACCTAGAATTAAACCCATTTTGAGCCTTGTTTTAGAAAAATGCCAAGTCTTTCCACAACTAACAAGAATAACAAAGGGGAAAGAGGATCCCCTTGACGTTGACCCCTCATCATTAAAAATTAAAAATTGCTTGGTAAGACTGTCATTAACAAAGATAGATACCTTAGGAGCCGAGATACGCGTTCATATCTATTGACACCTTCATTTGCCAAAGCTCATAAACTATATAATATCAGCTAGAAAAGACTGTTCGACTATATCCCAACTTTTTTCAAAATCAATTTTAAGAATAATTCCGTCCTTTCTCGTCCTCTTCATTTATTCAAAGATTTCATTATCAATCAAGATATTATCCAATATGTATCCATATTTAGCGAATATTGATTGAAATTCCTCAAATAAGCATTTAAAATGCATTAAGCTAAATGCGTCCGTGGAGTAAAGCTTGAAAGAAAATTAATGTCCTGGCCGCGACACTTCACTTGGATCGATCAGGATATTCTCGTCATAATACGTTCAATATGTTGGCTTTTGAAGTTCCATCATATCTTTTAATCATATCAACCTTAAAAGTCTAAAGATTTTTTTTAAAATCCCTCTCTTCAAAGACGCCACCACTTGATCCGCCGTTTGCTCTGGCATGCATTGCTTGAGCGATTTATTTTGTCAACCATCGCACTCAGCCAAAGCAACGCATTTTTAATCTCCCCGATGCAACGCTGTATAAGTAGGATCGCTGAAAATTGAGCTTTTAAATAATTGATTAAAGAACACATCTTATCCAAGGATGCCCGGACACGGTGTTCCAGGGTTCCATGCGGCGTCGATTACGTTCAGATATGTATTTTGCACGAACAGGCGTCGAATACAACACAAACATATATTTAAGGTGGCAAAAAACTTATATATATTTTTGAGATATTGCAGATATGCCTAAGGCATACCTTAAATATGTCTAGAATATGTTTTTTTTTTTTTATATACAATTTCAACAACAAAAATTAAACTTAATCAAAAATTTATTTACACTTATAAGTGAAGACCTATATTATATATTTACTTGTGAACAGCACAATAATACATGTTAAACAATAATATATATTTTTAACAATAATATTTCCTTAAGCTTATAATAATTATTTTTATTAAAATTATTAAATAATAATATCTATAAGAATTTAGTAATATATTTAATAAGGAGGTAAAACATAAATGTGTTGCTCGTAATTTTTTTTAAGAGTAGTATGTCTTGGTATCTGTATTATATTATATCTGTATCATTGAATTCGTTTCCATACGACTTAAATTATATTATAAAATAATAAAAATTAGAAAAATGGACAAGTCATGCGCTCATCTTCATGTAGGCCCCGTAGATCCGACGTTGAAGCTCACTGCCGGGCTTGGTAGCGTTGGGAAGAGTGACGTTGTATAAGAGCAATTAGGGCTGGTTTCATCGGTACTTTTAATACAATTAATATTATGGAAAATTAAGTCTTATTTATGTAATGTATATTTGTAAATTTAAAATAATAAAATATACTATATTCTAAAAATTTGATTATGATTAAAATAACATTTTATGAATTAATTAGTATTAATTTAATTATAAAAAAATAACAATTATATTTATTAATATAATTTTATATTGATTATAATTAAAATTTCATAATTATAGAATTTTTCTAATCAGAAATAGCAAAAAGAGAATAACAAACTTTTCTTGACTTTGGCTTTTTACGAAGAAGAAGAAAAAAGAATTGCTGGAAAATAAAAATCTCAAATTTACCTCCTTTTCTCTTAAAATGGGAAAATAAAACTATTCTCAAGTTCCCTCAAAAAGGTGAGAAAGAAGGAAAAAAAAAAAAAACACTCTAAAATTCCTCATTTGTGTTTTCTTAAAATGAAAACAAAAGTTTTTCTTTTAATTTTTGTTTTAAATTTAAATGAAAATATTCTCTTAAAATTTAACTAACTATTTTTTAAAATTTAACTTAAACTAAATATAATTTATTTTTTAACTAAAAAATAAATTATTTTAATATTTTTAATTAGATATTTATAATGAACAAACTCAATTTTAATATATATTTATATTAATTTTATAACAGACGGTTGCCAAGTAGCGCCATATGTCTGTTATGTGGTGAGGAACGAGAGACAGTATCCCATGCTCTGCTTACTGGTCCTCGGATAGCCCGCTGGGGCTTCGGGTTCGAGGCATGCCAAACTTGAATTTCCAAGAATGGATGCAAAACATGCTGTTGAACGAGGGGCAGCGGGTGTCTGAATCGGCTTGCCATGACAGCTTGGGCAAAATATGGAGATCCCGTAATCACAAGCTCATGGAAAACAAAAGTATTTTAACACCTGATGCAATTATTCGCATGGCACCGACTGTCCTTCAGGATTTTCGACCCACAAACTCGCCCCCCCCCCCCCCGCCCCCCACAGAATGCAACAACGGGAGGCATATTTCCCCTAGTTTGGAAGGCACCGGCAGAAGGACATTTCAAGATAAATATTGATGTGTCGTTGCGTCGGGAAGGGGGCAGCTTCGGCAGAATCTTTAGAGATTGTGTCGGTGAGCCCACTTTCATTTATAGCGCCAGAATAACAGTAGGCTCCTGTATAAATCATAATGCCAAATATCACGAAAAGCATTTTTTAAGTTATTATGAAAATATTATACTTATTAAAGTAGATAACTTTTTACCAAATAAAACCGTTTATTAATACAGTAAAAAAAATTATTCATGTTAATAAAAATAATATTTGATGCTAGGTCTTCGTGATATTTAGTATTATTCCCTGAAAATGCTTGAATTCCTGGCCATTCGGGAAACAGTTCAGGGAGCGGCGACTCTGTCTCTCCAGTCCATTGTCTTGGAAGATCCACTGCCTCCTCTCTCTTTAATCGTGATGTGCTTCGGTTATCTGCGTGAATAAGAGCTCTCAGCTTTTTGTCTCAAAAAAACGAAGCGCCGAATGCCCTTCATTCCTAAAGATCATGAATGTGTAGTTAATTAACTTGATGCTTCGTATTTTTCATCTTCAATACACTGAATGATTACGTGACGTTTCATATTCTTATTTTCAAAACATTGAATGATAATTTGATACTCCATACTCCTTCTTCTGCTTTATGTCATTTGCAAATTGTTGTGGTCCTTATGATATTTTCGAAACTGTCATCGAATCATTCTTTCAATTTCTCTTTAATTCAAACTGTGAAAACCATGGATGGGATAAGATCATTGAATTTTTATTTTTATTTTTAATATTTTCATTCAAACATTAATAAATTAGACAAATCATGACTAGTTTCGGTGGTCATTGTACCCATGATGTATCAATACTTTATGCCTCTACATTTCTTTTTTTTATTCTTGTATTTTCTAAATTTTCTTTTCAAATTACAGAAGTGAAAAGATCAAGGAAGCGAAGTACTTGTGGAACAAGAAAGAGCAACTAGAGCAAGATACTGGTGAGAGATTTGGAAAGAAAATAATTGGGTTTTCAATTTACATTATCGTAAAATCAAGATATACACTATGTCGTGAGCTTTCTTTGTATTGATTATTCTATTTGATTTGCCATGTAATTTATTTTTAAGTTCACAACCTATGTGATTCCTGTCGTATTGTTGAAATATTCAATATAATATTTATCTTTAACAAAATTTTAATTTGCATATATTTGCGTGTAGCATAGGTGAAATAAATAAATAAATAAACTAGTTTAACAGAAGAATTTCAAGACTTAACCCATTCGGTCCAATCGAATGACTCATTATTTTTCACTTGCAATTTGATGAGATTACAGAAGAAAATAAATTCAACGAATTAATTTTTTTTTTTTTTTTAAAAAGGAAATGTTGCACAAACTTGAATCCAAAAATCGCATTATAATAATTATTAATTTTTGATTATATATTTTTAATATTTCAATATATAATCTCCATTAACCATTAAAATCACGAATGTGAAATTAAACGCGACTCTCATGCCCGTAATAAAGCTCAGAAGCAGGCTAAAGTTGAAAGAATTTGAAGTGTATCTAAGAGCCTATTCCGATAATTAAAAAAAAAAAAAAAAAGCTAAAATTTGTTTTATAAATTATATAAAAGGGACCCCACATAATTAAGCATCAATTAAAAAAATTGACTTTCGTCCGAGTCCCACACAAGGAGTTAAAGTTTTCATTTTCAAAGGTTCCTGCCGTGTTCTAACTTAACGTAGAATACCGATTAAACCAAAGAAAATTTGTATTTTGCTGGCTTGAACAAGGAAGAAAATTTCGGCCCGACCCAACTTGAAGTTTGAAAAAGTCTAGACAATAAAATGGCACATGGCAACTTGCATCTCAATAATAATAATAATAATGTCATTTTCGATTTCCGGAAGAATAGAATCTTATTGTATGATGTTTGGTCGGTTGGGTTGCATTATTTCTGACGACTGGATAAAGAGCTTCTACCAAGAAGAAAAAAACGACTGGTCGATGAGAAAATTATACTATTTTTAATTTAAAAAATTGGTAATTGGTACGATAAAAGTTGTATGAAATTAACATAAGTCTCTATCGTAATGCACGGATTTGCATATGTAATATATGGTGGGAGCCTCCAGTGCACCAATTGAAGACCTATATTTATGATATTGAGCTAATCAAGCTGGTAATTTAAATTAAGAGTCCCGTGCTCCTAATAAAATTAATTATGCGACGCCCCTTGTGTTAGAGTTGTAGTAGTTTTATTGTTATTTTTTAATTTTTTAATTTTTTTTACTAAAAATAAAATAAAATTTACGTATTTAAAATATATCATTGTTACATTTATATTGTAAATAAAAATTTGTTATGGGTGTATAAAATAATATAAAAATAAAAATAATATAATATAATATATAAATAAATATATATATATATAATTAAATAAAATTAGATATAATTTATTTTTATTTTTATTATATTATTTTTTAAATATTATTATTTAATTTTTATTTTTTATATTCATAATTTTATATTGTGATATTTTAAAAGAAAAAGATTATTTTATCGTTATATTAAAACAACTGTTTTCATGTTTAAATGTTAAATTATAAATTTTAAAATTTTCTTAAAAAGAAAATCCACACACGCAACATCATGTTAAAAGTAGGAGGTATAAAAAAACCCATGAATTAAATATAGAAAACATGCCTCGTAGGCGTCAAAGATACTGTTTGACGGATGCATGATTTACATGCCATTTTTGCTCTTTGAGACAAGAGTGGACGCGGACGTTCCAATGGACAAAATCGGTGGGCCAAAATTGGACGCGATTCAATAAATCCTGCACTTTCAAACTTTTAATTCCAAAAACATTCGTGTGATATCCGTGAAGTATCCGCTCCACCGCATTAGAAACAGAAATCTGCTCCGCTAGTGCTTGACAAAAAAATAAAATAATAATAATAAAGTAAAAAAAAAAAAAAAAAGAAACGTGGTGAATTGCAAGCAAAAATATCCCGGAAGATGAGCGCAAAGTACAGTCAAAGCCAGCGCATGTACCAAGTGTACCAAACCCCACACGTAATGTGTTGATGGCGGCTTCTTATAAAGATGCACCCCTCACCCCCGTTGCAGCCATCAACACGTTTGTCTGTCAATTATCAATGGCTTCTTTTCTTGGCCTTCTCCTTGTTTCTTTAGCCATTTGTTTGTCCTTAAGTTCTCAGTCTCGGGTTCCGGAACACAGCTCGAATTTGAGTACAAGAAGCCAGAATTGGTTAATAAAGGACCGGATAATTGAGCTGGCCAATGATGGAGAAACGGTGGATTGGATGAAGAGCGTCTGGAGAAGAATCCACCAGAATCCTGAACTTGCTTATGAGGAATTCGAGACCAGTAGGATTATCAGGCAAGAGCTTGACAAACTTGGCGTTGCTTATCGGTGGCCGGTGGCGAAAACTGGCGTGGTGGCTACGATTGGATCTGGCTCTCCACCCTTCGTTGCTCTAAGAGCTGATATGGACGCCTTGCCTATTCAGGTTTGGTTCTTCTGTTCTCGTGTGAATAATGGTTACAGGAAAATGGTATTCTTTCCCATTTCATTAATCCTGAATTAGCAAATGGAACTTACAAAAGGACTTCAGGGTGTTAGCTTATGTGAGTTGGGGTGTGGTTGAACTGGAACGAAAAGGAAATCACTGAATTTAATAGAGATTATAGATGTTTATGCTATCAGAATAGGAGATATAACTTGGTCCGAATTTCATTTATTCTATTGAGTTGATGGCTAGAATGGAATGTCGAGAAAAGATTCGTTGAACCATTCCAATTAAACTTGAGGTTTAAGGCTTTATTATTGTTTAATTGAGTTGAAGACATGGTTTTCGTCACGGTCGGAAGGAGAGTTCATTTCTAATACTAATATTAGGTGTAAGGAATCTCAGTCATAAAATATTGGTTATGAATTTTTCATTTTGTGATGCCATTGTATATTTACAACATTTATCCTGAAGCAATTTTTATTTTCTTGTTCTAACTGGGATGGGGGAGAGGTTTAGAACTGGCAACTAACTTGCTCAGTAGATGACTGAAAACATGTGGGGCATCAATAGAGGCCACCCAGTCATCCTTGGTCGAAAATAGATTTTGATTTGCACTGCAATGCATGGCTATCAGGAATTGACTGAATGGGAGCACAAGAGTAAAGTAGATGGCAAAATGCATGCTTGCGGCCATGATGCTCATGTTACCATGCTCCTTGGTGCTGCAAAAGTCCTGCAAGAATTGCGTGACACGTTGCAGGTAATTCAAGTACTGATTTTAATGAAAATGCTTGGCTGGTTTTAGAATAATGATGATGTATGGTTTTGTGGTCGCATTAGAATATAAACGGTAAGTTTAATTGCAGGGAACTGTTGTGCTCATATTTCAACCAGCCGAGGAAAAAGGCTCGGGTGCAAAAGAAATGATCCAAGAAAGGGTGCTCGATAATGTAGAGGCCATTTTTGGATTGCACGTTGTCAGTTCTTATCCTTCTGGTGTTGTCCTTTCAAGACCCGGGGAATTCCTTGCTGGATGTGGGGGCTTCAAAGCAAAGATAAGCGGAAAAGGGGGTCATGCAGCAGCCCCTCAACACACCGTTGATCCAATTTTGGCAGCTTCAGCATCAGTAATTAGTTTACAAAATATAGTTTCAAGGGAGACAGATCCTTTGGATGCTCAGGTACAACGAGTTAGTAACACACAAGCTTAAGATCTTAATTCGCCAGTTCATTACAAGTTCAGGATTCCAATTTGTTGCAGAATCTGGAGTCTCTTGGTTCAAGTTGTAACTTTTATGAAACTTGGATACTGCAGGTGGTTTCTGTAGCAACAATCCATGCAGGGGCAGCATTTAATGTCATACCAGATTCAGCTACAATAGCTGGAACTTTCAGAGCATTCAGCAAGGAGAGGTTCGGTGCACTGAGGAAAAGAATAGAGGAGGTAAACTAATTTGCTGACATTTGAAACGATAAGTGGCAATAGCACGAGTTGCCTAATTCATGGTTCAAATGACAATGTGGATAGAAAAATATGGGAAACATGTAATTTCCATCAATTCTGTAGGACAATAGCTTCTATGAATCCGTCTATCACTCATCCCATATAAAGGAAGTGTTTAGTGCATAAAGGCTCACGTTATATAATTTGGAGACAGATATGCATCTACTCTTTACCCAAAAGCAAAAAACTATTTTCCGAGTTAGACTTGTGAATTCTATCTAACAAAACAATTGTCAATAAGGGAAAAGAAAGGAGGAACTTTGTTCGATGTCTATTTACATGTTAGATGTTCTTTTTTCAGGTTGTCAAAGGTCAGGCAGCTGTACATAGGTGCTCGTGCGAGATTGATTTCAATGGAGACGTTCTTTCAATAATTCCTCCAACCATAAATGATCCTGCCATTTATGAACACGCAAGGCGAGTTTCGATTGAAATTGTAGGAGAAGAGAACAATAAACTGGCTCCCAACATCATGGGTAGTGAAGACTTTGCTTTCTACAGGGAAAGAGTCCCTGGAGCCTATTTCCTTTTGGGCATCGGAAATGAAAAGATTGGATCCACACACGATCCACATAGCCCTTATTTTAAGATGGATGTGGATGTACTTCCTGTAGGGGCAGCCATACATGCAGCATTTGCGCATTCTTACCTTTCAAATCTAGCAAGAATATGAGTGATTATTGTTACCTATTTTGGCTGGCCATTATTTTAATTTAATCTTCCTCTTCTGGTATGATATTAGAGTAACAATAGCAATAACAATGATAACAAGAGGAAGAACCGAGTACTGAGTTACCTATGTTCTTAATCGTAATCAATGTGGGCTAAGTTACATCTACAATAATTACACCCATTACAAAGCCCACTACAAAGCCTACTCCACTTAATCCAGCCTAGAAACCCATAAAAATGCCTGCCCGATTTCTGATCATTACAAGCCCAGATGACTGCAACCCAGCTCGAGAGGAGCTGCAGCCAATGTCAAGGCAGACTCAAATGTGTACATAAGAAGGTGCACATTCAGCCATATAGGAATGAGTTCGATAACATTATCATAGCCTCAAACGGTTAAAAAAAAAAAAAAGTTGCACATGTCATGTTTGAATTCTTTATTGTTAGAGAATCCATTGAAGCAGTATGGTATAAAAAATATAGACATACCATATTTATTTTATCTACAAAAATAAATGAAAAATTAAAAAATTGTTTTAGTATTCTTTTATAACTATCATATATTCCAACAAGCGTGATTACGTGGGTGCTTATAAAATAATCTTATTAACATTATTATGTTGGATTGTTTTAATTTATTTACGCAATACAAGCGCCAAAATTTCTGCTCGCCCACGCTGCTCAAATCAATAGCAACACCTCCATGGGTGAATGATCACTAATTCAACAAAATCGCAATATAACCCTTATCCCACGTTCCAATCGTTGAATTCCAGTCATGGAATAGGTGAAATAAATCAAAAAAAAAAAAAGAATTTTGTTTAAGAAATTAAGATGTTTAATTGGAACCGTCTATATGAACTTCGAAACCATATCAAAATGGGATGAATCGAGAGCATTTTGTCAATATGTAATAATCTTGAATATATTAACTAGCAATCCTATAAATCTCGGAGATAAAGATACTCGATCATTCTGTCACCAACACAATCTTATTCCTGTTCCATTCCACAATGCATTTTACGATGAAGTCGTTTATGCATATGTATTAGCATGATTGTTGACCATAACATGCTTATTTTGCAAATTCTTGCCCACATCTCTTTGATTTGGTTGCATGAACTGCTTGCCTAACCACAAGTGGATACCTTGTGATATATACTTGAGAAGAGACATGGTTTTATACCATTAGTTAACTTAATATAGATCAACAATCGGAGTATATCCAAATCATTATTGGAATTTCATCTGTAGAAATCAAGTGAACAAGATAAATTATGTTAACAAAAAGAAATGGATAGTAGGAGGAGCGAAAACATATCATAGAAAAGAAGATCCCAACCAAGCCCAACACACGCCCAGACCCTCGCCAGACGAATCCTACATGGAAAGCCAAGACGGCCATGCACGAGACCGGCATAACACAATCTCACATCATCCGGTCTCTTACAACAAGAAGCGAAACGATGAAGGCAGAGAATCCAATCACGGCAGATGGAGAAACAATTCTGCCTGAGCCATGTGCAGGGGCCGGAGCCATGTACATGCCAGGTGTGTGCTCATGACCTGCATGTGCAGCAGCAACCAAAGCCAATACGGCAAAGCAGGCAGCAAAAATCACTATTAGAGACAACCCAGAAGCCATTTTTCCTTGTTTTTCTACAACGTTTACAGATTCACGCAATATGGGATCTATGTCAATGCTGGTACGGGAAAAGATGATGGTTTAGGGTATTGACTTTGTGTGTGATGATTATATAGAAAAGGATTGGCTGCCTGCCTGCCGGTCTTCCTTGCTTTGCCGTGCCAGTTGGTTCTCTAGGAAATCGTCATTGTCCAGGGAATGACAACGACGCAAAGCCAGCCGCTATTGCACGTTCCTCTTAATTTCATTGAAATCTACGGGACGCCGTAACCTGTCTAATAATGTTCAATGAACCAAGGAGGTACGATAATTTGTACTGATTTGGATTGTGTCGTACATGAAATATTGCCGGCCTTGACGTGTAGAGAACTATGTGGAGGAGCGAGTAGTTAAAAAAACAAGAGAGAGAGAGAGAGAGAGAAAAGGAATTACTTAAATTCCTTTTTTTCTTTTTTCAGAAAAAGTTTGTGCTTAGAAGAAGATTCCACCAGAACACATTAAGGATGTCAGTCCTACCTACTAAATAAAAAAAATATATATTTTTTTTTTGTTTTTAAAATTTCAGTTTTTAGTCCAAAGTTATAATTGTGCAATTAGATGAGTAAAACATATTATCAAAATAAAAAATATATATAATCCATGTATTCTGACATTTTCATAGTTTGTTGCGAAAAATTTATTGCTTGGTTTACATTTGAGTCTTATAATTGCAAATCTACTCATTTTACAAAGAAAAACATTTTTTCTATTCAATGATGGATATTTTGGATCTTTTGGCCATAAAACCTTTTTTTTTTTTTCAAAGTAATTAAATTGCCTATTTGTGCAATATTCATTGCCATAATACCGTTATATTTGATTTTGTAAATACATTTGTCTTCCTTTCCCATTGCTACTTACCTCGCAAAATACTTTTGTATTATTTCCATAACAAAGGATAACTTTGATGGACAAAAAAATCTTGATATTTATTATTAAATCTACATTTTTCAGTAATATTTTAATGTAAATAAGCTAAAATTGGAAGTCTGGATTTTGTATTTGCTATACAATCCTCATTTTCCTAAATCTCGATGGTAATATTTTCTCCTTTTTACCTTCTGCTATTGGATTTCATTATATGGCTAATCTTATCTCATCAATTTCTTGAATCCTTTCACATCTCTACTCTCAATGTTATGTAAAAGGTCTCAGTTTCTATCCCCAACTGAGTTAATTAACTAAAAAAAAAATAATAATGTAATAAAAAACGAAAATATTCTAAGTTGAAGACTTGAGTTAAGTAATTCCTTTTAGAACTTTTCAAACAAACCAAAAAATAAAAATAAAAATGGAAGGCTTTAATCACGGAAAAGGGTAGACTTTGAAATGTCAAATGGGACTCCGCGTAAAGGCAAGTCGGACTTTAAGCCCAGTGGGAAATGAATGAAGTTTTCGATAGCGATCCCATGATTAACTAAGCAGAATCTGAAATACTTTAGTGGGAAATGAATGATTTGCTATTTTATTATTTAATCTAAATATGTATAATCCAAAATTTTTAGATTAATTTAAAATGCTTAGATGTCATAACACATATAGTAAAATTTTATTGTCAACATCATATGCAAGTAATCAATAAGAAAATTATTGTAATTTAAGGATTATATTATTTTACTATTTTACCTTGAACAATTTTATTTTTAAATACATGTTATAGTAATTATATCTAATATATTTGTTTAGATTAATATAATCCAATCTAAAAAAATGTATTTGAAAGGAACAAAATTTAATAAAAAAAAAAAATCATAAGCTTTTAAGTTGTAGTCACCAAGATGCTGAATTTGAGACTACAAGGACAGTAAAACTATTAACCATAATAGCAAAATACATTTATAAAATTATGCCAAGACCTCGTGATAAGGCAACGACCCAAACATCCAAATTTTCGAAAAAAAATTATATAATGAAATTGAATAGCAATAGTATTATTAATTGCGGATTTTATATCATACTAATATTAAATAATTTGATCACTTGAAAAATGTCTAAATTGAATAATTGACATTGAATATATTTATACAAAAAAAAAAGCCAAAATAATAATAAAATTAAACATATAACAACATAAACAATAAAATAAAATTTTAATTAAATATAAAAAATACAGAAATTTTAGTTTTAAAATAAAATTAATTAAAATAAAAATTAGTTTAAACTTAAATTTACTTGAATTGTTATAAGTTTCAAATTTATTATTAAGTAAATAATTCAAATTTTAAGTTTTTTAATTTTCAATGAATTAAATTTTGAGTTAAGTAAGCTTTCGATAATGTTTTATTCAAATTATTTTTTCCAATATTTTCAATTGTTAGTCATTTAATGAATTAAATCGCATCAAATTAACTTTTACAAACCATGTTGTTAAACTAGGTCCTAATAACACTTGCTTAGTTGGGTAACCTCAGCCAAGTCAGACCAACAATATCAAAATGAGTTCTCAATGTAAAGTTATAGGTGACTAATTCCTCTCTCTCTCTCTCTCTCTCTCTCTCAATCTAGTTGACTTGAGGAAGGAGTGCTCTCCTTGGAAAAGAAAGCTTTAGGGTCATTAACTCTGGCTCCTCAGCTCTTTCGTGGATCCACATGACGAGAGCCTGGGCCTTCACTAGCTCGGTTCCAAGATTGTCCAACATAACATCTTCCAACCCTACGGCCCAGCTTCAATAGTCGCAATGGTTTTAACTCTCTCAAACTGGGCCTACTCCCATATCTATTGGCCTATTAACTACAGGCCTATCAGAAGCTTTTTTGACTTATTTGGACCAGAACCGGTCCAAAAGTCTCATTAAATTTCGGCCGATACGTGCCAGCCCGAATCTGTTCAATTTTGGCAGCCGATTTTTTTTAAAAAAAAAAAATTAGTTTATATTTAAATATTTCAATAATTAAAATTTTAAATTTATAATTTTTTGAAACATAAAAAAAAAATAGTTTATATTTAAATATTTCAATAATCAAAATTTTAAATTTATAATTTTTTGAAACATCAAAATGGAGATTTATGATAAATTACGAAAATCGTGCCCGACTTACTCTCCTTAGAAAATACCAAGAAGCCCTATGTCCGCACCGATTAGCGCAGAATAATACCGTCACACCGTATGCGCATCTGAGTTTCACACACCTATGGCCTTCACTTCTACCCTTGCACTCTACTCGCATCCTAAGGTCTGCATGTCACGCGTTCATAAGCTTCCTTTTTCTCGTAGTCTCTACTGTAATCCTAAATTGATTGTGTTGTCCCATTTTATACAGATTGTTCCATGGGCCGCCGGGCCGCCCAGACGACATTCGCAAGCGTCGGACGGGTATGGTGCCTGCGTTGGCGGCCGCGGCTTGCTGTCACTTCCTGACACTGCGGCGACAAGTGGTGTTGGTGGCGGCCGGAGAAGGAGGTGTTTGAGATTGAGGAGCCTCGTTGTTAAGGCCGCTGCTTCTGGTGTCCAGGGACGTGGCCGGAGGGTTTACAGGCAGTCTCAGGGTGTGAGTGCCTTCCGGAACGCTCCGGTTGAGCAGATTGTGTCGTTTGTCGTGCCCGCTGGCGTGTTTGTGGCCGTTACTTTCGGTATGGATATTGTGCTGGTTATTGATTGCTGTGGTTGTTAATGTATAAGGAACTTTTGACCTTGGAGGATTGCAACTTGTTTGGGAAATTCGTAGAATAGTGCAATACAGTTCCATCCAATTATTAATGTGTTGAGTGCCTAATAAATAAGTCTAACCATTATTACTGATTTGAAGTGTGTCTAGCTATTATTGCTGTGTGCCGGTTCATTGTTGCTGCCCAGGAGTATGCGTCCAGCCATTGTTTCTGCCTTTTATTTGCTTGTTTATATAAGGGGCATTTTGTATGAGGATCATGAGGGAGAGTGTGAGAGTTTGGATGCAAATTTGTAAGGTCCACGTGTGTTCTTGCTTGTGTGAGGGTTTTATACTTCAGTTCTCATGTTCATAATTGGTTAATTTCTGAGGTCAAATTTTATACTTTGTGAAAGATATCAAATCTTCTGCACCCCCATTAAGTTGCATGAAGTGGTCTGAAAGAAAGAGAAGAGATAGAGACTAAGTACGGCTGTTGTGACTTGTACCAGCACACTGCAATGGAAGGAAATGGCATTTGAGTTAATATGTTGGCAAAATGGCATAGGAGAATAGACTTACCATTATTAATTTAAAGATCCACAAAAATATGGAACAGTTTTGTCCTAAAAAAATGAAGCCAGATTAAATATTGCTGTCATTTGCAAATTGAATGATGAACTATATTTAACTGCATTCTATAAATGGAACTTAGATGGGTTATGCTGTGAATTTTGGCTGGGTTCTGCCCTCCCTTTTGGAGAGGCGGTGATGGTGAGGAGGTGAGAAGGAATCCCTATGTTTGTTAAATGCTCTTTATGGCAAATATATTCATATCATTCTGGGGTTTGCTGCATTCAAATGGTGTCTATAGCTATAACATAAAGTCATAGCAGTTGACACTCCATTGTTTGATTTGGAATGTCTTAGGTGATCAGCAGGATTGTAGGACCATGGTGTTCCTTATCTACTGCTTTACCGCAGCACTGACTTTTTCCTGATCTAATTTTGTGGTCTTCCATATAAGTCAAAAGTTTTACCTCGTTACATTGGCATGTTGTGGAGGGCTCTTTCTGTTGCACATTATCTGGCCAACATAAATGTAGAAGGAACATTTTGGTCTGACAATTAACTCCTGTAATCTTTTTATTATGCTTGCAGCTTCTGTCTCAGTTTCAATAATTGCTTGTTCTTTTTCTTTATGGCATAACTTATACATGCCTGCCAATTTTTACTTAGTGTACTAATTTGGTGCTTTCAGCTGACAGTTTTGTGGAAACTGGTGGAGAAGCTGCTTATGCCAAAGCCAAAGCCAAAGAGGACTGCAGTGGTAGAAAATAAATCTCTGGCAACAGGGATGAATTTTTCCTTTGCCGCAGGCTCAAATTTGTTATCAGGCCTCACTGGGAACAGAGAATCCAGGCAGAAGCTCAATGAATTTGCAAAAGAACTCAGGTCTTTCAGAAGCACAGACATGTCAGGTATGCTGGCTAGAGTAAAACAAGCAAAGAAAAGGTTACTCAGTATTGTTCTCTTCCATGTTGGCGCGTGTGCACGTGTGTGCAAGAGAATTATAAGAGAGAATTATATATGCTTCAATTCTTTTTATGGTACTGTTCTACTCTAAGGCTTTGGCTTATATATGCCAGAGATAGCATTGCTCTGCTCTTAAGGCTTTCTTAAATTGAATCTTGTTTATGCAGCATACCTTTTATCCTTTCACGTTAAATCTATAAATGTTTATAGGCATGTATATAGTCTGCAGTTATCTTAAACTCACATGGGCCTGGACTCCTAAATTGAAAATATGATTTTGATTCCTAGACTGATTAAGGCTATATGTCAAAAACTGTAAACAGGTTCAATCCCTGTGTTTTGTATTTAGCTGAAAGGTTCCAAAGTGCCCTGCACTCATGGAGTTAAGATAAGGCCTAAATGTTATAAATCAGCTTCACTTTTACCCTAATGAAGATAGAAATAAGACTATAAAAATGCAATGAAGATAGAATTATCACTACAAAAATTGATGACACTTGGAAAGTTTCCACCTAAAGTTGCATCAATGTCTGAGCATATTTCTTTTATATGATCATAGAACTAGCTATTTTCAAGACTATTGTTTTCCTTGTCATTTTGTCTCTTTATCCAGCAAATTCACAATTTTTCATCCTATTTTGGCTGGCAATGTAGGTTTATGCTTTGTTATTTGCGGCTTATGTTCCTTGTCTTGAGGCATGAATGTTATCTTCACCTCATATATACTTGGCAGGATGTAACTTTGGAGATGAAGGATTATTTTTCCTTGCTGAGAGCTTAGCTTACAATCAGGTTTGGTTCTTCAATTGTTTGCCTTGGTTATGTTTGTTATTGTCATGAGCAGTCATTTTCATGTTTCAAGCAATGTAGTTAGTATTATGATAGCAGTTATACTTTCTACGAGCTTTTCCTTTGTTAAAATCAGAACTTAAGTTTTCATCAGTCTTTCTTTTGAGTTTACTGAATGTATGTTAATCTTTTTCCAGACTCTAGAGGAAGTAAGTTTTGCTGCAAATGGAATAACTGCAGAAGGAATAAAAGCTTTTGATAGCATTCTTCAGTCAAACATTTGTTTAAGAACTCTGAATATTTCTGGCAACCCTATTGGAGATGATGGAGCTAAGGTAAGCCCTCTGCTTTTACATGACTGTAAGTGATAGATATTGAAAAGGTGGTTGCAAATTATCTTCATGGATTAGGGAAGGTCAAAAAGGTATTCATTTAGCTTTTGCATTCAAGGAAGACTCTATAGTCTAGACCACTGTCAACAGGGAGTACTGGTTGTGCTCATATTGATACCCCTTTGGGATTAGATTTTTTATCATTCCTTCAACAAGCTTTTACATTAATTCTGCAAAGTTTGCTCTCTTCCCTATATGTTGCATAATTTGTGCCTTTTTCAACAGAGCCTATGTGATATATTGGCCGACAATATTGGCATTCAGAAGCTCCAGCTGAACAGTACTGACTTGGGCGATGAGGTCAAAATATTTAGCTTCAAATTAACACATTAAGGGTGCATTCTTGAGTCTTCAAGTGGCCTATTAAATGGATATCCCACTGTCATGTGCCTGAAGTATGACTTGCTGTTCTGCAGGGTGCAAGGGCACTGGCTGACTTGTTGAAGAAAAATTCAAATTTGCGTGTGATTGAGCTTAACAACAACGTGATAGACTACTCTGTATGCATTTATCTCTATGTTTCCAAAGATGATAGCTTGATTAGCCACAATTGCTAAATATATACTGCTTATGGTTTTTGTTTTGTAAATGGAATTAGGGTTTCACAAGTCTTGCTGAGGCACTTCTTGAGAATAACACTTTACGAAGCATATATCTCAAGTAAGTGGAACTTTTTGGATTTGAGTTTTTGTTTTGTATTTACTTTTATTTGGTCTTAAATGATAGCATTCCAATTTATAAAAACCACATGTTTTTATTGGCTGGATTCTTCAACAGCTTTTGATAAATGTCTTCTGTAGAGCATTCTATATATCTTAATCATGGAGACTTGCTGACATTCCATTAATGTTTAGTGGCAATTATGGTGGTGCATTGGGGGCTAATGCTTTGGCTAAAGGACTTGAGGGAAACAAGTCTTTACGGGTAAATATGACATATTGTTTTCTCTTTTTCTCTTCATGAGTTTTCTGTGATGGTCTTTATTGGGTGATTTATGTTGTTGGTGCTAATGATTATGAACAAAGGCTTTTACGTGTTCTATTTTCTTGCTGTGTGATTTTCAATGTAATTAAACAGCTTGTGACTTGTGCAACCCATTATGTTAGTTTAATGAATATCTGTCTGCCACTTACTAACAGTTGATATATCTTACTTCTAAGCCAGTAAAAATGGGGAGTGTTCCATCTATGTTTTAAATATGTGCTCATACCATCATGCCACATTGCAAGAGAGTCCTATAATACTATCAATGTTTTGAGTTATCAGAAGATCAAACTTACGCAGTTCTTTAATCATGAAAATAAGTTAACATTTTGATGAGCTAAAATAGCAGAAAAATTGCCATCTGAAATCATGAAAATATTTAGACCCTGACAAATGAGAGCCTGCATATGGGATTTTCCTGTTGGTCTCTCAATCATTTGGAGAGATTGAAGTTATTGTCATTCTTGTCAAATTAGCTTTTCATTGAAACAGAACCAAGCACAGCTGAATTGGCTCAGGAAACTGTTGATGTTTTAATTGATTCTTCCAAGATCATGGAAAGAATAGTTGTCCATCCCTCTAATGCTTTCTTAGTAGTGATTTCAGTGATAATTATGACTTGTAGCTATGAAAAGCTTCTTCTTTTTACGAATCTAACAATTTGGAAGGAATATTTATGGTTGATCATGTTGGAGATTTTTTAGTGTAAAACAATGTGGTCCAACTTGGTAAATGTGGAACTTAGCATGTTTGGTTACAATATGTGCCTCTGCATTGCAACAGTTTGAACATGCATGCAGGGCAACTACCTAACATTTGAATATTACGAAAGTTCCCTTTTTTACTTTAAAAATCCAAAGTTGTTATGATTTTCTTCCTCCCTCCACCTTCCTTTTTCCAGTCCTCCCTCTCCCATTTTACCATTTCTAGTATTGCCTCTGCTTGCAAGACTCATGTTACCTGGGCTTTGGAACTCACAAAGTTATGTTTTTCCAGGAACTTCACTTGCAAGGAAATTCTATTGGAGATGAAGGAATTCGTGCACTGATGTCCGGCTTATCTTCAAGTAAAGGTTTGTGCATTGACATACAGATACCACTTTGAGTTTCCAAACTCAATATAGTGAACACTTGAGTTCATTTATTAAATCTGACATGCATATTATTTCTTCAGCAAGGTTGACCCATCTTGACATTGGCAACAACTCAATCAGTGCAAAGGGTGCCTTTCGCGTTGCTGAATATGTCAAGAAGAGCAAGAGCTTGTTTTGGTTGAACATGTACATGAATGATATAGGTGATGAGGTGATTAATTATCCAATGATGTTTGGGTCATTCTACAGCATCTTGCTTTGGCCAAATCACCTCGTTGCCAAAAAGAAAATCCCAAATTTGGAGTTTACTGTATTTATTTTATGGGTTCTTTCAGGGTGCTGAAAAGATTGCAGATGCTTTGAAGGAAAACCGGAGTATAGCAATCATTGACCTGGTGAGAAGACATTGCTTAATGGGAATCTTCTCTTCCATGTAACGCTATCACTTTTGAAGAGCTCTTCAAATGCTTTTTTTTTTTTTTTGTGAGAAATGTACAGGGTGGCAATAATATACAAGCCAAAGGGATTGGTGAAATTGCAAAAGTTTTAAAAGACAATTCCATCCTTACAACGGTGGGTCCTCTACTGCAATTGTTACCCCTTTTTCTTCATTTCAACTTTGTTTGCAATGTAATTAGATCTCTTTCTTTCACTCTCTCTCAGTTGGAAGTTGGTTACAATCCCTTTGGACCTGATGGGGCAAAGGCATTATCTGAAATGCTTAAGTTTCATGGAAACATAAACACGTTAAAGCTTTGCTGGTGTCAGGTAACTCCCTGTCTGGTCTGTGATCCATGTTACTGAATCATTTGTAACTTTGACACAAAAATGCCTTGCAGATAGGGGCAAAGGGTGCCGAGTACATTGCAGATACATTGAAATACAACAATACCATATCAACATTGGACTTGCGGGGAAATGGACTTAGAGATGAAGTTTGTTCCCATAGATTGTGATTCTCTTATGGCTCCTTTTTCCATCGGGCACCTGAACTTAATTTTTCCCTTTAACATTTAAATATTTGTAGGGTGCGGTTTGCCTAGCTCGCAGCCTGAAAGTTGTTAATGAAGTCCTTACTGAGCTTGACTTAGGATTCAACGAAATAAGAGTAAATAAAGTTCATTCATTGTGATTTTATTTGAAAACAGGCAGTTTTGTGCACTGTTTGATGTTAGTCCTTTGCACAGGATAATGGGGCATTTGCTATTGCTCAAGCGCTCAAAGCAAACGAAGATGTAAAGATTACCTCGCTAAACCTCGCAAATAACTTCCTCACAAAGTTTGGGCAGGTAGCACTTGCCTTTGATTTTTTATCCGTCACACGACATAAGTTGTCATTTCAGTTCTGTTTGTTTAGTATACTTGTTGAATAAACTTGTTACTCTGTGCAGAGTGCCCTCAGCGATGCAAGAGATCATGTATTCGAGATGAATGAAAAGGAAGTGAACATTGTTTTCTAGAGAATCAAATTAGTGAACAAGGGAAATAGTTTGTGATCATACATGAGAGCGCCAGACATTTTTTTTTTTTTGGCTTATTCTTCTTCCGGCATGTAAAAGGGAAAAACTTCAATAGTCTGCATCCACCAAGCTGGATCATTTAGAAATTTTGAGATGAGAGAGCAAAGTTAGCTTCTTGGTTTATAGTCTTCAGTCAGTGTAGTGGAGTGTGAGGCCAAGTTTCCAACATTGCTGTGAATATGGTTATTATAAATTGATTGATCTGTTATAAATTGAAGCTGCAAAGTTTATGGCATCAGCCCAACATTTTTCACTATTTAATGAGATGACGCAGAATATCGGCGGCAATTTCTCCGGTGGTTTGTCATTTGGCATTATTTCTATGTTTTGGAAATCGTACTCATTTTTCATCATCAAAGTCATGGAACGTCGGTCCCGGCCCTGCCAATATAAAGCATTCAAGTAAATCCTAGCGACATATGATTGTGAAATGAATTTGTAGTTACACGTCTATTTGATGATGAGGGCGAATTAAGCCTCGAGTTAGGAGATTATTAGATAAATTAAATCTATTACATGAGTAAACCAAACTAATCAATGCCCTCAACACTAGTTTTAAGGAAAATTTTATGTAAGAAATCTTCACCAATTAACCTTTCAATTTAGGGAGACACAATCTTGTAAGTTCACGCATTTATATTTCTTTAAAGTGAATTCTTTCCCAATTAAATATGTCTCTTTTATTTTGTTATGAAGCACAAAAAAAATGGTTGATCCTTGAGTTAGCGAGAAAATGCCTGTGTTATAAATTTTTTAACTATCATTTATCTCGAGAAATTATGGCCGACCAAATCAACGATAGGAGCTGTTATAAAGCAAAATTGCTCCCTATAACAACTCTTCAACCCTTCAAGAGAAACATTAAAATCTTTATTTTTTTTTTTTTATTACAAGTTTTAGAAAAAATGGAAGGCTTCGAGCGTTTGTTTTCTCATTCATGGGTCGATCACTGATCAAGACACTTTCACTGCCAAAAAGAATTAAGGGCAATCAGCAGTGTTGAGGCTTCTCGCGGCGTACTTGTGATTTGTCCTAGTTAAGCCTCTTATAGAGCTTTTAGAAAAGGGCTTCTGTCTTCGTTTCTACTCATTTCCCTTTCAATATAATGTATCTGGCTTCGTGGCTTGAAAGTTCTTTTGACAAGAACTCATAGCTCTGTTGCGAATGTCAGTGAAGTTTGAAATGTGAAAGCATATTATTGAAACATGATTGACTACAATCTAAGCATATTATTGAAACATGATTGACTACAATCAAAGTGTATTAATACAAAGATTACAGATTGCTTCCATTTTTAAAAGGCTTCTTATTTCTATTGTGTCCCTTTTTTTTTTTTTTTTTTACTCCTCAAAATTAAATATCCCACCAACACACACATTTTAGGTTACAATGTTATGCTATAAAATATCTTATTAATTCTAGATTTAAATTTTAAAAAATAGATTGCTGCACACCATTTACTAGTTTTTTTTTTTTTTTCTCAAGAAAAAAATGTGAAAAAACTGTTTAACATATTAAGCTGTGTAAGATCAATGCGGTGGTACTAGCAGGAGTGAGAAGACTCCCGCATTGCCAGTGAAAGGCTTGCCAGCACCCAGAGAGGCCTATATGAGACAATATTGTTTGGCTCATCAAATTACGCAGCCAAGCGGTGAGCACAGAGCGAACTATTCTTTCGCCTTTTACTAAAGAATACCGTGTGCTCGTTGCCTATTTTGGCATACGCCAATTTTTGGAGGACCCTTACAAGCCAAGTGGGGTTCACATAAGTTAAGTTAAAATTTCTATTATTTGAGTGGGCCCTGGGGGCAATTACTGTTCCTTATATATGGAGATTGAGTCGGAATTAATTTCTTTCTTAAAGGAAAGAAAGGGGAAAAAATGGAAGTGAAATGGAGGAATTCTCTCCAGATATTGGCAAGGAGGACCCAGGAAATGTTGGCGTGCATTTGGATGACCCATTTCTGAAATATGTGAAATTAGGAGTACTACTATTTGTTGCCCCGCCTTGGGGCCGCAGGCGAGGACCGTCAGGCCCATTTTTCTTTCTCAGTTAGCCAGCCGTTATTAGGCCATAATAATTAGATTTTTCCTTTTTCTTTTGAACAATGGTTATTGTTGAAATGCCCAACTTGTATTTGCTTGATAGCGTGGGAGTGTTTTATAATCATCAAAGTCATACTTTGCAACTTTTAGGAACGATCAAATTTTTTGTTTATGTAAGTATGTCGTGTTATGTAGTAAATGTTGGAAATGCATTTTATTTAGTTATTCTAATTATAGACTTGATTTGATCCAAAATTTCTGACATCAACGTCTAGGAACCATCTTGAATATTGGGTGGATAGGTCATGTTGATTTAGTGTGCTTGTTGATTCTTTGGATGGCGCGGCAATATAGTTTTATCCCACATCGAAGAGATATAATATCAATAGGTGGTCGAATGGTATAAAATATGACCTAGGGTAATTGATCAAGTCATACCTTTCTCGGCCTTTTGGCTAAGATCAAGTGTAGTATCTGTTCTTATCAGTTTAATATCTGATACGTGGGTCAATGGCCCACACGATATTAAATTAATTTTTTGAAGGGGAGGGCCTTCAAAGGTAGCTTGCTATCTTGGTCCTCACGCGTCGCCCTTGTGTTGCACTACAGCAAGGGCCAGGCGCACCCTACCAAGTCGAGTTATAACGTTGTAATAAATGTGTGCGTATGTGCGCTTAATCCTTAAGGGAAGTGATATAATAAATTGTACATAGCTGAATCTTAACGAAGGTTATACAATTAATAATTTTCGTTTGAAATGAAACGAAGTTACAATTAAGCGAATGATAGCGAATCTGTGCGAACTTCTTGTATCTTTAATTTCTTTTGTTTTTCTTAAGAGTCGAGTATTATTCTGGAGCTGTCCATAACTTTAAGTAAGTTGATGTTAAAAGAGTCGGATATTATTCTGGAACTGAGCTTAACTAATGTAGTTGTCTGGTGGATCATCAGTAGAATGATCTTAACCCTTTGCTTTTCAAGGCATGGATAAATTATAGGTCAGGCAAAGAAGTAATTACAATTGGGTGGCTTGCTTTTAAAGCAAATTCCTCGTCAAAGTTTGGAAAAGTACAGTTGGAGTTTTGTTTCCTCCGTCTTTATTTTCTCAGAACGTTGAAGTAGTTCACTCTCTATTTTTCCCCGAAAATCTGAGCTTTTATCAAAGTTTTTATTGGGTCGGTTGAGATATAAAAATATAGCCGAAGGAACGAACCCCACATCGTCCAGGGGCAATACCATAGGGTGACTATCTGCTTATAAATTGACATCTTCATTAACAATCAGAAGCATCTTTGCGCTTGGGGCAATGACGCAGCTCATGAGGTTCTAACCGAGGCGCGTCTATTGCTGGTTGAAAACTATTTCCAAACCCCCTCTTTGGCCTGGGTTTGCCCTAGGCCATCGAGAATTTCTGGAAGGGCTCCCTCTGGGTTAAAGCCCTACAACTCATAAATAAAATGTTTTGCTTTTTCAATTTGGTAAAAGCTTGTTATAAAACCAATTTCAAGTCGTGACGAAAGCAAACTTGAAATTTGAACTCTTTTTAACAACCCCGAGTGGAGGTTATTCGTGGTTCTGTTGTTAGTCTGAAGTTTTGTACTAATTGGAGGCAACTATTCGATTGCCTCCAAGTTATTCGCAGGAGGATTTTCGGAGAGCTTCTTCGAAATCTGTCTGATTTCTCATTTATCTTTACTTCAAATAACAATTTAAGCTTGAACCAACGTGACAAATTTCGGACATGTCCCAGATTCACTTGTGTTTGGTATATATAGCGACTAAATAAAAGTTTGTGTGCACACTGCAGATTGTATTATATTCTTTGTTTTTACTCAAATGACGAGAATGCACAAAGGATGACGATGCAGAATGGTTAGTCATGAGCGAATGTTTCATCCTTCTTTTCAACTTTGTTTTGGATGATTTGTAGGTACAAACAATTGGCTTATTTGGGATGTGTGGTGTATTCCTCTGACTTCTGCTCTAAAATTGTATGAGAATGGACACCGTCAACTAGATGATCTAAAAAAAATGAGGATTCCTTAACACTTGCTCAGAATTTAGGATTGAAATATTTCGCTAAAATCAAGGCAAGGATTTTCTTGCATTGAGGTACAATTGTTGTTTTTATTTATAAGACTTCACACTCCATCTAGGAAAGGATTTGGGCTGCCCCTGCTCCAGATCATTTTGATGTTAGTTCTGAGCATGTAGGCGGGAGATACAGAGCAACTTCTACAGAAAGCTGGAGCAGAGATTTTTCCTGGGGCAAGTGCTATAACTTCTGTCGGTAATGTAGTTTATATACTAATCTCAAAGGTCCTAAAAGGTTAGTTGAGTGGTTGGGCGAGCTCGGGTGTATGTGTTGACTCTTGGTGTTCTCAACTGTTCTTTATTTGAATGTCATAATAACCATTTAAAGGTGGTTATTGCGAGCAGAGAATTTTATGGACATGGAAAAGCATCTTTTGGCGTTTTTGATGTTGTGATCACTCACCCTAATGGGCCAAGGTACAAATTCTAAACCCCCCCACCCCCCACCCCAACTTCTCGCTCCCTTTGTTGTCAGATTATGCAAGATGCGCCTTGATATACCTTTTCTCTGTTTTTTTTTAGTCCAAAATTTCATTTATAAGCTTCCAATTGTCAAAATTGGATATTCCCAAGCTTGGCTTGCCTTTTTGTCTTACGAACGAAAATGTACAATGCCAAAACCAAAGATCAATGCAACAATTAAAGACCAATGCACCCCTTTTCATGCGTGAAGCCTGCTGTTTCCATGGCGGGTTTTAGCTTTCATTATTAAATAATCCATCAATAATGCGATTGGTTATTAATGTAGTCTTCTGAATTATCAGTATTCGCTTTCTGTCGTAACATTTTGATTACAAATCGTTGCTACCTCTCCTGCCATTACTCTTATTGCCCCCCATTTTTCAAGTGGTTCCACAAGTTCATGAAGAGTCTGGTTATAGTGCTGAAAACATCTTTCTGATGGGATCTTTTTGTTGATGAGCTTCTTCTTGATGATCTGATCATCAGTGATGACGATATAAAGATTGACAAATGCTAAAAAGATGTTGACCCAGTTGAGGGAACGGTACTGTAGCGATCCATTAGGCCCCAGGACACGAAGCTGTATACACAATCAATACTCGGTGCACGGGCGATACAGTGTCTTAACGTGTAACAAGCATCCCATATCGCCTATTTGACTCACCGGCTGCCCAGAAGCAAGCCATATAAAAGAATAGCGTCTCCGGTTTTTGTTTTTTTAATATTGTGTCGAGTGGATGGTGTTTTATGTTTTTGCTGTTAACTAAATTTTATTTTGGTATATTGGAAAGATAATGATCCAGCGGAAGAAATTTTAAATAGGATTTGCTTAAAATGAAAAATAGGTGAAATTATAAATTGTTTTAATTATTCATTATGAAAATTATAAAAAAAATTAATTAAAATTTTAAATACTCTAATTAGTAGAAATTTTTTTGTCTAAAATTTACAAATTTTTGAAAATTATAATAATAATAAAGCGGGACAGGAGTATTAACTTTGCTTAAATTATATTAGGTAAAACCCGATTTCCCCCATCCATCACAACGTACTAGTTCCCTAATACAGTTCAACAATGTTTTTGGTTTTTCAAAGATGAATACAGTTCAATACCTTTACATCCGTCGAAGGTTGGCAATTGAGTAAACCAACTCTATCTGCATCCCAGGCCTATGCAGAGAGAAATGGGTTCATGGGGTAGAGCTCTACTCTCTTCAAGCATTGACCCCTACAAGCGCTCCTTCACTTCTACTGCTCATTCCACAGCTATGTTCTTACCCACAATTTTTTCTCCGACGTTCACTTCACTTCATGTCAAGTCATCTCTTTCTACTCGGAGAAACCTAAGACTGTACACTTGTTCAATCCCCGAGAGAACGCTCGTTTGCAGGGCAGCCGAGTACAAATTTCCCGACCCAATTCCTGATTTTGCCGATGCCGTATGTTTATCATTGGTTCAATGCTTGTGACCTCTAATACGCTCACCATGTTGGGTTATTTGAGTTTAAAGTTTGTGTCTTTCTGGTCCAGGAGACTGAGAAATTCAGGACCCATCTCCTGAAAAAGCTCGCAAAGAAGAAGGATTTATACGGAGATTGTGTAGAAGAAGTTGTGGGACTCTGCACCGAGGTAATTCATTTTGGTTGCCGTTTGGGTGCATCATAGTGTCTTTGTTTTGTCATTTTTGTATCAAAAGTGTAAGTTGAGAAATTTATTCGTTTTGTTGTTTAGCTAAGTACTTGGTACCTCTAAGTTTAATCATTTTGTGTGTGCACAAAACTATATTTTAGGAGAAGTTTAAGACGCACGATTCATCTGCTATTAGTCCTTTGTTGAATATACAAGATTTTATATGATACATAAGATATGATTTCAATAGCGTTAAAAGGGTCCAGATGCAGTTGACAGACTAAACCCGGTATCTGCTTTTTGACAAACACATGGATGCAATGCAGGACTATTGTCTCAAACTACTTACCACTTGGTTGTTGTTAGCTTGATCTTCTAAGCTTTGGGCCTGTTTTAGAAGAAACATTTGCACATACGAATAGTCCCAAGATCCTTGTTCATATGCAGTCTTGATTTTGTTAGTTTGTTATTGATCAAGTTTCTGTCTGGAGTGAGAAGTTCTAAACTTGTAGGGGAGTTGAAAAGACATTCAGTTAGTGTTATTTTTCTGTTTGGCCAACAACTTTACGGTTATGGCCACTTCTCATTGGTGAAAATTTTCATTACTTTGGGCAAAGCAAATGGCATGGAAGAGAAAGTAAATGCTAGTATATAGTTATCATTTATGCTAGGAAAAGAAATGCTTGTATATAGCTTGAACTTGCGTCTTCACCCCCAGCACTTTTGTACCAGGATATGCTAGGAGGAAATATAGGAACATTAAGAAGGTAAACAATCAGAAATTAGGAAACTGTCTTGCTCATAGGATATGGGGACACTATGAACCTCATGGTTACTAAAACATCTAATTTTTCATCCATGTAAGACTGTAGGAATTTGAAATGTGAATTTGGATGTTAGGGATGTGTGCAGTTACTAAGCCACTCTCTATAATATAACGAAACTTTCTTGAATGGTTGATTTTCTCTTGAAATTCAGCTGAGGAATGTTTTTGTACCCTGAGATTATGTTATGATACTGGCTGCAATCTGCCTATTTTGCAAGACATATAGTAGATCAGTGATGGTATGAAATTTTGATGCAAAGGAGTACTTTCATGGTTTGCCCCATAGGTTAGATCCTTATCAAAGATATCTAATAAGTTTCCCGAATTTTCAGGACCTTTATTGTTTCTCATAGCTAGAATATGATTTATGTATTGTATAGATGCAAAAAGCATACTGGTAAGTAAATTTTGTCGGTACTTATTATTCTCCAGATATTGAGTACCTTCTTACATACTGAGTATGGTGGTCCTGGCACACTTCTGGTCACACCCTTTGTCGACATGGCGGATACCCTAAATGAGCGTGGATTGCCTGGAGGACCACAAGCTGCTCGTGCAGCAGTCAAATGGGCTCAGGATCATGTGGATAAGGACTGGAAAGAATGGACTGGTGGTGAAAGCAGTTAACCGAACTATCCACTTTTTTGCTGCTCTCCCATCATAGATTGAAAGAGCTCAAATGGAGCTTCTTGATCCAAGTAGTCGTTCATCTTTGATGAGCTGAGAAGTTATTGGTGATTTGCTGCAATAGCAAAAGACTCTTGAGTAAAAGCATTGTTTCTGTGAATGTTGATTGTAGGGAACAATGCTATCAAACTGTATCGTACCATGACTCATGGGCTTGATAACCTATCACATATAGTATTGTTGAATGCCCCCAGAAGAGAACATAGATTATTTCATTAATTTTTGCTTATGTTCGTCCCCAGGAAAATTCATAATCTATTATATCTTCCTCATTTTGTGCCTTTTCTTGGATTTGTGTAAGCCAATGTTGTCCAAGAAATAACTCGATCATTTAAGTGAAAACATTTAGAAATGATTCCATTTCACTGAAAGGGGAATAATTAGTAAGCCAAAACCACAAAATTTACGCGAGTGTTGGTGCCTAGTCTACGGGAGGGGCTAGCATTGTGCTCTACGCCATCGGCTTGACTCCAAAATACGGCCCAGTGTATGGATTCCACAAGCATCTGCCTGCTGAAGGGCGTTTGATCAACCCACATTTTCTTCGTCTTTTTTCTTAATTTGTTTATCCTTTATTTTGGATTCTTGATGCTTTTGATTGGCCTTAATAACAATTGTGCTATTGTCACATGAGGCCTCGTCACTGATGCTTAAGCCACCTCGCCATTCAACAAGGATACTGTTCTTTTGAACACTTGTGACTTCCAAATCTTGATAAAATAATTACCACTGTTAGTAGTTTTTTATTTTCTTATTGATAGAATCAGTGTCAATTGTCAGTCGGTGGAAGATTGTTCTCGCAACGTCTCGGTTTCAGTTACAACTTTTACTCTCCTAAATTACACCAGCAAAACATCTCATTAAAATTGTAGCTGGCTGGAATTTTAGAGGTTCAATCTACAAATCTGATCCTGCTATCTCATCCCTGTCTATGAAACGATCAAGCAGCTCTGTATCTTTCAAAACTAAGCAATGGTCAGCCTTTCCAAACCAATCGTATCGGTGCTTAGCGACAAAGTCATAGACAGCATCCCTCAAAGGAACTGGGACTATCGAAAGTATGCTCAAAGCTGAATATGGTAAAGGCAAGTACGAAAGAACTCTGAGTGCAGCTGCAGCAACATAAAGCATAAAAGTTATGAATGAATTTATTGCATTCAAATGATTGCTAGGTGACTAGATATAAAAAAGTGTACACTTAACACAGTTCCAACCATTCTTGGGTCCATTTAAAAGATAAGCAATAAAACAAATGATAGAAATCCTCTTCTTTTTCATTTTCTTTTCCCCCACAAACAAATTAGCATAAGAATTTTATCTTCAAACTTCCCAGTAGTTATAAAAGGAATATAAATTTCTGATGGAAAAGACTTAATCAAACATACACGCAAGCATGGATTGATTGAATCCACGTAACTTTTTCTGTAGACTTGTATATCATAACACCACCAGGAAACAATCTAATATTTTTTTATCATTCAGACAAATGGCTTTTCTCAATACATTTGAAGGAGGAGTTTGCAGACTTATGTGCGCGCAGGAGAGAGAGAGAAAGGGAAAAAATAAAAAATGTATTATCTTGATTAGCTAAGAAACACATGGAGTAGACAACAGATGCCCTAATGCTCATGATAAATGAAGAAGCAAGCAGTTGCAGCAAAGTTTTGAATAAATTATCTCCAACACTAAAATTCAATATACTAACTAGTCTAAACACTACAACACGGAAATGCTTGTTTTAACTTCGGGGATGAATGGCATAGGATTATCAGTAATCCAGACTCCAGATTAAGAGGTCCCTGAGTTCACTGCTTCTCAATAACGAGCATTTTCCAATCTGTAACAGTTCCCTCTTTACAAGCAGAATCTATTCAGTGATCAACTAGCTATTGATAGCTGACAAATGAAATCTGAATACAAACACTGAAATTTCAGAGTGTGGGTAAGAATATCTCCAAGAGCTACCTTTCTTTTGATCCATCTTTGTCATATTGATGATAAATATTAATATTCCATGACAATGATTGCTGCCCATTCAATCCCAACCTGCTCCCCTCCCCCTCCCCCTCGCGTGGCTCTCTCTTTCACTTTTTGTTGCTCATGTGAGCAGCAATCAGGTCAAAAGTAGCTCATGATCAAATGCAGAATACCAGTTAGTAGTTACAGGGAATCTGTTGCATTGTGTCTAAAGCCATAGATGTAAACACATAGATACACCTTGAGTAAGGCAAGAAATGCAAAATCATTTTCTGGAGAACTTGTACTGTAGACATAAGGTGCATTCATAGAGAACTAACCAGTGGATCCTTGGTGATATAAACCTTGGCCTTCAATGAACAGAAAACGACGCAATACATCTTCCCGATCAAGCCCACACAGTCCCAAATATGGCTCAGCAGCCTTGGATTGGAGGCAACAAAACTTGATCTTCCTGTGTTTATCTGCCTGGATCACCCACCTGACCCCTGTAAAGATCCACAAGCATAAAAGGAACTGGTCTATATCACATGTCAGCAGGCAAAGTTCTACTCTAACATATTATTGAACCAAAAGAAAGCAAAGTTCTAATCTAACATATTAATGAGCTAACAGAAACCAATCAAGAAGAAAACAATGTAACCAAAAGGCCAATCACCATAGAGGAGTGATAATGAGCAATTCTATATGGCAGAAGCAGGTTTCAAGAAATTGAACTGTACTTGAGTTCCAACATCATCTATTAAAAAGATTTCCTCTCACTCCCTCTCAATAACGCTGAGATCACCAACCAACTAGGGTAGTTCATTTCACAATAGCCACTTGCCATTTCAAGACACAAACCAGGAATTTCAACCGGGGAAACCATGTTAAAAATCAAAAATATTAGTCCTGGACGCACGCAGTAAGCAAAAATTTTTGTATTCCCCACCTTACTCTTCTCAGTTTGAGTAAAGTAACGTGTAGTCTAAATGAAAATACGAGAATTTCTTGGAGCTCAAAAAACATAAACAGGTCTCCTAGCTAATACCCCAACATAAATCTCATTCGAGGCTGAGAATGAATCCCATGATTTGAACTCAAGACCTCTCAGTTAAAAAGGCTTTGATTGCATGTCAAAAAACTAATCGACGCAAAAAAACCTTAAACTATTAGGCGAGGATCACAAATTAAACTCTGTAAATCATTAGAAATGAAAGAGCTAATCTGTTCTATTCAAATCATAAACCCCAGAATTAAGTTTCAATCTATAAAACAAATTCAACTGAACTATCCATGGCAGAGGTTTAAAAGATTTAAGTAAATGGAAATAACAAGTGGGGTTGGCGATTCTTGGCAAAAAGGCCAATCTTAACACACGATCACTTCAAATGATTATATTAACACATTTCTCTCTTGTCATTGAATGAAAAGGAAATATAATACAGAGGAAAATGGAACCTCGGTGGCAGAGATGGCAGACCCCGTCATAGACTACGACACGTGGCTGAAGGAGAGTGGGTATAGTTGCCTGTTTCACGGTGGAAGAAACGGGTGTAACTGGGTACACCAGATCATCATCTCCAGCAACGTCTGGGACATCGGCTCCAGCTCCTGGTACAAAGTCGGTTGGTGTCGGAGATGAAGATGGAAACGGCGTCGTGGAGGAGCAAAACGAGCGAGAGTTCAAGAGAGAGAGAAAAGAAAGAGAGAGAATTGGAGGTGTTTTCCGCAACGGTGTCGTACTTAGCATTTGAATTCGAACCCTTTTCATTAAGGCTGCCATCTCCTTACTGAGTTTTTGGGAATTCTCACATTTGGTATTGCTGGGTGACACAGACAATGATCGTTTTTTTCATTCTGTTATCGCCTTTGATTTGGTGTTGGAGAGGCTGGAGACAATTTTCAACCTAAAAATGCGGTAAATTACGTAAGTGCGATACCCGTTTAAATACAGGCACAAATTATTTATTATAATTATTAATTTTATATTTTATATTATTTAATTTATCATATAATTAATATATAATTATAATAATATAATATAAATATATATATATAATATATTAAATAAAAATTTGTTTAATTAAATTGTTATTTTTTTATTTTTTTTTATTTTATTATTTATTATTAAATATAAAGATAAATATTATATTATTATAATAAAACCTTGCCCTTCACCTGCTTCTTCGAACGAGTCGACAAAAGAACTGATGCTTGTCGTTAATTTAAAATATTATATGTGTATAAAATTATAATATTATAATATAAACTTATATTTAAAATTTTGTAGATAAAAGTATGCTGAATTATATCATTAATTTTTATTATTATTATTTATTATTTATTATTTTTTAATATTTTTTTATTAATAATTATTTTATTATTTTTTTAAATATATATATAATTAAAAAAAATACATCCTAATAATTTAATTAAAATAATATAACATAAAATTAAATTTTACAATAATAAATTTAAAATTTAGATATATTGATAAAATATTGAAATATAAATAAACAATTTTAAAATTTTTTAAGACAAAATATTAAGAATAAAATGTGAAAAAATTGAAATTTAATTAGAGAATTAATAAAATTAAGTTAAAAAAATTTTCTAAAATCAATAAAGAATAATTTTAAAATTGATAAAAAAGATGTGATTTAAAATTAAAAATTTGAAAATAAAAAATTTAATGTAGAAGTAGAGTAATTTCAAAAAGAGAGAAGAAAAGTTGAATATGAAAGTTACAACACCCACATTGTACAAGTCTAATGAGCTCCATGATGCACTAAATGCTTCCAATGAACGAATTGTGGTGCGTTATCTCTTTTCCCTTGAAGCTGAAGCAGCTTGCAATGCATATTTACTGAAAACCTGTGTCAGCACGGCCTTCTCTTTGATCTTTAACCTGCATTAGTACCAACATAACAAGTTGAGTAAATATAACAAATATGAAGAAAAAAAAGGTAGAAATGATGCCACAAAGAAACTTGAAATAACCTTTTTGCTGATCCCGGGACTTCCAGCCTTGGATCCTTCCCTTCTCTTCCTTTAGTATTACTCTTTTTCTTGTTAGCCTGGAATTTATGTTTCTTCTTTAGGGATAGAGAACTAGTCATAGATTTAACCATTGAATCCATGCTATCACCATCTTTAAGCTGTGGAGTGCCAAATGATTCCACATCTATTGTTAAATGCTCCAGGTTTGATGTCATGAAAGCACCATCATTGTTGTCATCGTCATCGTGACCGTCATCATCATTTAGGTCATCATACATGTGTAAGGCAGTTTCTTCAAAAGAAGAATCATCAATGCCATCTTCTTCCAAGGTACAATGCGTTACATGTGGAGCAGACTCAAAGCAACCAACTGATTCATTAGCAGAAATGTTGGACAAGCTTGAATTGATCATTTTGCATTTTATATCCTTCTGAATCTTACCAAAAGTTATACTTTGACCAGAAAACACTTGCACAAACCTGGTCAGAAGGAAATTATCATCCATAGATAATAAAACAATATGGGTTTTATAACCTCAATGAGATGACATGATCTATATGTCCAAATACATGCAGATAGCTTCGCCTCTGACGATCAGTATAATTGTGGAAGGTCCACGCAAGTTTTGCATGCAGTCCCCCCAAACATTATATTGCAAAATTTTTTGGCATGTTTTCATTGTCAGGTTTTTGATTGTTTATCAGCCAAAACAAAGCTATCTGTAGATTTCACAGACAAAATTCATGAGATATTTCAACATAAAACTAGTACTTAGTAATTTAAAAGACGATGATTGCTATTTTGTTTGCATTATCAGTAAAATTTCTACCAAAGCATACTGCACAGACTATGAAATGTTTGGTAGACCTTAAGGGCAGATAATGCAAAGTAATGGAATCAATTTTCTTGAGAAATTCATAACGAAGTTTGGTCTATTCTCTTCCATTACTGTCTACCGAACACATCCCTTAATGTTTCTGATATTTTGCTGATATTTAACAACAGCCAATATACCTTGCAGCATCCACTTCAGACATGAAATCAACGAAAGCAAAGCCCTTGCAAATTGGGTCCCTTGTCTTCTTGTTTCCAGACACAGCAGGAAAAATGTCCACAATACCAGGAACTTCTTTGAAAGCTGATTTCAGATCTCTGTGAATGTTTTTTTTCTTTGGAAGGTTGAATACATGAACCCGAATTCCACCTGGTATAACTTCGGGCACTGCATAAATCCAGTGTGGTGGTCCAAAGTAAGAATATGCTAGCAGGATGAAGTACAAGTCATGAATACATTTTCTAACAACCTAGCTAATGCAAAGGCAATTCGTTATATTATGAAACTAAAAATAATCGTTGCTTTTCGTTCTATTTAATTCCTTCTATTTTTCCGATCCTGCTCATGGTTAATATTTGATACTGGATAACACTAAATTTCCCTTGTGATTCACTTGGTAGAGAAAAGCATGAGATTAGCTCAAAGCAGCTCTTTGCAGCATACAGATCATTATATTCCACACACATTATTAGGAGATCACACACTAATTGTAGGCGAGTGAGCGTGCACTGGATACGTTTTTTTGTATTTTTTTTGACTCGTTGGTATTAGGATTTAAACCATGATTGCTAGGGACCAAGAGCCCAAAAGCTCTATCACCACAACATCAGAATGTAAACCAGATTATGGCTGTACTTCTACAACCAGTTCTTTCAAAGACGTGACCATATAGCAAAGATGATATACACCCTTTCCTTGGCAGTTGGCACAGATTTTTCAAAAATACAACAATTTAGCCATGTCTGACATACGTCAATATCCTTTGTTACTAACTTCTAATTTTATGGCTCCAACCAACCCAAACTTTTACAAAAAATAGAATGGATTTATTTACGATAAAATGAGAGAGAGAGAGAGAGAGAGAGAGAGAGAGAGCTCGACCTTTCTTCTTTTTATGCTCGCCTTTCTTGGTAGCAGGCTTGACCCGATTGTTTTTGAGATTATTGAGATTAGCAGCCTGTGCTTTTCTACTCTGCTCAATTTCATCAAGCAGCTTGTCTTCAATAGAAGTGTCATAAACTTTCCCTTCGCCAAACCCAGCAGGCTTATTCTCAAACCACCTTTTCATTCTCCCAAATGGAACAAATTCTTCCTTCTCCACCTCCTTCTCATCATCATCATCATCATCGTAATCTTCCTCTTCGAAATCATCTTCATCCTCACCGTCCAATTCATCCTCCTCGAAATCACTCATTTCCTCAACAGCAGCACTGACCCCACCTTTTCCTAGCTTATTTTGAACATAAACGGGAAAAAGATTAAATCTTTGCGGTGGAAGAGGGTGGAAGCTGAAATGGGTGCGTCCTTGTTGCGGCGGCGACGGCCGGAAAAAGTGATTTTTGAGTCGGAGAGTGAGATGTGAAGTGACTGAAGATGGGCTTTTGACCACATGTTGGGCTGCTACGAGGGATAAGGAAGAGAGGCAATTGGTCCCTGAAGCTATGAGAAGAAGAGAGCTTGAATTGCCTTGCATCCTGCCTTGTCCTCCTCCTATTCCGCTGGCCTGCTCCGGCTTTTTGGTGGTAGTGAGCTTGTAAAAATTCGTTAATCATATTTTAATGGTCAGTACTGCTCAGCCGTAGGTGTTGTGGTGTAGTTGGTTATCACGTCAGTCTAACACACTGAAGGTCTCCGGTTCAAGTCCGGGCGACGCCATAAATATCGCTTTTAAAATTTCTTATTATTGTCTTTTTTTTGGGGGGTGTGGGGTGTGGACTCTGGGCTTTTGAGCTGAAATAGTTTCCATTTTAAACTTCTTTTTTTTTGGGTGGGCTTTTGAGCTGAAATGGTTTCCATTTTAAACTTTTTTTTCGGGGGGTCGGGAGTGGACACTGGGCTTTTAAGTTGAAAAGGTTTCCATTTTAAACATTTTATGCCTGCTCATCGAGTGACCGATGATCATGAAGTCATGAAATGAAGGGGGCGTCTATGTGAACAATTTCTTCCACTTATCTTGGCCCAAAACGACGAGAAGATGAACAACCGCTGTGGATTGCAGCCTTGCAGGCTGCAGGCACCGTTCTTAAAAAAGCCCAACATACATATTGCCCACTGCTCACGTACATACACATTGCCCACTTTGAGACGTTAACACGCAGAAACGCGAAGATCCATCCAGCAAATGCGGCCTTAGTTGTTGGTATTCTTGTTGTCTCACTCGGAAGGCAGAATCATTTTTCATCCTCTTCTTTTTCTTTTAACAATTAGCTACGGAAGAAGACAAAGGAAGCAAAACTGGCGTGGCTGTCCTGCAAGGCTGTGTATTTATATACCCCACTAAATTGTTCATCTACATGCGTCCATGCCATGACTAGTTGAATTTAGAACTTGGGACTAGAATTGATTTTGAGGCTAATTATATCATATTGTAGTTTGCAAATTGTTTATGTCAAAGAAATAATTTCTCAATACGATACTCTGGACACTATCTTTTTTTATATATATATATATTTTTTATTTTTATTATTGTTGAAATTAAAATCAAATTCTAAAATTAAAATTAAGATTTTGATTAATTTTATCATTAGACTTTGTAACTAGTAACTTTTCTAAATACAATTAAATACGTTGATGAATTGTAAGTTGCATTTGTATTTATCGGTATAATTCAAGTATCATAAGTATATTTATGACTGTCTTTATGGCAAACATTATATTAGCTAATAATTAGCTCCTCGTCAGGTCATCGCCTTCCTAGAAATTTCTTATTTTTAACTTTTGCTGTGAAGTTGGTCATCATTCATGAAAGTGATGGTGATTGAGAGGAACCATATATAAAAATAAAAGGATTTAAAAACAAGTTCTGTACGTATGTTTGTGGATGTATTTTAGACATAACTAAAAATGTAGTGATGGTGGAACATAAAATGCTCACAGTATAGGCACTATCATGCTGAATTATTAATGTTGTCATATCCAATCATACAAGACAGGAGTCAGCAACAATAGCCATTGATCTTTGTCCATTGGAACCAATCATGCTTAGTCATTTGTCCATTTCTATTACATTAAAGTATACATAACAAGGTTTGTTTGTCAAAAAGTCATTTTTGTTACTTTGTTTCCGTTTCCTTTCTTCCTCTATTTTCTGATGGGTGCGTCTCGAATTAATTAACATGTAATTAACAAACGAAATAATTTAATCACGGCATAACGCACCATTGTAGAACCTATGGCATAAGATATGACTTTTGGAAAAATCTACTTAATGAATATAGCTATAAGTCCTGGCCTTTTCAATGGAGAAAGAATAAAATACGAGGTTTGTCATGTGAAAGAGCCCATTTGAAGCTAGGTTCTTAGCAGCGGAAGTCAACAGTCTGCGCCAAACCGATGGATTTTTCCATTAAAGCAATGAAAATTATGCGCCAGGATTTATTAAATTACAGGAAAGCTTAACCCATAATTCTAGCATTAAAAAGCCACCTACTACCTTAAAATCTCATATGCCCTCTTAAAATGTATTAAAGTCGATTAACAAATAACACAACAAAACTAAATTTAGTTAGTAAACTTTGTTAAGATTAAACTAATTTGATTAGACTCAAGATATAAAAGGTACGAGACTACAAAGAGTGAAAAATAAAAATAAAATATGATACTAAATCGTATAGTAATTTAAAATTTAATATTTAACTGATTGTAAGTAAAAAAAATTAAAAAAAAAAAAAAATGTAAGTCCCTGTGTTCGGCGATTTACACTGTTAAAAGTGGCATCCCAATTCCTACTTAAACGGGACAGCGACGGGGCATTTTGGGTGACCAGGCATAAATCACGTAACTGGAGCTTGATGAAGTCCAGTTAAAAAGGGCCACGATTAGGTGGGATTAGACTGGACATTGCTTGCCGACCTAGGGCTCGGTCTGCCACACCGATCTCAGTTTCAAAAGCAGGTATGTGGGACCTATTCTAAGAATGCCTTTTTTGTTTTTGTGAATATGGTGGATACAAGATCCGAACTGGCCACAGAATCCGCAGGTCATAAAACCAAACTCTTTTTATTCTTATTTCATTATCAGGCGGCGGGAGTAGAAAACAAAAGGGATCACTGAGAAAAAAAAAAGGGCGTTGGGGGGGGGGGGGGGCGGAAATGGGGTTCGTGCTTTCCTTTATTAAACCTTTGTCTTGAACAGGCAAATAATGCAAGGACCAAAGAGAAGATGGGAAAAAAAAGAGAGAAAACAGTGCTGAAACCGATGTGCCCACTTCTATGTTATCTTTTTAATTATTGAGCAATAAATATCATGATAGTGGCTGAATGAATTAAGTTGGGTTAAAAGTTATATTTTAATTAACTTTAATATTATTGTTAGAATATATTTTCTTTTATAAAATTATTAAATAATTATGTAAAAATTTTTAATTTTATTAATTTAAAAATATCATAAAAAATAATATAAATATTAAATTTTATTTATTAATTATATAATTAAAATATTTAAATTTTTATATACTAAAAATATATATATATAAAAAAATCAGTATACACCCAAACCCAAGCGTATCCCCATTTCTCATCCCCAGGATGGACATGACTGTTTGCTGACATGGGATATAGATTTTTATCGGTCACATGATCAAGATTCAAGTTAATTTCGTAGAGCCAAGTTTTCAAATCATTCTAGCCTGATTGAGCAGGAGCAGCTCACAGCTTGTGTTTGCCTGTCAGAGTGCTATCAGTTATGCATGTTATCTCTTGTAATTTTTTTTCCAAGTATATTTAAATGATTTTTTGTTTTCTGATAACTGATAAAAAGGAACTATAATAAATGAAACTAATTAAATCCTCGGTATCAAACACGTTCGTCGATGAAACCAACTCCTGACACTAGCTTTTTGGGTTACTTCTTAATCAAGGAAGAAGTCGGTGGATCAAGTATTGGTATCATCAATTCGGAAGAGAAAAAAAAAAAAAAAAGTGAATTTAGACAATCTCTAGCTAATCACAAATAATGATTTGTGGAGTTTGTAGGCTTCAAAGGGTTTAAAGTGCCTTGTTTTTTTTTTTTTTTTTTTTTCCCCTTGTTGGGTTCCATAGATAGCTCTAAAGAAATTATCTTCTGTGGTGCAGCCTGGACCTGCCTAACCTAACAGATTTTAGGCAGACAATGATTCTATTGCCTACCTACTATACTTCAAAGTCGAATAGCTTGCAGAAATCAACGTGGCGTCTTTTTTCTTTTTTGGACCATCCAAGTCAGACTTGTACTTGCGAATAGTTCCGCATTCTTGAATATAAGAAAGTGTTCAGTTCAACTTTGAGGAGTTGCCAGTTTCTGTCAACCATCTAGAATTGAAGAATTAATGTACAAGTTCATGGACTTAATGTCTCATGATCTGACCCTAGAATCATATTGTGATGAACTTAACGATAAGCACACTAATTGACCAACTAAAACAACTCCCAGATTTTGATTTAGTATACTAAATACGGAGAATAAAAAATTGAAATTAAATTGTGAGGCATAGAAACAAAATATCAATTCAATTCTATCTAATTTTTTATTTTTATGTTTATAAATGCGCCCTGTGTCCATTGACAATGTTTCGCCCATTTTGATCAGCTTTTTCATAGTTGATTGAAAATAATTCCCCCCTTTTGAACCCACAAAAGAGAATAGTCATAGCCTGAGTATGAAAGAGCCTTGTTAGGCAAAGCCCTGACGGCACACTGAAATGAAATTCTAAATCCAACTTTTTTTCTTTTGACATGAACATCCATTCCAAGTCCCTTTCTTTCAACCACTCGGCCTTACCGTTCATCAAGGATATGAAAGCTTCTTGCACTAATAAAGTTCTCCGAATACAACTGTGAACGGCCACTCTCGCCTGCATCACTCTCACGTAATCTAAAACTCAACATCACTGGTTCCACCATCACAGCAATCTTCTCATCGTCTCATCACTTAACAGCTAGGAGCCAGTGTAGATCTCTTTAACACTTTCATCTCTTACTTTACATTGTTAATCATGATACTTAATTGTTTTCTTTATACCAGGCCGCCAAGATTTGTGTAGACATTATGGAGTGCTTGATTTCTGACTTCTGAATAACATTTGTCAAAATAAGGCTATTAAAAATAGCAACTTGGTCCCACTTTAGGGTAGAAAAGATAGAAGAAAATAGACCATTTCCTAATTATTTCACATTAACTCAACAGTTGGGATGGACACTTAGCATTGTACACAAACTGTGGGACACCCCAAATGCAAGTCAAGAGATCAATTCTTAATAACTTTTTTGAGCTTGTAATTTGGAAACTCAATCTATTTTATTGCAGCCAGTCTCCATATTTTTGTCACCGGTTGTGGGACCGGTGGTAGAACTACTAGGTTAATTTTGAGTCTCTTAAATTTTGATCTCGACGAATTTTTGTTGCAATTTCAGATTTTGTTTCGTCCCACTTCACACAAAAAATAATAGTTTAGTATACACTCAAATACTAAAGGAAACCCTTTTTAGCACCCGCTATACTTAAGAATATACAATATTATATTCTCAATTAATTACCCGTGAACAGTCCATATACTGAGAGACAACAATAAAAAGTGAATGAAGTTTTGATTTAATGAATAAAGTTGAAACCCTTTTGATAAAAAAGTCTGAGGCTCGCTGAATCAAGGAAAATAATAATAATAATAAAGAGGAAAAAAGATTTACCCTCCCCCGGCTATTGTGCGGAGCATTAACTTGAAAGGATTATGTGTTATTTTTAGCGAAGAAGCTGATAGAAAAAACAACGGCAATGCGTTCCCTACCCGGCACACACACCCACCAAGCAATGGACAATAATATAAGCATGCAAATAGAGTTGGATGAAACAACTCGGTTATCATCGTTCTGTATGAACACGTAATTCGATTATGAACTTCATCACTAAAAAGCGATGTCCCAAATAAAAGTCGACATTGTATATTGTCCCAATCATTAAATGCAATCATCATCACGGGAAAATTTAAAATGTACAACAAATGATATTACGAGGATAAAATCGTCAATATGACTGTATCTATATCACAATTATAAACTCATTAATTTGACTGCATTTATATAATTTTTTGAATTATTTTATAGATTATAGATAATTTATGAGATTACGTGCAACATTTTGCAAGTAAAAAATGTTAAATCAAATTTCCAAAAAGACAAGAGAAAGAGGTATACAAAGAGCAAGTGGACTCAAAAAAAAGAACAAGTCATTTAAAACTCATGTCCTTGGATTCTCTTTTTACTGCTCGGACATGGATTGACTATTAACAAGCAGATGTTGGGATCCCATCCAACCAGACACGACCTGGAAATTTTCCGTTCACGCCATGTTCTTTTTGGAATAAGTATTTTATTTTTATTAGGCGAAATTTCACGGTTATTGTATTAGCATTTGAATAATTCTAATACTGAAAAGAACACTTCTTCGACGCATACAATTAATTCCTATCGACTAATCTTGGTTTGGTGGATAACACTTATTCGATGAAATTCAATGTCTATATTAGTTTAATTTAAATTTTAATGCTAAATGGAAGTTTCGTCCTTACCGATTAATGTTCATTGGGTAACTAATATTTACGGGATGAAATTCATTTTCTATAGGGTGAGCGCTCAAAATCTAATATCAAAATTCTATATAGAGTCAGACTAAAGTAGTTTAATAATTTTTTCGAACAGCAATATATATTGATGCAAAGATATTTTTATTTCCTTAAATATCAAATATTATTTTAATTTCTGTTAACTAATTTCATCAGAAGATTAATATTTATGAGAGTAAATTTAATACCTATAGTATATACATTCAATTTATATTGCATGCTAAAAAAATTATTTCTTTGATAGGATTAATATTAAATAAACACTAAAAGAAATCCTCAATTCCAACATATTAGTGAGCAATTTCTTATTTGTTCCAAAATATTGTGTGAAAATTAAACTTTAGTTTTATCAAAAAGTACTATGATTCACATACAATGCACCTAGCAGAAAAACAAATAATAATAATAATAATAATAATAATAATAATAATAATAAAGTTAAAGATGACATATAATATTGTTTAGTAGGTGAGTGGGAATAAATCATCCTAACACTCCTTTAGGTGTATCCACATTCTACATAAGATCAAATCACCTGTTTAATCCTAGTTTAAGCTCAGCCATAATCTTCCGCGTGATAATGGCATTTCGCTCCTTGATGCCCCACAAGTTTTATCAAACATCAACGCCACAGGACATCTCCGAGCCTGAGGACACAATTATATAAGACATTTTTGCGGTTGAGACTTTGGAACAGAGGAAGAAAAAAAGTTGCAAATTAATCGTGGGGGACACTTAATCAGAGGACGAAGTTGATGGCCTGCTGACGCCTTTGAATTCTGCTCATCTTGTCAGCCAGACGTGACTGGATTGTAGAAGGAATTACACTATAAATGTTAACCAGAAATTAACTTGCAAGAAAAAGGGATCGACTTGGTACCCACCGGGAAATAAAATGTCAGTGTCATTTCACAGGAAGAAAACACAGCTTAATTCGATTTTTTTTAAAAGAAAAATAAAAAAATAAAAATAATATCTCACAGTCTTATTACAAAAATCATATTTATTGATTTTTTAAAAGATAACACATTCCCACGTACTAAAGATATGATATTTTATCTTGTATGTTTAAAGTAAAAGTAAATAAGCCTTTTTTTTTTTTACTTCTTTTGTATTAAACAGAGAGAGTCTAGGTTTGGGCAACTCCTATTTTGAACCTGTTGAAATTGAAGCAGAAACAAAGCAACAGCTAATTAATTAGTCTGAAATAAAATTATTAGGACATTTTTACCCAAAACTGAACCTGGGCCAAGCCCGCTATAATCTCATCGATCTTCACACCTTGGATTTAAGGGGAGAACAGAGAGGAGGGCGAAATGAGAGATTCATTTGGAAAAAATTTGGTCAATTTGTGTGCGAACCATGCCATGGTGGTGATATTGATAGTAACGTCATGTAACGCTGTAAAAAATTTGTAATTAATTTTATACATTTCTTTGAAAAATTGGAGAAAAGGACAAAAAAAAAAAGAAAAAAAGAGAAATTAAAGTAACAATCAATAATCATTGGCGGGGAGAGTACTCTATAGTTGTCAGTACCGTATATGCAATGGTTTGTATTCATTCTCGTTACAGAGTTGGGTTTGGTTGGGCAGAGCTAAGACTTTAGCGTAACGATTAGGTTTCGAATCCCAACATCTCGTTATGATGAGTTAAAGTGACAAATCGAACTCTAACTCATACAAAACAATGCGATCATAAAAGGACGACTCAATATACAATTTTTTTACATTATAATAATAATGCAAAACTACTTTTTTTTTTTTTTTTAGTCAAATTTATTTTATTTTTTTGTTTCTAGGGAGGTTAGGAGACTTTTAGTCATGAAGATGAGGACGTAGAAGCTGGGTAGCAATGGCATAGAGAGGCCACCAAAGTCAGCGGCGAAGTTGCATCCAACGTCTACATTTCGCCTTTATGTTTTCTAATTGCAATGGAGAAATTAGCTGAGGCGGGTTTGGACAACCGATGCTTGTAGTTGATTGATGCATTCATTTTGTGGCTCTTGTTTTGATACAACTAGCCATTGACTAGTCAGTGCACATTTCAAAACCCAAATAATAATAATATTAATTAATTAATAAGAAAAAAAAATTATACATGTTCAACTCATTGTGTAACGTAAATTTAATACATTTTTATTTTACAAAATTATAAAACACTACTCTTATTTTTTCTATTTTATAAATAAATAAAAAAGAATCCCATGTTTTTTACCACCAAAAAAAAGAATCTTTTTAATAAAAAAAACGTAAGATATACGGCAAAGTACAATTACAGGCTCTAGAACCAGCAGACAGCGCTGGATTAAAGCTATAATTAGCTAAAATTAAATGGAAGGAATTTTGAAGGTGGAATTACGTGACCTTTAATTCTTCTAAACCTAAACAGAATGCGTAATATTAATTAATTGTAAAAAATTTATTTATTTATTTATTTTAAACTTTTCTTTAAATTGATATATATACTTATAAAATTTTGATAATTTTTCTTGACATTAATAAAAATTTTAAAATATTATTTTATTTTAGAAAAATATAAATTCATCAAACCAAACTAGAGCCTAAAATGTAGACAAATTAGAATGCTATCCGAACTAAATTAGAATCAAGAACACAAATTTAATCAAAACTCCTCCTTCAGAACCAGTATTTAGTTTGAATATTTACCTTAAAAAAACAAAAGAGTAAAAATAATAACAAAAAGTACCCTTATCTAACAATACGCAATAAGAATAATAATATAATATTTGTATATTTAATTTTATTTATTTGTAAAATTAAATAAAAAATAATTAATATATATTTTTTATTATATTTGTTATTTTTTAATAATAAATTTAAAATTACCAAATAATAAATAAAATAAAATTTATCATCAATTATAATTAATTATCACATTTTCTTAGTTTTATGTATAAATTTGATAATTCGTATCTTATTTTATTCATCCGTATCTTCTTATAATGCAACTCAAAACCTAGCTATAAAAGAAATTAAAAAAAAAAAGAAATCACATCAACCTTCATATTTATAACCAAAGAAACAGATTGTTATTTATTCATTCATACAGAGAACCTTCAAGACAAAACCAAAGCCATCTTACTCTAACTCTCACTCTTGAGTCGTCAATCTTCACACAGCTGTTCACGACTACATTCCGGTCATTCTACGGTGGCGCCCCCGGCCGATATTCCGGCGACATAGACGGACTCATAGAGCTATGAAAGGAGAATGAGAAACTGTCTGTGGGGGAAATCATGTCAGTGTCTTTCTCGGACTGCTTTTCCGACCTTCTTTGCAGCGAGAACTCCTCCGAAGTCCTCTCCGGCGAGTCGCCGGACAGCTCGTCGGACCTCGAATCTTCGAACTGTACTGAGGAATCCATTGCCCGTTTCATAGAGGACGAGAGGAACTTCGTGCCCGGATTCGACTACTTGTCCCGGTTCCAATCTCGATCTCTCGATGCTTCGGCTCGAGAAGAATCGGTTGCATGGATTCTCAAGGTAAACGAAACCGAAGCCTTTAGTCGAATTACAATAATGCCACTGGATCGTTTTCTTTCCTCACTCCAAATAAGAGATCTGAGCCATTCATCAGATCAAATCTCAGCCGTTGGATCCTTTGACTGCGGCTCTCCTGGATTTCTTTTCCACGTTACCTTTTCGTTCATCGACTATCGTTGCCGTGTTTTGCAGGTGCAAGCGTACTATAGATTTCAGCCTTTGACGGCGTATCTCTCCGTCAACTACTTTGATCGATTTCTCTATTCTCGCCGACTGCCAGTAAGCTTCTAACTTTAGTTCACAGAAAGAATAAAATTAAATAAATAAATCCCAAAAGTTATCAAAGCGAGGAGCGGGACTAAAGTAAAAAAAAAAAAAAAAAAACAAATTTGACTTAATGGTATTTGACTTTCTAAACAATGAAAATGACACAAATTTAATCACAATATTTAGCACTAATTGATTTTTCATTACTGAATTATTATATAATTTGTTTTGAGGAATTATTATTGTTGAAATACTATCATCTTGTAGAATAATTTGAAGGAATAATGAATGAGACATTAATGTCGCGTCAGTATATGTAAAACGTACCATTATTCACTAAGCTTCGTACTGATGCGTAAATTCACCTCTCATTTTCGATTGTTAAAGCAAGGATACAAGAAGATAATTTGTATTTTTTTTTTTTTGGCTGGCGCAAAATGGTGTAAAATAAAATAATTTGCATGGTTGTCGATGGTCAGGCTTTGCCCCTTTTTGGTTGTTTCTCTAATGGGTATAACTACACTGTAAACTTTATTGGGGTACTTATTATGCCCCTCGTAAAGTTTTTCAAGTGATACCTCTGGATACTGTATTTCTTTATTGTTAATTATATATGTAGTGTACTTGTCATGGCACGTGGCGAACGTTATTGGATTGTGAATAATTCCCATGTAGAATGATTGAAAGAAAACCGAAGTACATTAGTATTTATATGTTATTAATGTCAAATTATTATTGTTATAATATATTAATAAAGGTGATTTTACTGTTTCAGCTGGAAAATGGATGGCCATTGCAACTCTTATCTGTTGCTTGCTTGTCACTGGCCGCCAAAATGGAAGAACCTCTGGTTCCTTCTCTATTAGATTTCCAGGTATATATATGCATCATGTAAATTTGTGATTATTTTTAAATTTACTTAAATTTATGAGGAAAAAATAAATAAATAAAGAGAGTGAACAGCGTAATGTTTGATTTTGTAGGTTGAAGGGGCAAAATTTATATTTGAGCCAAGAACAATCCTAAGGATGGAACTTCTCGTTCTCAGTGTCTTGGATTGGAGGCTGCGATCTGTAACACCATTTAGTTTCATTGATTTCTTTGCATACAAGCTTGATCCAACAGGAACTTATATTGGGTTTCTGATTTCAAGAGCCACGGAAATCATTCTATCCAATATCCAAGGTAACACATGTATACTGATACTAATGGACGCAAGGTAGGCTTATGGTGAAATTAAGGGCTTAAAAGATGATTTTTTTTCTTTTTTATTTTTTATGTGAACAGAGGCCAGCTTTCTTGAGTATCGGCCGTCAAGCATCGCCGTGGCAGCTATCTTGTGCGCAGCTAATGAAAGGCCAAACTTGTCTCTTGTTAATCCTGAGCACGTTGAAGCATGGTGTGATGGGCTAAGCAAAGTAAGGATATGTATAAATGTATACTAAATACTGATACAATACAATGATTATTAGTGTACAAATCCCAAAACGTATACAATTTTCACAGGACAAAATCATCAGCTGCTACCGGTTAATGCAAGATCTTGTGCTTGACAACGGCCGGAGAAAACCACCAAAAGCCTTCACCCAGCTTCGGGTAACAATTCGGGCCGGAAAGGGGTCTGCTGACTCGTCATCCTCGTCTTCCTCATCATCTTTTAAAAGGAGAAAATTAAATAACTGCTTGTGGGTGGATGATGACAAGAGGAGCTCCGAGTGAGGGAAGAGGGAAATTAAAAAATAATAATAAAAACGGAGTTATAGGCGGAAAAATAAGGAGAAATAAAAATGATGGTGGTCTTAGTACATGTTATCTGGAATCCTCAGATATTTTGATGTGGGGATTAGGAGAGCAAATTGTCTTTTGGAGTAACGCAGATTACCTAGTGTATATACGTGAGTGAGGGTTTGGTGAGTTTTGGAGATTTATTAATTCTTTAACCAGTGGGCTTTGTCATTCAAGTTTATTAATGGCGTTGCAGATTCCCAAGGGAAGGGGATTGTTGCGCATAAATATTTTGGGTGTGAGGAAGTTGAGAATGTGATGATTGAAAAAACAAAAAAAAAAAGAGAGAGAAAAAGAAAAAAGGGGGTTAGAGAAATGAAAGAGACAGCTTGTGTTAAATAGTGGAGTCATGGAGTGTGAAACAGCGAAAGTAGTGGGGTTGATGAAATTCAATGCTGGCATTGATTATTGAATGAAATGGTGGACATGGTGGGGGCCTTTTGAATGGACTTAGGCGAAAAGGGAGAGCAAAGAAATTCAGTGGATTGGAGAAAATGAGGGATTGAACTTTGAAGTTTGAGCAATTCATGGGATAATGAGCAAAACTTCTCATCTTTGGCTGCCATAATTGCTTCACAGATGACAGATCTGCGCTTTCGACGGGGAACTCCAAAATACTGTAAAAAAGAGGGGACAGCAAGGCAACATGGCTCCAACCACATGTTGATATGTTCATACAGGTTTTGAACTGAGTTGTTTGTGTGCCCATGCTCGGTGCATGGCTCACACGTGTGTATGCGTGCTTTTTTTTTTGGCGGGAACTTTGTCTCTTCTTTTGTAAGGAGTGCTCACACGTGTGTTTGGTTACACGTGTAGGAGGGTTTTATTTATTTATTTTTTTGGGTGGTAATTTCATCCTTTTTTTTTTTTTTAGTGAGGAGAAACCTCTTTCGGGTCGACCTGACAATACGAAAAGGTCTTTGGGGCCTTTCACGCGTGTTTGTATCTGATTTTGATTGCATAAAATAAACTCCACATATATTTTTACATGCAATTCTTCTCTGTGCATTGCATGTGATTGACAACGGAAACTTTGTAGCTTTGTGATTTGTTTTATTAACGTGTCGAAAGGACTTTTAAGAATAGCTTTTTGTTTGATCGGTTAATTGGTTCCTGACTTGAAATTCAAATTTGAGAGCTCCAATAATAGAGATACTGCTTTGAGGAATAGAATCTGCAACTTATATGGTGAGCCCAGTGCTCGTTTTAATTGAAGGGACTTGCTCGGTCCCGCTAGGCTTTAAAGGTTCTTTCATTTCCTGCAGTCACTCTCGTGACCAATTCATGGCTTCTTCCTCTTTTTCACTCTTGTTTTGTTTCCCTCGGATATCAGACAGCTTTCCTCATTCCCATCATATTAATTTGTCACTTCACTTGTATTAATCAAATTTATTACGGCAACCCCATTTATATTGAGCTTAGTCTGTACATAATTGAAAATTCAAAATGAATCACATGGTGTTGCATGCTAAATTTTTGTGGATGGAAAAAAGGATAAGGCTTTAAAGGCTTCCTATTAATATTTAATACAACTGGGAAAAAGAAGCCCAACGAGCGTATTTTGTCATTTAGTCCCTATGTACCGACAGTGGCTAGTTGGTACAAGTGCTCTTTTTTTTTTTTTTTTTGCATGTTGCAACATTTGTAGTAGCACAATGTCACTTTACTTGGCTTATAAAAGGTAAACATGCATTTTAGGCAAATACCCATCAATCGTCATGCAATAGCAAAACATACATCACTCCCATTTAGATATTAAATTGTATCACTGCTTCGTTGGACCACAGTGAAGATGAGTAACAACACGTATATCTATATATATATATATATATATATATATATATGTCTCTGTGCGTGCGTGCGTGCGTGCGTGTGTGTGGTGGCAATTTTGGGTCAGTACATTTTTTACATCTTCTCTCTTGGAACGCCTCTCCTCCCTGTGAGAAGAGTTAATTAGGACCACTTCCTGATGAATGGTCATTTTAGCTGGGGCTTTGCATAAGATAATTGGTGTGAAACGACACCAACCATGGGTCATAAGCTCAGCTCCTTGGAGGATAGTTCTATTCATATGAGGTCCTGCGGTTTGTTCCAAATTCCAACAAATTATGTGGATCCCTTGAGCCATCGCGTTGGAATCCACCTGGAGAATTTTTTTTTTTTTTTTTAAATTTCCTTTCATATTTCTGAACAACTTGGAGATGTGGCTTTTCTCATTAGGTCAGCTTGTTGGGAAGCAGGGAGGTTTTGGATTAAATTACCAATCAAAAAGCACCCATGCTAATCGATGGTCCTGTTTGATGATCAAAAGGTGATAATTTAATCACAAATAGCCACCTCGTGCGCAAGAAGTGACGGAATAATGGATTAATCAAAAACATCACCGGATATTGAATATCAAGAGCCCTGGCCCTGGAGTGCAACGCCCAAATCATATCCCAATTCCACCCTTAAAGGTGGGAAGGAATTAGAATTTGACATAAAGGTGGAAAGGTATTAAAATTTGGATTTTTGTAAGTTGTCAAAATTATTCTTGAAATCTTGTATTCCTTTAAAAATTCAAGTTAGTAGTAGGTGAAACTCATAAAAATTACGTTTTTGTACTTTATCGATGTCAAATTTTATACTCCTAATATTAGCAAATGGGTTTTGTCATTGTCCTTGTATCAAGCCAATACGTGTTTGGTTTACCGATTGGTAGCATGGAGCTATAATTCACCTATAATGGATGATAGGAAAACGATGAATTCATAATTAATAATCATGAACTGTTAATTAATGTTGTTAAAATACTCAGACAAATAAGGACCCAATGAAGATTATTTTCACTTTATGAGCTACATATCCAATATGGAAGATCTGGTCCCTATACACCAAGTGTTTTTTTTCATCTTATCATCTGCAAACTTTGCTTTTATTAAAACAAATAGATCTTTAAAGTGAGGAATCCTAAGTACATATACACAAAAAAAGCCAAAAATTCTTTATCCCTCCCAATAAAAGGTAGGCTCATGGCAGGGCAAGGAGCAGAATCTTGCCCTTTACCTACCCCTTTTCAGAGGAAATTTCAAATTGGATGGCCAGTGACCATGACAAAAAATGGAGGACCCCTTAAATTCGGCTTTTGAAGATTGATTTTTAGTTGTAAACCCATATGCTCGTGGGGTTGCCGTGAAAGGTCCACAGGCCCATGGAACTAAAGGGTTCAAAAGCTGTAATGATGCACACAAAATATTCAGATATATAGTTGTGATTATACGCTGAATGCAAGATACCACCACTCTCAAGTCCATAGCGCACTCAAATGTAACCGTCCTATAAATACGGTCACTACTTTAGTACAAGAAAAAGAAGGCAGGCAAAAAGAAAAGAATGTCTTCGGTGCTCCTGAAAAATTTGCATTTTGTCTCTTTAACAGTGAACTCCCGACCTTGGCCAGCTTGGCCTAGCCTACTCATTTTCTAATCAATAAGCTGTCACGTTTTCACTTGATGAAATGATGTAATTAACTTCAATATCCACCAGTTAAAGATGTTAATGATACACGGGCAATCATAATCTTGATTTTTTTTGTATTAATTATGCAACTTTTCAAGAGATTTGTGGATTTACAATGATAATGAAAAATGTCAAGTGGATGTAGGTTTTTTATAGGGCCCTATACAAAGTGCAATCATAGTCTTTGGGTTGCAATTTTGTAGTGTTATTTTTGTGCAACCAACTATTTTGATTGTATTTTCTTTTGTTGTTCTGCATTGTTCATACATTAAAAACCAATTTCCATGTAACATACTCTAATAATCACTTATGATCTATATACCAGGACCACGAATTTACTCCAAACATGTGAAATGAGTAGACTATCTATCTATCTCCTGTTATCAAAAACATGAATGAATATAAAGGTGGTGTCTTTTGATATCACCCAAGTCTTTTGCTGGAGGCCAGAGGGCCATGGGGGAGCGTCTAGAGGCTTTGGCTTTCCAACTCACATTGCCATCTTTGGATGCCATGGAAAAGAAGCTGAAAGGGAAAGAAGGGGGGAATGGCTACTCTCGAGGGAGCGTGGATACCGTGTTGCCTTTTGTGATAGTGCTTGGACCTCCATTCTCATGGGTGGAGACAAAAGGGGTCTTGTATTCAATCATATAGATTGGAAGGCAAACACCACGCCAAAATCAGATCATTCATAAGGAACATTGATTCTATTTTTAAATACTTTCGCTAAGTGGTATTGAAGAAAAACAAATGAATAGGCACATACCTCCAAATATAGCCCGCTTTTACTTGTTTTTAGTCAAGGCAACGAAAAGGAAAAGAAAAAGATGAAGGGCCTGATGTCAAAAGGAAATTGCCGCTTAGCCGAAAGCTTATATGGAAGGACCGAGGAAACAGCAGGCTGAACGCTGTCACGAAGCATCTACACCGCAAGAGTGAGACACTTGAACAAGTTAAGAGCCGGCGACAGCGGGAATTTATTTGAAACAAATTCCCCATTGTCAAACACATCAAGATGTGCGACTTTTACCATATCAAAAATTCTTAAATTAATCACATTTTATAATTTACAGTGCAATAATAAACTTTTTAACTTGTAAAAAAAAAAAAAGAAGAAAGATTATAATTAATTTATTATTGATTTCAATTGTGTTACCTAAATCCATATATAGTCACACTACTAAATTAGACCACAGCATGCTTCTTACAGTAGGTATCTCTACTAGATTACATAGGATATATAGATACTTTAAAAGTAGTCTGTCTACTGAAAATGATTAAGTTCATTTTATATTGTACAAATGCAAACTCTCTCTATTCATCATCACTTGAAGTTGAAGAAAAGTTATGGGCGCCTGGATGAGGAAAGTAGTTAAACGAATATGAACTTTGTACAAAGTACACGCACTATAGATCACTTGCACTTGCCAAAGTAGGCATAAAAGGGGAGAAGATAGCTTCCAAAGTTATCCATTAAGCACAAAAGTTAATCTTGGATTGTCGATAATTAATGCGAGAGACTGTTCATATTTCTTTAGAAAAGGCATGTTTATTTATCAGACACCCTTTTTATACACTTTTGATGCTTGTTCGAAAGAGGGTTTCCCCCCTCCTCCATTGGACATTTGACTTTCTGTCACTTGCGATTTAGAAAAGAACAATTCCCCAGCACAATTTGAGCCTGTGCAAAATTCCTCTTTTGTGGTCGTAGCAAAACTTTGGGCTTAGAAACAGACCGGTTAATGCTTCCATGGGCTTAAATTGGTCCTGAAGGGATTTAGAAAAGAACAATTCCAGCGTAATTTGGGCCCCGTGCAAAGCTTCTCTTTTCTGGTTGTTCCCAAGAATTGGGCTTGCAAAAGGCCTATTAATGCATACTCGGGCTCAAGCTGGGCCTAAAAATTTAGGTATAAGTTAGGGTTTGGGGATCTTTCTGATTATCGCCTCTCCCACCAAAACAAGATTCTCCGAGAATACCATCGTGCCACTAGCCACCGGGCTGGTGTTTGACCTAAACTCTTCGTGTTAGGTTTAGGGTGAAAGAGGGTAAAATTAAATGAGTAGAAAATTTTTCGTACTTTCTTCTTCATCTCTTGTGTTTGAGAAAGAGTAATGGAATGGAGAAAATTTAATTATTATTATTGTTATATTTTAGGAAAGGGTGAAAAATAAGGTGAGGAAAATAATAATTGTGACAATTTTAATTTTATTTTTATACTAAACTTAAAATTGATAAGTATTAATTTAAAAAATAATATGAATAAATTGATCATTTTATGAAACAAATAAGAAAAGAAATAGATATGATGGATTAAGAAAAAAGTTAATTTTTCTTTTTCATTTTTCTTTACTCAAATTATTTGTCAAATATAAGTATAATTTTTTTCTCTCTAATTTCTCTCTTCCCTCCCTCTTTTTCTCTCTCCCAAACACAACGTCAGAGGTGAAGATTGTGGGCTGACAATTACCTTAGAGGTATTGTGTTCGCCATCTACTAGATGAGATGAGCAAGAGACTTTTTGTATGGGAGATAATTGTGCATGATATTTGTAGGAAAGCAAGCGTAACATTAATTTAAAATAAATTAAAGGTGTGACATTTGTGTTACTTTGGACGTTTACAATGGTAAACCTACAAATGCTGTAATTAAGAAGAGTGACCAAATTCAAATAGTTAGCGAGAGGATAAAGAGTCAACAACCTAAGTTGATTTGAAAATTTTGAATTTAGAAAACATTTAGAGCAATTAGATATTATTCCAAACTAAATTTATAATAAAACGAATCACTATAAAAGATTTACACAATATATCCGAAGATTAAGGTTCAATTTAAAAAATCAATGTTTGTCACTAGAGCCCTTGCATTATTAGTATGGAGAAGCATGCAGTTTTGCAAGTAGCAATATCCTCATTGAGTGATAGCTTAAAGCTGTGACGAACACCTAGAGTGACATTCACAGCTTTTCTTACCATAATGTTGAAGTCAGACATCATGACGCAGATTTCTTACGTTGCACAGGAGAAGTTACCTCAGAGGACTTTGCTGCCAGTTGTTTAATTATGGCTTTGACATTTTATTCAATTTTGTTCATTCTCTCGATACTAATTATGGACAATAGCATCCTGGTCCTACGACTATTTATTCATTGTGCGCTAAAATGTATTCAGATTATGATCCGCATGGTTTGTTTTGAGTGCCTTTCATAGAATTTCTGTGAAATTATAAACCTGGCAAAACTACGAAAAATCAGTTTCTCGGTCAGTATTAGGTCAGGAAAGCTGAATGCCACCATTGGTTACGTGTTGCCTGCTTCCAACATTTTCTTTTAAGTTGACGCCAGTAACTGTTCTGAGTTAGTTTCACAAATCCATGTTGTAAGGAACACACTTTGAAGGTTCATTGAACTGAATTCAACTTTAAGTGGCTTGAAATTGTAGAGATGTTACAATGAGAATAGTTTATTTACGTTTGATGAGAAAGGAAATGAATTATTGACCTTTCCGTGAACTTTTCCAGTCTGTAAAGAATTGGCTTAGTGGAGAATGGTTCAACAGCCAGTCAGCTACAAAACAAAAATTAACCTGCTGTCAGGATGCGTAAGAAAGCTCCTTGTCATTGGTGGGGGTGGGGAAATGGTGAATTGTTCTGGCACATTTGAAGGGTACTGAAGAGTTGAAATGAATCAAAACCATAACAAGACACCAACAATCTCTCGTAAAGGCCAAATGGTGTTATTTTCTGGATAAATTTGATGTCTTTGTTAATAACCAAGGACAATGGTCAATATTAATGTTTTAAGCGCAGCTGGGACATGTGTCAGGAAGACAATCTCTCTTTCTTTCTTTCTTTCTTTTTTTTTTTTCAATGAAACAAATAACAGGACTGGCTTTGTGACAATCCTGATTGTTTCTTGGTGGGTGGAACAGGAAATTTTGGTGTCTTCTTCTTTCTTGTACTTTTGTTTCTGCATTGGTGTTTAAACCTCATTTTTTATCATTCAAGGTTGCTCAACTAGCCGATGATGACGGACACCATCAGTATCCGAGCCTTATTTAGTCTCATTATTCCAGCCATTGTTACTTGCTTAATTACATTTTCTCTTAAATTTCGGGTCAGCTGTGCTCTCAAGTGCTACTTATTTCCGGAAGATGGTTAAACGTCTTTTTCCTCTCACATCTCATGGGAGTCTTCTGTTTGCTTGACTTGATAACAGTGGAAAATGGACCTCATAAAAAATATCTGATTTGAGGACAAAATAAGCGAAGTTGTTCAGACAGATTCATCATTTGATTCCAACTTTTTTGCACGTGTATGTGCCGATAACTTTTATTGTACATGTGTGGACCAGTATTGGCAATATCTTCCACATGTTACTGTGCGTTTAGTGATGTAATGTAAAAGCTGAAACTCCAAGTTGTTAATCATTGCTGCTGACCGGCTCATGGTGCCGTGCAACCAGATATTTGGTGGGTTCTTGCAAAATGAGTATAAACGACCTGGGACACCCATGGTGGAGCCGTTCACCGACATATTGAAAGCTCTCAAGGCATCCCTTTCATGGGCCCAGAAATTTATTGATCAGGACTGGGAAGATTGGAATTCTGACGACCCTATTTGATTTTTTGTTATAATAAGTATGCTCTACAGATTTATCCTTGCGTTTGTGTTCTAAAACCTGATTTTAGTCCTAAACATGTTGGACATCCAGGCAATCACAAAATTTCTCTGGAAAACAATGTCAAACTCCATTACTCTTCTAGTAGCTGTACAGATTTCTTATTTGTTGAAAATCCCTTAAAAGTGGGAGGTCAACCATGCAATGGCTTCTGAAATGTGATTTAACCACCTCCACTGATTTGAGTGAACCTATTTTCCTGTGTACAAGGGGTTCCATATACTTGAAGGCCACAAGGGCATATTGCAATCTGAAACACCATCAGCTTCCAGCCTCAGAGATACTCTGTAGTGAGGGGCGCCATGACTTCGACCTGATTGCAGAAGAGTTAATTTGTGGTGTCCTTAACCGTTGTCTTTCATGCTTCATCGCCTGAAATGTTTTGAATCTTGTCAACGAGGTTAGTACTAAATCAAGAATAACAGAGAATTGCTCTAAAAAGGACAATTGTCTTCACTAAACTTGTAGTTATTCAATTTCTTCTCCTAATATTATCAGCAAAAAATTGGCTGCTGTTTTTTATGTCCACTCTTCTTTTTTTAGTTGGTCCGAGGAAAGGTAAAGACATGTTAAGAGGTACTTTCTACTTCTGTTTCAGAATCTGGTGGGCAGGGAGTCCAGTTCGGTTTAGCTCAAATAGATCATTACTTCCAGTTTTTTTTTTTTTTTTTAAAAAAAACACTTAATCTAAGAGAGAAAAGGCATCAAGAGTAAGCTTCAATTAAGAACAAAAGCTTCCCTTTGAGATACCTGGTTTTCCTCTGTGTTGGACTTTTTCTTTCCTGCTTCACAACCTGAACTCTGCTTCTCTTGTGCTGTTGTCTGCAACTTCTCAACTGTTTCTGGTCGCTGCTTCTTCACTTTTGCATACTTCTTGGTCTGCAACACCTTCATAACCTCTGCAACCACCAAACCCAGATGATTAATTAGCAACACCATAACTTCTCTCAGCAACCCCAGATGGAAAAAGAAAATTGAAAAAAATAAAGAGGCATAGCTTTCATGCCAAGAAGCATATACTCACAGTTTTTCTTACCTTGAGTAGTGACAAGACGATAAGCATGGCCAAGTGCAAGAGTATCAGCAGGCCTAAGAAGCTTAACACGAGTGAACTGCACAGTCTTCTGCTCCTGGTTGTCCTCCCCAGACACTGGCAATGGTATAATCAAAGAAACATAATGGCCTGGGTTCATCCTCATGACTTCACTGGCTGTAATAGGCCAATATAGCCTCTCAATCTTCCCACCTGGATGCTGTATCACCAAGGCTGCAGCATCGATAGCTTGACAATTTCCCATAATCTCTCTGTTTCTCTCCTCTTAGCTTTCTATCCAATCCTCTAGGAAGTAAAGAAGGAATGAAAACAAGCGAAACGAGACAGAATGATAAGGATGAGAAAGATGGGAAGGAAGGAGGTGAAATAATCAGAAGCTCTCTTTCTATTACAGCTTGCCACCACCCTACAATTATACTGCCCACGGGTCTTGTTTAAGCAGGGAGGAGGGGGGGGGGGGTGCGTCTCTCATTTCCCCAACTAACTAACTAAAATGGGTCAATTTGAACATCAAAATTGACCACATTAATACGCCAATATATGAGAGAAAATAACTACGAGAATACGGAAATGATAAGCATAATTGAACACAATTAATAAAATAACTCTTTTTTTTTTTTGGTATTAACATAGATTCATGCAATTAATAAAATAATTAAATTAAAAATTATTTTTCATATTATAATTATTTTTAATTAAATAATTTTTTAAAATTTTTAAATTATTTTTCACGCTACAAAATCTTTTAATTTAAATTTTTTTAAATTACTCCATCATTTTAAGTTATTAATTAAAAATATTTTTTTATTTTTTCATTAAATTTATCACATAATTTTTAATTAGATGTTATATGAGATACAAAATATTGATTGGTATAAATATAATATTTAACTAAAAGAAAAGTCATACGATAAATTTAATAAAAAAATTAAAAATATTTTTAATTAATAATATTTATATAATAAATAATTCTTTAAAAATATTTTTAAATTAAAAATTTTATAATATAAAAAATAATTTTTAAGTAAAAAAGAAATTTAATTTAAATTAAATGGGTAATTCTTAATTTAATTCTTAACAAAATAAGACATGCACATTGACGACCTCTGTTAAAAAGTGACAATGGTAACAAGATATGCAAATGCAACAAAAACTAAACAAATTGGTGAGTTTTATGTTATAAAATAAGTGGAACCGGCATGAACCTCGGAACCTTGACGTGGTGCCACGAGGAGAGATGCCAAGGAATGGAAGGCACGCTGGCCGGGCATGATCGGCGGTTTCGACGGAGTCAAATGTTTGGACTTTTGGACATTGTAATTTTTGTTTTCGGTTTTTAAGACCTGGAAATTTCAAAGGCCTAAAGCTAACCCAAAAGGGTCTAAAGGCTAAGCCAGCCTGCAGGCGTGGAAGGAGGAGACTTCTATGGATAGGGTAGACAAGGACGGGCCACCTCCCCCACCTTATCCTCCTTCGGCTCCTCACCTCCATCCAAAATTCCCGAAAAAAAATTGACTAATGCGTACTCACGCCCCAATATTATATTTGTTAAATACATTATTATTATTTTTAAATGTAATTATACATTAAAGTGATAAAAATATATATAATTAAAAGTTTCGTTAATATAATATCTAAATAAGTGCATTTATATAATTTTTTTAGAAAAATGTCGCTTGAGTCAATCAAACGAGACCCTAATTTATTTAACTATAGAAGTAATTTTAACTTCATTTTTAAGGAATTAAGGGATGAGAAATAGACAAGCTTTTGTTATTCTCTTGAAGTAATCTGTCCACGTGTGCAACTTTGAAAGATGTACGTACCGCTGCATGTTTAATTGATGGCGACTCAATTGATTCTGCTTTTTCAATTAAAAAGTCATATACACGCGGCACTTAGATATAAAAATCAAATATGAAAAATATATTATTAATTATAATTAATCTAATTTTTAAATAAATAATGAACTAACGTTTAAAATTTAATAAAATGAATATATGTTTAATTCCTGCATTTAATTTTCATTTTTACGCAATATACCTCATTTGGAATTGGTGCGCTATTTTGGGAATTAATAGTGGCTTGGCGTGAAAGGTGCCCACCCACTATCTTCACATCGTATAATTTAAAAAAATCTACGAACTTTTTCGGGAAAGTTCCAATGCTCCATAGTCCAATGCAATTCAATTGGACTCAAAAGGGTCTCATACCCAAGATTTAAATTACATAAAAGATGCTTTCATAAAAATATTAGAAACATCACAGAAGAGGAGCAAATCTTGCCGCCAACTCGGCTGGGGGTGGGGCTATAGGCCCCTTTGGGGGTGGTGAGGGTTCAATCACCCGCCTTTACTTTTTTATGAATTTCTTACAAATGTGAATTTATGGTATTTTACACCCCCTGAAATGTTTTGGGATCTGCAATTTTTTTTTGTTTTTCTACGGATATTTAACAAGTTAATTACTAACTATTTTGATGTTAGGGAAAAAAGAAAAAGAAAAAGTCTTGGCCAAGGCTTCTTTATTGTGGAGTTTGCGGAAGATGATGTGGAACAAATCATTAGAACCCATTTGCAATTAACTAAAGAAAATGCAGAATTCTAGATCCTAACGCACATTAAAGAAAAAAAAAAAACAATGAAATGCTCAAAAAGCAGGCAGCAGCCGGCTTTTGTGGTGGGCAAATTTGGAGGCATCCCGCAGCAATAGTCACCAACTCCAGTTTCATTGCCTGGTTGTATTTCACATAGAGCCGAAGCAATATGACTGATCATGATCAACCCTTTTTGTTGATTTTTATTTCATCGTAGCGATTGAACAATGTTTGAGATTTGATTATGAACAAGTCCATGTTAGGCTAAGAAAAAAACAGTAATCTTCCTGAGGATCTTTGACTCCTGTAAATCTGGTTCGTGTTAAAACCGTCTGAATCCCAACGTTTAATTAACAATTTTCTTCCATAATTCGCATGTGTGAACATCTCTGATTTAGTTGTCAGTCTATGTAAGCCATGTGAGATGTTGGCCTCACATTAAATGGAGAATGGACTATTTTTTTGTTCAAACAAGACCCTTGCAGGGGACTACAAAGCCTAATATTAAATGTCAGGCTTCTTGTGGAAACCGGCTAAGGCAGCCACTAATATTATATGGAAGGTGACTAATTTTATAATGTGAAAAATTAAGTAATAATAGTTGGTGAATAATTTGATGATAATAATAAAAAAAAATGAATCAATTATATTTCATTTAATCTTATACGTTGTTATGTAGTGATGTTCTTGCATAATTGATAGATGCAATTTATAATGTTCATACATTTCCTTGTGGTGTCAGCAAATTTAGGCCTGGTATATCCCTGCCTTGCCTTTTAAAACATTATAAAATTTATAGTCAGAACTTTACTACCAAACAATGGAGTCCAGAATGGAAGTGGGTTATTGGTGTTTTCTCTTTGGCAGGGACATTATTAAATTTTATGGCTGCTTTCTTTATTTTCTTCCCCTCCGATACTCAAACTCTTGGTCATCCGTTCGAGAGTAGTTTAGGGAATGTTGCTGAAGATTCAAATGACAAATCAATAAAAACACAAGGAAAAAAGATGCACGACCTTATGTCACTTCAATTTTAGTTGTTTGGGCCAGTTCATGCACCATACCAAAAAATCCTGAACTCAAAGCAAGTTTTGATACAACCTCAGTACAAGTGGTACAAAAGAAATTGTTGTGGAATTTATTGGTGATGTGGTTCCCAAGTGATGTTGGCACAAACCTGTAAAATTCAAATTGTTTTGGGCTCTTCTTTTTCTTTTTCTTTTTGTCCAAAATGGGTCGACAACAAAATGTGACGACCCAAAAAAAAAAAAAAAAAAGTTTTGATTCTAGCTGGTACTTGGCATCCCTTTTGTGACATCTCCCTTTTCAAGAGTAAGACATTGCTCGGCAGCCTCGTTTTCAAATTCCCTGAAAATTCTTTCAAAATCTCTTTTGTTTTACTGTTGGATGATGGAGATAATTGAGACCTCGTCCCTCATGCCAAGGATTGTGATTGGCCACGGTCTTCCTTTTGGCAGCATGGTCGAAGTGTGCTGCTAAAGAACTCACTTTAGTGACACCACATCAAGGAGCAGAATAGAGTGGCAATTTTGGGAAGCAGCATTGCACAACACACGAGTTCAATGGTGGGTAACTCGGGGAACAATTTTTTCCCTTACACAGTGCAAGTTTTAGCCTTAGCAAAAATAACAATATTGCTTTGACTTGAAAATCACGTATTTGAGTTAAAATAAAAATTTTCGACTCTACAAATTGAAATCAAAGTAGTCTTAGAAAACTGATTCAGAATAAGGTAAATACAGTAAATAATCTTATCCCAAATCTTGTGAAGTAGGAAGCCGCGTGGGCTCATGTCGCTCACTGCTCACATTAAGATACATTTAGGTATCTTATTAATAGGTGTCAAGCATATACACTATGACTTTCTAAAGGGAAAAAAAAAAAAGACATACATCATGGCACGTATCAGCCAAATTATTGAAAGTCAAAGATGGGGGCTAGGGATACTAACAGAGTCACCATATACATATCCAATAAAAAACAAACGAATAATGTAAGAATGTTAATCATGACCATGAAAACTCAAAAAAAAAAAAAAATTGTTGATATTTTAATTTTCATAAATAAGATTTATTATTCAAATAATAATAATAATAATTAACAGATTTTTCTTGCACTTGAACACAACCATGGGTGAATTTAAAAGCACGCATTTTTCAAAGAAGTGAAATGGAGCGGGAGAATTCAAATTTGAGTCGAGCATATAAGAGTTAAAAGTATATAAAAGTTACCCAAGATAATCACCAAACTTTCACCCAACGTCTGTGGTAACATCGTCGCTATAAACAAAGCTTGGCCTACAGATTTTAATAGTTTCAGTGGAAAAGTCCAGCTTTTCTCTCTCTCTCTCTCTCTCTATCTCTCCCTTTTTTTTTTTTGTGTTAAAAAGAGAGAGAGAGAGAGAGATAAAGTTCTCTTGAAAAGCACATTGAGCCTTGGAAGTGTAATGATCAAGCATTTGTATATTCTCTCTAATCGAGCAATTCGTGTTTCAATGGTCCTTAACTAGATAATGCAGCATCTTCACTGCATTCCAGCTAAGTGGAAGTAACCTTTATCACTTGAAAAAGAATCGATCCTTTGACAATGGTGATGGGGATTGCCTTAAAAAAGGCTGCCATTCAAATAGGTATAATATTTTTCAGATATGGGGATGGTTATTTTAAAATGCTAATTAAGCTCTTTAATCTTTCTTTTTTCTTAAAAAGAAAAAAACAAACACCGGCTCTTTAATCCAAAAAATTATTAAAAAAAAAAAAAAATTCGTTTTTGCATTGCAGACATTAGTAATTATAGTCAAATCATCCTATGATTTTACAACTCAACCATCGTAATTTGACAATAGAAAAATTATATAGATACTAAAATAAAAATATAAATTTGCACATTATAATATTATAACTATTAGTTATATATTTTTAATATTTTTTTATATATAATTATAATTAATGATAAAAATCATAAAAATTTATAAAGATGACATGATATTGTCATGTGAACTTAAGGACGTGAAGGTGACAAGGTAGATGTAAGGAAGCTAATTTGGCAATTAGATTACTCGATCAACGAAGGTTAACAGCTCGAGGAAACCATAATTCCCATGCCCCTTGCAATCAAGTATTTGCAGAAAGAAAATCCAATTGGATTGAGAGGCACGGACCATCATAATTTTATAATGCAACCATCAAAGCAGAAGCTTGAACTTGAAAATTGGTCTAAATGACAAACATCTACAACATAATTTTCAGTATCTCTTAGCCCTGACGAGAAAATTTTGATTGAATTGACGAGGTAGAATAACCTCAGAAGTTGTGATAAGATGCCCATAAAAGAAAAGACCCTATGTCTATGTGTTTCTGCGTTTGATACTAAATTTTACAGAATAATAGGACTTCTCAGTTCTCACATTTCTATTCCGTTCAATCCTTTTCAGCATTGGGATGCCTGTTAAATCTGAGTGTCCCCTTTTCAACTTTACAATCACACCAGATTGAGGTCTCATAGCAATCAATACTTGAGCAAACCTTTTCTTTTTTTTTTTTTTTTTTTTTTCCCCCCAGAGACGTGAAAGATTGGCTTGTTGGCTAATTTCAAGTATGCTAAAAAGAAGTCCTACTTTTTCCTCAACTTTGTCATTGCTGATTGACGTTGTTCTTTTGAATCCATTGCATTTGAGATAAAGATTAAATCGGAATTGGATTTCAATTATTGGGTAGGCAAAGCACGTATCATGAAATTAGAAATGGACAAGAGGTGTTGCGGGGGTCACCGTGTAGTCTGGTACAATCCGTGACTGATCAAATCAAAGATTTTAGTTGCCCCAGGCTTTTGAGACAATTCCAAATAATAATGGCATAATTATGCACCTTAGGCCAGACAACTAGACTCAAAGGTCTCAATCTAAACAAAAACATCTATATGGACACACAATTTTCATGAATATAAATAAATATAAAACAATTTTATATTACCTACAAAATGTTTTATACTACAACAATAATTTTTTGCACGAAATAAAAGAAATTTTTACAATTTTACTATATATATCTTTTACATATTATATAAAATATTATTTATATAGTATAAAATATTTTATGTGTAGAGCAAAAAAAAAATTTGTGTTGATTTGCATCCATTAGATTGTGTATTTCCCATATAAATAAATCCAAAGCTTAATGGTTTCTGCATTTTCCACTAAATAGCAGGAATTATTGGTTTGTCGGCATGCTTTTTCTCTTCACCCAGCCTATTATTGGAAATCAGGCTATTTTGGACCATTTGTTGGGTAAACCTACAAGAAACATTCCCTTTGAAGCCGAAGCGGTGATGGGGTCCCTAAGCCCCCCCTTCCGCTGTTATCGTTTTCGGTCACTAAATTCATGAGTCAAAAGTACAGTGTCTAGGTAAACATGATCTGTTTAATAATAAAAAGTTCAAGGGATGGATCATATTGCCAATAAATGATATACCCTTCATATGGTGGCATTTTTCATGTTTTGATTGAAAATTATACGTCGGCCAAGCTAGTGAGGTGTCCACCGGGAGGATACAGGCCGAAGTTTTGGATCACCCCATGTTGGCAGGCCCCCATCGCACCCCATGCAGCCCAATTGCTGTCAGTTCGTTTTTGACACAAGAGTCTAAGTTTAGGCTTGACTTGCCGATCAGCTTGCAGTTGGGTTTCTTTAAAAACATTACTCGATCAGGTGCACAATTGTCCTGATTATGTTTGAAACTGAAGGTCCAGTAGTGCTCCCATTTTGCAGCTCAATGAAAGTTCGCTGTCAACTCGTCTCTCTTCCCTCCAAAGTTTGAAAAGCTGTTATGACAGTTGCAACTTCAAGTTTGACTGATTCTGTTGATTGCTTTTTGTAATGTAATTTGTATTTGAATGACTGAATTTGTATTTCAAATATCTTCTTTTATAAGTACCTTGATCAATCATGCATTGATTCAATGATTAGTTTGAATTTCAATTTCAATTTTAAATTGTTAAAAAGCTGTCAAAGCAACAACTAGTTGTTTAAACCTTGGATCTCTAAAATCCTCTCATATAATGAGGATGTAACGTTAATACAAAGCTAGCTAAGTTATTATTACAAGTAATTCAGTCATTGTCTCCAAAAAACTGCTCCACTCTGCATCATTTCTTCTTGGTTGGCCTTGCTGTCAACACCTTTCTGGTTCCAGCAGCTCATATCTGCCCCCGAGTTTTCTGGACAGAAACTATAAAAAGCCAAGGCCTAATTACTGTCAAAATGGAGCTCGATTGGCAGTGACCTAAATTAAATGACGAAACATCTTCATCTAATCAAATTTCTTGGTATCTAATGCCATGCCTGTTTCAATATAGATTACTGCACATTAGGCTTAAAGTGTCTGCTATTGGGTATCTCGTCTCAGTAAGTTGTATGAGAAGGTTTATCAACTTTGGCTCTTGGGACTAAAATCCCAACTACTCTACCATTAGACTATGCAGTTGGTGACACGAACTATAGATGTGCAAGCTGTTGCAAGTTAGCTCGAACTATACGACATGCATAACTAATCTTCAGCTCAAAAACTAGGTAAGATTCGATCCCATGTCTCACCGGAAGATACCAATAAATTTTATCAGTTAAACTAATTGACACATACATAGTTATTAATGTGCTAACCATGCTTGGTTAAGTTAATTCAAGCAAATTTTGTCTTTTCTTTAGGTATAAGGAGGTCTCTATCTTCTCTGCTCTCTAAAGTATTATACGGCACCAAGAGAAATGACGGATGAAATGAAGAGAAATAGACATTATAAGTTAATGAAAGCTTGTTTTTTTTTTGTGAAAGGTGACAAGACTGATAGAAAAAGTGGGAGGGTGAAGAGAATCAATGTTATGGCACTCACAGTGAGGTAACTGTAGGCATAACTTGAGCTCACAAGTGAAAAAAAAATATATGTTGATGTTCACACGGGTGGGAAGAATTTGTTAAGATTGAAAGGCAAGTTATAGAATTCTTCACTCCTCGCGTCTGTCTTGAATGAACGGAACTTGTCCCACCAAAGCAATCCTCTGTCTTTCCTGGTTGTATTGTCTTGCCAGTGCAATGTCATGTCCAAGAAGAAAGCCAACAGGCCGGCAACGAAAGCTCCCGATGAGAATGGCACATTGACCATGTCATTAAACTGCCAAAACAAAAGGTTTCCTATCAACGGGACTAAAACTGGGATTAACATAGCTTATTAAGGTAAAATGCATAGAGAAAGCAGAGTCGGATACCCATCTTGCATTAGTGTGGACAGGTCTGTAACCATGGATTGCTGTATATTCATTGAAGTACTGTGGTATCGATAGTCCCATGAACACTGAGTAGCCAAGTATAAACTTTGTTTTGAAGCTGTTTAAGTTGCAGAACTGAAGGAAACTGAGACCAGCTGAACCTGTTCATGTGTGTCAAAAGATGTTGCATTACTCAGCCTTGTGCTGGATAAGGAATAATAACAGTTTTTGAGAAGTAATAAAGGTTTCTATGACTTGATAGGACATACCAACATAAGCAAAGAAGATGCAGTACAGAGCTGCAACAATTGGAGCTGGAATTGAAGCAAAAACGGCTCCAAATTTTCCTGAATAACAAAGCATGTGAATTGTTAGAGATTACATACGAGTCTATTTTGGGGTCTCATCTAAAGGGCTAAAGTTTCAAAATGCATTTTGAAAGATGTTGTAGGATCACAGCTTATTGCGGTAAACAGTCAAGTCCCCTCAATAGCTTGAGTAACCACATCTGCTTTAAATTCACTCACCAAGAATAGAAAAGAAAATCATGAAGCCTGCTGATATTTGAACAACCCTTCGGCTGCCAACGCGTGTCAGTGCCAACAGACCAGCATTTTCACTGCAGTTGAATGAATAGTTGTTTGTTCGCATGAAATTACCAAGGAAAAATGAAGGGGATAATTTGATACAAATTAAATTTGCTAATGTTAAAAAAAGAACAAGAAGATTCCACTGAGATATCTTACACGGAGACTGCTGGTGCAACCCCAGTTCCAAACATGCCAGAGAATAGGATTCCAACTCCCTATGATTGTGACAGAAGAAAATATTTGATTATTAAGAGGAAGCAGAATCTCAAAGTCTTTTGCAGAAAGTGCTGAGTTAACTGGATAATTAGAATTGAAATGAAGAGAAATAGTGATATATTGCAGGCAATCCGGCGAACTACTATTGTTCATGTCTTCAGTTATAAAATTTGGCCATGTCCACGTACTGGAATAGCGCCAGTTATTACCATTGACTACTCTGTACAAATTAGATTCATATGGAATTATATCTCCCATCTTTTCTTCAAGTATGCATAGAAGTAGCATTCTACCAACACAAGCAGAAAACATAAATTAAGCAACTATTAAGGCATGTACCTGCCAACCAACGCCACGGCTAAGGACCGAAGGTGGTATTGGAGTCGCACTAGCATACCTCGCCACAGCAATGAAGGCACCACTGGACTGCTTGGTTATGGAGATTGTATAGAAAAAATGTAAAATATCCAGAGGATCATAAGTGAATGTAATTTTGCACCCTAGAACTGTAAGCATCATTACATACAGACATTTCGGCAAGCTATGCATAATAAAGTCGTTAGATTAAAAAAAAAAAAGATAGTTGTAACTGTCAGAAATTGGCTTTGGATGGGGCTCGGAACAGGGCAAAACTCACAAATGTATATGTATTTTTGATTCTATACCACAACCATAATCATGAGCAACATGAAAATTGTGGCCAACGAATTAAGTAGGAACCAACTCATATTTATTAATGAATCAAAGTCATAAAACAAAAGCAAGCAAACCTCCACGAGAGAAACAAATGAAGCCATCATCATTGCAAAAGCCTCTCCAGCATCAAAAGTTGGAGCTCCCCATTGAAAAGGATATGGAACTCTTATCCTGCAGATTACAATGTTGCAAAACAGCAATGAAACTTGTAAGCAACACATATTCAAAATCAAATGGAACCTTTAGAAGATGATAAAAGTATCATACAACAAGCCTTATCAGCAATGCTCTTTATGTGACCAGTGACCACAGCCAAATGGAAACGTGCAGTTCCCATCCATATGCTGTATCAGTATTACATGACTCTTTTAAGTGTATATTTGGTTGGAAAGAAATATTACGAGAGCCTCACCATGGAGCAGAGCCTACAATTCCTGCACGGTCAGTTCGGCAGCTTATTTGGGTTGTAGGTCCTGAATTCTTATATGCCCCGCCAACGGTGAGCAGGTGGGCGTATGTCCACACAATGATCACCGAGAATATAACAGCAAAGCGGTCAAAAACAGCCCTTTCCCTGCCTATCAGGTGAGGCATATACTGCAAAGTTTGCGAAGATTACTACTCTGCTGTATAAATATTTCCATCTAAGATCAAATATAAGAGCAACACAATGTTGAATGTACCTGTGAGAAAATTACTAGAAAGATGATCTGTGGCAGCCCAATCTCCACACATTTTGCAAGCTAGGAAACCCAGAGGTGTTGTCAATGATCAATAGCAACAGAAGATGTAGTTTTGGAAGGGGAAAATCAAATGCATACCCGAGGAAAACCAAATTCATACAGCCCAAAACCAGAAAGAGCCACCAAAGGAACAGTAGACAACGGACTCGAGAACCTGCGAAGAAATAAAAGGCAAGAAACTAGAACTGAGAAACATATTAAACGTGATACTGTATGTTAGTGAGTGTTTGGCTGTAAAGAAACATGAGTTCAAAAAATGAGTGTAACAGAAATAAGAAAGCTTAGATGGTTTCATCATTACTCTAAGAATGACTGAATAAGAAACGAAAATATATGTAGTAAAGTAAATGTAATACTGATTAGAAATAAATTGAAAGAGTGATGTTTATGATAGTTTAGATATTTCTGATGTGAGTTTGGAAATGCTCCTTTAGGAGGATTGAATAAATCCTGGCAAGATAAAGATAAGAGGGAGACAACAATCTCAGTTGACTTGGGAATCTTAAGTTGAGAATAAATGACCACAATTAGATTTCAAACTAAATTTAATTCATAATAGAATGAAATAACAAGAAAAGATTCATATAGCCAATGCTAGTTTAATTTGAGATTAAGCTAAAATTATTGTCATTTAATCTGGCAGAACGTTCAAAAGTTAAATTAACCTCCAATTCAGATTCAAGCTAGAGGTGCATAAGGGGATACAAGAGGAATCCTTCCATAGAGGTGCTAATTTGGCATAAATCCTCGAAGTTAAAATGATCAAACTAATGAAGGAAAATGACTAAACCTTGCAACATTACGCCAGAGGCCACTGAATCCAATAACAATTTGAAGAGTTGAAGCAACAATGAGGGAACCTTGGATTCCACGCATTATCTTCTCGAATTTCTGCACGAAAATCACTAGTTACTAGTGTATCATAGGCTGTGTAACAATTGAAAAAGGCGGTATCTAAACAGGAGTTGTTTTTGTGAAGCAACCTCCACAGGATTCACAATGTCACTATATCGACCAGCCAAAACGATTGAAATGGTAGTTGGCAAATAGGTGTAGGAACCTCCAATTACTGCAGGTAGGCGGGTACCAAACATTGTTTGGAACAATGTGTTAAGTCCAGCCACAAATTGTAAAGTCTGGATCATCTTCGCTTTTTCAGTCTGTAAGGTTTCACATTTTCAGTATTTTGATAAATAATTACGATTAATGATAAAACTACAAATGACTAACAATCATAATCATACAATATGGATCTGCATCTATTCTGTGTTAAATTTTAGGAGTCCATGTAATGAAGTTTGAAGGAAAAAAGAAAAAGAATCCCAGAGCACTAAACATCAAGTTCTACACTCTTTGAGCATCAAGTCTTACATTTCCTCCTCCCATCTGAGAAACTAAAGTGGTGGGTATAAGAACAGTTGTACCAAGCATCACCAAATAGTGCTGGAAGCCAAGCAGAATCGCTTCAGCTGCATTTTAAAAACAAACCCATATATCAACTCATCAAATTGAGAAAGGAATGTTGCTTGGATTATAAACATAATTGATATTCAAGTTCATTCCCTCGCAATGCATAACCATTATCAATACAATAAAGTAGAAAACAGGATACCCTTGTTTCACATTCTAAACAAATGGCCCCTTTCAGTCCAATGGTACCAACCAATCACAAAATGAAATGACATAAACAGTGATTTTTAAAGCACATCCAACTCTGAAGTAATTAAGTAAAGGAAAAAATTGTAAGCAGGAAGCATTAATACTAAAGAACTGAAGATATAACTCGAAGCATCCACTAGAGAATTAAAGCAACAATAAAGACACATAATTTAACGTTGGAAATAATAAGGAGAGAGAGAAATGAGGAACTCACGCCAAGGAGGAGGGCTTGTGATACAGTAAGCGATATTTGGCAGCTGATCCTTGGGTGGATGTGGCTGCAACTCCAGTTGCTTTGGCAGTGGCGCAGCACCTCCTCCTGCCATGTTCTCTCTGTCTCTCCCTTTTTCCTAGCTTTCCCTCTTTTCCTCTAAGAAATTCCTTTTAAACTCTTCTAGTCTTCCCACCCTACAAAACCAAAATCTCCATGCAAAACCCAAATCCCAAATTTCTCTAACTACCCAACATGGAAACAATGAATCAATACTGAAGTGAAAGGTATATAAACTGGTAGCAAAGTCCAAAGATTGGCAAAGGTTAACCAAAACAAGGGAAATAACAGTAGAAGAAAGGCAAGTTCAGAGCCTGGAAGGGGAATCAAAAGGCAGGCACATTCAAGTGAAAAATGAAGTGGCACGCTTTACAGTGCATACAAAGATAACAATGAAGAACGACTTAATGGAGAAGAGGGTGCTCATTTCACGTCCAAGTTTGTGTCTTCCTAACTTTTTTTTTTTCCTTGAATTTGGACATCAAGAAACATTAATGTGGAGAAGCCTCACAAAGAAAAGCAAAAGGAGAGATGGGATGGTAGCATCAAAAGAGTGAGAGAAACCAAAAATACCTCTCTGCAACCAAAAGGAATCTCTTTCTCTCTCTCTCAATCCATCTTTGCATTGCTTTAGAATTTATTACTACTATTTTGTTAATGTGGGTCTCTTTTTCTTCAATCACGTAAAGCTGAAGCTTGAATTGCATAAAAGCATCTCTCCATAGTCACCTTTACCAACTGTTACTACCATAATTTCTCCTCCTTTTTTTTTTCATTTAAAGATACAAACTTTAAACAAAATAAAAAAATTACATAAACACCCAAATTAAATACAGAGATTGAAAGTAACCGTTAGTTACAGTTAATACATATTTTAATAAATGGTGAACAAATTATAATTAACAGTTAAAAATTCTCTTTCACGGATACACATTGATCCTCACAACGTAGAGAGACTCTCAGAGAACAATGTATAACATTAAAAACTGCAAGACAGAGAGAAAGTTGGCCAATTTTTGTATCAGTTGTGCACTGTCTTTCTGGTAACCAATAACTTAATTTGAGGTTTTTCTTGCATTAAGACGAGTAAGTCAAACAAAAGGGGTATCTGTATGATCAACTTTCTTGATAATGAAGCAAAACACATGAAAATATAATCGTTTTTTTATACGGTATGCCTCTTGCTTTACTCGGGATTTGATTTCCCTCCCTGGGACTGAGAGTGAATAGTCCTTTTCATTTCAAGTGTTGTCCAATGTATACACGAATCCACTTCCGGTTCTGTACCTCTTGTCACGGGATGAGTTTGCGGACACTCTAAACCCGGGCGGCACTAGACAATTTCAAGGGAAAGTTACTAGTAAATTTAAAGAGAGAGAATAAAGACTAGAGAGGTTTTAGAAGTATACTTTACTTCAAGAATAGAGTGTGTACAAATGAGGGGGAGGAGATCCCATTTTATACAAGTTTTGGACAAACTACAACCGTTAGATTCCTCATTGATCTAATGGTGGATATTACATTCTTTCATCTTCCTATTTAATACATTACAAGTTCCAATGTGCGTTCCTTCCCGAAGAGACGTCTACGTTCAACGAATTGCCCTTATCTAGGAGGTATCTCGATTAACGTGTTAGAACCTCCGATAGATAGGGTTTGAACTTGTTGGCCCGTGACATTCTCCCCTACTTAATTCGGCGACATCCTCGTCGTCATTTTATTTTTGTAGCACTGGATTTCATTGGGGAATTGCCATAATGTGTCCTTTCATTCCCAACTGGCTTCCTTGTGAGGATGTCCCTTCCATTTCACCAAGTACTCTGTATAATTAGGTATACCTTTTTTGCGGATCCTTTCATCTACAAGGATGCTTTCTGCTCCCTTGTTGAAGGTGGTGGTAATGGCCGTTGGTGCTCGTTTGGACTTATTTCTCTCCATGTCTGCATGGTATGGTTTGAGGAAACTTCGAATTAGCCCTTTGTGGACTTTGCGGTGGGACTTGAATTGCTGTGGGAGTCGTCGGATGAGCACTTTGTCTCCTTCTTGGTACTCAATGTGCCTCCGTCTATGATCTGCCCATTTCTTCATTTTCTGGGTGACCTTGCTTTGGTGAGCTCGGGCGATGTCAGCATGCTTGTGCCATTCCTTGGCGATTTGATGCACCATGGGGCTCTTGTCTTTGTATGGGGAGGCAATGGCGGGTGATGCCAAGGCAGGAGGCTTAGCGTTCGGCTCCAACTCAATTGCATGGTCTACCTCACGCCTAGGTGGGAGTCTCTTCAATAGCTCTTGTGGCATGACGTTCTTGAACTCTTCTAGGGCTTGTGCCACTTCGTTAGGCAAGGTGACTTTGGGGCTTGGGTCAGATTTCATACCTTGTTTGAATTGTAATGCAGATAAGGCCTGACCCTCCATTCGTCGAGCACGCTCTGTGGGTATGGTGCAAGCCTTCCCTCCTTCCAATATTCCAAGTGAGTTAGAAGCTGGGAATAAAAAGGCGTGTACCTTATCAAAGAACTCCATGCCTAATATCACTTGGAAATCATCCATGGGGACAACGGAGTAGTTGATGCTTCCTTTCCACGCGCCAAGGGTTGTGGGAACATTTTTGGCAATGCCAGCAATTGGTTTTGCTGGTGAGTTCACTGCTTTAAGGGTTCCACCCTTGCTTGTTAGCTTGAGGCCAAGCCGCTTGACCTCTTCCATGGAAATAAAGTTATGGGAAGCTCCGGTGTCTAGCAATGCTCTAGATTGCTTCCCGTTGATGGTGGTTTGGACGTATAGTAACCCTTTATGGTCCATATGTGGTTGTGCGCTTTTCCCCTTCATGGTTGCCAGGATTCGAAGTGATCCCATCTCGGTTTGACCTTGCTCGTCTTGCGAAGAGTCATCTTCAAACTGGCTCATGATGGCGTTGAGGGTCTTGCGCTTGGAGCAATCCTTCATCCAATGGAAACCATTGCAAATAAAACATGGGGTTTTTGGTTTAGGGGAGTCGGTCTTACCTCGATCATGCCTTTCTCCATATGACGAGGCTTTGGCCTTCCCTTTATCCTTGGGCTCTTGCTCCTTTCGTGGGGATTTTTCTCCCCCACTATCACCTTGGTTGGATCGTTTTTCTTTGGATCAGGTGTTGTATTCCACGAGAGACTCGGCAGCGGCAATGGCGTCATCCAAGCTTTGCACATTACGTCTCTCAAGTTCAACTTTGGCCCAATCTTTCAATCCATCCATGAAGTAAAAGAGAGAATCATTGTCAGACATGTCCTCAATCTCAAGGATGAGGGTGGTGAACTCCTTGATGTAGTCACGGATGGTCTCTTCTTGCTTCAATCGTCGGAGATGACCTCGAGCTTCCCTTTCGGCATTGCTTGGGTAGAAGTGCTTCCTTAACTCTCGCTTGAAGTCTTCTCAAGTGTCAATGGAGCAAATACCTTTACCAATCTCACCATGCTTGCGACGCCACCATAGTTGAGTAGCATCTCGTAGAAACGTGGGGGCAGTGCAAATCCTTGCGGCATTATCTCGAACGAACTTGGCTTCGAAGTATTGTTTTAAGCCGAAGAGGAAGTTCTCAACTTCCGTAGCATTACGAGTGCCATTGTAGGTAGCAGGTTTGGGTACGTCGATTGTGCCAAAGTTGATAGGGCCAGTGGAGCATGACCCATTAGCAACGGTTTGCTTATGAACATCATCTACCTCATGTCTAAGGTCTCGTAATTCAACTTCAGTAAAGGAACGATTACTATATACCTCTCGTCGGATGTCGTCAAGATCATGCTTGAAGGATTGACTGATCTCCCGAAGGGTGGATTTTACCACATGGGTGACTTCTCCAAATTTCGTCTCCATGTTGTCAATCCGGACAGACTGCTCCTCAACGATAGGTTCTATCCTTGAGAAGTTTTTCTCCAACTCTACAATACGAAACTCCAAGGCCTCCATTAGAGCGGTCTTAGATTTACCGCGTCTTGTGATGTTGGCACGTTGTTCCTCTCGTCCACGTCTTTACTCCTCCACACGAACTTCGTTATCGGAAGCCATCTTTGGTGCTTAACGGCAGCAACCAAGGCTCTGATACCAACTGTCACGGGATGAGTTTGCGAACACTCTAAACTCGTGCGGCACTAGACAACTTCAAGGGAAAGTTGCTAGTAAGCCTAAAGAGAGAGAGAACAAAGATTAGAGAGGTTTTAGAAGTATACTTTACTTAAAGAATGGAGTGTGTACAAATGAGGGGAGGAGGTCCTCTTTTATATAAGTTTTAGACAAATTATAACCATTAGATCCCTCTTTAATCTAATAGTAAATATTATATCTTTTTATTTTCCTATTTAATACATTACAAGTTCTAATTTACAAGTTTCAATATGCGTTCCTTCCCGAAAAGACGTCTACATTCAACGAATTATCCTTATTTAAGAAATGTCTCGATTAACGTATTAAAATTTCCGATAAATAGGATTTGAACACTCTGCTGTCTTTTTGTGCTCGACAACAATGGCTATGGATACTATGCTGTCAGTGGACATGTCTTCTGGTGCAATCCATCTCCTTGTGCCTTGGGGAATCTGTGGACTCTTGTGGCTCAGAAGCCAGACCCAAATTTGCTTCCCCCGTGCATTCTTGGGCTCCAGCGTACAATATGTAGCCATAATATAAACAGAACTTCGGATGGCAATGTAGACCTCCTGAGCCACTTCGACGGACAGGTTCAAAAGATTGGATTTCATATCTTTAATTCCCGCATTTTATCTATCAAGAAGATCAAATAGTTATGAATCAAAAAGTAAATCTATTTTGTCCAAAAACGGAATCATTATATATATATATATATATATATATATAGATAAGCATTACTATGTAATAAACGTGTATGGAGCAATATGATGGTACATATAAGAACAGTAAAATAATTTTATTATATTTAATTTTATTTATTTATATAATCAAATAAATTGTAATTTTTTTTTATTATTTTTATATTGTTTTTTAAGTATTTGCTACCTAGTTTTCTATCATATTCCATCGTGAAGTCACCTAGTGATTTTTTTTTTTTTTGGGCGGAATAAGTTCATTTTATTGGTTGTGTTATATAGTATACTATGTATACAAAACCTATGTGTATCAGAGGACCCTTTTTGGGTTTGCATTTTAATTTCCAAAAGATGGGAAGAAGGAAAAAAAATAATAAAAAAAAAAGGTCATGTAGATGTAGTCTATAGGCTATAGGATGTTTTCAAGCTGGTTAATGTGAAGTCATTTCATGCAACACCCAACCTAAGATCTAAACCCTCTCAGTAATGAAGTAACATGGGAATGAGCGCATGGCCCAATCTTTTAATGGGACAGACAGATGTGATGTTTTATACTTTATTGTAGGATTTGTGTGCAACAACTTTAGAACAAAAATGCCCCCCTCCCCATGTTTCTATGCCTTCTTAAAGACTTAAAAAAAAAAAAGAAATGGGAAAAGAAATTATAGGATTTGTTGCTTTGCCTTCACTTGATAGTGAATGATGTTCCTGCTCAGAGCCAAAATTGGCTTCCAATGTATGATCCCACCATTTTTAACCTTTTTATTGGAGGAGAAGAAAAGTCCCACTAGAAATTGTGGGCATTTGCATGTAACAGCCTCGTATCTTTGGGCCAGCAAGCCCACCATCTCCCAGATGTCTACTACAGGAGCCCTCTGCGTCTGCAGATGAACCCAATTCTCATCCACAAGGAAAAAGCCCGTCTGCATGTCACTAGGTGCCGCTCTTCAGTTCATTGCTTAACTAGTGATTCTAGTGTTGTTGATCTGCATGTATAGTGTATATGTTCATGGAAAGAAGACGTGATAAACAGAAAGAAGGCTTCCTTCCCCACACCCCCCCCCCCCCCGAGTTCACTACTGAGGCATGGGAGGGGAACCGCAATATCTCCATCAAAAGTTCAAATGGCAAAGAACTCAAACCTGCCATTAAAGTATCTTGGTATATCAATTATCAACCGAGGATTTTCTTGGACAGTCAGTACAAAAGCTCAAGCTTGCTAATAAAATTGCAAAATAACATTGCAGTACTACACAGATGACAGCCCTCTTTGTATCTACATTCCAGAAAAGTTGCATAACACAGACTAACAGAGTGCAGAGGCAATGTTCACATCTTGACCAACCAACAGATGAAAACCTGATTCAATAATGGAAAATCGACCCATAAATAGGTCAATGAAGATTCTGTAACAACAAGAGTACCTTCTGTTTCACCATTCTACGTCTAGTTTATTAAAGTAGCTACCAAATTCATTAGACATTTGGCCTTGCAACATTACTAAGTACAGAACAACAAACTCAATTAAACTAAATAGCTAAGAAATCTGGATAAACTGCCCCAACTTTGCACCAGTGGCACCATACAGCAATTAAATGCCTGCATATAGCACAGTAAAAGAATCGCTATAAATTGATCTCCATCTGAAACCCAGATTTCTTCAGTAGTGTAATTTTCAAGCATCTGAGCATGCAGAAACAGGTTTTTCTCAGACCAAGCCCAGGTACAAGCAGCATGCCCACAACAACAAATTCATCAAGATGCTTTCTCCAACAGTCATAGGATCCAAAGCAATATCATCACTGACTGGTCCCACGAGTCTGTAACCTCTTCCTCTCAAACTCAAGCTGGAAAGGTGGTTACACAATTATTACTCTCAGCCCAGATTTCCTGGAAAATCCAGATATATTTCCATACAAATTTTGACATTCAGTAGAGGGTCTCACCACTTTCTTCACCCGGTCATTAGCAGCAGCAGTTCCTCCGCTGACACTTTCAGGGAGATATGGGCTACTAACACGTACTTCATTCATCACAACTATGACCGTCTCATCCCAACGGACTGGAAGCCTGGTCTTATAAAGTAACATCAGCTAAAATAATTTGTACTTACAAATATGGTTTAGTCTGGGAGTCTAGTACATAGGAATGCCCTTTTAGTCATTGGCAGATTGCATTTAATTGCACATACCAATACAGTTTAATAATTTAAATTATACAATGCTGTGAAAACTTAGTTGACCAACCACATGGACATAAAGAACAAACAACTTGAATTGTGGATAAATTAAAATTCATTATAAGGGAACAATAACAAGCTCGAACAGAATACATGCTATCACACTTGACAACACCATGGAATTTGGCTAGTAACTAGAACACATCTGCCAATTGTTAGCAGAAACACCTCACCACTGAGGTCCAAATACCATTAGGAAAATAAACATGTCATATATGTCTACAGATGTCTATTATTTTGTTACGATTTTGAAAGTCTTGAGAATCACTTTGTTTTCTGGAACTACACAGGATGTAACAAATTCCTATCCAAATGTTTGTTCTTTTCTTCCCTTATGTCCTCGCAGCCAAGGCTGCTCCAATTAATGCCTATCGGTATCATTTGGCTTACAGTAACAGCAGCCCATGCAGGCTGCAGCCTCCTAATTCCCCGTTTCCTTTCGAAGCTTAAACAGAAACCCCCAACTCCACCAGCACTTTCTCCCACTCATTAAAACAGTCAGATAAAATGTCACATTCCCTATTCTGGTTGTTGTACCAGAAAACTTGCAGTTCTTCAAGCCATCAATATTTTGCCACCCAATCATATCATATTGTATATTAACATCAGTAACTGTTAGAAAATCAGTTTACGATCTGAAGAAAATTGCCACCCCATTGTATTGAAATCTGAACAATCCACATTTCAATGTAAGTCTACAATATTAGCATTTGCTAACATTTCAACATGCAATTCATTTCTGACCCACCCCTTAACCACTACATTATTAAACAAGCATATACATCCATCATGCTGTATAAATTTTAGCATTTCAATGCTTGATCAATTTTGAGCTGTTGGCATCTTCTCCAAGTAAAAGCAGGCATAAAGCTTCATGTTTGTGTAACCTGGAAAATGCAAATTAAAATAGTTTTGCAACATTCAACAACAGACCTAGATGAACTAAATGTTTGGTTTCTACCATTATTACTCCTGATACAAATGCTAAGCAAGTAAGCAGCTTCCTTTCCATATCCCAGGCCAAAGCAATCACCTCAGAATTAGTATTACTTCTTGAAAAATATAATTCAACTAAGTGAAGTCAATCAAGCAAACACATATTGCAAAACAACACAATGAAAGCCAAAAGGATTGACAATTACGTTTTATATAAGGCATCAAATATGCTCTGTGCCTCAGCAGTAACGCCAACACCAATCCTCTCAGCCTCAACTTCTGCTTGCCTGCAAAACCAAATCCACCTCCTTAAAAAGACCATCCTAAACATTTGATCACAAGAAAAAACACAAACCCCATATATATCCAATTATCAAAAATTCACCTTAAGGCCAATTCCTCTCTGGCTTGAAGACCATGGAGGTCGATGTAACACTTCTTGATGTCTAATGGGTCCTCACCTTGACGCAGAAAAGTAAACTCCTTTATATGGTTAGCTTTCAAAAACCTTATGTTCCTCTTAGGACCAGGCTTCGACCCCTCTTGTAAGACAACTAAGTTAAGAAAAAAAAAACAGCACACAGTATTGCTTTGAAGATGAAAAAATTTAAGGACACCTCCAAAAAAGAACATTAAAAAGAAGAAAAGGAAAAGAGACGAGGAGGGACAAGACAAGAGCAAAGGATATGAAGTACGAGGATGTTGGAGAGGCGGTCAAAGGTGATGACTTGGCCCTCGAATTCGTCACCCAAAGTGGTTTTGATGGAGAGGAAACAACCCGCTGCAAAGTCCTCGCTGCTGCTGCTGCTGTTGTTGCTGCCTTCCATGGCTATGGCTCTCAGCCTCTTTGGTCGTCCGTTTGCTTCTCTTTTTGTCTTCAACAATTTTTTTTGGTTAATTTATGCATGGGAGCCGTGGACTCTTGGGGGTTGATCTGAGCCCACCAGGCCCAATTAATTTTCCTACCATTTTGTATTGGGTTTGTCAATCATCGACATGTTAGTGTCCATTGGTCCAAAGTACATTTGGTGAAATTTATATCCCACACCGCTTTGGCAGGCATTTTGGTATATTCGAAATATCGAATTTTAATTCTAAAAAATAGTATAATAATTATAAAAATAGATACAATTATCTTTCTTTTATAATTTCCGACCTAATGGACTGTCTAATGGACCAAAAAAAAGAAACTAAATGAGTAGAGAAATGATAAACAAAATTGTTAACAGTTAATAAAAGAATATATTTTCTCTCTTTTTTTTTTTATTAACTCGCCATTTGTATAATTATTCAGTTATGATGCTTTTTGCATAGTTTCATTATTTGTATCTAACCGCGTTGACTTCTACATCAAATAGGTGTTTTCTTTTCAAGAATCTGGTAGCCTACTTGCCCTCGAGAAAAATACAAATCACGAACATGTTGCTGTCCCAATTTCAATCGGCCATAACCAAAGGTTTGACAATGATATCGAAAGCAGACCAAAAGCATTCCTTTTCAAGTGTCACGATCATAAGCCAGCATTTACCGTTGTAAACACTTGACACCTCTCTGCAATTTCCACCTGAAAGTCAAACTAAAATCGTGTAATTTTTGATTTAAGGGTCCGTTCGTTTACAGAAAAAAAGAATGTGTGATAAGGGTACTGTGTATCCAATATTCAGTTATTCCAACTATGAAGTAAATATTTTAACCATTGAATAGTAACTCAATAATGGGATCCTTTGTTCTTATCAAGTTTTTTTAAAGACATCTCATGAGTTGAGAAATTAGGGTTCTCAGTTTAATTTTGGATTCACTAAAATAATTTCTCCCTATACAATAATAATATTCTTCGAAATATCATTTTGAAGAGCATAGAAAAATAGTACTGCTGCTTTTTTGAAAAAAATACAAAAGGGTCGGAAAAATTGCAATCAACGTTACAAATTACAATAGTTTTATGACACAGTACGAGATGTCTCATGGGACCATCCTCCGTGTCCCTCGAGGAACCACATATTCAAAAACTCTATCTATTTGATAAAAAAAAAAAAGAGAAGAAAGATCGTTGGTTGTTGCCGTCCCTATATTTAAAGCGTGCTCCGTACGGCCCTTTCAATCCCTGGGAGCCATGGGCATCATGAGCGGGAGACAGCGCGAGTGAAAAAGGTGGCACATCCAGGTGGTCCCGACTCCCTACTCCCCCCGCACTTTCATTTGCTGCTCCTCTAGCTCATATAGCTGGCCACCGCCTAGGAGTTGACACCTGCCACGTTCGCGTTCTTATCCGGTGCAATGTATCTAGGCATTTCGACGATCGATTCCCGAGTAATTATTTTTTAAGATTAGGGACCCTTTGGCTTGCCTTATGGAAGCTTCCATCTACAGCTTTGTGATGATTTTGGCTTGGGAGGAAAGCAAGTCGTAATATATAAGCTGGTATAGGTATAATGATTTTTTTTTTTAACCTATCAAAGATAATATTTTCATTCATTCAAAACTCGGTATAAAAATTACCAAATGATAAAATAAATTGATTAGTAATTTGATGTATTTTTTTTTAAGTATTAACTCAAGTTTAAGTTTTTATGCTATAATTCACTCATTAAAAATAAATTTAAGTATTTAGATGTATAATAATAATAATAATAATTTTTCATTTATTTTCATGAATAATAATTTTATGCCCCTTGATTCCACATGGTCTCATTTACCGTGTTGGCTTTCTATCTCAATGAACTAACAAAATGTGCAGGTGAACAAAGTTCAACTTTTAGTAATTAAAAATACCATTTTTTTTTTTTTCTATTAAGTATTAACCCTTGACTTAAAATATAAAAAATTGGAAATAAAAAGAAAAAAAAAAAAGAAAAACGGGGAGGGACAGTGGGCAGAGTGCCACGTGTACCAATAATATAAAGACAAAAATCGGGTTGGCAGGTAAAATTTGGAGAATCAAGTGACCAAGTAGCACAACCACAAAGGAAAAGCAAAATATAGAAAAATAATAAACATGGAAGAACGGGTACAAAAATGGGATTCTGAATGTGATTTTGACCGCAAAACATATGTCAGATCTCTCTCTCTCTCTCTCTCCCTCTCTCTAAAGTCTTGGCCAATTCCCATTGCATCGTACATGTAAACCACAAAACACCAGACCAGGGACCAGAAACAGAAAAACGACCAAACCTTAGTTCGAGTAGTTTTAGTTAACTTGTGGAGAAGAGAGGAGAAGGGCTTTTTGTTGTTGTGGAGTTAAAAATGGGGACTAATAGCCCATTCAAAAGGGTTCTTCCTTGCGCAGCTTATGCCATCCTTCCTTTGCTTCTCTTTCGTTTGTATTTTTACCCTTGTCCACTCCCTCACTCCAACCCCATACTCATTTCCTCCTCCGTTTCTCCTTCTGCTATAGGTAAATATTTGCATTAGCTTGAAAAAAAATTGTTCTTTTTTTTTTTTTTTTTTGGGTTTGGTTTGGTTTTATCGGTTAATTCAAATTCCTAGTTGTTGGGGCCTAAAAAGAGTTTGATTTTTGTTCTTTATTGCAGAAGAGAAAAGTTTTAACGAAACTCCGTGTGACTACACAAATGGCAGATGGGTTCATGAAAAGAGAGTCCCTTTGTACAATGGTACCACCTGTGGGACAATCAAGGAAGGCCAGAATTGTATCGGCCATGGCAGGCCTGACTTGGGTTATTTGTACTGGAGATGGGAACCAAAGGAATGCAAGATCTCAAGGTTTGAACCCAATAAATTTCTCGATCTGCTTAGAAACAAACATTTAGCATTTATTGGTGACTCCATCGCTAGGAACCAATTGGAGTCACTTTTGTGCATGCTGGCCACTGACTTTGCCCCCAAGCTTGTTTATAGAGATGGGGAAGAAAACAAGTTCCGCAGATGGCATTTTGATTCTCACAATGTTAATGTTTCAATCTATTGGTCCCCTTTTCTTGTAAGAGGAGTGGAAAAATCCAATTCTAGTGCATATTACAACAAGTTATATTTGGATCAGATTGATGAAAAATGGGCTGCTGAGATGAATGGATTTGACATGATTGTGCTATCAATTGGGCATTGGTTTCTCCATTCAGCTGTGTATTATGAGGGCAATAATAATGTTCTAGGTTGTCACTACTGCCCTGGTCTCAATTACGCTGAAATTGGGTTTTATGATGTCTTGAGAAAGGCTCTAAAGACCACACTTAAGACTATAACTGAAAGGAGAGGGATTAATGGAAATGGGATTGATGTAGTTTTGACCACTTTTACACCTTCCCATTTTGAGGGTGATTGGGATAAGTTTGGTGCTTGTTCAAAAACAAAGCCTTACGAGGAAGGAGAGAAATCACTAGAAGGAATGGATGCAGAAATGAGGAGAATTGGGATAGAAGAAGTGGAAGCTGCAAAGTTGAATGCTATACAAATCAAGAGGTTCAGATTAGAGGCATTAGATGTCACCAAATTATCGTTACTGCGGCCGGACGGCCATCCGGGACCATACATGCATCCATTTCCCTTTGCCTATGGCATAAACGAGCGGGTCCAAAATGATTGTGTGCATTGGTGCATGCCAGGGGCCATAGATACGTGGAATGAGATATTGTTGGAGACGATGAAGAGATGGGAGCGTCAATCAAGAAGAGGAGGGGCCTAGGAGCCTTTGGACACTGAAAATTTGACTTGGAATAGACTTGAGTCCACAATGCATAATAATGGCTGTTACTTGTACATTTGATATTTTCTTATTAATTGCGATCATGCATCAAAAGATTAAATGTACAATTAACAGCTGTAATAGTGTAATGTATGGATCCTTCTCATTTCACCCGCATCCAACTAACATTCTCCTTACCCTTTGTCTTGATTGGTCTGATTCAATTGGGTGGAGAGTTATCAGTCTGGTGAAGGGACAAATGGAAATTCAATTTTTGAACCTTTCCATTTTGTCTGCTTGATTGTTTGAATGCAAGAACATGTCTTGCTTGGAGTCTTTCAAATGCTGTTTCCTTTCCTTTTACTACTATTTTTAACGGCTAGCCATTGATATCTCCGTTGTAAAAGAAGAATATGTGTATATTCGATGGCCAGTCTCATAACATCTTGTTGATTTAGAATGCTTGGCTTCCAAAGCAATGGGCATCCTTCTAAGCGCTAACATGTTTGGATCTACGGTGAGTAATCAATGGAGGATTGCATCTTTCAACCCAGAATCCATTTCGTTTTTCTTTTTCCTAGTGAGAGTGAATGAAATTGTCTACAGAAATGAATTCTCGGGTAAGTGTCCCGAGTGTAATGTTGGTACTATAATACTTAGATTAATAAAAAAAAAAAAAAAAAAGAAAAAGAAAATCACGAGTGTCTTAGTTCCAACCTCGTAAATGGTTTTTACTCTTTTATGGGCTGATTAAGGTATATTTTGGTGGGGGTTTGGGGGTGATGGGACGGCTGACCTAGGTACATCTCTACGTGCAAGAGGTGCTAGGCACTCAATTCCTCAGGGTAATCCGGTTCAAAAAATTCCCCATGGTAATGAGTAAAATTATTTAAATCACCAAAACTATTTAAATCAGAATGTGTGTGCATAATACAGAATTATAGATTGACTAATTAATCGATTTACACGAGCTAATTATAGATTCTTTAGTTGAGAAACACAAGCAATATCTCTTTCTTCCAAAGTATTACATTCTATGGCTGGAGCGCTCTCGTTTTCTCTCACTTTCTCGTTCGATCAGCGACCCATCCAAGCATCACCCTTGTTCGTAGCCTCCCCTTGCAATAACCCGAAACACCCAGTTTGCTTCTTTAACAAACGTCGTCGTTTCAGGTTCATATCGTCCTCTTCCTCACAATCCTCCTCGACAGGGGCATCCTCTGCCTATTCATATCTCGACGATTCGTTCAAACCACGGAGGTTTCTGAGCAACGAGGAGCTCGAAAAGCTTAAAATCCTACAGGATTTTAGTTATCAAGGAGAATTGAGAAATGGGTCGATGTGGGTTCGGGTAATGAGGCCAGAAGAAGTGGAAAAGACTGTAACTTTACTGGCGGAGTCATTTGCAGAGTCAATGTATTTGACTGCTGCTGGTTATGTGGCGTTGCTGATGTTCTTGGTGAAGCAGTACTTGACTGAGAGGAGGGCAGTGATGCCGCATGCTGTTACGCTTGTTGGATTTTATAGAGGGAAAGAAGAAGAGGAGGAGGAAGAGTTGGCAGGGACTGTGGAGGTTTGTTTTGATAAGATGGGTGCTAATGCTTCGCCTTCCACGCCTACTCCTCCAAAGAATTCTCCTTACATTTGCAACATGGCTGTTAAGCAGTCGCTTCGTAGGTACGTTTTAGTCAATAGATGTCATTGTTAGTTTTGAAGGGCGTGCCTTGGCATAATGGTAAAGGTTACTCGATTCTAATTTTGAGGTCCTGGGGTTCGAGTCGCGGAAACCTCTTTGTGAAAAAAGAAGAGTAAGGTTGTGTATATCTTATACCATTTTCCAGTCCCACAGTGTGTATTGAAATGCCTTATGTCATCGTTGGTTTTCTATTCTGAAATTGGACATTAGGAGTAAGAGTTATAAATGGTTGGTTATAAGTTAAGACTGAACGTTTGCTTGTGGAAAGTTCCAATTTTCATTCAATGTTGCTAATCGTTCTTTTGTAGTATAGAAGTTTTAGGTTGATGACTATTAAGATGGATAGTTTACGGGGAGGCATTTGGATTTAGAAGTGATATTTGTATTTATTTCAGGTAGTGTGTGACTGGTTGAATTTTTCATGCTCTATTCTTGAGGTGCTTATACGGATGTGCTAAACTAAGTATTAGAAACCGATAATTCAACGTCAACAAGAATCAAGGTCAACTGGCTACACAAATAACCACTTCAGTGGACTGTAGTGCTGAAAAAAGGAGGATAACGTGATTTACTGGGGAATTTAAGTGGATCTGCATCATACAATTTAAGGACTTAGGATCCCACATATCTAGGTTATGCATTGCATGCAGGTATTTATGTTCTGGCCACAATTTCTACTTGATGTCAATTCTGCGGTCTGCCATAATCTTGATTCAGCTTTTTTACTTCCACATTTTGAAAACATGTAGCATTTTTGCTTCCATTTATTGTTCAAGATTGGATATCTGAATTTGTGCCTATGAAACATCCAGGAGGGGTATTGGGTGGAATCTTTTGAAGGCAAGTGAGGAGCTAATTTCTATGATGAGTTGCAAGGGGGAGGTGTACTTGCATTGCAGAATGATTGATTCAGCCCCATTCAACATGTACATAAAAGCAGGTTACAACATTGTCAAGACAGATAGTATTTTGATCCTGTTGATGTTGCAAAGACGCAAACATTTGATGTACAAGAAACTTTCTGCTGTAAACCACACTTCAGGTCCTGTTATTTCAAATTCTGATGTGAAACCTCTATCAAAATTAGAGATGTAGAAGTCATGATATTTTTTAGGTAAATATAGACTTCTCTACATGTCACTTGATGAGAATTTGAATATCATCATCGTCATCAATCTCTCTCACACACACACACTCACACACAAACCATCCATTTCATGACTACTTTTGTCAGTTGCTAAGATATTTCCACTTGATGTGTGGAAACATCTAAATGTAATTACTATTAGTTAAAATTTTTGTATTCCCCACCTGTAATTTGATCTAGGTCTTTCAAGATATAGTCTCACCAAGCTGTGTTGATCATTCAAGTGGACTGATTTTGGCTAGGAAATCAATGTCATGCTTTGGTGTCTCCTGGCTTGTAATTTTTCATGTTTATGATGAAAACATGGGTCACAGGTAATCTCCATTGGAAATGCCCTTTTGCTACATGTCCTCTGTACTCAAATGCGTACCAACATGCATGTGTAACTGAAAGATGCACTCACACACACATGTACCCCTAAGCTCAAAAGAAATGTGGGATGGGGTTTTGTGGGGTGGGGTGGGGAAATTTAGTCATATGAGGTCTATTAGATTGTGGAAAGCAAACTAGAAGGATAGCATTGACAGTGAAAAAATTTCAAAAATAAAAGAATGATAATTAAATAGCTTTAATAATGTATTCTAAGGTAAATGAATTGTTGCTGTATTCAAATGAAACAAAATATATAGGAACCTATCCAAAAAATAGGATGGAAAATAGTCATGCTAGACAAAACCAGATGTGAATAAAATCGTTCTTTAAGTGTAGATCCTCAACTGTTAAGTCCCTTGTTACAAAGGGTCAAGTTCTTTACCATAAAGTAATCTTCTTCTTGACCTTTTTTGAATTTCTTCTGGTTGAAACTAATAAATTTCCAGGGCCTTTCTCCTTTATTTGTCTGTGTTGTTTGGGTACTGTATTAAATTACCATGTTTCCAATAACAAGACAAAGTAAGGATCTTTATTGTTGACAACAATTCCACTTGTTGATAAATCTTCTGTCAACTAATCAGTTTGAAGCTATGTGTTCCTACCCCCAGAGGCTTTGAATTTGTATATATAATCAAATGGAGTTCTTTCACACATTCAACCATGGGGGGTCTCTCAATGCTTTCAGTGCGAACACATCGGGAGGCCAGGTTTGCAAACATGGCCACAGATTCCATTGAGTATGAAGTGCGACTGATTTCTGGATCGATAACCCTTCGTAATTTCTTCCGGTCATTCAGTATATGCCTAACCTGAAAAAGACAAAATATCATTCATTTGTTTTTATCCCAATCAATTCAAGAGTTGATCTGTTGATGTTTTTGAAATATTGGGAAGGAAAATCTGTGAGGAAAAGAAGTTTTCCGCACCTGAAGCACAAGGTTTTGATCAGCTGATCCCTGATTTAGGTCCACAGCTCTACGTCCAGTCAGAAGCTCTAGAAGAACCACTCCAAATGCATAGACATCACTTTGTAAAGTGAGTTTCCCTGTCTGTCAAAAAGAAAAAACTACCACTTAGATCTCACTTGCTGTTCAAATTAAGTGGGAAAAGTAGTATCCGTTTATGCATAGACCCCTACTGTGATGGTGAGGGTATTTCTTATTTTAAGGTTAAAGTTCCCTTTTTAATTCAAGGTATGAATGTTGAATCCTTTCCATGGAAAAGTTTTCCCTCTCTCAATTCTGTATTGTTTTTGGTTGAGAAAGGTTCATCTAAGATTAATATTTGGATGACAGCACCTGCATAAGTACGATTTTTATAATTGAAGCCTATTCATGGAGCAAATGTGTAAAAGCCTTCTTGTTCTTTTCTTCCTTTTTCCCCTTCTGAAATATTTATATTGGATGGGCAATGCGCAACAGGTATTCGAGATGAGAGTTCATGATGAGAGTATAAATTGTCGGGTTCAACTTGGGAACTCCATCATCCTATCGGGAGTGTATGCTCAAATCTCGTTAGCTTTTTCTTCTATTTGCTAGATGTCAAACCATTCTTAAATTGATAGAAGTGATTGTGAACATGTCCTCTAGAGTTGGTGAACAGAGAAGCTACTTGCATTAATGGTGCATTGGTTGTTTTCTTTGAGGACTAGGAAAACATGTATCTGTAAGTCTGACACAGAAGTTGCTGAGTTTAATGATATCGGAAGAATGAGTAAGTTTTGAAGTTGTTAGGTGCTGTTCATACCATCATTACCTGATGGCTGAACGGCAACAGAAGATTCTAGGGTGTTCCCTCTCACCACCTAACTATCATCCACGCTGCCGTGACTGTAAGTATAGCTATAAACACCACGTACATGGGATCTAATGGTGTAGAAACATGGTGTTCAAGATCCTTTTGAAACTATAACATGCTGGTGAGAACTTTAGCGGTTCTCACCGAGGGAAATCTGGAATTCAAGCCTCAAACCATACACATAGTTAAATCCACGTCCCCCAATTCAACTGAATCAAAAACCAAAACATGCTGGTGAAATTACATGCTGGTTAGCATGCTTCTCTTGAAACTATAGCGTGCTGGTGAAATTGCATACTGGTTAGTGTGCTATTTCCTAGATCTGGTATGTGCTTTTAGACAAAGAATTCAAGAATTTTCACAGTTAGTACTTAACAAAGTACATTTGAGTACAAATTGTTCATAGAGGAACAGAGGAAAAACATTAATCATATGCGTACCGATGTATATTCAGGATCGAAATAGCCAAATGTGCCAAGAACTCGAGCAGTCATGTGTGTCTCCTGTCCCTCTGGCATCAACTTTGCAAGCCCAAAATCAGATATCTGATGAACCATAGGAATAGAAGTTAGCTGGATGACTTTCATTATGTTAGAGAGAAGACATTTGTATTTTCATAGAGAGATTGAGGAATTGTTACTTGTACTGATAATGTCGAAATGTTTCTAGCTATCCGAAATTGAGAAGTTGAAGTTTTTACCTTTGCTTCAAAATTGGCACTTAGTAGAACGTTGGTGGATTTAAAATCTCTGTGGACAATCGGTATTCCAACTGCAGAACTTGAATGGAGATAAGCAAGTCCTCTTGCTGCTCCAATTGCCACTTTGAGCCTTAAGGGCCAATCCATTTTTGCATCCCCAATTCCTAGAATACAGTTGGAGATCACTGAATTTGCCAATACAATGAGTGTGTCATGATCATAAGAGTTGGGTGATCACCAACCATTTAAGCGATCTTGCAGATTCCCATTTGGCAGATATTCATAGACAAGAAACCTATGCTTCCCATCTGCACAATATCCTATCAAAGATACCAGGTTTGGGTGGTCGAGCCTGCTCAAGATATCGACTTCAACACGAAACTCTCTTTCTCCTTCGGCCTCTTTAAATGATGGTAACTCCATTTTCTTGATGGCTACAACCTTCAAATTGCAGAAAAAAGCAACTTGCTTGTGCTTTTATTTATTTATTTATTTCTCCAGAATGGCGGAACTACTTTATTCTTTTGTCTTAACCGCATTGATGCTATGCATATTTGATTAAGTTTGAGAAAAAATTTTCATTTGAACATACCTCTCCTGACCGCAATTTTCCCCTGTAAACTCGGCCGAACCCTCCTTTTCCAACCAAATTCTCGTCGCTAAAACAGCAAGTTGCCTCTTCCATTTCCTTGAGAGTGAACACTGATGACCCACGGTGTTGTTTTTTCAGGTGGGGTCTTTGATCTTCAAGTCGCCAAAACTCAACAGGTTTGTAAACCCCTGAACAATAGGTAGGTGAGTACACAAGACGAAGATAATGAAACTGCTCAAACTAGGATCAAACTTAACCAGAAGACAACGTACAGGGATCTGCCTGATCCTGTGACCTGCTTCTCCGGCGCTTGTTCCACGCCGAGACCAATCCGAACGGCATGATGTCTCTTCCTTGAAAATATCTAGCCTCTTTTTTAAACACTCAAAAGGAGTGTATTATGGGAAGCAATTGGGAGTTGAAACTTCGTTTCAGGAAAATTTGATAAGAGATTATCTCGAGATGTTAGTGATCACTTGAAAAAGATTGCTGGACTTCAGATTTCTACTCAGAGAAATACATTGAAGAAGATGGGGGGCAAAAATGGATGGTGTATTGGCAAATTGAAAGCAAGTAGTTGGGGAATCTTCTCATGCGTACTTCTGGAGCAAGTGAAGAAGGTAGATTAGTCGAGTACTCAACTGCAACATCTTCCAACAACCTGCAACACAAAAGGGGAGGGAGAGAGACAGACAGAGATGTGCTTAAAGAAAAAGGAAAAAGCAAAGGAAGAAAAAGTTGGTGCTGCTTGCTTACCTTGGGAGAGGAGGGGGGAGGGCTTTGTTCTACATGACAAGGAAATACAAGCTGCAATGCTCGCTCCCTCCAATATTATTTGTATTTCAATTATTATCATGGAAGTTGAATTAAATGACCGTTGAGAGGGAGCTTTCATTCTATATTTGTTTTTTTCATTGATAATTTGTTGGTATCTGTCATCATTTTTCCCCCCCCCCCCCACCATATTTTCGTTGCATTGCATCATCGTCGTCGTCGTCATCAGAAATGGACAAAGCAAATAATAGATGTCAAGATTATTTTTTTCTTCTTCTTTTTTTTTTTTTTTTTTGATATTAATTTGATCCTCTTTGACATTTAAGAAGATCCAAATCTTGAATTATATACCTTCCAAATAACCATTCGCACAACCAAAATTTATGAGCGGTTAATTGCCAACACGTGGGGTTTGGATGAAGGTTTCAGCGGAAACCTTAAGAATTTTGTACGTATAATAGAATTTATCAATGGTTTAATGCAAATTGAGAAATTAAGAATGAAGCAATGTATGACTATAAATATGAGTACATTATTACTTCATGAAGCAGATGACAGTTTTACTATTTTAGTTGCTAAGCAAAGTCACAATAATTAAATTTGCGGATAAAATAGCTTCTCCTCACCAAATTAAAACCTAACATAAGGGTTTTATTACAAAATAATATTTACCTTGAATTTAAAATTTAAAATTTCATATTTTAATTATGAAAAATATAAAATTTATAAGAATAAAAAAAAATATTTTTATTATTTTTATCATTAACAATATAAAATAATTTATTAAATTAAACTTTTTTTTTTTTTTAAATACCATGGAGTTCTCAACTAAAGAATTGGTTTTAAATTTTTAGCCTTAATGCCATCTTGAATCACAGGTAAATTTTTGTTGGAAGGTTAGAGCACTTACTCGAGGAGACTTTAGCTATTAAAAACAAGAATACGCTAACGAGTGTCCGGAGGCACTCTTGAAGGTCCATCGAATGTATCGTAGCCACGTTCTATTAATTTTAGGAGCCATACCATACTGACACAAGAATTTGGCATGTTAATTGACACAAGTGAAATAGTAACTCGGATACATTTAGTTAACCAATGGTTGCATATTTTATATTCATTTATTTTTACTTTTTTTTTTTTTTTTTAAATGTGCGTTTATACTTTTTATGTGCATATTTGGGTTTACAATTATCACTATTAATTGCAGATTTTATTAATTGTTTTGAATTTATTATCAGAATAATGTATGATCACTACTGATGAATGAAAGGTCATTTGCCCAAGATGTTCTCCATATTTCTGTGATTGTCCGCAAAACAAAAACAAAATAACAGCGCCAACCTTATTGCATGTTAGAGTGAAAATACACCTTGTTGTTAGGATTTGATTTTGTGAGAAAGAGAAGCAAGCTAATGGCATTCAAGCGACGAAGGTCCTGCGGTTCCTGCATCAGCTGGTTTATTTAACTGGAGAGATAATTATGTTTTTGGCAATGGGAAAGTGTTGCATCTGTCAAGAAAAGTTTAAACCAATCAATTTAAAGCTTAAATCTAAAGAATGAAGTCATCAAATAATCACATATTAAACTGTAATATGTTATGTTACATGCAAGCTCATCAAACAAAAAGCATGTCTTCTTTTGAATTCATGATCTCCGGATCTCAAAGACTTTGATATCTTAGTCAAGCCAAAAATTTAAACTATAGGGTGAAATTAAAAAATATTTCATATATTAATTTCAAGAGCTTCCAATGACCACATTTCTTTTGGACTGTAGGTTTAACAGTCCGGCCCATAATGCACCAAATAGTGCAATCCCTCCATGTTAGACGTGAGACTGCTCTAGATTTAACAACTTATTCTATGACGATTGTAACGAGTGTAGCCCCTCAACACTGGATGCAGCACTAAAAACATTTGAAAAGATAAAGTTGTACTTTGATATGATTAACTTATTTCTGGTGGGATGTAATAATGGAACTTAAGAAAATATAATTTATACAATTTGACAAAAATTAACTGGGTGCATTACATTACATTGCATTGCATTCAACCAAATATGTTAAAGGTACATTTGGGATCAGTCCCATGTTCCTTCTGAAACTGTTGTATTGTCCACCTCTTTGTTCCGGATACGCGGGGCTTTAACGGTGGACTCAAAGCTAGAATTTTCTTTGTCATCAACCATCTTCTTTTACTGTGCTTTCCCCCACGTTACACAGCATAAAACCCAGCACCGATTATAATTGTTCCGATCAGGCTGTAGAATTACAAATTTCAACCACGATAATATATTAGTGTTATCGTTTTTGTATAAGATTGATTATACGGGGGAAATTCTTTGAACCATTTATGTCATTATCCAGAGGATGGTTACCTTCCAGTATAAAGAGCATCTCCAAGAAAACTAACCCACAAGAAACTTGCAAAGACCATTCCAAGTGGCTTGAACATGGACGCATAGACAGGCCCTTTCTTGTAGCATGCCCAAGCATGAACTACACTTCTAATTGTTACTGCAAAAAAATGCCTACAGATTAAGCAGCAAATAAGTCATTACAAAAATATGCCAAAAATAAAGCTTATGACAATGCATGTGTATTATGTATGTGCTTACTGAGAATCCAGTGGCCATCAACTCCATGCCAGACTTCAATCTCCAAGAACTGGGGTCTCCCTCTACAATTACAGAAACTACAGCAGAGAGCATCGTGATAAAGGTGCAAGCTATGATGTCACCATCAGCTGTGAAGGACAGTGCCTCATGACCCAATTCTGGATGTTCCATCAATGATTAATTCTGTGTCTTTTTTTTTTTTTCAGTCTAAATCAATTGATCAGTGTATGAAACTGATGTCACGTGGACTAATGTTACCTGGACAACATATAATATTTGCCAGGCAGAATGCACCAGCTGCACTTAAAATGCCACCAACGACACAGTTTGATGGCAATGATAGAAGAAACTGGTTTGTTAAAGTATACAGAGATGGGAGGCTTGTGATTGGCAGACCTTTTTATAAGGCAAAAGTCAACGCCCCTGTATTGATACAGTGGTGCCGATGGACTTGGCATAGCTATTGTGGGAACTGACGTCCAGCCTTTCCATTCTTTAATCAACATGTAATATCAGGCTTATGAGCTAATAATCATTTTGAGAATTGATAATTAGTTATTTCAACAATGGACGTTGAAGATTGCTTTTGAGTTCTGCTTGAGAGAACCAATCTTAATTTCCTTCAATTCGGATATGCTCAGCATTAAATATTTTTGTTTTGAACAAAGCATCAAATGTTTGTGAGTTGGCACCAAAAATACACTTGGGCCCTGATTTATGTGATGTGTGTGCTGGAAATCTGCCTTAAGTTTCACGGAACGAAGATTCTTATGGGAAATGACTGTTCGGAAAAAGAGAATTGTTAGAAACAAAAAAAAAAAAAAAAAGATGCTTATGTTCTTAAATTTTAGGCTTACATAAGATTCTTTTGTAATATGAAATATGTTCAACTAGATTTATAATATGTGTGTGGTTGCAGAATGAGAGTTTTTGCTACTTCGGGATGATTCAAGTGTAAATATTGTTACAAATTTTTAATTATAATTACTCAGTATTTAAAAAAATATTCTCATAATCATTTTTTTTTTTCTATACGTAATTAATAAGGTGTATTCAATTACAAATATCCATGCAAACAAGAATTGATTTTAGTGATCTGTGTAAATAATTTTTTTGGGGAGAAAATGGGCTGTCTAGCTTTCAATTAGAATGTTGTTATGAAGATACATTTAGAGATCCCTCTATTGAGGGTCGAAGGTTTTTTTTTTTTTTTCAGTTTCTTTGAAATCCCGGATTTAGGACTAGAATCCTATGGCTCAAGTGGCCTAGCAGCATTGACTCCGCTAGAGTCCCGTTGCCTTACAGTGGCTTGTCATCTCCTCTACAAACCAAACCGAAAAATAGATAATTGATACGGATTGCTACTTGGGGTGTTGGAATGCAAGACTACCTGTGATTAAGATTTTATGGGGCGCACGTTATCTGCTACTCTGCTTGGTGTGGAGGCCATACCAAGAAGTTTACGAGGTCGGGGAGAAGTGTTGGTCCAGTCAAGCTGGCAACGTCGAGCTCGGCCTAACCGGGGGCATGATTGTTGGTAATGGGCCTTTGAGCCCATTACGTAGGGTCCTAGTGACAAAAACGTACAAATTTCTTGAAACGAATTCAAACACAACATTTGTTTACCTTGCCCCTAGGATTCTAATTAACAATGTAAAGCCACTCAACTGCAAGACCAGCTGGTTTTTTTTTTTTAATTTGTTCATTATTATTATTATTTTATTTCTGGTGAGTTTGCTGCAGTGAATTGTCATAATCTCCAATAAAAGGACAACTTGTGCAAGAATTGGAGGACAGACTGTAATGATCATTCAAGATCCTGCTTTTCTTGCACTGAAAAACTCAAGTCAGGTTATGATCTCTCTCTCGCTCTCTCTCTTATCCCCTCCTCTTTTTCACTTTCCTACTTTAACCTAAAAGGAACCTTTGATTGTGACATATTAGAGACAATGTCGTAGCTACAGGACAACTGAGTATGACCCTCTTGTTAGAATTTTTTAAAGTTTTATGTTCGAGTTCCAAATTTTCTTTCTTGACCTTTCAACCGTCCTTGGAACGAAATAAAAGGCTGGCAGACTTTGATAATGATGCTTAATGATCTAAATACAGAATTGAGAATTCTCTATTTTTAAAAAAACTACAGTTTGTGACCTGTTGTCTCAAAGTCCTAGTTAGAGGATTAGACAGTTTTTAATAGGAGACCATTACTCCAATTAGAGTTATAACAACTCTAATTGCAGTGCAATCTTTATATGTTTTGTTCTTTTTTTTTTTTTTTTTTTTTAAGGGAGTCTTACCGTAAAATATTCTTAGACCAAGTTAGGCGTTAATCCAAGATCCTTGCATGTCAACTAAGACCGTCTCTTTTTAAGCGATCTTAATAATGAATTTTCCTAAATCTGCCACTCATTTAGGGTTTTACTCGTGAAATGCAGTCTTCATTGCAACATCACGACTTAACCTCGTAGATTTTCCTACTAGTTCTACCAAATTCTTGGAAATAATCAAATGGACGACTGTTGTTTTAAAAAAATAAATTTAGCACATTTTTTTTTTATGTCGCTTGGGCTTCTTGTGATGAGTTCAATTATGGCCAAGATCAGTCTTGTTATGCAGGAACATGATCCGTGCAATTTGTCCTTTAAAAGACACTTTTAATAATCATTAACCTAAATTTTTATCTTAAAAATCTTATATTCTAATTCTAAAAAAAAAATATTCTTATCATTTAATTTACAGTTAAAGTGACCTTGATAGAGACCAAAAAAAATAAAATAAAAAACGACCTTCTACTTTCTTTTAAAGCGACAACCACTCTACTGTATAAGCTAAGAAGCTCCTTGGTGACTTGACCTGTTTTCGAATTGAATACTGACAACGAGCCTTCCATGTATGTAACTTATAGAGACATAGAGGACGGACCACCCTATTCACATCAAGTTAATGCCAGGTATATTAGGGTGGTCCAAAGCTCTCTATCACTCTTGATAATATGCTTGTAATAAGCCAAATATTTTTTTCGGACCAATCGATACAAAATGAAAAATATATATCTTTGGTTACCGGGGAGATCCATCCGAAAAGAAAATTAAAATAACGGTACTTCCTTTTTTCTATCTCATAAAATTTCTTGTTGATGGCAGTGAATTCAAACCTAATTTGAAATTTCAAGCCTTCAATCGTTAGAACGTTTCCCCGAGGACTTTATTCCCATGTATTTAAACATTACATATTTAATTCAAGTTAACGTGGTTGCTCCTTTTTTTTTTTTTCCATTTTTTTTCTTGAGGAAATTGCTCCTAGAAATTCAAGATCCCAAAATTTCTTGCAACACAATCACGTTGTATAGTACTAATGATACTTCATTAAATTCAACACCGGCTCCACTGAAGGCTACTCTACTTGACTATATAATAGATAGGTGGAGGACTGATCAACCACTTGATTTGGTCATCATGTTGGCACCTAGTACACAAGACAAAAGCCACAAAAAATCAATTACTTAGTATGCTTATAACCTTATACTATACAATTACGTGATTTTTGACATTTTTGTTCGTAAAAAAAAAAAAGAAAGAAAGAAACAAAACAAAAGTGAATGTCATCGAATTTGGAATCCCCCAGTGCATACTCTTACACTATTTACTCATCTTAAAAATTATATAACATCATCATTTTCTTTTATCATATAATTTTATTTCGTTGTATTTAAAAAGTTAAATTATATAATTCATCCTTAAATTTAATTATATTATTTTATTTTTATTATTTAATTTTAAATTGTTACAATCAAATCACTTGACAAGTTAATTTTATTTCAATCTAATCACTCTCTTAATAATATTAGAATAAAAGTTATAAAATCTTTCCCTAAAAATGTATTTTTATGCAATTATGCCTACCCTATTTAAAGATAAAACTTGTCAATAAATTAGCAATTCAAAATCTGAATCACCGGAATGTCCTTAAAAAATGAATACAGAATTTGGTTAAATGAAGCGGAATGCATGTGGCACATGGCATATATATTATTGGAACTCACATGCAGAAGGGGTTGATGAATGAAGATTGAAGATGCTGCTGTCCCGTTAAGCACAAACAGAATAGAATTCGGTTTGCTTTGAAGGGTTTGAATTTCCCTTTGAAGTTTGCTGGCGTTTGGCTTAAGATCGAGAGACGACAAAGACTACTCGTTGCAAAAACCAAATGGCGCAACTAGTACCAAGTACACGTCTCTCTTTCCTTTCACCGATTCATTTAAATGAAGAAACAAAAGTTTTGAGCTTCGAGTACTTGTGCTAGGAGAAGGGTCCCTACCTCAACCCCTCATGGTTCGTTCTCTTTTCTTTCTATCATTGTCGCCTTCTTGGTCATACTCAATAATTCATCGTATGCATGCAGATCGATCCAGAAATTCCGCATTGATTATGCGTTGGATTAAGTTTGATGGTCCGTAACATAATTGATTAATGAGGAACAATATTAGAATGGTATAGCTTTTATTATGGGATTATTTTGTACGCCGTGCACGATATTATTGACCTATGTCATAATTAGAGATGATAAAAAGTAACCTTAATCCACTAACCTCATCAAAACCAACTTTACCCGATTGAGATTAATTGAAAAAGTTGATGAGTTATCACTTGAGACACCCCGAAATCAATAATTCGAATTAAAAAAAAAACTCTAAATTTAAATACCCTGAATTTAGAATTTAAAAAAATCAAAAACTTAATATATTTAAAAACTGATGAACTAAAAACAGAAATATAATGTTATTCATTTAGGTTTGCCTTAACGATTGCTCTTAAGGTTTTAATAAGGATTTACCCATCCAAAAAAATAAATTACCTATAACAAACTTTTGATAAGAATTTAAGTTCTTCTTAATTTTTTGCTCAAAGAAGCCCCATAAGATTTTTTTCCCCAGGTCTTACTTACAAGACTAGATTTTAGAATACAAACGATTTACATTTGTGACTGTTCGGCAGAGTTCATCAGGATCATCAATTCAATTATCCGAGTTTCCCATATATTAGCATTTAGAAATTTCATTTGAGGTCCTTAGTTTGTTAAGAAAATATCGTCTAACATATGTTACAGACCCCCTAAAATTAAATTATAAGGCTAGCCATTTTTTTGGAGGCGGCTAATTATATTATGGTGCCTATATATATATATATAACAAGAGTTATCCTGTAATTCTGAGAATATTGATCATGCATCCTGTCTTAGCTATTTCAAACCATGACAATTCAACATACTTACAGGGTTCTTAGTCTCAAAATTCAAATCTTATCCTAAGGCCACGACACTAAGAATTGAATTTGTCTCTACATGTCTAAAGAGACGATTCTCAGTACCACCCAACCGAAGACTGATCGGTAATCCAACTGTCATCAACCAAAGAAATGCAATCACTAAAAACCAGCCCACAATTTTTTGAGCAATAAAGAATAAAAAGAGGTATTGGGACTGGCGTAAGTTGCATACGCTCTGGCCCATGTTCCACTTAAAAGGTGGCCCCCAAAATTTATTTGCAGCAGTGTCATAAGATAAGCATCTGCCTGCACGTACGTACCACAATTCCAAACAAAGCCAACATTTCCATTTTTTCACCAAAAGATTGTCGACAATGCTCAGCCCTGATGAAGGGACTCAAAATTGCATGGCAATTGCCCGATCTTTTTTATTCAGGAAAAAAGAATAGTAACCTTATTATCTGTTACCAAGATATGAACCAATAAAGTAGATCTTAGCATTGATTATGATTTTAAATTAACTGCCTGTAATACAGAATCACATTTGTAATGTTATGAAATAGTGATTGCAACAATGGTTTTTTTTTTTTGGCAATGATATCCGAACTTTTATGATGAGTTGAATGTTTTCTTGCCAAATATACTTACAATATCACTTTAATTTCGACCTGCAATTTAAACATTGATATTGATCTTTATATATGCACATATATGTAGCTGTTATATTATTTCGTCCTGGGGCGAAGATGGAACTATGGAACAATAATCTTTTTGATGAGTGAGAACAATGAGGCATCTCAGCCACACAATTGGCCATGCCCCCATGTGCAATCCCTTCTGTAAAGAGATGGGGATAAAAATAAATGACGAGGTACTAGTGCTGTTGTTTGACACTGAACTGACATTGTAGGGGCATTCTAGGAGTAAACAACATAAATTATCAGGAATTTTTAGACATTGTATAGCTGGTAGTTAGGGAGGGAGAAGATGCGTGAGATTGTCATTGCTTTGTTAGCCTTTTTTTAAAAAAATAAAAAAATAAAAAAAAAGGGCAATAACATTCATTAATTTGAAAAAAGAGTGTTTACATCGGTAGAGACCTCATCAAGAGTAATACAAGGAGGCAAATTATCAGTCCATACATCAAGATCATTAATATTAATAGCCTATTTAGCAAGTTTGTGGGCAGTTTTGTACGCCTACCTCGTAACATACAACAACTCAACGTGACGAAAATATGGAAGTATAGATTTACAATCTTCAATGATTGCCCTAAGTTCTGGTCTTTGTAAGAGACAGGGCACTAGCCACCGGGAGAGATCAAGTAAAGCGTGCAGGATAAGGCTGCTAAAACACAACCACTGTGATCTCTTATTACAGCCCCAATACAAGAAAAGGCATGATCCATGAAAATTGCTCCGTTGACGTTGAGTTTTGTTAGCCCTTTTGAGTACTCTAAAATGGAGGGCCTTTTTTTCTTTTTTTACAATTTTTTTGTTTAAACATTAGAAATTTAGTTTGATTAGTTTGTGCAAACCATGTTGTACAAAATACACGCAGTAGACCAAATCAATTAATGTACTGGTTTTAACTTCTTATATTTTTTTAATCATTTTTGCATTTAATGTCATATATTTCGTTTTAATTAATTTTCTTTTATGTCACGAAGAATATAAACTCGCTGTATTTAATAATTTCTCCTTTTTGTTCCCTTGTATCTTGATAACAAGCTACACAATCGGTCACGGACCACCTCGCACTGCGTTTCCCTTTAGGCTTGGGAAGGTCTAAGAGCTCCTGTACACCACGCCAAGGTATGGGACTTAGTCATTAATTCACACCCATTACATCCAAAATAAACTCCATTCATGCAAACCAACACAGTGACATATATATAAGTGAAACCTATATTCACTAAAGATAATAATTATTTTTTTCCTTTTACTTATATATTTGAGAATTTTGATCCTATTACTAATTTAATCATCAGAATATTAACGTTGAAATTATTTAATGCTAAGTTGTCTATTCTATTACAAAACTCTATTACCGAATCTTTTGACTGACTTGACCGGACCTGATTCTGAGACGCGTCCTCCCTGGAAAGAGCCTCTCATCGTATATTTTTATTTGTAATTCTTATAATAAAATTATAGGACGAACGAACAATATTAGTGCTAATGACGTCCTTGCATAAAATAGATGCAAGGTGGTATGGTTGAGCTGCCAGTCAATTAGCGAGCAGAGTCCCCACGTACTATTTTAACGGGTAGCATTGGGAGGACCTGAGATTTAAGGATGAGATGAATGAGGTACAATTTGGGCCGTTAATATAGGTCCCTGGGATATTAAGTTTTTTTTTTTTTTTTTTGTCTATGTAATAAATGATTTAGATCACATTTCATCAATTTTGTTCATAAATTTTGTATATTTTTTGATTTTTAAAATTTTTAATATTATATTTTCTTTATCACTTTTACGTTTGATGTCACGTCTTTTGTTTTAATAAAATTTTTACATTGCGGGAAATATAAACTTGCTATATCTAATAATTTTTCTATGAGGTAATTAGAGAGAGAAAGAGGAGGGATGGGAAGTGAGGGAAGAGGGGGGCACTTTCTTGGCGACTGGTCAGATGTCCCCGTCTTGGGTGCCCCACATATCTCGGTTGTGCTGTCCTCAACCATAGAGATTGAGATGCGTGTTCTATCTCTCCTCGATTGAGATAGTCATTTTCAGTACTCTGTAGACTAAAGGAGTTGACATCATCGAAAGCTCAGCCCCCAACCCTTCCCCACCCAAACTGGTGCAATCATACCTTACCATGCCTTGCTTGTTTGACCCCAAATAAACCACTGAAATTTTCCAGTGACCTTAATTTATGCTCACGTAATTTCCAAAGTAGACCTCTATATCTATATATATATATATACACCCACACACGACACTAATCTATTTTATATAATTTTATTATTTTATTAAGAAATTATTTAATTTTAAAAATTAAGTTATTAAATAAAATTTAAGAATAGATTACATATTAAATTTGTTTTTTATAAAAAGATATGTTTAAAATATAAAATATTTTTAATATAAAAATTTATAATTAAATGTGAAAAATAAGTGTATTTGTATTTAAAATTTTTTTATTCTAAAAATTGTAATATTATGTTCAAAAAATTATTTAATTTAAAAATTTAAATTGTTAAGTAAAATTTAGAAATGAATTGCGTATTGAACTATATAACAACTTCCAATAGGGCCTAAACACTATATCTCAGGACAAACTTTAAGTCCCAAACCCAAATTCATGTGAGTATATGTTTAAGTAGACAATATACAAAGTAGGCTTAGATTGATATAAACTATGAAAGCAACTCATTGGAACAAGTGGCCTTGGTTGCTCAAGTAGTACTCAAGCATGCAACTTTACTGGTGATGTAGATGGATGACGTTATTGTGAGGGAGATAGATCACGAGGAGAGAGGGACATGCAAATGGCTAGATGTTTTCAAGGCCATTAAGAGCGGACTTTGTTATATACATCTGTATCCACAATAGTGGAAATTGATGTGGTCCCCTCTTCTGGATCGTCGAATGGATGGACTATTTTGGATGGATGATCTTCAAAGCTGATCAATCACTTTCCATTTGACCAAGCATTAGTGAGAGATACAGTGGCTTTGGGCTGAGACTGGTCAATTGACCAAGTGGAAACACTTGGTTGGTCTAGTCAGCCATTTAATTTGGATGGCTTAGATTGAAAAGCATCCTGCCCTTGTTCATGGTAGGATTGAGATTTGAGAGCCTTGTTTCCAGTTTTGAGCAACGTTATCCTGAGGCCTTTTATTGCAACATGCAATAATTGGTCATGTGAAAAGTTTGGCCAAGGAAAATGGTAGCAATAAAAAGGATAGGAAAAAGGCGACTTAAATATGACATTTCATTGGCGTTCTAGACCTAGATTTTTATACATTATAATCGCGTAATGCTTTGGAGTTTACCTCGATGTGGGAAAGTTAAAAGTTGCAGTGATATAGTGGAAGAATCTTGATCAAGCTTGTTGCTTCCCTCTCAAGCTCTCAGTCACCATTTTTAGAAACAAATAAATGAGAAGAAAAAAAAAAAAAAGTTCTCTCACCCACTTAAACTAATCTTTAGGCACCCTTCTTTCTCCTAACGATACATCTGTCTATGAAAATGAAAATTAAGAGAGAATCAAGAAGAAAAATTGATCAGAGTTAAACCTCCAAAACTCATGTTCACAACCACACGTTCTCTTTTGCCAGCAAAAACTGAAAGCGACTATTAGCCTAAATAGCATATCTTATTTAGGAAAATACATACATAAATATAAAAAGAGAAGAAATAGATATGAGAAAAATAATTAGTATTTTTGTTTCGCATTTTTGTGGACTATGTTCATATGCAAAGTAGAACAATTGAATTCCACTAACGAAGCCAAAAATACAAATAAAGATCAAAAGTCTCACAATCCAAGTGGAAGATTAATACGCTAAAGATGACTCTCAAGAAGGAAAAAAAGAAGGGTTTTTCAAACGGAATTACTTCGTCAAATTCGGAACCTCACAAAAGAATTGATGATGACGAGGATACATTTCATCAACTGGTCATGGTAATCTGACTACCCTCCTACACAAAGCAAGAATAATGATTCGAATATTAGAATAAACTAACTAGTTTCACCAGCTGATTGGTCACATTGGACCTTCAAAATGCAAATGGGTTCGAAATCAACATGGAATTACAGGCATAACTGAACTTTTTTCCTCTTCCTTTTCTTGCCCTTTTCCCTATATTTTGTTGTCTTCAATTATTCCGAAGCATAGAGCACTAACCATTTAGGTCAGTCTCTCTCAACCCCCACCCCCCCCCCCCCCCCGGAAAACACACACACACACGCACGCACGCACTCACACATTTCTACAATCCTTACCTATCTATATGTCCGTACATTAGTGGATCTTAAAAGGGGTAATAAGTGGATATAGTGGAGGGATAAGATCTAAACGCTCGAATTCAGATTTAAAATTCAAAATTATGATAATCGATTATAATTAACAGTTTATATCTCATTTCATTCATTGTATTCACCTATCCCATCTCCTTTAAACATTTTCGTGCTTAAAAAGTTGTGGCATTTTTCACTTTATACGTTCACTATAGCTATCATGTTTTTTTTTTTTTTTCTTATTCGTTTGATAATCACTTGCTGGTGAGGGCTAGCTCATGGCACATTCATACAAGGTCATGGTTTCCAGCTTCGTGATAATTCTGGCTGACCACTTTATCCATGATATTTTGATGCCCTATCCACTACTATAAGTGATAAAAGTGAAAAAATGCAGATAATCTATGCAGCACGTAAAAGTTCAAGATGTGCCCCTTATGGTCAGACATCATCCCTGTTATGACAGAGAAGAAAAAAGGATCATGTGATCACTCTCCAGTGTAAATCTTAGATGCCCTAAATGTTTCATGTATTCCATTATGTTAAGAAATAAGGACCAAAAAAAAAAAATGGAAAAGTAATATTGATAAAATAAATCGGATAAAGATTAGAAAGAATAACAAAAAAAAATCAAGGGCAACTGCTTAAGTCTTTAACTGGTACCCTTTTTTTTTTTTTTTTTTTTTGGAAAATTGAAATTCTCTGTGGATGGGCGGTGGAGAATGAGAAGGGGAGAGACAGAGGCGTGTTCCCATTTGGCTTGCCAGTTGGCCACTTAAAAGTATTATGCCGTGGGAACATGACGCAATTTTGTAGCGAAGGTTGGAAAGCAAGGGCAAGATCACTGTACCTAGCATTGCCCTTTGACTTCGTCAATTAGATTCCTTCTTATATTTCCTTTCTAAATATATTTAATATATTGTACTCTTTAAGAATTTCCCTTTGTATTTTAAATCTTAACTAATTTAATTTTATAAAAAAAATTATATATATGCAGTGAATTAAATATATTCCTAACATAAATTTACATATTGTACAATAATAATTATTAATTTAGCATTTTAAGTTTTTTAGTTTTAAATCATATTAAAAACTATAAACATAGATCTAATAATGATAATGGTATATTGTAAATTTATGTATAAAATGCATCAAATTGACTTCTTAATTTATATGTATAATAACAAATTGTTCATTGGAAGCTTCAAAAAATTACAAAACAATCTTGTTGGGAAAAGTAGATTCCATGTTATAAATTTATGCATAATTAATGGAAAAAAGTTAGAAAACAGAGCTAGGAAGAGATATTTGATTATTTCAAGGGGCACTAAAGTTTAGAACTTCGGAAATCACCAATGGGGTTACATTTTATTATTAATTTAATCACCAGCCTTTAATGTCATCAAAAGCAAGTCAGTTAGCCGCACTTTGCATTACTGTTTCTTTTAAGACAAAAAATAAGGCACTCTAACCCTACTCCTCATGATTGGACCATAAATGTTCCATAATATATATGATTAGAATATCAATATCATAGACCATCGGATATTTCAAAATCAAAAAAATAAATGTGCACAAAAAAATGTCCAAAAATAATAAAAAAAATTATATTATATGCAAATTATTATATATTACATTCATATTTTACATACAATATAAAATGTCTTGTATATAATATAATTTTTTAAAAAATTATTTATGTATATCAAACTTGCATATGCCTAGTAGTTCCATCTAAGATAATATCAAACTCTGTCATTTTTACCTGTGCTCAACTTTTCTAATTAAAATAACCAAAATGAAGAAAGATTTTCCTGCTCCTGAGTGTGTATTATTAGATATTGCTGTTGATATTGTCTGGTAATCCATCCTCTTCATATAGATAAATCACCAATGTACCAAAAAATGAAAAGATAAATCACATGCATACTTTTGAAGGCAATTCCTTTAGTTGTTTACTGCATCAAAACTTTATTTATTATCCAATGGGATTGGGGGAGAGCAGAGATTCCACATTCTTAATGGGAGAAAGGGATGGGCATCACAGCATCTGTCATCTTGACCAAGACTCTTGTGCCATTCTTTAGTTTCATGCCAAAAGTCCTCTTCAATTCCACCCCTACCCCCCATATAAGATTCTTGGATCCTTTATTAAAAAAGAACCAAGAACCAAAACGTAATACGGAACTACTCCCACCACCATCAATAAAATTCAAATCACATTTCTTGTGGACTCCCAACAGTCTTCTTTTGTTTACATACTATTGCCATTTTACATTGACCGTTCATTGATGAACTAGGAGAAAAATTTTGAAAGCAAAATAACAAGACCCATTGAAATTTCACAAATGGGGCTGCCTTCAAAAGAAGAAGCTGAAGTAAAATTTATGCGGCACATAGCACTGCCTGTCGCTATGAAGAAATAAATTAGAATAATCCCATGAATATAAAACTTTTAGACATTAAAAACTGTGGGTTGCTGACAGAGTCCCTAATATTGCAACTTCTACTTAAAATATAGAATGTAGCTATAAGGATTTGAATACAAAATTGTGTGACTAACTAGTATATTTTTAAGTTCACCTTACCAATAGATTAACTATAAATGGTTACCCATAACTTTTCTTTTTTTACTAAAACTTTATTAAATTTGGAGCTATAAAGTATAAAAGCATCAACCAGTTATCTCAGCTGAAAGTGAGATTTTGTACAATTTTTATCTTCTCTAGATTTCATCCACCTAAATTCTATAGTTTTGACGTTGATGTAACACTTTGTGGATTGCAAACATGTGACACTGTCATTTCGTAATAAAATATAAATTTTATGCAGTGAATTTTAATTTGATTACATGCAGTGGTAGGACAGTTTTCTGTTAACAGACGGTCAAAAAGAGAGTGTAGTGGGCTGTCAAGCTTTCTTGGTGCCAGGGGGGACGAGAAATGAATGCACTGAAAGCACCCTTTTAGCTACCATGTCCGTGTAACTTCCAGACACGGTCGTATAAGGAGGGATTCCCAAGTTTTACTCGAGAATGAATCCGGCTGCAAGTTCAATGGGGCAGTAAAGGTTGAAGTCCCATACCACAAAAATTTTATAAAAGCAGTATTATGTTTCAAAAATGTTACGAATATACAGGTAAATGAGCCCGGCTAAACTTGAATCTAGAGATACGTTACAGTTGTTATGTTTTTTTTTTTTTAAGGTACAATAATTAATAATTATAATCGGAATAATTTGTATTTATGTTCAATTATATTTATTTACCTGTCCTATAGTAGAACTCTTTTCCTTCCTAATGATTAAAAAAAAAAAAAGGTTCAGCGTGTATTATGCACACAATATGCAATGGATCATATGCACAAGACGTCTACGTGCAAACACAATTTGTTTTCAAAAACCATTAATATCAATCTGTTAAAGGTCACTTTTGATCTGAAAATAGCACAAATCAATGGCAACCATCATGACTGTTCTTAATAGATCATTCAGCAACATACCATGTGATTCTAATGTTCCGTGCCGCGATCCCCTTGATGAAGTCCTCTCAACTCAATGTTTTCAGATGATTTTCTTACCTTGGCTATGCATGATTTAGACTGTCAAAGCAAGAGACCTGACCACTGATTCATTGAACCATGACTAAAATCTATATACAAGAGATTTTTGTGATGTCAGAGACTTCATATTTGTACCAGGCTGCAGACACTCATTGTACAAAAACTGCACCATTCATTGAACTTGGGACTAAGTAAACAAATTAAGAACAGAGCAGCAGGTAATGCACTTCCATTCCTATTGTTAAGTAAGACGTAGCCGCACATTATCGCTCTGTGAAAGCCACACATTTCAAATCATCAACACTATACATAATTATATCCACAATATTATCATTCCTTTTATTCTTGTGATTCATTGCTATTGTTAAAATTTAATATATTATTTATTTTCAATTTCATCTAATAATTTAAATTTTTAATAAAATATTAATTTCAAATCATGTTGCGCTTGTCCCTCACATTAATCATGCGAACACACACACAATAAAAAGAAGAACTGTAATAGAAAAAAACATTTAAAAATGGCCTACCCAGAAAATAAAAATAATGAGCAATGAAGCAACATGTTTCTTTACATTTGACCTAATAAATGAAGAGAGAAGGTTATAATAAAGAAAGTTTTACCTGGGACTGAAATGAGTGGTAAGACTTTAGTGTGTCAGATAGGTAACAAAAGTCGGAAAATGAATAGACATTGGTCTTAGAAGAGAAAGGTACTTGTTGTCATGACTGATCATGATGGGGTTTAAGAAACTAAGAATATCAAGGTTGGGTCTTTGCAGATATTTCCTGGATCTCAATTGATAACGCTGGTGGAAACGAAAAAGTACTTCCACTGCTTGTGCTGGAGAGCAGTTTTGAACGAGGGATCCATGAAGAGGACCCTCGGGAACCAGGAAGGCAAAACAAGTGGGCCTTAGGAAATCATTTTGGCAAAAGTTAAAACCATGATTAATCACACTGACAGCAAAAATAAAGGTTTCAGGGAAAAAATTAGTGTGTAACAGCCATAAATTTATATTGTATAATTATTTGTTATATATTTATAATTTTTATTATTAATTACAATTAATGTATACAAATTAAAAATATAAAACTAATAATAATAATATTGTAAATTTGATCGGTATCTTTCCCTCATCAACTCATCTTAATATTTTTGAAAAAGAAAAAAAAGTAGGGAGAGAGTAAGAGAAAGAAAGACAGGCATATAAATGTGAGATTTCCTTGTTGGTAGGGTTATATAAAGGTGGATAGGATGTTGGGGTTTGCCTTCTTTTAAAAAAGGAGTGGGAGAGAGAGATAAGAGATCGAGACAGAGAGAGAGAGAGAGGCTATAGTTGAAAGAAGGCTAGGTAGCAGATCATGGAAGATCATCTCAGCCCATTGGCTGTTACTCATCTCCTTCAACACACGCTGAGAAGTTTGTGCATTCATGAGAACTCTCGGTGGGTTTATGCTGTCTTTTGGAGGATCCTTCCCAGGAATTACCCACCACCCAAGTAAGAGAAAAGATCTATAGTAGCCTACCAGGAGTAAAAAAGAAACACACTTTTGCTTTATTCAATTCAATGAATTTCAGGATCTAAAACATCGTATCCTTTATCCTATCACGTTGGATAAGCAATTAAAATTTCACAATTCATGCTCGATTCCTTGGCATTGTATATGTTCTAATATACATATCATGTTTTTGCCTAGATGGGATGGTCATGGAGCTTATGACAGAACAAAAGGAAACAGGAGGAATTGGTACTGTATAATTTGCTATGATAATGTGCTTCTAGGAATTACCATGCATGCCAACATAATATGCATTTAATTTCATGCCAGGATATTGGTTTGGGAGGATGGTTTCTGCAACTTTTCTGCTTCAACAACTGAGATGAGCTCCGGTGTCTGCCCGAGATCATCCGTTTATGGCAACTGTGAATTCCAGACCTACCAAGGTCTGCAACCAGAGATCTTCTTCAAGATGTCCCACGAAATCTACAACTACGGAGAAGGGTATGTAATCCCCATGTAAAACTATCAATTCATCATTAGAATACTAGATCGTCTTTATGAATTAGTTCGGTCTCAATTGGCAACTAAACATCGAATTGGGTCTTGAAAATGGGCAGATTGATAGGAAAAGTGGCTGCAGATCACAGTCACAAGTGGATATACAAAGAACCAAATGATCAAGAAATCAACTTCTTGTCAGCTTGGCATAACTCAGCAGATACAGTAAGCACGCGCGCTCAGTACCTCCCCTTCTTACGTGTGCACTACTTAATTTCTGTTATTTCATGCTAAATTTTTCTGGCTTAACATAAGATCTACTCATCCGTAATTTGCAGCATCCTAGGACATGGGAGGCTCAATTCCAGTCTGGTATAAAGGTAAATACGTATGTTATTGCCCGACACAGCACAAAGCATATAGGACTATGAAGTAAATGAATAGGCTTTTTAGCTTTGTTTGATCTAAATAACCTTGCAGACCATAGCCCTGATTTCTGTAAGAGAAGGAGTTGTTCAACTAGGAGCCGTTCACAAGGTTCTCTTTAATTCCCTTTCCATTAGCTCTTTTAGTTTTTCTGCTCCTCATTGTAATGGCATTTTCCAGGTGATTGAAGACTTGAGCTATGTAGTCCTACTAAGAAAGAAATTCAGCTACATAGAAAGCATTCCAGGTGTGCTCTTGCCACACCCATCTTCTTCTGCATTCCCTTTCAAGGTGGATGGATACGGCACCCCGGAACAATGGCATTACCAAAGCGCCGTTGCACCTCAAGCAGAGTTCTACGACCACATCAATCAAGTCCCTTTCAAGATTGCACCTTCCATGAGCAGCCTTGAAGCACTGCTCTCCAAGCTCCCATCAGTGGTGCCACCAACCCCACAACCAGCCTTAGCCTTCCCCCATCCGCAGGCGCCGTATGCATCTATCCAGAGGCCACTGGAGTTTGTGGGGATGGACAAACTGACCAAGGAGGAGATTGATGAAGATGATAGGCCAGAACGTGATGTCGGTGAGAGTAGCAGTTCAATTTCAGCATATCGTCAACAGCGTTTTCAACCCCATCAAGATTTAAATATCAGCAGTATGAGACCCAATAATGGGATATTTGAGTGATATATATATATATGCTCAGGTCTAACGTTGTGATACTATCGGTTCAGTCCGGTTCTTTGATGATTGCAGCAAAACCTCTTAGGTATCTTGGCTGAGGAAGTTATTGGAGTTCTATATATATGCTTAGCTAGCGTTAGGCTTATGTAGTAACGGGATTGGTTTTAAGGTCTAACGTTGTAAGACGATTGGTTTCAGTTCCGTTATTTGATGATTGCAGCTAAAAGCGCCTAGGTATCTTGGCTGTGGAAGCTGTTGGAGTTCTTCCTGCTCCTAGATTATTACGCAGCTCCGTAGCATATGTAAAACAGTTGTTCCGGTTATTTCTTCAATAAAAATGCATTTCTTTTGATAAATGCATACCCACCACTACAACAGCGCATTTCAATTATATTGAAATTGATTGCAATTACGATGTCGCTCGCAACTTGCAATCGAGTACCTAGATTACTATTTTGGCAATAACTATACTGTCATTGTCTCGTGCAAATCTCATGCAAGTAAAATCAAAATGGGAAGGTTACATGAGTGAATTATATGTGCTGCTGGGATTTGTACACACATTGCACTTTCTTTTTTTTATATATATATATATATAAAAATGAAGATTTGTGTGTGTGTGTGTGTGTGTGTTTAATAATGTAAATGTTTACAAGAAGTGGAGTAGTAGTCATTCATAAAAACATGACTACTTGTATGGATACACCAAGAAGGAGCACAATATATGTAGAACAATCAATACGTTAACTCAAATGGTTAATCATCCATTATACATTGTATTATTATAATTACAAAAAAAGTTACATAAATAAGAAAATTAGATATAAAAATTAAATGTAGAGTTATGTCTTAGAATTGGTCTACAATTTAATAAATATTGAGAAAATTTACACATTTTTTATGAACAGTAGAATTAACAATTAAAAATTAATAATATAAATTTACATCTAAATCTTATATCTGATCTTGGGGCCACGTTTATGTAATAAAACTTTTATAACTACTGAATGCACATTCCTGGCCTCCTCGTGAACTATCATCAAGTTGTCTGAGTATACGTAATGATGCTCAAATGGAAAACGCCAAGGAATGCGTATCCGTCACAAGAATCTCAAATATCTACTACAGATCCTTAAACAACGATCAGGTCATATCAGACGTGACAGTTTATTGCGTCAGAGGAATTCAAGTTGAATCTTGACCTTGTACTTCTCTGTCAATTGTCTTGCTTTCAATTCTAATCCGGCAGCAGACTGCAAACATTGGCTTCAGGATCCATTTCATAATGCTTTAGCAGAATGCTGTTAGACTCCATTTCATGAACGCGCACGAGGCCGTGGGAAGATAAATTTTGCGTGTAGCACATGGTAACGATAATTAGCCAGAGGGGCAGAGGGATTTTGAGTTTAAGTCTCTCAAACAAGATACAAATTAAGGTGGCATGTTGTGTTTTGAATCCGCTTCTTGAATGCTCTGATACTACTTATTGAAACTATTTATTGTACGTTTTGGCAGCTTGATAATGTAGATTTCAAAGAATAAGAGCAAGTGTTTGGAGGAGAGAGACGGTTGGCTCGTCTGGTGCGCTCTGCCCCACACAAGAGTTTTATTTTTGAAATTTTAAGTTTTAATTTTGAGAATGTATACATATATATTTTATGAAAATTTAAAAAAAAATCATTATGAATTTTATGTAAATAATCAAATTTTATTTATATATTTATTTTAATTTAATTGAAATAGAGAGGGGTATGTTTAATAAATGAGCTCTAGAATTCAAACTCCAAAATTTTAGCTCAATTTTTAAGTTTAATAAGAACTAAATTATATTTAATAATTAATAATTAAAATTTATTATTGTGCACTTCATAATAAAAAAATAATAATAATAAACATAATAAGGGGCTTCCTTAACGAACCGAGCATAATGCAGCCCAGAAGCTGGGCCCTTCAGTGTCTACAAGCCACTGTGAGCAGAAACGTACTGCTCAGGCCTATTTGAACACAAAACAAAAATTAGCTTTAATTGTGCATGTTCTCAGGGCCAAAATATGGGCCTGGATCTGTGCTCCTGAATGGTGAATTGCACTGTCTAGGGTAGAGGGATGCTCCTAACCAAAAAAAAAAAAAAAAAAAGAGGATACAGGGATGCTTATTAATGTCCTATCCACGTTCTTAAGATAAGAATTTAGATTTTTATATTTAATATTTCAAAGTTTAATCTAAAAGAAAGGCAAAAGATATATAAATATAAAAAAAAATTATTATTGTTATTTTTTGATTTGTAAGGAATAAGATTTGAAAACTACATATCGAAGTAAGAATTTAACAATTTTTTTTTTTTTCTTTTTGGGTCCAGAGAAACAAGTTTCTAATTTTATATATATATAGCAAACAAGTACGGAACTTTTTTGGGCCTTAGTCAATTAATGTGAAATTGTATTATTTGACCTACCACACGCTAAGGACCGAAGGGGAACATAATCTGAGCCTACAACAAGCCACACAAACCGGGCCTGTTTGTACACAAAAAGCTATCAGTTTGTGGATTATGTTTGTTTTCTGGGCCTACAAGTAAGGTCTCAGTCAGTGTTCTGCAATAGTGAATTGGACCAAGAAGCATCTCTGGATGTAATTAATGCCCAACACGAGCCTGACGGTACTCTACCCAAATTCACAATGAGACAGAAAAAGTCTTTTAAGTTTCAAAAAAAAAAAAAAAAACGGAGGAAAAAAGTTTCTGAGTTATGACATAATGGTTAGGAGTTTCGCTTGATTTAGAAAAAATTTTTGAATTTGAATTTTTGTTGAAATATTTAGTGAAATTAAACATATTTTTAAGCATATATAATTATGAGAGTAATTAAATTTCTGTTTTAGATATTATGAAGTATTTTTTTTTTTATAATTAATTATGGGTTGGTTTACCTTATAATATAAAAGTGTAATTTTTATTTTTATTTTTTTACAAAATTGTAGGTACTATTCCTTCTTAATAAATTTAAATAAGCAGTCTACTGGTTATTTCCCAAAATAACAATCTAAACTCAGCTGTTTAGATTAAAATTAATCGCCATGAAATCGTTCCCTTTTTGTCCAACTAGCAACCTGAGCTAAAAAGAAAAAAAAAAAAAGATCGGAATGCTTAACATGTTAGAACGGAAGAGGAGCAATTGAAAGAGTGAACGACACGTTAGGTTTCGTTTTGGAAGATAAAAACAAATAGAACACATTCCTTCATGAATACCAAGACCAAACTAAATTTTTACAATAAAATTCAAGAACATCAAGACCCTGCGGGAATGCACACAGATCGAACAATCAAGCGTGTAAACAAGTGTCAAGGATCCAACTTGCAAGGATATTCTGAGACCAAAGTTCTCAAACGTGCAAGAATCTCTCCACAATGTGATCTCTCACATTAGAGTCAAATTACTAAATCTCTGACGAAGCATAGTGTAATTCTGGGGTGTAGTCGGTGAATACAACCACTCGGTTATGGGGGTGCCTAGGAGAAGGAAAACAGGGGGAACACAGCTCAGGAAGATAAGGTTGGATTATTGGACCTACCATGCAGCAATGACCGTGGGAGTGGGGGCACATAATTTTGGGAGCAAATTGCGGGAATGGGTGTGGAAAAAAACGAGCCCATGTGCAACCATGTGCGTTCCGTTCCCACCACAAGACGTCCAGTTAGCAAAAACTCGGCGGCATCCACCAATATCCAGTACCAGCGTTCAGGTACTGTACACCCCCTTTTCTACCACATGCTCCCACGCGGCAAAGTTGTTCACAGTCTCTGATCGGCCTGCCCACTTCCCCCCACCAATGGACAAGAAAGGGCTTCTTACTGGCAACACAACAATACAACACAACATTTTTTTGTTTTTTTAAGCATCAATACAAGGGATTTAGAAATTCGACTCATTTTTAGAGGAATTAATTAAGTTAACTTAATATCAAATGTAAAAATAAAAAAATATTAAATGGAATTCAATTAAAAAAAATTAATTAATAGATATAAAAAGCTTAATATAAATACTTTAAACCACATTTTTATCACATTTATTTTTCCGGGCTTAACAAGCTTAAGCAAATCTATGGTATTCATTATACTAAATATATCTAGACGCCTTTAAAATTAATTGATCAATATCGTCGAAATTAAGCAATTCGTTGTAAATTATGTTACTATGAGCCATCCCAATTAGGCAAAAAGTCGTAACAGTTTCCTATCTATGGCACCATGTCTTAATAAAATTTGAAACTCTTTCTTTTTTTCTTTTTTTTTTTTTCTTGTTAATTGACTACGAGACCTTTAATTTTATTAATAATTTCGGTATTAATAAACTATCATTTATTGATAGAAAATTTAAAACTTTGATAAATGAGATAGTTAATATGGCTGAGTATGACGTGTCGAAATAAAATTTCATCAATTATAATTGACGTGTCGAAAGCTATTTATAGTTTTCTAATGAATTCAATCTTTTGTTTCTGTATCTTAACGGAATGAATGGTCATTGATCAATGAGCTGGCGAGCCACATGCACAGTATGGGTGGTAGGGCAGCGTTGTGGGTTGATGGGCAAGCCTAATCAATTAATTTGATGGAGAAAAGAAAAAAAAAAAAAAAACAAATTGATGAAAACTACAAGGTGCCATACACGCACACGCGCACACATATCATCCTTTGATATGCGCGTTTCTTAATTCATGTTGCCGCGGAGATCCATCGGCTACCTCAAAGGTGACAGTAAGGGTGTTCAAAAAATAATCGGAAATATCTATTAATTGATGAAATCACGTCAAATTAAACTAAGTTTTTGATTAATTGAATCAAATAAAAATTAAAATTTTTGGTTCAATTTTAATTTTTATTATTAAAAAATTATAATTAATCAAATTAAATAATAAGAAAAATATTACTAATAAAATTATTAATATAAAATAATATTATATCTTAAACAATCACTTATTTATTTTATATATAATGATAATTATAATTTACTACATCAAAAATAATTTTTTTACATTTATATTAGAATTTTACTTTTTTGTTATTGAATTTGATTAATAAAAAATTTCGGTTCAAGAATAATTATGTTGATTTGGTACGATTCACCGTGAGCATCATCAGGTGACAATGATCACAAGTCATTGGCGATTCTACCTCCTCCTTTGAGGCTCACCCAGTCGGAGGAGCCAATGTCAAAATGCCCTAGCTAAGCCAGAGTGAGAGGACACGCCTGCCTATTGCAGCCCTCCATTTCGAGGAATCATCTAGTACCCTAATGAGTTCTTCAGGAATCAATCACATGGGCTTCGAATTTCAGCTTTTTGGCAAAGTGGGGATGCTTAATTAGAACTTGAAAGCTAGACAAAAGGATTCTAACTCACATCTGCTTATAGAGAAAACGTGTGCAACCAAAAGCTTGCTACACACATAAAATCCTAATTTTAACAAGATTTATTTGGTGGGTCTCATGCTCTTTACCATATATTGTTAAGTGTTACTTACACATGTCGTGGACGTAATTATCGTATTAGTAATGCAAATCTAAAGAGAATAATCCGAGAACTCATTTTATGTAAGAAAAAAAAAAATAATGATGAAAATTATACTTTTTAATAGTTACTGTATATTTTATTATATAACTTTCATTACTCCAAACACAGCCCTGGTTTCCCAATGTCATAGTAATCTCTTGTATTAGTGAACAATGCTAATTGGCTTTTAAGACAAGGCACATGAGCTCTTGCGACCATTTTTCTCAACCCAACTTGAGGGAATTAAATCACCCCACGAGCAACGTGTACCTTTCCCTCTCATGCATACATCTGTGTACGTGTACACACACACGCACACACACAGAGACAGATGTCTATTATAATACTGATAACACGTATGGTTGTGGATAACAGTAACATGTTGAATTAATGCTCATGTACTGTGTGTATACATTGTGGCTAACTTTCAAAACGTCATGGTCATCCTTCACATGGGGCTGGGCCATAAATACGCACTCGTGAACCCCTGGAAGTCTCTCACAAGGAGCAAATAGGGGACCCTATTCGCTTACGCCTGCCTCGCTAGCAGCTTCTGCATGAATTCACAAACTGTACATATAAATATACATGCTTGCCAAATCGGAGATTATGGCTGTGCAAGTTGGCTCCCAACTGTGGATAGATTTCAAACCCTAACAGTGTTTCTGAAACTTTTGTTTTTTTTTTTTTTTTTTTGGATTCAATTGAATTGGAGGGTGAGGTCAAAAACTCAGAATCATAAGTCTCAATGTTCAAGTTTTATATGTGATGGTCATTAGATATACCGGCCAGTTTTAATATCTTTGATTGAAAGTGTTTCAGCCAGAATGGTTAGCAATGTGCTGTTTCAGTATATAATAAGGGCATTATTACCTTATAACGTGAAAGATGTCGCGATTCTCCCACAAATCACAATGTCTTGCATCATTTTACAACTTGGCTAGGATATTAGCAAGCCCATCATTGCTAACGTGCAGGGATTTGCATATCCAATTCTGGAAAATACTACTTATTTTAGTTGATAGGAATTTTATTTATGAATGATATGATCGTTTAATGTTTGCAATAATTTGGTCGGAAATATATTTGCCCAACAAATTTTTTATTAAGAGAAATAAAAAAAATAAAAAAACTAAGAATAAGTCTCAAAATTCAGGACAATATTTTTGAATTCAGAAACATTCATATATATATATATATATCAGTTTCTAATTAATTAAACAAACTTTATTATTGTCTCACACTCTCACATAGAGATCAAATTCTATCTCGAGAAATGATTTCCTGGACCCGACCCTTTTGTATGCATATCATTTGAATTTGAACTAGAAACTTTTCTGCAAGTTCATGGGACTATTAAAATTGAATTTTGAATTCATTTGAGGTTACTTTAATCCCAACATGTTGGAATGGTAAATTTTCATCGTGCCCCAATTGGATGCATTTTAATAATCGCGTTTTGAAACATGCGAGGTCAAGACAAACTTTTCTTTTTCTTTTTTCTTGGAGTAAAAAGGTAAGGTTATGGAGATATTACCCAAATATAACCCAAAATAAAATATGCCAATAATAATAGCATTTCCTCATGATTTAATGAATATTTCCATTTGGAAAACCAATTAAATATATCTGCCCTCATTCTTGTCAAAGCAATAATTATTTGTCAATTCAATTATAGATCCATAACGGTAAATTTAGTCTGGAGCAGCCGATAATAAACCAAAATGAATCCTTAAGCATAGGGATTATGCCCAAATTTTAATTTCATCCCAACAATATAATGCACGGTTTTTCAAAGCATAAGGAAATGTAATTCTACTGGGGACCATGCAACTACCAACTCGTCATAAGAATCATCCATCCAATTTCATTAACTTCTCAATTAAACGATCCAGTCCCCCCCCCCCCCACCTGCCAAAAAAAATTGCAACTCTATTTCCAATATAATTTCCTCTGTACGAAACATAATAATAATAATAATAATAAAGAACAGTCAATCGTCCTCCCAGGATTTGATCCAGAACGACACAGATGCGAGATCTGGTCACCTATCACCCACGATAACTGGCAGCTCAGCTCACCCCTGGTCCCAAGTTAGAAAAAAATCACACCGGAGTGATAGAGTCACCACCACACATATGTGACCTCAAATAGCCCATTCTCTCTTTCCTTTCAATTTCGGAATTAAAGCCTACCGGTTGGTTCTACCTGAAAAGTATATCTGGATTCTGTTATTCGCACAGTTGGAGTTTTAAACATATACCTCATATAAGAAAAATTGATCCTGATACTTAAACAGCACTATGATAATAATAAAAAATATCACTTAATTATATTTTATTTTATTCGTAAATAAATAAAATTAAATATAAAAAAATTATTATACTACTCTACTATTATTTCCTATGGGTTGCTATGTAATGACGTTATACCTCGTGTAAGTCTGTTAATACATATGTAACATATGACACGAGATATCTAAGAAGGATAAATAATTAAAATATTGATTTTGTGAAAATCTTACAGGACCTTAAATAGATTGATGCCCACTTAAAAATCTCTTAACGATTAAGAAAAATAATTAATGTATTATGTATTCACATGTAATCATGTCTAATTCATTTTTAAATGTAAAAGAAGGCTGATTGAGGTGTGAATTATAAAACAAGTGTTTTTTTTTTTTAATAAATTTCATACATTTATTTTAAAATTTAAAACGCAGTACATTCGGAATGGACCCTTCACTGTCAGTCATGTGAATTCAAGAGGTATAATGATCATTTGATTTCAAGAGGTAGAGTTATCCACAGCTGCATGGTCGACCTAGGCCATGAAATCCAAGTAGTTGCTGCTTTTATGGAGGGACCGAGAAAATTTGACGCAGAAAATACGTTAATTTTTAATTTTACTATTATAATTATAATTTTTTAAAAAAATTTTTAATTAAAATTATATATTAAAAAATTAAAAATTTATAAATAAAAATAATAATAAAAAATATTTTATTAACACATTATTTAAGTCAATATAAGTAAATAGGATACCAGATATACCATATAAATAATATTTATTATTTTATAATAAAATTTTATGAAAATATAATAAATTTTTATAAAAAATTATATAATATTAAATATTATTTACATAATATAAACGATATTTTATATATTTATGTTTAATATATATATATATATATAGTCGAATGCTCATAATAACACTGTTGATTCGGGTCATTACTGGTGGAAGATGATGTGACAGATGGACGTGGCAGATGATGTGTACACGTGGAATTAAAATAACAGCCTTGATTTGGGAATTACGAGGACATATTACATGGTTGACGTGAAATGTTAGTGGCTCTGACACATGCGTGGGGTCCTCCAAAAAGCCATAACATTAACATTAAATGGACCCCAATAGACCATAAAATAAAAAAACGACCACAACGTTAAACGTTGGTTAGAGGGAACCTGAAAGAAAAAAAATAAAAGGACAGAAAAGAAAATTGGTAATTTTTAAAAATAAATATATCATTACCGTTATATAATTTGTTGGTTGAATATCTTTAATTAATTAAAAGTAACAAACTAATAGACTTCGTAATTAAAAATTCGTTAATAATTAAATTACATCCCACCCCAATTGGAGGAGAAAAAAATAATAAACTAGCAAGGATGAAATAAAATATAAAAAATCTCAATATACCAATCTTCGCAAGCTTTTAATGTATAGACCTTCCATTAGTCAAAAACATATTAATCATGAAGAATATACGAAATAAAATCTAGAAAAAACCCCAACATTCCTCTCTCAAAATAAAATAAATATGGACTCTGTCCATTGGAGTTATAACTCAACAGCAGTAATCACAAAAGAAAATATAATGAAATAAACATGAAGGAATATACACCTCGTAATAAAATATACGCTCTACCCTCACCTTCCATGATTCTGCAGCTTTAATCCCTAATAATAATAATAATGAATCAATAGTTTTATATCAGTGTCTATACGGCCGCGTGCTCGAATGGTATTGTTTTCATTTTATTTTTTTTTTGATAATATATGAAATTAATGATAAGGGGCATTGCTTTTATATCACTTAATATCAAAAATAAAGTTTAGCATATTCTTACTTATTTATGATTAGTTTAGTTGTAAAAATAAATTTAAAATTTTTTAAATTAGACGTATAATTTTAAAATTGTATATTCATAAATATATCTTATATTTTAAGTAAGAAATTACGGTGAGTAGCCGTTGTGCCGAACATGATGCTGTTAGTAAGTATATGTCTGTATTGATTTGATATCACTCGGTCCTGCAAAAGCATAAAAATCTGAAACATGGCTCGGCTCACATGGCCCCGTCCTTGTATTGTATACCTATAAAGTCTATGGTAAACCTTCACCCCCACCAGACATATAGATCTCATATTCTCTCTTTAATTTGCGCCTTGCAACTTCAACCCCACATCTCCATTATTTTTCTCTAATTTTCTCTTAGAATTCAGGTTCGCTTATACATAGACCTTGCTGCCTACTTGGACAGCTTGTTTCGGCAGGAGAGACAAGGCACAATACACATTATGGGGTTCAATAATAAGTGCTGCAGAGATTATCATAAGGTGAAACGGAGGAGAACAGGCAAAAGGGGGCATGGATCTTCGTCGACCGGGGCGGCAGCGGCCCAAATTAAGGTGAAGAAGCTCCAAAAGTTGATTCCGGGAGGGAAAGGGTTGCAGCCAGATTTGCTGTTCTTGAGGACAGCGAATTATATCCTGCATTTGAAGTTGCAGGTTAATGTCTTGCAAGCTCTTTCCAAGATTTACGCACCCTGATCAATTCCACAAAACAATGTATTAGTAATGTTTCTCTTCTGCATTATATATGTTAATGTAAGTTATTGCTTAAATGTCGACTTAATTAATTACTACGTTTCTGAAATATTTAAGAGAAAGCTGCATCAAGAGTATGTTTCTTTCTTCAACTACAATTTCTTTTTTTTTCGGTGGGTTTTGGGGGGGGGGGGGGGGGAGGGTGGTGGGGGTTGCTCCTTGGCTGAGGTGGGAGAGTGGAAATATTTACAGGGAAAATTTCAGACCTAATTCAAGCGGTTTTCTTCCCCTATATTACAAACGCATAAGCACACATGCTACTGCATATTGCTTCGGCATTTACAATATGCAGTAATTGTTTCAATGATTTCTAAGCTGTATATTTTGGGATGACATTTGCATATAAGACACACAAATCTGATTTTTTTTATTTTCTTTTTTTTCATGTTTTAGATTTCTTTCCCTTGTGTACTGTTCAACGAGTGAAAATAAAATGGAGTTGCTTTAATTTTCAAGCCATCAGACTACATACTGAGTGACACTTCCTCTTTCCTTTCTTTTAATTTCTTTCTTTCTTTTTTTTCTTTTTTTTTTTCTGGATTTTTTCCCTCAAGGAATTCAATTTTTTAGCAACACATAGAACTACTGATAATAGATAATGAACTTCATAAAAAAAAATATTAATTTTAAAATTATAGGAGAGAGGGAGGTCGCGCATGTATATTTCATAGTTTCATAAGCCTCGTTAGACATATTCAATCACCGGATACCCTTGTCTTGTAACTTTATATGCTCACCTTCAGGCACGACAGATAAATAAAAGAAAATGGCAGAAGCTAAAAAGCAAAGGAAATAAAAAAAAAAAAAAAATTGTAGAAATTTTGAATTTATGATCTATTTGATTTTTTTTTTTTTTGGTTGGATCAGGGGGGCGTTTGGTTTAATAAGTTACTTCTCGGTGTTTTACAGCTACAGGTTAATTTCACCAATATTAAAATTATGAATATCTGTTAGTCAACGACAATTGATTATCAATTGCTAATCATCAAATGTTAATCACTAGCTGCTAATCACAGAAAATACGCCTCCAAAGGGACATCTTAGTATGAACCAAAAAAAAAAAAGGATGCCTTATTTTATTTTCGTTATTTTATTTATTTATGTTTAGGAAGGATAACTTAGTTTTGGAAGGCAAAAGAAAATAAATTGAAAAGACTTACAATAATCTGTGTCGGCCAGTCCACCAACTTTTTAGCATTTGGCTCTAATTAGAGAACACGCAAGGCAAAGGAAACCAAATCGAAAAGAGCAAAAAAACCAAGTTTTTGCCTTTATGCTAAGTAACTCACAATTGGACGTGCTTTCTTATGGACTTAAAAGCATAATAATTCCAACATTCCTATGTGCTCTCTCGCATATGCAACATTTTTTACTACCCCAATCCATGACCTCAAGTAGACACCTAGAACTATACATACAAGTGCGCTTGTTATTTTTAAGTACTACTTGCAAAAATTAAAAAATAAATGAGAAAAGAGAGAGAGAGAGAGAGAGAGAGAGAGAGAGAGAAACAATGGACAACTTGGTATAATGTAACAAGAATTGGAGCTAATTTTGTTGTTCATGGAACTGTACAAACCCATGGGCGGGCATTGGAACTTCTGAACAGGTGCATGCATGTTAGTTCAAATCAGACACTCTTTCTAGGTGCTGTATCCCAACAACACCACAAATAGATGCAGACCAAACCTCAACGGTGGGAATGATAGTCCCATCAAACTTTAATCTACTACATGTGCAAGCCAAAGTAGTAAGCGATCTCTATGGAGTAAACGATTAAGCGTTTGTCATCGTATTAATGACGTAAATTATTAGTTGAAATGTAATTTTATTTCTTTAAATCTTACGATAGAGCATCTAACATTAATATGAAAACAAATGAAGTGGGCTTCATGAGCTTCTATCTTTTCTAGCATTGATTGCCAGCCATATACATGTAGGTACCAGAACTTTCAGATGTGTTAGCAGCGGGTAACATGCGTTTTCCCAGCGAGAATCCAAGGAGCACCGTCGTTTCTATATGATGATATGAATCTCTTGTCGCTTATTCATGCCAACTTCTTGGCAGGGTTTGTGATCAAATTCCCATCATCGCGTGCCCTACGCGTTACTTTCATTGTGTTGTTACCAAACTTTTCCTTAAAAAGAGAGAGAGAGAGAGAGAGAGAGAGAGAGATTGCCTTCAAGGGAATTTCGAGACCTTTAACTCTGAATCACTAGGTGAGCGTATTGTATTTATGGGGTTAGGAGACACTTATCCGTGGTTTTACAAAGGGGCGGATTTTGTCGCTAGTACAGCTATCCAATTGTCTTTTGATCCGGATGAATGCTCTTCTCCAAGCATGTGTAAGACAATTCCTAGAGATAAATTTAGCTAGTGTAGGATGGACCCAATTGATGTAGTCTAGCTAATTTGAAAATGTACCTAAAAAAATCTTGTGAAAATTTAAGGTTAATTGATTTTTTATCAAAAAAGAAAAAAAACAAAGATACATAACTAGTAAATCATAGACACAGTAGTGCCATCATGGAATGGTGCCAATTTAGTGTATGAATATGATAATAATTCACTTCAAGCCTGAAATGTTAGGAGAGGGAGAGACAGAGAGAGGAAAAGGGTCTCACGTCGGAAGGTTAGGAATTTGAACTATTTCTCAAATTTTCATAAAATATGAGTTTTAATTTTGATGGAAAAAATAATAATAAAATAGAAAGATAATGTGAGTGGTAGTACTTTAATCTTGTTGGGCCATAAGTTTATCCACTGTTGTAGCATTTCTACAAAAGTGTGAGAATTGGGCCACATGGTTTGATCAATTGATGGTCTGTGGTCCATTTTCACGGATGCAAACAGGCTGAAATAAGTCTGAGTTTTGATCTGTTTAAGCTTGATTTATCTAGTTAAAGAGTCCAGTTTATCTTTTATTAAATTAAATTTTAAAATTTTTATGAACGAATTATTTAATTTTATAATATTAATAAAAATAATTAAAATTATAAAAATTATTTTTATAAATAAAATTATATTGATAAAAAAATATTTATTTTAATAAATATATTCTTTTAATAAATAATTATAAATATAATTATATAAAATATTAAATATGTATAATTTTACTATTATTTTTACCAAAGAAAATTATTTTGTAATTAAAAAAAGCCTTCCAAGTATAATCTAATAAAATATTGGATGAATTTTTTTAATTAATTTAAAGTGAATATAATATTTAAACTAATTATTTATAAATTTCAATAATTTGAGTTTATTTTGTTCAAGCTTTGTTCATGTATTAACTGAGTTTTGATATAATATTTCAAGTAAACTTCCATCGAATCAAGTTGCCAAATTTTCAATAATAGTGTCAATTTTGTTTACACCGTTATTCATATCTGCATGTTGGGCATTTTAAGTGGAAAGCATCTTTTCTCTCCGCGGAGACTCTTTTCTGAATACAAACGAGTGATTGCCAAAATAAATAAATAAATAAAAATAAAAACGAATGAGTGGAAAGCATCTTTGTTGGGCTTCTCATCTTGCCAGAGAAGCTGTTTTCAATTGGGCCTGGGCCACTCATTTTAGGCCCAAGAACAAGCTTAAAGCAAACAATCTTTTGAATGACAGTCTTGTCCTTGGAGTTCTTTTTGGCTCTTGCCCATTGCTTTTTGGAAGCCACGCAAGACTCCCAGAGTACCCACCGTGTCTCTTTCCTTGTCCGTTTCTCCCATTATAGTTAGCTTCCCTTAGGTTGTGTGTGTGTGTGTGTGTGTGTTTTTTTTTTTTTCTTTTTTAAATCCAACAAATGCTGTCAAAGGCTGGACTCACCAGGGGAGCTTTCACTAATAGCAGAGGTTTTTGGGGACTGAGTTGGGTAAGCTGCAAGTTTCACATCTCTGAAATCTTACTAAGAGCCTGATGGGTCTCCCCTGTGAAAAGCAACGGAAAAGATGGCTCTTTTAGCTCCAAAGTCTCCTGCTTTGAGTAATTAGCTCGGTTGCACAGCTAAGTCAAATATCATTTTTTATGCCATTTGGTTTTTGACTTGAATGAATTGGGTGTCTTGTAAATGCAAAAAATAGGTGTGGCAACTGCTTGTTTACTTCAGCATATGAGTTGGGTTTGATCTGAAAGCAAGGAATATAGGTTTTATAGGAACACATATGGTTGCAACACTCCAATAAAGTTAGAGAACTGCTATGGTGTTGAAGCATGCTAATTGACTAAAATGTCTTGGGCTCAACATCAAATTAAGCTGAAAGGTGGTGTCTTGTCCCACCATCCCGGGTTTTTGCTTTCTCCTTCTCCTTCATTGCCTGATAATAGTGATTACCAGAAACAGTCTTCTTCTGGCAACAGAATAAGCCCAGCTGTAATTGTGATCATAGTTATTCTGGCTCTCGTATTTTTCATTTCTGGCCTTGTCCATTTGTTTGTAAGATTTCTCATAAAGCATAGATCCTCTTCCTCGCCGTCTGAATCCAATAGATACCCAGATATGTCTGGGTCTGGTGCTTTTCAAAGACAGTTGCGACAGCTATTCCACCTCCATGATTTTGGCCTAGATCAAGCTTTTATAGATGCACTGCCAGTGTTTCTCTACAAAGATATTGTGGGTCTGAAAGAGCCATTTGATTGTGCTGTTTGTCTTTGTGAGTTTTTTGAGGAGGACACATTGAGATTGCTTCCCTTGTGTAGTCATGCTTTCCACGTTGATTGTATAGACACATGGTTGCTGTCTAATTCAACTTGCCCTCTTTGTAGAGGGACGCTTTTTATGCCCGGGGTTCCCATCGAAAACCCTGTTTTTGAATTTGAACAACAAAGGGAAGAGGATGTGTTTTCAAGCAATACGCCAAATGCAGTCTCTCTTAGCCAGAAACCTATAGAGAACGAAATAATTCATTCAAAAAGAGTGTTTTCTGTGAGACTTGGCAAATTCAGAAGCTCCAATATTGGAATAAGTGAGAAGGGGGAGGGGGAAACCAGCAGCAGTAATATGGAAGCAAGGAGATGTTACTCAATGGGATCATACGAATATGTGGTTGATGATTTGAATTTGCAAGTGGCCTTGTGTCCGAGTAGAGGTGCTACCAATGCTGTTAGCCTTAACATTGGCAAAGGGAGAAGTGGACAAGGTGGGAATTCATCAATTGAGGGAGATATTGAAGGAAAGAAAATTAATATTAGAAGTAAAGGTGAAAGCTTTTCTGTTTCCAAGATATGGCAATGGTCCAAGAAGGGTAAATTCCCCAGTTCATCAGAAAACCATATGGGTTCTTCTCCTTTCACTGTGAGTTTTCCTTGGAATGATCATACTCAAGGCACATGATGGTAATTGATTCTGCTTTGTCAGTTCATATTTCATTTGTTGATCCCATTAGTAAAAGCTTCTTTCGTTGTCTTTTTCTTTCCTTTTTCTATTGATTATCAATTCTTTGATGCAATGAAACAAAGTTGAATTATTAAAGCTCTGTTACATTACACTTTGAGGGCAAATGACAGTTTTCTTCTGCCTTTTCGGTTAAATTCCCTAGGCTACAAGTGTGGAAGATTCTTCTTTGCAAAAACTTCAATGTTTCACTTCTTCCGTTTGCCTTCACCTTAGGTAGAAGGACAAATGAAATTTTAGCAAAACCTTAAGATGTAATTTTGGAAGGGTGATTTGAGTGTCACAGCACTATATCTTGGTAGCAACATGAAATTTGAAAGTAAGATTTGAGATTCAAATCTAATAATATCTCGGTATATCCAGCTCCCAACATCGGATTCAACCGAACTGAAAATAATGTCTTGCACCACACCTATTAAAGAGAGGTCAAATCACATGATACTTTTTGAATTAACATCATATATTTCTCTAGGCTGTCTTTCGCTTGAACATTTTTTTCTTTTTACGCTTTTCCCCGAAACATCATGATGGTGGGATCCGCAAAAAGTTGTTGTCAGGCCCCTTGTGACGACTGATGATAAAGAAGCCATAAATTTTTAGTGGTCTCCATGATGGTCCTAAGTGGACGTTGAAGGGACCATGGAGTATTTCCCCCTACCAAGAAATATGATTTTAATTTACTTACCCACTCCCTTTTCCAGCATGTATAAACCCCACTTGAATTTCATAATTGGCAAAAGTCATAATACTTCATTAAAATTTGTAAGTGATTTACTTGTCTCTCCCCTTTGATGCGATATTTGAGACCCGAGTTTAGCTCGATGGTTATGCCGCAACAACGCCGTTAAAATCCATCTGCACCTTGCTTTTTAACTCCTTTTTCGGTCCACACATACTTTGACACTGATCGCTGGATTTGCGGCTAAGTGGGTATCGAGAGTCCTCGATTAGAGGGTACAGGTGCTTAGTTGTGGTCTCGCCGTCGTATCGTTTGTCCGATTACTCTTTTTGTCTAGTGGAAGAAGACGAAATTGCCAAAGAAAGCGCCAAATGTTGCAGCTTGATGTTGATGGGTACCGCCGAAGACAAGGTGGCGTTGTCGGTTGCCGCCTCCACAATTTGGAAATAACGTGGCGGGATGGTTGGCAAGTTTTAAAGAATTGGAGATTGCATGATTCTAGTCCACACCCAAAAAATAAAAATTAAAAAAAAAAAAAAATGAAAAACAAAATACTTAGGACACATTGGCCGAACCGTGTACCGACATCTTGCGGTGGCAAACGGGTAAATTGAGACGTTGATTCAAATATTTCGAATACATCGCCCGGTTTTGGAATTTTTGTTCAATGTAGGTAAAGTCTGGTCAATTTTGAGTGAATCGAGTCAGAATTATTTTGTCACTTCTCTCAACAATATCTTGTCTTTCTAGTTCAAATAAATGCACAAATTCCAAAGAATTACTTGGATACTTATAATTCATACACAGTAACGAAGGTAGAGATTAAAAAAAAATAATAAGGTTAACTTGAAAATAACTTTTGAGTGAAAATTCATAAACCCACACTGAATTGACTCAATGTTCTAAAATGACACGACTGCCCTTTCTCCATGCGCCTCAAAGACAAAATTCAATTCTCAAGATTCCGTGCAAAAACATTTTGCTAACAATGCACACAAATCACCTAAAAAAACAGAGAGGAGAAATAATTGTGAAAAAGTGTGACACCAGTCATATCTATTTTAGGCAAAATCTCCAGCCAACATCATCAGGTCATACTTCAGCCAAAATGAGAAATGTAAACGAAAGATTTCACCATAACTACAGACAGCCAGATGAAATTTCCAAGCCGACTGAAAGATTCTGGCTCGTGCAAGGGCTTTGAATAAGTCTTACCGGATCACCTAGCTTCATAAATCTCGAGGGAAATTGTTGATTTGTCCTTCTTCCAAAACATCTTTGTTGTTCATCTTGTAAGCTATCCTTATGCGCATCACGGGGGATTTCTGAAAACAGTAAGAGGCTTGAGGAATGTCAGATTGCCTTCATAACATAGAAGGATAGAAGGGAGAAAAGCAAATATGAGAGTGTGATTTTAAGTTAGACGAGGAGACCAAAAAAAGCAACAAAGCAGTTTGTGCATCTATGAAATTTGGATAGCGAAATGCCAACAATATGGTGCAAGTGGCTAATTTTCTGATCACCACTTCATGATAAATTGGAAGATATTTGCTCAATTGACAAGAAATATAGAAAATGCCCCAGAAGATTTGATACATTCTAAATTTCGTGCACAGATAACCAAATTATCCAGCACCCAAACACAGTTCTATTACCAGAAAATGATTAAAAGAGAACATATGACATATACCTTCCCGTGTTGACTGTTAGTAACTCTCAGATTTTGTGTGATGGATCCATTACCACTTGCAGGTAGTGTATTTCCACTGGCAGGATCTAAATGCAGTTGAAGGAACTGCAAATTGGCGACGCAAGGATATCAAAATGTCAAGTTGAAAAAATGTGAGAACTGGATGAAGACACCATCTTTCTCCTCTTGTTCTTAGGTCTACCAGAAATGACAACAACAATACCAGACACCTTATGAAACAACCTCTAAAATAACTTCAAATGTTCTATCGTGGTAGCAAAAGTTGAAAAGAAAAACAGAAAACCAGGAAGGTCCAATTTTGAATGAAGACACAGACTGTATGCAAAAGCAAACACAGAAATCAGAAAATTAACCAGCTTCTGGAATTACCTTTGGAACTGCGGCCTGGAAAATAAAGTCCTTGAAGATGTTGGGTGACATATTTGTAAAACTTGCCTGGATTGATAATGTCTGTGGGTTTCCTGGTGACTTTGAAAAGTTGAATGTTATTCTCAAATTGTTGCTCTCAAATGCAACTAAAGACCGATGAACTGCACCATTATTCTCTGTTCATGAGAGACAACAGAGATGTCATACTCTGACTGTAATTAACAACCAAAATACTTTCAACTTTGAACAAAGCCTGACCGGATTTTGAAGGGCTGGGGCCAAAGCCATCCAACAAATCCATCATAGAAGCAGCTCCAGCAGAAGAAGTGGCTTGTGGGGAAGCAAGTGAATCCAACGTGATGCTTGTGTTACTATCTAGACCAGATGACAATATATCAGCTGTCGAGGAGCTGTTTGCAGGAGGTGTTCCAATAGACAACAGATCTAGAAGAACATCTCTGCCAGCTCTTGAAGCCTGGCCTGCAGCATGAATAGAAAAAAGCCATTGGAACCAACATTTGAATTTGCATAACTCATCAACAAACAATAACATTCGTATCATTTGCCTGACACCAAAATCATTTCACCTTCCCATCTGCATTCAACATAACATCATTGCAATCCCCACTAAACCAAGTAAAAATGAAGAGTGATGGATAGAGATGGAGTCTAAAGACTAGCAGGTCGACCATTAAGGCTTTATCAAAAGCATATAAAATAGCCAACTCATGAAGTGGTGCATAGTCATCAACTTGCTCAGATTTGACTAGATGATGCCCAGAACTGCTGGCCACTCAAATGGATGTTCTAAATACCTTATCCCTTGTTAAGGGGTATGTGGTTGAAAAGAAATAAATGGCTTTCAAAGGGCTAGATCATTCTATGGCTGTCCTAATAAGAGTGCCTTAAGATTTATTTGGGCACTGCTTCCATACCACAAATTCTTTATTAGGCTACTCTCATGAATGCTACTCTATGCTGTTTATTCTCCTAGTGCTATCTTGCACACCATTATAACCTGTGTACAACCAAAATGAAAAACCAAATGGGTGTCACTCAGAATCAGGTACCACGGCCTTTGGGATTGCTCAAAGGATTAAGTTATGGCTTACGCTTTAATGGGAACGATCAAGCTATGCCTCAATGGATACTGAGCTAACCTGATTGTGTTGAAGCTGGTGTCAAATCACCAAGAAGATCATGAAGAATATCACCACCAGAAGAGCTAGGAGCAGGAGCATCCTCTGACAAATCAAGTAGATCTGCAACAGGAGCTAGAGAAGGCTTCACAACTCCATTTGGAAGGTTTAATGGAGCTCCACTGGAAGTTGAAACAGCTGCTGGCAGAGAACTGGCCCTCCTTGCATTAAATGTAGCCTCATCCAGAACAGGCATCCTTTCAAGAAGCACAGACCTGCATACACTCATCCATCAGTTGCCAAATTTCCTAAGCTGCCAAATTATGTCAACTGTTAACTGTGAGCTTGGCAATAGCTTGCAAAATTTTCACCCATACCTAATATTCTGATGCTTCTCAATAATAGAACTGAATTCAAGGGATCTTTGCTGCAATTCAAGCACAAGGCTTCCTTTGTATTGGCTGATGATTAACTTGACCCTCCTAGAAAGTTATTGAAACATTGAATAAAATTAGACCTTAGATGTTTGAACAATTATGATTTAAAAATGGAAAAAGAGAATTGTTGGATTAATCCACTCTGGAAGAGTAGTTACTGTATTAAAACTTGTATTTTTAAGGTGGTCACTCCAATGGTGCAAGTGACTGGCACCCTAAAACTTTCAGCAGCTATAGAATGGTAATGGCAAGGCCACAAGAAATAGTACGGTTGTAATCAACGAACAGAGAAGTTACGAAAAAAGACAGTAATTTACTCTGAACAAGATGGAAACCAAGAAGATAGCTTTAACACGGCAACAAAAGCCATTGCTTTAGTAGTGAGATCTGAAGCATGATGCCTCAAAGCATTCTCAATGACATCTACAGCATCCGACTCTGTTACCTATAAGAAAAACTCAATTCAACTTGCTCTTAAATGTGAGGCTCCGTGTGTGTGTGTGTGTGTGTGTGTGAGAGAGAGAGAGAGAGAGAGAGCATGCTTCCAACCATCATTCATAAACCATTACTTTCCAATCTATAGCAAAGAAATTCACATCAAAATGAGCACACCCTGCTGGAAAAAATCAATAGCCTCCTCTGCTCCAACTCAACGTAAGGAGAAAAGAATGTCAAGAAAATATGAGTTGTTCCTCTTTTAATATCATGTAACATTACATGCTGGTGCATGCTATTTTTAGATGACAGCACCCTGATAGATGAGGCTAGGGCGGGATTAGGCCGTAAATTAGAATTATGGAGGAATATCCTCGAGTCTAAGGATTTTAGGTAGAGTTGCACAAAGACAAAAATATGCATCAGAATTTTAGTAATGTTAGGAGAGGGATAGGTCATACTATCAGAATAGATAGTTCAGAAGTCCCTCAAAGAGACCAGTTTGATTATTTAGGCTCTATTATTCAAAGAGATGGAAATATAATGCAAGATATTCTTCACAAAACAAGGACTGGATGACTGAAATAAATTAGTGTGATTGGAGTCATGTATGACAGAAAATTTCCCATCTAGTTGAAGAGTAAATACTATTGATCAGCAATTATCCCAATAATGTTGTAGCAAAGTGATTGTTGGGTTGTAAAGAAACATGTCTAAAATGTAGGTGTTAATGGAAATGATAAAGTTGAGAGTGACTGTTCTAGGAAAGACCGAATAAGAATAAGAAATGAGGATATTCTTAGCATAGTAGATACAGCACTAAGGAAGTGGCATTTGCATTAATTTAGACACATCCAACATAGACCTACAAATGCTCCAGTGAAGAGATGACCAAATCCAAGTGAATGACAAGATAAGAGGGAGACAATGACTGAAGTTGACTTGGAAATCATTAGTTATGAATGATTTAGAATAATTAAGCCTCACACCAAACTTAGTTCATGATAAATGAAATGACAAGAAGAGAAATGATTCAAATGGCCAATCCCAACTAAATTTGGAATTAAGTATTTGTGGTTGGATGACATTACAGGATGCAGGCACTGTACTAATAACCACTATAAATTACCTGGTTTGCTAAGTTGTTGATATTGTGATCTCATATGGAAGACCAACTTAGTGTACAGCATGTTCTTTTCTAACTACAAAGAAAATGACAGAAGACAAAGACTATCCCAATCCAATGCAGCCAATAATTGTTTTCTCGATATTTCTACACTTAGCAATATACTGTACAGGTTTAAAAATCCATGGTGCAGTCCTGACGGGTAAACAGGCCACATCCTTGTCAAAGGAAATTTGCTTTGTCCAAGATCTCAAATATATGTCACTAATCAAAAAAAATATATATATATATATCATATCCATGTCATAATATTCTTGACAAATTTCATTTAAAACACTTTTATTTCCCAGCTCATGGATGTCCTGATGACAAAATGACCATGAGCAAGGCAATTTCAGCTTATGCATAATAAGATTACTCTTACAGTTATTGGATTTTCTGTGTTAAGCACTCCAACATTATTGATCAATATGTCACCATATTCTCCAATGCACCATACTGCCACTCGAACAAGGCTTTCCTGATGAAGTAATACACAAAAAGAGAAGAAATTTTAAAAAGCAGAATAGATGAGTCACATCAGTTCTCTTTATACTATTTTCCAAGGAAATCTAGCAACATAACACTTGATTCTAGTGGTGATCAAGTTCCCTGTCAAACATACATCTTGTAAAAAGAAATGGCTGAATACCTGTTTGGCTGATGTTTGGAGTGCTCTGTACAATGCTCTAACTGTATATCCATGGAGATCAGAAGCCTTACTTATCACCACAATAAGCGCATGCCATACTTCATTTTTTACATAATTTCCAGCCTAATAAGCATTAAAATTAAGATCAAAAATTTGTTCCATAAACAAGAAGGGGCAAAAATTGAACATTGATTAAAATCATGCCTTCAAAAATGGAGTTCAGGGAATACTAAATATGTTCCTTTTAAGCTCATATTTGTTCACAATTTTGTTAAATGAATGACAGATGGAACAGTTAAGAAAATATTGAAGGCAAAATGATGCAAAACCACAGCTAATACCAATAAATATTAAGAGTAATGAAGCAAATAATCCAGGTTAGTTTTCACATCAGAGATGTGACAGATTTAATATTCCACTCTTTACCTCTGTAAGAACATTGAGCATCTGGTTAATGTACCATATTTTCTCCGGAGCAAACCTAAGTGCAAAAAGAAAACTACATCAACAATACATCCCGGCAAAGTATCACTGGGTTACTGCTCTGGCACACTCATCCCAACCATTACTAGCAAGCTTAAATACATAACATCTGTCATGTCCATTAGAGGGCAGAGGGCAGCGAACGCCTTTCTGTCATGGCATTTAACCTCAAAAAGGCATTCAAAAAAGCAATGGCTTGGAAGAGAAAGTACCACCTATGCAGACATAATAAAAGAAAAACACAAAAAACCCAAGACTTGTGCACTTTTGCGTCGACCCAGCCAGAAATTTTGCTTCCAAAGACACACCACCAAAAATGATGCAAGTTTCAAGATCAAGTCCTCTGATTTTGACCCCAAATGTTAGATTAAACTTTAAATATGAATTCAAGAAGACAGCCAGAGAATCCATGAGCTTTAAAGCATTTTTCCTAGAACCAGCCACCAGAGACACTGCCAGCAGCAATGCTCGGGCCTTTATTAGATGCTTTGGGATCAAGGTCAAGAGAGTTCTAATCCCTTGTTTTAAACTCCAATGACAGATCCAGAACCAACATTCAAAACTGATACAACCAATTGAAAAGCGTAAACACAAACATCCCAAGCACATATTTTACTGACAGTGACACTTTTGTTATCCACCAGGCTCCAGGAGGGACTCTCTCTCTGCCATATGTTACATTAAGTGTTTATATATATATATATATATTTCAAAAATAAAACACATAAAGAAAATATCTATCATATTAATAAATATAAATAAAAATAGAAAAACCTTAAGTTAAGCTGGAAGATAGTAACAGCTTGGATGAACAATGATATCACTAGTAACAGTGTTATGAATTGGACTTGGTTAGTGTGTTTTAGAACATTGTAGGACTTGAATAGGAACAGACCAAAAGTTGAAGGGCTTGTGGTGTGTTTATCCCCATAATGAATACATTTGGGTCAAAACAAAATAAACAGTGACCATTTTTCCCACAATGTGATGGACTACCGCATTTATTCAAAAAAAGCAATAAATGTATGAGTGCTCCAAGACACAAAATTATCATGGATAATTGGAAAAATAATTTCTATCCAGACAAGATGCCACTTCAAACAGAACCTTGGTAACCTCTTATTGACACATGTACATTCACCTCCATATTTTTTTTTTGGGGGGGGGGGGTGCAGATAGCTCAGTTCAATTCAAGTAATGCACTAAAAATAAGAAAAATATAGTCTGATACAGCTGATTTATGGAAGGCAAAACTTACTTTTCAACAATGGAGCAAATTTTTGCAGTAAGATCTCCCTTAAATTCTTCGTCACTTACTTTCAAATATTCAATTAGCTCTTTTGTTAAAGGTTTTACATTGCTCTCATTCACTAGAAGGTAAATAAGTTCAAGAGCCCTTTTCCGGATTGAAGCATCTGAATCCTGAAAGGAAATGAAGATAATCACAGGCTTCTCAAGTTGCAAGATACAGAAAAGCCTTTGACAAAAATAGCAAGCAGAATTATAAACAGAAAGGGTGAAGGGAACAGCTCACAGAAAGAAAGGAGTCCAGAATGGAAGTTGTTACCATGTCAATTATTTGTTTTGAGAGTGAATTCCCATAAATGGCATTAAATGATTTACTAATCAAAAAGCAGCCAGGAATAGTACAACCTACACATACCTTCACACAATCCACAATTGTTGCCCTATGTCTCTGGACTGCCTGTGCATCTACAGCAACAGCCCTCATCAGCATGTTTAGTGCAACATACCTGGAACAAATGTAAATAAATTTCTATTATTGCACAGCAAACAGTAAATCCCCTATACAACTATCACACATCTGTATGGTCAAAACTGCACTTACAAATGAGCATGATTGACCATGAAATTCTATTCATGCCAAAATGTGATGATGAGAAACACCAAAATTACAAACCTGATATTGTTGTCACGGTTTGACAAAAATCTTCCTAATATATTTATAGCAAGTACTCGTAAGCCACCATTATCTTCAATGCTCATGATGGTTTCAACACATTCATAAAGAATTGCATTCCCTGCATTTTTGTTTGACTCAGTTTTTGTAGCCACCTATCAAGAGTGTCAAGAAAGAAGAAAAAGATTAAACATAATCCTCTTGTTGCCCAATGACAAAATTACTATGGGAACCATGATCACAGACAATATTATAAACAGTGACAACAAAGCAACATGCTACAAATTCATTTTGACTGGAGCACAGAGGCCATAACAAAATGATAGTGCAAATTTCAAGGTTGGTCAATAACCTTAACAATTTTGGTATAACTGTGCCAACTCAGATCAACAGTTACCTATCTCCTTGTCACAAAAACACTCCCATGAATTAAAACCGTCTTATCAACTGGAACTAAAAAGAAGCCCAATTGAAAACAAGAATAAATATGGAAATACACTCTGTATGCCCTGTTGCAGAAGACTTCATCCTATTGCATGCACACAGTTTCATTTCAGTTGTCAACACATGCCCCACATCAAAAGGCTTTTGACTCCCTGCCACTCACCTCCAGAAAGTCAGAGTAAAGTTAAAACATGATGGACCTTGACACCACTGAATTTCAACTAGATTTATACCATAAAAACTTAAAAAGCCATCAGCTTTACATTAGATTCCCCAAGAAGAATTACTAGTTCATCATTGATCCTATTAAGACACCCTCCTCATCCTAACCTGTCCCAGCTTCACCCAAACTGAAATGCAATATGCCATCAATCATCAACATATGCCAATCATTTTGTTTAAAAAAACCAAAGATAAGAAAAGTATGACAGAACACATATATCACAAATAGAAACTGACCTGTGCAAGTATGTCATTCATAGTATCACTTGCATCAGCATCTCCTTCTCCTAACACACGCAAAAGCCTAAGCAATCTGATATGGAGAAAGGGATCCGCAATGCCAGCAATGTCATACTCAGGTGAATATGAACTGTTAGCAACATCCTTTAGTGTTCTGACCAAACAATCTGTGCATTTCTACATGAAGATCCCACCGTTAACAACTTAGCTTTAAGAAACATTTTTTCCTGTTCAAGATATCATAAACAGTTAAAAAAAATTCTGTGTCTTAAGTAGGTACATGAAAGGACCTTCTTTTATATACAAGTAATAATAATAGATGTGGATCCATTCACACATACATGGACTGATGCTCAAATGTTGCACCTTGACTAATTGACTAGAAAGCCATTTATACCCTTAAAAGCATGAAAGCATTAGTAAAGACTGTACATCTTAGGTAAAATGGGTCTTGCCTTTATTTTATCAGTAAAGGATGGATCCACACCAAAGGATCCACTAAAAACGTGAATTTTTAATGTTGAAATTGTTGCACAGCATGAAATATACTGTTGACCCAAGCCTGTAGATTCTAGAAGATGGGATTTGGCCAAAGTTTCAATCAGAAAGTAATGCTAACATGTAAAACGCCAAGCAAATTAGTTTGCATTAGGAATGCTTGTTTCATCCAAAAGCAACCAAATGGAAAAGCCATGGAAATTTACCTTTCTAAAATATTCAAGGGCCTCTGGACTGATTTTACATAAATCTGTACAAAGTTGAACACCTGTTATTAGGACTCCATGATGCTTTTCTTTAAGCAAGGCAGCAGCAGCATTTATGAAATTTTCTGCCAGATCTGGGACTTTCTTTATTATTCGTATCGAACATAATGCTGCCTATATTCAACAGAGTACTGTCAAATTTTAAGAACATGAAATCAAAGGCAAAAACTGATTAATGGACCAAATGAATAGACATCAAATTGTAAATGGCTCCAGATTAAAATTTACTCAAATGTAGGTCGTGAACCACATTCTCAAGATTTTTTTTTTCCCTTCATAAGTAAGAAGACAAGGAACGGAAACAAAGCATAAAAAGAGAAGAAAAATCAACAGAAAATGTTGTTTGAATGAGAACATGTTGTACTCCAGGTTTCCTCTCCCCCCTAGGAGAATAAAATGCACAGGAAATTATTGTAGTCCAACTAACAAACCTGAAATCAAAAGACATTTAAAAAGCAAAGTTTCCAATAGCTATAAACAACCCAAGCATTACTACAATGGGGGATGTCAGATATAAAATTTAGATAGACGAATTTTGAATTTGTCGAGTTCATGACAGGAGGAGGTGAGTATTTGCAGAAATGTCAACAGAATATTAGGGTATGCAATCCATTAGAACACCAAGTCAGAGGCATGTGTTTCAATCACAACATCAACAATGGGAGTATATCGAATGTGCCTGCATCATCCTGGCAACCAAGGTCCAGGCACTAGATATAATGGCCTACTTATCCTGATCAAACCATCCCATTGCAATTAGCAATATTTGAAGGAACAACAGATCAAAGAACAAGTTCAATGGCAGATACAAATTAATCACAATTCTTTTTGCATATAAATTCCATTGGCGCAATGTCATCTTGAAGTTTAAGAATTGAATCACTGCAACCATTGGGAACCAAATAGCCCAAATCTAGTCCCTACCCCTTTTTTCCCAGTTGCCCCTTGACAGCAAAATAGGTTAAAAAAGAATATGCAAATCCCAATTCATAATTCTGCTGCCCAAATATCATAAAGTTCTTTTAATAACAGACTCACTTTTTTCCGAATATTTGGATCCCGAAAATGCAGCAACTTTTCCACTTCTGGTGCAAGATCACGAGCCATTTCTGCTGAACATATGTTTCCCAAAGCACAAAGGGCAAGTCCCACAATATACTGATTTGAGTGATTGAGATCTCTACAAATAAGTTAAGGTAACTAAAAGACCAAGTGGAGATCTCCCTTTTTCTTATTCATTTCCCTAATTATCATAGGAATACCAGATCAATGACAAAACTAGTACTCACCCACCAAAAAAAATAAAGAAAAAGGATTTATGGGAAACCTCATTAGCTGTAGACTATCTTCTACATTTTATCACAAAAAACGTGGAATGTAAAAAGGATACTGTTTTAACGAGTTTGTGACCAACATTAAAACTTCTTGTCTTTCATCAAGAAGCAACATGAGACCAAGGTATCCCATTCTCTTCTCTGGAAATCCAGCTGACGCAATTAGTTTCAGGCATTCCATTTGGCCAAAATGTGTTGGGTATCCAAGCATATGAATGAACATGAGTTTTGCTAGGTTACGATGCCTATAATCTGGATCATTTTCATTTATTGAATCGCGGATAGCAGCACATTCTTTTCTTACAACGGCACGTTCCTCTGCAGCTGTTTTGCATGCTCGTATTGCCCTAATCATGTCCCTGCAGTGAAAAGATAATTACTTACTGTGCAGCAACATTTCACCTGTGCAAAATTTATGCTATGTTTTTGCTTCAGTCACTCACCAACTATGCTCAAAATGTTTGAGACCATAATACAGTATATTAAATGCCTGTTGGGCATCAGATGAAGTTACGGTTTATCTCTTGGGAAAAAAATGCTTTAATCAGTGGTAGCATAATATTCTCAAAACATAAGGGCAATGGACACAGAGTTGGCAACCACTCTTAGGCTGCAAACCTCATCATTGCTTAGAGGAACTACCGATTAGCAATCAAAAACTCCCTCCCAATTTCAGCTTGTCCCACAAACCTTTTGGCATGGATTTATGATAATAAAACCAACGAGATAGATTTCTTCCCAACATGAAAAATTTAAAGCAATTATCAGCATACAGTATCATACAGCTGGGTTAGTGGATGCATTCTCCATAAAATCACTCATTGGAACCAATAAAAAGCCAGCAAACTTGGTTGTGCCATTGCTCATGCAGCAACACTGTGACTTTGCTAGGGGGAGCTCATGGATTTATGCTTTAGATAAGTAAACTGACTCATAGATTCATGACAGCACACACTCTAGACAAAAGAATACACCAAGCCACCTCCCACAAATCTTATACAAGACCTGTAAGTTTACATAGGTCATGGGTTCCACTTCTTTCTTCTTTTACATTTGACCATGACATCATCATCCTACATAGGACTTTTGTATATACAAGAACAGCTAATAAAATCCCTGTCCAATTGCAAGTTCCATAAAGACATTTAAGCAACGAACTCAACTTAATTTCCAGCATTTTTTTTTCTACATTTTCAGGCACTTGCAACGAACTATATATCCCTTAAGTGGTAATCAATTTCAACAATTTTTTTTAAAAAACACATAAAAAATGTAAAGGGTTGTGCAGTCAAAACAGTAGAGAACTTATCCAAGTATTGAGATTCAAATGTCATCTTCCTACATTCCTTGTCACATTTTCACCGAATTATAATTTGCGTGCCTAAGCCAGGAATTTGCCCACATTTCACATTCATCCCACGACTTAGTTCCTCGAACTCTAAGCATCTAAATGGCAATCACATCAATTATCCAACCAAATCAACGGAGTGGAAGCAAACATCAATACAACTCCAACACAATTCGCGGGCATTTCTAGAGCCAATCTACGAAAAAAGAAAAAATTGAACAAATGCGGCCAGGATTCAATTAACTCCAGCTCCTACATGATATAATCAAACGGCTGACAGCAATTGTGCGGAAGTTATAACTCACCTTAGACGCGTGCCGGACGAGAAGGGATTCATGATTGGGTCCACCTTCGGAGCTCTCACAAATCAGATCGCAGGCGACCAAAAAAATACAAAAAACAAAAAGCAAAAAGCGAAAAACAAAAAATGAAATGAAGATCACCAGCGGCTAGAAGAAGCAGGGCCTCCGGATTCAGATACACGAAACTCGATTAACCTGATCCGGGTCCCGGAAATTGAGATCCGACTGGAGATCTAATAGGTTCGGATCTGCCAGAGAGACAGAGATTGAAGAATTTTCAGTACGTTGTGTTCGCGCTGTGCTTGGAGAAAATGTTCACCCAAAATCAAAATGAGGACATTTAAAAACATGTTTATTCATTAATATCTAGTCCTTTTATTTTCCACTTTCTCACTTCAGTCCCATATCTTTATCGATTGTTCCATTTCAGTCTATTTTTAAATCCAAATTTGGATTTTTAAGAACATAGTCAAGAAGCACTTTGTTTTAACAGCACGATTCTGTCCAAAAATAAATTCATATAAAATAAAATATAAATTTTTTTTTGACTCAAAATGAAAAGGTAAAAAAATAATAATATTATATTTTCAGTGCTCTTTTAGTTGTTTACTGGCTTTTCTCGTACCCTCTTTTTTCTTTTTTCATGTTCGTTCTTTGTCCTTCTAAACTTACGTGTCCTTGGACACAGGACTCACCCGTGGGCCATCCGAGCCCCGACACCGACGATAATTTTCACATTAAAGGTTAACGTTTAATTTTCATTATAAATTAATTATTTTTTAACAACAGTTAATTTTTAAAAAAATAAAAAGAAAGAGTTACGACAAGAGTTATATGATTTTTAAGTTACAATAAAATAATTTTATTTAAATATTTGAGATTTGAATATGACAGACATCTCGTAAACAGTAAATTTAGAGAATTTCCGGTCAGAGGGTACGTTAACAGTCTGAAACTCGAGTCATTGAAGATCAAAGGAAGTGCGAGAAATGACCGAAAGAGAGCTTGACTATTTTTGTGTTTCTGGTGGTTCTGAGCAATTACAGGGTCCTGATGACCTTCTACATGAGGGAACATTGAGTGCAGAAAGTTTAAGCCCTTCACGTCAGACAAGTTTCTTGGGTGCCAGTGCTGGCGATTGTGCCTCGCCTGCCATGTCCTTGGATTGTTGGGGGTGGCACATTGATCTGGTGCTAGCAACAGAGTGCCAGCACTGCCATGTCACTGGACAGTGAAGTACCATTGGAGGGTGGCTACTCGATCAAGCATGTGTCTATGCAAAATAGAGCCTGGAGTTTAGACTTGTTGGGCTTAAAATCCAGCATAATAACATCTTCACAGCTTATCATTTCATCAAGTTTCAAGCTTTTTTTTTTGTTTTTTTTGTAATTTATTATTTACAGAAAACTAAGAAAAAAAAAAATGACGAGAGAAGAAGAGAGAAAAGAAAGAAAGCATGGATTGAATACACATATTACTCGAGCATAATGCAATTTCCTGATTACATTGCACCAGTTTTATGGAAACCCCACTGTATATATCACATTTCGACCAGATCATAATATAAGTCGCACTGCTACAGCAGCTCCCAATGAATACTCCATTCTTTAACAATAAATCCCAAACCACAAAGGTGTATCCTAAATTTTTTAAGACTAGTCTGGGGACGGAATGAAGGTTCTTTTAGCTTCAAAAATCGCTCTGGGCATTCTCAAAACCCAGTACCATAACCCGTAGAATTAGTTCGTCCACACAGACCGTGACGATTGTAGACGGGGTTTCCATAATCAACTGGGTTCACTACCACAGCTTCATGTTTCCTGTCCTGCTCTTGAACTGCCCCGAAAACAATCTCATTGGTTTTCTGATAGTTCTCTTCGTAGTATGTATGCGGTGTGGATGATTGATACCGATGGTGATGCTGCCGTTTCTGCTGCTGCTGCTGCTGATAATCGCCATCCCAGCCACCATAGAAAACTCGACCTTGGCGCAATTGGTGCATCTTTTCTGCATCCTTGGACATGAATGCGTAAGTTTTCCTTGGTGTGGGGGTTCTGGCTTCGATTGAAGGAGGCTCTTCATCATCTGGTATCACAAAGCTATCTTGCTGTGGCCAACCGGTCAAGTGCCTCTGATTGAGCATCTGGTTTTTGTATTGACCACTCGGTGTCTTCATTCTGAAACCAGGAAGTAGTCCTCCTAAAATTGCTGCAGCAGATGCCCCAGTGTTGGCAAAAAGCTTGCCAAAGGATCCAAAGAAACCCTCTTCGTGTTTCTCCTGTTCCTCTTCCGTTGGGATTAATGGTGGCCTAACTGATTTGAGAACCTTTTGATAGGGACTTCCAGTAGTGCTTGTTTTTACAGCAGCCTGATCCTTCAACAGCATAACATTGATGGTTAAAGATTGTTTTTCATGCTGCTGAGTGGAAGATGGTAAAATGTCAATAAATTTTTTGCAGGAAAATTAGGCTTTGTTTGGAGCATAAGACAAAATAGTCTTAAGTTACTTCACATATAGGCTAGCATTGCAATTTTGGCAATTCAAGACATTATATGAGGACTAGTTCTGAGATTGCAATTTTGACTTACATTATGACTTGCATTCTGAGAAGAAACAATTGTCCCCACTCTACGTTGCAGCAATGCCAGCATGTAACCAAAGAAGCCAGCTGCTAGGAGCATAGCAATCCCTGTATCAAAGGAATAATCCCTTGAAAATATGTAAGGGTCACAAATAATAAAAGATATAACTAGGAAAGCTTACATACCGAGAGGAAAACCACTTTGATAGTGGTAAGCACAGTCATCAAAATGAAGTTGGATCTCTCTTATTGCTTGGTTTCCCCTGTCTATCACCAGTAGAGAGCAACTACTTCCAACATAAACTGTATCAAAATCATTGGAAAATTTTGCATCTTCACTTGCTCCATCTACATGGGCCCCTCCACGGCCCCATTTGCCCCCAGCAATTGTTGTAACCCCTACACAAAGATTTGCAAACATATCAGCTATTATTAATACATTCCAAAGTACTAAGGATTACAAGCCCTATGATCATGAATTCATGATAAAACATATATGTGATAATTGCACTAAGGTTCCCCTCAGACACCCTATTTAGGTTTTCTGAGTGGTCCCTAGAAAAAAAAAATGATAAGAGCATTTACCTGCATCACTAATCTTCCGGATAGCCATATTCATGGTGTCAGCAATGTAGATGTTTCCTCGGTCATCAACTGAAAGCCCCTTTGGATGGTTCATCCTAGCCTCTCTGGGCTTTCCATCCACATAACCAGAGTATCCTTCAGCAGATCCAGCAAGCAGCTTTGGTCTGCTGTCTGCAGTGATTCAAACAGAAACAGGTGCAGAAAAGACAGGGCAAACACAAAATATTAATAGTGTCAAATAAACTATATGAAGAAGAGAGATTCATGATGCCAAGTTTATCCAAGCAAGGAATCATGTTCTTGCATAAGCTTAACAACACATCAGAAGTTAGAATGTCTGAAAAATTCAAAACAGCAGAGTTTGAAAGGAGTAGAGATCATAGCTCCATGTTTAAGTTCTTTGGTTTAGGAAGACATATGCATTACCAAATGACTAAATATGGAGTTGCCACCCAAAAATCCATTACTTAATGTCTCAGGGATTGTTATTTAAATTCAGTCTTGTTAAAACCAAATCAAACTGGAAGTAAATTCAATTAAAAAGAGATGCCTCCCACCAGAAACAAATGACTTCAAATGATGCTCAAATAAGAAAATAAGCCACCAGTACATGCATGCATTCAAAATCCTAAAGATCAGTAAGATGCAGTCATGGATGTAATCTAAATTGAAAATATAAAAATTTGCAGCCCTCTTTTATCAAAAAGCTAATGAACTCCTTTTTGCAATCATATACAATGAGACAAAGTTGTTAGTGATTTAATTCACACAAATTCAACCTAGTAAAGTTTGCCAACATATGATTGATACAGACAGAAAATAAAACCACTTCTTGAAGAAGCAATAACAAAACAAACAAGGAATAGTTGTTGAACAAAGCAAGGCCTATCCAAAGATATCACAAGGCATTACAGAAACCGGCTTACATGGAGACAAGGAAGCTGAAATCTTGTAAATGTTACTGTTAGCAGAGTCCAAAATCAGAAGGTCTCCACTTGGTAACAACTCCACAGCATAAGGCTCAATCCCAAGTTTGCTCCCATCAAACACCGTCTCAACTGTGTAACCACTTTCAAACTTCATCATCGGACGGCTAGAAATAGCTGCATACACAAATATACCCAATCTCACAACCTTCAATACCGATCCTCACACAGGCACACATACACATAGGATGAGTATAAACAAACATTGTAAAAAGAGCAAACGTAGGTAATGGAATCAGAGATCTAAACCTGTTTTGGTGGTGGCTTTGAGTGACCATAACCATTTCATGAAAGCAGACACAGCATTTGAGAAAACCCCACTAACAATCCCTGTCAAAAACAAAGAGAAAAGAATAGTTAGAATCAAGCAAGTTTGAAGCTTTAAAAACTACATCAAACAAAAGAACTACAGCTTCCCAAGTTCATATGCATTGGCTCGCAAAAACAACGAAACACTCACTTGCAGGTGAAGCAGTACTGGGAGATGAAGAGACATCTCCAAGAAGTAGCAGAACAACAAGAGCCAAAAGCAACACATCCTTGCGCTTGATAACCATTGCTTCAAAACTAAAGAAAATAAACCCAAAGAAAATCTCCAAAAAAAAAAAAAAATGAAGCTTTTAAGCAAATGGGTGTTTTGCTAGTAACTCATGTTCACATCTGGGTTTCTAAAGCGAAGTAAAAGTGGGTTTTCAAGCAGAAAGGAGAAATGCTCGAAAGGGAGAAATAAGAATTTTTTTGGGTTTTTCACCAAAGGAAATGTGGCTTTTAGTTTTTTGAGTGTGCTCTGGAGGGTGAGAAAGGTGAAAGAGACAGATGAAAGAGAAAAAGAAAAGTAGGGGAAAAAGAGAGTGAAGTGAGGTGAGGTTGCTCAGTGGGGAAGGAGAGAGAGAGAGAGCGAATCATATGCTCTGCCACCGTAATTATTTTATGTCTTGAATAATTGCATGCTTTTAACTAAACACATCTATTCTCTAACGTAGGTTCTAGCCAGTCATTGTTCAAAACTCGCCACTCCCAACTTCATTGCGAGAGGTCAATTTAATGCATTCGCTATCGTCGCTTTTAATGAATCGTGGTTCTTGGTTTAGCAATTAAAACAATAACCACCAAAATAATATCATCTAATAATAAAGAAATTAGTTAAAGAAGTTTGTTATTTTAATGTTTTTTACTTTTTTTCAGGAAATTATAAAATGTCGTCGTTATATTCCAATTTCGTAGGAAAAAGAAAAAATAATTGAAACCATAGGTTTCGACAATATCATTGCTTCCATGAGGAACATGTTTCATCTGAGCAGTGGGTTCATGCAAGACATCAATCATCGACAGTTGGCCTAAAATTCGCGAGATTTAATAGTCTCATTCAACTATACATGTAACAGGAAAAATAATTTGGCACGAAGGCTATCACGACCATTGAACTTATTACTGTAGGGCTGTGATGTTGGTGCACAAATCCACACGTTGGCTGGCGGAAAAAGTTCAAAAAAAAATTCACAATAACAACAGGTACTAGCTACCGAGGCCAGCCAACCAGCAGGCCCACCACGTTGGAGGAAATTACTGAGAACAGAATTATGAGTTAGACTCTGATTAACTGTACGCACCTTTATGTAAAACCTTGGTGGTCATCCCACGGTATCCTGAATATTTGACCCATTAGTAGAAAATGGTGGGCGGGGGTAGACGCAATAATGAGATGGGAGACAAGCGACACCTGGTGCCTGACGAGCAGAGAGCTGTCGGCCGAATTCTTCGATGGGTTGTCGTGGGCTAGCATAACTTCTAACGAAGTAAAACCCAATTGTGCATTTTCTATCTCTGCATAAAATAGGCCTAGAGATCTTAAGGAGCATGCTGATCCACTCTAGTTGATTACTAAGAGGAAACTTACCAAGAAGTCTAATGGGATTTTATACACAGAAAAATGGAGCGACAGAGTTTTCATGAAATTCCGTAGCAATGGCTATACGTATAACTATTTACAGAAATGGGCCAATATCAAATTCACCAGCCTCGAGGGACTTTAATGTTCACACATTAGCGGACATTAAACGTGTTTCATTTCTCTAGAAGAATGGAAGTATCGGTATTTCAGATCGGACTGAATCAATGTATTTTGAAGCAGTATACCTATACCAAGTTGTGGTGCCTCCAATCATCAGAAAGAAAAAGCCGCCATAAACATCTCAGAGTCTGCTGGAAAGGACAACTCTTACCATCAACAGCATACGTCCCACAGCACACAAGAACAATCTTTGCCAGATCACCATTCTGAAAACCAACCTCCTTGTCGGCCCGTGCAAACCCTTGGAGAAGCTGCCCAATATACTAACACGATGCTACATTTGACAGGAATCCTATCAAGATAAAGCCACGCCCAAAACTTCATCCATAGTCACAGGCAGAAGACCCTCAAACCAAAATGGCAGTCTCATTATCCAGAAGAAGTAAAGTCATTCTCCAACTCAAGCAGTACTCTCAAAAGAAACCTGGCTTTGAACCCCATTCTCAGACTTTGGGCATGAAGCAGTTGCAAGGCCCTGAAGCAATCTGACAACATCGGCAGTATCATCAAGATAATACTTGGCCTTGCTTGGCTTTCGCCCAACTGTACAAGCAAAGATCTCAGGAGCTGTAGGTAAAGTTGGACAAGTTACTGTCCTTAAGATGCTCTCAAACATGTCTTCATCCGATCTATCATCACCAATGCACATCACAAAGTCATGCGGCTTTCCAGAGTTTACCATATCCAGAAGAACCTTCTCAGCAACAAGACCTTTGCTTATTCCCTGAATGTTACAAAATCAAGGAAATGCCATATCCATGTTAGTGTGTGCCCAAGTGAAATAAGCACTTGTACAGTGCAGACCGAGATTGAAAAGTTGTGATAGTAGATATACCTGTGGCTTAACTTCAACAATATGCTGGCCCCTCTTAACAACAGCTGGTTCATTTGCAAGAACGCTTTCAAGATGATCCAGTAATTCTTTGGCTTGACAAGATCCAAAATCAGGGTCCGCATCTTGATGATGCCATACCAGAGCGCTCTCCTTAATCTCTATACTGGATCCATCTGTTGCCTCGGTATACAACCTCATCACAGGTTCAACAATCTTTTTCCAATCCAAATCCACAGCCAGAGGGCAGGTTTCCCACTCAGAAGTCTTATTCCACCTGGAAAACACAATATAAGAGACATTTATCCATCTATAGAACATATCCAATTAAAAGTTACATGCTCAAACCACAAAATGACATACCTTATGAAGTACCCATGCTCAGCAGCTATTCCCAGCATGTCACATGGACCAAGCCACTCACTCAGTGAACTCCTACCCCTACCACTGACGATAAATACAGTGTTCTTAGGATCATTGCACAAACTTCTCAGAGTGGAGATGATTTCGGGGCTGGGGTTTCTACTGATAGGAGTTTGTGGAACAACAGTGCCATCATAGTCCAAAAATATTGCTCTTCTATTTGTTCTTCTATATGCCGAAACAATGTGATCAATGGATAACCTCCGAAAACTAGGAGAGAGAGACAATACTCTGAAGCCTAGACCCAAACCAATTCCCCAGCACCTTTTATTATAATGATCCTGGCATGCTCTCTCCAAATCCTGCATAAAACTACGAGCCCAATAACCCAAATCATGAGTACTAATGTACCGATAATGTTTCTCATGACGCAACTGCTTCTCAGATCCATTCATGGTGATAGCAACATATAACGCATCAGCTACAGCATTGATGTCCCATGGATTTACCCTAATCGCTCCACTTAAGGAAGGTGAGCAACCAATAAACTCGGAGACAACAAGCATGCTTGTGCGGGGGGAATCGTGTTTAGTACCCATGGCTTCATCCATATAGGGGGTTCCCTGTCTACAAACAGTATATTTGTAAGGGACCAAATTCATTCCATCCCTCACAGCATTCACTATGCAACATTCTGCAACAGCATAGTATGCACTCTTCTCAGAACGGGGAACATGATGATCAATCAGAATGACTGGCTCATAAATAGGTGAACCATAAGCCTCATTGATCCTTCTAGCAGTCAAATATGTCTCCTCCTTTGCTTCTTGGACATCTTTGCCCAAACCCCTTGCTGGATTCACAATCTGTACCAGGACTACTTTCCCTTGCAGGTCTGGATTTTGCTGCAACAGATATTCCATAGCCAACAATTTCAGACTGATGCCCTTGAATATGTCCATGTCATCAATGCCAATAATCACTTTTTTACCATCAAACTGTTTCTGTAACTCTTTGACCTTAGCAGATGTAGAGGGGAGATTCATCACAGATTCAAGGCGGCCCATGTGAATACCAACAGGTAGTATCTTTATGTATACTGTACGGCCAAAGTAATCGAGTCCAATATGTCCCCTCTTGGATTCATAGTCCAAGCCCAGCATTCTACCGCAGCAAGAAAGGAAGTGTCGAGCATAATCAAATGTGTGAAAACCAACTAGATCACAATTTAGAAGTCCTCGCAAGATTTCATCCCGAACTGGCAAAGTTCTATATATTTCTGAAGAGGGGAATGGGCTATGGAGGAAGAATCCAAGCTTCACCCGATTGTAGCACTTCCTCAAGAAGGTTGGTAAAACCATCAAGTGATAGTCATGAACCCAAACATAATCATCCTCTGGGCTAATTATTTCCATAACCTTTTCTGCAAAAATTTTGTTTGCAGACACATAGGCCCGCCAAAGAACACGGTCAAAGCGATCACCATGTTCTGGGCACATAGGTAGCATATAATGGAAAAGGGGCCACAAATGCTGTTTACAGAATCCAAGATAGAACTTCTTCTGTAGGTCCTGCGAGAGAAAAGTCGGTACACAATTGAAATCCTCCAGCAATGTTTGGGCGACTTCTTCTTGTTCACTAGGATCTATATCAACCTTTAAAGATCCTACATAGACAACCTCTGTTTTGGGAGAAAAACCATCCTTCAGTTGTAGCAAAAGAGAATCTTTATCGAAACTGAAGCACCATTTGCCAGTTTCCACGTTCCTTTTAGCATGCAAAGGTAACATATTGGCCACCAAAATATTCCGCTCACGACTCTCATAGCTATCCAAATGAGAGATAATTCCAGGAACATTCATCACCCTAGGAAGAGATCTGGGGGTTTGAGGAACATCCAACAGGTTTCCAGAGGCCAAGTCTAAAAAGCTTGCACTTGATTTTGACACCATGATTAATAGAGACAACAGACTTCTATCCACAAATCTTTTGATCCCAGAATACCATAAACCTGCAGAAGAACAATAAAATGCCCCTCTCAAAAAACTGCTCCCAGACCATAATACTATAATTTTCCACATCCCTAAACTGAGATCATGCACATATTCAACCACAGATAAGAAACATAGATATAAAATTAGCTACAACAAAGCAATAAAGTAAAATTTTTCAAATAAAAAAAGCAAACAAACAATTAAAATTCATGCCTGCCTACAAAATAATTGTTTTAATTGCAATAAGCATCCCAATTTTTGTCAACAGCATTGCTTTGGCTATAACCAAAGAGATAGTAAAAAATACAAAAAAAACAAAAAAAAAAAGTAAAAATAAAAAAAAAATCATGGCGCAACTTCCCAACATTTGAAAAAGGGGGAAAATTTATATATATGTATTGTAACCCACCATTTCCTTTTTCTTTTTTTTTTTTTTCTGTTTGGTTCCCTAGAAAAGAAGCCATCAGAAAATTATTTAGCAAATTAAAAAAAAAAAAAAAGGCTCTTATTCCTAAAAACAAAAATAGAAATATCGATGTCTACTTTCTACGAGCGCTTTTTCCCCGTAACCAAAGAAAAACGGAAAAGAGGAAATTTCGATAAAAGGTTAAAACACGTCCAAAAAACGCATCATTTGAAACTTACTCAACAAATAAATAATCCGGCAATCAGGAAGGAGGATTCAGGCGAGAATCCGGCGACGTCGACTCTTTTTTATGCCCAAAAAAAAAAAAAGCACACAAGAAAAATATGCGCTTTATCCGGTCAAAGTATAAGGAAAAAAAAAAAAAACAAACACACGGGAGACCGCGTTTGAATTTTGAAAGTACAGACAGGAAGAACAAAAAACGCAGAAATGGTTATTAACAGTAGAAGAAGAATGAAGGACAAGACGAAAGAAACGAGGAAAGCGAGGAACTCGATGGGAAAAAATTGAAGTGAAAAGGAAAGATTTATTTATATGAAACCAAAGAGACGTATGCGAATTGGATATACATCATTCGAAATAATAATTTAATTAATAATTAGTAAAATTTTTTTATCAAATTTAATAATATTTAATGTAAATTTTTTAATAAAAAAATATTTTTTTAAAAAATAGAGAGATAGATAAAGGAAAAAAGGGAGTTAGTGCAAACTTTAACTGTAGTTAGAGTTTAACTCTAGTTTACTTATTTAATGTTTTTAATTTTTCTTTTGGGTTTTCGTATTGGTTTCTTTTTTCTTTTTCTTTTTCTTTTTTTTTTGAATTTTCTTTACATGCTTAGCCCAATTTGTAATAATCATTTGAAGTGAAGATTTAGTGGTAATCTCGTACATAATTACACTCGGATTAGGTTCAAATTAATAAGTCAAAAGTTGAATTAACGTGTCATATTATCTCACTGTGATTTTCCAAGAAACGAAGAAAAAGGAAAAAAAAAAAAAAAAAACAACAAAGAACACAAAAATTGACTAACTGGGAGTATTTCAAAACTGGCCGCGAATTATGCTTTTATCACTTTCTTTAAAAGAGTGTGTGGAGAAGTCGTATTGGAATTGCTTTGGTGTTGGAATGGATTTGGACTGCACAAATTCTTGTTTGTTAGTTCCCAATTCAACATAGTTTTTCTTTTTTTTTGTGCGGTTAGTTGGACATAGTTGAAAGCATATAAAATTTGATTAATGGAAGGCAACGGCTCGTGGAATGTTGGTTGGTGACCGTTTTCCACCAATAATTGATCACTTTATTTTCAGGTAATGAGCACGATAATTTTTTTAAAAATTCTTATATTAATATTTATTTTAATAAAATTAAAATTTAAATATTTCAATACATAATATTTAAATTTTAAGTTTATTAATAATAGAATTAAACATAAATATTTATTTAAATATTAAAAAATAAAATACGATGTTTTTTTTTAATAATTAAAAAATAAAGAAGATAAATTAAAATAAAACATTTTGCAATGATGTTGGTTGGCGGGTAACCCATGTTGGGAATTGGCATGAGTTGGGACAATTGCATCTTAATGAAAAAGTGGACAATTTGTTTAAATTAAAACACCTCGGTGGGAGTGACGTGGGGTTTTCAACGAAGTCTAGATTAATAAACAAAATTATCCTCCACTAATCTAACTTTTCTAACTCCAAAATTCCTGGTCGATTCTTTTATTCAACCCCGATCAACAAAGGCTCGGGGATATACCAATTGGATATGCCTGCCCGCCTGCCCTTGAACGAATTATAAATTAATTAAGTAACAAATCAGGGATTGACTCAAATTAATCCAAACTCTAGTTTTAGAACACGAAAGTGGACTTTCTAATCATCACATCTAAGAAGACATCAAATGCAAACAAACTTTAAGGCCGACAAGCCTCGTCTTTCCTAAAATTTTATTCCTTAAAGGTTAATACCTAATATGCGTGCAATCAATCAAGACAATAATGATTTTTTTTTTAATTCAAAAATAATCAGTGATTAAATATTAGTTGTTGATAAAAAAAAAAAAAAAGAGTTTTATTCGAATTTTTTTAAAGGCAACAAAAATATTTATATTTTACACTTCGTCATACTTAATATAAAAAGTTGGAGGAAATAATGAGATTTAATATCTCGACTTCTTCTGAAACTCAAAAACTTCTTGTTAGAAAGGCTTAATAAAGACATATATTTGTAAACATTATATTTAGGAATTTTTAATTACTTTATTAAGTTTTTGGCTTTTGAGATTTTTTTTTTTTTTAAATGAAAAAAATCTTTATGGAAAGGGACGAAAAAGAGAACAGACGAAGCGTGCCCAGACAGCACGCCGCCGCCCGACCACGCCAGCTCCTAGCTGGCAACTGGATAAGGATTACAATTTTGAAATGCCCTTTTGTTTTTTATTTTTTAAATTTCGAGAAGACCTGCTGTGGCCTACCATAACTTCCGTTGTTTCAAAACTCAATTTACAATATTACCCTCTTTTTTTTTTTCAAATTCAAGTCAGTTACATAATTATTTTAGTCCAACCGACTCTTCTTATTTGAATTTTATGTCCACGATGAAGAGTATCTTTGCCTGAATAATAATTCAATCTAACATTCTTTATAATAATCTGAATTCAAATTTTTTTATTATCTATTTTTTGATAAACAGCATAATTATATTAATTAGGAATAACTTAACACACAAAAAAAATAAAAAAATATATGAGACTAAATTTTATTGATTTGTCAAATTATTACTAATTTAGTACATTTCATTTTAACCCCACACATATCACAGTTTCCCCAATCGTACTTAATACATGCATATAGAACCAAACATCAGCCAAAAGAAAAGAATTAATGTTCAACCAAATGCTTCCATTTAAAGAAGGGTATATATATATAATAACGTAAGAAAAAATGAATTTGATAATAGTTTGTGATTTTAATTTTTTTTTTTTGGTTTAAGGTTAGCCTTCGTGGGATCATCTAAGGAAACATGCGATATGGACTACGATGTGGCCTTCTAAACCTTCCGCATCAATCTCGTTGGCCTATCGTCATTAATGCGTGCACACATGTTTTTTTCATTAAAAAAAATAATATAAATATATTAATTATCATTGTTATAAATTTATGTCTAGTGCTATTCATAAATTCTTTAATTAATTTAATAAAAATTATTAATAAAATTTTCACAAATTTAATTATAAGAATGAGGGGAATATTCGAATCTCACTCAGATACGTCAAAACTATTCAGGATAACCATAAAATCGTCCACGTCGAGTGCTATTAATGCGTGCACATGTTATCCGCCTCCCTTTTTCGCAGGGTGCATGCTCACCATGAACTTGCCTATCTTAAAGTACCTTGAAGTATTGTGATATATACCAAGCTTGCACATTTGAGAGAATAAAATAATGCTTCTTCTTATATTATTTTTTATTTTTAACGAGACGTCGTTTATAGGAGTGACAAAAAAAAAAAAATTATGACATTTCAATTTCATTATTATCTTTTAAAAATATCTTTTTAATCAATATTAAAATGTTTTATTACTCATAAAAAATTTAATTAATAATTTGATCCAACATAACAAATAATTTAATTACTAAGTACTCTCCTACCAGTAGTGTATCTATAGGTAGATGCACATGTTCCCAATTTTATTTTATTTTTACATAATTTTAATTTTAATTGAGGTTCATTTGATAAATATATATATATATATATATATATATATATTTTAAACCGAAATCCACGTGAGCAGCAGAGGAAACGAACACAACTGGTGGAGTGGGGAGGATGGGTGGGACCCGATTTATCCGGTTGCCGCATTCCGCGCAATGGCCAGTCAGTCGTCGTCCCTATCCAAAAGCCAGCGTAGCGGGGTCCCACATGAATAAGGGGCCCGCCTTTCGATATGGAATGTTCCCAAAGCATCTTTCACGCGCCAATTTGAAAAACTCTCTCTAGCTTTCTTTCTGTTTTGTATTATTAATCAGTTCTTCTTTTACTTCCCTCTCATTCAATCATTCGAATTGTTATCCCCGAAACATATAACAAACTTGATTAGCACGGACTAAATATCACATTTTATTTTAAAATTTTTTATTTTTTTTATTTTTAATATACATTTTTTTAGTTACGTAATCTATTACATTTTAATCAAAAATTTTTAAAAATCAAAATGACATGATTGTCTCGAAAAAATGTTTATTAGATGATCTGACGGGCTTCTCCTACTGTTGGAATAGCCACGACTGAATGTCTCGGGATTATTAATGAGAGTGTCAAAAAATAATTACTGTAATTAATTTTCGATTATGCTTAAAGAAAGTAACGATTTGGGATGTTCCTCAAAAAAAAAAAAAAAAAGGATCTAAGGGGAGGTGGTGGTGTAGCAGGAGCCCCCAATGATTGAAAGACTTGTTGGCACTTTTTGGCTTTTCCCCCCTTCTTGCTTTTTTTTTTTTTAATATAAAATTTTACGAAATTTAAAATATAATTTTTAACGACTGAAAATGTTTTCATGCAAATTCTGAATTTCATGTGAATTTTGCATTGCTAACATGACTTGCGCTAATACACTAAAAAAGATTTGAACATCAAACCGTTTGTTTACAATACAATCTCAATTTCGCCTTTGGTGTAGGGTTGAACCATGAGCTCATCTTTAAGTGCTTGCTTGCGCTTTGTTGTTTTTTCCATGGTGAAACCTCCGCTGTTACCCCTTGAGCTTACTCTCACCTTAGACTTGGATTAGGAGAAGGAGAAAAGTTGAAAGTTATGACGATGAAACGGATCCCTTTCATATGGTTCACTGGAAATGTAAGATTGGTGAACCCCATATCTTATCCACAAGGTCAAACCACATGTATGGTGGATCGTGGATGAGATTAGAATGGTCGGTGGGTTGATCCCATATTTTGATTAGAAGTGGAAGGGGTGGTGGGATTTGTCAAATGCGATTGATAGCTCCATCACTTTTTGTCTATTTGATCACAAGGATCTCTCAAGATAGGTGAAGATATGTTGCGGCTGGTGCATATTCCTCTCAATTTTCTTTCATATTTTGGTTCTGTTGTCGTGGGTCCGCGAGTTAATCCTAGTCTATATCCATAGAAGGTTGCCTCGTCCATTAAATAACAAAGAGTTAATGGCCTGTTGCCTAGAGCAGTTGATTCCTTTTATATATGTGTGTGTGGGGGGGAACTGCACGAGCATATTTTCAAACAAGAAAAACAAAGCGTGATTTTCATTCTGCAAATTGACCTATGTAATATATGATACACGAAATGGGTACAAAATAGCATTACCCCAGAAACGCTGAAATGGCAAGGAAGGGGACTCGAGAAACATTCTGCAAATTGACAATGCATTTAACAATGTCCGCAAAGTGGAATTAGCTTACCAGATATCAGACCATTACGTAACTGCTGGCCATTTTCATTAATCTAACCATGGGAGAAACATTTTTAGCTAAATTTTTGTTCTCTTTTTTGGTAATCTTTAAATTTCACTATGCTTCATATTGTTTTTTTGTTTTTTTAAATTAGTTCTACCTAAAACATAAACTCAGTATCTTCAATCCTGGAAACCACTCCAGTATGCTTTATATCGTCCAAGTCCAGGGCACAATTAAATCTGTTTTCTTTCCCAGGGAGGGAAATAAGCATGCATAAAGATCAGAACAAGTTAAGCTGACCCCACTTGCTTTGACATGGGAAATGGATAAGGATGAGCCTGGCCACCTTCAACAGATGGCATCCAATTTCGTGATCTGCACCCCTACGTGATTTGTGGGGCCCCTACGGGATTGCGGTCCCCGATCTGAAGCAAATGCTTGCTCGAGGGACGCGGGGTTGGCTCCACATTTTAGCAATTAAGACTTCGCAGGCTTTCTTCTTTCGTATTTGGACAAATGAATCCTGATTTTGTCAGTTTGACTCGTAAGCCGCGGGAGAAGATGACTTGCCGTGAAAGTTTGCAGAAGTCGTAACTTACAGGCAATCTTGAGAGGAAACAGATTCACCAACGCGACCCCAAATCAATTTTCTTTTCGGTTTTATTTATTATAACTCTGTGAATTAACGTCATGCACATCCAAATTCTTGAAAAAGGTGGAACTAACGGTAATGATAATGTAATGTAACGTAAGTGTTCGTGTCTAAAACGCATCCAATTTACCGCATTTGTGTAACTTTTCTGGATTTTGACTAGACGGTGCATAAGCATTACCGTGTGGTAGAGGCGGCCAATTTTACTTTAAAATTGTCTTGCCAATACTAGGCTTTTGAGGCGTGAAGTGTTGTGTCTTGTGAGTTTTGTCTGTCTTCAAGAAGGTCCGTTCCACTACAGTGTCATGCGAACGTCAGATTTAGCTGCATATGACATAGCATTAATGTGACTCAGGAAAAAAGAACAAAACAAAAATTCTGAAGCACTAAGTTACGTTCAATCGAAAGAAGGAAAAAAAAGAAGAGGAGAGGATCCAAACCCCCTAGCGATTCTGAGTATTTTCTGCAGGGTCTCACCCACTCTGCGCTCAACCTGATCAGATAAAACCCAGAGAAGCCAATGCAAGTCTTGTTCATTCAATACAATGCTTCACTTTTTCATGGCCTTTCTGGACAGCCCATTGCCACTTTAGTGACACTTGTCCTCGATCGGCCAATTTTATACGGTCAGCCAAAAGTCAACCATGAAAAATGCTCTGACGTCTCCTGTTGCGGCTACATCGCAAAAGCAGAAACTCTTTTTTGTTTTTGTTTTTAACAAAGGAACTTGAGAGGCCAAGGAGAAAGAGAAAGAGAGTCACTGGGACTCAAATATGAAATTAAAAGGCTCTAATAAAAGTATTTTAATTGAATTACAGTAAGAGCACGAGACACAAAAAAAATTATTTTAATTATGTTTTAGGAATCCCAAGATGTCAATAAAAGATTATGGGAATTGTTATTTAAGGCAATAGTTTCTCTAAATATCGATTTCCAGAGAGTGGAACAGACATTCGTGCTCATCAACTTGGTAAAATTAATCATTTAAACTCTTGTACTCGAAAAATGTCCAGTGGACTTCAACCAAATTCTAAGGTTCAACGAATATAAATACCGTTCTTATACTACTTGTGTTAGCAACCCATGATGGCCAATGGCACCCGAGGTCTAATCTTGTCTTACTTTTTACCAAACCTGTGTTTTACACTTTCACTTGGATTGCTTCTGGGCCCTGCTAAGGAAGTTGTGTCTTTATTTGATGCCTTGAACTTGTTTGTTCTGCGAACTGTTTAGATCGCTTGCTTGAATGAGAGAGAGATGTGATAATTCCCATGGCCTTGTGAAATTAATATTAATAGCTTTGTTGTTGTACAAATTGTACAAATATTTTATCAGTGCAACTAAACCCACATAATTCTTCTCCAAGGGAACAGAACCCATATTGGCAAACATGTATAGAGGGATGAAAATAGTAGCAATAGCATTAAACATCAATAAGCACATCAGCAGCATCTTTTATTTATTTATTTATTTTATTTTGGCTAAAATAACTGGAAAACTATGATTCAAAACCCAATAACGTGTCAAATTACATTTACATACTCTCCTAAAAACAAGCATAAACTAATAAAAGGACCAAACGTAGCAGAAATTAGAAACAACAAGGCTTGTAAACTTCTAGCTAGTTTATAGCAGCTGGCATTGCTGATCTTGCTGCCGCAAGTCATGTCTAATAATGTCATCTACTAATTAAGAAGAGGCGCCCTTTGTTGCTGCATCCATATCCTTGTTTCTGATCTTGCAAACAACATAAGAACCGTCACCCAGATTTTGGTTTAAGCAGGAATACTCGTGCATGATCCAGTGGCCCTTGGCCCTTGATGATGGTGATGATGATGATTTGGCATCCGAACCCTTCTTTCCTTCTGCAAAGATGAGCAGCTTCTTGAACCCAATATGGCGGCCGTCGCGACGATCAATGACATCTTCGGTCTTCTGGATGACCCAAGTCCCACAACCAGAAGTTCTCTTAAACATGGACTTGGTTCTTCATGCTCAGCTGCGTCAAGGCATAGAAATTCTGGTTGGCATTCTTGTCAAACATCAGCCATGGCTCCTCTTCCCCGTAAAGGTCAAACTCTTTCGCGTGATCATGTTGCTTCAAAACTCCATTCAACTTGTCTTCAAGAAAGCTGATGATCTCTTCATCATACGGCTCAAACACCATCCCCACTGGGTTTTCTCCTTAATTTCTTGTAGGTGTCTCTGCATGTGTGTGTATACATAAATACATGTAGTCTAACTAATCCTGATTTACTTGGGCTGAAAGACCACTTTATTGATTTCTCCTGAATCTCTGAATCGGAATTTACTAATTGGGTCGAAATACCACTTTCCTAATTAAATTGTAAAAGCTTTAGTTCACTTCCTAGAAGCACACGTGATATGTTTAGTAGTTGGTATCTTCTTCTTTGGCTTATTGATTTCTCCTTAATTTCTTGTCTGATACGCAACAGGTAACAATGCTTTTAATTAGGTGTCTGCATATGGGTGTGTGTATGCTTGGGGTTCAAATACCACTTTCCTAATTAAATTGTGAAAACTTTAGTTTCCTTCCTAGGAGCGCATGTGATATGTTTACTAGTTGTTATTTTCCGAGCAATTGTATTTATTCTATGAAAAAAATTGATTTTAGAATAATGCATACTGATCAGGGGCCAATGAGTATCCTATCCTATTTTCAAGGAAAAAAATATTTTAAAGATATTACAAATTAAATACTAGTATCAATAATTTACTTTCCTAGGATTATTACATTAATGTTCTTTTTCCAAAATGGAATAAGTTTTGTTATTTCTCTTCGACAAAATCAATTTTAAGGTAATGAGTCCTTGTAGTAACCAAGGATGAATGAATATTGTACCATATTTCTTTTTTTTTTTTTTTTTTGTCTTTTTGTACCATATATCTTATTACCAAGAAAACATATTTTAAAGATATAACAAAAAATAAATGTTAACATCTAATATAAACACTAAAATTCAAGACATTTATTGGAATAATTATCGTAAGATGTATCATCATTGGTTTAATTACCTATAATAATTACATTGATGTACCAATGCTAAATTTTATTTTTGTTTCAAATAAAGGGCTTTCGCTGGCCATTTTCGCATTGTCCTCAAATGTAACTATAATGATTTTGGTCTAAACTAAATTTAATTCATCGTTCTAGTTATCAATATATTTGATTCAATATTTTTTGTATTTTATCGCGAGGGTTCCCAGTTTCTATCTTTGTTGGCAATTGCGCAGCGCAAGGAGATTGTTTTCTTTGTTTTTTTTTTTTGGGGTATCCACCGTTGAGAGAAACCTTTCGAAAATTATGATTAAGTTAAGGTTAATCCTTTGTGAAGTACTACGACTAGATCCAACGCGGCCACCCTTTCACGGAACCAACACTTTGGCCTTGTTACACCATCGACCCCAGTAGAGGGAAAAGTACTACAACATAACAGTGATCAAAATAGCTCTCCACGAGGACCATACATGGCCGTGAGCAGAACACAGGCAACAGAAAAAGAGCTTACGTGAACACCGACATTTTGAAGGCTCACTGAGACGCCAGAATCCACAATTTCCCATCACTTTGGCCCAATTTTTGCCTCCAGAAATCCTGGAGAACTTGGCAGGCGAAAAAACACACGACATCTAGCCCAATTTTTGCCTCCAGAAATTCTGGAGAACTTGGCAGGCGAAAAAACACATGACATCTCAATACATGAGAACGAGAATCTCGTATTGTAGAATTTAAAGAAGAATCAGTTGCCTCTGTCTTCATAGAGGTTGTTTCCACGGAAGTAGTCAATAGAGATCAAGTCAATTTTAATATATATATATATATATATATATATCTCTGCAAGAATTAATGACGACTACCGCTGGAATCACTCAACAAAATTGCCTGAGCAGATAAAATTAGCACCGCTGCGGCTGTTGCTTCCCTACGAAGGAAAGTAACAAAAGTCCTAAGAGTAAAACATTTACAAACAGTTCAGCTAAATGCATTTACAAGAGCCCCTCAATACTTTCCTACTCGTCCACCGTCTGTATCTCACCCATCATGATCCGGTTACTGACAACATTAAAGCCCAAAATAGTCGGGCTAACTTTTTTCCCTTTCTTCACCTTCTTCTTGCCTCCCCCCTTTGAGGACCCATCCATCCTGCCGGCCATATTATGGTCAAAGTCATCATTGCCTGCATCATCAAAATTCATGTCTCTGGCACCGATTTGGGTGGCCTTCTGATCATTCCGACTCTGAAAGGCAATTTCAAGTACATCTGCTGGCAACAATTCTTTATAGTTTAGAAACTTGTCAATGAACTCATGATCAGGATCAAACGATCCAAGGTTCTCCACCAGAAGCATCTCAGCCTCTGACCGGGATTGCTTCAAGCAAAATTCCAGGAAACTTGTATCTACAATATGAAAAGCATATAATTGTGTAAGATAAAGCTTTAGCATTTGTGTTCAGAGCAAAAAAGCCACACTGGTACACTTAAAACTGGATTTGCATATTTTGAAACTAGGCCCCAACCAGACAAAGCTGTGGCCAGAGAACACATTTTGAGCCTTCTGGCCGGGAAAAAAAAAAAAAAGACTTTTAGGACATTTTATTTGTATGCACACTTGTAACATGCCAGATTTTGGAGCGAATGAGTACTTAAGACATCCTTGTTTCCTATTACTTCCACATTTTGTAGAATCAAAATCCCGGGAAATAAAAGACAAATACAGAGCGAAGCAAATGATACCTTTTGTCCCAATAAGTCTAATGCACTCAGTCTCACACCAATCTTGGAAGTCCATGGCCTCTGCAAAAGAATACAGACATGAAGGATCAATGGATATATTTACAAGAAAATATGACCAATATGCCAGCTCCTTACCTGAATGTATGTTAATTGCATCTCTCTTCCCCTTGAGAGATGACGCAGCAACAGCAGGAGAGGATGATAGAGAACGATCAGCAGGCCTGCCACCAATAGACTTCTGTCTACCTAATGATCCACTAGGAGTCGTTTTCTGGGGAGTGTTTTTGATTCCCCAACTGGCCTGACTTGCAGGAAGAGAGACTTCTGACCTGTTTATGAGAAAATTTGAAGAATTTAATTTTCTATGTCTCTGTTTGTTGACAGTAACTGAAGCTAATCAAATCAATAACAAGCAGAATAAACAAAGAACTAAAAGAAAATAAAAGAAAACATCTACTATAATGCCTACAAAAATGGTAATGCACAACTGCTAAACAAGAAATGTTTAACTCCAAGAAGCAAGCAATAGAAGATGATTAAATTAAAAGAAGCAAGCAATAGACAACCAAATACAGGCAACACAACCAAATGTAAATATCATACTGCTCAGTCTCTTGCTTGGATTGATCAATTGGACCCCAAAATAGATCATCTCCTTTATATTTTGATTGAGAAGCAGCTTGGGAATTTATCTGGATGGGAGATGTTGCCTTTGCTGGAGAAGAAGCAGAGAGTGTCCGGGATGGACCACCTCCTTGTATGGCTTGATTCAATAGGACCTTTTGAGGAGCAGGTATTTGGTTTTGAGGGTGGACTGAAGCAGCCTTCTTTCCCTGCTCCTTCAGTATGTCCCTTAATGATGTGGGTTTAGGAAATTTCTTGGAGTCAGTGGACCATGCTGGTGAAGGAGAACGGTTTGCTGACTCCCCTTTCCAAGGAACAAAATCTCCCAAAGACGGGCTTGAAGGAATTGCAGGTAATACCTCCTTATCCTGTTGAAGAAGACGAGAATTTTTTCCTTTTTCTCTGGGACTTGAACTAATAAGCACATCAGTAGTACTTGTGGAGACTGTGGTGACCTTAGCCCCAGCACCCTTTGCTTTTGCAGACTTTTTGCGACTCTTCTTTGTGTCTTTGGCCTCAATGAAGTTGCCATCATCTATAGATTCCACATTTGTATTTGTAAATTGTTGAATTGGCATGCTAGATAAACTGCCAGGCACCTCCATCTCTTTATCGTCAGACTTTGCCAGAACTTCCTCTGCTAACAGGTCATGTAACTGGCTTTTCTTACTCTTTGAATTTGGTGAAATTTCTGGTTTACTCACATTTACTTCAGTTGTATCTCTCTGCTTTTCTCCAGATATTTTAGGGTCCGAACTGGCCACAACCCCAGGCCAAGGTGTTGACAAGCTCATGGAGCTGACAGATGAAATGATCTCAGAAACACTCACTTCCTCCTGTGTCTTCCTCTGTTCCTCCAGCTGAATTTCCACCAAAGACTTTGGTTTGAAACCAGGAGCAGGTTTCCAAGCTCTTTGACCTTGCTGTAACTGCATGTTTAGTTGTGAAGCAGACCCAACCATCTCCAAATCACCATCAACTTCTACAGTTTCAACATCATTTCCAGGAACACTTGGAGCCAATATGCTTTCAACTCCTGGGGAATCAGCAATTTCCACATAAGTCATAGATTCCGTTGCCCTTGCTGCAAATTTTCCATAGGAAGCTTCTCCCGCTGCATCATATGCTCCTAAGTTGGCGCCATCAACATTTGAACTTCTTTTTTCTGATTGCTTTGATTGCTGCAAAGTCGATGCCTTTGACTCTCCCTTTGACTGGTCCAATGAGGAGATTGACTTGGATGATTTTTTCCTCCTGGATTTCTTGTCAGCAGTTTTTCTTGTCTCACGAACCTCATTTTTCGCTTCTGCCACCACAGATGGCTCATCATTTGACCTTTCTCTTTCAATCTGCTGCTCAGCATGAGATTTATCTAGTTCCACTTCCAGACCAATGGCATGTTCAGGGTTTGAAGTTTCCTTGTCCCAACTTCCTGAAGGTGCACTGACAGTGTTTGGATAAGACTCTAGGTGCACAGAGTATGCAGTAGCCTCAGATACTGCAATGGAAGACACTTCTTCACTTCTCAAATTGTCTTCTGATGTCTGCTCTAGTGAAAGAGGAGCATGGCAATCAGAAACAAGGAGAGGTTCATTGTCACGCACAAGAGAAAGCTCCTCTACAGATCTATTTTTTACCCCCAGCAAGGGCGAGCTTTCCACCATGGATGATTCTGGCACAGATTTCTTGTGATGGATGTCCTCAATTTGTTCAGGTTGAGTACCCCAACCTTTTGGATGACTGCTGCTCCCAAGCATTTCGTGTGGAAGATGGGGAGATGAAGCATTGGACTTGACATTTTCATGATGAACTTTGGAATCAACATTATACAAATCATGAGGAAGATGATAGGAAGATGCCCTGGAACCAATATTATAATTGACATCCTGAACAACCTGTGAAGGAAAATTCATGAAGCTAGTACTTCGCGCATCTTGGACACTTGAAATGGGCATCTGTGAACCAATCTGAAAAAATTCTTTTGAAGATTGAAGCTGAGAAGGATCCACAGACACATTTCCTGCAGCTGTAGCAGCCTGAACATGCCCATAAGATTGCTCCCCAACTCTCTGGTGATGTTCTGACAGAGCCTGCGAAAGCAACTGTTGTTGCCGCAACAACTGTTGATGCTCCTCCTGTTTCTGCTGTTGCTCAAGTAACAAAAGCTTATCTAACACTGACAGCTGCTGTGTTGGAACAGGAGCCTGGGAACGTAGCTGCAACAAGTACTCTTGTTGCAGAATATTCAATAATTGTGGATCTTGAGAGAAACTGGGGGCAAGTGACTTTTCAGGTGTCAAAATACCAGATGGATTATCCATAGTTTGACCAAGTAGATTTGTTAAAGAGGGGGGTGGTGGATTCTGTGGCAACAGCATCTGTTGTTGCCCAAAGTGAACCTGAGAAGGAAAATTCTGAGCTTGATGTAAATCAATCTTATCCTTTTGTGGATCCAAGCTACCTTGGACTGGGAAATTTGACCAACCAGTAACAACACTATTCATTCCAGTGGTAGATCTGTCAGATAATCCCTGAAGGATGGACATCAAATCAGCACTTTGAGAATGAGGTTGATGGGGACTGTCAGTCAATGAGGAAAGGACTTTGGGATGTGGGATTGGGGAGTCTGAGAGAATGTCTACCTTTGAAACAATGGGTACAACATCTCTGCCAGGCCAATACTGAGAAGGAGTGGGTAGTGACCTCCGCTGTTCAAGTGCCATTCTCTTTGACCAAAGAAACATATCATTTCCACCATCAACTCCTGATGGGGCCAGACTGCCAGTACTATTACCAACAAATCCAGGCAAACCTATAATTTCAGCATAGCCATACATGTTAATGTAACTACCATAATATCATAAAAAATAATGAAAAAATTAGGTGAACATTATATGAATAGATTGTATAAGTACCATCCCAAAATTTAAGGGTAGCACGTGGCAAAAAGGTAAGGAACAAGAGTGGGAAGCGGGCACTTTTTTGTGGGGTGAAGGGGCAGTGGACAAGAAAAAAGACCAACCTTGGGACAAGTTGCTTGTATTTCCAGACATCAGTGACTCCAAGAATCTATTTTCAGCCTCCGTTGTTGAACCAGGTTTATGCCTTGATTCATTTCTCATCACATCAAGCTCACTGATGCCTGAGTGCACAGTGCCCAAGCTACTAAAGTTTGGCCTGCTAGATCTACCAGGGAATTCACTCTGCTTTGTCACACCAAAGCCAGGTGGTGGTCTAGCCTTAGCTCGTAAGTGAGGCATAACATCACCAAGTAATGCAAAGGGTGAATCATTTGATGCACTTGCAAGGCGAACCTGCAAGTCTATGCCAAAGTATCCAGCTTCAAACCATCCAATAATATCACTACCAGAAAAGGGACCTTGAACTTCACCCTGAGGATCTTTGTAATAAAGAACAAGATTTTCTGGAGAGGTCTGCCCTAACATCTTGGCTTCCTGTTCTTTGTCCACAATTCTAGATGGTTGCTTTTTAATTATGGGATCCTGACTAGTTTTCCACTTTCCTTCATCCTTTAAGAATGGTTTTTTGACCAAATGAACTTTCCACTCATTATCCAGATCCTTCTGGGGTGCAGTCCAGCCCATATCAGACCTAGCATCACTTGGTATCTCTCTCCAATCAACTCCCTGTTCTTCAAGAGATGACACACACCATGGAGTGCCAGGATGCATTAATTTAGTTGCCTGCATGGCTGATTCTCCACTGGTAGGAGCCTCATCAACCCTTTTGAAAGCAACAGTATCTTCCCTAAGACCTGCAGATCAAAAGCAATAATCATATAAATGTATTATAAAATTGAATGACAAAACTCCTACAAAAAGTGGAGACATGTTGGAGGTGTGTGGGCAGGGGACACAAATCATAGCAAGAACAAAAAAAAAAAGATATTCTACCAAAAATTCTGTAATTTAGAGACAAAATCATTTATAAAACCATATTAATTCACTGTCCAATAATTTCAATGACTGTCTGTACCACCTAACAAAATACATGAAAAATAGGATTTCTATGCAGAGTTTCCATGTCACCTACCTTCTGCTTTGACCTGCATCTCAGCACATGCCTTTTGATCATGTAAAGCTTCCGGCTTTGAGTTGGACCCATAATTTTCTGTCGCCCTTTCAATTGAAGATACCATGGTGTGATCTCCATGACCCCACTTTGAAGTGTCAGTGCTTTCATTGTTAGAATCATCAAGACCATCATCTCTACTCCCTGCTCAGACAAGTCAACAAGCACAAGAAATAACCCTAGCCTAGAATATGTATTGATATAGAATAAAAAGAAACTTAGACAAGTTCAATACCAAGCTTGGCTCGTCTTGAATGCAATGAGTCCAGTGTGTTCTGTCCTAGAGATCCATCTTTGGATATCCGTTGCACACCGCTACCCACTATTTCCCCTTTATCAATTCCTTCCAAGGCAGCCTACTCAAGCAATAAAAAATTTGAATCAAAGTTGAATCAGCTGCTAGTACTGGCATTATTTATGTTAATACATGTATCCAAATTACCATTTCCTCCTCAGAATTAGGAGCACAGAGAGCAAGTGGCTCCAGGGGTTCTTCCTGAGTAAGGGAAGGAACTTGTACAAACCCACCCAGTGGTTCATAGCATGATTTCATGTCAATCTTCCTGTAAACACCAAGCAATTGCATCCTACTATACTGTAAAGGGCCACTTTCACCTCTATCCGATATGGCTCTCACAGGTTGAGGCGGAGTAGAGATACTCTTGATAGAGTTTCCACCAGAATTAACCCTCCCACGACCAACAGAAAAGGTTGAATTATTCTCCACACGCCCCCGTCCATAGGAAAATGTGGGAACCTGTTTGTTTGGCATTAGGGTTTGGTGCTGAGGAGTCTCTCCTCTTCCTCTAACTTGCAATGAGTTGGATCTCCATGGCTTACTGTGATCTCCATCCTTTTCATCTTTTCCATAACTCAGATGGTGGCCCACCACCTTCTCAAAAGGAATGTCACCATCTTTGCCCAATTCCATTCGATTCTCACGTGAAGATTCTGTCTCCCTATCATCAGGGCCCCAGCGAGTGTTCCATTTGCTCTCACGCCGCTGATCATAATTAGTCTCCCTGATGCCTAAATCATTTCGGCGCTCAGATGGGCCACGACGTGCTTCATAATGCCTAGTGGATGAATTCTCTGTCCAACGATCCATTTGCCGGTTATCACCAAGGTCTTTATCAGTATCCCTCCAGCGATCTTTGCGCATGGAGGAATTGGTGTCTCTTTCTTCGTCGCGCCAGCGATCACGGCGACTAGCTTCCATGTCAACCAAATGGGGACGGAAAACATCCTTCTTTTTCAGGGTTTCATGCACCTCCTCACCATTCCCAGAAGATTTAGTGCCATCTGACTGATTTCCATGAGTTAAGTATGGGCTGAAATGGCTCTCCTGTGTACAAATAACCAGCCAAAAGATGAAGAGAACCACAAGCACACAGAACAGAGAAGAGAGGAAAATAACATCAATTTCATTGACTAATCAGTAATCAATCAAAACAACAAGCATGGATTCACATTGATAGTAAGAAGAATAGCCACATGCCCACAGACAAGAAGAAGAGAGGCAAGGCGGGGGACGAAATTGATTTGCATTACTTGAAAAGGGAATCAAATCAAACAATTGAGAGCAGATGCATGTTGGTAACAAGAGGTGGGTAAATCCAATGACTGCATATGACTGTTGTCTTCCATTATTGACAGATTTTCACACTAAAAAGAAATAAGATCATCACAAAATCAGAAGGCAAAGCTTACATACCCCACTCCCTGCTCCAGGCTTACTCTCACCTGGCTTTGACAAAAGCCATTGTGGTGAAAGCGGGATGTGATTGTCAGATCCAGGAACATCTGCATAACACACAGAAGCATAAATAGGTAGACTCCCTTGATTTATAAGTTGCTTCAACAGAAAAGCTTTGAATCTGTGATCCAGCCACAAAAATTGTTGATTACAATAAGCACCGATTCTGTGACTGAAGGGAATAAACCTTTTCACGACAAACAACATGCTAACAAATCATGGGTTTATACGTGCAAACTTTTTTCTTTTTTTTATCCTTGGAGTTCTTCAATTAAACTGAAAAAGAGAAGTTCCAAAGAAACAATTTAATAAAATAGCTAACTTAAAAACAAACTGCCCAAAAGCGACCAAGAAGCTAGAAAGAAGATGAAAATGCACAACACAAAAACTCAAAAAAGTATCCATCTGACATGTCAGCAATCAAAACTCAAACCAAAAGTCCTCTCTTCTTTCTTCCCTTTTTTTGTTTTTGGAAGGGGGGGATTACAATCCTTCCCATGCCATACAGAGCCACAGCACAGCCTTTGAGCTGCAACTTAAGGCACCGAATACAAGCAGCATTATCTGGGAAACTTGAAAAAGTGTGGCTTCAAGCTAGTCGTGAATATGTGTCAAAATGTATTATACATATAAAATCAGACATTGATATCAAATAAATCAATTCGAGACCCTATCACCTGCGTAATGTATTCCTGTGAACATAAATTGAAAGTCCCCCTAACTGCACACGCTGCCATTACTATGGTACTGATATCGCACCAAAATAAAAAGGGAAAAAAAAAAAATACTTGGCATTTCCACAAAAGAAATTTGAAGAATCAGAGAAAAAATAGCATAATTGGACGCACAATTACCACGGAGCGGCACGGTTTAGGGTTTAAAGCCAAAACCCTAAGGAGGAGAAAGCGAAGAAACAGGGAAGAGATAACAAAAGTTTCGAAAACAAAAATTGAGGGGGTCTCTTCTTAAATAAAACCACCTTTGGAGATTCGGTGAGGAGGCGCGACGGAGAGGCCGTGGCGAGAATCGGAGCTCGAGTTGCTGGCCATGGCTGATTGATCGTTCGCTAAAACCACACAGGAGATGAACAACGCCCTTTTTTGTGCTTTGCTTTTTTGGATGCCTCCAGCAATGGCGTAAAATTAGGTTCAAGTTTTTGGGGAGATTTATAACCAAAAATTAAAAATAAATAAAAATAAAAAATTGTAAACGGTCACGGCGGATGGTGCGTAGGTTAGTTAACGTGGTACCATTTAGCGGCTCATTTTAGCCTTGAATCGCCGCTACGCAAGGTCTTATGATTAATTAAACTGAATTTTTAGCATTGATTCAGTATTGTTATAATTTTAAATTTTAACCAAAAAAAAAAAAAAAAACTACAGATTCAAAGAACCCAATTTAAGCATTTTTCGTACGAGTATTTTCAATTTTTTTTATTATAAAAGCATTTAAAATTATTATTAACAAAGCTAAATATAATAAATAAATAAATGTAACCATGAAAAGAAATATATTATTAGAAAAATAACTATATATAAATAAGAGAATATGAATGATTTTTTTTTCTTTTTTTATATCAACTCATTCTCATTCTGATTACCGAGTAAAAAATGACTAACCAAACATCTCTGAAGATGGTTGTTCTCGTTAGATTAAAATTCTTTGTTGCCCATTGGCCCTAGATTTTCTATACTGCTATAGAATATATTTACACGGCTCAAAAGTATTGATATTTGCCAGATTGCTCCTCACTGGATTAAAAGACGTATTGATTAAAATATGGCAAAATCTCAGATCAGATGACTTGTGTCACTGAACCCCATTTAGAGTAGTAGAATTTCGATACTAACTGTTTATCCCCAAAAAAAAAAAAAAAAATTTCAATGCATACTAAGCTCACGTTATTTTTGAACTCAAAGGGAACGTATAGGGATAAAAATGGTAGCAATAGTATGAAAAAACAATAAATGTTTCCCATTGGGCAGTTGGCAAAGAGAGACATAAGCACATTAGCAGCATCTTTTTTTTTTTTTGGAATATATATATATATATATATATATTATGATGATTGGGAGACTAAGATTCAAAACCCAAAATGGGGTCAAATTACATTTACACATGTACCATCATCCTAAAAACAAGCAAAAGCTAATAAAATGACCAGAAAAAGCAGAAATTAGAAAAAACAAGGCATCCAACCTGCCGCCGCAAGTCATGTCTAATAATGTCATCTACTAATTAAGAAGAGGCGCCCTTTGTTGCTGCATCCATATCCTTGTTTCTGATCTTGCAAACAACATAAGAACCGTCACCCAGATTTTGGTTTAAGCAGGAATACTCGTGCATGATCCAATGGCCGTTGGCCCTTGATGATGATGACGATGATGATGCTGATTTGGCATCCGAACCCTTCTTTCCTTCTGCAAAGATGAGCAGCTTCTTGAACCCAATATGGCGGCCGTCGCGACGATCAATGACATCTTCGGTCTTCTGGATGACCCAAGTCCCACAACCAGAAGTTCTCTTGAACATGGACTTGTTCTTCATCCTCAGCTGCGTGAAGGCATAGAAATTCTGGTTGGCATTCTTGTCAAACATCAGCCATGGCTCCTCTTCCCCGTAAAGATCAAACTCTTTCACGTGATCATGTTGCTCCAAAACTCCATTCAACTTGTCTTCAAGAAAGCTGATGATCTCTTCATCATACGGCTCAAACACCACCCCCACTAGCTCTTCTCTCGTGCTCTCCATCTCTCGGCTGTTTCTTCTGTGCTCCTCTTCTTTGTCTACGGCTTATTGATTTCTCCTTAATATCTTGTGTCAGGTAACACGTACTGCTTCTTAGGTGCCTCCATGTATTTATATATGCGGGTGTGTAGTCTAAATAATCCTAATCCATTTGGGGTTGATATAATTACTCTTCGAATCAAACTCTGAATGAAAGCTTTCCTATTCAAGCTTGGGTTGATGTATCACTCTCCGAAATAATCTCTGAAAACGTAGCTTCCCAGAAGCACACATTATCTGTTTAGGTAACTGTTATTTCCTCAGTAATTATATTTATTCTATGAAAAAGAAAATGGTTTTCACATAGTGCATAGTGTCTGAGGGCCAATGAGTGTAGTATCATATTTCCTGTTAGGGAGAAAAAATATATTTTAAAGACATCACAAAATTAAATATTAGTTTTTAATATAGGCAGTAAAATTCAACTCATATTTTAGAATTTAGAATGATTATTGTAACATGTATCAATAGTTTACTTTCCTATTATATTAATGTATCAATATTAAATTTTCTTTTACATAATGTATCCCTGTAGTAATCAAGTCTGAATAAATATTGTATCGTATTTTTTTTTAATTAAAATGAATATATATATATATATATATAACAAAATCAAATATTAATATATAATATAAACAGTAAATTTCGAGATACATCTTCAGACTAATTTTTTGTAAGATCTACAAGATAGTTTACTTCCCTCAAGTAAAGGGCATTGTTTTAGCCATATTTCTTAAGGAAGGTTAAGGATTACAATTTACGATTTTCTTCTCTATTTTTGGCTTCTTTTTTTTTTTTTTTTTTCCTGATAGAAAAGGGTTCATCCTTTTCTTTTGTTCAACCTGATGAGGCACATAATTGTTCACTTGTAACTTCACATTTTTCCTTTATGTCTCCGCCCTTTTAGGATTAACTTATAAAAGTAAGGCTTTGCCTTTTGTGATGACCACTGCAATCTAGAAGAATAAGAAGTGATGATCAGAAAAGGAATTAATTACTGCCTAACAAATCCAGAAGAAAAGTGAAAGCCAATACGCACAAACCCCATGAATGAAAACTGCTAGGACTACATCCAAAATCTTCATTACATAACTTTGGCTCTTTACATTAGGAGGCTCTCGCAGGGATGGATTTGTGTATGGATGTTGACTTTAATCTTCAGGAGATTGACTGTAATTATCAATTTTTGAGAATCCAGTCTCTGAGTCCAACTGTACACCTAAACAGACTTTACCTTTTGATCCAACATCTGGGTTAGTTTCAAACCTAACTTGGTAAACCATACATACGAGGAGAAGAGGATTCAAACCGGGCCAATGATCCTCAAGCGCACAGACCAAAAATGTCACGGGTAGTTTATATTGCAAAATTGAGCATTCTTCTGCTGCATGACTTTTCTAAGTAATGAACAAATCTGCTTTATTTTCATCCTCCAGAGTCTTTTCTTTTCTTACTTGATTTGCACTGCGGTTTGCTTGAGTCACTTGGATGCAGACTAGGATTCCTTAAACCTGGCTTTGCATTTCGCCTCTGTTGAATACGGGCAGGAGTAGTATGGAACAAGCTATCATCTTCAGACTTGGTAGCACTATCATCTGCACTTTCTATGGGAGAAGAAGATGGGGACTTCATCTCATATACAATGGCAGCATCCAGGGTGTATATTCGCAAGGCAAGAGAGGAGATGGTAGCAATCCTTGCTGCAGCAGAAAGTGATGACCAATACCACCAATCGTTCCTCAAGTACTCGGTTTTGATCATACTTTCAAAGACAATTGTAGCCTGAACCATCTGAGAGTAAGAGAAATTGTAAGAGTCACTACCAACCTTGTACATGCAAAGCCAACAGAGACAACATTATTAAAGAAAATATGTTGGAAATTTTGTGCTGCTAGGTCATCTTCAATGTCAAAAACATTCACAATATTTTCTTCCAAATTTTCAATAAATTCAAGAGTTAGCAAGTACCCACTTTCTTCACCAATTAATCAAATGAAATGCTTGTTTAAAAACTTTTTATCTTTCTCCCTGCTTCATGTATAGACACGCTTCAAGGACAGGCTTCTCTGATTGCCAATTTTTCGATGCATGTATATCATGTGTGTATCTATATATATAGTTGAGGTATAAAGCAGCATTCCAACCTGAAATACTGACTTAGCAGCTTTAACGAAAGCCCGCCAAGAGCATCTTTTCTCCATGGAGGCCCTTGATGGTTTAAGTGCTTCTTCTGGGAGGGCAGCATCCATATCAAGTAAGGTGATTTTGAGCTGTCTAAGAATTTGAGCGCCCCTTCCCACAAGGGGCCTCAATGAATAATCACGAATGACAGAGATGCTAGAGTTTCCTGGATTTGTATAACTAAAATGCAAGGACTGGTCTCTTCTTTCACTCATCAAACCTGATATTTCAGATTTTTGCACTTCCCAAACAAGGCTACCTGCAACAGAACTTTTTGATGAGTCCTTGGGATTATTAAACTGTCCCTTACTAGTTACTGAATTCCCTTGCAGACATTGTTGTGGTTCTAATTGTTTTTCTACATCCATGGACTTGTCACTTTGACAAATCTCACCATTCCAGGAAGGATCTAACTTTAAACTGGGATCACTGAGGTAAGGAGAAGCACATTCTACGAAAGACGGAAAGCCATTTGAACCAAGAAGTCCTATTTCCTTCACCAATTCCCTATTAGAGCTCCTAGTAGCAAACTTAGTGCCTATCTCTTCAAGTTTGTAAGGAGATACAAGATCCCTTGCCAGCTTAAGGAAACCAGTGCCATTCTCATGGCCAACCCTAAGTGGATGGCATGGCGTTGTTTTGTCAGAGCACTCTCCCTCTTCATGCCTTGATGTTGATCTCCCTTTCACAAGACTATTATTTTGCTCAAACTTATCAGTGACATGGGCATCAGAGCTGCATTTGCCATCATTATGCTCCTTCAGTTCACATGTAGAGGAAAAAGAGCAATGGCATGACTGGCAATGATGCCTGGATGGCCATATAGGTTCCAGGCATTCACATCTGAAAAGTTTTTCCTTGGCAAAACCTTCTGGATTCTGACTTGGTTTTTGGATGTTGGTGATGTCTGATTCACAAGGAACATATTTTTTCTCCAACATGGTTAAAGCTTTAGTCAAAAGAGAATCAGAACTGACAGATATTTCAGTATCTACGGGCTTCAAAGATGGTTGGGCCATATCCAGAACAAAGTTTCCAGCTTCATAGGAATCCTTAAATCCAGATTTAAACAGATGCAGTATAGACTCAATTAATTCTCTTGCCATGGGGTCATTAGCCCTCAACCACCTAACAAGTTCTCCAATCTCAGCATCAGATTGATAAGATAACCACAAGGAAGATTCTGAAGCCCTATCAAGCACGTTCAAGTCTTCCTGCTCTTGTGATACTATCAAAGTCTCCTCAACCACCATCCATGGGGATGATCCTGGTCTCAAAAAGGCCCAGTACAAGCGTCCAGCAGAGTCCCTTCCCAAAAGATCCTTCCTCAGAGATACCTTCTGTAATTGTGAATCTAAATGGCTAATTGAATGCTGCAATACAGAAATTCTATTCTTGATGGAGTCTGCCTCAGTATAGGGGGGCTGTAATTCACTTGCATGTCGTTGAGTGAAGCTGTTATGGCCAGGGAACAGATTCACTGAGTTCGCATATGTAGAGTGCACATGATCAGCTGTATGAGTTCCAATTGTGCCGGTTGAGACATGGCCCTGCAGATCCTCAGAATTAGGCAACATTAAACCACTTGCTTTTTTCAGCTCTACATCTTTGTTGAAATTTCTCCAGACTCCAAGAAGCCCATTAGAATCATATTTCTGTTCTTGAGTAACAGGAAGAGGCTTGTTTTGCCCCACAAATTTATCCATCAAAGAGGAAGGGAGCTTCTGGGAACAGTGATTCTCAACTATAACACCACCGTTGACAGAATGCTGGTTAACTTGATAGTCAGCATCAGAAATATGCACAAAATGACTTCCACTGCTGGCACAATTTTGCTCTCCACTGGCCCTATGCACACTTTCATTTACTTTTGGCACCTTTTCAGAAAGAATTTCCTCTCTTAACTTCAGGTTCCTCCATTCAATATATAGTAAACGCAGTTTCTGCTGCAAATCGGTAGATACTGAGGCACAACGATCTAGGTGTTCGCGTACATTTGCAGAGTTCAGGAACTCATCACACAATAATTTTAGAAGGTATACCCTCTGCATTGAATTAAAAGTAAATGAGCAGATAAAAATGTTACGGATACAACTCCTTTCTCTAAAAAAAAAAATCTAGGCACACAAGTATTTTAGATGCATCAGCGCTCTCATAATTGCATATGGCTTGAGGAAGTGCAGATAAGGTATACTAAGGGTCAGAGAACAAACCTCCTCCACACTGTACTCCCAATAGTCCTTTAATTCCATGCTTGTTAATAAATGAGAAAGAGACTCCAAAAATTTGTGTGTGAACTCTCCTTGATGCCTCTTTTTCGGGACCTGGCTACTGAATTGATGAACTTGGGATAAGCCTTGAGTGATACAATGACCAGTTGCACATGAAGGACAATACCAGTTTCCTTCAGGTATTCTTGCAAGAGGGGGATTTAAGCAATATGTGTGATATCCAGAATCACATTTATCACACAACAAAACATTGTCATCATCTTTATCCACACCACACACTTTACAGACACCCTCATCCCAAGGAGCTTTAGGAATCTCACTTGCATGCTCAATAACATTTTCCATTTCTTGCTTGGCTTCAGAACTTAAGCTCTCTAAACTACCATAGTTCTTAAATTTGTGGACAAGGTTAAGGACCTGTAGGGGCAATTCACCACATCAAAGCTCAGACTAAAAAATGAAAAGAGAAAATTGAAAAAAAATATAGATCACATTGAAGGCAATTTAATGATCATTTTTAAAACCATAAGTCCACAATCAACAGAAGACAAAATAATTTTGAGCATATTCGTTAGCCCCACCCAGACATGAATTAACAGGCACTAACTACCAGATGCAAAGATTGAACAATTTGGTTGTAGTGCATCAGACCCCCTACATACTCAACACCCAATTGGTTTCCTAACCTCTATGGCCAGACAATTTAATCAGTCCATTTGCAATTCCACCTAATGAGAAAAAATGACAGTAATTTTAGTTCTTGTTGCCACTTTGAAGTGCGAGTTCTTTACCATTGTTATAGAAGGCTGTCTGCTCCCTCTCAATAATGAAATCAGGAGAATACTTTAAGATTGAGAGCCTCAGAGAACAGCAGATCATGATTCACACCCTTTCAAGCAAAGGAAAGTTTTCTTTCTTATCATCCACTAGATTACTAGGACAGATTATTATGATGAAACATGTGTTCATAGCCATTATATTTTACTCTTTAAACCTAATGGCTGTAATTTTATTGCAGTTCACAATTGCTAGACAGCTTTTCCAGCTTCCTGTAATCAGAAAGTGTGGGGAATTTCTTTTGGGAGTAGGTGAGCAGTGTTTGGTCACCAACATATTGCACTTTTGCCAATAAGTGGGACCATCCCAGGCCATTGTAAGGCAAGATCCAAGTCATTTACAATACAAAGAAACACAAGTTGATTGGCAACACACCATTATTTGGGCTAGAGCATCAATGATGTGATCACTCAACCAAATCAATGTCCAGCTGCATCTATGATTTTGAGGCATCAAGTACTATAAATTTACTTTCAAATGGAGTTACGACTTTCATGTTGTGATCTACATGCCAAACTAATGAAGAGACAAACACTGTTATTACTAAGGCAAGTCATTTTTCAGATACAGATGCACCTGCATTCATTTGTGCAAAGAGAAAGAAAGGTGAGAGAAATTTAGGCAAAATTAATGAGAGAACTCCATTTCATGGAAATGAGATGTGTGACACTGATAACTTGAGTTCTTGCAAGCCAACATGCTATGTGGTAAATATTCCTGCAGATGATGGATAAGGAAATACCAACTAGATGGTCTATTTTTACACACACATGAACACACAAACATAAGTGGAAGAAAGAGGAAGGGGAAAAGAGAGAAGGTACTGACAAACCTCTTTTTTATAGAGATCTTCAAAATTTTGTGATAGGGTTTCAGCCAAACCAACTAAATCATTCTGATCAGCATATGCAGTACGAATATGATGCCAAAGCTGCCAAGAGAAAATAAAAGATGATTAATTACAAAACAAAAATGCAAAATAGCAAAGGCATTATCGTATGTTCTCCTTCAATCAAAGCATCATAACTAAATTTCCACTGGATGCAAAGGAAAAGGAAAAACAAAAACAACTAAACAAAGAAATAACTTGTGTATGTTTCATTCCCCTAATAAATGTTCAGACCAGGTGGGTATAATACAGCATTCAAATCAACTACCAGTTCCAAGTCAAACTTGTCAGCCATCCTAATAGAGCTAACCAAATAATGTTTTACTGGCATGTAACATGTAAAACAAGAATTAAGCCAGAAGCAGCAAATATTAGAATAACCTCCAAAAATAAAATGACAGCTGACTAGCTAAAAAGATATGGTTACCTCCCTAACATCCTCCAAGAAAGCTTCATGTGATCCATTATAGGCCCCAAGAGCCAGTCGTAGATCAATAGTCCTGAAGTCCAGAGGACGAGACACCATTGTAGGAAACCCAAGAAGTCCCTCTTCATCATTATCAGAAGTATTAATAAGTGTTCTTCCCAGCAAATTACAGAACACTCTTTCTTCATCTGCCGCAGCAGCACACCGCAGCACTCTTTGGCATTGTTTCATGATCACATCTGATAAAGTGCCTACATACTTGCCTTTTCTTTTACGATTAGGTTTTTGTTGCTGATTTTCGCCATACACTTCTGCTAGCAATGATAGAACAGCTTTCTGTAATCAATCAGTAAGAAACCCTGAGTCCAGCATACAGCTCTCATTATAAGAACACTACAGTAAGAGAAGCTGGGGTTGCTGACTTTCACCAACCATGAAATCATTAATCAAGCACATGAAAGATCCTTGATAACTAAAATTTAATCAAGTGAATTTAAGAATGTAATAGCTAAAATGTAAAGGAAGAAATGTAATGATAGTAAAAATTGAAAACAGCAATGTAGAAATCTCATTTTGGTATACATTAAATCAAATGCTTAAAGTGTATTTCCCTACTCTTAACAGCAATAGATGCAATAGAAACAAAAGATGTATATGCCTCAACTTAAGAAACATGATGTCAAATGTGTGAAATAATTAAAAACATGGACAGATTCAAAATGTCACAGCTTTTCAGGAAAGCATAGAAAAGAAGAAAAATGAGGTAAATTTGGACTAGAACAAACTTACACAACTCTTTTCAACATGCTAACATTGTGTATTGCTCCAAAGGAATAGTTCACTCAATCCGCAGCAACAATAATCAATAATCTCTCAACTATTAAAAAGGAAAAAAAGACTTATTTTGCACACTCCAAGGTACAAGACGCATGTATGACAACAGCAATGTAGCATTCTCTTCTTGGTGTCCATTAAATCAAAAGGTTTTAATGCATTTTCATTGTCTTAGCATAAACAACAAAATGGCATAGATGCAATAAAACAAAAGATGTATAGGTGTCAACTCAACAAACACAATGTCAAAGGTGAAAAACAATTAAAAAAATGGGCAGGTGCAAAATGCCACAGCTTTCAAGAAAGTACATAAAACAAGCAAAATGAGGTAAACTGCATGAGCACAAGCACAGACAACTCTTCAACACACTAACAACCATTCCTCTAAAGGAAAGTTCACTAAATTTGAACATTTGGTCACACCTTGTGCAACAAGATTAAAAAATTCACTGATGACAAAAGGAAAATTTGCTTATGCACATGCTCCAAGATACAAGAATGCTACAAATGGTATAAAAAAAAGAGCTAAAAAGTATAAAAGCATGATATTTCAGCCTTCCCTTATAAAAAAAATTCAGTAACTCACATATCACCCTTGCATACCTTGGTGGGTCCAGAAGCATTTCCCTTGTAAACTCCCTTACTGATTGAATGTTCCAATATCTTCCTTGCCCATTCCGGTGGACTCATATTTAGAGCCTCATAAATACATTTCCGAATCCTAGCTCCCACATTTGTAGGTAGCTTTCTTACAGGTTCTAGCACTTGCACCCACTCAGGAATTTCACCATCAATCACCTGAACTGTCTTACCAGCACTTACACTATCAGATTCATTTGAATCCACAGTTATATTGTCATTTAGATTCTTTGATGAACCAAAGATTTGCCTTGTGGCCTCTGCAAGCAGCTGAGAATCAGAAAAATTAGCACACTATTATTCAATAAAAACTGCATGCAAACCAGAAAAACAGAAGTTTCACAAAATCCATCAGGTCAAAATGGAAATTATACCAGACATCACTATGTCAAAAGGATTTTGAAATATTAACACGTGTTTTGTATATACTGTTCTGCACTATGCAGAATAAGCTGGACATAGTTGCACTTAGAAATTTACACATAAGGACAGGCCTATGCATCCATGGACTTATAACATATGTTATCCATATTTTTACGCTTGGTAAGTTCATGCAGTAATCCATTCAGCACATGAGTCAAAATACAAAAATCGTAACTATAAGTGCATCTCTTGGCTAAGATTCTGCTTCGTACTTTTTGTTAAGTGAACATAAATGCCCTTATAACTTTCCATATAAATGTTGAACACGCAAGCACACAAGTATCATACAATCCAAGTGCACAATCACTGCTTTAAGTAGCATCCCACTTGCCATAAACTCCACAAGTATGAAATAATTGTTGGGCTATTGGGAAAACATATTGTCTATTTCATGTATTAAGTGTACGTCTAAATTGGAAAAAATTTCATCTCATTAGAAGCACAAAATGTAGTCAGACCCCACCACCAACACAATCTATTAAGAGCCCACCTCCCAAAACAAATCCCTGGCTGCAGAATCACAACCAAGATCTTTCAATTTAATCCATTGTGCTCTCTTGCTGGAATCCACTATAAAGATCCCAATTTTCTTCTAGTATTTCCTAGTGACCATAATTGATGAGGCAGTTGGAATGATTCTGTGTTTGAGAAGTTCCAAAAGAGATGCAACTTTTTGTCTAAAAGAAGGATAAGAAAATGGCACACTATTGTAAAGAATGCTGTTGGATGGAATTGAGATATCGAAGCTATTACATCTCCAAATGTAGATACAATCAAGCATGAAGTCTCCACATCTTTAAACTTCTGTTGTGTCTTAATTCTGTGTGCATTTGTGTGCTCACACAAGCTACCCCTGTATGCATATTATAAAGTAAGGCAATGATACAAAAAGTCCACTGATGGCTGGCTCTGATATAACTAACTTGGGCTGAACTTGTGATGTTTTAATTCGAGTACCATGAAAATATAACTAGAAAGGATGAGAAATTGAAGATACTATAAAGCTTAAAGTAAAGAAAAATCTGGAGAAGCAATACAGGACCAGAAAACAAAGTAGTCACACATTAATGGAATGAGCTTAGCTCCATGACCGGTTTGAGCTTATCAATCACCAAGGGAATCCAAGCGAAAGATTTGAATTTCCACCCTGCTGTGCTTGTGCTATACCATAACTAGCCTTGCTGTTATCATTGTTTGAGAAATTAGCTTTATGCTAGCATTGCCATATAAAAATGCGTTGTACTTGGTAATTTGCCTCAAGCCCCTAAAGTCCATAGCTAAGGTGAAACTGAGAAGTTCTATTAAGAGGATATTGAATTTAAGCACCAACTAGAATATGCCCTGTCTAAAATTATCTTCCCATCCTGATTAATGGCAAAAGACTTTCTAATTACATCTCTCTTTTTAGAATAATTCATGAAAAGAGGAAAAAATATAAGGAGAAAGAGACAGAGAGAGAAAGGGTCAAGTCATCACTCACTCTATTATATGTAAGTGCAACCTAATCATATATCTCGATTCAATTTCTATTCCCAACAATTAACATATATATGGTAGGGTAAAGAATCTTGTTTAGGCAACTAAAAAATCTTGTTCATTGACTTGAAAGTCAATGGTAAGACTGGGCAAAATGGTTAAGGCAACTAACATCATAAAATGATGTGTCTACTTTGAATTAAATTAGAGACATTTTATCTGGAAACTTGAGGGCAATAGGGGAAACATAATCAGACAGACTAGGAAATGAAAACCAATCTACCAGTGCATCTGCTTCCATTCCAGCAACTCCCAGAGGTGAACCACAAAATGCCCCACTATCTCCTTGCATACAATGCAGCACTTTGGAACTTTCACGATTCACAATTTCAACAGAATCAAGGTTACCCTCCAAGGATGAGAGAGTTAACATGTATCTTCGAGCTAGTTCTGGCCAGGTAAGTTCATTCATTGGAAGCAAATCAAGCATTGCCTTCTTAGCAAAAGCCAAGCTATCTGGCTCCTTTTTCCTCCTCTTTCTTGACTTAGATTCTCCATTTTCAACCGTAGGATCTGCAAAAGCTACCAATTTGGACAGTAGTTCAACAAGTAGTACTTTCATCAGTGAGCAATGCGCTTTAGTCAAAGCTTTGCCAGCGCATTTGCTATAGGTATCAAGTGCTAGTCTCACTTTCATAACTTCCTGAAAAGATTCCGTTTCTTCAGCATGCTGACATTTTTCATCCACTGTTGAGGCAGAAAAACATCCAAAAGTAGAGGAATAACAGTCTATAATTTCCTCCTCAAGTTCCTCAAGTGGCAAAGGATTTTCAAGTCCCAGAACTTGAGAGAAGCGCCAAAATAATTCCCAGGACTAAACAAATAAAACAAAATGAATAAGAATATGAATCTAACTCCAAGTTTTATCATAGTCAATAATAATTATATTCCATACCTGCAGAACATCACCAATTAAATATTTGGGAAGCTTAGAGCACAACAGCTTGCCAGGAAGAGAAAAAGCAATTGTAAGAGGATTTTCGCCCGCCTGCTTCCAAGGTTTTTTGCACATGCTGAACATATTATAAATTCCTTTCTCATGTCCCAGATCACTTTTCCTCTTAGCCAACAGAAACCCACTTCCAACAGTTTGGGACTTTGACTGGTCAACTCTTTGGTTCAGAAATGTATAACCTGAGCAGGCAGCAACACCAGGAAGCTGCTCTATCAATTCTTGCACAAACTCCATATCCAGTCCAAACCTGTCTTGGTTTAACCATTTTGCTAGTGCTTCACAACTAGTAGCAAGCTCATCCTTATTTTGGATGTGTTGTGGGACTTTCACAGGCCCAGAGTTATGGCAAAACTTAGCTAGTGCACAAGTAGATTCAGATGCTTCCACACTCTCATGGACATCACATGATGGCCAGAGTCCATCTGGATCATGTCTGCACACAAACTTACATTCGCCAGTCTGCTTATACAAATCACGACAAGCATGAACCATATTATGAGACACCATTCTCCACACTGAAGATGATGATCCTCCTTCCACCAGGAATTCACCAATAACATCACTCAAGGTTCTGTTATTGGTTGCTGGATTCCCAAGAGTACGCAAAATGCAGTTGGTATCTGTTTGTGAAGAATCTTTTGATTGAAAGAGAGAGGATTCACCTGAAGTAGTCCTGACATCTGTCAAAATATTAAAATCCAGATGTGGAGGGCAATGGTCCACGAATATTGTCTGAAAACTTATATCCTCATGACCATCTATATCAAAAGCAGCATCAGCCTTATTATTATTGGCCACCAAGCTTGGCCTGTGCAGGATCGTTGACCCAATTGGGATAGGGTTTGTGGAGCATGGGTATCGTTGAACCCTAAAAACTGGACCAGAATCACCCCCATCTGAGATATGACATACAAAAAGAGATCCAGTAATCTTATCATGCCAACAGGATTTGTAACCTACAGGCCAGATCTGGCCGCCACTATGATAGGAGGGCCGTGGATCAATTGTCCCCACTGAAAGAATAAAGAAGTCTTCAAACTGGACTGGAAATCCATTCTGGAATGGCAGGCAGAAAAACTTTCAGATCTCACAGTATGCTCATAAAACTCATCCAAAATTAATGAAACTAATCTAGATGCTTCTGACAATTCAATAATATCTGCAAGAGGAGGAAAGATTTGCATTACTCTAAAAATTATATTCATTATACCAACCTTACAATGTGAAGGGCCATAGCCATCAGTTTCCCTGGAGTTAACTTGTGTGACTCTCAAATTATTTCGCAACATGCAGACATCAGCACCAGCAGACTCTATGCCTAACGATAATCCACCAGCAAGACTGTTTTTTGAATTTTCTTGACATTCTTGGAAGTCCCTAGAGGACCCCTTTCTTCTTCTCTCTAAATGCAGCCCACTCTGTAAAAAGGCAAATCCATCACTTCTGTGCTGTGGTACCAAAGAACGGCTATTTGACAGTAATCGAAGATGACAAGCAACATCATACATTGACTCAAACTTATTCCCTTCCGGTGAACAATAAATAGCAATGGTTTTGCATCTGCTCTGGCAGTAGGAAAATTCAACTTGCCAGCCATCTTGGAGAAGCATGCCATGATTATTGAAAACAAATTCTCTTAAAGATTGCAAAAACTTTTCACTTAGACCCGGGAATGATGCTGTACATGATGCAAAATCACTTGTCTGGTGGGGACCCACTTGCTTCAAATTTCTGCCAGGATTTGGTCTCTGCTGCACAATATCTACAGGACATAATCTGGTAATGTCTGTTGCACAGCCAGATGACTTCATAAGATCTAACTGACTCCCCACCAACAACTTAGAACATGTCATGGAAGCATCATTTGAGTTGGCAGTAGAGGCCTCCCACACAGCATGCATTCTAAAAATCAGAAAACACACAACAAACAAACATCTCAGGACACAAGTTTTCGACAGTGAGCACGATGTATAACTGAACACTCTGCCCCACCCCCCATCCCTACTGTGCCTCAAAGAAAAAGAGAAAGAGAAGATCCACAAAAAAGCCCAGAGATACTAAAAGTTATATAGATAAGCCAGAATGGAGGCAAAGAAAATAATATTCAAGAAGAAGAGACGGCAAGAAAGTCTACTTTGCAATGGACATGCGTTTCATATATAGTATGTTCTGCAATCCAACAGCAATGTTGCATTATGATCATGCACAGAGTATCAAAACAAATGGGCCGGATATGTGGGGGGTGGGGGAATGCTTCTTGAATCTTATTTAACTTAAATTTAGAAAGGTTTTCTCCATGCTACAACAAATGAAAAAATGACTTTGCACCAACTCATCTTAAAATCCAATCATTTAGGAGCAACAAAAGCCTGTTATTTTTATTGAAGGTTTCCATTGTTGAATAAGTGTTGCATTTTGAATTTTTGTTAACAAATGGCTATGGGTTATTTAATTCCTCAATCATTCATTTTCAATGCAACTGAGTGAAAGCATCCAACAAGATTGGTCACGTTACCATAAAATGAGAGGAACCAAATTCTCTCACATACTACCACTTGAAGCAACCTTTTGGGAGGTCAGGGAAGGACAAAATGTATACCGTCTTTATCCTTTTTTTTTTTTTTCCTTCACAAAGAAGTTATTTCTGCCGCTCGAAATCATTCAGGTCAAAATAGAGTAATCTTACTATTACACCAAGGCTTGCCCTTCAATCCCACAAACAAAATCATCGTAATCGAAAATAAAGACAGTCTTTATGTCATCATCAACCATAACATCAAATTATGCTCAATCATGCAACAGTGGCATACTTAATTAGCGAAGTTTAAATTAGTTTCTGATTACTAGTAGAGTAAAGCAACAAACTTTTCACAAAAATTGAAACTATTGAAGCAACTAAACAATCTTTAAACAAAATGCAACAACAAAGAAAGAAAGACCGTACCCACAATTCACCCATTCATCAGTGTCTTCTTCTCCGTCCGCCGCTGCCTCCGCATTGATGTCAAAGAGCACGGTTTTACCTTTCCCTTTATCTCTTCCCTCTCCGGCGGGCGCAACCACCGGAGTGACGTCGTCATTCCTCTCGCAGCGAGGAGAACATATAGGCGTCGCATTAAGATCGATATCCAACGGCAACGACCGGCTGCTGCTGCTGCTGCTGCTGCTGCCCCCCTCGGGCTTCCCGCCAGAAGAACTGTCCAGCTCCATCTCTCAAATACGCTTTACCGAAGCACAGAGTGAGTTCGGATTCTTTGCTCACACGAACATTACACAGTCGGTGGGTCCTCAAAATCAAAGATCAAAACTTTTCAGCCCAGAGAGTGACAATTAGCCCAGCCAAAATGCCACAGAGCAACAAAGCCACCCAGCGAGGCATCGAGAGAGATAGATAGAGAGAGCGAGAGAGAGAGAAAGAGAATCGAAACCGAAAGACAGAGGGGGTTTAGGGTGGGGGAGTTGTGGGGTTAGTCTCGGGACTCGGGAAAGTGACGTTTTGATTTTGGCTGGGATGAGGAGCTTCAAAATCACAAAAAAGAAAGAAATGGAGACACACACACACACTGACTGGTTTAAACGGCACCGTTCCTCTGGTTTCCTTCAGAACAAAGCTCGGCGGTGGAAATGGTTGGTTGCTGGGGATTGGGCCTGCAAGGCCACAACATCAAAGACAAGCATGTTTTTTTGGACACGCTTCCCCAAGCTGAAAATCAAAATTTCCCAAGAAAACCCAAAAAAAAAAAAAAAGTGAAGTGAGTCTTCTCTTTTGTCTGTCTGTTTCTCTCTCTCTCTCTCTCTCTCTCTCTCCCCTCGTGAGTGGTACTTGTTGTCGTGAACTAAGATGCCCCATGCGTTTTGGTACGTCACATCACAACGCCTGGACAAATTACGTGACCATTGAGCCGTTACTCCTCAGAAATATGCAAATAATGCTAATTGGGAAACAAAAGTCAGAGCTTTAATTCTATGTTGTTCGATGATTTTGAGGATGTAAGGAAAACAATCGAATCTAGTCTGTGGTTTTGGTCCCCGATCTTTGTGCAGCCAACGGCTACAATTTTTAGAAAGACCAGAAGTCGAGCGATGGGAAGGAGTTGAATCGATGCACTGTCTGTCTCGAGGCTACTACGCGTTTCATTCAGAAAGTTGTGAACTTTGGAGTGAACGACGAGTTATCGTGCCGACGAAAAACAAGGAAAACACCAAAAAATAAAAAAATAAAAAAGCGAAAGAGATTCCGACGACCAATGAAAACGGAGAGCAGTATGACAACACGAAACTGACCCGACCACCGTGAAGGACAGGTGGCATCATGCTGCAAGGTGATGAGCAGAGGAATCTGTAACCGTCCGGCATTTAATGTGGGGTTCGTAAAAGGGACGTTGGGGGGCAACTTGGCCGTGTCTTCAGGTATTCACTTACCGAAACACTGCGAATTTTCGATTGATGGTATTGAAATCGTGTCTAAAAATAAAAATTTTGAGTCAAAATTTAATAAAATATTAAAATTATATTTAAGATTAAAAATCTTGCATTTAAATTTTAATCGTTTCAATTAAATGAAAAAAACCGAAAAGGTTCGCCGACTGAAGGGGAACCTTGGCATTAGGCATGGGTTCGAGTAGTTTCATTTGTCTCCCCCGTGGGTTTCAGTCATAATGATCTTATCATTAGCCTGGAACGCCTGTTGATCAAAGAAATAGTGAACACACAACGCTACAACTGCTTTGGAAATTATATGGGGATTCACCGCGCCACGTAACGTATCTCAGTTTCTTTCAATTCTTTTTTTTTTTCATCACTTCAATATCTAATGTCATGCGTTGTGTTTTAGACTGTCACAACTTGATATAAACTTGGCATACTTACACTTTTTTCTTGTATATCTTTAACCTGTTTGGATGGGGTTATATTTTACTAATTAGGATAAATTATTAAAAAGATAATGTCTTATTTTTAATTTTCTCCAGGAAATTATTTTTGTAATTCAAATTTATGATTTTTAATTTATAATAGACTAATCTTTCACCGATGCTCCATCACCAGTAGTCCAAGGACTAGAAGAGATTGGAAAAAGCGAGATAGGTGAAATTAGAAAAAGGAGAAATAGGTGAAACAACGTAATAATCAGGCTACGACTGATCAAATGGCCCAAAGCCAGGCTACGACTGATCCACCTACCAAACCAATAATCAGGAACAGAACCATGACAATCGCAGCAGCCTCCGAATGCTGTACCTGGACAGATTTTGGAGCCAAAATCATCAAAACACTGGTCAAGTAGCCGTTAGTAAGCCCCAGAAGACAAGTCAGTATTGTCACGGGAATTTCTGTTCGGAAGAATTTGGGACCATGCAAGCAACACAAGAAGAGAGGGAAAAAGAGCAATCTAGCAAAACAGCCACCAATGGCAAGCTTTGCATTCTGAAGAAGATAGGCTGCAGTCAAGAACTTGCCAACTAGGTCAAAAATATTGTACGCAGTAATTAGGAGAACGGAATACCAATCCTTGAGCAACTCCGAGTGCACGCCTTCAGTTATATACCCTGGAAATATAGCCAATGTGACCAAACAGACGAGAAGTGCTCCAATTCCATACCATTTTATGCTCCCCACAATCTGCCAAAAGGTTGACCTCCACTGAACCCCCATGAGGAAACCTTTCTCCCCTTCTTCCTCATCGACAGCCAGAGTTTTCAATCCTGCATAGTATTTAATAACTGGAAGTCTTCGTGCCACATTGTAAAAGACCAAGCATATAGCCATGACCACTATTCCCACAGCAAAGAAAAGGTTTGCACTTTTTCTCACGCCGTTTTCGTCCTGTGTATATGCTGCTTTGGTTATGATTCTTAGAAATGAAACAAGCACCCCTGCAATCAACAACTTCACAAGTTAAAATTCCTCCCTTATTGAATTGCACCTGCGTTGCATGGTTTAGCACATAAAATTACTCTGTCACCAGTAAAAAATTAGCAGCACGCATAGAAAATCTAAAATCACAGCAATACTTTCGTTACAGATAATTTTCACATGCAATTGTAGTCTATGCACGAACCCATCAAGATTCGGTTTGATGGTCACCTCAAGCCCTTAAAACAAACCTCAAAAGCAACAATTAAATTTTAGTTAACGCAAGTATAAATCAAGATTGTAGCTCATGAAGTCCAAAAAAGACCAAAAATTTCTAGCAAAATAGCAGTAAAGTTCCTATTTTTAATGGATGATTTACCTGAACCAGCAGTGCCAGCAACAACAGCCTGCATGTACCTCTCAGGCAACTCCCCAGCAGCCCCAAAAAGGCTACCTTGGACCAACGCATTGGCGACACCAGATAGCGCCAACGCAACGACAGTCACATAAAATCCGTCATATAACCCGACCCGACCCTTTGTATACACGGCGTCCATAACCGGCACCACCAACAGGGACACAACAAACAGGGCCAGTCCCACATTAATCCTGATATGGACATCGGTTTTGTGGCCGTACAAGACGATAAGGACCACACCGACGAGGCCCACTATCATGTAAACGACGGCGAAGATGCGGTCAACGGAGGCGTCGGGGTAGATGTAGGAGAAGTAGTCCACAGCGGTGACGAAGGCGTTCCATGGGAGGAGAAAGCCGAGGCCGAGAGTAAAGTGCATCATGTAGGCTAAGTGGAATGCGTCTTTTGGGGGTTTTCTGGAGGCCGCCGAAGACTCCGTCTTGGTGCCGGCGGGGTAGGCCAAGAGGGAAGCGGATTGTGAGTCCCGTCCCCATCTGTCGCCGACGTCCATGTGTCGTTGGCAAGATAAAATTGGAAGAACGAGAATTATTTTCTGTTTTTGAACCGTAAGACACCACTCTAATTTATATAAAAATGAATGAACAAAAGTAGAAAAAAATATCTAAATAAATTAATGAGGTATTTATTAAATAATATTAAAAAATATTTATATATTTTTAATATAAATTTAATATATTTTTAGAATAAATTTGACTATATATTTAATTATGTGTTAAAATTAAATAATATTTTTTAAAAAAATAATAATATTTTAATATTTCTCTTAAACTTAAGATAGTAATATCATTAAGTGGATGAATTTTTTTTTTTATAGATATCAATAACTTAATATATAGAAGTAATAAAAAATATAATTTGAAATAACTTGAATGACTTTATTGTCACGATAAATAAATAAGTATAGTTAAAGAGTGTGTAGGAGTCAACTTTAAATACTAGATCAAAAGGCGACTGTTTATTTCTTATTAAAAAAAAATGATTAAATTCCCTTCGAAGAAATGGTACTCCTTGCCACGGTCACAATATATATGTATATAATATTTAATTAATTAAATATAATGTTAACGTGGCATTGTGTTATAAGTAAATTGAGTTTAATATATAGAAATCGATTATTATAATAAAATAAAATTTCATGTCATTAAAATATAAAAATGTTATTAATAACTAAATTTTTTTATTTTAATTAGATAAAAAATATAAAATATAAATCCTTGACATAATTTATAATATTTATAGACTTTTTAATTTATTAGTTTAAATTTGTACGTGAATTTGACGGTTTATTTGACAGTAGCTAACCCCTCGTGTGGGGTCGAAAGACTCGATATATTAGTATAAATTTGTATGTGATTATTACCTGCTTCAAGAAAAAGGAAATTGCTTCATTCGTGGCCACTTGAGTACCCATAAAATTTTCATGTCCGGGACTTTCGAGCGAACTTGCACTGAACTTTGGAGTCAAGAGGCTTTCAGGAGAGTGGCACTGCTACCATGCGAGTCTACAGTGTCAAGCAAACCTCATTTTCTTTCTTGCACAACAATCTCTTAGAGCCCAACCACAAGCACCATTTCATCCAACGGGCTGGTCTGCGTTGCAATTAGAAAAGCCCAACCTCATCTTTTTTTAAGCCTTTTTCCTACGAAAATTAAAAAAAAAAAAAAAGGTGGGGGGGGGGGATCTTTCCTCCTCTGTCCCGCCAAATTGCTCGGTTTTCTGTTTGCATTAATGTTCAAGTTGCTCGAAGAGGACAAGAGCCAGAAGGAAGCATCTGCCTTTAAATTCCCTCAGATGCGTGCACGACTTTTTAATGCTTTCTTCTTCAGTGGTGTCTAACTGTCAATTGTCGATGTCCGAACATCTCATATCCAGCTGCCACGCTTTGGCGAATCAAAGCACTTTACACGGAAAAGAATGGGAAATGGATGCTCGATTTTCGTCAATTAAAATGTTTCCTTATCGATGAGTGTTAGGTGACATGCGCATGGGTCTAGCACCAGCCATGTGGTTGAAAGGCTACGAGGGGGCGGAGTAGATACGTATTCCAACGATGACTGAACAGGTAATTATCAATGAGAATTGATGAGAAAATTAATTGTTCAAAAAAAAAAAAAAAAAAAAGGGAACCAGCTTACGTCTGTTAGAGGAGGTTCTAGGCATTTACAGGGTCGAAGGAGACCTATACGACAAGTCATTGATGAGAGACTACAGAAGAGATGATTTTGGCGACGTCAGCGCCTCTGACGGCTATAAAGAAAATAATAGAATATTCATGTAATTAGAATTAAATTAAATAAAAAAATTTAAAATATTTATATTTTAAGTGTATTTAATATTATTTTTAAAAATAATTTTATTTTTATGAATAATATTTTATTATAACAGATTATAATAATTATTTTTTTAAAATATAATATATATTTTTATTAATATATATTTTAAATAATAATATATTAAAAATAATATTAATTTAATATTTTTTTTTAAAAAGATATAGTATAATTTGTTTTTTAAATATTTAGATAAAAAAAGGAAACTTATTTATATTATTTTAAATTTAATATTTTATAAATTTATTTTAAAATAAAAATAAAAATTAATAATTATAATTTTTATTAATATAATAATTAATTTACTAATAATTTAAAATAATTAATATAATATAAAAAATTTATACGAAATCGTATTAAATTATTTATATCTAAATTAATTTTTTAATAATTTATTTATATTTTATTATTTTTAAAATTTTATAAGATATAAAATAAATTTTATTTTATAAATAAATATGATAAAATTTTTTATTTTGAATATAAAATATATATTTTTAAAAATATATTTATTTTTTAATAACATAAACTCAGGTGTGAGAAATATTTATTGGCATGATGATGTTCAAGCAAAAGTGAAAGCTTAATGAGATGAATCGGCAGGCGAAATGCCCATACCACTTGGACAGGCCGAGAGGCTCAAGTGCCATGTCCATACCACTCATATTACTTTAATGTCGTATTTAAGACGATTTAAACATTAACAAAGTTTCGTTATTATTTTTGTATTGCATGTAAGACAGTTGAAATCCATAATATCCAGGGAATTTAACGTCTTTAGCAACAGCATCAAGGTCTTTAGAATTTAATGTTAAATCCCTCCATTCCGGCTCTTCTCATTTGGTGTTTCAAAGAGTGTAGATTAGTGCTAGAAATATCAAATTATTTACTGCTTTTCTTTTCTTTTTTTTTCATTCCCTATGCAAGTCTCTGAAATTTTTGCCCGTGTCCTTGGTCGACATCTGGCACCTGAGCAAAGTCCAACCCCAGGAGGGCCATGAACCCTAGAGGTTGACGTAATAGACTCGCGGGGAGGAGATCAATCCACCAGTCAATTATGAAGAAAAGGACACTGTACTAAAGAGATTGTCAACCCGCACAGCAATCTTTGCCAAACTCTCTCTCTCTCTCTCTCTCTCTCTCTCTGTGCTTTTATGGAGAAAAGAAAAAATGTGCTTATCGTGGCCCATAATCATAACAACCAAGAGGCAAGATGGGGGCCCAAGCTGCTTTTATTGCAGGATAAAAGATCCCCTCTAAATATTAATTTTTAAGTACAAATGTCAAATCTTAAGGAAATTTTTTCGGAAAAAAAAAAAAAAAGCCGTGGGATTTGATTTACGAGAATAAAAAAAATTATATGTATTGTACAATTTATAATTTAATTAAAAAAAAAATTCTTGGTAAGCGAATTCACATCCAATCAAGATAGACCAAATCCCGCGTAACAAGACTCAAATGTCAATATCATGGCTCTAACTCCTACCTTTCGGGCAGCCCCACAAGCTGTGCCGTTTGCATCTAAAAGCCAACCCACATGACCACCTATCATGTTGCCAGCAACATCAAAAACACCGACCCACGTCAGGATACCTGGAAGAGGCAGCCAGCTATTGAACAACTCAGCAAAGACAGCAGTTTCTCTCCTAATATATACATGGCCCCAATTAAACACTTGCGATTTGTTATAACCACTAGATGCCCAAATTTTCCTTTTGTCAATGCAAAAAAATGAAATATTTCCGAGGAAACAAACTATGGGGTCTTTTGACTCTCTGCATGGTAACAGAGGTTGCTTCGCACACCAGGCCTTACACACCTCCTCCTGTGGCACGTTTAACTGATCTTTTCAGTCATGTCTCGATTGGTCAACAATTTTCAGCAGTTTTTGGAGGCTCAAACATTAAGATGCTCAATAATGGGTCTTCGGCCACACTCGCCCTCTCCAAATCCTCAGGTACCTTGTGGTTGGGGACCTGGGGATAATTTGAATGAATGTTTTTTTAATACTCTCGAGTTTGATTAAATTCCATGTCGTATTTGCTTACTTTTCCAGGCTCTGGATTGGCCTCCCGGAGTAAATATTACTATGGTTTCTTCAGTGCTGCAATCAAGTTGCCTGCTGGTCTATCCTCTGGAGTTGTGGTAGCCTTCTATGTAAGCCCTCTCTGTCACATTAAACAAGCAATTAAAGTTACATCATGTGCAATGTTCTTTGATATGAGTTATGACGTTAAACTCGCATGAAAAATTGGCATGCATGTTCAGGGTGTATTGGGAAACAAAGATACACCCGTGTAGAGATTTCAATTAGTTTTGCAGATGCGAATGTGATGGGATGTTGAAAATGGAAAACAAAAACAGTTGTCCAATGCAGACACTTACCTTCACAACCACGACGAGATTGACATTGAACTTCTTGGACATGATAAGAGAAATGACTGGGCATTTCAAACTAATTTGTACGCGAATGGAAGTGTTAGCACTGGAAGAGAAGAGAAATTCTATCTCTGGTTTGACCCAACAGCAACGCATCACTATTACAGCATCATCTGGAACAATCACCACACTGTGTAAGAAAATCAAACTCAAGTATCCCGTGCTGTTTCCATTCTCATAGGTTTTATAACTTTTGTCTCTTAAAAAAGTGATCACTCTTCTCCTTTCTGTATAAAATACCTTATGTTTTCTATTTTATTTTGCCTTATTACTCTTTTCCCACGCCCTGGTAAGAGTCTTGTGTACTCATGATGTCTTTTTCATATCAAGCTAGATGCTCGAAATTGATATCATTTTTCTTTTATCTCTCTTTTGGGTCTTGGTGTGAGTGGTCTTAGTCGCATAGGAAGGAGTAAATGAGATACTCGCACCCTGTCAATAGGGAAGGGACACACACTAATGGGAGTAATTATTTTTCTAAAGGTCGCAATTACATGAACATAAATGTAATAAATACAATTTTTTTAAAAACAATTTTTTCTTTTTTATTAACCCCTTATTTATTTATTTATTATTATTATTATATCAATATTATTTTATTTATTGTATTTAACTTTTTCCATTATTTTTTATGTTTAACAATTGTTTTGCTTTCCTTAAATTCTTTCCAATTAGCCAATTCTGAAGTGGTGACTCTGTCTGTCTATACGCAGATTCTTGGTGGACAATGTACCAGTCAGACAGTTTGTCCACAACAGTGCATTTCCATCCATCTACCCATCCAAGCCCATGACCTTGTACGCAACTATATGGGATGGTTCAGAGTGGGCAACCCACGGAGGAAAATACCCCGTTAACTACAAGTATGCACCTTTTGTGGTTTCATTTGCGGAGATGGAAATGACTGGCTGCATCTCCAATCCAACGGCCTCGGTTACCTCGTGTTCTAAGGCGGGTGCTTCCAGCTCGGACCCCGTTGGGAGTCAAGAGTTTGCTACTCTGTCAAAAGAGCAGATTGCGGCGATGGACTGGGCAAGGAGGAAGCTCATGTTCTACTCTTACTGTAATGATAGGCACAGATACAATGTCATGCCCCCTGAGTGCAAATAAATGTAATTCACTCGCTACTAATTACGTGATAGAATCGCTTGAATTCTTAGTTTCAGATTTAAAATTTAATTTTTAATTTTACAAATTAAAAAATTGTAATCCACTCATTTATGACACTTTGGGGGACAGGAGACTTCGAGAAGACACAATAATAACCATGAAAGAAGAGAGCAGTAGGAAGAATTATATAATTTTTCTTATTGTTCTGTTTATTATAGGGGAGTGTTCCGCTATCTGTATTATATTATTGTTTGAATAATTTTTATGTTGTATTTTTAAAAAAAAAATAATTGGCATAGAAAATTGTCCTTTGTGCTGAAATCGTGCTACTAAGGAAGAAAGGGAAGACAATTTATGTAGTCTTTGAATTCCATTCAAGGGGGTCAAGCCAAAGCATAGTAACAATTAGAAGAGGTTAAACAAGGAAGGAGACTCCATAATAATGTATTGTACAGCTTAAACAACAGTAAACTACAACCATTCTCCAACTATCTTCATCAGCTTTACGATGAGAATATCTTATCGAAGACGAGACATTGGGAAGTTGGATGGTCAAACACTCCACAACGAAGTGATACATACAGTATGCACTGTCGTATACTTGTAGCTTGCTATTGAATGGAAGCTTCGTTTGAACTGTCAGCAGCCTAGCAGCCATGAAACTAGGCCAAAGGCCACGACAAAGAAGTTGGCAATTAGGTACAATCAAGGATAACATTAATATGGGCAATGATTATCCATTAAATCGTCCACAGACAGCAGGATGAACATCCAATAAGGACAACGAAAAAAATTGAAAGCTTGCCTCATCATTTCATCTTCACCATCATCATCATCACCACATTATTCTTTTCTCAATTGCATAGCCTTACCCTCAAGATTTGCAAGCGGTCCATCCATTATTCCCAACAACGTAGAAGGGGGCACGGAAGAAAAAAACAAAAAAAGGGTTATATCATAACTAAGAGACATATATGGCCATGCTGGATTCATCAAAGGTGTGACCACAGCCTTCACTTCCAAGTAATTCTTGAGACTTGTAAATACCCTTTTCTCTGCCTTGTCCACTCATCCTATACCCACCAAAAGGAAAAGCAGCATCAAATACATCAAAGCAATATATCCACACTGACCCGGCTCGCAATGCACGAGTTGGCAACATCTATGTCCTGCGTGAAGAATCCTGCAGCCAGCCCGGCAGGGGTGTTGTTAGACCTTCTTATAACCTCTTCAATGTCCCTGCAATTACTTGAAACATTAATCAATGCGAGCAAAGAAACTATCTCCTTACATTAATCTGGCTGCCTCAGAAGGGTCTGTGCTTACTTGAATTTCAAGGGCGAGCTCGCATTGAGATCAGCCTCATTGTCCGATAATTCCCCAAGGTCTGCGAGAAAAGAATCGGCAAATGACGAAACCACAAAGCATGGACAACCTGGTTTTAAAACTAAAACAATTAAGGAGCAATTTAAAAACTGTTTAGCAACTATTATACCCTCTACTAATATCCACTGAAGGCCCTCGTCTAGCATCCATGTTCATATGTAAAATAACATGCACATCAAATTTGGAACCGACATTGCAATCTCAACCAGCCTGAGAAGATATATATATATATATATATATATAGATAGATAGAGAGAGAGAGGGAGAGAGAGAAATAGAATGGAAATTCAAAACACATAGGATCAGCAGAGAGCAAGAAATTGGCAACGCAGGAGTAGAAGTAGGAGAACGAACGAATATACATAGGTTCTGTCTCCAAAGTCTGTGTTAGTTGTGGGCTTGTGGCTTGGCAATGCTGTGATGTGAAATAAATAATGTCGTGGAAGAGCCCATGAACTTCAATTTTTCTTTTACAGGGCTTCCCATTATGGGCCACATCATGTGGCTCACTTTTTGTACCGTGGATTGGAGCGAATGAACTTCTACGAAGTAGCCCATTTTTGTGTAGGAGAAGCCAATGCATGAAGAAGGGACTAATTTTTATTTTCTGAGTTGTTACATTTGTTACCTTTTTGTTTAAGGTAACCCTCAATTCGTTGCACAAAAAATGCAGTAACATGTGTCAATGTGTGTGGATTGTGTGACGAGTTGTTATCCCGCAGGTTTTTTGGGTTTCTTCTTGACTTGACCATTAAAATTATAATAATAATAAGAAGAAGAATAGGGGAGTTCTCTTGGGGTTGGTGTTGGTTGTTTAGGGAGAAGTCGGCCCAATCCCTCCACGTACACAAAATTTATTTTATTTTGCATTATATCGAAAAAACCGAAATTTAGATTTCATATTGATGCAAATGTAGAGTATATATAATTATATATTCATAACTCTTTCGAGGTAAGAGTGGGAAAGAAAAAAAGAAAAATTCATGTATTTAATTTAAGATTTAAGTCGTTCAAGCTCACATTAGATTACCGAGTCAAAAGGATTTTTTTTTTTTTTTTACATAAATATGAGATTAAAAGAAAATAGTTGGATGAACAAATATTTTGTCCAATTGCAATGTGTTTTTTTCCAATGCCGAAGAATGACACTGCAAAATTGAAATATGCGACAGTGTTTCAATTCTCCAATGTGAATATGTGTTAAGGCCCAATTGCATGAAGTTAAAAAATAAAAATAAAAATGAAATAGTAGAAAATAAGCAAGAAAAAAATAATTTGAAAAAAATTGATAAACACATAGTGGTCTGAATTAGAAAGGGTCATGAAATGGAAAGGAATTTATTTATCTTATGACCTGAAAAAAAAAAAGTCATAGAAATCAAATTGCAAACAAAAATAGAAATTAAAAGTTATTATTCAGCATTTCAGGCACCAACATTTTTTTTATTTTAAAAAAAAAAAAAAGATGTAGAAAGAGAGGAAGTAGCAGTCAGGGCCCAGCAGCTTAGTGCATGGATCACATGAGGAAAAGGAAGGCTTAAATCCAGCTTTTTGGCTGCATCGTGAGCATGGTCAAACCGGCTGCAAATTCATGCAGCATGATGATTGATACCCGGCGACATCCACTCCAAAAAGCAAGAATTCAAAGAATTTTGGAGCATTCATTCGTACAATATGGTCCTTACTTCAATGTTTGTTAGGATATTTATTGACACTAAATATATGTTAAGTCTTATAAATTGTGAGAATAATTAATAATTTTTATTAATTTTAGTGTCTACTCCCTCATATTACTTATATTAAGGTAGTGATTTAGCCTATTTTATAATATATATTCAATACAGTTTTTTTTTTTTTTAAAAATAAAATTATGGGTATCAAGCATGCCTATCTATTTCTCTTGGACAAATAAAAAAAAAAAAAAAAAGAATCATTCTTTTTCTGCCACCATGAACTTCCCCTTTTGAAGTCAACATAGCCGGCCACGAGAACAATCAATAGCACACACCGACCGCTAATTACTATGAGTGGACTGACCGACTTTTGATTGAGTGCACTAGCCCAAAAATAAAGAGACAGAGAAGGCATACGTTGAGAATGAAAAATCTTTATTGGTCAATGTAAAATTATATAATAAAATTTTAAAATTCAATCCGAATGACATAGATATTGTACACCTAACACAGATAAAAATATAGAATTAATCTTTTTTATAATTTATAATATTGCTATATTTCAATTTTATATCAAGTCACTGCATACATGGGTGCAATTTGCATAATATTGAATTGACTTTGTCTAAAAATGAACTCAATGTATGATTTTCATGCTATTTAATCAAACATTTGAGTAAATTAAGTTTGGTTTCAAACCAAAAAATTTCAAAAAATAAAAAAACACGTTATTTTCTTGACATTTTATATTTCTTTTAGTATTTAATATATATATATTTTTTTATTACGACTACAGAGAGATGCATTGTATTATAATCAAATTTTTTTATAGGCAACTCACATTTTATAAAATTTAAAGATAGAGAAAGAGTCAAACTTTCGATTTTCCTCAATACGATGAATAAAATTTATTAATTTTTAAAGGGAGGCCGGCTAGATAGATCCAAGAGCGACCAGTCAATAGGTTTGACAAATCAAAGCAGGTTTGTGTCATTTGCGGGGGTGACCCGTCTGAAATGTCGGCTTCTTTTCAGAGCAACTTTGCGATTCGTCATTAATCATTTCTGGGTCCTCGTTTTTCAATTTCTTATAATTTGGTGAATCCTAGGCATCTCGGCTTCTGCATCCCACCCGCATAAGCAAGCCCATAGGCGCCCTGGGGACACAACCTCCTCAATAATTTTTTCCCGTAAACGTTTTTCTGCCACACCTCTCGTTAATACAAGTTAATATATATATATATATATAATATAAAAATTTTATAATAATATAATAATATTTAGATAAAAATATAATATGTTGTATAAAATATTATTTGTATAATATAAAATATATGTAATATAAAATTTTGTTTATATAATCACTTTTTTTTTCTTCTTTTGGTAATAGAACCTGTTTAATTTTTCTTTGTGTAAACAACATCAAGTTTTAGTGAAGCAAATAAAATGAAGAGAAAAATTATTTCACTATTTAATTTTAATATTTAAGAATTATTTCAGAATTTTATTGATAAAATAATGTGATTTTCCGACAAATACGAAACATATCATGTTACAAAATCATGTGCATGTGATCAGTATAGGGTGATGGCCCGTCAAACTCTGACCACATTTCCTACATTCCAAAACAGTTAGATAAGGTATTGTCCAATGCACCCAAAAAAAAAAAAAAAAAAAAAAAGGGATATGTGGCAGCCCTCAAAACAAGTATTAGATAAAATTAAAATCATATACATTTTTCAGGAGTGGGAATAAATTGCACTATTCTATCGTTTTTCTTCAATTCTTAAGCCATATTTACGAGTAAAAACCTGCTAAATATGTGGCTATTATATTATATCATACTGATTTTATAAAAATTTCCGAAAAAATAAAATCTAACAAAGTGGAAAATTCAGACGAACAACTATACAAGATGCACTCAATACAACGAAAAGTGGTTCTTTGCACATTTAACAATATGAAAACCTTATTAGAGTTTTACATACATATATAATATATGTATGCTAAATTTACTCTAAGTTAATGGTATAAAATAGCAGGACGAGCGCAAGGCTATTAGAGTTTTATTATTATTATTATTATTTCATGAAATCAAAAGAAGGAAATTAAAACTCTTGTTGGGTCGATGGACTTTGAAGCTACTAGCTATTAATATCGTAACAACTAGACTCAAATCTTAACACTTATTTTGATAAAGGAAAAAAAGAAAAGTGTAGAAAGAAGAAGGAATTATACAAACACAAAAATGATAAATATAAGTGGGCATAATTAATAAAATAATATAATTTATTCTCTCTCTCTCTCCTTTTTTTCCCAGTCAACTTAATTTTTACATTGTTACAAAGCTATAGATATGCATTATTTTTTATTAAATTTATTTATTTATTTATGTTTATCACTTCTGTATCCAATAAGCCTTTTTTTTGGGGGGGAATGAAAAATATTTTGTAAATGCATATCTTGATACATTTATTATATTAATTATAGACAATTAATAAAGTGAACGTTTTACTAATAAAAAATCATATACATTACAATTCATAATATAAAATGTTATTTTTAATCTCATTTTTTTGGTTTGTGTGATTTTATTTATTTATTTATTGCATATAATGAATTTATCAAAGCGCAAGAAGAGATTGTTGGTGGGGTTTGAAGAAAGAAGTTCTAATGATATGGACATTTTCCACGCAGGGATGGATTAAGCTTAATAATGATGGTATGCCTTTAGGGAACTTAGATCTAGCCGCGGCCGAAGAAGTCATCCGAAATCATTAAGGGAATTGAAAGGATGGCTTTAGATGAAAAAAAAAAAAAGAAAGTTGAAACCTGCACTGCATTTGCGTTCGAGACATGGGGTGTTCTACAGAAACTTTCATGTAACCTGAGAAGGTGGCTTTCATTAAATTTCTCCAGAGGTTGATTCATGTTAACCGTAGAGGTTTTAACGAAGGCTATGGCAAAATTTTTTTTCTGGTCACTTTGGCGATTTGCCAGAGGATGATTTGCAAATCCTTCACAGCCCCCCAGCGCCCCAGCAGCAGCTGTGCAATTGGTTTTAGAGGACATTTTTGAGCTGTCTTTCTCCCGCTTTAATAGCTCTGTAGACTGAGTATTCACCCTCTAACGTAAAAAAAAAAGAAAAAAATAACAGCCATTATCCCGAGGCTGAATACACAGGACAATTCCTCAGTGTTGGCAGCTTTTGCAACCCAATCAGCCACCTTCGATGTTTGCCTTATTCGCCTATTGGAAACTAATAACAAATAAATAAAAAAAAAAGGAACAAGGATGAATGAATACAAATAAGTATTAATTTATAAATATATAATTATAATAATTAATATATATATTTTAATATACAATAATTAATAATTATATTTAAGTGAAGGTGAATTTGTATTATTTATGACTTTATAATGAAAAATAAAAAAATAAAAAAAGTAAAGACAAGAGAGAGGTTATAATTACACGGCAAATGTCGCGTCGTTGCTAAGCACATTCTTTATGTGTGCGAATATTATTCTCGTTAACTAATCATCATTATTTTATTTTTTTTATGAAAAAGTATTATTAATTTTTATTATTAGCATTTTTTTAGGAGGAATAATCTTTTTCAAACAACCTTAACAGTCAATACACTTAATTAATAAAATATTTTTAATAAGATACCGAGTTAAAACAGTATGTTAAAGTTATATTATCTTAAAATTGACTAACAATAATGATTATATTCGTAAGTTTGATTTGATTAGAGTTCTATTATAGAGTAACAAACGTTCATATTATTTAATTATGACATTGAATATTATTGTACGAAAGGTGGGTGGCGGCCGTTCAGTTCTTCAGTACCCTTAATTAGGTTGGACTCTCTCCGCTTTGTGGGGGGGGGGGGTTTTTTTTGGTTGCTCCAGGCAGAGGGAGAGAGCGTGTGTGTGTGAAGGGTGTGTCCATGGCTGAAGAGGGTGTTGCTGCGGCCAGTGATTTGCCAGTGAAGAGGGCGAGAGAAGGGGAAGAGAATGGCGTCTCTGCTACAACAGAGGCTATGGAGAGGGAAAATAGCGGTAACCCAGATTATATCTCCACTGTTATTCCTGGTTGGTTCTCTGAGATTAGCCCAATGTGGCCTGGTATGTGTCTTTCTCTATTTCCATATTCTGCCTCCTTTTCTTGCTCCTATTTTTCCTCTCTTTCTGTTTGCTGAATCATGAAACCCGGAAGTGGTTGGGGTTATCTACTTCAATCTTTAGTTGGGGTTGTGTGTTGTTCTTTTTTGTAGATTTGGGTTTGCAAGTTTTCCACAAAGTTCAAGTTTTTATTGTTAAGATAGTTTTATCTTTAGCTTTTGTTATTTCGAGTTTTTTTTTTTTTTTTTGTTATGATAGTTTTATATATAGCTTTTGTTATTCTTAGTGTGTGTTATGCATGGTTGGCATTGTTGAGCTGTTTTTTGATTTAATCTATTAGTTTTGAGATATGTTGTTTGAGCTTCAATTAGTTCTTGGTTTATGCGTTTGCTGTTTTCATTGGCTTTGATTTATCATGAAGCTTGTGTTCTTTACTGAAATTGCTCCCTTCAGTACTGATTCTGGCACCTTTTCTTTTTTAGAAGTTTTATCATTTTCTTAAGCTTCATAATTTCATGTTGAGAACCTGCAGGAGAGGCACATTCCCTTAAGGTAGAGAAGATCTTATTTCAAGGGAAGTCTGACTACCAGAATGTTATGGTCTTTCAGGTATATTATTGTTTAAGGGTGTGCCAGTTTTCAAGCAGACTAAATTTGCCCCACCCCCTGTCCCTAACCCCCAGCCCCCACACCAAAGAGATGTGGATGCTAAATTACATGTTCTTGGATCTATTTGCAGTCTGCAACGTATGGAAAAGTTCTCATTTTGGATGGGGTGATTCAGCTGACAGAGAGGGATGAATGTGCATACCAAGAGATGATTACTCACCTCCCACTTTGCTCAATTTCAAACCCAAAGAAGGTAATAATCTGTTTTCCTGTCAAATCAAATTATGGGAGTTGATTTGAAACATGAAGATTTTCAAATGGAATTACATATGTAACATACATCACAATAGAACAGCAATTAAGTTCAATTCTTGTTTATGTCTTGCATTTTAAACTATGTTGTGCCATTACTTTTCTAAATATGTTGGCAGTGGATGAGGCTTTTCAAATCTATTTTATTGTAGAGATTCCAAAATACAAAATGACTGGTGACATATTAGAGAAAAAAGAAGTAGTTTATGATGCAGCAATTGTCTTTGGGATGTTTTATCCATCTCTTTATGACTATTTGTTTCAACGCATTTGTGTGATTTTGACAGAGTATCAATTTAAATGAGAAGCCAAAGTGAAACATTGAGAATTTAACCTTAAGCTCCTAAGAATTTGATAAAAAAGAACAAAAGAAGGAAGTCAAGAACAACATTTGATAATTTGAGTTGCAAACATATTATTATGTTTTTAATGATCCTTCCAGCAAGTTGGAATGAAGACATAAGTGAAATATCAGTTTTGTTGACTTTGATAATAATTCATTAGCAGCAGCAAACATAATAGATGCTATTTCAATAGTCTAATGTTCTTTGTTGCTGCTTCTTTCACTTCTAAGGTTTTGGTTATTGGTGGAGGAGATGGAGGGGTCCTGCGGGAGGTGGCTCGACATTCTTCTATTGAGCATATTGATATATGTGAAATAGATAAAATGGTGGTTGATGTGAGTCAACTATTCCTGATCTCTCTTCTGTTAGATTTCTCATGTTTTGTTTTCTTTGTTCAATGTTCAGAATACCACTGAGCTATTCTAAATAATAATAATAAATAAATAAAAAGAAGTAACTGGGACAATTGTGGTGCAACCTCATCATGTCAATTCTTTCAGAATGGCTCCAATGATGTGCATTTGTGGGCTCATTAAGTTTTAAGTATTCCTGAAAAACAATCTGGATATTATGGTATATTTGTGGTTCTATCAGGTTTCTAAAGAATTTTTCCCTGATGTGGCAATTGGGTTTGAGGATCCACGTGTAACACTTCATATTGGTGATGGTATGAATAGCTTTTCCTTGTTTGTTTATTGTTTTCAAAACCTCCCTCTTGTTAGTTCATTTGACCTTTTGGATTCAAATATTCCAGGGGTTGCATTCTTGAAGGCTGTTACTGGAGGAACCTATGATGCAGTTATTGTAGATTCTTCCGACCCTATTGGTAATTTGTAACTCTGTAACATGCTGCCTTTCCATACTTGTTGTGGGACATGAGAGTTAATCCTTTTTGTTCATGGGCTGTTAATCATCCTTTGGTTCACAAATTGTCAATTTTCCTTTTAGTTCGCAAGTCATAAGTTACCCTTTTAGTTCTCTATTTGCTATCTTTTCCATTCACGTGTTCCTGTGCTTCATATCTCAGGTCCTGCACAAGAACTTTTTGAGAAGCCCTTTTTTGAGTCAGTTGCAAAGGCTCTTCGTCCAGGAGGAGTTGTGTGCACTCAAGCAGAAAGTATCTGGCTTCACATGCACATCATTGAGGATATTGTGGCTAATTGTCGTCAGATCTTTAAAGGTTCTGTAAACTATGCATGGACTACTGTTCCTACTTATCCAAGGTGCTTGTCCCTTTCCATCCATTTCTTTAACTCCTGCTCCCTTTCTTTAATTAGTGCACTGACCAATTGGGATCTCCTATATGTAATTGAAGACCCCTTGTTTTGCTTAAACAGCCTTTTCCATTCTAATATTGTGATTATAGTTAGATGTGTTAAATGGATTTTACTGCATGCAATGACCTGTTTTATTTTTTTGTACCTTTATGATGCTGATGTTGCTTCTTGCATTTGGTTTTAGTGGGGTGATTGGTTTCATGCTTTGCTCCTCGGAGGGACCTCCTGTTGATTTTAAGCATCCAGTAAATCCTATCGATGCCGATGACAAACAGAGCAAATCAATACGACCCCTGAAATTTTACAATTCAGAGGTGTGATATCTCATCCAGTGAAAGTTGGCTTTCTTACAACTCTTCATTAAATTTAAGATGACCTTGCACCTTTGTACTGATGGTTTCCATTGTTCTAATTTCAGATCCACACAGCATCTTTCTGTTTGCCATCTTTTGCGAAGAGGGTGATTGATTCAAAACCTAAGTGAAGTCAGTCTTTCGTTGTCTTCTCTCGAATTATCCATCTCAAATATGAGCCATGGAATAAATTAGAGCTTTAGACATATGTTCCTAGTATCACTTCATTGGGAAGAGTTTGTATCCTGATGTATTCAAAGATCTTTGTGTTCCTGATAATTATTCTGGAACCTGGATTATTGCAAATCAAAAAATTCAGTTAGTAATCTTTCTAGTCTGTGTGAATTTTCTCTCAACCCAATACCTGCACTTACCATGCGCCCCACCCCCCTCCCCTCCAAAGAAAAAAAGAAATTAAAAATCAAATACACTCATACATATCCCTCAGGCTCCATCCCCTTCTTGTTCTCTGTTGCTGCCATATTTCACTCATTAAGCAAAATGCAGGCATGTCGCATAATGCTGATAGAAGCTTGCTTTGCAAGATATAATCTGGTTTAATGACTTTGCCTCTTAAAGCACAGCATCTAAACAGTATACAACTGGTAAGTGGCAACTGAATTTGAGTCATGTACAATGCGTCGTCATCCTGTTTTTCATCAGAAATTTGAAATTCAGCCTTTAGGTTCTTGAGCATGCTTAAGAGTTGCCTCCGGATGGAGAATGTTGCCATTTTCTACTTGGCTGGAACTTTTCTTTCTTTCTTTTTTGGTTCTGCTGGTGTAAGAAATTCGTTTACGTTTCCGGTGCTTCATTCAGCATGAATGTTCAAAGCCAAATTTCAAGTTAAAAACCCCATCAAATACTATCAAATAGTTGAACAAATAGCAGAAGCTATTTGGTAATTTGGTTACATTGAGATGCCCTTGTTTCAGTTGAAAATCTGTACTTCTAATTTTTATGGGACTTTGAGTCCGATTCTGAATTGCTGATGCTGATAGTTAATTACCTTTACGTGCCAATGATCCTATACGCTACTTCAAAAGAAACATCTAAGTGCACAGACATGAACTCTGGTATTGGCCATCAATGGCTAAGAGTAGCCTGCAGGTGGAATTATCCTAATGGCCTCAACCACAATCCTTGGGAAGAAAAACTCGTAGTAGAGCGAGAAAAAGAAGACAGAGGGGATACGAGTAAGGTGGAGATTGGGTAGTTGATGCTCTTGGTACTGATCACTGGCGCTTCTTCAAGAATAAGAAGGGCCTCAAGCTTTTGCTTCTCCATGATACCATTGTTACTCATCTCCAAATGCTTTTAAACTTTCATAGCTCGACTCTAAAAGACGAGAGGGTCCTTCATAAAGTTTCCTTTGGTTGCTACTCTTGGAGGTTTTGGCAACTGCGGTAGAAAATTGACTTGGAATTAGAATTTACCATGAAAGCATTGTTATATTAGATCCATAGTATGGGGCTTCAGATCCACTCTCGAGTCACCGGATGAGAAGAGTCGAGATTGGAAATCTCACGGCGAAGAGACAGATTAGCGCTTATGCTGCGCCCCTCCGTCACAAAAATGCCAGGGGAACTTTTGGGAGCAATAATAACAAGAATTTGCCGAACCCAAAAACAGCCGATCAAGGCTATGGGACCATGTAAAATCCTACAGTGGATTCTTTGTCCTGTCATCGGCCATTGGACATAAAAATTTGCCACGCGCTACGCTTGGGGTACCTTCCGTGGTAGCTCAATGGTCCACGCCAGCAGGTGGATACTTTCATCCTCAAAATTACCATAATTGCATCAAATGCAATATTTTATGCTGTTTAAAAAAAAAAAAGGCATGTTACTGGGGCTAGACATCATTCATGCCCTTGCCAACAGAACAAAAAAGCAGAAAGATATGGAGCACAATACAACTCCCACAACATGACCTACATTGTAGAAATAACCACAAGCCGGCAAGCACAAGGCAAGAGGCAGTCCAAAGGAAGCCATTCCAGATATGCATCAACACGGGACTCATATTCTAGGACAAGTCAGAGGTATGTTTGGAACTCCTAGTTGCTGGTGCTGGGGCTAAAAGATTACTCGAAACACAACTCATATATGTCCATAGTATCAGATGCTCCACCACTCAGATAAGTAGCCATTTAGTAATCAATCCGAGAAAGACCTTGTTACCAATTTCAGAAGCATACCCAAGTTCTAGCAATGAGAGGAGTGGCAGATTGGGAGGGATGTGGAAGCTTCTGTGCTTTGATGCTGATGCAAGTACTAAGGCCCCAACCCATGTAAAGTACACACATGTGAACACGCAGCATAGCATGAAATTTCTGTGTCAGGTCTATCACTCTTAACTATTCAAACAATTGAGAACTGTTTTTTCTGAGATTCTTTCCTTTAAAGGTCACTTGGAGCCACTCACCTTTATCATGAACAAGATGCTGGATAGGCAACACATACTCAAACCCATAGAGGATTGGTACTAAAAACTAGATGAGACAAACCGTTGATGCATGCCACATAGGAATGGTTGTACGCAACCAGGTTCCTGAACAATTGTGGATTCAATGCTAGTTGAAGATATATTACTAAACAACAAAGTGCAGAGAAGTGCAGATGACATGAATAGCTTCACTGTCTTGAAGCAGCTAGCAGAGATGTAAAGGTTGTAAACGAAACAGAGGCTTTGTCGCAGAAGAATGCACTAAAACAGTGTTGCAGGCAACCAAGTTTCTGAGCTTTTGCAGTTTCAAATAACGCGAACAACACGTAGAGCAACGAGTAGTAGATATGCGCACAGAAGCAGAGATGCAGAAAAACCATGTGCGGTAAGATGCAGTAAAGTGGCGAAACGAAGCCGTTTAAGCCGACAACCACACCTCAAAACAAAACATGTAAAACACTTAGAGATTATCCCAAACAGGAAAACTACAATAACAAGTCAAGTTTAAATCTTAAACAGGAATAAGATAGATATTTAAGTATGAAAGAGACCTCCCAGTTTCGAGCTGCTGGCAGCAAGCTGATCTAAAACAGCGTCCAAAGAACCCACTTGACAGCCAAAACACCTGATGAAGTAATCTCAAACCAACTTTCTACAAACCTCATTTCCATGACATGAACATAACATAGATCTTGGCTGTTCAATTGGTCCTACCCTACATTTCAGATAATGCTTCCATAATGCCCTTAAGCTCTGAATCAGTCTTGGTTTCAGAATTAATCTCTGCAAATACAAGCATAAATATAAATTAGAATGTATTCTAATGCTATTTCCAAAAAAGAATCCTCACTTCAGTGTAGTCACAAATATATCTTCAAGGGTTATGGTATGAAAAATTGGCAACAAACATGATGAATGTAAATTTTGCGTCACACTTTCATTATTGTTTTCATCGTATTCTATCTGACCACATCCAAGTTCCAACATCTCAAGAACCACTTTTTACTTAAGCAGTTGGCTTATAAAACTGGTGCCAGCAGTATCATTGTCCAGACCACATCATAGAATTCACGATAGCTGAATAGTGCATAGCAGTTAAACAACTAGATCTTTTGCCTAGAATCAATGGATGGAAGCCCAATGTACCCGTTAGCATAAGGGGAATCATGGCGGGCATGGCGATATGGCGGAGACCTGCTGTAGCTGTGACCACGGCGAGGTGATATACTGCGGCGTCGTGGTGATCTTTTTCCACGGGGACTATAGCTCCTGTGAAATGAAAACATTGAAAAAGCACCAAGAACAGATAATTAAGCTTACAAATTGTTGACATTTAAGCCAGTTAATTGCTAGAACCTATCATTTGCATGCAATCAGAAGGAAGACAAGACATCAAACTTCATACAAAAGGTCCAATGGGGATTAAAGCATGGCCCAATTTCTCTTTACTGGATTCAAGAAAAGTGTGCAAGATCAAGTGAAACTACTAAGCAATGAATAGGTTGTCCTAGAATCAAGAAAATGTTTGTTTCCCAAGCATATCATTGCATATAACACATATACATAAGTTCAAATCTATTTCTACAGACAAATTGCATGGGCTAATTTCTTCATCCTTCAAATTCCTACAAACTACAAAACACTCATCGTTTTTTTTTTTTTGGGGGGGGGGGGGGAGTGGGGTTGGAATTACTCAACACACCTGCGCCCATACCCATAACTGGGACTTCTTCGACGTCTTGGACTGGGGCTTCGATAGCGCCCACTTCCCATGCCTCGTGACCCCACACGCAAGCGACATTCTCGAGCAAAATGACCTGGTTCACCACACTCATAACACTTCAAGTCCTCACCTCCACCACGTCCACGTCCACCGCCACGACCTCCACCTCCCCTGGAATTGTGTGAAAGTTCTACACGCCACCCATTCTTTCCTATAGAATGGATAATGATATTAGCCATGCTACAAATATTTGTTCATCCAACCAAGAAAGCCTCACATGCCAATATCTCTCAAGTGAAAGCAAAAAGAAAATAGAACATAAAGCAACTAATCCAAGGTGCAGTTGAAGAACTATAAACCATAAAGACAAAAGATGACATTAACAAAGAAACAAAAAAGACATAAAAATAAAGAAACTGGAAAGGATACAACAGTTAACAGATCGGTGAGAAAACTAAGAAACCTGAGAAAACAGGTAAGGGACACCAAACTTCCAACACTCATGACCATAGAATATATGAATTAATATATTTGAACCAATATACTGACCATCCAATGCCCGAATAGCATCTAAAGCATCCCTGCGATCATCAAACTCAACAAATGCATAGCCTGGTGGCCTTCGAGCAACCCATACACTGCATAAATGTCATCATAAGGAATAATACCGAAATTGCCATACACAAGCAAGGCTAAAAGCTAAAAGCCTATAACAGCCTTAAATAATCAATTGCCAACACACCACAGGTTCTGACCAGCATCCAAACTATAGCAGCGTGGCTGTTACAGCCTTAAATTCATGACAGCCCAACTTCTATATCAATGTTTTCCAAAGTAAAACGTGCACTAAATACTCATCGCATAAAATCTACCAAAAGAGAGAAAAAGTGGCATAAACATGAATTGAATTGCCAATAAAATTCGACTAGGAAAAGAAAAGCCTATTTCGATCTTCGGAAAAAAGGAAAAACGAACAGAAGGAAGTATCATCAGAAGATTATTACCTGCGAAGAACACCAAACATCCTGAATTCATCCTCAAGATCCCTCTCTTCAACTCTTGAGTCCAAATTTCCAACGTAAACCCGAGCCATTATCTCGCTTCACTAAGCAACCACCACCAAACCCTACAAACACGCAAAATATTATACTAAATCAAGCCAGAAATACTTCTGCTTCAATATTCAAGAAAAGAAAATAAAATAATTCAACAAAACACAATCGAATACCCCAAAATTCAAGAAACGCTCTTTATTTAAACCCCCCCCCCGCCCAAAAAAAAAAAAAAAAGATAAAGCAACTAACTTTCCTTGAAAATTAAGCCAACATCGGCATAAAAAAAAAAAAAAAAGGATGCAAGTGTGGGTCGGTTAGGGTTTCCAGTTAAGCACAGATACAAAGAGAGATCGAACAAACAAACATCGAACTGGACCCTAAAATTGAGCCCTACCTTTGTGCGCGCGCGCGTGTGTGCGGGAGAGGGGGAGGGTGGTGTGAGAGAGAGAGAGAGAGAGAGAGAGAGAGAGAGGGATTAATAGACGTCCTTAGCTGGTGGGCCTTTGAGCCCAATTTGTAATGTTGTTTTTCACGTTGATAGAGTACAAGAACCGCAAAAATTATCGTTTCTAAGTCCATTAAGTCCATTATTAGATGTTAGTTAAAATCTTAAATTTTTATTTTTAAAAAAAATTAATTAAATAAAAATAATAAAAATAATTATAAAGGTAACTCGATGTACTTAAAAATTAAATAAAATTAAAAAATAAAAAAATTATTTAATTTAATTGATTTAAATAATTTATTTTTTAATAAATTTTTGTTAAATTTTTTATATATAATTATATTATTTTATTAAAAATAATTATATATATATATATTTAAATTTTATTTTAATAATATTTTATTTATTTTTTTATATAATATAAAAATATTAATTAATTTTTATGACAAATTGGACTATTAAGTTAATAATCAAATCAGTGTGATTGATTGGATCGAATATTTCTTCTCAGCAAAATCTGGTTCGGTTTTAAAAATATTATTTTATTCATTTAAAGTGGAAGATAAGTTTAACAATAAGTGATAGAGATGGGACCCACGTGCCCAAAGCTTTTCACTTTTGTTATTTAAGTTTTTATTTCATTTTTTTTCTTTTTCATACATTCGTCGTATAAGTTTTTAATACAAACATTTTCTTTTTATTTGTGAAACTTATTGTAATTGTACAAAGAGGCAGCTCTCCGTTTCCACAACCTTCACGCATTTTTTTTTTTTTTATTTTATGTTTGAATATAATTTTTTTAAAATAAATGTATACATTTTTAATTATTGAAGTGTTCTTTTAAAGATTTGTTTTATTCATTGAAAAAAATTCCTTAGATATATTGACAAAAGCATTTTGCGCAACTGAGATGGGATCTGATTCCACCCCAAAGAAGAAAATGACTTGTAACTACCAATTTGCAGATTCTTGCTGTGATAAAATGAGGAAAGGAAAAAAAAAAAAAAAGCCTGCAATAATTAAGGGAAAGGGTGCAAATTGATAAATGAGCGACAGAATAATTGACATTAATGGCTACCTATCATTACCAATCGAAAGGCTAAAAAAAAAAAAAGGAAAGAATCGATTAGAGGTGCTATAAAAAATTTTAATTTAAACATAAAAACATAATTTTGATGTGTTAAAAAAGACTTTTATAAATATTATTTTATATAAAAAAGTAAATAATTAATTAAGATATAATAATATTTTATTATCATTTAATTTTTTTAATAATTATATTAGTAATCTTCTTTAATATTATTATAATAAAAAAATAAAATATATACATAATAACATTTCAATTCAATTCAACTAATTGTAATTTTTTAAAACTAAAAATCATAGCAAAACAAAAGAAAAATCATTTTACATCAATTTAATTAATTAATAACAAAATTTAGTTTGATTAACTAAAATTTTAATTTAATTCAATTTGATTTCACCCATTAATTATTATTTTTATTTTTTTGGCTTTTTTTGAAGACCACTACCATCCAGACTGTGTTTGGCAGAGGAAAAATTTAGAGCAGTTTGGTAATTTCAATGTTTAAAGAGATTTTTCGATTTTCTTCCCTACTTGTCATCATCACTAGACTTTTCGATTTCCTTTTCTAGGACACAACCAAACAAGGCATTAATTGTGCGCGTGTTTGCATGGGGGATGAGCAGTCCAAACCAACGATTTGGGTGCAAGCGACAATAGTTACCATTTTGATGGCAAACCAATTCCTTAACAGCAAGTTTATTTTAACAATATTCAAATAATTTTATTTTTTTTTCCAAAAGGTAAGAGCCCCATCTGTAATACCACAAATGGTAGATGTAAAAAATAATAATAATAATAAATAAATAAAAACCCTAATCAGTAAAAGATAATGTAAAATAATGAAAGCTGGGAAACGAAATTATTAAATCCCATTTTGTCTGACATGCTAATGGCTTTAAAATTAAAAACTCCTTTTAATAAGCATGAACGGCCCCACCGCGTTCCCCTTTGTCCCAAGAGCATCGTAACGTGATAGTGCAGAAAAGCAATAAAGATTTGTGGGGTAATTTGAAGACGAATTTGGTAGGTTAGAATAAATTCAAACAATCATGATGAGAAAAGTCGGACAAATGATAGTACAATAATAAAATAAGAGAGTTATTACAGTAAATATATAATTATGTAGATAAATATATATATATATATAATATAATATAAATAAATTATATATAAAGACTATTATATCATTATAAATTTTTTTATTTTAAGTAAAATTTTATTTTTATAATATAAAATATATTTTTATAAATTTTTATATTTATTTGCGTGCACAAAATTGCTTGTCCCAATGATTTTACCATAAAATAAAGAGAGCCACTTCAGTTTAAATATTAAGAAATTTTTTTTTAATTTAAAAATTATAAAAAATATAAACTACTGCATAACTGACCATTAAATTCTAATAAAAAATTAAAAAAAAGAGATGTGTCAATGATTTTAAAATAAATTATCTACTGGATAATAGATTTATTTTTGTGATTTTAGATTGAATAGAAGAATAATTCTTTTTTTAAAAAAAAATTTTCTGAAAAATCATTGTTGTTGGCAGGGAACATCTAATTAACTAATTTTTGCATATAAGAACTCATTGTTTTTTTTATTGGATTTCCGATAGGGTCCATGTGCATCTTTTATTATGACATCATTGAGAGGCAAGAAAAAGATTTAGAAGGGCTATAAATTTTTAAAATATTTAACAAGATATATATATATATATATTTTTTTTTTACAAACAGATTTATAGTGTTGATTTATAGTGCGGGTTGAAGTGCTAGTTTATTTTTTTTATCTATAAAGTTTTTTGCCAAATTGTCAAATCCCTGAGGTGTAAAATAATACCACCGAAGGGTAGCAGCAAATATAGAAAAAAAATAATAATACTAATAATAAAATATAGAATTAATATGATTAACAAAATTCCATAAAAGTTCTATTATACAAAGCGGTGAACATAACACTTTTAAAACACATCATTATATTTCTACTAAAGATAATAATTTATTTGGTGATTTTACGTGTTTTTAATTTATACTGCAATTTATTTAAAAAAAATAAAAATTTTGTTATATGATAAGAAAATTTTATATTTATTAACACTAAAATTAAAAGTAAAAAAAAAAAAAATTCATTTGCATTTAAGAGTATTTAAGTGATGAGTTGATTTTAAAATAATAAATTTTATTTTTAAATCATAAATAAAATAATTAATATACTTTAAATGTTCTTTGTTAACAACAAGAGACACATGCTTATATTCAATTATTATAACTTTTAAATATATATTTGTGTATCACCAACGTTAAAAGATAAAAAACGTAAAAAACGTGTAACCGACAATGATAGCACGTGAAATGTAAACCTGTCTTTAAGATGCATCTAATGCACAGTGAGCGTGAGAATGGCAGGCAAGCACCGATTGGCTGGCCAACGGGCAATCGTTCATGGCCAGAAGCCAATGAAATAACGGCTATTTTTCATTGGAAAAAAAAAAAGTTCTATTTATGTATTTATTTTCTATCTATAATTTTAGACGACAACTTGCATTTTTGTCCCGTAGTTATGATTGTTGTTGACCTTGTCTCTCGCAATGAAAGAGAAGGACGCTACCACCTGCAACAATGGTCTTGCAAATCCCAACTCCTCCAATCTGAAACTGCAACAGAACAACATGTTCTAGCAAACCCAGTTCTGTCTTGAACGGAAAACCGCCGAGTAAGGTATCTGGGAACGCCAAGATTGAGACTTTTTCATTTATCAAAAGAAAAGATTGGACCTTCTGTAAGCCTGTTCTTTGTGGGGTTTCTGGTTGAGAATGAATGAAGGAGATGGGATTGAGGAGAGCAGTGTGAGATTGGCAGGGAGCACTAGCAGTGATGGTGGAGGAAGAGGAGGAGGAGGAGGAGGAAGCGACTCTAGGTGGGTGGATGGAAGTGAAGTGGATTCTGAGTCATCCCCATGGTCTTTTGATGATAGAAATCATGGAAGAGAAGTGTATGGATCCGTGAGGAGGAGGTTGGTAAAGAAGCCCAAGAGGGTCGATTCATTTGACGTTGAAGCCATGGAGATTTCTGGTGCTTGTAATAGCCACCACTCCAAGGTATTACCTCCTATTCACCTTCTCACCCTTTTTTGTGCTTTACTGCAATTGAATTATCTAAGGCCACCCCTCATGCATTTCCCTGAATATGTGCGCTTCTTAGGGTATGAGAAAAAAGGGGAAAACTATGAATCTGGACAAGTTAATTTAGACAAATGCTGAAAAAGATGGAGTAACTATATGTGCAGTAATTGTTAGGTCTATTTTTCTGATAAAGGATGAAACTAGGCACTATTATTTGAAGATGAAGGGTGCCTGAAACCATTCATATACCTCTTATTAATCTATTAGATGCTTGGTACATAACTGTATGACTTGGAGATCAACATTGTGTGCATTAAAAGGTTTAGCAGCAGCCATTGTGGGGAAGAAAGATCAATCTGGTTCGGTCCAGGCCACCCTGCTCTGTTCCCCACAATGTGTCACAGACCACAGAATCTTGTGAGGTTTGATCCATCTCGCTTACTTATTTTGTAGAAGCCTTTAAAGAGGTACACCATAATAAAGAATTCGAGTTTGGCAAATTGAAATTTTTCTGCAAGATAGGGGAACAATTTTTTGGTTATAAAAATAAAATCTATCCAAGTAAGGTGTGCTTATTCAGTTCTATGGAAAAATCTTTATGTGGCTTTCCCTCCTCCAGGAGTGCATCCCTAAAGACCATTTGAAATGTGAGGAGCTTGTATCAAATCCCAATATAACTACTGGTACTGGGCATTCTTAAACAGCTTTTGTGCATGAACTGCTGGTCTTGCTTACTTCAAAATTCATGCAAATACACTTTTTCTAGAATTGCTGTGAGATAAAAAAACACAGGCCCAATGACCTGATTAATTTTTGGCCACTGAACTCAATTACTTTTAATACATCAGGAACCCACCCTGTGGAATACACTTACATTGGCCTTTCAAACACTTGGTGTGGTGTATGGTGACATGGGCACAAGCCCTTTGTATGTCTTTGCGGATGTGTTCAGTAAGGTGCCAATTGAGTCAGAAGTTGACGTCTTGGGGGCTTTGTCACTGGTTATGTACACAATTGCTTTACTTCCTTTAGCAAAATACATTTTTGTAGTGCTCAAAGCAAATGACAATGGAGAAGGTAAAAGTTATCCTGGTTACTTTTTCTCTTTGCATTTTATTTTTAGTAATATCACAAGACCTGTTTGTTAACACATCAACGAATCTGATTGTAGGAGGAACATTTGCTCTTTACTCACTAATTTGCAGATATGCAAAGGTTAATAAGCTGCCAAATCATCAGCCAGCTGATGAACATATCTCAAGCTTTAGGCTCAAATTACCCACTCCAGAGTTGGAAAGGGCTTTAAACATAAAAGAGAACCTGGAAAGAAGGTCGTCCTTGAAAACACTTCTCTTGTTATTGGTTCTGATGGGAACTTCCATGATTATAGGGGATGGAATTTTGACCCCGGCAATATCAGGTACATGGATGCTTAATGTTCTTGTAGAATTAAAAGCTCATACTTCAAGTTACATTAAACCACATTTTCATACTTATGTTTACTATAAAATATATCTACCATTGGCTGAACTTGGATCAGCCATCCGCCATTTAGAGAACATAAGATTGCACAAGAATGCAAGCTCTAACTGACCTTATTAACTCAGGTTTTAACCTTTTTAGGTTTCTGTGCAGAAAACAGAAAAAAATAAAAAAGATGGTGAATGCCTAAAAATACTAGAGCTACTAATCTCTTGCAATACAAGCATCTGACCATATTCTATGGGTGTATTACAATTTGTTCCAAACACAGTAATATCATATTCTAATACATATTTTCAGGTATCTAACATTCCCATGCTATAGAAATACTGGCAATAATCACCCCCCCACTACATCGATGTCCACTGTGGGACTTTATACCATGTGTAAGGCTTTTCAGTTTATTTGTGCAAAGACATCAAGATGGGAATAATGGATGAAATATGAATATGATGTCCATAAATGAACTTCTTGTTCAAATTTATTTGCATTTTGTGCTTGGAGTACTCAATATTTTGAGTGCATGGTCTTGTGGTAAGGACAAAACTTCCACAGATGCAAAATAGCCTTCTAGAAGTGGTGGAGCTATTTTCAATCAATCATGAATCAATTTCTCAAAGCTTTTTGTCCATATTGTTGTATAGCATCTTCTTCTTCATTTCAATTTTCTTTAAAGACTAGTTCATCATTCTAGTTTGTACTTTGTATGCACAATAACATGTGTGAAATATCCTATGGCTCCTGCTTGGAATCACAGGAATGCTACAGTACTCTCTGATATGACTTATTTCACAACAATGGTATTAGGTGTCTGACATGGTCCTGATGGCTTATGAGACAACATTGTTTGTTGCTCTCTGGCATGATACTAATGAATGATTTCACATGGTCTGTTGCAGTGATGTCTGCTGTGAGTGGTCTACAAGGAGAAATACCTGGATTTGGTACAAGTAGGTATCATTTTTTAGTTTAAAAAATTAGGATTGGTATGCTTATGTGTAAATTTGTGCTAAAGAACCAAAGAAATTTATTAGTTAAACCAGGTGAAAGATTTATATGATTTAAATATCATCACAAAATATTATGCCTCTTGGACAGCACTCAATGACTATGCAAAAATTTTGGACTGTTCAATCAAATTTGCTATTTGATATTTGTCCGCCTGAGCTCTTTTTTCACTGCCTAAATAAATTAATTGGTCATCTCATTAATGTGCATCATTCTACTGAAAATTTGCTCCTCAAAATTCACATAACAGATATTCAACAGATGCATTGAACTGGCTAAATGTATATGATCTGCTTCTTTTTTCTAGTTTCTTATGCAACGATAACCAGTAATAAATGTTGTAATAGATGTTAAATAATCTGATTGATTTTGTTCACAGATGCCCTGGTCATTGTTTCGATCATTCTCCTTTTGCTATTGTTTAGCATACAGCGGTTTGGGACCGGGAAAGTGGGTTTCATGTTTGCTCCAATACTCTTTCTCTGGTTTTTCTCTCTTGGTGCAATTGGAATTTACAATGTGGTGACTCATGATATTACTGTCGTAAGAGCATTAAATCCATTTTACATATATCTCTTCTTCAAGAAAAACAGTGGTGATGCCTGGTCAGCTCTTGGTGGATGTGTTCTTTGCATTACAGGTACATACTGCCGCTAACAATGTAGCTCAGTTAGCTCATGGACTACTCTGTTACTATGCTGATTGTTATGACTACCTTTTGGAACAGCTAATGAATTTTTTTTGAGTACATTTAAAGACTTTTCCAGAACAGCCACTTGGCAGCATTTCTTTATGGTTAATTTCTCTCTGCATATTATCCAAATGTTCTACCTGGGAACAATCCCTTTCAATAGTCCCTACTGAAATGCTGGTTTGCAGTAGAAGCTAAAATAAAAATAACCATACACATGTGCCCCATATGACTTTTCTGTGTAAAGAAACTTGGATAATCAACTCCATATGATTTTTTTTCGAAAAAACAAAAAAGTTTGGAGCATATTTACTTTTTGGCCAACATTGGGATCTTGGTCTATTTTGTGGTTCCCACTTGCAAATCCCTTTTGTACTTGTCTGTTTTTGGTGTGGGAGAGGTCTGGAGAAGTTGATGGACTAGTTGGAATACTGGCATGGTAATTTATTGCAAATTTGACATTGGCAATGAAAATGGATTCTGTTTTGCCAAGTTCTTGAATGGAAAGCATTTATTTTTTGTTTTTGTGTTTCCCATCTTGGGAACAAATTCACTACTTGACACTTTGCAATCAATCATAAATTAATTTTGCTTAATGCTCAAAAAGATAGTATCTTATTTGTTTTTTCCAGTTTAGGAAAAGACACCTGTTTAAAGATAACATATGATTTATCATTGCAGGAGCTGAAGCAATGTTTGCTGATCTAGGGCATTTCTCTGTCAGGGCCATACAGGTTTCTTTTCACATAATTCTAACTCTTTATTCCTTATGCAAAGAATTATTGTGTACATTTTGCTCAACTATGCTATAATATTTTGCTTGCACAGATTGCCTTCACTTGTGTGGTCTTTCCTTGTCTCCTTTTAGCTTATATGGGCCAGGCTTCATATTTAATGAAGTACCCTAATTCTGCAAGTAGTATATTCTATACTTCTGTGCCAGGTAACCGTTGCTGCTATGTGTTAATCTCTTTTTGAAATTTCATATATCACGTATGGTGTCAATATTAAGAGCTCATTTTAATGCTAAAAGTTCCTGAATTTTTTGAACAAACAGTTAGCCTTTTTTGGCCAGTCTTCATCATAGCCACCCTTGCTGCAATGATTGCTAGCCAAGCAATGATTTCTGCTACATTTTCATGTGTCAAGCAATCCATGGCACTTGGATGCTTCCCAAGATTAAAGATAATTCACACCTCAAAGAGGCAGATGGGTCAAATTTACATCCCTGTAATCAACTATTTTTTGATGATCATGTGTGTAGTTGTTGTTTCCATCTTCCAGAGCACTACAGACATTGCCAATGCATATGGTATTTATCTTATTCCTTCTTTGTCCCAATTCTACCATAATATTCTAGAGTTATAACATGCAGATTTGTTCTCTCAAGTCGTTGACCCACTAAATGTCCAGCAAATTGAACAAATAAAAGTAATGGTGTCAAATATGTCCTGGAAGTTATGGTGAAATGAATTGATGCCATATTTTTCAATGGAAATTGACTACCTATTTTGCTCAGTTATCTCTCAATGCTTCCTCCTGCTCTCTTTTTTTAACATTGATACCACTCCCAAAAGTTTTTATTGTCATTGCTCATATGGTGCAGCTAGTGCCAGCTAATTTCTAATTCTGATGCAGCTAGCGCCAGCCAGTTTCTAATTTCATTTCTGCTGCATGCTGTACAGCATCCCAATTCAATTTTACTTTTTGTGTGTAGGGAAGGAATCGAGTTTGCTAATTGCTAATTTTATTATGGCCAAGTATTCTGATGCAACTCATTTTGTTCTTGTAGGAATAGCTGAAGTTGGTGTCATGATGGTGAGCACAACATTGGTGACCCTTGTAATGCTTTTAATTTGGCAGACCAACTTATTTCTGGCCTTGTGTTTCCCACTTGTATTTGGAACGGTGGAGCTTGTCTACCTGTCTGCGGTCTTAACAAAAATTAGAGAGGGTGGTTGGCTTCCGCTAGTTTTTTCCTCTTGCTTTCTGTGTGTGATGTACATTTGGAACTATGGGAGTGTGTTGAAGTACCAGAGTGAAGTGAGGGAGAAGATATCCATGGACTTCATGCTTGAGCTTGGTTCCTCCCTTGGAACTGTGAGGGTTCCTGGAATTGGATTGCTATACAATGAGCTTGTACAAGGTATTCCCTCAATCTTTGGACAGTTCCTACTTAGTCTTCCAGCAATCCACTCCACTATAATATTTGTCTGTATAAAGTATGTCCCCGTGCCTGTGGTGCCTCAAGAGGAAAGGTTTCTATTTCGAAGGGTTTGCCCAAAAGACTACCACATGTTCCGATGTGTTGCTCGATATGGTTACAAAGATGTCAGGAAGGAAGATCACCAATTATTCGAGCAACTCTTGGCCGAAAGCCTTGAGAAGTTCCTGCGTAGAGAGGCTCAAGATCTTGCACTGGAGAATGTCAGTGAGCCGGACTTGGACAATTTTTCTGTAAGGTCTAGGGGTTCTGAAGCCCCATTTGGTGGTGGCATTGATGAGCTTCACGTCCCTTTGATGCATGATCAAAGACTCGAAGAACCTGGAGCTTCTACAGCAGAAGAAGTTTCCTCTACATTGGCGTCCAGTGTCATGTCAGCAGATGAAGATCCAAGTCTGGAATATGAGCTTTCTGCACTGCGAGAAGCAATTGATTCAGGATTCACTTATCTGCTTGCTCATGGGGATGTGAGGGCAAAGAAAAACTCAATTTTCCTCAAGAAGCTGGTCATTAACTACTTTTATGCATTCTTGAGGAAAAACTGTAGAGGAGGCACTGCCAACCTGAGAGTACCCCACATGAACGTCTTGCAAGCCGGGATGACATACATGGTCTAGCTAGTTTTAGCCATTAGAATCTACCAGGATACCTTATAATTGTCAACCATCCATTTGTGACATCTATTCTTGGAAAACTTGCATAAATTTGTTACTGCAAAAAATAGCTGTGGTGTTAGATTCTTCTGTTCGTTTTTTAGGGATCCCGTCACACCCATCAATCTTCTTAGTCTCCTCTATTTAGAATGCCAAATCGTTTTATTCTGTTTATGCATCCAATGATTCTGTGTTTATAAGTCAGCATCTTGGCTTGCTTTTGTGTTGATAAGCAAAGACATGGAACAAAGTAGTTGCTTGCAATTCCATATAATGTCCAAAAGAATCCAACGAGTCTTGGGTGCAAATAGTTTTTAAGTAAGTCTCAACCATCTGTGTTGCTACTTGAAGCCTGCGATGAACTTTACTCGTCTTAAGCCCAACCTCTGAGTTCAACTCAATTTTATTTTATCTTGGCCCAAGTTTGAGCTAGATTTTATAACAAACACCCTTTTGTTGTGGCAAATTGTTAAGGTATAATTTGGTTCATGACATATGGGAAAGGCAAAAGGCGAAAAAAGTACACAGCGACCAAATGCACATTTGCATTTGTATTTCTCTCTAAACACTTCCCTTAGAAAATCAACGTACGCAGGTCCAACATGTCATTGGGCCGATATTTATTTGTGAGATGTTTTGTGTCATCATCCACGTATCTTATTGTCCAACAAGAACTTCTCAAGTGTTTTTTTTTTTTTTTTTTTTAAATGGTCTAGTGGATCTCCTGAAAGAGAGAGAGAAAAAAAAAAAAAAAAGAATGGGTCTTTCGATTGAATATGAAAAATTATAAAAAAGAGTCAAACAATTTTCGCGTCAGTTTAGCAGTCTAAGAGTGTGCCGTGGGCTCAAGATAATTTATGAGGACACAGTTCTTGGTAGGGAATTAAAAGAGGTAATTAATATATGGTAGGACCAACCGAATGGTGGGATGCAAGTATGATTTCTCCAAGGCCATGCTTGCTTGCAGTACGTGTGCGACAATTCAGAAAATTTTCCAGTGAAAATTATCAATGATAACTAAGAGAAATGAAAATGCAGAGATACTGTCAAATACGTTATAACTACCAAACTTTGCCTTTTTGCCATTCTGGGACATTTCCTTGAAAGAGAAGCGCATTATATGGAAAAGCAAGGCAGCCCCCATGATATGAAAATCACGTGAAACCAACTCAGCACGTTCAGGGTCGTGTGATTTCTGGGAATAATTTCCTGGAGTTTTTGGTTACTTTTCAATGAACGCAATTAGCCTTACCATTAGCAAGTTCATTTTTCATGCTTTTGTTTATGCAATTAGATATCTCCTGGCACGTAAAATCCAAATTTGGACCAATATGTCATTCTCAATTTGCATTGCTGGCTAAGTGTTCGGTTTATTAATTAGATATTTTTAAAGCCATTATTTAAATATCTATTAGTAAATTCTAACTAATACTATTTATTTTATCAGCCATCACGTTAGCAAATTTGTTATTAACTATTAATCAAAAACAGTCATTGCTAACATTTAGCCAACTTAAATAAGCAGTACGTGAAATTTATTTTGGTTCTTCTATCGAATCACTATTTAAACCGGGAGACTGACACCAAGGGTCAAACGATTCTGCCACTGAACGACATGATTAGTGGAAAATTGACATTTTCTCCAGCACGGGCAGCAGCAGTAAATGGATGACCTTGACCTAAGTGGATAGGGAGAATTGCAAGGAAGAAATAAGCATAGTGGGGTAGACCGTTGAATGCCAAATATTGAAGAGTTGAAAATGGAATGGAACATTAATCCTGATAGAAAGTTTCTAACCCGAAATGATATTTGTTCTGTGATTAAAATCTTACTTTAGGGGTAAGATTCCAATGTGGAAGTAACATAGACGAATGAACTAGACAACAAAAAATTGAAAAAAAAAAGAAAAAGAAAAAACAAAAGAATTTTTATTTTTGAGTCTAGAGAAACCAACAATTTTGCAGAAGCTCTTGTTAGAATAGAGACTCATAAGAGGGTGGATTTGGTGGAGAAATAATAGATGCTATAAGCCTTGCTCTTCCCTGGTTCAGTTGTGTGGTTTTGCTGCAATGTTGCTTTAAAAAATGTGAGCTGGGTGCTGCAACCAAAAATTAAGGAGGCAAAAGCGAAGATGGGATTGGGACTTTTGCATCGTCAAATGGGGGACCATTCGATTAGTGAGTCCCACCCACTTTAACACGTGTCCTCGGCATCACAATTCCCTCACAGTTATAAAAATATGTCAACATATACAAGTTGGACAATCGTCACTCAATGACTCCAATTTAGTGACAATTTAATACTTTTTTACCTTCAAATTATAAAAGTCATTAAAAAGTAATTATTCGACTTAAACTATAAATTTATTAATAATTTCATATATTTTTAAACGTTTAAATTAAATTCAAATTTCTTTGATATACTCTCTTTTAAATAGGTAAAATATGAGTTAAAGTGAAATGTTAGGTTTTAAATTTGATAATTAATGAGATTAAATATAAAAAAAAATTATTCAGAATTATTATTATTGGGATGATGAAATTTCAAAAAATTAATAAATAAAAATATTAATAAGTGATATACTCTATTTAAAGAAAAAAAAAAAAAAAAAGGAGCGGCTAAGGGGTGGCTGCCCTATTTAAATTTAGGTAATGGATGAAGACTAGCATGCCTAATATTATTATCCGTACATGGCTTTCATAATCATTTAATTAAATGGGTTCGGTGGAGTAGCTCGAACCGACGTATTTTTGACATTCTTATTTATTTAATTCAGACAAACAGCGTCTTGATATCTCCTATCTACAGTAAAGTCTCTCGCATTCTAGTTTATGTTAGACTAAGTTTGTAGTAATGTATACATTTAGCATACGAATGTTTCAATGTAAAATGATTTTTTTTTTTTTATAGAATTAATAGATTAAAAAAATAAATTAATTTTACGTGAATAGTTCGAAAAATGATAACAATATGCTTCTCCTTTAAAAATTCTACGACTTCCGAAATAAATAGGTAGACTCTTAATTCATTTGCCCGTGTAATACATGATTTCTTTGAGATTTTTGGAATGGACGTCTAGAACTCCTTATCTCCTATTTACACAATAGTTAATGAAGGAATATGTGTTGAATTAATGATATTAAAGTAGTAAATATCTGAGCTCCTCTCGATCCAGCCAAATGATCGAAGAACGCAATAAATAAATAAATAATCATACTTTGAATTATAAATTATTTAAAATAATTTTAAATTTTAAATTTTAATTTTAAAAAATAAAATTTATAAAAATAAAAAAAATACTTTTATTATATAACTTACTATCTAATAAATTATTCAATAAAAAAAATACAGAACTTAAAAAAAAAAAAACAAAAAAACAAAACAAAACAAAACCTTAAGCCAAAAATCTTATTTTGTAAAATTTTTTAAAATATATTGGCTATTATGGATTCGGGAGTGCGGCGTTAGATTCTCCACGTAGGTCAGACGTTTGCTTCTGGAACGGGACCATTGTCCCCCCAACCCCACCCAACACGCACAAAAAAAAAAAAAAGACAAGTGGACCGGTGTTTTAGTTTGGTTGTCTATTAATGCCTCACATAGACTTAAAAAAAAAAAAAAAGCACATTCCCCTCTTCCTAATGATAATAAAATAAAATACTTAAAAAAAAAAAAAAGCACATTCCAAACTCAAGCAAAACTGATGTGCTACACTTGGAATTTCTTAATTTATAAAAATGCACATTCCCCTCTTAATAATAATAATAATAACAATAATAATAATAAAATAAAAAATGCATGAAAGGGACAAAGAAACAAATCCGTAACGCCCGCTAGTTCTTTAATTAGTAGGGAGATTAGTTAAGCAACTAGAGGTTGCAAATATCCTATCAATATCAAGATAACACCCTTTTCGACGTGTTAAATAAATAATGCATTGAAAACTCACATAGACTTAAAAATTCAAGATAATTAAAAAATTCAAAATATTTAACACTTAATCACATAATCAAATCAAATTGAATGAGCTAAATCTATATATTAAGTTTTATTAATGTTGGGCCAATTTGATTCAAATAATGAATATCAATAAAAAGGTTGACTAAATTTTAATTCAATGTTAAATAATATTTTAGAATTTGTTATTTATTTAACATTTTAAATGAATAAGTAAATTTTTTTTAATATAAATATGATAAATTTATTAAATTTTTTTATGCTACCGACGTAAAATTTTAAGTCTTTTATGTTATATATATATATATATATATATGTAAGATTTTATACTTTTTGATAGGACGCATTGTGTCCGTGTATTTAATATTTGTTGATTTGTAGGTGTCTAACAGCGATGGGCTATCGGCCCTTTCGATTTTTCCGGAGCCTCTCCACGCGTGGGTGCTTGGTTTTGAAATGACAAGAAGTTCCGTTTGGGAATTGATAGCTGGCAAAAATTTAAATAAATATAATTATTTTTTATACTATATAAAAATATTTTATTATAAAAAAACATGAATTAATCATTTATTATTTTTCATTATTTCCTCAATATTTATGGAAAAAAAGAGTGTCGACGGAGGATAGCCGGCCAAATTGCTGATTTTTTTTAGTTATTTTTCTTCAACAGGGACACGAGAGAATCAGACACCTTTGAACCATGGTTGAGTTTTGCCACAGTTCTTTAAGTAATTTTTATATTATCATTAATTAATTATATAAAAATTTTTATTTTATTAATTTTTAAAAAATTATATATCAATTAATTAAAAAACACACAAATAGTTAGTTAAACATATTACAAAAATTTATATTTATTAACCACATAATAAAAATTTATTTTTTAATCACATAATAAATTAATATTTTATATAAAAATATAATTTAATTATAAAAATTTAATTATTTCAATTTATTATATAATTTTATTAAAATTATTATTAAAATTATTAAAATGACGTAATATATATATTTATTAATTATTTTGTGTTGTTTTTAAATTATTAAAATTTAGTGTTACTCTTGATATAATTTATTAATAATAATATCAAACTAATTCAATTTTATAAAATTTTCACATCTAGCAACTCCTTTCATTTTCTTTTTAAAAATATTTCCCCCAATTTTCGAGTTTTATGTACATGTTCAACAATTCAAATTGTTGTGCTAATCCTTTTTTTCGTTTTTGTCTCTTGCAACGAAAGGTTTTCTCATGTTGCACGCAATTGAACGCAGTCTCCTTTTGGGGAAAAAGAAAAACACGGTTGATATGTTTCTCGTTTCATTTATGAGTTGAGATTTTTTTTTTAATCTATTTTACATGTTTTATTCAATTAACTCTGAAAAAAAATTCACTATCTTTTGATGTGTCTCGAGATTATATATATATTTTTATTTGTTTTGTATTTTTTATTTAATTTATTTTATTAAAAGATTTATTATTTGAATAATATTAAATTTAAATAAATTTTTTTATATTTAATTTAATATTATTAAAATTAAAATTTATTACCGTATTCTCAATATAAATTTTTAATATTTAAAAAATAAATTTAAAATTTATCATCATATTCTTAATATAAATTTTTAATATTTTAAAAATAAATTTAAAATTTATTATTGTATTCTCAATATAAATTCTTGAAATTTTAAAATAAATGATAAAAAAAAAAGAGTTAAATTTAAACTAATGTAAATGAAAATACACTAAAATATCCACGGACTACTACTGCCTCAATAATTTCAATTCAACACATTCCTCCCCGTCGACTCGAGATATCTAGGATTTTACTACTAGAATCAGAGATTAAAAACCTTCGTTGATAAGAAAGATGAAGATATCCTTTGGTCAACTAAACTAACCATTGTTGATTAGGCATCATCATTACTGTCGTAATTTATAAATCATCATTAGCATGTATCCAAACTTCAATTTTCATACAATTGGACTCAAGAGGATTCAGAATATAATCATAATCAATTAATTATATCCTAATTACAGTAGTTTTAATTGTTAAAGGATCAATAATAAAATACTCAGCTTTTCCTTCTTAAAGGTAAGCCGAAGTTTTTTTTTTTTTTTTTAAAATTTATTTTTTTATTTCATGTGCTGTTTTAGACATGTTTTTTATTTTCTTCCTTGTTTCTTCCTTTGCAGTAGTCGGCCCAAAGACATTTTTAAATGTTGGCATTACTCAACTTGATTTGCACTTTAGGCACTTGTTTGACTATTGATTACTGTGAAAGCTACTTGCTGTCTTCGTAATTACGGCGATCAATTGGTCCGACTATATGAACCGACCGTCGTCTTATCAAGAATTGCCGTACCCTTCATTTCGTATTCATTTTCAATATCACCTTTTTTTTGTTTTTTTTCCTTTTTCTTACAACAAATTATACCATTAAAAAGGGAAAGAAAGAAGGAAAAAAACACCACCACGCAAACCATGCAGCAAGCAACACGCAAAGAAGTGGCTGGAACAGCAAAATAATTTCTTCACATTTTAATTTTATCTCTATCTGACATTATTTTTTATTAATTTTTTTTTTTCCCGTTACATACGTATGTTCTATGTTTTCTTAAATATTATTTTTTTTTGAAAAAAAAAATATATACAACAATTTTTTATCGCATTAATTAATAACGTGTCAAATTTTCATAACGTGCAAAATTTATTGATTGAATGACATAGCTCGTCCGGCCAATCCAAAGTTGAACGTTGGGTTCCGTGAACAAAATTAGGAAGCGATTTTTTTTTTATTTAAAAAAGAAAAAAGAAAAAAGGAGAGAAACAACCTTTGGCTGTGTCTTTATTTAATTTGTTTTGATTGAGATTCGAATGCACAAACACTTGTGTTCGGTTCTGTCTTCGGTTTGAGTTTTCAGCAGTATTTAACGAGTCGAGTCGCTCAAAATCAACCGAGTTACACCAAAAATCTCTTGCCTGTGAGAGACATTAATCAGAGTGACGTTGTACATTAGATGCCAAAGTTCCATTGTTGTCTGCTAAATTGCAGAGCACGTCGCCATTCCACCACTCCTTGCCTTCTCACTCATCAGAAATTTCCTCACTTTTCTCCGTTTTCTTTCTTGATGATTCTTGAGAATAAGTAAAAGAGGAGAAAATCCGGAACCTTTATCAGTTCTCGGTCACCAACTACAACTACAGACCAAACCAATACAATCTTCTCTCTCTCTCTCTCTCTCTCTCTCTTTCTGAGACACACAAATAAGCACGCAAATCTTCCCATATGTGCCGTAAAGTGTGTCTGTCCTGGTTCTTTGATTCCAAGTTTGAGAACCCATCGCATCCATCCCTCTGGCCGTTTTAGTGGTGTCTTCTATTTGTTCTTTTATTGTTGTGTGTCTGGCATTGCTGGTTGTTCAACTGAATGCTGACTGCATTCCCCCCCAGCAGTCAAGAAATTACCAATCTTCATGTTACATCTTCACTGTTGCATAGAAAAGTTTTCTTCTTTTCTCTTGTATTCCAACATTTTTGTGATTTTTAAGAGAGTTTTTACTGGGGAGCGTGTTATTTTGGCGCATGGGTCATTCTTGAATCTCTTCAATTCGCTGCAAGAATGGGTTTTTTCAACTCTTGAGACCTGGAATCATGGATCTGGAAACTGGGTTTTATCCAAAGCATGCTAAGGTCAGTTATGCATTGATTTTTAGAATGAATTCAATTGGATTTTTGCTATCAATGCGTTGCCTTTGTTGTAAGAAAAGAAGTGTGGTGAATTGACAAGTGGGGCATTGATTCTTTCATTTTTCTTTAAAAAGACCATTTTGTTTCAAAATCTTTATTCAGAAATTAGTGATTTTAATGTAAACCGTTCAAACCGGCCTCAAAAATTGTTTTTGTTGTTTAAAGAATGATGTTGTCAACTAATATTTTCCTTTTTTTAGTTTCATAACCAAATTGATGTTTTTTTTATTGCAGAAAGAATCATGGAAGGCGGTATTGACTTTGGCATATCAAAGTCTTGGAGTTGTCTATGGAGATTTAAGCATTTCCCCATTATATGTATACAGGAGCACATTTGCTGAGGATATTCAACACTCTGAGACAAATGAAGAGATTTATGGGGTTCTATCCTTTGTCTTCTGGACCCTCACTTTGATCCCTTTGTTAAAATACGTGTTTATAGTGCTAAAAGCGGATGATAATGGTGAAGGAGGCACTTTTGCTTTGTACTCCTTGATGTGTCGTCATGCTCGAGTGAACTCCCTACCCAATTGTCAGCTGGCAGATGAGGAGCTGTATGAGTACAAGAAGGATAATATTGTCTTGTCACCAAACACAAGTTTTGGGTCTAGATTAAAGTCTATTTTGGAGAAGCACAGGGTATTGCAGAGGTTCTTGCTTGTGTTGGCTCTGATTGGAACTTGTATGGTGATTGGTGATGGCGTGCTCACCCCTGCTCTTTCAGGTAAAGTGGTGATTTTGAGTTTCATACTTGCAGATTCTTTTGCCAACCAATTTCTGGTTTCAAACCAAATTCATATTTCTGTGTTACTTGGATTGACTGTTTGATCAATGGCCTAATTTTTGCAGTTTTTTCTGCGGTTTCGGGGCTTGAACTATCAACGGCCAAAGAGCATCACAAATGTAACACGCCTGCCCACCTTTCTTTTTTAAATTTAATACATCGATATTTATAGTTTGTTTATACCGTAAACATAGTTTTTTGATATTAAGTGAGTTGTTTAGTTGGAAGTATTGGAAATTAGTTCTTTGTTTTGCCTGTCTATTTGGTTGGTATTGCTTTTTCTAATCTGGATGCCATCTAATGGGAATTTTTTGCTATTTAATGCTAAGTCCAAAATTTTTGGCTTCCTCCTCTGGTTCTAATGTATTGAAGGTTTCTGACCTTTTGCCCCAAACTGTTGTTCAGATCTAGTAAATATTCATTTATATATGTCATAGCTTCTTTCACAAAATAATCACATTACCTGTACTCCTTGCCATCTCGCTTTTATTCTGGAAATTTTTGTGAAAATTTTGCTAGTTATGCCATTCATTCCCCTCAAATGAGAGTATTATAAAGGGTATATTGCTTTTTGCTTTGGTTAACACGGTGGCCCATTGCTTTTAATGCTGGGGGTGTTAATATATGCTATCTAACAGGTTTCAATGCCAAGTGGAAAAACTAGATGGTTATGTACAGATTGCTTGTTGTCCTCAGATTTTCACCCCAATGAAGGAAATTCTCGTTGCAATTTACCAAAAGGTTGCTTAAGGTAGTAAGCTTCAATGAAGAAGGGCAAAATCTTGCATACAGATTCTTTAGGCCATTGATGAATAGCGGTTAATTTTGTTAAGTCAATGACAAAAGCAGTGTAGGAGGAATACAAATTAATAGTTCCTTTGCACACAAGAACCTCTTTAAGAAGTCGTTGTGGCTTTTTTATATTGACAAGGTTCTGTGATCTCAGGCAAAGTGCTGGTTGGCTTGCATAACACTTCTTCACCAAAAAAAAAAAAAGAAGAAAAAAAAAAAACAGTCTGTCACAATTATTGTTGGCCTTTTTATGCTAGTAATATTCATTGCTCAATGCTTTTGCTGGTGCACCTTTTGCTAACTTCCTTATTAATTTTTTGAAATTGATGCTATCTTCTCTATCATTAAAGACATGCCCTTAATCAAATGGTGCCTTTTGACAGTTTGACAATTTTGCAGATATAGAAGTTCCAGTTGCATGTGTAATACTTATAGGCTTGTTTGCACTTCAACATTTTGGCACCCACAAGGTTGGATTCTTGTTTGCGCCGGTGGTTCTAGTATGGCTTCTGTTCATCAGTGCTATTGGGTTATATAACATAATACACTGGAATCCTCATGTATATCAAGCTCTATCACCATATTACATGTTGAAGTTTCTGAGGAAAACCCGGAGTGGAGGTTGGATGTCCCTGGGTGGCATTTTGTTGTGCATAACAGGTGAGTATTTAATGAAGTCTTCCTTGCAATCCATTCCAAGAAATGATATCCAAGGTTTTTACCAATTAGTTTTCATCATCCAGGCTCAGAAGCCATGTTTGCCGATCTTGGGCATTTCTCTCAATTGTCAATCAAGGTATGTGCTTGTAAAAAGTTTAATCTCTTGATCATGTTAGGCTTTGTTGTCTGGATGCAATGCTAACATTGCTACTTCCTGCTTCAACATTTGACGAGGAGTTTCGCCAAAGCTAACAACTAATTAAAAGCAGTCTGCTAGGTTTTATGGGATTCATGATATTTCTCTAAACTAAGGACTCCGTGTCTATTCCATTTTCCTTTTCTTGGTGTCTTTTGGAAAATTAAATAGTATTTATGAATTCATGGAAAACAAATTTGAATCTTTTATTTAGTTCATCTTAAACAGGGAAACATTGTCATTCAAGATTTATCTGATATTCTCAAGGTTTTGGATACAAAGTAACTTGCTTGTTAACAATGAGCCTTCTCTGACATTCCTATGCTCTGTAGATTGGTCACAGACAACTGGGAACTTTGACTATCCAGAGTTTAGACAAGATAATGACACTCTTATAATATATCTCACCCTTTCAAGTGGCTGGAGGCCTGTTCTGAAATAATTGGCTTAAAACAACTTTGAAGTTAAAGAGTCTGATATGGCATTTACCTTTCTGCAGATTGCTTTCACATCCTTGGTTTATCCTTCCTTGATTCTTGCATACATGGGGCAAGCTGCCTATCTGTCTCAGCATCATCATATGGATGAGAACTATCGAATCGGATTTTATGTTTCTGTACCAGGTAGGTGCCTCACTTTTAATGTGAAGCATTGGGACTGTATATGAGTTTCCACTAACCAAAGTACCCTACATATTCTCCCAGGTAAATTAAGATGGCCAGTTCTGGTCATAGCAATACTTGCTGCTGTGGTGGGAAGCCAATCCATCATCACTGGAACTTTTTCTATCATCAAACAATGCTCTGCTTTAGGTTGCTTCCCAAAGGTCAAAATAGTCCACACATCATCCAAAATCCATGGCCAGATCTACATTCCGGAGATTAATTGGACTTTAATGCTGCTGTGCTTGGCTGTTACTATTGGTTTCAGAGACACAAAACATATGGGTAATGCCTCAGGTATGAAAATGATTGTAGCACGTATATCCTAGTATGTTGTTGTTTAGAGAGATAAGAATCTTTGCCTTTTGATCTGTCAAATATTTGTTTCCTTTTTGGTCCCTGGAAGGGCTTGATAAGGATCATTACCAATCATGAAATTGATTATTATGAAATCTATTGACTTGATTTAGTGTTGTTTTAAGCCATGAATGACGTCATGCAGATGAATGAAATGGCATTGCATCTCATTACTTAAGTTGTTACTTTTGCAAGTTCATTATGAGTGATATCTCTGTTCACAAAAAGGACAGCCTAACCATCAATATTAACCAAAGAATGGAAACTTAAAGTCTGCATTATTTTGAATGTTCATGATATATTCCTTTCTGTGATACAGGTTTGGCAGTGATAACCGTCATGCTTGTTACTACTTGCCTCATGTCTCTCGTTATTGTCTTATGCTGGAACAAGAGTGTCTTCTCTGCAATATGCTTCTTGATTTTCTTTGGTACAATTGAGGCTCTCTACTTCTCGGCCTCCCTCATAAAGTTCCTGGAAGGGGCATGGGTCCCAATTGCTCTCTCATTCATCTTCCTGATCATTATGTGTGTGTGGCACTATGGAACACTCAAGAAGTATGAATTTGATGTCCAAAACAAGGTCTCCATTAACTGGCTACTTGGCTTGGGTCCTAGCCTTGGTATCGTGCGTGTCCGAGGAATTGGCATTGTACATACTGAGCTTGTGGCTGGAGTCCCAGCTATCTTTTCCCACTTTGTGACCAATCTTCCAGCATTCCACCAAGTCCTGGTTTTTCTCTGCATTAAATCCGTTCCAGTTCCACATGTTAGACCTGATGAACGGTTTCTAGTGGGTCGCATTGGCCCAAGAGAATACAGACTCTATAGGTGCATTGTACGGTATGGTTATCGTGATATCCACATGGATGGCATGGAGTTTGAGAAGGACCTTGTATATAGTATAGCAGAGTACATACGCTCAGGGAGCTTTGAACTGAATGGAGCAAATGATGATTCGGTGAAGGAAGATGACAAGATGACAGTAGTGGGAACATGTGCAGCCCATACAGATGGAATCCAACCGTCTGAGGATGATGTTGTTTCAAACACAGAGCTAGCCAGTACCTCAGAGTTGAAGGAGATACGGTCGCCAAATGTGCTCCAACCAAAGAAAAGGGTAAGGTTTGTGGTACCAGAAAGCCCCAAGATCGACGCAGGGGCAAGAGAGGAGTTGCAGGAACTTATGGAAGCCGGGGAATCCGGGATTGCTTACATACTAGGGCACTCATATGTGAGAGCCAAGCAGGGGTCTACTATGGTGAAGAAGCTTTTAGTCAATTACGGATACGATTTCTTGCGGAGAAACAGCAGGCCACCTACAGATGCACTCACTGTACCACATGCATCTACTCTAGAAGTAGGGATGGTCTACAGCGTCTAAATTTTTGCTGCACATGACTATTCCGTGTGAACGTACGTTCTGTAATGCTGCGCAATAGATACAGAAACCACCACAGAGAAATGATGGATGATTAGAGTTAACGTGGAAGTTTAGTTATGCTGAAGCATGCTTAGCTAAACAGCCTAATAACTAGAAAAAAAAAAAAAAAAGAAAAAGGAAAAAACAGGGAATTTCGGGACTCTTGGTTTCTATGGTAAGCCCTTTATTACACACTAGAACGAAAATAGCAAAAGAAAGCCATAGGCTCATTGCCCCACGAGTAGACTGCTTTCCATATTCTTATGAACCCTGTATCTCATTTCGGGAGTAGAATCTGAAATTACTTCCGAGTATAAAAATTTTAGTGTTTAACCATTGATTCTCGTTCTTTCATGAAAATCTGAAATTATATCTCATGCAAATGGTATATTATGAATAATTTTTAATTGAAAATCACAGTTGGCTTAGGCTAGATGGGTCCCCGTGGCCATCATGGGTGGCAAATCCAAAAAAAAAAAAAAAAAAAAAAAGGAAAACAGTAACGAAAGCTTAATCTTGAATTTAGTTGGGGTCTCCGTTCTGTTCTAACTATTAGTATATAATAATTTTTTATTCTCAGAGTGATAGGAGCAGTATTCATCTTTATTGTACTTAAGAATTTAGATAAATCGATTGACCAGGTTGGAGTTTTTTTTTTTAACTCTCAATATTCAGAATTATATTTATAATTTTATCATATGTGCAATAGAGTGGATGCGCTTCATTGACAAGACAGCATTATCATGTTAAAATCCTTTTATTCAACTTGAATCTAAAACCTTCGCAATAAAACACAGAAAAGATTGAATTAAACACAGTGATAACTTGAATGAGATGGAAGATAGTTTCTAGAAAGATGAATTAAGTTTAGGTTAGACAAAAATCATGGTCGTTACATTTCAGGAAAAACCATTTTTAAAATGACAAAAGAAAGCCCTTTATTTAAAACAGAAATAAAATTTAACATTGGTACACTAGTGTAATTATTCTAGGTAATTAAACCATAGTTGATACATTGTGCAATAATTATTCTAAAAAATGTCTTGAAATTTACTGCTTATATTAGATACTAATAGTTAGTTTGGTCTATCTTTAAAATATTTTTTCTCTTGCTAATAAGAAATATGATACAATATTTATTCACTCTTGGTTACTACAAGGATGCACCATCTGAAAATTGAAGGAATAACAAAAATTATTTTATTTTTTTTTTAAGAAAAAGAACATTAATATAATATCCTAGGAAAGTGAACTATTGATACTAATATCTTATTTATAATATCTTTAAGATAAATATATGATACGATGCTCGTTGGTGGCCCTTTTTACAATTAGTGAACTACTAAACATATCATGTGTGCTTCTAGGAAGGAAGCTAAAGCTTTCACAATTTAACTAGAAAGGTGGTATTTCGATCCAATTAGTAAATTAGGATTCAGAGATTCAGGAGAAATCAATAAAGTGGTATTTCAACCCAAGTAAATTAGGATTAGTTAGACTGAATGTATACATATATACACACGCGTGCACAGGTACCTAATTAAAAAGCATTGTTACCTGTTACGTAGCACACAAGAAATTAAGGAGGAATCAATAAGCCGAAGACAAAGAAGAAGAGCACAGAAGAAACAGCCGAGAGATGGAGAGCACGAGAGAAGAGCTAGGGGGGGTGGTGTTTGAGCCGTATGATGAAGAGATCATCAGCTTTCTTGAAGACAAGTTGAATGGAGGTTTGGAGCAACATGATCGCGTGAAAGAGTTTGATCTTTACGGGGAAGAGGAGCCATGGCTGATGTTTGACAAGAATGCCAACCAGAATTTCTATGCCTTCACGCAGCTGAGGATGAAGAACAAGTCCACGTTCAAGAGAACTTCTGGTTGTGGGACTTGGGTCACCCAGAAGAGTGAAGATGTCCTTGATCATCGCGACGGCCGCCATATTGGGTTCAAGAGGCTGCTCATCTTTGCAGAAGGAAAGAAGGGTGATGCCAAATCGTCATCATCATCATCATCAAGGGCCAACGGCCACTGGATCATGCACGAGTATTCCTGCTTAAACCAAAATCTGGGTGATGGTTCTTATGTTGTTTGCAAGATCAGAAACAAGGATATGGATGCAGCAACAAAGGGCGCCCCTTCTTAATTAGTAGATGACATTATTAGACATGACTTGCGGCAGCAAGATCAGCAATGCCAGCAGCCATAACTAGGAAGCAGCCATCGATGCCTTGTTGTTTCTAATTTCTGCTACACTAGGTCTTTTCATTGGTTTATGCTTGTTTTTAGGACGGTATGTAAATGTAATTTGACACGATGTGGGCTTTTGAATCATAGTTTTCCAGTTATTGTAGCAAGATCAATATGTCTCTTAAACCAGTGAAGAGCAAAATGGCAAATCTGAATACTTGTGAACCTTGTATATATATATATATATATATTCTATAGTAGCATAGTAACATCTCCACGTCTTGAGCCCAAGCATCCCACCCTTCTCATCTGATATATCCCGAAGCATCCTCAGAAACTCTGTTATCTTTTTCTTCTTTTCTTTTTTTTATTATTTAATTTGAGTCCGTGAGTAGGTTCATTGCACCATACGTGGATAACTCTCCGTATTCTTATCAACCCCATACCCCACTTCAAGTTTCAGGATTAGAATTCAAAATTACTTCTAACATAAAAATCTAGGTGTTTAACCACAAAGCTATTAACTTCGTAAGGCCACGAGTATTTTCGTATCTCTCTAATTCAAACAGTTTGCCAACCAAACCAGTTCAAGGCATCAAATAAACACTTAACTTGCTTAACAGGGCCTAGAAGCAATCCAAGTAATTAAAGAGGTTTGGCAAAAAGCAATACAAATGGTGTATTATAAATAATTTTTAATTAAAAAATACAGTTGGCTTAGGCTAGGCGGGTACCCGTGGCCATCGAGGGCTGTAAACCCCCCCCCCCCAAAAAAAAAAAACAGTAACAAAAGCTTAATCTTAAATTTAGCCGAGTTCTCTGATCCATTCTAACCATAAGTATATAATAATATTTTATTCTCAGAGTCATAGAAGCAGTATTCAACTTCAATGAACATTAGAATTTAGATAAAACGATTGAACATTTTTCAAGTACCGGGGTTTTAAATGATTAATTTCACAAATTTTATGGGCTTGAATTTCTGTTCCAAATTTCAACAAATAATCTTTTAATGACATCCTAGAATTACAGAGTTTTTTTTGTTTTTTTTTTTTAAAAGGTTAATCAAACTACAAACCAGTCGAGCCAAGGCGAAGTGAATTTTACTGCTTATATTAAATACTAATATTTAATTTTGTAATGTCTTTGAAATATTTTTTTTCTCCCCAATAGGAAATATGATAGTACACTCATTCACCCTTAGCCACGATGCACTACGTCAAAACCATTTTTTTTTTTTAATAAAATAAATATAATTACTCAGGAAATAACAACTATCTTAACACATAATGCGTACTTCTGGGAAGCTACAGTTGTCAGAGTTTAATTCGGAGAGTAATGCATCAACCCAAGCTTAATTACAGGAAAGTTTTCATTCAGAATTTGATTCGAAGAGTAATTATATCAACCCCAAATAGATTAGGATTATTTAGACTACACGCATAACATATACATGCAGGCACCTAAGAAGCGGTACTTCTTGCCTGTTACGTAGCACACAAGAAATTAAAGAGAAAACAGCCAAGAGATGCAGAACCTGAAAGAAGAGCCAGTGGGGGTGGTGTTTGAGCCGTATGATGAAGAGATCATCAGCTTTCTTGAAGACAAGTTGAATGGAGTTTTGGAGACACGTGACTACGTGAAAGAGTCTGAACTAGGCGCTGGAGAGACCACGAATTTGAGCGGAGACATGGAGAAACGCATTCCACTTGTCCGTATGTCGATGCTTCTAAATAGTATAGACCTCAGGATTACCGAAAGCCCCTTGAACTTTTCGCTGCGGGCGAATTGGGAAAGATAGTGAAAGGAGCCGAAGAACGAGAAAAGATCATTGAATCTATGTTGTGGACAGCGTGGGCTTGGAATGAGGATCCGGCTGAGAGGCCTTTGGCATTTTACGGGTCAGAAGAGAGGCAAAAAGGACTACGAAAGTAATGCCAAATGGTGTTTTGCATTCCAATTGAGCTACAACTTTTCTGAGAATCTTTACCATGTAATAGCCGCCCGCTCACCTCCTGATTGTCTTGGTTATACAGAGGGCAAGCAGAGGGCTTTTTATCCTAACTAATAAGATTCACCAGGTAAGTGTATAACAGGAGCATGAACCTATTAGGCTGAGATCCAGGTAACAGAGAGGCCAGGCAACATATATGGACTTGTACATTTCCTCGTGCCATTTACCTCCTATTTCTAATGAATATAGTGTTATTATTTAAAAGTTCTAATGGAAACCTAGATAGGGGTCAGACCAAAGAAATGGCTGGGATCACCCGAACAGATCTGGTCAATAGAAGAATTTCAGACTCCGGCATGTCTTGCGTTTCTTGCTATCAGGGGTCTCATGCACTTGTGTCTTCTCTCCATATGTCTTAACCTGGAAATTTTCAAAGGCAGCAGAAACTGCTTCCACCTATATGATGACACATATAAGATGATCAGTGCAAGGAAAGAAAAACCAAAAAAACAAAGAAAAAAAAAAGTATGCAAAACAAGTTAAAGCTTCAATAATGACACTGAATTGTTCCCATACCAGCTCAGGCTTTTTAGAGTACACCCTCACTAGCTTATCTTCATAAAAGACAGGCAGCAATTGACTGATGCGATGATCTGGTATTATGAATTTTTCATCACTCTCATAATCCTAACAAAACAGAAGGTGTTAAGAATTTCCTCAATATGAAAATCAATGATCTCTTAAAGCCAATTAAGCTTCGAGAGGGTACTACAACCTTCAACACTGTGCATGTGTCATCAGATGACATCTTAGATACTCGTTTGCTTGACCAAATTATGTGAATATTTATACGAGCTAAAGATACTTCCTGTAATCCTTTGCAGTTATATGTTAAGCTAGTCTGTCTTCTGAGATCTGTATACCCAATCCAGTGTCTTAACAAAGCAGCAAGGATTTATACCAAATACGGATAAAATGGAAGTTGTACCTTGAAGAATTTGACTCTGGAATGGGATATACACACATGAAAAAAGAGCACTGTCAAATTACAAGTTCCAGAAGAAAATAAAATAAAATAAAATAAAATAAAGAAAAAGAAAGAAAGCAATGTTTCTATCAGAGTCATTGTTTTAGCCTTTCCTGTGTACCTTTGAAGAGGGTTCTCCTTTCCATGAGTGAAATCAATCTTAACATTGACAACAGCAATATCTTCTTCTTTCAATGTAACACCACCAGTGTTCTGGTTGGAAAATTAGTCATTGAGATAACATTTCAATTCTTTGATGAAAGAAAACTAACATGTGATCTTATGGGACCTGGGAACAAATAATATCCTGAGGAGTGACTTCTTTGAAATGCTCTAGCTTCTCCTTCGGAACAGCAAACTCATTGCAGTACTGCATAACAAAATAAACGTCTTACAGTTATAACTAATTGGTAATTTTCTGTAACACTAGAAACAATAAAACTTATTTCATGAGGATACCTTGTATAGATCTCTCCTCCTAATGCGTAGGATTAAATCTCTTGCCTCCCTGAGATCTGGGTCGTGTGCAGTTTCAATACTTTTCAAGATAGAGTCATCTAACTGCACTTTCAGAGGGATATGAGAAGTGCCATGAAAATAAACCTAAAACATAAACAGTTTTCAGTAATTTTTAGGCTCACTAACCTTCCAAAATTCAGCTGGGTCATCAATTGATGATGATATTCCAAGAGGCCCATTGGCTTTTGACAAGGCATCCACAACCATGAGATTTATTGCCTATTGCAGAGAAATTGTCAAACCCATTGCATTTTCCATATACCAGAAGACTTAGAGCAGTAAGGTTCATTATTTGCTGCAGGTCAAATTTTTGGACTGGTAACCATTAGATGCTTTTCTTGCTAGCAAAAGAGTTGAACTTTATCCAATTCTCTTCCTCCCATAACTCATTTCCACCAGAATCATTACTGGGTCGGATTGTATGAATAGAAGCCAGAGGACATCACTTATGCACCTTTACTTTTGGATGTGTATACACTGTTCGATGCATATCAGCACGAGTGGCAAACAACTTGTGAACTGTGAGATCTGGCCAAAGATATCAAATTACAAGTTAAGGGAGTGCACAAGAAGAAATAATGAAAACAAAGTCCAAAATATACTTACATTCCTTGGCACGATAGCATATCTCCTCACCCATAACTTGCATGGTATCCATTAACCTGCAGGTCACAGAAGAATATCATAAAATACAGAGCACCAAGAACCTACAATGAAAATTAGCCAACTACAGGACGAGGCACTGCTGCCAATGCCAACTGAGATTTATATCCAATAAATAGATACCTATTCATTATTTAGTTAAGCACATAACAATATTGATACCTCTCAAACTGAAAATTGCAGCCCATTCCACAAGCTTTGGAGTCTCGAACAAGGTAATCAAACCTGATTTAAACAAATATCCTTTTACATTTTTTCAAACTCCTAAAAGTGAACAAATTGAGGGAAAAGGAAGATCAACCAACTTGTCAACATCTACCCCATTCCGACCATTTGCAACTATATCATAGAGGAAACTCTTTTTATCCGCAATCTACAAGAGAGAGACAATGTAGTTTATGACGCAAATAGATTCTTGAGGAATTGACAACCTTGAATTGGTTCCAAGTTCAATCATTGGACATCTTGTGACTTACTTTCTGAGGAGAATGTTCAGTGCTGGCAGTGATCATCTCCTGCAAAGAGAAAAGAGGTAAGTGCCCCACATTTCATTTTTGTCAAGGTTCCTTCACAAAAATGTTTCCATATTTTTAACTCCTCATTTCAGCAAAGAAGCATCATAAAATTGAAACTAAAGGAAAATGAAAGTCTTGGCATCAGATAGCGAGGGAACATGTGCCCATTTAAGCAAAAGGGATGCAAAAAACATAGCCATGAGAATTTAACCTTTGTCTTCTTCAAGCATTCAGAATCAATATCAATATGGTGCAGGTCCACCATGTATTCTATCATTCTCACAGACATGTCCTCATGAGACCTGGAAAGTAGATGAAATAGTATCAAATAATTGGATGAAATCCTCTCTTGGAAAGCATCAGTAGTTACAACTATACAGAAGATATATGAATTTCCACAGGATTTTGTCTGAATGCATCAATTGACAGCATTTCAAATAATTACTGCACGCTACAATTTTAGGCCATCATATAAAACTAGGTTATTCTTGTACACATGAAAAAAGCTATGGCTGATTGTGCCCATTTGCCATGTACTGTCGATCTTGCTGCTTCATACACGATTTTGAAAAAGTAAACTCCAGCAGAAGGAAATCTTGATGAAACTAACAAATTATTTCCAATGGAAATAAATTAAGAGAATGTAAGATTCTCACTCTGAACAGAATTTTATGATCCTAGGCTATATCAAGTAACCTTGATCATATTTAATTGCAGTACCACTTTTAACGAGATTTAAAATTCTACTCCACAAGAGCAAAAACAAGAAGTAAAGGTCTAATCTAAGGGAGTGCAGGCATGTACCACAATTGAGAGTGTTTTGCAAAAAGTAATAAATGATTACCATTCATAGCCATTGCAAACCCGTGGGAGAAAATCACGCTCAAACAAGTGGCTGAATGGTCCGTGGCCAACATCATGCAGTAGTCCTAGATACGAAGATAGAAATAATTAGTAGGAACTTGGATATATGCAAAGAGACCTTGGCAACCAGTACACTCCATTACCAGCGAGCTTCACTGACTTTACATCCAAATCTTCAATACCAAGTTCCTCTCCCTAAAAGTAGAGCATGAGCAATAATCAGAAGTTCCCCTCTATTAATGAGCTAAAAATAGAATGAGTAGACTGAGGACTTATTCCTACTTGATGAGCTCTGATTCTCTGAATTGCTTCACCAGCCAACCAATGTACACCTAGGGAGTGCTCAAACCTAGAATGTACAGCACCTGGGAATACCATGTATGTTAGACCTGCATAAAGAGTGAAAATATTCTTAATGAGAAGAATAATTCTACTAAAATTAGAGTTCAATGCAGGAAAGCAAATACAAAATTAAGCGTAGAAGAATCAAAAAACTAAACTGTATGAAGGGGCAGTTGAATTGGAAGAGGTTAATTAAAACATTGAACCATCAAATACATCTACAATTTTCCTTTATGTGAACTGTAACCTCCAAACATATGATCTGCAAAGGTATGTGAAAATGGGAAGAAAAAGCGGAACTGCTGTGATCTTCTAGCAAACTTATTAAAGCAGCACTCACCGAGTTGCTTTAGATCGCGAAGTCTGCCATACGTAGTACAATTGTTAGATACTGGCCTTACTTGAACATAAAAATAGTGGAAGATCCATTACTGTGATCTAAAATAAGGAAGACTTGCCTCTGAAACTCTTCAGTATCAATGAACCTCAAACAGAGCTGAAATAAGAAGACAGAGCAAAGCAATTAAGTTCTGATTTCAGTCAATTTCTTCCTTTTCCAACATAAACCTTAATTATTAAACCAAAAAAGAGAAAAAAAAAAATTACTGCAATAATCCTGGAAATCTGGAAACAGAACTCTAAATGTAGTAATTAACCACTTTACTCCGTTCACGGTAAAGAAACATTAATTAACAACCGGAAGTTACAAAACTGAGCAAGCCGATTTAGCATAGAATTGAATAAAGAAGACCTTAAGATGCATTTATAAATTATAATGATTTAATTAGTTCCTAATGATTTGACTCAATCATCTAACAATCCGTACGGAATCAAGAATATTCTTTAAATTTTCTTGTGGAGCACAAGAAAAACCAAACAAGGACGTTTCGCGAAGAAAGTTCAGTACGCTACAACAGCAAGAAACTAAAATAATAATAATAATAATAAATAAGTAAATAAATAATCCAAGCGTCTCACGAGAACATTAACGTGATCCTCGAGCTTTCTTTCATTGCTCTGCTTCTCTTTTAGTTCAAAATATTTCTCATTCATCTACTTACGCTATATAGCCTATATAGGATACTAATTGTGGGCTATACGTACATTCCTCCATCAGTTATACCGCATATTCGCAAGATTGAATTCAAAATCCTTTTGATTTCTAGAGGAATCCGAATCATAGATTTCTTAATCACTTTCAAATTTCTTTAGCCGAACGAAACCGAGAAGACCGAAAACAATGGCAAAAAGACTGAAATATAGATTCAGCTGAACAAATAGAAAAGATGATGCTAGAAAACGCAAAAACTAGAAAAAAGAAAGGAAGAAAAAGTTAGAGAAGAAGCCGATACCGGATCCAGAGAGATGTAGCCATGGACGTTATCGAGAACTGTCTTGCAGTATCGGCGATCCGGATGGTGGTAGGCTGGAACTACCTCGCCGGCGTACTGCGCAGCCATTGTTAGTTCAGCTAAAAGAGCAAGCAGCGCGAGAGCTAAAAAGAAACAATGACTTATTCTAAAAGCCAAACAGAGAGAGAGAGAGAGAGAGAAAAGGGGGGAGGGAATATAAGTGGGGGCTGGAGGGAGGAGGAGTGCGTTCGGTTGATGTATGCCGCCAAAAGGAAGGGTGATATTGTAGTAGCGCGTGAGAGGCACGATGCAATAGGATACATGAAATGCTGATTTGAAATTTTGAATTTAACCTTTAAATAGGAATAGAGACAGAGAGAGAGAGAGAGAGAGAGAGAGAGAGAGAGAGAGAGCTTTCTGGGCGAGGGTAATTTCCTGTGTGAGGGGGCTTAGGGTGTACACGGCCGTTAAAATTTCCGTTTTAATTATCTTACTGAAAGTATGTCTGAGAGTGATCGATGATGATAGAGTAGCTTATCAATTGTAATTAAATCGTAATTTATTTAATTAGACAAAAAAACAACAACAACAAAAAAAGCTAAAAATAAGAAAAGATAATTAAATTATTTTAAATTAATTTATAAAATTTATTAACAGTAGCTTCAAATTTTATTAACGTGCATACATTACAATGCAACCCGACTGCGCCGGTTCCTCATACCCAAGAAGCGCTGTACGTCACGCCTCCCTTGCGTCTGTCAAATTCCCATCTTCGAACCCGTCGCGACACTTGACTTTAGAATCTCGATCTTTACTTAAAAAAAAAAAACAAAAAAAAAAAAAAACCAAAAGAGAAAGGGGTCATTGGGCGGTATGCCCTTTGTATGGCATGGCGGAAGTCTTGATTTATGTAGTGGCTCCCTAATAATATGAAAGGTCGTCACATAATGCAAACGTATTTTATAATAAAAAATGTGTAACACACATGTTTCGGCTCGGAGAAATTTTGATGGAAATAAATATCTTAAATTTGAGTTGACTCAAAATTACTTTATATTGAATTGAAAAAAAAATTATATAATATTAAATATTTTATATATAATGTATTTTTTTTTTTCGTATGCACCCGAATCAACGAGTATAAATTTGCTAAGAACGGGCAAAAGAGTTGAAAAAATTTTGTTTACAATGGAAAGCCAACAAATGCTACCAAGCAAGTCCGTAGAACCATGTCACTAGGCCTATTTCACTAACGCGACAAAAGATCAAACTGGACAGACCAGTCCAATCACCAGCCTCAACATAGACTGCATCCAAGTCAACCTGAATGCTAAGAAACACTGTAAACTAAAGACCAAGCATAGTTAAGTCTTTAACGCCATCTGGAATTGCCCTGGACCAAGAAGTAGAGGAGTGTGAACCGCCCCCAGCTAAAACTGATGAAGTAAAACTGGTGAATTGGGCTCCTGTTGGGCCATATATGCTAAAAATGATAGTACAAATTAATGGGCTCAGCTCAACTCAGAGCCCAAAAGCGTTGAGAGGGCAAAAGCCCAAATCAATGGGCTTTTCCTACATTCTTATTTCTTATTGTAGGATTTGAGTTGTTCAACCACTGAACAGATGGCCTGAAATTGCAATCCCTACATTCTGATAATGCATTGTTAGGAATACAGTCACTTCTCCAGCTTCTTTCAGTGGAAGTCGGAAAGGGATTTCGCTAGCTCCGGACGCATGCACCTAGGCTTCTCCAAACTTAATATTATCAACCGTACATATTATGCAAAAACTAGCCAAAGACAAAGAACAAGACAGAAGAAGAGTCAGGAGAAATAAGGGAAAGAAGAGAGAAAGCTGAAATCAACTCATTCTAAAGCCCCCAAAAACCTCATGTAATATCCTGCCATAAAAGTCATCAATAATGTTACATTTATAGTTCAAACGAATAACAATTGCACAACAGAGAGAGCTTGTGATAATACTACAGAAAGCGATCTTAGAGAGCGGGGATCTGTCACTGTGGATTCATCGACATTGTAAAATATTCATCCCCACAATTTGTGCAATCAATTTCATTCAGGTAAGTAAGATGCAATGTGGATCCTCCTGCCCTTTTCAGTGCAGAATATGTGTAGTTCCATTACTCATATCCAGCATGAAGTACTGAGTGGGCACATCAACTGATACAAGGAACAAGCCACATGACACTGGACAGAAACTAGTCCCTGCACAACAGAAAACCAGAAAGGACATTGTAAATTTCCACATATTTGAATCACCTACCATGATGCAATACAGCAAGAAATGGTGCTTCAAACGCATGGGAGGCAATGGTTGCAGTTTTTCTAAGTGCTACTATTAAGATTAAGAAAGCCATGAATATTATCCTAATGACAGTTCACTTATGATCTAATACACAATGTAGTCACATGATGGCCAAAATGATAAAACAAACCAGAATTGTCAGCCCTTCTAATCATGTCAGTGACCTTGTTTCCTTCTAATGGAGGCACTACGGAAAAATCAAAAAACATTTGCAACAAGCTATAAGTATTATCCTAATGATAGTCCATTTACAATCTAATACAGACACTAGTCACATGATAGCCAGAGTGATAAAACCAATCAGAATTGTCACTCTTTTTAATCATGGCAGTAACATCAATTTTCTTCTAGTTGAGGCTTTTAGATAGAAATAATCAAAACAAGTTTTCAACTAGATCATAATCCAACTTCCACTTGTTTTCCATTGAAAGAAAAATTTTCCAAGACATTCAGTCATAATGACTAGTGTCCTAGGCAAGATTTAAAATGTATCAGGCCATCAAGACAGATAAATTCTTGGATCAAGGAACCACAAAGTGTGGCAGAAATAAACTAAACCTTGTCTCATAATCACAGATCAATTGCACAACCAAGCACTAATCTAATGTAACTTATCATGAGGAAAATGCTAAAGCAATACAGACACCACAACCAGGTTATCTTTCCATACATACAGAGAAATCCTATAATCCAGTTAAAAACAGGCCCCAAATTTTCAAACTTTATAAGTGTCAATAGTCATCCAGCCACAAAGAAAGAACTATGGGAACCAACACATTTTAGCATATGTATAATCACTAGACAGAACTTGAATTAGCAAGAATACAAAATATATACAACAACAGATGATTCTATTTAAAAAGCTCTAATCAGGTAGATTACTCACCAGTACTTAATCAAGCCATCCCAGCCACAAGTTGCTACTTTACTCTGCTCTAGTGGATGCCACACACTCCCAATACAGACTCCCTCATGACACTTGAGTTTCCTGAAAACTTTGCAACTCTTCCAGTCCCAAAACCAGCAGCTACCTTCACCATCTCCTGACATAATAAATCGTCCATCTGGAGAGAAATTGACTTGGCATGCATAGCCAGCAACAATATGACCTGCAAACCTCTTCTTCTTATTCAACTGAAATCTTTCCCTAGTACTATAGATAAGAATTTGGTTGTCCAAACTCTGTGCTGCAAGCCAATTTGTATTGGGATGAAGTGAAATTGAAGGCATAGAATGCATGTGAGGCTCACTGATGTACTTAATGACAACGGGGATCCCGAATTCCCATACACGAAGGGATTTATCATCGCTTGAAGTGACAAATCTCCTATTATTATCGACAAAAGTAATCGTATTCACTGCCCCCAAGTGTTGATCATACTCCTGAGTGATCTGTCCAGTATTCATATCCCATTGAACAATCTTCTTATCACTCATTCCTGCCAAAAGTATATTCTGTTTATCTTCATCTGGATTAAGCTTAACAACATAAGGAATCTTCCCAGTTGAAAACGTTGAGATAACTTGCCCAGTTTCTGTATCCCAGTACTTGATATTCTTATCATATCCAGCACTCAAAAACTTAGTCCCATCATTCGAAAAGCAAATATCCCTAACAGCCTTTGAATGACCCATGTAAGTTCTCATACACTTACCAGAATTGAACACATCCCATATCTTCACCTTGGTATCCATACTGGCCGAGAGGATCAAATGGCCATATTTGGGGAAGAACCTTATGGCCGAAACACCCTTTGTATGGCCACTCCATGTATGCACAAGCCTCTTGGGAATATAGCAATGATCATTACTCGCTTTTGCATCCTTGGGAGGCGCAATCCATGACCTACCCTGATAATCCCTCTCTTCCTTTCCATGAAAAGTAGTCTTATCAGCAACAGGCTCGCCTTTGTCTCCGCCACCTCCTCCTTTCTCCTCTTTCTTTCTTGCATATTCCTCCGCATATTTCTTCTGCTCCTCCGTCAACTCCGCCTGCAATCCCTCCTTCTTGCCCGCCCACGGGCTCTTTCTGTTGTTCATCAGCCACGTGTCGGTTGCCGGGTTTTCAATTTCAGTTGCATCCATGCTGGGACCCACATCTTCATCGCCTTCCTCCTCATTTTCCTTCTTTTTCTGCAGTTTTCGCCTTTTCTGTTCTTGCTGCGGGATGTTATAAACCGAAACCGCCTTGTTCTTCTGCAAGGCATCCAAATCTCCGACGTATTCGTTGCCGGAAGGGTCTGCAGCGTAGCCGTACTTGTGGAAGGTGTTGTACTGCTCATCGAAGACGAAGGAGCCGATGGAGGCGTCCTCAACGAAGCCGAGCTTGTGGTTGCGCATGCCCTGGGCGACACCGTCCTTGGCGTAGGGATGGGCGGGGCCGTAGATTGGGGCCCAGAGCTGGTCGTAAGTAGGATTGAAAGCGACGGCGTGCTGGACGGGGTCGATGGGCTTGGAGAGGGCTTGGCTGGCCTTCGCCGCCGTGAGGGCTAGCATGGTGCCGTCGACCTTTGGGGCGGCGGATTTGGCCTGGAGGAGGCGCGGCGGAGACGAATCCGGTGAAGAACTAGGGTTTTGGTCTTCATGGCGGTGGTCCAATTCTTCGTCGTCGTCTTTGTAACTTTGCAGAAGATCCATATTAGGTTTGGCAGAAGACCGCCTCACAAATCTGAGATTTTGGAATGTTGACTTGCTTGGATACCTGGACCGGAGGGGTAAATTTTGTAGGAGGACCGAACCGGTCGAGAGATATCTCGGTTTTTTAGCTGGTCAATTTTCCGAGATATCTAACTCCTCGTCTTCAAAAAAAAAAAAAACTTCAATCTTGTAAACGCCTCGAGTATAAATGAGTTAAAGGTCATTTTATTGTTTTTTTTTTTTTTCTTTCTTTTTTCTTATTGAAAAAAAAACCAAAAGCAGTATATTTCAAGTGAACAATTTCCTTCATTTATTTTTCCAATTTTCTATTTCAGTGTCCATCAATAAGGAAAGGTAAAATGTTCAAAAAGGAAAAAAAAAACTCAATGTTTTGTTTTTGCTTAATGTAATAAGTTATAATTAAGCCTCCTTCTTTATTTTTCCCTAATGTTGGAGCCTCTTACGTTAAAATGGAAATGTCAATGAGAGCTCCCGAGACACTTTAAGGATATATATATATGGCTATTTGGAAGAGGGATTGGTGAGTTAATTAGACACCCTCGATTGATATACTTCATACCCAGATATTTCTCTTGGAGCGAGACCTGTATGTGTGTGTGTGTGTGTGTGTGACAAGCCTGAGAGCTGCAAGTTTTTACTCTCAGACATTTGATTACTACCAGCTGTGAGCTATATCGGACAATTCTTCGAACAGTGGTGAAATTAAGACCAATTATAATCTAAACAATCACATTTGCGACAAAAACAAAAGTGAAAATTATGCTGTCTTGAAAAGGAATGGAATAGAACGTGTACAAACCAACAAATGCCATGCAATATTTTAATACAAGCAATTAGACAGTGCCAGAAGCCTGAACTTTGAACACTTGGTTCAACAAATTCAAGGGTTCTTCACCTTGATTCTGAGCTTCCGGGCTATCTGTGCAGCTTTGGGATGAACCGGCCGCTTGCTGCTATCAGACTGCTCTACCTCCACCCAGTTTATAACCTTTAGTATGAGAGACTGCGGAACTTTCTTGGCATCCCCATCTGCGGCAGTTCCTTTAGTCTTCTTCATACCATTTTCGAGAGCTTAATACAAGCAATTAGACAGTGCCAGAAGCCTGAACTTTGAACACTTGGTTCAACAAATTCAAGGGTTCTTCACCTTGATTCTGAGCTTCCGGGCTATCTGTGCAGCTTTGGGATGAACCGGCCGCTTGCTGCTATCAGACTGCTCTACCTCCACCCAGTTTATAACCTTTAGTATGAGAGACTGCGGAACTTTCTTGGCATCCCCATCTGCGGCAGTTCCTTTAGTCTTCTTCATACCATTTTCGAGAGCTTTCTCCAGGAATTCCATGAACCAGATCCCAGCCTCAGTTTCAATCTGCTTGCCCAGTTTGATCGTATTGCTTAGGAAGCTACAAGAGGCTGGTTTCTTGTTTTCATCATGCTCAGTGATAGCTTCCAGGGGCAATTTTCCAAGTGGTGTCGATGGTCCTTTTCTTTCCACATTTGTCTTCTGAGGGATATTTGGTCTCGGCAGTTTTCCAGGATTAGCCCTGTGATCATTTTTTCCAGGAAAAGTACCAATTGATTTGCACAATGATGATCTCCTTTTCGATGAGTTTAGTTCTGAATTGTGGATAAGTTCATGTAAAATTGGGAACTCTTCTTCATGTTGTTTAGCATTCCGCTGTTCAACTTTTGGGCTCTGAACGATTTCAGAAGCTGAAGTAGCTGCTTGAATGGAAACCATGTCAGTCGCTGCTTGTACTATTTGGTGATGGAATTCCAAAAACTTGTCAAAACAGGCTGCTGGAGCATCCGGTCTGGCAGATTTGCTTAGGTTTGAAAACATCCTGCAAATAGCCATCATTTCCATTTTTCAGTTTCCTAAAAACATGAGACAAACGTCCGGATAAAAGGACAATTAAGAGAAAGTATTCTTACTTAAGCAATCGGACTAAAGTTTCGGTGGCTGAAGCATCTCTTAGGGCCTGGAGAGCTATCTTCTGAGTTGTTTCTCGCTGCTGCACAGCTTCCTGTCGAACCTTAACACATTAGCAAGCCCAGACGACAAAAGGAGAGCTTTATATATTGAATTAGCGGGATGTATATGGATTCACCTTGCCTAAAATGCTTAATTTTCCTCCTGGTAAGTTCATGGACAGATCGGCACTATTATCAGAGACTGTGCTACTGGTCTGAAACTGCGATTCCGTGGTGGCCTTTGAATTAGCCGAGTTCTGTGCAGTTCCACCCATTTTCAGAGAACCTACAACTCTTGCATTTTTCAAAGACGGAGGCGGAGTTGTGCTTTTCTTTTCCTAAAAAGAAGCACATGTTTGTTTTCTTAAGAAAATTTGCAGACAATTGAAAGCATCAATTCTTTCAAATGTTAATTACCAAATGAATGTTCTACCAAATCATCAAACAGAGAAAAAAAATCATTTTCCTGGTAAGTTCATGGGCAGATTGGCACTATTATGGGAGACTGAGCTACTGGTCTGAAACTTCTGTGGTGGCCTTTGAATTAGCAGAGTTCTGTGCATCTGCACCCAATTTCAGAGAAGCTACAACTCTTGCATTTTTCAAAGACGGAGGTGGAGTAGTGCTTTTCTTTTCCTAAAAAGAAGCACATGTTTGTTTTCTTAAGAAAATTTGCAGACAATTGAAAGCATCAATTCTTTCAAATGTTAATTACCAAATGAATATTCTACCAAATCATCAAACAGAGAAAAAAATATCATTTTCTCTGAAACAACTTTATTGTTCAATCAAACGTTAATTTTCTGTTTTTCCATAAAATTATAATAGCGAAGAGGAAAATGTACCTACAGATGAGTTGATGGGACTAATTGGGATCTTGGCCTCTCGTTCGCAGACACTCTTGCTTCTTGGAAACATGGAAACAGAGGGAGCAACGCAGCTTTTCCTTAACTTTGCAGGGCTCTCTACTTTAGTATCAACCATTCTAGTCAGCAGGCCACCACCAAACGAACCTCTAATACCAACACTTGCACTTCCATCTTTGCCTGCTCTTCCTCTCGTCATTGGCGACATTGTTTTCAAAATACTTACTCGTTGCTTAGCCGGCGTGCACTGATCAAAATCCAAAGGAATCGGCTTCAAAACCATTGGAGACGAAACCCCATCTGTCCCATTAGTTCCAATTCCCCAAGAACCTCTCCTATTGCCTGAAGCTTGTAAATTATGCTTTTGCTCACTTCTCTGTCCCTTTCCTCTAAGACCCATTATTGTTTCTGGGGTTCCCATTAATGGGTGTCTCCCGGGAAGTGGCTTTGCGCCTTTAACAACCGGAACTGGGGATCCGGGCTCTAATCTATCGACGTAAATGAACTGTCCCAGCTGCATTTTATTGCTGAGAACAAAATCATCTTGCTCAGAGGGAAGATTGACATAAATTGAGTGAGAAGAATCAGACACTTTAATGTAAAATCCATGTCTGGGCCAGAGATTTTTCTCGTCAAGATCCACCGGGACAATGTCGGTCACCTGCAAAAGCGAGCTTCTGTGCTCGCTAGTGGGCTTCGTCCCTGTGCTCATCCCATTAAGAAGCTTCAGTAGGACTCCAGGCGCCAGCGTTGCCATCGCCTTAACTTACCCCAGAACAAAGCAACGGACCTAGACGATAACAACAAAGTAAAAGAAAGAATTTAAGGTTGTTTTCTTCAGTTCAGTTTCTGTCTGGGTGATGCCATGGCAGTTTGATGAGGAAGAAGAGAACCGTTTGTAACGGTAAGTAGGCACAGAGAGGGGGAGAGCCAAAGTGCCTAGGTTTTTGAAAAACTTTTTTGAGAATTTTCGAACGTTGTGGCAACGGTCATATGTTGGCTCCTAATTAATTTAATTTAAATTATTATCATTATTGGTTTAAAAATGCATACCTCGGTTGGCTTTTTCTTTCTGATTTCAATTTACACAATGGGGAAAATTTAAATCAAATATCATAATTTGTAATTATAACGCTAACAATCTATATAAAAAAAAAAAAAAAGAACTATATTTTTTTATTTTACTGAAACTTTAATAGATATTCGAAACATCTTTGCCACGTAACAACAAAGTTAAAGTTAAATCCTATTAGGCTGGTGTGATTTAACATGTCATATCGAGTTTAGCGTAAGACGATATATTAACATTTTCTGATGAGTTGCTATGAGGCCCAACGATTTCGGTCTGCGTAACATGTCATGGATTGAGTAATTGGGCCCAGCATGTTACAATTTAAAACTTTAAATGGTGAAAGAATCCAACTGATCTACAGCAAGTTCACGCTGCTCGGGAGTGTAATATTTGTGGAACGAGGAAAATAGTTTTGTAGGAAATAAATTGCAGAATTAATAACTTGCAGCCACTTTCCATTAGGGATAAGCCACCAACGAGTCTCAAACAATTACGAATTTTTTTTTCAAATTATACTCTCTTTTTAAAAAAATAAAAAAAAAAAATTAGGTCTTGTATTTTAACATTTAATGTTGCATTTCAAGTTTTAGTTGGCTTATGTGAGAAATAAATAAATTGTTTCTTAAGCAATTACCTTCTAAGAAGATTTCTTCAATATTTATCAATCATTTTTAGAATATTATTAATTTTATCAATTAGCAAGTTTAGTTTAGTGATCAATGTCCATCCAATGATGCCACTTTTACTTTTCATGGTCAATGCACCATTTTAGATAGCCCCACCATTGTAGCAAAATCTTTGCATTTGCATACCTCCCTCATGTTACATAAAATTTTATTACCAAAATTTTTCGATTGATATGCTATACAAATTCATTAATTTGGAAACCAAATCTCAAAATGGGGTTGATTCATTGACCCTTATATTTCTTTGTTGTTTGGTCAAGAAATCTATTGCTAAATTTTAATATGAAAATTTTAAAAAAAAATTGCTAAATTTTTAAGGACTTGTAGTTAAGAGGAATATTAGAGATGTCAAAAGGCGAGCCATGGACTATTTATTTTAGGAGACTTTTTTTTTTTTTTTTCTTGAAAGTTGACTTTTTATAACTCTTTTATGATTACCTTTCTATGCCCAGCAATCTTTAGTGGATTTTGAACTACATCCACACTTGTGCTTTTTAAGAAGTGGGACAAAAGTTTCTAATTGAAACATCGACAGCTAAAACCCAGATTCCCAGTTTCTATGCCCAGCATCCAAGGGAATGAGCGTGTGTGGGTACCCCCGACTTTCAATGCCATCCTCTTCTTCTAGTTTCCAACCATTCCTCGGTGCCCGCTGCGATGTCCAAGAAATTTGTGGAGGGCAGTGTCATCAAGGCTACACATCTTACTCAGTTGCCCTGAAAGATGTGCGGCAACAAGCTGCTTGTTTTGCCGGTAACGTCACACATGTATCCATGGTGTCAAATGAACCACTTTAATGTGGCAGCACAACCAAGCTTAGCTTGGATCATGGTTCAAACATATTCTAATAAAATGAGAATTTTAATAACGATGAAAAGAAAAAGATAATAAAACGTCACCGCCTAATCTAGCTGCATCACTGCAATCTTATAGATCAAGTTGCATTCCATTGGATTCGTTTGCAGCAATAACGACGTTAATCTAAAAAAACATCATTCAGCAAACTAATGAAGCGTCTAGTCTACGACTTTTTATTGCCCACTTGGTGGGGGTGAAAGCAACCCAAGGATTTTGAAAACATTGGAAAATTGGTCCTGGTGCCGATGACAATCGGGTATACAAACTTTATACCCTAACAAAAATCCAGAAATTTGCGCCACCCCCCCCCCCCCCGGTCAGCAGATAAATTAAGTTATTTAGTATTATTCTGCTAAGGAGTCTTTAATATTGTCGCTAGCTGCTGGCAATTATATATACAACATTATTCAAATAAAGTAAGGAAATTCTAGGAGCACATCAATCATTAATATTTGGCTTGATAAGACGCCTAGCTTGTCGGTGTTTTTATTTGCTTTTTTTTTTTTTATTAAACAAACAAAAATGAATCCCAAATACATCGATTCTCATATTTATAAAGTGAAATTAAGAATATTTTTAACATTTTATTTAATTTTTTATAAAAAAATTTATCAACTTGATAATTATTAAGTACAAATTTAATTTTTTTATATTCAATTTTAATATTAGTTTTATTTAATAATTATATAAACTTAATATTATATTTATATATGTATATATCAAATTATTAATTAAACTGTTGCTTCAGCCATTGTCGGTGCTTTAGATAGATAGAACACTTCTTAGTCGTGGATATCTACTATCTACCTGCACAATCATTAAATTCATGACGTATGACGGCGAACTATTTTGTAGTTGCAACGGCATAGGTTTCCCTTTCATTTATTGTGTCGGAGAAGTGGATCCGAAGAAACGGGTTATCAAAAAAAATTAAAAATACTTAATTAACAATTATAATAATATTATTATAAATTTATATTTGTAACAAATTAAATTAATGGCGTTTGCCAACGGGAAAATTGCCCGAATGACTTATGCTGCACCTATCAAATAAAAAGATTGAATTATGCTGCTTTCTCAACAAAGCCAGTTCAATTATAAGCCAGAGTTAGGTAAAATAATTGAGGGTCTAATTGACCTCAAATATGAAACGACCACGTGTTCATCTCATTAATTGCAATCTATTATTGCACTGATTATGGATCGTGCGTTACCCAGATGCTTCTACGCTATGTTCAATTCGGCATTAAATTTTCTGTGGAGAGTCGAGATGTTGTTAATCGTGGGTCCCTGGAATAGGCATCCAAGCTTTCGGTGTCATATTTGACTTAATGACGCGGATGACGTGGAAAAAAGAAAGGGACAACTTTTGAAATATTAAGTAGAAGCTAGTTTTTAATGTGAAAGTGATTAGATCTCGCAAAAAAAAAAAAAAAATTATAATTTTAATCATGGGTTGTGAATTTGTTGTGTATAATTAATGATTTTGATTGTAATTTTCCTGAAAAGAAAAAAAAAAAAATATAGTTTGATGGTCTGATGGTCAGTTGTCATTTGCATACCTAGTAAAATTTAATTTTCACTGTGGTTAAAGACATACCAGATGCGTAAAGGCTACTAATTCAGAAGAAATTATCTTCTTATTATGGTCCTGTGACATACAGACTACAACATGAGACTCCGTTTAAATTTAAGTTCCTCGACAAACCAAAAATCTATATGCTTCAGCCCTGCAAAGCTAACTACAGGGAATAGCACACAGTACATACACGGAATACAGATAGAATTAAAAATATAAAATGCAAAATTGTTGAAATAGAATTAAATTTGGAACTCATACATAACCTGAAAACGTTGACTTGATCCTTTTTAATGTTTTTTTTTTTTTTTTCATTCAAGTGTCTATTAAAGCGTCCATTTTCTGTGTCAATTAAAATTTTTCCGTATTGCAAATTATTTAAAGGTTGTGCAAAATTACATAGGTTTAGAAACCTTATCAGTCTCTCGAGAGGACCAAAAAAAAAAAAAAAAATGGAATACGTACATGAGATGTCCTAGAATTTCTAGTGCTTTTGTAATTAAGTTAGGAACTTTTTTTTTTTTTTTTAAATAAGTTCTAGACTTTGACATAATTATTGCCATTCATCATTAATGGAAAAGAATAGAAAAAAAAAAAAAAGAGCATCTTTAGTGCTACATACCCATCATTTCTTGTTAGAGTAATGCTATTTTATTCAACTAAACTTGTCTAAAACCATTAAATAGCCAACGTTCGGCACTTTAGAACTATCTCTTTTACTGAATAATTTTTTAAAATGTATCTCATTAAGGTTATCCACATCACCATAATAGCGAAGTTAGAAAAGAAATTAAAAAAATGGGTCGAGAAGAATATCATTATTAATATTGTTAAGGGGGTGAATTTTTAATTAAAAAAATTAACAAATAAAATTTAAAACACACAACACTTGAGACAGTAACACAAATTGAAATTAGCAGAGCTAGGCCGAGAAAATAACCAAATATAAATATATATAGCGGAAATCCTAAAGTCTAATGTCATTATCCAGTTCAACTCGCGTTAACTATGCTCCACACAGTCAGTCCATAAAAGTTTGTGCTGGGTTCCCTAAAACCTAAACAAAAAATCGCAGTGATAGCCTCTTAAATTCTGCGCCTATTACATGCAGGTATAGACACCGTAAATTCCTTGCATTAGACGACGACGACGACGACGACGACGACAACAACAACCCAAAAAAAAAATGGCAGAAGTCACCAGAACAGGCTGTCTCTCATGGCCTGTTACCAGAAGAAATTGGATGAACCGAATACACATGGCTATGCCTTTGAACTAATTGATTGAAACACATGTACATGTGGCTATGGACCACCTCTTCTTTTATTTTGGCCACATGGTTTTATTGTGTTACAGAGTTCAAGAATAGAGGAAAATTGGAGTTGGGATTCTGTTGTATTAAGATATTATACATACTCCTCCTGCATGTGATAAATTGCAATTTGATAAGTGAGATGCATCTTTGTAACCAAAAAAAAAAAAGAAAACTTTTTTTTTTTTTTACCACTTATTTCAATTCTCTCATTTGAAACATTATAAAAAAAAAAAAAAACTCTAAAGAAGTTTTAATTTAATAATCTGCATTTAACTTGCAGAAACCTAAACTGGCCTAAATAAACCATGGCTAGTTGGCTGCACTTATCTTATTAAGAGTTTTATTATTATTATTAAATTAGATTACAGTACTATTTGAATTAAACTAATGTAGATTATGGCACATAGAAGTGGCAGTGGGGGGCACTTGATAATTGGAAGAAGAGCTAAGCATGAAGTCATCAACAATGAGAGACTCATAATTGGATGGTCATAACAATGACAATAATAAGCATGTCCCATACACTTAAAAGAACATAACGTGACAATAAGCCTGTCTTAAAAATTTGTAATCAGTAAGTAATTAATTAACTTAAATTAAAAGAGTCTTATACCTTAAAAGCAAATAGACCAATTATAACCAACCCGAGCTCGAGCCAGCAGCAAAGTTTGCTTAGCTAAAGGTTTCGAGCACAAATTACCGAAAAAGAAAAAAAAAAAAAACGGCGTCACTTCATTCGTCAGCAATACTCCAATTCATGTCATTCTCGAAGATCCAGTGGCAAACCTCGATCCGCCCCGGACCCTGACCCAAAGCCAAGAAAGCACCGTGGGTGGGGCTCCAGGAAGACGTGTCTAAGTGACAGATGGCAACCCCGTGGTTGATCTTGCTCCTGCTATTCGGATCCAGTATGTCGGCTTCGTAGACCCGGACCTTTGGGACAGCGTGGCAGTAGTACAGTAAGTAAGGGTACAAACTCTGGTGACATGAGACTGCTTTGGTCACATCTCCGCCGTTGATTCCCCTGACTTTTCCGATCATGATGTTTTTCTTTGATCCGTTGACGTTCTCCGTCGTGCGGACCACCACGTTGCGGCCCAAGACGGAGCTGGCGAAGTCGATCAAGTCCTCGGCGGAGCCGACGCAGCGCTTGGTCTCACCGGGGCTCGGAGGTCTCTCGCACTCGTTAAGCGCATCCAGAATGATGCTCTCCATGCTAGAATTATCACCGGCGCCGAATATCTCCTTCAACTGAGAAATCTTGGAGGTCGAAAACGGTAATTTCGAGGTGATCGTCCGGGGCAAAAACGACCTTTTGGGCATTTTGTCTCTAATATCCGGCATCGGCATGACGGTCCCCTTCTTCAGCATAGACTCGCGGAAGAATTTACCCGGCTCCACCCACCTATTTACCAGACTGCCACTGACCTTCATGGGAGGGGAAGCAGTGCTCGCATTGGTGTACCTGGCAAAAGTGACGCCGTTTTTGGCGTAGTCTTTGAAGGTGTTGTTGACTCCATATATCTTGAAGCCAATCCGGTGGCCCTGCGCGCCCTGGCCGTACCCAGAAAACTTGTCAGTGCCCTCGTTGAAAGATTTTCCATAATTGACGAAATTGACTTTCTCTGCATTCGAATTCTTCGCGTATGAAGAAAACGAATCGTCACCCACATTTGCTTGGTCCCTGTAGTTGGCGAAGTTGTCGACGCCGGAATTTCCTCCGGCGCCGTAGTTCTTGAAGACGTTCTCCGGAACATTCCCGTTCGTTCCGTAATTCTTGAAAGTATCATTAGCCCCATTGGCAGTCTGGCCGTAATTCGAGAAACCCGACCCCATCACATTCGAATCTTTCCCGTAACCCGCGAACGCATTGGAGGCACCATTCCCGTTCTTCCCATAGCTGGCGAAGTTTTCACTGCCGGCGTTTACTTCGCCAGAATAAGAAGAGAACGTGTGGGCCCTGCCATCTGCATCGTCGGCGTAATTGTTGAACCGTAGATTTGGCTCGTTCACCTCTTCGTTGTAGCTCTGGAAGTCGCCAGTCCCGCCGGTGGCTCCAGAGCCGTACGTGTTAAAGCTCTGGTCGACGACATTGGATTCAGGGGCATAATTGGCAAACCGGTCGCCGTGGCCAGCGGCGTCGCGGCTGTACCGGCGGAAAGAGTCGACGGGGAGATTATCGCCGTCGGAGTAATTCTTGAACGAGCTGAGCCCACCAGCTCCGTCGGTGCCGTAATTGGTGAAATTCCTGTTAAGATAGACGGCAAAGCTGGAGTCTTGGCCGTGTTTCTCGAGGCTTGGCCCCAAGTCGGGGAAGCAGAAGAGCTTGGCGAAGGAGCAGAAGGCGTGGAGCTGAGTAGACAACGTGTTCTGCGCGGCGAGCTTCGCAAACGCGGCCGCTTGCACGGCGGTCATCGGAGAAGCCTTGGAGAGAAAAAATTCAGATTTTGGCAAATTGTTACGGATCTCCTTGTTCCAGTACCGAATAAGAGAGGCCTTCGGGGTGAATGGATTCTCACCTGCAGGTGACTCGCCGACATTGCCAAAACTCCCCTGCATTGCATTGAAGCTTAAATAAATAATCCATGAAGATAAGTATTCGAAACACCCAAAAAAAAAAAAAAAACAAAAAAAACAAAAATAGATAGAGAGATTGATTGGACACTAGTAATACACTTACATTGAGCAAACACAGGATGCCGAGGGAGATGAAGAAGGGAGATGTAATGGGTTGAATTTGCATTTTTTTATTTTTATTTTTATTTTTTTTTTAAAGAGCAGTGAGTGAGAATGTTGGTTTGGTTTGTAAGGTTAAGAATGAAATTGAATTTTATATATATATATATATATATATATCAAAAGGGCTCAGAGAGAAAGAGAGACGAAGAGTGAAGTTTGTGGATTTGGGAGCAGGGTTTGTGGTTACTGAGCTTTGCCCGTGAAAAAACAAAAAAAAAAAATACAAAGGAGAAGAAGAAAAAAAAAAAGAAAAGAGAGAAAATAAATAAAACAGGGTTGCAGATGATGAACAACAAAAGAAGTCAAAGACCCAAAAAAAAAGGGGGGGGGTGGAAAAGTGTAGAGAAGTGACTGAGGAAGGTGGAGAGTGAGGAGAGACGGTGATGGAGTGATAGCTTTAGCAATTCACTCTAAGCTGGTCGATGAAAAACAATGTCGGGGGGGGGAAGAATGAGCTGAAGGCATATTTATAATCACAACAATTGCTAATTTGGAGTTTCTTAGTTTTCTAACGTAGAAAAGGAAATGGCCCTAAGAAAGATTCATGTAATCTAAACATTGATTTTGTCTCTCTTAATTGAAATTACCAAAATCAGAATATGGTCGTTAAAAAAGGTGGCTTGGCACTAAAGGGGACACATTGCAAGTGGCCATTATTCCATAAAATAACTCAAATATTTCTTTGTGGGGGAGAGAGAAAGAAAGAGTACAAATGAGATTTTTTTTAATTTGAATCTTAATTTAGGGAAATCAGTTTAACTTGATATTTAAGGGAGAACAATAAATTTAAGTGGGATTAGATTAAAAGTATTAGAGACATAAAATTGGTATTTTTTTTACACTAATAAATAAATAAATATAACAATAATTAATTATAAATTATGCTTGAATTTATTATCTTTTATTGTAACGCAATTTTTTAGGGTAAAAAATGGTTGTTGGTTTTTGTACTTATACTTAATTGTTCTTCTGAAGTCCTAATATTTAATGAATTGTATGCGAGGGTTGAACTTTTATTTATATTTCAGTTAGAATATCTATAAATATTATTAAGTTTTAATTTCATTTTTAGAGATATTTTAGCAATTAAAAATATATATTGAAATCTTAGATTCTAATATTAAGAATAAATATTAAATTTATAAAAAATAAAAATATTTACTTTTATTTTATAGTTGGCAACTCAATAGATTTTTTAATAATAATAATAAAAAAAAGGTCATAACGCCAAAATAACACATGGAATTCATACATGAAAAGAAAACCGAATTGGAGAGTTAAGAAAAAAAAAAAAAAAAAAACTGTGGCGTTAGGTCAAAGTGTGTTTTCTGCTTCTAGAGAGCATGTCGCCATAAAAATATTAAACGGTTACTACATGAATTTAGGTTAGGAAAAAATGTGAGAATAAGAATTTTTCAATAATTCTAATTAGTTGTTTTAAACAAATAAAGAAAATTATAATTGTTTTTTTTTTGTGGCTCCCTATAATTCCTCAAAGTTTAAGTCAATTAAAACTTTTTCCCAAAATATTAATACCCATAATTCACACTTGCCTTGACTTCTCTCTGTCGTTTTATTTATCATTATTGTTGGGATTTCACAAGTTGCCTGCAAAACAACATGGAATCGTACATCAAAAATTGAAAGATGAACAAACAAGTGTATGAAAGAAAATTCTTAGTCGGATTATGTGTAAGTCCCCAATATCAGAATAATAAAATTAAATTACTGAATTAATCAAAATAAAATACACCAAACATTAACACGTGATTCTCTCCCCAAAATGTCGCATAATTTGGACCATAAAATAAAAAAAAAAAAAAGGAATTATTTTTGTAAAGTAACCGAGAAATTGGCAAACTGAAAAGCGGGCTCTGACTTGTTCCTGAAGAGATCTGGCGTCAGAGAGTCAGCTAATTTGGGGTATTATATATTATTATTGGAAAATGATGCACAGAGAAGGATGGATGCCGCGTGTGGATTACACGTGTTAGGCCTCCATTGGCCAGAAGTCGCCTACAATTAGATTTCTACGCGTTTTAACCGATTATTATTAGTAGAATTTTGGAAGGTTTTGAGAATCTTTTCGTGATTCATCTTTTGCAGGTGGGGTTCTTGGAAAGTTTAATTTTTTTCAGCGTTATGGTTCCAAGTTACAAGGACGGTGCCAAGGCTCGTGACTTAAAATGGCATGATTTTCACCTGTACCTTCGTGTTGGTGTTGTTAAAAAAATTTTATATTACAAAAAGAAGAATAAAAAAATATATGAAAATAATTTATAAATATAATATTTTAAAATTTTAAATTAAAATATAAAATTAAATCTGTAAATATATTACTTACTTGAATCATCTTCAATTTTTTCATTTTTATTTAGAGCCTCACTTTCTTTTCTTTTTTTTAAGGGTTGATTTATGCATTTGGTTTATGTATAGTGGGGTACTTCGGGTTGACTAGCCAATGATGACCTGACCAATGGGGTTGGAAAGAATTGTAACGCGTTTTCACTAATATTACTACTCAATAACCGTAGCCAAGATGAAAAAAAGTGAAAACGCCCTTCCATCGTGAAGGGAAGCAATATATTTGATAAATGGAAGTAAAAAAAAAAAGAATGAAAAAAGGGAGCAGGACCGAGACTAGGACCTGGCAGGCATGCAAGGTTCTATTAATTCTACCAATGCAATGAACATTAGGCGATTCCTTTTACTTGATTTGATAAGAGTCGTTGATGTGCCAATGCCATGAATGTTGGATTGACATCAAATTCAAGGTATTAATACTCGTAAAGAAAGATCAGAGAGCTCATCTTCATAAAGGCGTCCGCTGTTGGATTTCAGCTTCCACGAAAAAGCCAAAAACACAATTCAATTGCGTTTCCACGAGAAAAGTTCGTAGTGGGTCTGCGGTTTGCTCTCTCTCAGTCGTGGCTGATACTCAATTAACTTGTAGCATTGCTTCTGAGTTCAGTTTTGCGTAAAACAACGCACATAAGCTAGTTGCTGCCCCGCCCGGAATGATAGATTCTAAATTTGCCAGAGATCTGGAACAAGAAGAAGATATCATTATGCGAAACTTTTTTTTTTTTTTTTTTTGATTTTTTTTTGATTTTTTTTTGGCTTTGGATTCCGTGGGACTAGCAACACATCCCACCTGTAATAGGTACAACCACTTAATGTTAGATTCGGCTTTAAAATGCTTAAAGATATAAAGTTGCACTTCCACTAAAAATGTCGAACTTCTGGCCTGGCGTAGTTATAAGCATTTAATGCCAACAGTTGATATTAAGATGCAGTCATGGATTCAAGTTTCCGGATAATGCTGTGAAGGAGGTTATTGGCCAAATGGGAAAACATTTTTTTCTCTAGATTCCATCTCGAATTGGAGTTTTTTAGTATGATGACAAATGTTTGATCATAATACATTTGAATTCAATTCACTAGTCAGCCAGATTGTCAATACCTACCCAGTAGTGGCCGTGGACCGTTTTATTTCTCTGAGGCAGAAACCAGAAATATATCTTAATTCAATTTTCAGTCGTGAAATTTTGCTTTGAAAGAAGGAGAACAAGAAGAAGCAAAAGCTAAATCTTGGAATAATGGAACGTATGGGATCCTAAGTTTATTACTGTACCGAAGTTTGAGATCAAGTTTGTCGGCTCATCCAAGTTAAAATGCTGATAAAGCTTAGATCTTTGAACTTTTCCATGTTCTGGGGCCCCGGGTTGTACTCTTTATTAGACTCCACTTTATGTGGGTTGCCCTCTTAATTTGAATTTATGTCAATCCTCAAATGATGTTCTCTAGAAAATTATTCTCCAGCGATGCTAGTGTCTTCAACGTCTGTACATCTTGCATCATCGTGAGATTGAGTACCAACTGCAGGGACCTTCACCCCTGAAACCAAGCTCCTGAGAGGAGTCACGGAGAAGAAGAGAGGAGAAAGCCAAAAAAGGGTTTTATCCAGTTTTAGTTGATTGTTACGTCACACAATCTCAAGAGTTGATGTTGAGAAGTGTTGAGTTGAGACTAATGTCCCACAGTTAGAAATAGAGGAAGGTGCAAACAAGTTTTAAATGAAAAACAAAATCATAACCCAATGTCTTGAGGTTTTGTGTAAGACCTAATATCAATATCCGCTAAGCTTTAACTTATAATGTGTCAGACACTTGGTGAGGATTTGAATCTCCCCATGTGCATTAACGCGAAGATAGGAATAAAAGTAATCTCTGCTCTGGTGTTCTTTGCGATTCTTAGTCCTTCCGAGTTGTCATACATGTGAATTTGTGTAGGCAGATTATGCAAGTTTGTGTAAAGTAAAGCAGCTTACCAGACACCTCGGGCGACTAAAGAAGATTCCTAGTTATACCATGATTTCATGTCCTTCATTGGACTGGCATATTGACCGAGTGTACGAGAACCACGAAACTCAAAAGCCTAAGGCCGGGGTGAGGCTTATGAACAAATCACACATTAAACTCTAAAAAGCTCCGCAGAGTGCATGATGTTGAAAACATAAACGTGGGACTGTTGTTGACTTGCGCTGAAACTCATTGTCCAATCCAAGTGCCTTTGATCATAAAGTCTATGATAAACTCAAATAGGATTCATGTCCTTTTTCTCATGAATGGCCAATTCTTAGTAGCCAATTTCTAGGGCCCTAAGGCTCCGATTGTCTTTGTTAGGTAGAGGGTTCTTCATCTGGATCTTAATGCTTCTGATAGGCTTGTTAATTAAACACATGTGCTCCCACATGCCCCACCATTTCTTGTTAAACAGACAAATGAATTCTAAATTTTAAACTAATGTCCATGGTAAACTCAGACATTCCACCAACTCTGTTTTGCTGCAGAGTATCTCAGTTAGGTTTTGTCGTTTGTAATTAAAAGAAATGGCATTTAACAGGGACGTGCACGGCAGCCTATCAGTGTACATTGATGTTTTCCAGACTATATTCTTAGTTTTTAAGGTTAACTCTACAGTTTCAAGGCTGGTATCATGGAAATCAAGTATGAATGTATTATTCTTCCGGGACCTGGAATTGTTGGGGACCACAATTATATAAACCAACGATTATGTGGGTCTGCGCCTGGTGGACTTAGATCAACTCGTGCATCCCCCAGGTTTAGATTTAATCAGCAAATGGGATATTATAGCACCTGGGTTTAAGATATTATATGATCCCACCTTGCAAACAGGGTGTAACCATGAGAAAGAGTGTATTTATGCCGCATGATCTTTACACCTTTCTGTGCTACATAAGTCACAATGGACTTATTTCGGGCCGCGGCTGACATTACATCCCCCAACGACAAAGGAAATTAAATTGACAGTCTACCAGAATATATTTGCATATGCAGAGGATTGGTCTGATTTCATATCAGAATCCATCAAAAATGGGAAAAAACAACAACATATCAATCCTTGCATAGGCTACATGTGCTTGTGTTGTTGGAAAGGAACCTCTTTTCGCAAATGAAGCTACAAATAGAATTTGACAAAGATGGATCATTTCAATTACATAAAGATCATTGACTGCAATTATAAATTGAGGTTGAAACTTGAGGGACAGATGCAATGCCAGTCTTTCATCTGAGTCACTAGGTTTTATTTATGTGAAATATAAGGAAAGTAGCACGGACACTTGGCTCTTTGGACGTGAATCCATAAAGCTAAGGGCACTTGAGTATTCTCTAAACCGAGTTGAGAACGCTTGTGTTGTGTTTGAATATTGATGCCCTCAGTGCAATGATTCAGGGCTACAGATACACTGAAGGGCATAAAAAATTGCAGTATCTGCTGCGGAAATTTTGCTACATGAGACCCACAAATATGATCAGTACTAGAGTCTATAATTTCCAAAATGCTCAAAATAAAGATCAAAAGAACTATATGGATTTGCATAATCAAAGTGCAAAATCTCAGTATGAATTGGAGAAATAAACATGTGCCCACATGACAATAAACTATTAAGCACCCAACAGGTGGGGCAAATATGCAAAGCGGCATGAAAAAGCATGAAATAGATCAGAAACGGCCTGCCAAAGTTCCTTCTACATTCTCCTTTGAATTTGCCAAAATAACATGATAAACTTCATGCTGAACCTGAAATTAAGCAGACAAGGAACGTGATTTTGAGATCTCAACATGCTCTTCTTCTAACCAGTCATATGAGTGCTATTATTAGCACTGCTTTTGAGCAAGCAGTTCATTACTTGCATTAACTATTTACCAATACATGTTCATATTGATGAATCGGCATTAAGAACTCGATACCCATGTTTTCATTCAGTCCTGTTGCTCGGAAAATAACAACTCCACTTTCCTTGATGAGAAGTGTACAGAGGCATGACCCCACTTGTGAACAGTCAAAAATAGTGGTATCCGCAGGGTTCCCAACTTCCCAAAAGTTTTATTTTCCAGTTGAGTATTATTACATAGATATAGTCCTGTAAAATATGAAATCATCAGATTGTTATGTCATTTACTTCTGAAACACATAACAAATAGACATGCAACTCATGTCATGCCTCTACATTTACATATCTGATGTGTCAAGTTAACCATACTCGTATAATGAGGCTCTGCTTGTGACTAATGCTTTTATCCTGCAATGTTGTAGGATAATCAGGTAGCAATTTTCATCTCACTATTCCGTAATTCATGAGAGAAAAATGAGAACATTACAATTATAAATTGATCTTTTTATGAGTCAATGTTGAACTCACAGAAATGAAAAGGCCACATGCAGAGTTTTGGAGGCAGTGGACTCTCAGGGTTTACTTTATGCCCAGTGGTCATGTTTTGATGTGTCTGGATGTAGATGCAATTTATTTTTACTGTTAAAAAAAAAGAAGTATATTTTAAAAAATTTATATTTCACATAAAAATTAAAATATTTTGCTATATTTGTTTTTAAGACACTATTTATTTTATAATTTACAAAGTGATATAAACTCGAGAGAATAGTCGCTGAAAACTGCTTGACTACATGACCCACAAACGTTCACAATGAAAATAACAATTCAGAGCAAACCATGCTTAGAGTGCTTTTCCGGACCGTTGCTTGCAAACGAGACTATCAAAGAAAATCCTCCCTAAGAAGCCACCCGATTTCAGAACAAGAGCCTTGGAGATGAGGAAGGAGAAAAAAAGGGGGGGGGGGGGAAATCAGAAAATATGATCTGTGTTATCATCTCCTACGTTTTGATGGCATATCTCAATGGAATCTAATTCCCATAATGAACTTGCAGATGAGGATTTGATAAAGATGTTTCAGAAAGTTCTCTTCATCTATTAGTCCAAAAATCTCCGGCAAGTGTGACCTTAAGATAAAAGAAGCATTTCTATCGCTGTACTTTTTGCTCAAATAATTCATTGGGACACTTCGTGGACTAAATTTTGAATACTGTAAGGCTGAATGTTCAGGCACTTGGATGTAATGCTTGTATCCAACTTTCAACTGAGGTCAGCCAATACAATGCTTCAATTCTGTCAAATATCCATCACCCTAGCAAAACATAATACAAGCATTCTGTCAACAACGTGAAACACCTTCTGTGGTGGAGGGCCAAAGGCCTCTCCAACTTTGTTACTCTTTACCACTACAGCCTGGTATTCGAATTGCTTTGAAATTAGAGAACAGTGATTCCATTATCAATATAGCAAGTTGGAGGCTGAAAAATTCATTGAGGTCATGAATTTGATGACTATGTCTGACAAATTTCTTCCAAACTGCAATATGATCATGAGTAATTAATCAGCTTTCTTCAGTCCAAAAATGGCTCCAATATCATTGAGTTATATATTACAAAGCAATTAATCAGCTAGCAAACCGGGAACATGCGTGGTTCGAGGCCAAGCACACTTCAGTAGCAAAGTTATAGTAAAGCAGGAGCTTTCAGAATCAGTAATTCAGGCTATGCTCTATACGTGGCCCTCCAACTACTGTACTAGTCTCACACCAGGCTTTTCCTCTCTGCACCTGCCGTTCAATCTGATCAGCAAAGGGGCTTCCAACTTTAAATTTGCGAAGCCCTCGAACCATAAAAATGGTAACCAAAACCATATTATCTGACATGTTCTTTAAAGGCCGTTGATGACAGCAAACGTCAGAACATTAGGATTAACTAACGGGAACGCCAGTGATATCAAGAGTTTTGCTAAGATTATTTTAGTAAATGACGTGACATGTAATGTGTTTAGTTTTCCATATGACTTTAATTGTGTAAATCATTGTTCAAGTCTTAATGTGAGAAATGTTATTAGTGACAAATTTTAAATATGGATGTCTTAACAAACACAAAAGTCATAAAAATAACTGGACACCATTAATGTAATGATATACATTTCATTATGATAATGTCAAAAATGAGTTAAAGAAGAGAGAAGAAAAGAAAAGAAAAGAACTGTCTCTACATTATGTTACCAATTGCGTCCGTCTGAAGTTGAGCCGGGACTTTTCAGTTTTGTGACTCCCTTAATTATAATGTGTTGAATGTTATGCACGCGGGACACCCGAACGAGATTATAAAAAATAAAACAGACAAGGTGGTACGATTCCAGAAGGCACACACCTCGACATAAGGACAAAGCTTGGTGAGTGTCCTGTTCTTGAGAGCTACGAAAGAAAAGGTTGCACTTTCGACCATGTTATGTCATGGCCCCATTAATGGACTGCTTGTTTGGTGCACATAACAGAGAGTGTCACTGGCATTTTGATTCCCTTGTTTAGGACATACCCCATGTGACGTCAAACGCTGCTAATGGCTCTTCCATTTCTTCTTTGTGCCAGGCAAATTATATCTCTTTGCTTTTGTGTACTCTTCTTTTTGATCAATGAGTGTCATGCCGTGCCTATTCCGAGTTCTTCGTTATCATTCACATGTGTGGTCTCCTTTAACTGTGGCTTTTGATGGCAATGATTGGTGAATGGAGCCAAAGTTCCACATGGGACCTAGTAAAAGGAGGTGGTGTGAGCTGGTCCCTACAGAGAAGACTGGTTGTGTTCCATCCACTAGTAAGTGGTTTTGGTTGTGCCCACCTAAAGCATTTATTAGTTATTGCTGGTCCAGAAAGTAACATATGAGACTGTTGCTTTTTTTTGCATATCCCTCGCTATGGGGATCCTTCGTTGTGTTTTTCAAGTGTTGCTGGTTTTTTGAGTTGCAGTTGAGAGTTAAATACCCAGTTCCCAGCATTCAAAAAGTTCAGTCTAATCAAATATCCACCCACTTCTTTTCTTGGTCCCTTTCGTCGAAGTTGGCTCTTTTGTATTCCTATCTTGGACGAAGAGTTGAGTACCTTGTCTGCAGGCACTGCGTTCTAGTGACACCACAACGTGTCATTTAATTATGTTGGTAGGATTGAAAAAGATAGTTGGACGGAGGATAGACATAGAGAGGATGACGCGGTAAGCTCCTCACATTAAAAAATATATAAATAATTTATTTTGAAACTTAAAACTTTTTTTAAGTTAAAAATACACTATTGAAGAATGTACAACAAGCATGATACTATATTCGTCTATGTATATGTACATTGTGCATTTTAGTATTCTCTTTGCACATTGTATGTTTTTGATGAAAAATTTTAGGTTTTAAATTGAAAAATTAATGTAGTAACCGTGTCTCCCTAATTGTCTGTCTCTCTAGTAGGATATTTGGCGAATTCCGAGAGAATATAAACTCAAATCATACATTAATCCGGAAATTGTTGAACCTTTCATGGGATCGAACTTTGAGGAAATAGTGTTTATTGTGGACCAACCTGTACTTAGAGGGAAGAAAAAAAACATTAAAAAAAAAAAATGGCACTATTTGCCGAGTTGATATATTAAGATTGATTTTTTTTTTTTTTTTTTCAAAAGGAAGGAATATATACGTTATGCATATAAAAAATGTAGAATTAAAACTCTACTTCTTCCTTTAACACTTACCAAAAAAAAAAAAAAAAGAAAGCAAAATTAGAAACTCTACTTCTTCCTTTAACACAAAATCCATAGGGTCTAAGACTTGATCTCTTTCCCTCTCCCCCTACCCTCTTTTTTTTTGGGTTGATTTAACTGTGTTGGAAAGCAAGTAAAGCTCAAGACTTGCTGACATTACCTTTGGGCCCTCGTCTGGCAAGATTTGAGACATAGTTTCAAACGCATATCAACCTGTCGTAGTCACCCTCCACTGTAATACATGGGCCAATGAGCTATGGAATTAAGCTTGGCAATGCATAGGTTTAGTGCCCACTATGGCCCAACACAGGGCCTGGTCATTGACATGAGGTTCCCATACAAGATTATGCGGATCCAGCCTCTTCTTGCCAATATAAACCCGTTCATTGGCAGGAGAGTTTTCACATGAATCAGACGACCACGCAGACCAAAGAAAACAATGACATTTCAACAGTAACGGATAGGATTAAACAACTCAACGACAAACTATTAATCTCAAATTTAATTAAGATTGACTACATAAACTTCTTCCCGTTGTCATAAACAGAATTTGGCATGAACTGTATTACTTTTACATCATGCTTTATGCTAATGCATCGAACAATGTTTCCACTACTTTATGGGGTGTCGTTCCAAATATGAAGAAGGTGTGCCCATTAACGGTCTAAAAATTCAAGGTAACTCAATATTAAATCCAACCTCTATTCATTCTTTATGTTCAAAATTGCATTCTCTTCAGCAGGATAGGTCGAAGAGAATACATCAAATATAATCACTATAATCATATGAAACCCAGTAATTCTCTCTGCACACCTCTAAATTAAGAATTTACTAGTCACAAACTGTGTAAAATTCACATTCATAAAAGAAGAAAATTAGTTTTGCTCACAATGTTCAAGTAGAAAGATTAAAAGCATGGCAAGATCCGAAATAGATTATACCAGGTACAGCAAGATACGTTGTTAAAAACTACTTTTTTTTTTTATCCGTCAACATCTCATAATTAAAGATAACTGTCCATAACTAAAGAAGTAGGAAGCAAACCAAACCAAACCAAACTGACTTCCCAAAGGCAGCTGCTTTAACCTATTGAGTTACAGTCATCACCATCTGTTTGGAAGTCCAATCAAAGGGTTCTGCTGGATCTGCTGCAAAGGTAAAAGCAACTTGTGCAGTAATAGCTTGCAGACTTCTTCCTCCTAAAAAAGAACTTTCACATGCATTTTAGACAATGTATGCGCTGTAACAGTAATTTGCTTTGCTGGATATGATTTCTTTATTCTCAGATCACCATCTAGTAGAATAGCAACACTGTCGAGGAAAATCACTCTTCAACAACATTTACTAGTTCATATTCAATCAGTGACAGGTTGTTATCTTCCTTCACGGTAAAAGAAGCAGGATCTGTGACTTCAACACGGCCCCACTTGTCCACCGCAAGCCTCATTGATCCTTTAAACATATCAATTTTAGCATTCCGAAGGATTATTGTGGTGCCCTCTTTCATCAAGTCCACTAAACAGAAAGAAAATTAATGATGTTATACCAAAAAAAGGAAAAATCCATAATAAAAAAAAATCTCAACATAGCAATGTTTTGGCGGGTATTCCTTCCAAGATGAAAATAATTTAGAATACCTAAAATATCTGCCCATTTTAAAGCTCAAATTGTAGGCTACTCTTTGGCAGATTCCCAAATTGTAGTAAAACATTTCCAGCTTCAATATTATAAGCACTGAGGCTACAGTTTAGGCTTGAAGATGGGAAAGTTAACATGGAATTTTGTAAACTTATGAGTCATCCATTGCCATCAAACTACAATAAGCTACTCAATGCCAAAAGACATTTCAACAAATTCGTGTTGTAACTATGTCACTAGCATATGAGAGAAAGGGCATAAAACGGCAACCCAAAACCCTCAACAACAAAATATGCAAAAGAGAAAAGGATTTTTAAAAAAATAAGTGACCAGAAAACAAATAAAATTATATACAAAGGATAGAGACAGTCTAAGAACAAGATTTCTTGACAGCCATTTACAACAGATTTGATGACTAAAAGAAAGTGGACCTCAAAGAAAAGGAAAAGAATTTACCTTGATCATTCCTAGCTGTAAAGATAATCATTCCTGTCTCATCTCCCACCAAACATTCAGCAATCCGCATTTGGCGGACTTGAGGACCATTGGGGCGTCCCTTCTGCAACACCATCTTTGTACTAACAACCTTCACGGTGAGCGTGTGTCCGCTAGTGCCTGGTCGGAGCTGTTCAACCTTGGTGAACACAGGTTTCCTCAATCCTGGCTTTGATTCTGCCATTCTTTACAATCCTGAACAATCAAAATCAACAAAACCCTTCAAAAAAGCTATATTTGACACTCAAATCCATCAAAACCGCCACACACAAAATGAGGGGCGGGTACAACAAGAAATTGGTTCCATAAAGCTTCAGTAACGTGATCAATTTGATGTGTCCCAAACATGGAGCCAAATTGCACTATGACTGTTAGATGTTCCGTCGCCAATTGCAGCCACTCATCGAAATACTATAAATATACAACTAAAAATTACAATAATCAGTAAAATATACGACCTTTTCCCCCTTCCTTCCCTCTTTCCTTCCAATTACTTATCTTTTCAATCAGATACTCTCATGATTCAAACAATCTAAGCTCACAAAAGGTCACGACCATCAATAGGAACCAGCGGACGATATACAAAAAAGTTCACGAACTCATCGACAAACAACCAGATCGGATAAAACAAAAACACTTTCTTAACCACAGCATGAAAAATTACAAAAAAAATTGCGAATCAAAGGCTTTGATCACGATCTATCGATCGATTCCACAATCAAGCTAGCAAGTTCCCGAAATTACCTTCGAAGCCCGATTGGCGATCGCTCGCTAGCAAGAGAGAGAGAGAGAGAGATCTGGTAGCGTGAGCATCGGCTCTGGAAGTGAAAAGGGCTTTCTTCTTCGGTCTTTGGAAAACCGAATACCGACCGTTGATCTGTGTGAGTCGAGCTTAGGACCGATCCTGACCCTACACGTTCCTTTCCTCCTTTCGGACGAAGACTGCTTTAGGACTTTTTATGGAACATTTTTAAGACACGGCATCGCTTGGCTTTTTGTTAAGGCTACGGATGATGAGACCTGTTATGGGCTTAATATTTGGGCTGGCCCAGCCCGCCTGCAAAATGGACGCATTTGTGTTGAATACCATCATGTTGGCACAACTTCATTTCAGCTTATTTTCTTAATAGTGCTTAATTACGTTATCACGGCGTGTCTCCACGTACTTAATTTGGGTTCTAGTCTCCTCCCTGAACTCCCCTCACAATAAGGTAAATTGTTGAGTTAAAATATAATATTAAATTTTAAATTATTATTATTTACATAATTTTTAAAATTAACAATTATTATAATCAAATATAAGAAAATTTTAATAAAAATTATTATTATTTATAAGTTCTCTCTAACTCTCATTTTTATTGTATTTAAATAAATCTATAAGATTGTGTGTCGTGTCGTTGAGATTTTTCTTTTCATTTTTTATTTTCTTTTTTCTGTATTTTCATTTGCCGTTGCGGGGGTGTATTCCCTCTGAAAACCAGTCCTAATAGTTGTTTAGTTTGGCACTGCGCAAAGGTTATATAAGCCACACAGATTGCAAATTTGAGATAAGCGGTCACCAGTTGTAGACATGGAAACCACGCTTGCGTCCACAGTCACAACCCCAAAACTGGGAACCTCTCACTCTCTATCCCCCAAGCTCTCGCCACAGTTTTCTCCTCGATTTTCCCTTACTTTCCCTGAAATAACCAGAAAGAAAGTCACCCCACTTAAGCGGAACACTTCACTCCCTCACATTCCTGCGAGAGTGTCTGCAAATTCCCAGGGAGCCCCTGCATCAGCTGCAACGACCCAAGTGGCATCTCTGCCATCCAAGATGAAGGCTTGGGTACATGGGGAATATGGGGGAGTGGATGTTTTGAAGTTTAATGATCAAGTTTCGGTTCCTGAAGTGAAAGAGGATCAGGTTCTGATCAAGGTTGTTTCTGCTGCTCTTAATCCTGTTGATGCCAAGAGAAGGCAAGGCAAGTTCAAAGCCACAGATTCTCCTCTTCCGGTAATTCTCTTTCTTTTTTTTTTTCCTCTTTCTCGCTTGTTGGTTGCGGAGAATTTGTGGCTCGAAGTTGTTCACTGACTTTTCTTGGTTTTGTCATATAAAGGAATTTGATTTTCTGTTGTTCCTTTTGGGAAATGTAGTTGTAAGTGTTTTGTTATCTCCTCGCATTTAACTTGATTGTGTGTCTTAGTGTAAAAAATGAAGGCAAGCATAGAACTTTATTCCATTGTAACCTGGAGTTGGATTTTGAGTCACGAAAACAACTTCTTTGTGAACTAGATGCTGTTTGATGTGTCTTGGTGTAAAATTCCAAAAGCTTTTGTTATTGGAATTCAAGATGATTCTGTAGATGAAGCATGAATGAGACAGTGACATTAGGAGCTAGAAAAATATAGAAATTCGTTAACTTCATTTACTCTTTGTTTATAAGATCTAGTCAAATTATCGGATTAAAAATTATCTCCTTGGAAGGGAAAAAAGTTAATGCTTTGCTATCTTTTTTTTTTTCTCTCTTGGGGTGAAGAGCGGGGCTCAGATGGTAAGACAGTTGAACTTGGCGCAAGAGGATGCTTGGTCCTTTGTAACCACAAGGTCATAGTTCCAAATAATGGAAATAACCTCTTTGCAAAATATGTGGGATAGGCAATCTTTTCCCAACTCCCATAAAATGAGGAGCCTCATGAACTGGGGATGGTCGTGGAATTATCTGGACTTTTGGAGCGTGGGTTGGATTCAAACTTTAAAGTAAACTGGTATCATGTATGCTAACTGCCCTCGAATAATCTGGACTGCAGGTTGCATTCACAGAGAGGCCAGTATCATATACACTAAGTTGCAGTAATTAAACAATCTCTAATGTTTTATGTAGACAGCTCAAGGGTTATCACCTACACTAAGCTATAGTAACTAAACCATCTATAACTTTTTTTGTAGACTGTTCCAGGATATGATGTTGCTGGAGTGGTGGTCAAGGTTGGCAGTCAAGTAAAGGATCTAAAGGAAGGGGATGAAGTATACGGTAACATAAATGAGAAAGCACTGGAGGGGCCCAAACAGTTCGGCTCTTTAGCAGAGTACACTGCAGTTGAAGAGAAGCTGTTGGCTCTGAAGCCCAAGAATCTGGACTTTGTAAAGGCTGCTGGGCTTCCTCTTGCAATCGAAACTGCATACGAAGGTCTGGAGAAGACTGGTTTCTCTGCTGGTAAATCCATTCTTGTTCTGAATGGTGCTGGTGGTGTTGGAAGCCTGGTGATTCAGGTATGCAATACTCTGCAGTCACACATATCCATTAGTCTCCTCTGGTCTCAGAAAATCAAAGCTTCAGATACTGAAAATGAATGCTAGTAGGCAAGGAAGAAAGGTATTCCCAGTTTATTATTGGCAAGCTTTAAAGATACCCTCAAAATTTTAAGCTATGATTAGGCATCATAAAACAATGCAGTTATCAGTTGAGGTACTTGTTCATAGGTACTAAAAGGAAGATCATCCCCTTTGCTAGATTTGACTGAAAATATTGTGTCAGGCACCATCAGAACTTTCATTAGATCTGATTCCTAGTCAATTACGAGTACATTCCAAAGATATGTGTTCTGTACAGTATGACTATATAATCTTTTTCTTAGTCCTCACTCCTCCCTTCTTTTGTCGTCGTTCCTGCAGCTTGCAAAACATGTGTTTGGTGCTTCAAGAATTGCAGCTACTTCAAGTACTGGAAAATTGGAACTTTTGAAAAGCTTGGGTGCTGATTTGGCCATTGACTACACCAAGGAGAATTTTGAAGATTTGCCAGAAAAATTTGATGTTATCTATGATGCTATTGGTAAGTTTTGCCAAGTGCTTTGAGAAATTTAGGGTCCTTTTACTTTGAAGAACCTCTGAGCAGTGCAGCAACAGGGCAAAAGTTAAACATTTAGGATCTTAGTGATTAACTTGGGAAAATACAGAGAATTCACGCTGAAAATTGAATATATGTTGTCAGATGGTTAACAAACGCTTTACATTTCCTTGGCAAGCTAAGAATTAGCCTCTAAAAATGATGTGAAATCATGCACTATGAGCAACTTCAAATATCCAGGTTTACTTGGGAAACTTTGATGAAAATAATTGTCTCTTGTTTGAAAATGACAGGGCAATGCGATAGAGCTGTAAAGGCTGTGAAAGAAGGGGGCAGTGTAGTGGCCCTAACTGGTGCAGTTACACCTCCTGGTTTTAGATTTGTGGTCACTTCCAATGGAAATGTTCTGAAGAAACTAAATCCATACTTGGAAAGTGGGAAAGTAAAGCCTGTGGTTGATCCGAAGGGGCCTTTCCCCTTTTCTCAGGTTGTTGAAGCTTTCTCTTACCTTGAAACAAACCGAGCCATCGGAAAGGTAGTTATACATCCCATTCCATGAGAAAGGTGACTTTGCAATGTGTTCACACGACTGCCACCCTCGCAGAAAAAAGAGAAAATGTTACAGATGCTAGTGACTGTATCAATGAAGCCAGAGCATGCTGTTATATATGAAGTACTTTAAAACGTTGGCTAATTGCTCATTCTTCTTTCTAGCGAAGGGGCAATCCCTTCTCCTTTAGCAAGCATCTCAATGACTGAGAATTTAAGCATATATCTACTCAAAAAGACACTCCTATACCTTATCTTGGGCCGGTCCAATTTTTGGTTCTAAGGTTGAACCGGCAATTACAATTCGGGGTTAGGAATGAACCGTGACCAACCCTTAGAAATATCAAGCACAAGTAACATGATTCTTGCGCGTGAATAAATAACAGATAGCCTAAACATTTTTTTTCTTCTTTCACCTTTAAAAGAGAGCAGTGTGAGTTCTGCTGGGCTTAGGATGTTACATATTGTTGACACATTACAGTGTAGTTTTATGCCACAACAAAATATTTTTAGTATTTAATATCACATAAATAAATTTTATATAAATATTTATTATATTTTTATAAAGTTTCAGAATGTGGTATCAAATGTTATCTGTTTGGCATTCATTTGGGTTCATGAAATAGTGTATCTACATGGTCAGATCTTTAGCAGCAACATTGAATGTCAAAAAGATTTCAGTATCTACAGTAGGAAAAGGTAAAAGGGAATACCAGAATTTTAACTTATTATTAAACCAAATACATGTCTGCAGTTCTTGTCCATGCAAATAAAATAAAGCCATATTGCTTGTTGTTTTTAGACGAGTAAACTACTTGTTAATTGGGACTTGTACGACTTGCACACCAAGGAAGACAGCTTTTATGCTGGAAGCTTACACAACTGCACAAGGTGTGACATTGAAGTCAAGGTCCCACAGCTCGAAACCTCCCTTAACAAAATCGTAGTGTGCACCCTTTAGTGCTAGAGTATTATTCATCACTGCCTCCCTCACGAACGGATATGTTAGCAGGTTTCCCAGTGATACATTCACAGCTTCCTGCATTGTTTCAAATAACTTAAATTTAATGTTATGATCATTCTCAAGTGAAATTGTTAATAGCTGATTCCACTCCAAAGTGATTGCTTAGAGGGAAAATTTTATAAAATGCTTGGTAGATCAAAATTAAAGGCAATGAATACTGAATCTACTGCTAGAACAATACACGGATTACTATTATATATATATATATATATATATATATATATATCCTATTTTCTTGATGCAATTGAACTTTGGTATTATATGTGCTATGTGGCACATGGCCAACTAGAAATTGATGCCAAGTTGCGTTGTTAGTTTGTAGTGTACACTTTCAAAGTCTAGACACATTGGAGAGGCCCAAAACAAAGGGAATCCTCAAATACTTATTCTCTGCTTATTCAGTAATGTTTTCTGAACCCAATTTGTGAATTAATCAATAAAAAGCATAAACTCAATGGTTTCATAAATAGAAGGGTAAAGCCAACATGCCTTCTCGCAATTGTAGCATTGCTCTTCGAAACTCGAAGTGTTGCATGCTGTTTTCACCTTGGACTTTGCAGTTGAACAGATCGTGACCCAATTTTCTATGAAGTCACTGCATGTTCCATAAACAAGAAAGAAAATACACTTCTTATGAGTCTGTTGTAACTCTTATTCTGTCAATAAAATTTGGCCCCATTTATCCAAAAACAAGAACTTGTGAGCCAAAGATCTTTGCAAAAAACTTTTTACAAGCCTGTCACAAGTTTTTCATCTCACAACAAACATATCAAGACAGCAAAGGGAAAGTAGTATACATATTAGAAAGATATTATTTCCTGAATCACAGAGACAATTTGAAGGTACAACCTGAAATATTTAGCTAAAAAAAAATGTTTGACACTGAAAGTTGGTTTCATTCTTTAAAAATTTATGCCCTTGTCCAACCAGAAACCAAATTGCAGAAAAGCAGCTCTAGTGTGGTGGTATGTTCCAAAAGTAATATTAAACTTTCGTTGCTTTCCTTTCTTTTTAGATGCCTCCAAGAATATGGCAACACTTGCATAAAAGTTGTATTGAGACAAAAGGAACAAATTAATCTGAAATTGTGAGCTTTGTAAGAGAAAATTATTATTAGATTGCTCATCTCTTAAATTACCCTAGAGGCCATGGATATACGTTTATGCTATTGAAGACTTACCTCGAAGTGGTCCCATCGTCTGGGATGGACATAAGTCCCTTTATACCACCACAGCGGCTGTGGCCAATGACTACAATGTTTTCCACCTGAAATCTCCATATCCAAGGAATAAAATGATGAGGGATGGGCTTAATTGCTGCTATGAAAGTTTTTTTATAGTTATACCCTTTACAATTAGGAACATAAACAATACAAGGATATTTAGCGCCACAAAACTTCTACTAAACCAAGTTCACTTAAGAATTACCCTTAATGAAGCCTTTCTTTCTTTGTCAAAATCAAAATTTTCAGTTGCCTTTCACAGTTATATATATATATATATATATAATTTGGCCTCCCGGTTTCCTTAAACACCCATCATTTCCCTTTTATTATGATCTTTTATCTTGACCCCTCATCTAAGAATTTCCAGTTCCACCCTTCAAAAGGAGTGTGGTCCTTTCTCCTTTGAGTGGCACGAACATACTTTTTCTGATGGAATAAGAGATAAATAATTTGCAGCGACACCAGACAATTGACAAAAAGGACCACAGCCAGCTTGTGGAGCATGAAAAATGACTAGAGCTCACGTTTTGTCCACCAATTAAGACAGGAGGAAGCGACCGTTGTCCCCATCCAAGAATTAACCACAAAGATGTGATAAAAAGTAAAGGTCACAAAGAACGGCTAGTGTGCTCACCTTCAGATGCAACACCGCGTATTCTATGGCTGCCCCTACCCCGGAGTGTTTTGTCTGCGGGCAAAGACAAAGTGAAACAAAAATTAATATAATTTTCTAATTTGACTCTTTTTTTAAGAAATTAATTCTAAGAAATTAAGTTAAATCAATATCAAACATAAGAAAAAACAAATTTAAGTAAGATCTAATTAAAACAAATATAAAATAAATTTGACTGAAACTTGATTACGTGAAACATATAACTAATTCTATGTTATAATCTTTAAAAAGTGAGTAAATATATCAAGCACCAAAATTAATTGATTAGTAATTATATGCGGAGGAATTATAAACATTGTTGGCGTACAAAGGCCACTTCTGACCAAGTTGTACCATTGCAATTTACAATATTACCCTAGGATTCGATTGCCGTGGAGACTGAGCTGTTATCAGCGTGTACAATTATTAGTTAACCAGAATGGCATTCTATAATTGCCGGTGTTATGCAATTTACAGTGGGATGTCTTCATTTCTAGAGACAACTTGCTAGATACCAATTGTTAATTTGGGTGGTGCCAGTCGGAGCAAACCTGGTCATACGGCGGAACCATGTTGGCAATATTTCGGACCATAAAGGCCTCTCCTGGTTGAAAATTAAGAATATGCGACGGGCATACTCGAGAATCTGAGCAAGCAAATACCATAAACTGCACACATATATAGAGAGAGAGAGATAAAAGCCTCAAATTTGGGTCTCAACAAATTCATCAAATTAGTAGAGAAAAGCTGAAAAACAAAAGAAAACTCAACTTAGTTTGTTTATTTTAATATCTACAACCAAACATTGAAAACCCATTAGCAACAATTGTAACCTTGCTAGTAAAATACCTTGGGGCTCTGGCCTTTGGCAAGTGATTCGTACAAATCAGGATTTTTCCTGCGACATGGCTCGTCAGCACTTTAAAAAAAGTACAGGAAAATAGGTGGAAGGAAAGAGGTGTGAGAAAAGAACAAAAAAAAAAAAAAAAGAGTTCACATATTAAATTGGTCATTTTATTAATGGGTGGACTGTGGAGGAATTAACAAAATTTCTTTCAAAAATTTTACATCCAAACACGATAATTTGATTTTTTTTTTTTTTCTTGCCACTTTCCTTTTTCTCACCAATTTGTAATTGTCTTTTTAAACACAATGTTAGGACGGAGCAACCTCTTAGTGGGCTCTTTGTAAGACAAGTAGTTGATGTGTTCGTTCAGGACACCTTGTACAAAGAGTAGTTACGGGACTTCGTAAAAAGGAAAGTTAAAAAAACAGAACACAGCATATTCAACTAAAAACGGAAAGAGTTGAACCCACTCGTATTTCTCTGCCTTAAAATGGACAAACCCGTTTTTGATCCTCTCGACCGGGTCAAACCCTTTTGAACCGGCCGCCTCTAACTCGGCCGTTATCTGCTTGATTTTTGCGGCGGCGACGTTCCCGAGGTCAGCCTTCTCACTGATCAAGAAGCCAAAAGAACAGTCAGTTCATCACGAGCCCAAAATCTGGACCCGCATTATCGGACGGTCCAGCTAACCCCTCCGCCCACGTGGCGATAGCTACCAGAAAGCGCGTAGTCAGCCGCAAACGCCGCGTGTTCATGTGACCGTGACGATCAAAGATGAAATGAAATGACATAAAACGACATGGATTCAATTCCAATTTGCAACGACGGATTTGTAACTGTAACTGACCTGAGAAGTTTGGTGAGTCCTGCGACGGCATCCTCGTATGAATCCTTAGCCATGTCTTCTTCTTCTTCCTTCTGCCCAAAAAGGACAAACGAAACAAAGTCATGTTTCTCTGTCGGAAACCACAAGTAAGAAATTCTCTCAATAGGACGGTGACAAATGATCCAGTCCAGATTGATCGTTCAATGATTTGAATCATTTTTCTCTAGTAAATTAATTTCAGGCAAATACCATAACCAGAAAAATAACAACATCAGAGATTGATTAAAACCAAAAAAAACAAAAAATGATAGAACTAAAATGATAGAAAATTCTGAAAAGTTAGTAACAGTGGGCGATCTGAATCAGGATCAAGAATCTCATGCTGACCCCTTTATTATTTCCTTACCCTTTGGCTCTGCTTGGGAATAAAAGGGATTAGACAACCAATCAGCGATCTCTAAATATAAGCTCTCCTTTCTCACTGACCCCTGCAGGTTCGCGCTCTTCGTATAGAGAAGAAGGGACTCTCTGTGGGTGGAATTATCGCGTGGTTAAGTCTATAAAAGGACAAAAGTAAAAACTTGCAATAGATTGCTGACAGCCAGCTATGTCTGGGAGGTGAGCAATGAGCAATATGACATTGGTGTTCCTTTATTTAGAAAATAGTTTATAGAAAGGATCCAGAAGAGGAAACGCTGACACTCACTACGGTGCTTTCGACACGGGACACATGTGTGAGGCGTATTATCTGAGCATATGTGTTCGATACAGACACACGTCGTTTTCAGAAGTATCGGTCAGGACATATCATGCCCGTTGATAATGGGGGAGATGATGATTTACGGTATGTGACTCGTTGGATGATTTTAGACGGCAAAGTTTGCAGAAAACGTTGTTGACCGGGCGCAGGCCGGCCAAATTTTCCTTGGTAAGTCAATAATTTAATTCCTCCTCCATCCAACCAAGGTACGACCTGGCCAGTACAAGATGGCCCCCAGCTATCCAGAACGATAAAAATAATTAAAATTGTTCGAATTGCCTTATTAAAATAGAGGCCACATTCAGAAATTCCGCCTTCTTTTGTTTCAACTCTCTTCGCCTGTTTTCCCTTCATATGGTGTGTATTCATAATGAGTTTGACTTTCTGTTAATATAGCTAAAATATTATTTGACTCGATTTTTCTTTTTTCTTTTCTAAGCACCCAGTATGAGATTTTCGTTGAGGTGGGGTCGCTGGCTTAAGGGACCAAAATACCATCTACTTTAACGACAGCAGATGTATTTTCTATACTCAAATGTACCTGTTTATCATATAACTACAAGTTTTACATTCAATAATATATATATATATATTTGGTCTTTTATAAGATATTCAAGTAATTAAGAGGTTTATGGAGATAAAAAAAAAAAAGGTTAACCTTATTATGTAAATTATAGTTTAATTTGATCTCCTAATGGACTAAATAATAATTTCATTTTCTTTTTTTATTTTTTCATATATGCACATACTTGCACGTATTTTTCTTTTTGCACATTCATATCCGTGATTGTCGGAGTTAACTGCATATTTAGTTAAGTATCTTACGGCCCCTGGATGTATAATTAATTACTTGTATCTTTCCGTATGAAAAATTTTTGTCAATGTAAAATGACTAGTTGCAGATATGTGTATTGCATGCATCTGAAGCCACTAAGACACCTTTAATGTTGGATTCTTTAACCGATACGATGCATTCAATTTGATTTATATCGATAATAGCAGATAAATAACAGAATATCAGCCATAAAGCTTAGAAAACTCACCGAGACTTTCCTCGCACAGCACAGCATCATAGACTTTGCAAATTTTCCAGCCATGATTCGGTTTATGTCGTCCCACTTACCCCACCTGCCAAATGAACCCAAAAAACGACGTAATTGCGCAAAAGCACTGGTCAGTAAATGCACGGGTACACTCCTAATCTGTATCAGAGGGCAACGGAACTTAAACGAAAAAATACCTAATGCAATTTGGTCTTTTACCTGGTATTTAAATTTTTTATTATTGAAGCTAAAGAGCCCAACAGCTCATCCAGCAAAGCCTAGTGTAGAATATATATATATATATTTGATCTTTTATCATTACTGCTTTATTACCTTCAGAATTGAGATTAATGATGTTATTGAATAGATAAATTGATTTTATTTTTAAGATTTTCACTAGTTGTCAACAATTGCATGAATCGTTGTAAATCCTCCATCACCTCGATAGCTTTATACCACAAATTCATCATTAACTAAAAAATAAAAATAAAAATAAAAAGAGGAACTGGGTGGGAAATGATTAATACTTGCATTATTGCTTCATTGACAAATGTTTTGAGCCAAAAATGAAAAGCAAAAATGACAGAAAAAGGAAAAACTCCTTATCCATGGAAGAGGGGAGGCCATAAGGCCCCCCAAGCATGATGACATAATTCTTAGGAATGCTGAAACTTGGATTTGCAAGACCAGCAAAGACCGTGAAGTTATGGAAAGAATAAGGGAGCAGTTAATTACCGACAAGAAAATTAGGGCCAGTACGTGGGCACAAATGTCACCAAAAGCTTATTTTCCTGGAAAAGTATGGTGGGGGAATGAAAAAACAGGGGTCAGCTATCTGTTTAAATGTGGCTGGGACTAGATAAGAAAGAATGAAGTTGAGCCAGGAAAAAATAAAGGCTTTCATGGCAAGCTAGACCGAGGACAAAATGAGAGCATAATGACAAGCCCAAGTTCCTTATTGGATGTGGGAAGTGAAAGGCTAGGCATCGATCTTTAATCTCAAATGCAATAGAAAGCCTTTTATCCAAGTAAATGTGATAAGAAAATCCAAATTGGAGAAATAAAGTTTTCTCGAGCCCAATATGGTATTGCAATTTGGCATGGCGACACCGTCCGCGCACCAAGAGGTGAAAGTGGACTTCAGGTGGGCTCAAGCGCATTCAGAACTAGAACCTCGGGCGTTACCCCTTGTTTTGAATTCGGGACTCCACGGAGCATGAAATGAAGAGAGAGAGAAAACCGTGGGTGTACTTTTATTTGGAGGGAGAATCCCTGACACACAAAAATTTCCCTCCTCCAAATCGTCAACCAGCAATAGCCTCCTCACATTATTACAACTTCTTCAGCTTTTCACTTATTTTCATCCAGGATGGGGGCTAGCCGACTAGTACCGTCCATTTCAACGCCGATTGGGATTGATTCAATTGAAACAGAAATACCCATTGAAAAATAATTGTAGATTGAGCTCCTCCTTCCGTACCATAACTAACCACAATAGGATGTTTGGAGCATGTTTGAGATCTATCTTTAGCAAGTTAAAATCATGGGGTTTGAGTTTTGACAAAAAATTTTAATAAATTAAATTAAATTTTTTTCTTTTTTAACAGCCTTGTAAGTATTATCATTATTATTATTTTTGTTGTTTTTAACTTAAAAAAAAAAAAAAACAAAACAAAGAAGAAAAAGATATATCCACTAATTTAATGTTAAGAAGAGATGACTTAGTTGAAATCAAAATATTAATGAATTTACAGTTCCAGGCAATTCTCTACCAGACTCATGGGATCTATCTCTAAAATAAAATCTTCAAAAGCCGTAGCCCACAAACAGCATAATTAAAGATAAGTTGCCCAATGAACTTGACATAATGACAAGGGTTATAAAGTTAATAAAGAACAAAATAACAATTACACGAAGGGGTTTACTAAAACCAGAGTGGTTAAATTAATTTTAGAAGGGATGGATATTTCTGCTCATTCCGTTGACGTTTGCGAAAACTCCGACGATGTCCCGGCGGTACGGCAGATAAGATTTCCGTTTATTTCCGTCCTTCATTTGCCGGTTCGTCCCGTAGTGTTTCTCGCGCGGCAAGGCCCCCGCTGCCGTTGCACCGACTGCCTCCGCCGTCTTCGCCACCGCCTTGTTCTTCTTCTCTTTTTCGATGGCAATTTTCTTGGTATTTTTTTCCGCTTTCTTGCTAGTTTTAGGATTGGTTAAGAACACAAACGCGTCCTTGCCGTCGCTGCTGCTCCTCGGAACATGTCCCCGGAACCGCCATAGCTTCGAGAACCCCGTGGAATTGCTCTTCTTACAGACCTCCGTCGACGCCTCCACGGCCTTTCTCGTCCACACGCAGTACGGTCCATCCGTCTGGTCCGAATCCGAAGAATGCGAACGGCCGCGATCGTCATGCTCCTCCACGAATAGCTTCTTCAACGGAGGCCGGAGGGCCGCGGAGCCTGCTTTTTGGGAGGACTCTTCCCCGCCAGAAAAGATCAGCTCCCGGCCAAACAAAGGAAACACCGGCCGGATCAGGCCGTTCTGGAAGATAGCGTCGGCGGAAACCGGCGAGCCGTCGGGATTCGTGCAATCGAAACTGAACTCCTCCTCCTCCTCATCGTCGTCATCATCATCATCATCATCCTCTTCTACTTCTACTTCTTTTCCATCTTCTCTTTTTATATCAGCCTCTTGAGCTAATTTCTCATCCTCGGCAGTGTCCACTTTCAATTTAACACCCAACTCTTCGCTCAATTTACCTTCGACTTCGAGACTTTCAGCCAATTTGCTGTCGTAATTCGAACCGAAACTCCTCGTATCCACACTACCCATTTGCATTCCTTGACAAAACAAAACAAAAACACCCAGTTCAGTTCTCTTATTGTCTTATTCTATTCTGATTTCTCGAGGTTGTTCCTACGGCTAGATAGCGGGAGGAGAGAAGTACGAAGTTTGAGATTGAAGAAGGCTGATTGTTATAAGGGTTTTCACTTTCACTTCTCAATTCTCGAATCAGCCGTTTTTGTCATTGCGATATTTCTGGTTACAATTATATATATATATATATATATACATGAGATATAGGGGGATGATTTAGAATGGGCCAACCCTGGTTGGAAGAAGGAATATTCTCTACTTGGATTAATCAAAAAAAAAAAAAAAAAAAGAAAGGTAAAAGGGCTCACAGCCGCGTTTGCCCATTTGTAGACGCTGACCATTTTTGATTGCACGTCTTCATACGTTTTCCATTTCTGATTGCGACGGTCTCGGGAGGGAACAAGTTTCAAAACTTTTCAAGTTTTGTGAGCTTCAGCTTCTTGTCTGGTTGCTCTGACAATAAGTCGATCCATTCACACGTACCATATTAAATTTATCCTCAATCTAAGTTTTGAGGTTTCATACATAATTAACAACGCGTGAAAAGGTAGAGGGCATAAAGTATGTTATTTAATTTTGATATATGACATAATTTAGTAATTATGTCACTAAACAAGAAGTTAAAAAAAGAATCTTCTTTTGACAAAAATTCCATGTTCTCATGGTGGTGTAAGAGGTGCCAAAGGGGGAATTATTCAAAATTTATCATAAAAAAGACTTTTTAAAGATTTTTATTAATTTAGGTGGAATAGATAAATTTTGGTGGAATGAAAATTATTTTAATGTAAATTACTTTTTCATAGATTAATGAACAAATTTTTTAATATGAATATATTTTGATAAAAATCATACTAATTTTTTAATATATAAATATTTTAGAGGAACTTTTTTTTTAAAATAATATACAAATTTTAATATATCATATATAATTTATATCATAAATCTTACTTTTTAAAAAAAATCTTATATCATAAATTTATAACTAAATATTTTTATTTATATTGCGTTATTTTTGTATTTAATTAATTATAAAATTTTATTATTATGATAATATTATTTTATAAGTATGATGACATTTTATTTTTTTAATAAAATTTTAAGTCTTTTAAATTAGAGTTATTTAAATTTTAAATTACTTTAATTTTTGATATTTTAAGTTATATAGGTTGTTAATTTTTTTGGGTTAACGTGTTTCGGGCGGTTTAGTTTGAATATTCGACTGATGCGAATTTTGCCACGTGGTGAAAGCACACTTATTTTGCCAATATTTAGGGTTGCAAGAAAGGATGATGGCCAGATTAGCCAAGTCGAGAAGGAGAAGCCTTGGTTAGACAGTAAATATACCGTCGACTACTTCTCTGACCTTTGTTAATTATTTCAGAATACGAACCGCATGGAAAATTTTCTCACTTGCCTGGAGGATTGGGGTAATAGACCCTGACCCCCTTGGGTGCCACAAGAGATATGCACCCTATTATGAAGTCAACCTTGTGCAAATTGGGCAAGGCAGTCAACAAATTTCACATTTGGGATTTAAACTAGGCATTACTTCTAATTAAAATTCCCCAACAAATTGAATTAATTTCTCAGAAAAACGGTGATGGGCCAGTTGTGTTGTGGAACATGATCCGGCGCATGTTTCAAGGTGTTAAACTCGATGTTCCTCAATCTTTGTCGTGTTTTCACAAAACTCAGCATAGTTCAACACCTGGCTAGCATCCCATTCACTGGAATATGTAACCCAAAATGCCACGGATAACATTATCTAGAAATAAGAAATAATATAAAGCAAGTGTGTTGCCAAATGATAAATTTAAACAATATTGAAGATCTTTATATGCTTAATTATCATTTGGTATTGTATGTATTTGTTTATGTCTGTGCCTTGTGCGAGTTAGAAGTTGTTGAAATTTTTGGGATTTCACAGGCTTTCTACATGGATCAGGTGAGGGAGACGGGCTTTGTAGGTTCTGCATGCAAAAGGTGTTTTTTTTTTTTTTATCAAAAATAATTGGTGTACAACAATAATGTGTAAATATGCAACAAATATGATTGCAAATTATATGAAAGTTGTTATATATTTTATATTAAATGATAATTTTTGCACATTTTATACTATTTGTGGCATATATTATATTTTAAAAATAAATAAAATTTGTGCGTAGGGTCCACATGTTGTGTTGGCGTTCCGCCCGTGTCTCCCCGTTCACCAGTGCTTTTCTGTGTCTTAATCCCAATTTAATTGAAACTAGAACGTTGCTTTCTACTTGCTGTGATGAATTAGAGATGTTAATATGTTATCCTTGAATTTCTACGATGGTCAAAAACAGAAAACAACGGGAAGATCAGGAAAAATCAAACCCCAAGTACGACTTGACTTGGTCAAGTCAGAAATCGAGGACAAGCTCCCTAAATGAAATCCATACGGGCACTTTTCAATGACTTTCCTTTTGTTGTTTAATTGATAAAAATTTTGACATTTTCTTCGTGGATTCCCGTTGCCCACTTGTGTGTGGGGCGGGGAGACTAAACGTTAGGAAACATTGACCTTGGAAGCTTCGAAAATGATTATAAAAAAATAATAATAATAATTTGATCCACCTAAAAATGAGAGTCTGTATTATGTTATATGTGAAAAATAAAAAAATTCAATGAATTTAATTAAAATAAAAAAAATATAATTTTAAAATAATTAATCCGTTATATTTATTAGAAAAATATATAATAATACCTGATTAAAAAAATTCATAAATTGTCAAGCAAATCTTTTTCTTGTCTTTTGCACTAAATTATTGTTACCGTATTGCTAAGTAATTGAATATTCGCTGTTAATGGAAACAGGAGGTTGGTTTTTATTTTGATTAGCCCCTATGAAAGTTTTTCACATTGCTGGGTCTGCGCAAGTGGCTGTAAAATGATTTGTGAAAAAGACCTTTTTTTGTTTTTTTTTTTTAATATCTTACTCAACCCAATTAGCACTTTTTTTCTTAGGGCTTTGGTACATTAACGACACGGAACAAACACGTGTGAATTGGTAATATCATGACTATAATTGTATGTTTGTAGTCTAGATCATTAATCCAAGTTAAATCATCATCTGAAACTTTGACATTTCCCCTTGTTGGGCATGGCAAATGGTGTTGAAACCATGGGCCAGCGGGCCCAACAATGGTTACCATTGACTTGAAAGTGGCTAAGAACCATCCACGACCGCCCCGTATTGGTAGAGAGTTTCCTCGTTGAGCCGCTGGAGACCTGCAACAAAAAGAAAAGCTACCAAGTGTCGGGTTAAGATACAGGGTTAACACTCCGACACTTAAGTTGACAAAAGACAAAAGACCAAGAAAGGTAGAACGAATGCTGACAACGAAGAAGAAGGGCTTCAAGTTGCTGATCTCAGGGTTGTCAGGAAATGAAGTGTTTGTAAGATTCTCAAAAGAGTTCTTATTAGTTGACGAGGAATGTACGGATCGGGTGGACATGTTAACCAAATGTCCTTGGCAAATAATATTGACGTGTAATCCTAATATGCGTATATAGACATCGAGAGTGTCTATTCTCTGTGTACGTGTGTGAGTGTCCCTAATGACGACGTGTGTCCCTTATCATGCCCAGTTGCCAGGCTGCAAGGTGTGGGCTGGAAGCCCAAAGTGATAATATCTTGGCCCGTGTAAAGAAAAAGGTCCAATGCATCGATCTGGAGACTAACCCAACGAAGAGCTTGACGAGCATCTTAGTTGAAGGCAATTAAATTTATCTAATACACCAAAATAATAAAAATTTAAAATAAGATTTATCCGCAATGGGTTCGAATTGATTTCAAGCCTATATTAAGCGAGTTGACACTAAAGTGACTTCGAGATTACAATTGAATAATTTTATTATTGTATAAGAATATCTAACTTAATGTTTAATTAAAGTTTTAAAAATTAAATTGATAATTAAATTAAAAATTTTAAAACTTTAAAATTTTATCAGTTTAATCATTTTAATTAAAGTTGAATTATTATAAAAATTAATAATATAATTTTTATTTTTTAAAAAAATTTAAATATATAAAAATATTTTTAAAATTTTTTTTATAAATTTTAAAATTAATTTAATAAAAAATTATAATAATTTATAATTTAATTAATTTAATTATTAATTTTTAAAATTAAAATTTTTTTAAATAAATCAAACTGAATTACGGTGATTTCAAAACCTTGCGTTCAATGAACTATTTTCGCTCAGCGAGCGAGCGCCAAAGCCCGAAGGAAAGTCTTCGGGCAGGGATGAGTCCATAATTCTGGCAAGAGAAAATCACATGGGCCCATACCCGATACTGAACCAATCATCGCTATCTATGTTTGCGCGGTAACCCGAAATTCAAGGAGTAAAATGCAATTGAAGAACCGGCAAAAAAGAAAAAGAGCGACAGTTAGAATAACGGACAACGTGCCTCCATGTAGTAGAAGAAGAATTAGAATGCAAGAATGAGAGAGAGAGAGAGAGAGAGAGAGAGAGAGAGAACAAGATATGCAAACAGCACAGAAATCTAACCAAAAAACAATTTCTTGGGGCGGTGGGGGAGGGGGCTTTTATTAGGTAGAATTTGGTTTTCAGGACACAAATCCACATACCCTTTAACGCGTTAATCTGTAATTAAAAGGAATCTTGAACAATTTCGTTTCAGTTTTTGGTTCATTACAGGTTTTGGCTTGAAGGGTTTTGTGTGTGTGTGTGTGTGTGTGTGTGCATTTTTCTTTTATTTTTTGGTTTTTTTAAGGTCTGGGTGTGCTCTTTCTTGAATGTTTTTGGAAATTCAGGACAAAGGGGAGGCATTTTCTATCGTTGTTTGATGTAGTTTCTCCTTCCTTTTTTTCTGGGTTCTTATCAGATAGTGGCTTTGATTCTTTTACATTGGTTTGAATGCATTGTCCATATTTGGGTTAGATGAATTGGGAATGGTTAGAAATGATCATTTTGAGGAAACAAGAAGAAAATCGCATTTTTTACTTTGCAATTACAGTAATTGGTTGAGGAAAAGGAGACTCATTTACGTAAAAGAAGATACAGAGGAAGGTGGAGGAGGAATATAAAAGGGAAGGATCATGTCAAACTCGTCGTCGTCCCCGCCGTCGCCCGGACAAGGATCTGACAAATCAGCCCCTCCACCTTCTAGTGAAGGTGATGATTCCCCACCGTCAACGCCACCACCATCCAGTTCAGAGTCAGCCCCTCCTCCTCCTCTTTCTCCTCCTCCACCCTTACAATCACCACCTCCGCCAAGTTCGAAGTCTCCTCCACCTTCTAGTTCCCCACCGCCCTCAAAAGGTCCGCCTCCTCCACCATCATCGTCGCCACCAACACCATCAAAAGCTCCACCCCTTGCATCTGCTCCACCACCATCTTCCTCTGTTTCTCCTCCTCCAGGCGTGTTCGTTCCGCCCCCTACGTCTTCGCAAGCATCTCCTCCTCCTCCTCCTGAAACCCCCTCCACAACCCCACCACCTACCGGCGTCATTCTTTCTCCACCAGCTCCTGGAGCAGTAATCTTATCTCCACCTCCACCAGTAGAAGCATTTGTACCATCTCCAACTCCTCCAGCTATGGATGTGCCAACAAACACACCTCGTTTGACCCCGCCTCCACCAGCAAAGATCAGTTTAACACCACCTGGATCCGCCAGTCCTTCCAGTCCTAGAGGCTCAACATCTGGCCATTCTTCCCCGGCCTCCCATGATGCAAAGAGTTCGAACACTTCCAGCACTTCCCCTGCAGAAGGAAATAGTTCAGCCAGGGTTGTGGTTGGTGGGGTTGTTGCAGCTGCACTACTTCTTGGATTAATTGCATTATTTTTTGTTGTTAGGGGAAGGCGGAAAAAACAGAAGCCCTATGCTTCCCACTACATGCCACCCAGTAGTTTTACCGTAAATACAGGTAAAATATTATGTGGTTGATTTCGAGCTTCACATTGCCGAATATCTCATGATTTGATTTGTGCTTATTTGTTGTTTTGCTAATGCAGATGGATTCTATTTCAGACAGGCGCAACACTCTACGGGATTTTCTGATCCAGCAAATCACTCTTATGGTTCACAACCTCCACATTCAGTGACCCTTGGAGATAGTGTTGGCAGTCAAATGGGTAATTTGCGTAATGGGGGACGAGACTCTGGTGTTATAAGTAGTTCTAAGAACTTTTTCTCTTATGATGAGGTGATGGAAATGACTAATGGATTTGCTCGTCAAAACATTATTGGTGAGGGTGGATTTGGATGTGTTTACAAAGGGTTGATGCCAGATGGGAGAGTGGTGGCCGTGAAGCAGCTCAAAGCAGGCAGTGGACAAGGGGACCGAGAATTTAAGGCTGAAGTTGAGATAATTAGTCGTGTTCATCATCGACATTTGGTCTCTTTGGTGGGCTACTCCATATCAGACCATCAACGCATGCTCATCTACGAATTTGTTCCCAACAAAACACTAGAGCATCATTTGCATGGTGGGTGAATCTTCTCCCTTCCTCCTCTAATTGCATACAAAAAAGGATCTTTTAAATAAAATAAATATTAAGCTGCTTTTTGCCAACAGCAAAGGGATTGCAAGTGTTGGATTGGCCCAAAAGGCTCAAAATTGCCATAGGTTCTGCCAAGGGCTTAGCATATTTACATGAAGACTGTACGTACTTCTTCATCCATTCTCGTTAGATATCCATACGTGTGTGTGTGTGTGTGTTTGTCAATACATTGTTCATAAGTAAGTCAGCAATATACTTTTCTTTTTGACTACTCTGATTATATTTTTTCTTGTTGTGTAATCTGTCTAGAATCTAGTAGATTTTACTGTTCATGCTGATTATCAGTCAAATATGCAAAAGGGAAGCCCCATTGATATGTTTTAACTTTGCACGATCTATATGTAGGTCATCCAAAAATTATTCATAGAGATATTAAATCAGCAAACATTTTGCTGGATGATGATTTTGAAGCTCAGGCAAGTATTTCATATTCTCTGTGACAATCTTCTACTTCATGTTGCACTCAAAATGGAAAATCTTTGACCGAGATGTTCAATAGCTTGTTAGGGAATGTAGTGCGATGGAACGAACTGAAATTCTTAGAAAGTCTTAAAATAAATTGATTTCATTATCATCTATTTCATTGTACCATTATTAAGCATAATCTGTAGTCCTGCCTTATGATTACTATTACTGCTCGAACTGCAGGTTGCAGACTTTGGGCTTGCTAGACTGAATGATACCACTCAGACCCATGTGTCAACTCGAGTCATGGGCACATTTGGGTATGTTTTATTGTTGCAGTACTTAGATTGGATGTCTGGTGTTATTTTCTACTTATATTCCCCTTCTTGGTATCCTTTCTTGGTGTTTTCGCCCACCAAGTTGCTGAAGTTTATGCCTCCAATGGAACTTTCACTGCAAAATCCCCAATGGATCTCGTTGAAGTGACTAGTTTTCATATAATTGTTGACATCCAATGGTTGAAACACATTCTAAAGACTAAGAATATTTTGGTATAATGTACAGCTTAGATTTCAACTTCAAAGTTTCAAGTCTCGGATAATATGAATTGGCGTTCGTAATTTGACGTGCCTACACTGTTACATGCATGTACCATTGGCCTTTATTAATGTTGACTTTGGATACAGATACCTGGCACCAGAGTATGCGTCAAGTGGAAAATTAACTGATAGATCTGATGTATTTTCATTTGGAGTTGTGCTTCTAGAGCTAATAACTGGGCGCAAACCAGTTGATCCGACACAGCCTTTGGGAGATGAAAGTCTGGTTGAATGGGTATGAAATTGTCTTTGAAGCACATACTTTCCTTAATTTTCTTTTCTCCAATCTGGCTTATTGTTCAAATGCATGCCTTAGCATCTTAATGAGTCTAATTGTCTAAGTTATTCCTGTCCTCTAAATTTCTCTGCTGAGGCAAATCTTAAGTCACCTAGGCCTCTTGCATAACTGGGGTTGGCAACAAGCCTGCACAAGAACGAGGTGAAATTGGTTTTCTACTTTATGGAAAACTCACTCAAAAAGAAAGGCCAAATTACTTCTATTCAATGTCCATACTGCAAATAACAGCTTGCATACTCCTTTTTATTTAGTTATTGTTGTTCAGAACAGACCTACCTTTTAGACAATATCAAAGTTTAACATGCAAAATTTTGTGGCAATGGGAGATATTAACTGAGAAGTTAGAACTTCTAAATGTCATGATCCGCTTGGCTTAATGTCAAGTATGCTTTTAGTAAAGAGTTCTCTTCGTCTATTGTACTTTTCTTCTTCAGCACCTCATTACAGAAATGCAAAAGAACAATGCCTGAATATTTTGGAATCTGGATGATCAATTTCATTCACTATTGAAGTTTGTGTTCATGATTCTGGCAGGCCCGTCCACACCTTGCTCGTGCTGTTGAAACTGGTGATCTTTGTGAATTAGTTGATCCCCGGCTAGAAAGGCACTATGTTGAGAGTGAAATGTTTAGAATGGTCGAGACAGCTGCTGCTTGTGTTCGCCATTCTGCTCCGAAACGGCCCAGAATGGTGCAGGTGATGTTGAACTGACATCAATTATCAATTCTGGTCTTTCTGGGAATCATATTGTAGTTTTTGACTTAAACTGAGGATAAATCAACTGCCTTATGCTATTGTGAAAAGAATATTTAATAATATTTTTTTCTTTGATTAGAACGGTTATTATTTTCTTCGTTAAACAATAGTTTTAGGCTGAAAAATAAACTCTAATTTTTCACACTGGTTTAGGTGGTTAGAGCATTGGACTGTGAAAGCGAAATTTCTGACCTCTCAAATGGCGTGAAATATGGTCAGAGCACAGTATATGATTCTGGTCAATACAATCAAGAAATCATGCAATTTAGAAAGATGGCACTGGGAAGCAAAGAAAACTTAGATTTTGACAGCTACAGCGGAGAATCCATGAGCAGCGAGTCAGAAACTCAAGCCATGAAACAACCTGCTGTTGATCACAGATATAGTGGGGGCCAAAGCCACAACGGCAACCTTCATTTTAAATGAAGATGAGACAGTAACACTATAGATGTTCTTGAAATTATCAGGAAAATGTAGCACTCTCGGCTCCTCTCAAAAGAAACTACCAAAATAAACTCTGCACTCGAAATGGTTTGACTCGATCAGCTGTAAAGCACTCTGTTTCTTTTGCTGTGAAAACTGACTGAGCTGTGCATTGAATTCTGATAAGCAGTTGGAGGAAGTCTGACAAATGTGTCTCACTCAGGTTGTTGAAGGTTCATTGTTTGTCTTCTTTCTTGGCATAATCAAAATCAGCAATTGCGTCCTGGTGATGGTGGAGCAAAATGGATGCAATTTTGAGTTGGATATACTTCCTCTGAGAAAACCCCGGTTGTGATGTAAATTATCGTATAATCCCCATGCCATTGTTGGTTAACGGTCTCTAAAGACTCCATCCTTGTACACTTTTTGCTAGTACCATTTCATTATACTATTAGCAACAATTGCGACAACCATTCTTGATGTGCTCATGGAAGACCACAAAGGGAACTTAATATTGTTTTGTAAGTCAAGCAAAATTATAACAGAGATCTTATTTTAGGACAATTCTCTCGATAAAAGAAGCCATAGTAAAATGTGGGAAAACAAGAAGATTTCATGTTGATAGGCAGTTTCCATCTTTTGACACTGAAATTACCTCTTGGCTGTGGTATTAACTAATGCAATGACCTAAAGAAAAATTGATGAATGGAGGACCTGTATTCAGTTTCTGTACTCAAATGGTGTCCCCCGGACCCTGCCTTAGCATTGGAATATGTACAGTCTCAATTTTTATGCCTTCTCAGCTCGATCAATGACTCTTTCAATCTCTTTGGTTGAACATCCTTCTCTGGCCTGGTATAAAACACAAATAAGTATACATCAGAACAAAAGAATTGACAATACATGCGTGGGAAGTTTTTGCAATGGAGAGGCAGGTTGATGGGGAAAGCCCTTTGCATTCATAAAGTATCTGGCCGAACTACCTATATGGTGCTTGTGCTTCACGTGGGACTTTTCTTATATATATTTTGACTGATGATTTTTGCAGTTGAACCCAAATTGTGCTTCTTGAATGGTATAAAGCAAACTAAACAAACTGAATTTCTATGGAACTTGGACCGAAGTTAATTTGCAAAGGACTGGTAAGCTCACAATATAAAATCCTACCTCAACTTTGAGAATGTTGAGGACTTTCCCATTAAATGTGGTGATATTTGCATCAAGAACTTGAATCCCAATAGAATTTAGAGCTTCCATTAACTTTCCAAAACCTCCTTGCTTCGATTCACAGAATAACTTGATCAGGAAATATCTCTTGCCAATCTGGTTCACTTCTAGCTGCACCTGCCAAAGGGAACAATATAGAATATAAAACAATTAGTGAAACGTTTCAAATTATATTACTTGTATCTCTTAGCATTACAATGGTACCACAGTAAGATTAAGAAGAGTAAAAATAAAGCTAGGCTCTGGTAGCTATTTATACCTCGGACTTTCTGTTTTCTCTGAACCCAGAGAAATCTTGTTTATACTTTGTAAGGTTCAGGTGGCTGCTGCGTTGATGTAATGCCTTCAACTTTGAAATCTTTGATTCTATTTCTGGGTTGGTTTCCCTGCAGTCTTGTTCCTCAATTTCCATGAGCTCATCGTTTAATTTGGTCACCTCCTCGTGTAGCTCGCCTATGTAATCAATTGCATCTCCGAGAATGGAGGCTTTATCCATCTACAGGTATCCATGCATAGTAAGCATCAAAGTGGTCATATCCAAACCTGATCAAAAAGGAAGGAAGAAAAATATTGCTCTGATAGAGCTTCGGATGCAAGTAAAACCATCTTTACCTTAGATATCTTTGGAACTAAAGCACGTAGAGCATGGAGCCCGTCTCTTATTCTAGTTCTCCGGTTCCTCTCGGTGATAAGATTCTTCGATTTGTACCTGCCTCCTTGTTCCTTCAAAGAGGTGTCGTTGTACTTAGTTTTTCTTGACACAGAAGATTTGCAAAGCAATTGCTTGAAATTTTCATTTTGGGTTATGTGACCAGAATATAAATCAAACAGCGAATGCTCATTTGAAGGATTCGAGCTGCTGGATGATCCTTCAAAGCCCTTATAAGAATCAGGCTGAGTTAGTGGTGGAAGGACCCGAATTCGAGGAACTAAGTGGCAAGAAAGTGGCAAGCTTTGCAAGTTCTCTTCAAAAACTGGATCAAGGGAGCGCTCATGATTCTTGAGATTCACATTGGAGTAGCCTAGTGGAATCATGTCTTCCTGTCTCCCAAAAGCACACTGACTTTGGATCAACTCAATTATTTTCCTATCTTCTGCTACCTGAGAAAAATGAGTAATATCTTCAGAAGGAGGTCCCAATCATTGGAAAAAAAAAAAAAGGAGAAAGGTCAAATAAGTCTTACATGTTTTGCTGCAAAGAGCTCAATAATTCCACCAGATACCGGGATCAGAACCCGTGTTTCGATTGATCCCTGCAACATAACATTTCTCAAGTCAATTACAGAAAATGCAGAATGAACCAAACTTGAAAGCAATACCTTGCATAGCAAATGAATTCTGATTCCAATCAGCTTTTTTCACTTCAATTGCAGTTTCTACAATGTAATACCTCATCGATATTACTGAATCTGGTTTACCAATCAAGCACTTAAGCATGGATTTATAGGTATGTACAATAGTCTAATTTCTTGGGAATGATTTCATGAAGAGTAACGCTATTTAGCCTGATTGAGTTTCCAGGAAACGTACCCGATTCAATAGGGCTAAATAACATGGATCCTTCCATGTATGATAGACTTATAGTCTTAGGATTGGGGCTGTATTAGATTTCTAATCATCATAAAAATGGCATACACTAACATACACCAGAATTTCATTAATTCCTATAACACTTAAGGCCTCACCCTCAAAGTAAAAACAAAAAAAAAAATTCTCTGTGAAAGCATTATATCTTCTATAAGCAATTTTTTTTATTGGAACCAACAATACAAAAACAAGAGAGAGAGAGAGAAAAAAAAAGAAAGGGAAATCAAGAACCCACAAGAGAATGATTTGAGTCCAGGGCGTTGGCATGGATTATGAGCCACTGCGATTGACTTGATATCACCACCTCGCCATGAATACTGCATTAAAGTCTCTTGTATCAGGTATTTTTCTATTGGATATCAAAATTCTTGACAAAGAGACAAAAGTATACCCAGAATACAGAGGCATGAAAGTAGGCAATTGAGCCAGAGCCTCGCAAGCTTTTGTCCTCACTGCATGCTGAACGTAGCCATCTCTGCAAAAAGTAGCCAAATGCTTGCCTTCTCCTTTTTCCTCCTTCACCATTCCATGCTGGCACTCACCACCAGCACCAGTGCAACAGCAACCCATCCACTCAATAAACCTTCAAAATCAACAAACAATGGAAAATGCAAACAACCTTAATCATAACAAAACTGAGAACCCATTTGGTTTGGTTAAAACCAAAATAGAGTGAAAGGGAAAGAGCCATAAGATTTCTGGGTGTCAAATATGCACCTTGAAGGGTCATCACCCAACTCCCATACAACACAGTAGTCCCAGGCCTTGGTGTCCACAAGGGGTCTAAGCCACTGTACTGCTCTCTCCAATTCTCTCATTGTCTTCTCCTTTCCCAACAAGCCCCCCCGCCCCCCTCTCCCTCTCTCTGTTGGGTTTATATACACGTCCGAAAAACAACAAAATTACTTTTCATGTCTCCTTTTAACAATAGACCACGACATTAAATATAAATTTATAAATATATAATTATAATAATTTATTATATTTAATATTTATTTTTTGGTATTTTATTCACAATTTTATTACTAGTAGACAAGGACAGGATCATTCCCAGGCAGTACCAAATCTGGCAGAAAGAGGGATCTGACACTTGGCAGGGACAGTTTTCTGACTGACTAACCGAAATTTTCATCCTTTTTCCAAGAGGGCCCATTGAATGGTTCGTAACAAGCTCTCTCGTGGAAACGTGCCCATAAAAGGCAAAATGCGCCATAACCATCAATTTGTGAGAGATTTCTTTGGCTACTCACCTTTAAAGCAAAGTCCAATTCACGTCCCACATATTGCTATTGTTTTTCTTCCTCAATAACGAGTTCATAATAAAATGAAATTAAATTTGAAGTCAAAACTTTATTACCATTCATTTAATATGTTAAGTGATATTAATAATTACGATAAAATTTTCTTATAGATCAAAAATTACAATAAAAATACTAAATTATTTTATAGTGAATTGTAATGTATATAAAATCATTTTTAATTATTAAAAAAATAAAGAAAGGTTAGAACACTAAATTTAAGGTTAAATTTGATATGAAGGACAAGTTAATAGAAAAGGAAATTTAGACCACATTTGACAATTTCTTTTTTTTTAAAAAAAAAAAAAGAAGGGGGTTTTTTTTTTTGGGTTTTCGTTGACACTAATTTTCATTATATTTAATGAGTGTTTTCTTCGAGAATTTTCTTTTAGCTATATCTATGATATGGCAGGGAACAAACAATGATAAACAACATGGATGATGTTGGTGATTGATTTGTTTAATAGTTAAATTTTCAAGCTTTCTAGTCTTTGGGGTGGATGGCTGCCCCTGGAGGAGTGCTTGTATAGCCTATAGTGTTATGGCATCTGGTGCGTCGCTATCACCAGCATCAAAAAAGGCTTTGTACTTGAACGGCATGGTGGTACCAAACCCAAAAAGATAATCATTAACAAGAGACACCCCCCCAACAATTCTCTCTCTTTCCTGTTCTTTCTTGGGAACAAAGAAAACCCACACATGGCCTGTAACTGCAAGTCAAATAAAATCATGGAAATGGAGAGTTTCTTCATATACATAAATTCTTTATTCTTTATTATATATATATATATATATATATATATATATATATATATATAAATTTTCAGATTATTAACATGATCTCACTGGTGTATTTCTAACTTGAAATATAGAATGTATGTAGGAAAATTTGAGCTTGAGAACGTGCGCTTAACTACACAAAACTACACGACGACTCTGAATTACTCACTATGCCCTCAACGTTGTTGTCTTTTCATTTTCCTGTCTTTTTTTTTTGGAACTTTTTGTGTATCTTTTCTATTATTATAAATCTTTTATCTTTTTTTTTTTTAAATCAAAATTTAAGACTTTTAAATAAAAATTTAAGTGGTTAATCGCTAGTTGTTTACCAAGAACCTGTCTCGTTAGGATTATGTGTTTTATTAAACTGTTTATTGGCAGGAACTGAACGTGAAATGAAACCGATGTTTAGCCCATGTAAGAAGTGTCCTCTAGCTGAAGATAGCTGGGCTTGGCCAGGGTAAGTGGAGAAAACTGATATTATACAAGGCTGGCTCTACGGTGGGCTGAAGGGCTGGGTTAACCTTGGACTCAATTTGGGCCTTGTCTGTATGCTAACACAGCTATATAAAGTTATTTTTGGGTTGGGATGTGGCCCACTTGAGCCTTCTCTATGTGCTAACTCAGCTACGTAAAGTAATTTTTGGGTTGGGGCTCGGCCCACAAGGGTTGCGAGTTTGATTCTTTCACCAACCTCCCGTTGCCTTGATGGCAACGCGTTGATCATACTTGCTAAGGTCAGGAGTTCAAGGACTGATAGCAGAAATTGATAGACTTAATGATAAATAAGTCATTTATTGTCCAATTAAAAAGTTTTAAATATGTGAGTTCAGGAAATTTACTTCTCATAGAGTGCGTAATTTTACTCAACAAAATTGTGATTATCAACCATACTTTTTCATGTTATGCTTTCCTCCAATTTTATATTATGTCCAAGATATCTCGGCAAACTGACCTGTCAGTTGGGTATCAAGATATCCAAGAACGCTGACGCTTCCATGAGGGGAGGGGGACGCCTGCTCTTTTTGCAGGATTTTTTCTTTTTCTTTTTTGACAGGTTAGAATTGGAAAGGAAATTTAGAAAAAATAAATAAATTTCAGCAACTAGGCTTCTGCCAGCTCTCACGGCACAGAGTCTCAGACTATGTAATGCTTGCTGCCCTACCTACCATATTATTTAGGAAAATATATAAGACTGTCAAATCTAAATAAAAAAAAGAAGAAATAAATTACTTGGAATAAAATGTAAATTGCACGAAGTCAGTCTGAGTGAAATGTAGAGCAACTCTTGGGATAGTGAGAATTTTTTCTATTTTGAATAGTTAGGCAGAAGTTGTGGGAATGTAGACATTTAGATGAAATTCACTGGAAATAAAAGATTTGCGTTTTCATGTACTAGAATAAAGTCAAAATTTAAATGTAACAAGTAAAAATAAATATTGAATCAGAAAAATAAGATTGAACGAACTGACCAATTTCAATCATTAGCTGTTTGAACCTGTAACGTCGAGGAGACATGACAATTGAGGGAGCTTAGCCTTGCATCAGGACTCCTACCCCACTTCGGACATGTGAGATCTTACATAAATAGTTGTAACAGTGAAGACTGATGCACCTTACATGCACACATTCAACTGCAAGGTGGGACTTTTCTGAACAACAAAAAGACAGAAATTGAGGAAAAAAGAAAAACCAGATCCTACCTTAATAGATTGTCCACCCGACAGATAACAACATACATGAAATATATAAAAATTATAAATATACATTGAACGATTATAATCATAAAATATGAGCAACACTTCAAATTGAATGCGCATATGTAGAGAAGCTTTTATCCTATTTGGCCAGCCTTTGGCTCGCCAACACCATGAGCGGGAATAGCTTCGCCTTTAACACGACCATTCTCAGACGGCAGCTTCTGTGCTCTACTGGGATCTCCATGATGGCCAGCTGGTCTGCCGACAGGGAAGCCCTTCTCGAACCCGAACTCGATGTCTCTTTCCCGTTCCCTGGAACGAAAGTTGTGGTGATTCGGCTGGCCCTGCTTACTACTTGGTGGTTTCTGCTTGTTGTGTTTCTGCCTGTTGCAAAGCCTGCTGAGACAGCAAGCAATTGCTGATATCACAATGATAACAGCAAGCACTATAAAGACCGTCCCAAATGACCCAGTTGAGTGGTGAGAGGCTGGCTGCTGCCCAGTTACTGTGTTGGGGTAAACAAGAACAGGCTGCTGCTGCTGCTGTTGTGGCTGCTGTCGTTGTATCTGTGGTTGTGGTTGTGGTTGTACCTGTACAGACATTTTTTCTTTGTTTGGTTGATGGGAAAATTGATCAGAATAGATGGATATTTGGGTTTTAGATGATCAGAAAATTGTTCTTTGAGTGAACAATAAGGGAGACTTTGGTGGAACTGCTGGAACAAGCAATGGGTTTGCCTATGAAAAGGGTTATGCTTAATTGGGTTTCTATAATGTCTATGTGGCCTTTTCCTTTTAAAAATAATAATACTAATAATGAATAAAGCAAGAGATTTCTTTAATTCTTTTAGTAAAGGGAGAAATAAAGATATTCCGTGTGCTCTTTACCGCATAGAAGGGGCAGCGGCACTTGCTTTGTTATTAGAGAAAGTAGGATTTTGGTGTCTTTAGATAGACACTAGCTCAAAAACCCATACAAAAAACAAAAAGCAACAGTATCGCTCACAATTGATTTAATCATTGAACGGCATGATCTCTGGTGGAATTCATGTACGTGAGCCATGGTGGGTAAGTTGTGATAAACAATATTATGTTGATGTCAATAGAAACACTCTCAGAGTGAACTTGATTATAACCAACAAATGAAATTATTTTATTTCTTACTAAAAAAAATTGTTATAAACGATTTGATTTGTCCGAGTCTATGGCTTTATTAATAGAAGTGACAGACCGTCATCTCACCTCAGAAGAGTTATTTTGAGTCTCAAATTTTTTGAATTGCTAGTACATTAAATCTCAATTTCATTGAGTTTCTAATTCACCAAATTATAATTATATGAAATTTTGAGTTCATTAAGGTTAAGGCATATTAAAGTTGTTGTTTTTCAAACTATTCAAGTTTTAATTTATTCAAATTTTGATTTACTTAGAATTTACAGAAGAAAAAGTAGAGAAATATCTAAGTGGGATAGTCCCTGTCTCGCTCCACTCGAAATTCTGGTCCAAGTTGCAGGCTGGCAGCAACTTTAGAAAGTTGAAGTATGCGGTCAGGTCAACATGGGGATCTGTGTAGTGTGAAAACATTTTGCTTAGGTTGTCTTCCCTCCCGCAGTGCCCAAACTCATCTGCCTAGCACTGCCGTGTGGGGGGTCACACCCTGTTTGATTGTCCTCTTTATTCCTGCTTTTTTCCAAAGAAGGATTCTTCCAAGTTGCTCACACGGCTTGATCATTAAACTTCTGATGGACGGAGCAATGACATAGTTTAACCACAATGTCCCTGGCAATGAATTAACTGCAGTACGAAACGTTGGGTTGAAGGAGACAATTATTAATGCATTCCCAAGCCTCTGCATAGGTCACCTATCTTAATTTGAGTGACCTGAGAACAGGGAAATAATGCATATAAATTCCACGTTGATAAAATATAAAGATTCGATCTAATTTATAATATCTATAGATTTCTCCGCATAGTGGTCGAACCGAGAAACTATTAGACCATCAATCAGGGTTGCTCAAAGCAGCTTTTCCACTTTAGTGCACGAATTGCGTAGCTTTTCCTTTACAAGTAAAGCAATAGTATTCCTCTCCAGTCAGTAGTGATTTTCTTGTGTCCAACCCAACTGACATTATTGAACCTTAAAACTTGTGAAATGCACGCAGAAAGAGACATTAACAGGCGAAGAAGAAACTTTCTACTGTGCCAAGTCATGTCAATTTAGCTGACAAGAGTTCCATCAACAAATGTGGAAGACACTCGAAATAGAGTTCAGTGGAATTGTCACCAGCAATCCTAGCAGCCAAACTATTTGTGGATAATGTTAGTCTTAGCTTGCTTGCGCACTTGTCGTAAACCATAATGCCAACATGATTGCCAGATAGCTTTCGAACAAGATTGGAATTTCATTTCATGAAATACCAGAGGCCAGAGTTACGTGGGTTTCTTGGTGCGAGTTAGACAAGAGCTCACAAAAAGTATGACTTCACCCAATTATGACAATTAATTACACATTCCAGTTAATAATAAGGACGAAAAATGTATAAATAATAATAATAGTGTCATCTTATTTGTATTTATCCTTCATTAAGATAGTTTGTTTCCATGAAATAAAGCCCATTCCAGAATACGTTGCCCTAAGTTACAAAGGAATCTAGGCAAAGATGCTAAAAAAACACTTAGCCAGGCTAAGAAGGTTTACTCAGGAGTCCACGCTCTTCCTATTGTGTGTTCAGTGGTACTTTAAAACTATTGGCATTACAACTTTTTTGATTTACTTGACGGTCCTGAGAAATAAATAATTTACCAGATGGTACACAGACTTTTTCATCTTCAAGCATAGCCATACCCAAGCACGGAAGGAAAGCCACTGCAAACACGAATCAGCATAGGCATTGCACTGATTACTCTCATTTTCAATGAAATCACGGTTTCAGGAGCTGAAACTCCCATCTGCAGGGTAGGATGCACCTACAGGGAGATGCATGGGTTGATTAACCGCTGTGTCAACAGTGCTGTGCTTGTCATAGTTCATAAATGCACCAAGAGCTCCAAGAAATCCTTCGTGGCGCAAAAACATTGCTTTGGCCTCACCCTTTGACCTTTATAATTTGAACAATTTAATTTCTAACAAAATCCATATTTTACTTTTAACGTGAAAAGAGAAATAAAGAACTCCCAGGTAAATTACCAGAAATTCACTGCAACAGATATTGTGTCCATGGTATAGGCATGACCCCTGATAAAGAATCCTCCAAAGAAAATCCGCTTGAGTCCGTATCGAAGTGCATTCAAGTAAGAGATCTGGGAGTAGAGAAATAAAATGAGGCTAACGAATACACTAACCCAGGCAAGGTGACAATAGTCGGTGGAATTTAGCAAAAAAGAAAATGCTCGGTACAATGTTTCACACCTGGACAGAACAGATCAGTCCGACTGGAAAGACCATAAAACCGTGTGATATCCAGTCCAGGTTGTATCAATATACCTTTTGGTCAAAACTGGTCCAATGATTAATCGGACTTGAATGGGAATTGGCAATCCTGCTCATGGTCTAACTAGTTTTGGTCGTTATGCAATTAGGTGAAGTGGAGCTCCTAACTAACCTGATGTCATATGCCTAAAAGCAAAATTAGTTGCCAATGGCAAGTCATCATTGGCAGAGAAAATAACTATTAACTTACTGTTGAACTCCATTTCGAGCCCTCACATATTCTATGTCCCTCTTAAGGTGACCTTGACACTGTTATAGGGGATGGATTATCCCTAGCAATATTTTATTGAGGTTATATGACACAAAATAAATTCCAGCAACCAGTTTCTAGGAAGAGATGGTTTCAATCATAAATTCCTAGACAAGTTTTTTCAAAGGAAGGTCAAAATGAACAAAACAACCAATGAAGCAACCACTTCCTGGTCTAGGATTTGGCAAAAGAGTTTTGTCATGTCATGATACCATATGGTGATGTTAATACCAAGTTTCCCTTTTCTACAAAGAGCTTACAATGGTATTCATACATTATTTTTGGGAACACAATAATCAACTAATTATATACAAGAACTCTGCCCCAGCCAAACTTACCTGTCCAATGTTATTTGAGATCATTCTTAGAAGAGAACGCGCAACATCTTCAGGTTTGTAGTCTTCACGTTCTTTATTGTCTGAAATTGCTTTTCCAAAGCTGGAAGCAATGGTTGTAGATGACAAACCAATCTATCATCATGAAAACAGATCACATTTAAGCATTACAAGCTGGAAATTTAACATGAAAGTAAAAGGACTGTTAAACATCCTGAACGACAATTTGAAGTTGATGCTCACAGATATATGAATAGGCAACTTTTCATCAGTTTGGATACCTTTGAATACTCTGTTCCACCATATATATCCCCAACAAGCATGTCTATCACTCTGTTATTTCCCTGATGACTCAGCTCCAGTAACTCATCAAAACTGAGATGAAAAGACATGTCCCTCGTCAATAAAAAGTACTAATGTGGTTGTTAGTTATGCAAAGACAAGAAAAGAACCAAACAACCTCTTGCATTTTGTTAGTAGCCTTCCCAAACCCCAAAAAGTACCACCGCCTACACTGGTTCCACTAACCCTCTCAAATTTTCCATCTCCGTCCACCTATACAGAGGCAAAAAGCTGAAAATTAATTATAGGATAAAGATTTACACTAAAGTTGCAAAACAGCAGATGAAGCTAAGCAAATTGATGAAGAGTACCTTGATCATGCTAACACCAGAGCCAATATTAACAAGTAGATAGGGGTACAAATCATTGTGGTCAATCTGCACAAATTCCTTTCGACCATCCATGTATATAAAAGCCTCCTGGTGAACGGCCTATTCAAAGCACAATGGTAACATATGCAAGGCACACAAGGTAAAAAGTGAGTTCCCAATGCATGGGGCTCGCACACAAGAAAAATAACTAAATAAATTTATGAAAAAATTGCAAAAACTATACTTTTATGGTATTACCATGCCCAACACTGGGTTCAAATGCACATTGGACAATTTTCCTATTGTTTGACAGGGGAAAGTGAATCAGCATATAATATAACCTACTTTCAAATCCAATATGCCCAAATCCAGTTGAGTTATACACCTATGTCATTATCATTTTATATGACCGCATCATAGAGGAGTAACTAAAATTGAACTTTTGAGACATTCTCTTCCTGGGAGTTAACTGCATTTGTTTTGGGTGGGGGGAGACATTGAGAAAAAAGAATCCTCTTCCCACAACATCTCCAACAAATTAGAACTTAGAACAAAACCACTGAAGTCAACCTCATAACTCAGAATACATAAGCTATCTTAAGAAAGTCAGCTAAGTATTAACACAATATAAATTTTATTCTTCTAGTGATTCAAAAGCTTCCAGGAACTGCACATAGTTGTAAATGAATTGTCATATAAAATGTCTTGGAATGATAGAATATATACAATTTAAAATCTAACTTAAATTTTGACTTGAAATGTATTAATATTTGGAGTTGCAAACACTTTGTGCAATACAATTACTCAAGAGAATTCCAACAAGGTCATATGTATAATATGTACCCCAACAGATGATTTAATAATATCTAAATTAAAGACATCAACCTCCTCAATTCAAATGCAAGTGGCACTGGGACCTCACCTTAAGCAAAAAATTTGCTCCTGAGACAAGACAATCCATTTCATCTTCCTTTTCAAGAGTAATCCCAAGCTTTTCTTTGAAAAGATTGGCAAATTTGTATGCCCCACCACCTGTGGCCTGCAAATGGATGGTAAATATTTGAGAGATTTTCATACCAAGGACCACAACACAGAAACTAAGCTACCATTGTAAACAAATGTGAAAATTGTTTGTGACCTTTAGTATCATTGATTCATTGGTGGAGAGAATCTATATAAAGAAAAGGACAGACTGCAGACCTTTAAAAAGCAAGCTCTGATAATACTTACCTTTATAAATTTCTTATTGCTGACAGGATCTTGGTAATGCTGGAAACCTGAGTTTAACTTCATTTATGAGTACATAACCAGAGGCAGCCAAAAGAAAATTATAGAAAAAGGAACATGCATATGGAGCAACTCTCAACCCAATGATTTATTGGGTAGTAGCCTTAATAAAAGTTCTATACACTTTTAGGCAGCAAAATGCTCCCACGCCATTTTATTGCAAATAGACTTGGTTGCAATGATAATGATTTCATGATAGGGTAGATATGTTAATCCATGTGTATGAATAAACTGAAAACGTACATTTGCACATAAAGTGTTACCTAAGTTATGCTTAATTCAACTCAAACACATCAGAATAAAGTAAATTTCAAATAATATATGAAATGTTTACTTTTCCAGTCAAAAGCATGACCTCTTTTTATTTGCTCTGGAAAATGTCAATGAATTCTTGTGTAATAAGAATTACTTGCACAGTGATGTTAAAGTGGCCCATAGCCAACAAGCAAAAAAAAAATTGTCAGCATTTGTTAAGAAGCACACCCACTAATAAAGGAAGCTAAGCAAAAACTACGTGAAAAGGTTGACAACAGAAGTAGCCAACATTATCAACAGGTCCAACAGTGTAAATTGCAGTAAATCAGTTGATCTCCCAAATGCACATGAAACAAGCCTGAAAGATTAATTAATCCAAAATCAATATCAACATCTCAAACACAGTCTCTCAACTTTCATGCCAGTACTTAGGCAGCGGATGTACAACAAATGCAAAGAACATGCACCTACCACCAACATGAAGTTTCTTGGAGCTTATGAACTCAATCCAGTCATTTATCTTGCTTGTCTCAAACATTGCAAAATGAAGCCTTCCTTCAAGGGCGGGATACTTGCTATTGCAATTAGAAATTTCAAGACTATCATTTTCATTTGGAGATCTCTCCCCTTTTATGTCAACAAAATTCTCCTTACTTCTTGAGACATATACCAATTTTATTAGAGACCCTGCAACACAGATCGTATCATTAGAACAGGTTGCATAAAACTAACACAACTCTATGAATAATCTTTTTCTCCCTTTTCACCTCTTGGGGCAGCATAAACAAAATCTGGAACAATCAAATGTGCACCAGCTGCAAACGAAACATACATTTACTTCAAGTGTGTTGTGCCTGAGCAATGAGTTACCACTTACCAGACATAACCCCGCCAAAAATAGTTAAACCCGCATAGATGTATATAATTTATCATATTACATACATACATGTGTGTGTGTGTGTGTGCAACAAAACCAAACATGACCCAGAAAAAAACACAAACAGTTGAAGAAACGTCCTGATTGACACGAACGAAAAAACCAACCCCAGATAGTAAAACTTCTAAAATTGTACAGAGAATTCCGAGTTGAATAAGGAAACACAAATAAATAATTAAAATTCCAAATTGGGAAAGAAAAAGAAAAGCAAAAAAAAAAAAAAAAACAGAGAATATGATAGAGAGAGAGAGGATCACCTCCAATATCTAGGGCCAAATGGGATATTTGACCCTGGTTCCCTTCTTCTGTTCTTTGAGTTTCCATTAGATCCATTTGGCCCTCTTCTTCTTCTTCTTCTCCTTCTTCTCCTCCTCCTTCTTCCTCTTCTTCTCCTTCTTCTTCCTCTGTATCTCCAAAGTTAGTCACTGAACCAATCTATTCTCGTATTTGGAAATTTTATGTCGGAAAAACGAAAGTGATTGCCCCGAGACAGGAACGAAGACAGAATATGCAAGAATTTTTCTTTGTTTCTTGTTTTTTTTTCTTTTCTTTTTTTTTTTTAATCGCTTTCAAGTCATTGCAGTGTAACATTTAATTTTAATTTATTTTGTGCATTTATTATTATTTATAACAATATTGGTCCTCTTTTGACTTCCGAGTTTTCAGTTTTACGGCTCCTAACGGTCTTGCGCGCGTAGGCTGAGTCACGGGTCTGTCACATTTGCAGAGTTTCGTTTTCAATTGATTTTCTCTAACACAATCGGGTTTTTTTGGTGGGTCTCGCAAAATCGGGTCGGCTTTTATTATTATTATTATTTTCTTTTTTCTTTTTTCAAAATTTTTTACGATAAGGGCTGAGGTAAGTAGTTATGCTCCTGCAGCCGTGAATAAGTTTAAATGTTTAATCGAGGCCCATAAGAAATCTTTACGCGATTCCCCAATTGGGCTTTTGAGAATCCAAGTTCCTAATGGACAAATTAGAGTAGACGTGTTCAGCTAACCCAATTCCACAATTTTCATCAGCATTTCCGGATAGAGCAACTCAAAATTGTCAAAAGTTAGCCCCAATGTCTGGAGAGGTATTTTTGAGTTCTTATGGTTTTTTTTTTTTTTTTTTTTCAAACGAATTATTTTGAATTTTAATTATTTTCTAGATATTTTAAATTACAAATTATATTATATTTTTAATTAATCTAAATTATGTCAAGTCAGATTTTAGACATGTTAAATCATATTATTTGTATCAGGTTACCTTTTGTCATCTATAAAATATATATATATATATATATATATATATAACATACGTTTAAATTGTAGCCCATAATTCATTTGTAGACGAGCTTTTATATATATATATATATATATTGCCCATATGGACTTGCGTGAGCAAGCTCTTACATACCATAACTGTTTAAGGCTCATCCGTAAATTGCAAAGTCACACAACATATGAAAGCCAAATGCCCCAAAATATGACTGAGGAGAAAAAGGTGTAAAATTAAAAGAACAAAAAAATTAAATGAAAAGGGTTTTGAGTCTTTTTGACCAACTAGCAAACATTATTTCTAATGACATTTCGAGTTTAAAAGAAAACTATGATGAAGAACTTAAACTTTTATTTAAAGGTTACGAACTTTAATTTTGAAAAGAAGATTGCGGGATTTATAAAAAGCAAGAAGAATGATCTCATTATGCATGATTTCAAAACGCAAAAATAAATAAATAAAATACTTCAAGCTTGAGAGGGTGCAGAAATAGGATACGGCAGGCTAAGAAGTGATGATTGAAGTTTTCCAGAACGTTTCTTCTCCTGGAGCTTTATTTTCAGCCTTTAAATCCAGCAACTCGTTTTTGCATATATCCCACCATTTTGCAACAAGCACCTTGCCTGCCTCTCTGTCCAGATTAGCTTCCTTGCCAGGAATAGTTAGCATAAGATCCTACTTAGGTATCTAAAATTCCTTACCTAAATTTGACCATTCACTTTTTGTTGTTTGATTGAAGCAGCTCGGCTGGAAATCGGGAAGAGGAAGAGAACCATCGCAGCCGCCCATTTCACCTTGTCCAGCGCGGAAATTAGCCTGACGGAGCACCGTGGCGCATGGCTCCATGTCTTCTCGCAGAAGCTATTCATCGCGGCCGTCGGGCATGGAAGAGGGATTGTCTATATTGTCGAACACTTAGATTTCTGCATCCAATACACCATTTTCCGACATTTGGTTCAAACTTCTTAGGTATAAGTCACAACATGGGATCATTCCAAAAGCTAGTTTCACTACTTTATCCAAATCCTGACCTAATCTAGGATACATAAGATCAAGTTTTGTCCATAAGATTACCAGCGTAGTTGATGGCACACCTCACGACAAACTACAGCAAGCGGCATATCCATCATAGCCACACACTTTGATTGAATCATGAAAAAAATTGCAGTATGCGACATTGGCAAGAACAGGGAGAAAAAAATATACGGGACAATGGGAAGAAAAGTAAGTTCAATTACAGCTTAAGCACTGCGGCAAACCCAAATAAATGCTCGAAATATATCCGACCATTTTCTTTTACAATATAATAATCAAAGGTCTGGGGGTAAAACGAAGGATATCCCCAGAAAGGGGAAAATGGCATAAGCACAGTCCAAATTGTCTCAAAAAGAAAAGAAAATAAGTAAGCACTAGATAATATCCACCCCTGCATCCAGAATTGCCAATCCACAAAATGTCTCTTCAATTTATCTATGCCTGAAAGTATAAATGAAATGAAAAAATGTTAACCAAAAAATAGAGAGCTTCACAAACTAGAAAGCAGTAATATTCAATAATCCAACAAGAATTTAAACAGATGAAAAATGTTGACAATTAAAACCACAATCCAAAATGCTAAATTTCCTGAACTGCCAACGCTGAACTATTGACTAATTTTAAAAAATATAGAACATAATGCACACTGAATATTTACACTCTACCATAATTTGCAGTACATGTACTATGTATTACATATATCATCCATGTCCAATACTCTATTAGAAAAGAGATTAAAGCGTATATTTATTACCTTGTTAGCAATATTGTTGGACAGCCAATCCAAACCCTCATAAAGCCCCTCACCAGAGGTTGCGCAGGTGCTCTGAATGTACCTGAAAGACCATGAAGAGTATAAGACCCAACAGAGGATACAAAAGAAATAAATAAATAAATAAAAGATAATAAAGCAAGAAAGCCTACCAATGACGCTGGCGTAGGGAATGAAGGCCAAGCTTATCAGTGATCTCAGCAGCATTCATTGCATTTGGAAGATCCTGCTTGTTAGCAAATACAAGCAACACTGCATCTCGAAGCTCATCCTGGAAACATTCGAGAATTAAAATTCAATAATTTGGTCCTTCTTACACCTTGATCATTAAGTAAAATTACACTCCGATGCATCTCAGGACTTTCCAATACACACCAAGCATGATTTATAACAACATCCTAAGTTTGCCGAACACATCATAATTACATAGGGAACAATTGTATGTTTGCAAAGTACTAATCATTAACATATAAGTAAACCACACAGTATCACTAATTAGAATGAGAATAAGAATCCTACATATGTTATTTCAATAACTTTTAATTTCAATTCTCTTCATGTAAGTTGTTCTTCTGCAAAGTTGACTTGTTGAACCAACAGTTTTGGATAATTCACAAACTAGTTGCCTATTACTCTGGTCAATATTGATTTGAATATACGTAATAACTGCTTCCTAATAACAAGACATGTATGTACTAACTAAATGATATACCTCATTTAACATCCTGTGCAACTCATCCCTGGCCTCAACAACACGGTCTCTATCATTGCTATCAACCACAAATATGAGACCCTGAGTGTTCTGGAAGTAGTGCCTCCACAAGGGACGAATCTGTACAACAAAAGAACTTCACATTAATCCATTCAAAGTGTTTAAATTCAACAGTAACCCCAGCATTATGGCATAATTCAATAGTGTTACTATGTTGGAACTCAATGAAATGATAGGACCACTCGGATCTAAGGACAAGGAGGGAATGTATCTCAGATTTGTATACCTTGTCTTGACCACCCACATCCCAGACAGTGAAACTAATGTTTTTATACTCGACAGTCTCCACATTAAAACCTGCAGACAAGAATAAATGCTTCATCACAAAGAGGTAGCAGGGAAAAAAAAACTAGGACCCACCAGAGCTGCCTTTTCTTCAAATTAGAAGTTCCTTCCCTTTACATTGAGAGAATCATAAGTTTATGGAAATCCAATTCCAAAACTCATAGCTGATCTAAAATTAAGCAAACACTACAAGCTTTACAAATTCAGGTCAATGCAGGTTCAGGCAAAAAGCTAATCCCAACTAGTGGTTAACAATACGAAAAGCAGCCAAATACATTGCTAAAAGACAATTCCCCTTATCCCCAACATTGTAAAAATGATGCTAGCCTTAGATAGCATAAATAAGCTCAAATGAAAGAACTTACCAATGGTAGGAATGGTAGTGACGATCTCTCCTAGCTTGAGCTTGTAAAGAATGGTGGTCTTACCAGCAGCATCAAGACCCACCATCAGAATTCGCATCTCCTTCTTGGCAAAAAGCCGGCTGAAGAGCTTAGTAAATGTCAACCCCATTCTCCGTTCCTCGCTATCGATCCCTACACACGAGACATAATCAACAACCAAAATCACCCACTAGAAAACACAAGGGCAAAGATTTTAATCAAACAACTCTAAATCAAGAATTGGAACCTGCACATAAGCAAACAGAACAGATCTGAAGATAAAAAAAACAAGATTATCGAATCAATGACCATAAATCGACAATATCCATTATAAGATTGCATCAAGACCAGATCTGAGGCCAGAAAAAGAAAAAACAATACAACAACCTGAAGATTCAATCCCTAAAAACAGTAAAAGAGCACATGCAAAAACAAGACCAAACCTAAGATCGAACCACCTAAAAAGCACCCAAAAAATAAAATAAAAAACATTGTAAATTCTCGTTTCCACGAAACGAAACTAGACCGAGATTTTAAAAAGATTAGTATCAAAATTTTACCTTCTTATGGAGATTTTCTCAGAGGGATCCGATCTGTATAATTGAATTTGAACGCCACCGAGAGAGGAGAAGCTTGAGGCCAACGCGTAATACGGAACGAGAAATGGAGATGTGGAAATTTATAGGAGGAAAGCTTGAGGTTCATTCGGTCCAATGGGCTCGAGTGAGGAGTATTTTTTAAATAAAAAAATTATATAATTACAGTAACAATTTACTTAATATTAATTTATAAATAAAAATTGAGTTTGAATTAATAATTTAATAATATTTTGAAGTATTTTTTTATTAATTTAAATTTAAATTAATTTGTTCAGTCTTAATTTTTAATATTAAAATTTATGTTTTGATACAAAATTGGTTAATATTAGTATTCGAATAATGAATTTCTGTCAATAATAATTAATATATCAAAATTAATTTGAATTGACGATGATGCCCTTGTTATTATGGAATTAAAATGACGGAAACGATACATTAGTACTTCGTTATTTTGATCCAATCGGGCCGCGTCACCGAGTGAATAACGCGGAGATTCTGGCGTTTACACTTGGGAGTAAAAGGGGAATCCACGCGGATTCCAGGTGATGGATTGTTATGCAAGCGGACGGCCCAATAGCATAGCACCACGTCATACCTCTTTTTGTAGAAAAAAATTGTGTAAGATGAAGCTAGTCGTTCTGGGTTCAAATTCAAAGGTAAACTTTGTTTTTGGAAGAGGAAAAAGTTATACGAAGTTATTAATCGGCCCCGTAAATGTTATAATTTCTATTGTTTTTTTTCATATATAACTATATTTCATAATATGATCTTATCATTTATCTAATATTACTGATGGTAAAAATTTAATATTAATTTACTGTATTTTTATTAACATAAATTTAAATCTTTTTAATGGGGTCTAATTTAATTTAAAATTATTGAATTTCAAATTTAATATATTATAATCAGATGTAATAAAATTTACTTAAAATCTTCTTAATTAGAATGGTGGATCTTAATTTTCAAACTGAAAATAGAATTTTCTTTTTGGACCGATTGAATCCCAATCATGTATGTACGTTTCATTTGCAATTTAACTTGGCATATATGCTTTGTTGGGGCTTCAGGGCCGGGCCCAGCTAAGGATTGTGTCCGGGCAGTTGGTGTTGGCACTAAGAGGTGGAACAGCTAGCTTTGTTACCCATTAGGCCTTGTAGGGATTGAAATTGTATGGCTTCAGTCCAATCTTAGTAACAAAAAACTTGAGAAAATTGGAAACGCGAATTAAAATTTTTAATTAATAATTAAAATTTAATAATATAAATATATTTTTAATTCAAATGCTTAATTTTTGTATTTACATAATAAAATTTTTTTTGGTAAGCGTTTTACAATACACATTGTCTCCCTGTTGTACACAGAAATTTATGTGATACTGACACCCAACAAATTTTAACATATAAAGATTAAGTCTCGCGCGTTCATTTAATACGTAATAATTTGATAGAACGTGAACTTTTTTTTTTTTGAGTGAAGAAAGATGCGAATGAGGAAAGGTGTTTTAAGTCATGGCAGAGACCTGTCGGGCTGGCCTTGAAATGTACAAGATTAAGACATACGATGACTGAATGTATATGTCAAGAAGTTGAACGAGAGATGAATCGTTATACTTGAGATGTGTCCGAAATCAAGCAATTGAATTCGTACGCTAGTTATTGCATGGACAAGATCCCCAATGACGAGTACAGATGATTAGAATAGAAAACGAATGCACGTTGAGCATTGAAGAAATTCCCTTTTGTGATGGTTGATAAAAGGTACGTATTAGAATTTAAACATAAAATCACATTCACGTACAAGGCCAAAAAGGATATTTAAATTGATTAACAACTTCTGTTTCTGTCTCCCCTAGTCCGCCAGAACGTGACACGCTTAGCCAAAAGTGGTCTTCCAATCTTGGCATCATCTTTCAATGATGAGTCATAAGCAGATTAAAGAGAACAGAACTAAAACCAAAAAAAAAAAAAAAAAAGTAAACAGTTTAGAATATCCTGCAACCTCTTCCACGACTGTGCCCCCAACAAAACAGGAAAGCCCAACTACTAACGCATAGGTCAGTCAAAGAACCCCCCCTCCTCACAATCCAAAGGGCCAATCCCTGCCGATCACACACAGACTGCGGAAGACGTCTGGCTTGCAGATTATTCAATGCTTGCGTCTGGAATAAAATAGAGCTAGTCATATTCCATTCTCCACATGTTTCTGGGATCCATAGGTTTTTGACATGATGGCGAACAATGTTACTGTTGTAGAATCGAAATAAATAATTGTAAAATTTTAAAAAGAGAAAGATGTACGCAATTTTATTTTTATTTTTAAAAAAATTATTTTTATTACTCAAATTTATAAAATAACCTTATAACTTTGTCGTTACACAACTTTTGTCTACCATATATGTTTGAATAAATAATACTGGGCTGTCAAACCATGTCCACAAATGTGACAAAACAAAATTCAAAGATGCACATATAAGTATGTATGCATACGTGTATTGGTGGGAAGAGGAGACCCTAAAAGATGTACAAGCCAACATGTTGCCTGGTCTGAATGTTTTCCAACCATTGCAGGGAACAAGTGCACTCACGCTCTCATTTAGAAAAAGGTGTGTACTAGCCTCGTCAGCCAAGTCCAGCGGAAACTTCCACTGAAGCTGCAAATATAGCCAGATTCTCCCTCGTAAGAAGCAACATACTCTTATTCTAGCTCAAGTGACCGCATTAGAAACCAAAAAAAACAAAACATGGTTTGCCTTCCCGAAGCAAATAGAATTTCCGGGCTTTAATGTTTTAAGCAAGAAAGCCGCAAACTCCTAATTAACAACTCAGCCAGGACTTCAAATTGGCAATTAAGTCATCTTTTGATCACTCCAGGGGGAGAAAAAGAAGATAAAATTTTTATAATTATAAAATTATTATTATTAATTATTTTATTTAATATTTATTTTTTATTATTTTTAAATAAATATATAAAATTATATTTATAATAATAATTTATTAAATTTATATAATTATAATACCTGAACTAAATAATTAATAATATTATTAAAATATTTAATTTATTAGAAATTGATCTTTTCAAAGAAATCATTGAAAGTCTATTTTCTCATAAAAAATATTAGAGTCTGATTCTTTCGAAATAATTAATTTTATCTCTTTTATTTATATAAAACTCTTATTTTTATTTTTAATTCTTAATCTCTATTCCAAATCCTTAATCTTAAAATTATAAATTCTCAATATTAAGTATTAGAATAGCATTTTTAAAAATTTTATTTCTATTTTATCTACTATCATATACAAAAAAGATTAGAAATTAAGATTGAGAATTGAGAATTAAAAATAAAAATTTTATAAAAATAAAAAAGATAGTATTAACTATTTGGAGAGAATTAATTTTTCATAATTATTTTAATTTTTAATAATTTTTTTTTAAAAAAATTAATTTTTAATAAATTAAATAATTTAATAATATTATTAATTATTTAATTTTAAAAATTATAAAATATTATAATTATATAAATTTAATAAATTATTATTATAAATATAATTTTATTTATTAATTTAAAAATAATAAAAAATAAATATTAAATAAAATAATTAATAATAATAATAATTTAATTAAATAACAAGTATAATTTGTTTTAAAAGGTGCGGATTACGGAGAGGAATAGAATCAAAACAACACCGCTTATTCTCTGTTTACCGGTATTAAGACAACCTCGGCACCGTCAGATGATGTCCTTGGTTGCCGAGAACCTGCAAGGAAACCGGAGGAACCACGATCGTCTTCTCTTCCTGGGCAATGTTTCCAGATAGAAGCGACATCGTTTTGGAAAAAAAGGGTAAAAACCAAGCAAGCAAGACGCCAGTACTTGTAGGCTGCTGAAACGGCCCAAAGAAATTGTCGCCGCAGGGTGGTCGGGAAAAAATGGCGTCTTGCCCTTGAAGGCCGCTGCTTGCTGTACTTTGTAAGTTTATTGCTATAAGTATAAGCATATTGCAAAAATTACTTGTAGGATTACAATTACTCTTCTTCTTGATTTGCTTGTTGTTGATTCCTCATCAAGTTTTCAAATTTTTTGTATCGTTAATGGCAAAATTTAAATTTTTCTATTTTTTTTTTTTTTCTCGTCAGGATGCAGTCAATTGGTTGCTAGTATAAAATATGAATCTCTAAAGCAAATGTTGAAAGCTGATAACTTTTATTTATAGCACATATAGCAACCAAGCACTCGTCTAATCGGGCAAGCAAACAATCAATTGTAGCAAACAACACTAAATTAATACTAAACTATGGTATGATATACTACTATATCATCATAAGCTTGGATTCAGTACAACCCAGGTAGATAAGAATTCCTATATGGGGTTTCCTATGAAGAAAAAAATAAATCTAATATTTTACTTAATAAGCAAATGGTGTGATGGGGATCTGGGTATCATTCCAACCTCGCAAGTCAAAGCACCATCTGCTGAGTGGGGGAGGTTCAACATGTATCTTTGTCTGATTGAGGCCGGCCACTTGATGGCTTCCCGATCTGTAAACATTCAATCGGGGGGGTGGTCGGAGTTTTCAACTCCCCGAATGTCTGCCAGCAGAAAGGGTCATACATGTGGTAGCTTTCTTTCAGTGGTGTCAATTTTATGGTATTTAGACTTATGTCTATACATGGCATGGTGTCACTGCAGGCAAAGTGCACTGGTTTAACGGTGTATGTTCCTCGTATTCTTTCGTAGTTGATTCCTGTCAGAGCGACGCCTGATGTTTGGTTTTTGCATTTGCCTTTGTCACAGTAGTATTGGTCAATTATGATTGGTAGCTGGACCTCAGAAACTTGAATGTTGGAGAACAACACTCCCTGCACAGATCCTGACCCGCCCTGTAGATATGACATTGAGATCATATGTAAAAACCACAGGTAACTTTGCGTCAAAACACTATGATAAAGTTGACTTGGAGACATACAACTTTTTCTAAATTTACTAATATCCAAATATTGATGTATTAAGTTGGAGATGATGTCAGAAAACACTGCATTCAGTTGTTGGAAAAACTTGGACTCTGTTCAACTGTTAACTAGAATGTTCGTTCTGTTTCTAAGAAAGTTGAAACTTGTGAAACACTTGTACATGAAACATCTGAAATTTGCATATGAAATATAATTGTTAGAAGATGTTTGAATCTAGAAACATTGACGTTGGTATATTATTATTTCACTGTCATTCATGGCTTTGATTTAGGTTTGTTTTTCAAAAGCTAGTTTTGCAAACTATTCAAATTTCAACCAAAGTTGTGGTTGCACCAGATTTTAAGTGTAATTGGTGTGCAGGTGAGATAAATACCTGCCATGTTTTAATTCTGACACCATTCATTGTGTTGTGCATCATGACATCTCGAACTGTGATGTTTGAAACACAGGCTTTGGTGTTATCTTTTCCCAGGCTTCCAATGCTGATTCCATGTCCTGGCCCACAGTTCACATTGTGAATGTATACATTTGTACATCCAGTTTGTATTGAAACACAGTCATCCCCTGAAAAAATTATTAAAAGCTTATTTCAGCATAAATACAAGATATGGACCTCCATGTCTGCCATCTATTTCCAGATTGAAGTTTAATAAGCATTCTATTGCATGCTTTGTGGTCCACCTAATAAAGGCCTATGGTTTGAGGTTATGTGGTCTTATATGGATGCAGTCATTTCTAGGTTTAGATAGCTGATTGTTTTATTTCATTGTGCATCTAATCATTCTTAATATTTGTTCTTTTGTTACCCAAAATTTTGTCGGGGCTTTTAAAAGAAGTAGGGTAGTGGAGCAGGAAAAGGTAAAGCAGAAGTACTAGTTGAGTGTGAAGACAAAGGAGAAGCCAATAGAAAGCAACAAATGTGTTTCTGTCTTCCTAACTTTCCATTTTTATTTTCTAATCCTATACTAAATGGCTGGATTCCTAGTCATGGGTGAGGGTATGACATGGGTCAAGTGCATGCCAGCTATATCTGATAATGATGATTTTGTTTGCAATGTGTCATGTAACTAGTTGCTGAGGTTTGAAGAAAAAATTAATTAAAAGGATAGGATTTATGCCAGGTATTCAAGTTGTGTGTCCTGTTTTGTTGGCCATTATATCAGTGGAAAGAGTGCAAGCTTCATTTCTTTGGTTGAGATACTGTAACTTCCGTTCTGGCTCTGCCAGTCTTATTCTTATTTTGTCAGATTCAAGTTCAATCATGCCCACCTTGTCCACTTGAATGTAATGGCATTAGTATCTTATCTACAAGAAATATAATTACCACAAGCAAGGTCACTGCTGTGGACTAGGACATCTTTGGAATTCTGTAGGTGGATTCCGTCTGTATTAGGGCTGTTGCCAGGAGATGAGATGCTTATATCATGTACTACAACTCCCATGCAGTTGTCAAATTTGAGGTGGCACTGTGGACTGTTTTGAATTGTTATGCCTGTGACTGATACGTTGAAACTTCCATAAAATCTTAGTGCCTGTGGAAAGAAATAATGTTAATTGTGCTTTCAGAAAGCATGATCAGGTGCAGAGATATGATAAGAAATGTCACATTTTTCTGAAATGATCCTTACAGTTGGCTTGATACTTGGCATTTTCTTGGTCAGTCCATCTCTTACCTACACCACAAGTATTGGAGAGAAATATGATCAGATGCAGACAACATAAAAGACAGTAGCTGTCTGGTTGCAAATTAGCTGGGGTAATTACTGGCATTGGAGGGGGCTCTTCTACTGTGCTATTTAGTGGGATAATGAGCTTTGTTTCATCGTCCACAGGATCTTCGAAGGGTTCATCTTGCCACCATACCGAGCCACTACCCTCAATGGTGCCTTTTCCCTGGATTGAAATTCCAACGAGCTTTGTGAATTGAAGCCATTGTAAAAGGCCTCTGCCCCAGGCACCGGCATTTGTTGGAGCCACAATTGTGCCATCCAGCTGAGGAAAATTCCATTCATCAGTTATAATTTTTTTAATTCCTCTAGATTGTTAGCAGGCATTTGTTTTCTAAATAAATGATTGTTGGCTTTTACCTGAAATACAATATTTGCTTGACAGTTTGGACCAGAGAAGGAAATGGGTCTCACAAGGAACATATGTTCTTCTGGAATTAGCATCATTGATGCGGGGACTTTACAAGCTGCTGCCCATGCATCTTGGAATGCCTGTGTTGCACACGAACACCATTACTAAGTAACAGAAAATGTATCGCAGTGAATTGTGGTTGATGTTGGCTTGTGCATAACTGTAATACAATTATTGTTGGAATCGCCACTGGAACTATGACTGTATTAGTGGGCCCCATCTCGGACAATTTGTTTTCCCTCCTGTCTGATATGTCATATTTTATAAATTCCAGTTTTTCATCTACTTTCTGCCACTATGCATTTTAAACCTGGGAAATGTATTTCATGCTGAGAGCAGATTCACAGGAGTGGTAGTTTTGGCTGTTTGTTGGTAGCACTATGTGACCTTGATGCTCTTTGAATTAATGTAGAAATGAATGAACTATGATATGTTGGCATGCTTTAAGTCAATATTCATGAACTTGCTTGGGAATTGCATTTACTTCATTTTGTGCTGCATTGAAACCATGGTTTTAGAAAGTTCTAGTGGTAGGGTCACATAAACTCTGAGTTTCAGGTTTAGAATTCTATTTCTAGTCCTTACAAACCAAAAAGATACGAAAGAATAAAAAAAGGGGGGCTTCATGTTCAGTTGACATGAATACCCTCACTCTAGCAAGGATACATGCAGTCATGACACATTAGTAAGTTCATGGCTATATTTAGGATGTCATGTCCAATAATATTTTCTTCCCTTGTTTTGTATTAACTTCCCATCAACTCAAATTAAGGGTGAACTCTTTTTCGGATTAGTAAATCACTTTCAAAGCAGTTAAGCAATGGGAAAAAAAAAAAAAAAAAACAGAGAGAGAGAGAATTAGAGAGGAACCTGTGTGTCATCTGTCTTTCCATCTCCCTTGGCGCCATAATGAAGAACGTTGAAAACTTTTGATGCTGTCTGGGGAGGGCTTGATCCGGGCACATTTTCTTTTGGTGGCCTTGGAGCTGGTGAAGGCGAAGATTTTGGTTTGGATCCTTTGGAATGGTGGTTGTTGGAACTATTGCTGCCATGACTTTTTCCTTTCTTCTTAGACAGAGAAGATGCAAATCTGCTGCCCCTCCAATGCCTGCTTCTTCTGGCAATGCAGGTATCCAAACTCGAAGACCATACTAGAAAAGCAATGAACACCATAAATGTGAAACTTCTAAAACTAAAGCCTCCCATGTTTAGCTTATATGTGGCTGAAGGAAGATCAGGGAGACACAGAGAGAGCCGGAGAGAGAGGGAGGAAGAAAGTGTTGGAGAACAGAACAATGGGGCTTCTTGAGATTGCCTAAAAAACAAGTGATGCTTCACGTTTATATAGGAGGAGCACTCCAAACTCATTAAACTATTGCAGACATGAGCATATATTACTCAGAATCCTTTGATAACGCCAGTTATTAGTGTTCACTCTCTCTCTCTCTCTCTCTCTCTCTTTTCTATTTTTCTCTTCAATTAATTATCTTCTTTCTTTTGTATGGATTATGGTTGCAACTCATTCACCTCAACAAAAGGGTCTTTTGTGTGTGTGTGCGCGCGCGCCATACGTCAATATGATGGTGCATGTGAATGTCACTCGCGCCAATTGTACATGCAAACATTTCCAACGTCAGTTATTATCAATAAATGCCAAGCCATAATAGGGCAAGCCAACCAAATGCCAAATGCACCTACCATAGCCTAATATTTGTAGCCTCAACTTCAACTTTCTTTCCCTTTTTTGCATGTTTCTCCGTGGCTTAACCCTCGTTTAGTGTTTAAAGCAATGGTACTTTTCAACCAATTGGGTTTTAATTTAATAGTAGTGGAGTAGTTTAGGTCTCAAGTTCGAGTTAAAAGGAAACAGCAGTCTTCAGCTCTGTGTAATTGTTGTCGGACTAAATGGTTAGCAGTAGTTGGATTGGAAAGGAAGAAAATCAAAGATACACAAATCTTCATTGCTCTTCTTGCTATTGCCATCAAAGTTGCACATTTTGTACAACAGTTACCTTTATGGTTCGTTCTCCGCATTTATCAGAATTCCTATGATGGAAATGGCTAATAAATTTTAGCAAATTAGAAAGAGACACATAGATTCTGGTAAAAGTTAAAAAGGCACACGTGAGTGGGTCAAGGGGCAACTGATTATAACAGCTCTTTTGTGGTCACATGCAGCGTTCACGGGCTAGAGTTGTTGTTCCCTTGTCCTCTTGAGCTTCTCAGCTATGTCTAGAAACCTCAGGCTCTGCAATGCCGCTTTCTTTCTTCATTTTAGGCAAATAATTCCAACTTCCGAACGTGGCCAGGCAAGGTTATCATGTAAACCGAAACTTGACTGTCTCAAAAACGAGGATGGTTTCAGAAATGACAAAAAAAAAAAAAAAAGGAAAAACAAAAACCCACCATAGCTGCCCACGGTTTTGCTTCATTATTGTATGGTACATAATTATGTTGGCTTCTGTAAAACAGTATAGCTACAAGTTCTCGAGGACCCAACAAACGATACAATCATAAAATTGAAAACAATGGTAAATCGGTTGCTTTCTTCAAGTCACATGTTTGGTCTCTGTACATAAATGATCACATCACAAAAACAAGGAGAAGGTGAGAAAAAAGCCTTCAATTTGCTCTGAAAACTAAGAACTACAAATATCTCTCTAGTAAGTAGCATTTGGATTCTTGTACGAAGAAATAATGTTACTCGGGATTGTCGTCTTCAGTGAATGACCTACAAATTTCAATGCGTTTCCCAAAAAAAAAAAAAAAAAAAATAATTAGATTGTGATAGATTGGCGAGAACGAAGGACAAGCTTCGCTTACCACATCGTGAATTTTTAAACCATGTTCATTCTGTGAAACACAATTTATTTTATTTTTATTTTTGAAAAAAACAAAGATAAAATTGCGGATAACTAATCATTCCTCAAATTTCTTCGATATGAGAGCTTGTCTCGGGTATCGGGATTTTTACCTTTTTTTCCTTTTTTTTTTTCTAACATGCTATCTAGATAGAGTACACGTTGTGTTAGATTGCAGGTGTCTTCATGCAACTTTGTTTTTCCCGTACACTTATTAATAAAACTAGTGGCTTGAGTTGATTTGACGCTACTGTGCAAGTCTGCAAAAGCTGCAAGAGTGCAAGCGGGGTGCAGTAGAACATGATCGGGGAGCTCAAAGATTTGCCGTCATCACCCACAAATGTTTTCTGAATTTCAGAGCGAACTGTCCCCCTCACGAATTATCACACAATATGGTGAGATCGTTAAAATATCAACGCTTATGAATTTTTATCCTTCTTGTTGTTAACATCTTGTCAAAACCAAAGCCGTAAAAGTTAAATTAACAGTATAAATTGAAAACTTTAAATTTTAATTAATATTTAATATTAAATATATTAAAATTTAATATATATATATATAAAATATAAAAATATTAATAAATAAAATATTATATATATATAATTTATAATTTAATATATAATAATATTTAAAAAATTAATTAATATAATGTATTGATAAAGATAAATAATAAGTGTTTTATTTATTTTTATTTTTTAAAAATTAAAATAATAACAAATAAATAATTTTAATTAAAAATATATACAAGACATTACTTAGTACATGATTTTATATATATTTTTTTTAAATATAAATGTGTATATCTTAGTTGATTTTTAAAAAACGCACGTATATTTGTTTTTAGCTCTAGAAGCCATCCGATTGGAATTCGATCCCTCCCATGCGCAGAGAGGACGGCACATCACGGAACTGGAATAAATTGGACCGGTTCACGGGTCCGGTTCTCTGGTTTCTAACTGGTTCTTAAATTTCTCAGCCCTAAACTTTGAGCTGATTCTTCTTCTTCTTCTTCTTCTTCTTCTTTTTTTTTTTTAATTTAATAAAATTGATCAATCCGGTTTAATTTTTGAAACTTTAATCTTAACCACATAAATAGAGGACAAATAGACTTTCATATAATATGCACGAATAGAATTACAATATATATAAGTCTAAAATTAAGATTATGAAGAAAATTTTATAATTAAATTGTTTTTAAGTATAATTTAAAATATAACTAATGATTACGATGGTGTGCGTTACTATATCGACTTAACCTTTGTTTGAAAAAATAAAAAAAATCACCGGTATTTACACATTTTCGAGCTCTCTTGAGAATTACAGAGATTTGTATTCTAGACACACACTAGATAATTTCTATGTGGTAAAGTCTCAGCGAAACAATAATACTCCATAGCAGCCGTAACTCTTTCTATCTCCATTTTTTTGGCAGTTAGTTGTGTTAGTTTCCATTTGTCGGCCACAAATAGTGGATATCACTGTACGACACCTCATTGTCATCACCCGACAAGTTTATCTAGTTGCCTTTGACTTTTCCGTCTATATTCTATTTCCCCTCAAGCTGGCTGGCTGGCTCACTCGATTAATCTATGAGTGAAGAGACGCACCTTTAACATTTAACATTTTGAGCCTATAATTTTTGTGTCTACTTAAATTTTTTCTTAGAAATTTTTATTCCCTAAGCACCAACTCATGACTTAAATTCGAAGGACTATTTTATGGGGCATATCTAACTAATTATTCGAATTAAATCTCAAATTTATTGTATATAATTTAAATAAATAAATAAATAAATCTTATGTATTGAATTCTGTAGTTCAAATTTCTTCTATACTGTTGTGATGCAGTGCTTCAAACATGATCTAAATTATTGTAGCGGGGAAGGCCAAAACTACTCATAAACTTTAGTGAAATATTGTACTTATTTTATTATTATTATTATTATTATTATTTGAGTACATTTTTTGAAGAAATTTAGTCAATCCATTAAAAAAAAAAAAAAAGGGATATTTGACTAAACGGAATACGCTAAAAATAAAATTCAAATTCTCCCTATAAAAGAGATTCAAATAAAACAAAAACAACAGGCATAGAGCTCAAATCGTAAAACAAAACACAACACAACCATATTAATAAAAAAAATCATAAAAATTCAGGAATAATAAGTGACTAATCGCAATTATCGTTTACTCGGTCAAAACATGAATTTCATCGCCCTAGGGATTCTCTTTTTAGGTTCGTCTGAATGAATGCATTGTGGGTTTTGAAAACAAGGAAGTTTCATACATGTCCCCAGAAGCTTGGCCAGCACTAGAGACAACATTGAAGATGATTGGAGTAATAATTCCAAAATGATGACGTGAAATTGTAGTCACATGAACCTGGAAGTTGGAAATCATTTCATATTCTATTAGCTTGATTTGCGCCCCCCCCCCCCATCACTTTTATTTAATTCTTCCTTTATATCCAATAATCACGCTTTTGATCTTGGCCCCCTCAATTTCAATATTGGATACCTACCTGTGGACATCAAGGTGGAAATATGTGCTTAGAAAAATAAATATGGGCATTCGGATGAAACAAAATGATTGTGTATGACCTTCTTAAGCCGTCCTTTTGTGAATTTATGCTCGTGAAAACTTTTTGGATCCTCTCGTGAATACTGCATACGTCACCATGGCCTCCGGCTCCTCCTAATTGCTTTTTTTTTTTTTTTTTTTTAATTCATGATGTGAGTTTTTTCAAACTTGTGATAGATAGATGGGAGGGAGGTGACATTTTTCATAACTGTTTATTAGAGGAAGAGCTTTGATTTGGTACACAAAGACCAAAAGCCAAAAAGATGTCCAATACATTTACTGAGATGAGGAAAAGGCGGTGGATCTCAAAATGGATGTATGCACTTGGAACGCTGATCTACTTCTCACAATTATATTAATTTCATCACTTTTAAAAAGAAAAGAAAAAATGACAGCTATACGAATATATCCCATAACTAAGTGATTTATGCAGATTACATGAACTGGCCACCCTGTTTGATGCTGAATTCTCCAATGTATATATTGTCCTATAATTGCCATTTTGTCAGCTTCGACATCGAACAAACATCTTGGTGCCAGAGGTGGGGTGCTGACAAAGAAAAACTCGTCATAATAATTATATAATAATAATGGCATCGATCTGCAATATGAAAATTTATATGTATTTCTGAGGTGAGCCCGCCGCATAATTATATTTTACTGTGATTTTGCCACCTACCAGTTGCTAAGCTCAGTAGCTGATATGAATTAATTTTGGGGCAAGGAAAGGAAGTGTTTTTAACAATGAATGCGTGGCCGTAATTAATTTTAATCAACATCAGTTTAAAGTGAATGTAAATTAATTAATTTGAGTGATTCAAGGATTAAGCTGACTAAAAAATGATAGATTCTTCATGAATTCTGTAATTTTGATGTAGCATATGTTTGAAATTAAGGTTGTAGTATGTAATAACATATTGTGAACCGAACCCATGTAAATTGGTGTTTGGTAATATTTGAAGTTTACAATTAATAAAAAAGAACCACAACTCAAATTTGAGTTTGGAACTTGCAGTGTTTTGTTGCATTAGGAAAACATATTACAACTGTAAATATTTTATTACTTTCACGAAAATTAAGGTGCCACGCGATCAATTTATCAACTACAGCAGTAAAATTCAACATTACTGGGAGACTCGTAAACGTCTTGCTTTTAAACAGTCCAATTCCATTCTACCATTCATGAGTTAACGACTTGGATTTGAAGTGAACACTGTAATCTGATGTCTGCATGAGCTCATTAATTCGTTTTCAGATAATTAAAATATATTCAGAAAAGAAAATAAAGGAAAAAAAGAAAAAAGGTCAAGTATCATTCTAGAATGTGAAGACGTGAAGCATTATAGCAGAGAATAATAAATGCATCCAATGGTCTTGGGCTTACTCAATTTGAAAGATTGCCATTGCGCTGAAGTCGTTTGTTGTGCATGTGAATTTTCAGTCGAAGAAAACCACAAATTTTCGTTTGTGTGGAAGGAATACATTTCTTTTCTTTCCCGATTCTTACTTAAATTTAGAAAGACAAACCGATTTTTTTTTTTTTTTTTTATCCTCATCCCATTTGTCTTTTGATTTCAAATTCGTTGACAAAACAAGCCAGCCGTCCAAAGCAAAAGACACGGATTAATATAACATCAATTGCTCCAAATCTCGCCTTATTAATTCTTCTTTGCTGTATATGTTACATTCAACTTGAAAAATGATTAATTTACATTTTTTTAATAATTTCTGTCTTTTGCTTTTTTTTTTTTTTTTTTTTTGTAGAGTAAGAAGCAGCTCGTTTTAAATGGATGGAACCCGACTCATGCAAGTTGCTTAGCTACCTAAATTGTATGTATCAACATAAGGATCAATCTCATTTTGGAGACTTGAGGGGTATCCTTTTTTTTTTTTTTTTTTCTTTATGTCATGCTGTGTTTCTTGATCCACATTTGTAGAGGTTCCTCCTCAAGGTTCATGGTCTTCATAATTGAATGTTGCGATGGTATCATTTTTACAGTCTGCAAATACATTTCAACTTGATTTTGCAAGTTGGAAGGTTCGGCTGTTATTATGGCTAACTGGGACCCTTGATTGTAATTATCAGCCGAGATCTCTTGGGATGCGTTGCATTTTAGTGATATCTTTAGACCTACTCTCTCTCTCTCTCTCTCTCTCTCTCTTTCTTTTTCTTTTTTTTTTTTCTTAATATTTAAGAGACGAACCCCATATTAAATTTGTATTTTAAAAAAAACAAAAAAAACAAAACAAAAACAGTATGTCATTGCAGGATGTGTGGACTTCCCTGATTAGACTTGGGGGCCCACCTGAAATGGCCCCGTGGGTTCGTTCTTAAATTTTGGACTGCCTAGCTGCCTAGGGCAGCCCACAACTCGATTAGGTCGGTCCGAGTAATTCCAGAACACGATTAATGAGCAAAGACGTCAGTCACATATTATTAAATACTGAGCGGCTGTCATGGCTGTCGTGGCCCCTAGAACATGCTCCCTACTTCACGTTTAAATCCCACCAAAAAGAATGGCCCTCTGATCATATTTTACCCAAGATCTCTTGAGATCCCTTGTACGCAGTTTCTCTTTCCACACATGCAACTTCTCTCCACTACTGTTCATGGCCACTTCTGATTTAAATTCCCCGCTGCCTATCATCTCAGTCTCCATAGTCTCTCTTTATCTGCTAGTTTTGCGGCCCTCCATGTCGGACCTACCCCTAGGCATTCTTTGAGAATGATGATGCAGATGGAGTTGGCTGAATAGTTTACATTATTCCCTGTTAAAAAAATTTTATTCATATTTTATAATCATAAATTATAATTTTTGTTAGCGCCCGATTAATAAAATTAAGCATATTTAATTTTGTTAAATTATATGAATTGGATGTAATTTTCTTAAACAAGACTATATAATATAATACTACTCCTTTCTCCACATATGAGCCTGTCCTTTATTTTTCTTGACTTAGGAGAAGGAAAATGATCCATAGAACTTTAAATGAATCTTAATTTGTTTTTCTTTTTTCTTTTTTATAAACCAAAAAAAAAAAAAAAAACCCCAATCTATGAATATTGTCATAAATCTTATTTATGAAATTGTACCGTATCTCTAAAATAAAGAAAATTTTATAGGACTTGAAAACAGATGTAGGAACAATTCACAGTTTGTTTTAAGTACCAATTCCTAATCCCTAATTGCCAATTAATAGCCAAATAAAAATAGAATCAAAGCGCAACCCAGCTGTCAAATGTTACCTAGAGTATCCTCTTGGAACCGTTCTTGGCATTCTAAGGTTTTGGCACATTAGCTATTTAAGTGGTCTTTTCACTTTTATATATATATATATATATACTTTTTCTTTTTTTGTTTTCTTGCGCGCGCGTGTGTGTGAAAAAATAAAAAAATAAAAAAATAAACCCTGTCGTTTAACAACGATTAACCCCGTAAGGAATTGCAACTGAAAGGACCAACAAAAAAAAAAAAACGTATGCAATTATGGAATTTAGCGCACGTGGGGCTCCGTCTTTTCCCCATTCCAATCCATTCTAATAAGAGGGACTGGAAAAAAAAAACAAAATGGTTATTTGGTATATATAGCCGACCGAGTGCTTTCTCTTGAACCAAAAGTCACGGATTTGAATTCCAGTTAAAATCAATTTAAGAAAAAAAGGTAATTTAAACTAACCTCAGCCAGTATTATCTTCTTGCCTATAAATTGTTTGTGTGATCCACTAGTTAAAAAGATTTTGTTTGTATTATATAATTATGAGTTTGAATTATTTTCAAAACACTCAACATAAATAAACGTATGTCTTTGTATAATTTTAGAAATTGAATGGTGATCGTATTATAGAGTTTTTTTTTTTTAAAAAAAAAAAAATTATATAGTTTTAAAGAATGAATGCTGAGTGTATCATAAAATTTTTTCTTCTGTGGAGTCAGTATAACATCTTAGTTAACTGTATATTATAGAATTATGAGTTTGAATTATTTTTAAAATGATAAATACAATTAAACGTACGAATTTGTATAATTTTAAAGAGTGAATAGTAGTTGTATCATGAATTTCTTTTTTTTTTTTTTTTGTCTTTATATAGTTTTAAAGAGTAAATAATGACCCTATCATGAAATGTTTAAGGGGACTGTAAAGTATTATCCGTACTTTTCATTCATTCAATGAAAAAGGAAAAAAAAAAAAAAGAAGAAAGAAATAAAAAAGGAAGAAGAATAATATTGTATGACGAATAAAATGGCCTGTTCAATTGTCCCTTTTCCAGGATTTCAAAAGATTGCATGGCATGTTAAAACAAAGGAAAAGAAATTGTGTAACACAGAAAATGGCCCATCATTTGTCGATCTGCCAAGATTTCACGAGAAACGATATGACTGGCGTCTTGATTCTGGGCCTTCAATTTGGAAATGAATTTTGGAGCGACTAGCTCCCCATGGTCCCCAACCGTCTTACTACAAATTAAAATTTCTTTGTCAATTCTCGGTATAAAGAAAAAATAACAGTGGTTGTGTCCTTTCTTCTGCCTTTGTTTGCTCATTTAACTAGTGATTTTGGCATTGAAATTGAGAATACGATGCAAGAGATTTGAGGGGGGGTTTTTTTTTTATTAAGATATTTATTGTAATGTGAATTATTTTATTATTATTTTCATAAATCTTCCATTCTTTTTTTTTTTTTTTTACCAAATTAAAATTCAAGAATCCAAAGATAAAAATTTCAAACTTTCACCATAAATACTGTTTACAAATGGCAAATTATTTTGTGCATTCTTCTTCGTTTTGTTAAGTTTGTGCTGAGTTTATTACTCTTTATGGAAGGGTTGAAAAAGGGTAGACCTCCGTAGGAAGGAGGGGTGCACAGCGATGCCCTTTTTTGTTTGCTGCTAGGATGTACACAGTGTGGCCTTCTGAGTTGTGGGTAGGGAAGAAGTGTATGGAGTCGTAGAAGGACCTTGCTTGCTTTCTAGCAGTTTATTCCCATTTCTATATCTCTCTCTCTTTCTTTCGAGGATGCTTTCAATAATATCCCTGTGTCGTTCAAAGAAGAAATAAAATAAGTACGGTTGACTTAGATTTGAAGTTTGAATTCAAGTAGCAGGCCAGCCAGGACCAAATAATTGGATATTTGGGCCGCCCATAAAGGGCCCAAATTGGTCTCAAAGCTCATGCTCTAAGTTAGGTTAACAAGGCCCACAACCATCTCATCCTAACCTTAAAAAGCAGAGAGAGAAGAGAAAAGTATCTCTCAAGAAAAATATTTGGGTAATTAAAATCTTAAACTTTTATCAGATTTATGAAAGTAAAGAAAATTAATTTCATTGTCTAACTCATAATCCAATAAGTCTTCCAATGAAGACTTAAAAAACAAAGAAAGAAAAGAAAGGTATTAATCAATCTCGTGGATTTCAATTGCAAATTTTATGTTGGTATCAACTGTAGTCTGAGATCATTGTTTTCACTATATCTTTGTGGGTTTATCTATAAACAGCCTGTCAATTCCCATAAAACATTTACCAATGGCACCTCATACCTATAATTTTTCATCTTCCATGCCCGATGTGGTAAGGTTATTTCAATATCTGTAGGGAGACAAAGTCAAGGGTCGGTTTGAACAATATCCCCACTGCTGGGTTCCGCAATCTCAGCAATTTCTGTTTGATCTATAACATTGTAACCTTTTACAATTTCCGTTGGACCAGTAACAAGAAATCTTTGTCATGGGATGCCTGGCACTCAGCTGAGGATGGACACTAACCTATCCCAAATCTTGTGGGGAATTGCAGTAGGTCTTCATTGTCACACCCATTTTGTCCAAGCTGACGTTGGTGCATGGCAATGTCACTGCAGGCAAATTTGGTGGTCTTTGCTCTCTTTGTTGTCCTACTGTCTGTTGGATGGCCGAATTCTTCAAGCATGTTGGACGAAACATAGCAAGGAGATGTCCTCTGTCTGTTGCGTGACCAAATTCTTCAAGCCAAGGCAACCAATCCATCGAAGAACTATGCAGGAATTAACAAGTCAGGTAGAGGTACTCTAAAGTCTAAACCATATCAAGCTTCCAGCATTGGTCGCTAGTTAGCTCCACTTATGGATTTTCATCTCACTGAAAAGTTTTAACTTCAATAGAACTGCGACCGATCTCTGATGTCATCCTCCTTGCTATAGCAATCTCTCTGATCTGCATTGAGGCTTCAAATTCCCCAATTTCAGCATAAAATTTCGATATTTGCAAATATACAGCAAAGTGTTCAGGATTGAGATCCAACAAAATTTTTGCTGCTCTTCTCCCTATCATTTCATTTTTGTGTTCACTAGAACTTCGCAGCAATGAGCTCCACATCACACAATCACCCCTACCTGGAGTGTTTTGTAGCAACTCTTCAGCTTCATCCAGCAAACCCGCCCGACCCAAAAGATCAACCAAACAGGAAAAATGCTCCCTGTGTGGAGAAATCCCATGTAGAGACTTCATTGAATCAAAAACCAATCTTCCTTCTTCAACCAAGCCAGAATGGCTGCAGCCAATTAAAACACACAAGATCGTCACTCTGTCAGGTTTCAAACCTTTTTGGACCATAGCTTCAAGCAACTCAAGGCATTTTCTTCCCAATCCATTCCGAGCATATCCATTGATTATTGATGTGAAACAGATAACATTTGGTGAAGGAAGTTGATCAAAAACTCGTTGTGAAAGTTGAACATTGCCACATCTTGAATATGCTTCAATCAAGGAACATGAAACTGCAATATCAGGTTCAAAGCCTGATTTTATTATGCAACAGTGCACCAAACTGCTGCTGGACAAGCTTGCTAAAGCTGATACTGACAATGCTTTCAAAGTCGTGGAAAGTGTAACCTCATTGAGCCCAATTCCCTCATCAATCATCATACCAAACATCTCAATCACATCATCTACAATGCCACAATGTAACAAAGAGGTCATTAATGAGTTGCAGCACTCCAATGTTCTCTCCAGGACACTTTCATACACGGACACTGAACTCTCAATGTCTTTGCATTTACCATACATGTCAATCAAAGCCGATTGTATGTATACACTGCCATGGTCAAAACCCATCTTCAAGATACAACAATGTATTTGATTCCCTAGTAGAATATTCCCAGTCCTACTTGATAAATTCAAGAACCCCACAAATGAACGAACTGATGGCCTCTTTCCCAAAATTTTCATTGCATGAAACAACTCCAGTGAATCAACTAACAAATCACTGTCGGCATACACTGACACTATTGAATTCCAAGATATTACATCCTCCACTGGAATGGCACTGAATGATTTTTCTGCATCAATTAAACTGAAACAAGCAGAATAGAAATCGACCAAAGCATTAGCAACAAAAACATTTGAAATCACCCATCCAACTTTAATCACATGGCAATGCATCTGCCTCCCTTCATCATAAAACACCCCACTACAACATCCATGAATCAAATAGCTAAACGTAAGCCCATTACCCTCCACACCATCCAATTTCATTTCACGATGCAACCCCAACAACTGATCAAGTGAACCCATTTCACAAAACCCGCGTAAAACCAAATTCCACGTTGCCAAATTTCTCGCAGGCAATTCATCAAACAAGCCCAAAGCTAAATTAACAAGTCCCATTTGCATATAAAAACCAACGAGTGCGCTTCCAATAAACAAATTAGAATTCAAACCCAGCTTAACAACCCTGCAGTGAACTTGAATTCCTTCTCCAGAAAAACCAGCACGGCTACAGATACTTAAAACAGAAGAAAACGTTGACGGGCTTTCTCTAATACCTTGCGAAACCATTTCCCAGTAAAGATAAAGAGCATATTCTGGATTTCCAGATTTACCGTGCCCGGAAACCATCAAGTTATAAGTAACCACATCTCGCATGGGCATTTCGTCAAATATATGATGAGCTTCGATTAAGCATCCAGATTTGATCAAGCTGTCAACTTTCTTGTTGTTAAAGTATACGGCCTCCTGAGGATTGGCTTCACAATATGGTTCCAACAGAAGTGGAGGACTTGACAATGATGCTATGGGAAGGTATTTTGGTGTTAAGGTTGTTATTGTCCGGACAAGGGGCAGCAATCTGGTGATTTGCATTGCTCATGTTCTTTTTTTCTTTAATTAAAAGAAAAAATTACCTCTGACATTTGAAATTGAGATTGAGATTATGCCGCCAAACTATTTTGAACCGTACACTATTTACAGAGGTGCACTCGCCTACAGCGGACGTCGTGTTCCTCGTTGCCAATCTTAAAATCATGATGAAAGAAGAATATTTTTATGGTAGGTTGAGGACTGAGGTAGTAGAAGCCATCCGAGGACACTTCGGCCAGAGGGGCGGCCAACTGTGCTTTAACTGCCACAAGAACCCACATAATGTAATGGCCATTTTTGGGTCGTGTAAGGTCCATTTCATCCTGCGATGCTTTTTGCTCTTTGCATCATATGCTTGGAAGAAGGGAAAACGGGAAAAGGGCGTGGAGAATGGAAGAAATATAATTAACGTTTGTGTTTGATAAATATTTTTAGATGAAATAAAAAAGAGAGAGACGACAACAAATTTCGGCATTTTCAATTTCGGAGAGTTGAAAAAAAAAAAAAAAAAAAAGTGATGCTCTTTGCTCTTTCAAAATGTACCATTATTAACTATACCAATTTTATTTGGCTTTTTTTTTTTTTTGGTTCATCTAGATTTAGATAATTGAAAAATTAGACTTAAAATTTCATTCTTTCTCGATTAAGAGGAAAATTATTGATTTCCAACCATTTTTATTAAACACTCTATTGTCTATATATATATATATACATATTACTATAAAACGTAAAATTGATATTCTTATATATATTATTTCCGATTCTTCTCCCTTTTCAACCCATTATATGAATAATCATAAATGAGGTACTGACACAAACATTTCAGTTGAACACCACCAGGATTACAATTTTATTAACATATCGCTCCGATGGCGTCCAAAAGGGTGGCAACAAATTGCATCTGGGTTTCTTGGTCAATTCTGGAAAAGAGAGGGACGTGGACAAATAGAGACTTGTGACCTTTGTGTTCTGCAAACCGAAGAGAGTGATAGTAGACGTAGTTGCACACAAAGCGGCCTGCATCATCTGATACTGCAACATCATAGCCTTTCTTCTTCATGTGCTTCAGTATTTTCTCAACTGAGCAACAGGTCTTTTGCGAAACACATAATAAGGAGTTAGTGCGTGCTCTAGGAAGCAAATATATAAAACTCTTTTATCCGAACAATTCTGCCTGAGTAACATACTTTTAGTGGAAATTGCGTTAAATAAAAAATTTATCTTTTTATCATAATGTTGTTACCTTAGTACATGTGTTTTATCATAATGTCACGCAAAAGTTGTCATGAATTACCTTTCTTATACAGGAAGTTCCCCCATCTGCTGGGACTATGGGATGTAGCTGAAAAGGCAAAACAAAGTTTAGTACACGGAAAAATCATAATAGAAATCTTCAGTACAGGGTAATATTACTTTCCATTCCTGAAATACTTTAAAGTAATCCCTCGCTAAGAGAGAAAGTAGAAAAGAGATACAACCCCACTATAAGATTCCAAGGAAATAACACATCATGCGAAGAAAAGACATTAACCTCAGGTTGCCAACCAAGCTCATCTGGACAGCAGAAGGTGGCTTCATTTACCGCCTGCAACTCAAAGGTAAATTTTTGTGCCCCACTATTCACCCCTAAGTGAAGCTGAAGAAGCATTGAAGATAACGCATTTAAATTCACTAAAACTCAATCTAGAAATACAGAATAGCATTGGTATAATATATGCTTCTGCAAAATCAACAACCTCCTCAAATATTTAATAACATTTCAAGCTCATCACAAAAGGTGTTAGACATAGGAGTAGATATTAGGAGATTCCAATTTCCAAGTATGATTGCGATTAATAACATGTACATAACAGGGCTATATTAGACTGTTAAGCTCATAAAGAGCGTCCTAGTGAACAAGGCTCTCACCCAATTGCAAGCCAATGAAGAGTCAGATGTGTGCTTTTGCAAAATCGATATCCTCCTCAAATCTTTAATACCCTTTCAAGCTCCTCACAAAATGTTATAGACATAGCAATAGAAATCAGAAGATTCCAATTTCCTGGTATGATCAACAACAGGTGTATAACAGGACTACATTAGGTGTGTCAAGCTCATTAGTGCATTAATTTATCACATAAGTTAATCATACGAATACCCAAATCTCACATAGGATACAAGCAAACAAAGTGTAACAGATCCCAAAACAATGTAGTTTAACTGCAATGACCACAGATATGTTAAAAAAGTCATGAATAAGCAATGATGGTCAAAATCCAAGACAGTGAGAATGTTTATAACTTATTAGGGTCAAAATGTAGCAATTCATTGAACATTAGAAGCTGCATGACTAAAAACTGACCCATACGACTTTTTCATTCTTGTCAGCATTCCTTGCTATGCCAGATTCTAAGACCTCGTATAGCTTTGCTTGAGCTCCATCTCCAGCAGTCTCAAGTATGTTGCAACTTCCCAGAGTGACACCAGGAGACAAACCTTTCTTTTCCACGAAACCCTTTAAATTGTTAACAATTGTCTCTGTGGGATTTTCAGCAACGCCATGGAACTTCTTGAATCCAGTGACATTAACCATGACAGCCTTTGGCCCTTCCGATCCCATTCCCTCTTCTTGGACACTGAGAAAATTCCCAATCATTAATGAAGAGTTCTGTCTAAATCCTAAGAACACACCAACTCCACCAATTAAGACAATGACGACAACAACAACAACCAGAAACCTCCATGATCATGACAATCAAGATTATACTAAATATTAGGACACCCATGTTCATATGTATTGTTCCATTGCCACGTGTCTACTTTCCAGCCTTTGATCAAGCAGTTATACCACCGTTCATGTAGATCATAGATTAACCCACTAACTTAATCTAATCCAATAAAAGAAAAAATCTTCCAACTTGAAAGTTAACAGCGAAAATATAATTTCCCAAAATTAAAAATTCAAAAAAATTTTCAAGCAGCAGAAAACATAAGTAAAGTTCTAAAATTTCTCAACCAATTGAAGTTGATACAGATGCAAAAATTACTATATGTAAAAAAAAAAAAAAAAAAAAGAATCGATCTTTTCATTTATTATCGACCCAGAAAGAACCCATTTAAACGGATATTAAAAAAAAAAAAAAAACATAACAAGAAATCGAGAAAAGCGAAAACAGGATAAAAAAGGAATCAAAAAGCAAAATTAGATTAGAGAAGCAAAGGGAATGATCGAGTTAAACCTCAAAATTCTGGCCTTGTGCTCTGCCCTTTACGTGTCTCGGGAAGGCCAGAAGGGTCCGAAAATTGCCTTCTCCCTTATGAAACTTCAATTTGGGTCTCAATTTTCCTGCTTCGATTCTGGTTTTAAACTAAAGAGGCCTCTGAAACATTAGGTTAATTGCGATTATTCTAATAATTGATTATCATTTGGTCAATGATGATCTCATGCGGATGATAATACGTGGCACGCTTTCGTTGGTTTGTTGGGGCTCAAAGTCAAACTGTCATGGTTTTCTTTGCGCCACTAACGAGGAATTTACGTCATGCGAAAATTGAGAAATATTTAGGTGTTTCTGGAACCAATTGAGCCCGTGCGCCCAACCAACCAATGCAAGCCATATGGCATAAAGCTTCACGAACCCCAAAACTGGTGGCATCGCATCGCATCGCACCAAAACCCCTTGGGGTTTCTGTTGACATAAACATTCGATGGAGTGGTGAGAGCGACTAGCCAAACCAGCTAGGAATTCAATATTCATAATAATAATCTAAAATATAAATAATTTAAATTTAAAATATTTTAAAATTTAATATATCTAAATTTTAAAAAATTTAATATTAAAACTTCCAAAAATTTAAATAATGTGATCTCAAAATTACTTCTAATTTGATTGATCCACTAATAATCTAATAAGCCTGAACCTCTGCCTCAAGGCCCACTTCTCTCTCTCTCTCTCTCTCTCTCTACTTGCACGCGAGACGATCGCACACAAAGACAAAGATTAATATACTTTTTTTTTTTTTTAAATTTTGTTTTGGGCAATGCCTCGATACAAGGACGAGCCTCCTGCGGTTCGTGTTTACACGGTTTGCGATGAATCAAGGTTGTTGTTGTTGTTGTTGTGTGTGTGTGTGTGTGTGTGTGTGTGTGTGGATGGGGTGTGTTTTTTCTTTTAATGTTTATGTCCTGTAATAAGCCACCGCAGTTATGGTATCAGTTTTGTTTTATTTTTTTAAACCCAATATTGAAATTAAATACTTTTTTATTTATTTTGCTTAATTCGGTGCTTTAAACAGATATTTGATGGTAAAAAACGTGCCTGCTTTGGGTTGCGGTGATGATTTGCTCAAGCTTTTCTCTTCCCATGGAGACATTGAAGAGTAAATTTTTCTTCTTTTCTTTTTTGTTGTTGCTTTGATTTTTTCTTTTTTGTCCCCCCTTTATTGAATTACTGTTATTATTGTTTTTATTTCAATTTTTTAGCTTTAAGCCGATGGATGCAGAAGACTGTGAACCCTTTACTGATGTTTACTGGGTCAAATACCGTTTGGTCTGCAATGCCAGGTGAATTGGGGTTTGGCTATTTTCACTTGGGAGTTCATTCGTCGATTGAACATTCAATTCTGGTTGCAGATACTAGGATTAGAAGATGAATGTCAACAGTGTTAAGCGTCTCTTCATTTATTCATATTATAGGTTTGCAAAGAGAAAATTGGACGAGTTTGTGTTCCTGGGGAACAGACTGCAGGTGTCCTATGCTCCTCATTTTGAGAGCTTATCGGACACAAAGGATAAGTTAGAAGGAAGAAGAAAGGAAATACTTGCACGTCTGAACCGTAAGGGTTTATGTGGCACCAGAGTTGGGCTATTTGACTGAATGTCCAAATTTCTGTTTGATATGAAATCCATGTGGTGATATGGGATTATAGTTGCATGATGCTTCGTGTTTCAGCTAGAAGACACAAGGAGCCTCAAGTTCATAAAATAGGAGCTTCAAGTGAGGCTCCGATGCTGGCAGCTTCCTTGCAGCCTGACTACTCTCCCCAGCAGAACAATTCTAACCTGTCTTGGTGGGCTGCTTTCTTTTTGACTTTATTTTGGTGCCCCAATTGCACCTCTATGAAGTGCTTTCCTGGTAGTTCTTGATGAATGCAAATCATACAACAGTCTGTTTCTTTCTCTTTCTGCAGGGATTCTAGAGAATCACAACATAATGCGCAGACAAATAATCCTCCTCTCGCAAGAGTTTCGTCTGACCAGGTTTGATGCCCGCCTCACCTATAAATCGACAAGAAAAAACCTTCCTCTATCTTCACACAATTCATTTACAGCTTATATCATGAAGAAGTCTGATTTAAAAAAAAAAAAAAAAAAAAAAAAAGGAAATTTCAGGTATCATGTTTGCCAGCTAGTTATGCTCTAGGAGTAATGTGTTTGTTTGAATGTAGGTTATCATTGAGTTTGTGTTATGCATATTTTCTGACATGTACACAAAATTTAGGAGCATGTTAGTTTTGTAGTTGATTACAGATTATATTTTCCTGGACTAATCTGTACTTCTCAATTTTGCAGGATTATTTCCCATCTGAATCTATGAATCAGACTGTTAGATTAGTCAGGGAGAAGCTCAATAAGGTGCTAAGCCTTTACCATATTGTGTTCTTTGCAAATATCTTTTGGTTTTAGACCACACAGAGAAGTAATTTTTTCTGTGACTTCCAGATCCAGTCAAGTTCCGACCATCTCCAAGGTGGGCCTGCATCCAAGAAAACAAGAGTGGATAACAGAAGAAGAATCTAGCAGAACTTTTACAATGGACAGCACATCCAGTCCCACAGTTTTTTCCTTTTTTGTCACATTACTCTGCTGTCATGGACTCTTTGATTGTGTTCCGCCTTTCTAATCCTTGACAAGTATTGACCATCTCCTGGTGGGTCTGCATCCAAGAAGATTAGAGTGGACAATGGAGGAAGACTCTTGCGGAGCTTTTAACAGTGCAGAGGACATCCTGTGTCATAATGTTTTTGCTTACTACCACTGCAACCATCGCTCTTGAGGGGGTGCTACTTCCCCAACTTCAATGATGGAGGCAAAATCTTGTTGGTAGGCAACACCGGGTAGAACCACTGCTATGGGAGGTTTTGAGTAAATGTCAATCCCGAGGCTGGTGAACAAATTTTTTTCCTCTGGTATTTAATGTTATTACCCTTTCATCTACTTGTTCATAAACAATTTTTTGATACAAGCTTATCAAAAATCAGTGAGTTAAACGAGATTATGTTGTTACCTTCAAGACCAAAAGTTCCATGACCATCCACCATTCTGCTCTCTTACTAATCTTTCAGTAACCCCATGAGCTGCAAAGCAAAGTTCCATTTGCAGCAAGAAGTAAACAATGCACTGTGGATCACTGAACCCAATTTGCATAATGTTAATTGATCGAGCCAATCAATCCATGCAGCCTAGTTCCTACCATGGACAGGAGCTAGGGAGCAGCTTCAGACACGTTGATGAGGGATAATGATGAAAAATATTTAGTATTCAGGAATTTATAAAATATTATTCGTCATCCTTCATCACATGTGCACAAGAATACATAAAAATTAAAATTTTTTTTTCAGAAAAGCCAGAACGATAACTATGAAATGCATTCATGCAGGCCCCCAAACGAACAGAGGAGAAGAGATGGCCGTAAATGAACAGACAAGTTACAAAATCACCCAAGTTTTTATTTAGCTTCATTTCGGCAAATTAAGTATTGATCCACATACAGTCCACATCTCAGAGTATTTCACAAAGAGGGTTGTATATAACTTGAGTGATTTACTCCATGAATTAAGACAAGTATACTTCGACGCTTCTTGTTTTGATCAACTGGCATACAGGACAAATATTGATCAACAAGTCACACTCTTTACATAAACACAGATGCCTACAGGGCATTAATAACATGGAAACCTCCTTCGCCTTGCATGCTCTGCAAGTCATATGTTCCTTCAAGCCCTGGTAATTCCTGCTTGAAGGTTTTGCAGGCCCTCCTGGAATGTTCAAGTAGTTGTTAGGGTCAATGTACGAGATAGCATCATCAACCTCACTATCTCCAAATCCTTCCTTCCCTTGGTCAGCACCCTGTGAAAGTGCATTTTGGAGGTTGTTCTTCAAGACCATTACAACTGACTCATTGTACTTTGCCCTGTAGTGCCAATTCTGAGCTTCTGCAGCAACCTGGTTTATTTTCTCAACTAATTCCTTGTTTCTACGGTTCATGCTCTCTATCTCCAGATCTTTTTCCCGTAACTTCTTGTTCACACCTTTCTCAATGGCAGCAAGAAAAGAAGCAACATGTCTCTGCTTAATGTCCCTTATGCCCTTGGCCAAACGCTCCTCCTGTGCAAGCATTGTAAACATTATATTATATCAAAATGCCAAACATTTATTTTTATAATTGTACAAATCATTCAATATTTGAAGAGAAAAAATGAAGCAAGCACAAGGATGGAATTCAAAGAAGGCTAGAGATAGCATAACAGATTATTATAGACAATGAAAGATCGGGACTTCAGATTTTAATTGATGGTAATGATGCACACAGACAATCCCAGTTATTTAATATAGATAATGAACATTTGGCAAGAGTTTAAAAGACAAACCATGATGTGTATATTTTAAGAGGTAAACAGTACCTGGATCTTAACAAAGTGGTCAAACTCTTCTTTCTGCCGATCAAGCTCGGTCCGTATGTTTTCACCAAGAGACAAGATAAAAGATGGTGTTGCAGTCATACTTCCACTAGTAGAAGTTACAGATGAATTGCGCTCATCATCATCATATGATAGCCTTAATCCAGTTGATACAGCATTAGGGTTTGGAATGCTCCCTGAGCGGGCAGCATCTTCTTGACAAACATTATTATTTAAGGAAATCTGCAGCTTGTGCTGTCTACTGATATCCTCTGTTTCCATCCCTCGTCTGTTTGTCCGAAGCATAGGAGTGATATTATCATTTCCAAAATAGTTAACTGGATCAATACCACATCCAGTTGGCACTAGCCACAAGAAAGCAAATTAAAGATCAGTCAATAAACCTTTTTTGTGAAGTTCCCCATTTTAGCATTTTCTTTTCTTTGGTAGGGGGCAGGGGAGGAGGAAAACATTGGCCTTTGTACAACACAAAACAAGCCAGGAAAGTAATTTAATACCATCTCCCAAATTGAGCAACTGCATAATTTGATTATTAATGGATATGAATGCATGACTACTTATGCTATATAAAATTCAATTATCAGGTGAGGATATATTAAAAAATGGACTGCCACCAATCCCTTTCATAAATGTAACAAAATGGTCAGATTACATTCCTCCACAACGGCATCTTCTTAATCTTACTTATTAACCTTGTCCATTCAATCTGTAATACGAACCTTATAAATCTAGGCACTAATACATATATGTCAAAGGCATCCAACTTGGATGGTCTGATATCAAAGCAACAATGGAAAACACCCAAGGAAACATATGTACTAAATCATCTATGAGAAAGGCCACTCAACATTCAACCACCATTTGCTATTAGTACATTTCATCCCAACTTACTCAGCCAACATATGGGTACTACAATTGGTATGTTTATCCAGAAGCCTAACATGCTTAATGTCCAATCTAAGGTACACACGTTTTGCAAGAAAGGACTAAGAAGGGTTGGAAATGGGTAGGCAAACTGTATGAATCAGGAAAAATGCAGCAAACAAACAACTCGATGAAATGCAAAAAAAGGTGAATTCTCTCTCACCTCAACAGAATAAAAGAGTTGGACAAGCAAAGCTAGAAAGACTGTTTGAATCAAAGAGAGTAATTGAGGACTAGAAAAAGGATAAGACATGATTCTCTCCCTCTCTTTCACTCACCTTCTGTCTTCCTGATTCCAGATGATACCACATCCTCTTAAATTCCCTCACCTTTTGGTGATAACGGGATTGGCATGCTAAGTTCTCCCAATACAAAAATATTTCCCTAACTTCTGTTCCTTAGGTCAGCCTCCCAAGGTAAAGCCATTCCCAAATTTTCTACCAAAGTTTCAACCCAGATCATGCACCCTTACCATTTGTTGTGCTGTCATGTTGACATGAATCCACTGTGATGAACTGAAGTTTTCAAAATATGGTATGATAATGAAGAAAATTTTTCCACAAATAATTGTTGATGAAGGGTGAGAATCAAGCAAACTGCCAGTCTCAATCATACACCATAAAAAGTAAAATGAGGTGTGTGGCACAACTTAAAGTGAATGAAATTTAATTTGTTAGCTGTCTAAAACAAGAACTCACCACTGCCAAATAACTGCAGTTGATTTGAAGTGCTAGCCTGATAGGGGATATGAGTCTCATCCACAAAAACCGGAAGCAGAGGATTACTATTGTTGCCACCAAACATTTTCCTATATGCCTAGTTTACCATAAACTATAGAGCCTTTGAACAACGTATGAACCTTGAGTCCTACCTGCAAAAAGGGAATGAAGCCATTAGAAACCTTGATAATATAGCTAGCCAAGCCCGACCACTAAACCAAATTTAGAAAATCCAGCTGGGATAAACTTTTCAATCAACAAAACTCAAAGTGGTTCAAACTTATGACATGTGCACTGACGCTCATTAATGAAATAGGATAAAGCAGGTGCAAAAATGGAGATTCATTATTTTGTCCAATATTTAGGACTTAAACATTGGGCCAGAAGACACCTATCAATTAGTCTCTTTCCTTGTCCTGCAGGAAAATGACACAGAAATCCTTAATATGTTGTAAAGTTTTAACCACCACCCCCTGGCTTAGGGCATGTAGCACCATCAGCATACAATAGTAATATAGAACTTTTGTTTCTCTATTGTTCTAATAACAAAATATTTAACCAATAAAAATTTCCAACTAAACCGTGAAGGAATATAACACATATTCATGGCTATTTAAGTGCATAAGGGAGACATCGATAAGGGTGTGACATATCAATTCGGCAGAGAAATTGTAATTGTGAACAACATTGAGCCTGCCTCAAACTTAAGAAGCACATATAAAGCACAATTTTTCCAAGGCTTCAGAGGCGAATGAAGCAAAAAACAAGGCAAAATACACAAAATACTTAACAATGACTTAATGAAAGCCAACCAACACATGATGGACAGTAAATGCAACAAAATGATCCATTATTGTAATCCAGTCATGCTATCCAGTGGAAGCAGCATCATCTTCTCTCCCATTATGTTTTACACTAATTCACGAGAATCAACGTGTGTGTGCACCTGCAATGACATGAATGCATGATAAACCCTACAACTTCATATCAACTGCAAATTAAAGATGCATCATCTAAAACTTAAACTAACTTAAAATTAATTGCCTTACTAAGCCATTACATGTGGTCTCAAGATGTAAATAAATACCGAGAAACAATCAGATCAAATGAAAGCATAAAAAGGGAAAAAAAAATCCAATTCAGTACTATTTAAAGAAAGATCCCCCAAAAAAAAAAGATTGACTTGCAGAAAAAGGAAAAGGGTGTCAATAATGCTGATGTTTGGAATGAAAGCATTGAAGAACAAAGAATTAGCATTTACTTAATAACAAAACCCCAAATCAACAAAAAGAAACAAAAATGGGATATAAAATTTCTATCAAAACAGGAAAAAAAAATCAAAAAAATGGGCAGTTTCTGTTCTGGCTTGGGCGATTATGACTAGTTACGGAAATGAAAGAGACAATCTAAAAGCACGGATCTCCATAAAAATTCACCCAAATCTGAGAACCCCAAAATTTATCAAAAATGAAAAATAATAATCTTTCATAGGAAAGAAAAAAAAGAAGAATAAGAAGAGCAGAAGCCAATTTACTTCGATACTTAGATCCTCTTCAAGTGCTTCAAGATCCTGCAAATCCCAAAAACCAACGTTAAGAATCAAACAACAAAAATAACTTAAAAACGCAAGAAATCAAACGATCATACGTATCAAACCCACTCAAAAAAAAAAAAACTCTCCCCAAAAAAGAGAAAAACATATCAAGAACCGCAGCCACAAAGAAGAAGAAGAACCTGAACAAATTAAAAGAAAAAAAAGACAATTTTACCTCAAAGACGATGACTTTCTTGAAAAAAAAAAACAAAACAAAACAAAACAAAACAAAAGAGCAAACCGATCACATAGGATCTGAAACTCCACAACCCCAACTCAAAATACAAGAAAAAACAGAGAAGGAAAGATGGGTTTTCAACGATTTTAAAGTTTAAACAATCGATTACGGAGAAATGGTAGCGGACGACCCAAGAAAAGGAAAGATAGAAAGATAGAAGAGAGTCAGAGATAGATAGTGGGGAGAAGAAGGATGGTTAGAGAGAAGGCAATTTAATGGAATAGAATGGAATGGAATTTTTTTTTTTTTTAATATTGATCAACTATTCAAAAAACATAATAAATAAAAAATTAAAAAATTAAAAAATTAAAAAATATATGTTAAATGAATAGCTGTAGTCTCTGGATGGGTAACTACTGGCAGGGAGAGGCAGTCTGCTACTTACTGCTAGTGGTTACCCAACCCCCAATTTTACGTTCAGTTTCTTTTCTTTTATTTATTTATTTTTAAAAATTTTATCCTTTCTTTTCTGCCATTTTTTTGTCTAGAAAAAAATTATATTTTTTTTAAAATTAGTTGTGTTACATGACCTCACATATTAATTTAACATGAAATAATTTAATACTTATAAAAATTTATGTTTAAAATTTTTATATTTTAAGAAAGATTAGAAAAAATATAAATGAATGATAGATGTAGTATAAAGTTGAACACAAAACTAGTTTATTATAAGAAAATATTTGATAATTACAAAAGTGATTAACATAATTTAACATAGTTGATAAAATAATATATATCATGATAATTAAAAAAATAACTGAAAAAATTTATATTATTTTATTAGTTATATCTTCAGTCTCATTTTATTTATTATGTTGGTTTTATTGTTTTATTGTTTTTATTATTATTATTCCTTTTTTTTTTGTTGGAATTTAGAAATGGAAATCTAAAGTTACAGTAACGCCGCACTACAACGTCGTCGTCTAGATTTCGAGGGGAGATGGGTCCCACTGGAAAATTAAAAAAAGAAAAAAAAAATTAAAGGGAGGTTTTTTCTAGTTGGATTTTTGGGTGAGTTGCATGGAATCCGTCACCTTAACCACTAACCACTGCTGCTTACCAAAATAGAAACGAAGACACCAACAGACAAACTGTTGGCACAAAAGAGCGGCTGCCATTGTCTTTGCTTAAACGTCTCCACTTTCCTTTTTATTTTTCTTTTTTTTAAAAAAAAATTTAATAATTATTCTTATATTTATCTTTCTGCATTTTTGGCATTAAACTCTCTCTCTCTCTCTCTCTCTCTCTCTCTATATATATAGAGGTGTGTGTGTTTTAATTATTATTTTTCTAAAAAAAAAAACACAGAGACAGAGAAAGAGAGAGGAGAATTGGGCAATGAATGCTCTTGTCGTGAGAATCATGGCAACATGTCGTGGCGGTCGGTACGAGGCCCATCGAAGAAGAAGGGGAATTTAATGCGAAAACGTAAAAATAGGGGCAATCGCTTTGTCACTTGCTGCTTTTCTTGGTGGGCCCCCAACTTTTGTTGGCGGGGAAATTTTGGCGGGTGAGCAAAACGACGAGCTTTGAAAGTTCCATGATTCCCGGATTTGCAGGTTAACGCTCTTCTCTGTGTTTTTTCTTTTTTCGAGCAACGAGATTAACACGCCTTTGACCACGCCACATCTTATAATTGAGATTTTAGGTTCTTTAATTATTAAGATTAAATGTAAAAGATTATTAAATTTAATAATATTTAAATGATAAATTCTCAAATTAATTAAATAAGACAAATAAAATAAATTAAGAAAATATAATCTTAATTCATAAATATAATAATCAATATAATTATAATAATTTTTTCATTAAAAAAGATATTTTACAATAAACTTAATAAATAAATTATTCATAATCAACACCATAAAGACCCAATTAACCGTGTCTATATGTCAAAATAAAGGAGAAGTAGGGTTAAAAAAAAAAAAAGGGTAGTTTAAATTTTGTTTCATGTAAAGACAAAAATAAAAATATATGATTTAAATAAAAAATAAAAATAAGAAAATTATCTAAAAATAATTTATAAAAATTTTAAACCCTTTTTTTTTTTTTTTTTTTTGGGTTTGTCTCAACAACCTATTGGGTTGTGTAAAAATTTTGATGTACCATTTCCATTAACAAACATCATATCAAAGAGAATACTTCTCTCGAGCTAAGAAAATTGAGAGGCCAGCTTTGATTTTCGCCTGCCACCATTGAGGAAGTCGACGAATTTGAATTTATTGCTTGCCCATAGGTTCACTAGTTCTAAATGAGCAGGAATTTCGCAGAGATCCTTGCGTGGAGGATTTATTTATTTATTTATTTTTGGGGTGAATGGAAGCATAGCGATGGATTCTTGCTTTGGGTGCGTTGAACTTTCTACACGTTATCCTTACAGAGCGCTAGTGGAGCACATTCCACGCACAAAAGAAACTTTGAGCATAGCGCCCGTCTAGAATTTCTTTAAGAAACCCTTTTTTTTTTTTTTTGGGTCCACTAACAATTGACAAACACAATAATATGCCCCTATATCCTACTAGTCTAAGGCTTTTTTTTTTAGGAGTTAAAAATCTTAAATTATAAATAAAATGAGTTGAAATAAAGTTTAATATATTTAATTTTAAAATCATTTCAATTTATTAAAATTTTAATTAAATTCAAACAAATTAAAATTTTTAAATTCAAATTGATAAAAATTTATTACGTTTTAACTTAATTTATTTATATATATAATTTTAAATTTAAAAATTAAATTCAATTTGATGCTAAACTCAATTTATCATCAAATTTGAATTGACTTAATTTGTGTTGAAAGCATCATAAAATTCCTCTTTTTTGTATATAAAACTCAAAATAAGGTTTATTTGGGAAGTAAATGAATTGAGTCGAATTGAGTTTTGGCATGTTCAATTCATTTTATTAAAGTTTTGATTGAATTCCAACTTGAGTTTGACTTGATAAAAAAAAATATTTTTTTTAATTTTAAAATCAAATGAGATGTCATTTTTCTTTTTTTTGATAATTACATAAATAGATGTTTAGATTTGCACCATTGTCCACTTCCTTTCATTGTCTTTACATTTTTTTACTTAATTTTTTTGAGAACACTATTAGGTAAGTGTAATTTGATGAAGTGCAGATAAAAATTAAAATTTTTTAATAAATAAGATTAATTACTTTTAATAAAATTTAAAACAAAAAATTAATTAATTCTTTTATATTTATAACTTTTTACTACTCTTTAAGATTAAACCAAATAGTTTTTTATTTTTATTATTTCTTTTCTATCCTTCCGTTTTCTTTTCAAGGGCCCACAACGTATGGTATTCGAAAATTTGAAAATACAAACGGCGTCGGTTTTAGATACAGCGAAGATACAAAAGGAAACGCCGACGTATTATCGCAAAAACCCTGCTATAAACCCTATTTGGAGTAGAAGAATCGCGAGTCTGACAAATAACCAGAAAAAAGAGAGAGAGAAGAAAAATGATCATTCCAGTTCGCTGCTTCACCTGTGGCAAGGTAAAATTAAAATTCGTTTTCCTTACTGCTTTTAATTTTGTTCTTCAAATTTTTTAATTTTTTTTTCTTGGTGGCTCTTTTCCGTTGGAGTTATGGGTTTCATTTAATTTTATTGGATCAATCTCAATTTATTTGTTTTTATTGATTCTTTAGGTGATTGGGAACAAATGGGACATGTATCTGGACCTTCTTCAGGCGGATTACATGGAAGGGTCAGTGCAATTTCATTCATATTGGAAAATTAATGGCTATATATTAATTTTTAAAAATATTTAATTATTTTATGTTGTGTCTGTTTAAATTTAGGATTTAAGGCATTGTTTTTGTTATTGTTATTCATTGAAAAGTTTCAATTTTTGTTTTTTTAATTTCCCAATGACGAAGTTATTGGAATTGGACTTAGGCGTACCAAAAAAAAAAATTGTATTGGGATAAATACTAGATCTTTTGGTGATTTGTACTAGCTTTCAGAAACTGGGTGCCTGTTTTTTCATTGAGAACTTAATCAAAAAGTGATTTGGACTTGAGATTATTCAAAAGTTTGAACTTGGGATTTCTTATCTGGAGGTCATGGTTTTATGGTCTGTTGGGAGGTGGGTTGCGGTTTTGCTATCAGGGAAGCACAAACAAGAAAGATTATATTTAATGTTAACACTAAAGATTATAGTGTATGGAGGCTTCCAAACTAGTTCTCCTGAAAATTCTGGGTGTGAAGAATTAAGTTAGTGTCAATCTCACTCTAGGTGTATGCTTTGCCCAAGTAAGACACAAAATTCTTCGATATTATGTGCATCATGTGGCAACAAACTTGATATTCATGTAAACAAGATTCTGAAATTTGCAATCAATTGCCATTTTCCCAAGCTGTAGTTTATGTATGGATGTTGTAAGAAGCTGTGGTAGAACAGAAACAGTAGTTAAATGATGTTCCCCCATCAGTAAATAACTAAGAAATTTTCTTGTATTTTCTCCTTTGAAGGTAAAGGAAAACCATAAGCAAATACTGCATTAAACTAACAAAAACTGGGGATACATACTAGTTAACACTTCGTTAAATAATATTTAAAACAGATACCTGAAGATAATAATGGTAGATAGCAAATGGTTTGGAATACCATAAAAGGGGCAGGTGATCCTTACCTAAGAGCTTAAAGCATTGAGTTCTGGAGCAGCAGTTATTTGGCATCACAAGTTCTAATATTAGGGGCACTGAATGTGCAGAAAAAGTTTAGAAAATAAAATTTTTGATTTACATTCTTTCACTCAATGACTAATAAGAAATTATTGATCCCTTGGTACAAGTTTTGGCTTGTATTTTTCTTTTTCTTATTATCCCATAATTATCACTGTGAGGTTAACGAGTCCTTATATTGTTTAATTTTCATTTACTTGTTAATGGTCAGCAAGAAATAACAACTTAATTCTTAACATCAATTGATGTGAACTACAGGGTTTAGTTTTCATCGTATAACTCACAGGTATATGGATGTGGAACTGTAGAGTGGATTTTCTTTTAATTATGGTGGTTCAATTGAGAATTTCTTCTTCTTCGCTTTTAATTTTCTTTTTCCTTTGATGGTATCTGGGGTCATTTTAGCAGAAAGCATGCCTTGTCTGTCTTCCTTGGTTATTTTTGGAAGCCATTGTTTTAAGTTTGGTAGGGATGTGGGTTGCCAGCACTGCCTAAATTCAATGGACCTCCTGTAGAGTGAAGAACAAGCACGGTGGTGGGTGGGGGAAGATGCACATTATATTGTTCTCTGGGATTTGGACTAGAATTGATAAATTGATTTGTTATAGATGTTGCTTGCCTGGTTTGTTTATCTTGGTATTGCATTGCCGAATTATGACCTTGTGGGGACAATTGTTAATAATGGTTAGCTCTTGATGGTGTGTGGGTTTACAGTGATGCTCTTGATGCACTGGGGCTGGTTCGGTATTGCTGCAGGCGAATGCTTATGACTCATGTTGACCTCATTGAGAAGCTTTTGAATTATAACAGTAATCTCTCTCTCTCTCCGTGTTTGGATGTTTCTATGTTTGAATTTACATGTGAACTTTAAGCTGTGGACTGCACTGACAATGTGCTTGGTTGCAGCTTTGGAAAAATCTGATACCAGTTGAGGCAGCTTATGGGTCACAAAGGGATCTAAAGGCAGTTGTCCTGGATGCCCTGGCAGGATATTGGCATGTGTGTGCATGTGTTCCGATGCTTGTCTGTTTTGTGACACTACCAATGTCATTTTTATCATTGTCTGGTCTATGACAAAGATTACCATTGTGGATAACGTCTGATAACTATGTTTAATGAGGTCATATCTGTATAATTTAGTTGGTGTCGTGGATTGTCTTTTAATATGTAAGGAACCTGCTTTGAGATAGATATGTTTTGTTTACAAATGTTTGTTGACATGACATAGTCATTTACCTAACCTGAAGAACTTGATTATCATCTCAAGATAGGCAAGTGCTGCGGTCTTTCCACTTTTCTAACTTGTAGGATTTGATTATCCACTCAAGGTAGGCAATAAAGCAGTCCTATTTCTTGAGCTGGAGCAACATTTTTTTTTTAGTAGTAGGTTGATTTGTATTTTCTAGAAATTTTGATCTAAAAGTAATGACAGATTATTAGAAGAAAAGAATGACATGTTAAATGGAAACTCTTAATTATTTTCAAGAACTCAAATTTGCATTATGTCAGTAGAGGATTCTCTGTGTAACCCCATGAAGGAAAACAGAGGAAGTCTCTGCACGGAATAGAATTGAAGTTTTGAACGCTACCCCAATGAAGATGAGTTGATTGGATTGGTAGGCTAGGAGCAACTTGATGCGGTGTTGTTGTATTGTAATGGGGTTGGATGCACGTGTATGGAATTTGTCATTAACTGCGCTTACGTATGAAAAGGGGAAAAAAAAAAAAAAAAAAGGGAAATCAGTCGTGATATAATGCGTGTACTCGTTTTTGAAACATGTTAAGTTGATCACGTTTATATAATTTCACCTTTCCGTCAATTTCTGTAGCTGCCAGCAATGATTGAGACGTGCCTCGTGAGTCAGACTTTATTGTTCAAACGGTCTAGTTGAGTCCCAATTCAATTCTGGTTGCCGCAATTTTTTTCTTTTCGAAGAAAAAGTGGCACAAAAATTCACGGAGGGAGAGAGAGAGAGAGAGAGAGAGAGAGGACCAATTGTTGTAGAAAAGCATTGGGACGGAAGGACTGTATAACAAAAGCAATCACCAATATGAAAAATCTTACTTATTGCGTGAAACCACGCTTTTCAAAGCTTGGAAATGGCATCGCTCAAGAATAATGCTAAGTTGTCTCTAATGGGTCAACGGATGAAACAAGAAGACTGTCTTTTGCGAAACGCGAAAGGCATGAAGTATTGGCGGCCCCACCAATCATGATTCATACCAATCGAAAATGAAAAGCTTATTCAAGGGAAATTACAAGCACTACCTAATACCTAATTCTTGATGTTGAACTCGGAGTTTAGACAATAATGAACACCATTAGGGATGTTTATGGTTAATAATTTTTTTTAATCTTTAATTGGAGATTTAAACATTTATAGATCATTGCAGAAAAAGGGCTTAGGCAAATTTATTCTCCTAATACGGTTGTGGACTTGACATGTGAAATTGTCATCAAAATTCTGGAATGGTGAACATTTTTGGGACCCAACCGGCAAGTTGATCATTCCACAGGAGATCTTCAATTCCACCTTCTCACGCAGAAGTGAAGTATCCATGAAATTGTGGGGTATCACCATAAATCTGACCGTCCCGATGCAAATATGGATTAGATGCAAGAACCTTTTAAATGGTGTCAAAACATCTATGCCTAGGGATCCAACTTTTTCTACCACGGGAGTTTATTGCTAGTGGCTTGTCCTTGTATCCAAGAGTATTCAACGGCTCGTGTTTTACTGTGCAGAAAGAAATTGGAAGACCCAAAAGGCAGAGTTTTGTACAATTTGTTTAGTGGATTCACGGTCATAGGCCATGACCTAACTTTGGGCTTAAAATTTATTCGGAAGAGAAGGCTTGGGCTTTTCGTGGCACGACTAACCATGGCAGTCAGCTGCCCATTGCCTACCAATGGTTCCAAGGGCAAGAACTCCCACTTCCTAGTACCCAACAAATTGTAGCCGTCCATTGATTAATTTGTTCCCAAGTGGCGAACCGGATGACAACTAGAGAAAATTGGAGAAAACCAATCATTGCCATGCTCGGATGGCTTTGAATCGTTGTCGATCAACAGCCAGGAAGGCTTCATTGTAGACATGCATGAAATTACTAGATTTTTTATGCGGATACAGCCTTGATGAATGTGCTCCAATTTGCACGGGGGGACCACGGGACATTGATGCATTTGTACAACGTAGAGCCCCACGAAATTTATGAAGGGCAGAGGGACATGCTTCAAGTGGCTGCAAAATTGGCCACGAAATTGCCATTATGTGGACACATTTTCCATTCTCCAAAAAATTCTCTACCAATTGAGCTCTCTCTTCTTATCTCCTGAAGATGAGGCCAATCTACGTTTTGGATTTCTTTTGCCTTTTTGGCCTTTCGCTTAGATATCTTACGGATAAAAAGTCGCCCTCCGTCCAGGTCGCTTCACTCGAAGCAGTGTTTGCACCTTTATATGTATAAATATATCCTTAATATCTTCCTTTTTATTTCCATGCACTTTTGGCATATTTCTTTGTCTTGTTTCCTTCTATTTGCCCTCTCTTTCCTTCCCTTTGCTTTTTTTTTTTTTTTAAGGTGCCTTTGTTTTGTCCATTTCTTTTCAGGACAAAATGTATTGTCATAGCCACCAGCACCTCCTTCCTTGTTTGCATTGCCACCCACATGGCTACATTAGAATGGTAAGTTCTACTATCATCATCATCATCATCATGGATTACATGCACTATGTTTGTAATTACTATGGGGTTTGAATGGGGAAAACAGGTTCAGTATCTGATAGAGAGGTGCATACTCCTTCACATGAGCAGAGACCAATGCATAAAGGCCCTAGCTGAGCGTGCCAGGATTTTGCCACTTGTTACTCTCACAGGTCTCTCTCTCTCTCTGTCTCTCTGTATGAATTATGAAAAGGGCCAGTTTCCATTTCTTTACTTGCTAGTTATTGCATTGCAGTGTGGAGAGAACTACAAAAAGTGAACAAGGACTTCTTTCAAGCTTACATGCATTCTACATCTTTAAGGCCTTTCAAAAGTATGATCCTATTCCAATCAAGTCTCTTGTTATCATTGAATTCGTATTTGAACTATAATCTACATACCAAGGTTTCTCTTTTCGTTTTGTTTTGTTTTTTTTCTTTTTTTTTGCCTTTTTGGAACTTCAGGTTATTTTGACTGCATGTATATCAATGCTAACTCACAGTGACTGTTGTTTTCAGGTAGGCATATGCACAGGTCACCAAGGTTGGCAAGAAGGAAACCACGGAAGTAGTTAAGTTGGATACTTGCAGAAACTGGGTGATTTGAAAGGAAGATGATTAATGATTGGAAAGCTAAATATATGATTTGCCTCATGGGTGGATAATTAATTAGGGTTTTAGAATGGTGTGTTTCCCAGCTTAATTGCTTTCTGCTTAAAAGTGTTAAAAGTATGAAAAATGTGATCTTATCTCTGCCAACTAGGAGGCTATTATAAATAAAAATCACCCTAAGTGCAAATATAATATATGCTCATATGCAATCATAGTGATGTGGAATTGTTAATTACGTGAACCATTTTACAGATGAATATTTACCAAGCAAAGCCTTAAGTGTAAGCTTATTTATTTTACATTAAAGTCTATTAACCAAAATTTAATCAGGTCCGCTACATGTTTTTTTTTTTTTTTTTTTTTCTTCATTCTGTCCTCTTATAAATTTGAATAGAAACCTTTATTTACGTGTACTAATAATATAGGCCATAAACTGCAACAACATATGCCCTTAAAAATCTTAATCTTATAGTCAGTCAGCCTTTCAAAACATGCAGAGAAAAACCACATTCCCGAGAGCATCTACCTAAGAAAGGAATATGACTTAAACCCCATCTTCACCACTGGAAAAATGAACAGGTCTCTTCTTCTGGCAGTTTATGTAAGTCTCTTACTGATCACTCAAAATGGTTCATTAATAAAGCCTTGGTACCTTCTTTTCATGGATTCCTTTGCCTTGTATGTTGACCTGAAATTTATCAAACCAGAAAGTCATGCATCCACTTCAGCGGCATAATTTACTACAAACGTCTCTTACCATATGCAGACTCAAAGGAGCTTTTAAAGTGCGTACAAACATTCCCAAAATGCATGCCAATTCATACAGCAATGATTCAACTTGAAGAAAGTGAGTGTATTTGGAATCAAGTAATAATGAGACAAATTAGTACTATTAGGGGTGGTTTTTTTCCATTATCACCTGACCTTGAGCTGCATCACTGCCCCATGTTACCATCTCCACTTGCTGGCCAATGCTTTCTCCATTTTCATTATAATGTGTTGGAGGATTGTTGGCCCACTGAAAACAACAATGGCATCCCGAATTGAGCTTAGATTTTGTATGACTCTCAAGTCTCAATATATCTTTTGGTCAAAAGAAACTTGTTACATTTTTAGCAGCAGTGCTGAAGGCTTCTTTGTGAGCCATGCTTGGATTTTCAGCTTTAAGCCTACTGATCTCTTCTCTGCTATGAGCACTCCCATTAAGCATAACCAAAAGGGGAAAACCGGACCATGTAATATAACTTAAATTGAAGTTTCTCTTACTTGATGAACCGGTTATAGGCCGATGGTGCTCTCTGCCTTTTCTCTGGGGCTGTCGAGAGTTTATAAATTGAAAGTAGGACAAGTAGTGGTTGACCATTTTGCAATATCATAAACCTTAAGCAACCGATAGTAATATGACTTACGCTTGTTAATCACACGATTTACATAGTTTTTGTCTTCCTCGTCGTTGTCAGAAGAGGTCACCATTGACGAGCTTCGCATGTCTACAGCATTTTGAGCCTCCCCTTCTTCCGGGCTAACTTCTTCCTTCTGCTGGACACAAAGGGAGGTAATAATAGTGTTTAGTATTCAGAAAGACCATTGTTCTTATTCTATGTCTCCAGAAAAAATAAAAAATCAACTAAGAAAAATGGGAATTTGAATTGAACTTGTGAACCAATAAATTCACGGACCCCATCATAAGGACCAAGCGAAGCTAAAAGATGCAAAGGGACAAACGTGGCATTCATCATGTTAGCCGAGAGGAGGCTGGTGCAGTGGCCACATCTTACAGTCACCACCTTGGACAAGCTGCTGCATGGAACACTTACCTACATTTGAATTGTGAGAGAAAATTAAAGTTTCATTAAGCGGTGAAATGTGGTATGAGGACATGTAGATAGATGCATTACAAGTAAAATAGTTTTGCAAAAACCACACTGCACATAGCAAATCTGCTCTGGAAGATCAAAAAGATGGTTCAGTGTTGACATCCTTGAATTGTTTTCCCTTTTATTTTTATTTTTTTTCTCTTCTGTTTTGTGGGGTGAGGGAGAGCAGCACTGAGGAGTGAGGATGTGATTGTTTAGATAGAACATGAGGGATTTATAGGAAACTATTAAGAAAGCAAGGAAAAAAAAGCGCTTCCAATGTAAATCTGAAGCAACGGTACCTAAGCTACCAGGGATTAATTATTCAAGAACTTCAAAATCTGAACAAGTGAAGATAATTTGACTGATTCCATTTCCTTGTCTTACTTTTAAGGAAGCCACATACTTGTCTGAATGCTGCAAACTTCAATGCCCTGCAGCAGACGTAGACTTTTAGCAGAGGTTCAAATTTCTATGGCAGTAGGTAAAGTGACAAGTACCCATTTGTTTCATGTGTTGTTTTCCTAGTTATTTACTCACCTTTCACTTCACAGCCATCTCTCATTTCATTGAGAGTGAAAGTACAGCAAAGTTTTACCAGAAGAGGAAGAGGGTAAGTTTCTAGAAGGGTGGATTGAGAAGGAAATGAGGCATCTTAGGATTTGTTTTTTTGTGAGACAAGGTAAGCATAATTGACAATGAGAACCAGTTACTGACTCTGTGCTATTACCTCTCTTTGTTCATGTCATTGCTACTTCGTGTTCTTACCTTCTGGCCATCTCTTTGTTTTGTTTTCAAGTCTCTGAATGCCCCCTTGTGTCTACTTTGGCAGTATCAGTTTCCATTTGACTCGCCCATTTACTTGCACGTGAGAGAGATGGAGCAGTTTGAGTCACCTTTTAATTAGTACGCCCAATGGACATGCTCATTGCCCTTTACAACTTAAATTGGAACTTAATGAATCTTTTGTTGTCAACCCTAACTAAAATCATAATGGAATATAACATCACATTAAGGAGAAAACAATTCATGCAATCGATCTTAATTATATTTAAGATTAATTCTTGTTATTGTTGTTTGCTGTACGAACCCTTTTATGATGTTGTGAAATAAAGGCATGGCGCAACTTTCCATTTTCCACTTACATGCTTGTGCTCTCTCCATCACAAAATCCTGCAAGCTTTATTCGAGAAAGTATACGATACCTCATTTTTCAGTTGCTAATCGTTCCAGAGGTAATATGTATTAGACAGCTACATTACTCTACGTGGTGCTACGCGGAAAGAATCGTTACTGCTATGTCAGTTTGTAAAAATAATGCGTGATGTCTTTAGTTACTCTTTTGGTAATGATAAATAATATTTTTAAGACCCCAATTGAATTTCTTTGGCATTCGAAGTAAACAATTGCTGCTCAACCACCACCGCGTAACCCATGCCCTGCCGTATGCTGCCGGGGGACCACATTTTGCAGTACCAGTTTTGAGAAAGTCTTCTTTTTCTAATTGTTGAGAATGTAAGAGTATAAGGTTCTGCTTAAATTAATACGAGGTTTAAGGTGATCTGTTTATTAAAATAAATGAATAAATAAAAACAAGAGATGGCGCCGTTTCATTAATTATGCCAATATTTACAAGTCCTAACTGGGGAGTGTGAAACATTTTGATTTACCACATGAAGTCAAAATTTTGTGCTTACTTAGCATCTTTTTTTCTTCTTTTTTTTTTTCATTAATTAAAGTTTGAGTTTCTTCATTAATATGTGTACTCTAATGAAAGAAATTTATGTTAAGAGCACAAGCATTAAGCTTATAACGCAGTTAATATTAATGTCGAATGACAAAAAAGATACTTGTAAAATTTAAGAGTACTTAGATACTGAATTTTTATTATGAAAAATTGAATAAAAATGTAAATGAATAGTTATCAGTTGATTACTAATATCGCTACAATTTTTCTTTTATTTCGTAGAAAAAGAAAAACTTGATTTTTAACGGTACTTTTAGTGCAAAGCAAAATTAATCATCTTCATGGACTGTCTCTAAAGCTTTTTTTTTTTTTTTGGGTCCAAAGTCTCTAAAGCTTATTTAATCAATGGGAGTAACGGAGAGGTCGTTTGAAAGCAATAATTCAACACATTACATCTTAACCAGCAGAGCCCACAGGCCACATCTATGTTCCCAGTGACCCAAGACAGCGATGGGAATGTCTATCATTATCCTTTTTAACTTACAGAGATACACCGAAGGCCCCTTAAAAGAGACAAATCATATGCCATATTTCGGCCTAACTCTATTCCATTATTTATTCATTTTTTTCAATTACCTAAAAATCTACTTTCGTATGCCTATTTTGTAACAATCAGTCCGAGGTTAACTCAGAAGAGAGAGAGAACAAAAAAAAGACAAGACTTTGGAATCTTGCCTAGAAACCCAGCATCTCCCCACTTGAAAGGCTCGGACTTCTTTAGTAACAGACAGATTTCAGTAGCATGGCTAGCACGGTAGATCAAAAGAATTTGGGCGCTTGCCACCTCTAAAATCTGGGTCGTCATCTTACCTAAGGGGCAAAGCCTACACTTCCACGTAAACATCATGTTTATAGATACGAAAAATGACAGTTGTGAAATTTAACAGAGGACCCCACAATTTTGGAAAATTTTCGTCCAAGCACGGCAAATCTGCAGGTGTCCTCGTGCAAGCAATTGGGAGAAGTACGATTGATGGTCTCCACTCTCCATAGATGTCCATATCCTTTGCGTTAACCTTTGAAGAAACTGGCCATAAAATACACCCGCGGCTATTTGTACCAACATGCCATATTAACAGCGATGTAAAACATGAGAGTGAGAGTGTGATTGTTAAAGACTTGAAAGTTTATAATGGGGGCTTATCCGAATGTTAGCATTCCATTCGTCACTTCATCATCAAAATAGACCAGAAAGAACTTATTCTAAACCATACGGCAGAAAACCAAAAACATAAGCGAAACTTTAAAACAAAAGAATTGAGGTCATCAGTGGTAAAGCAGGACTTTGAAAGAAGTCGGAGATAATTGAAAAACACTTTTCACAAAACACAACAGAAAAAGAATCATTACCCCGCCAGAAAAATATGAGAATATCTGAGACACCTCATCATCTCCTTAGAAAGGAATGCCTCTTGTCAACAACAAAACAAAGAAGCAATGAACAGAGAGCAGAATCACTGCCAGCCAGCACAAGCACTTTAATCAACAGGATTATGTCTAGTATGAAACAATATATTGTTCCATTGGTGACTGATAGTTTAACAGATCTAACAACATATTATGGCTATATCAATCAAGAAGTAGCACCGAATTGGCAGAGTGTGAACTACTCAGTAATCACCCTCAACCAAACTAAAGATTGGTCAAATCACTCAACAAGGTCAAGCCTAAGAGTCATCCAAACATTTTCCAGAACAACTTAATCTTCTAACCATTTACTAGCACACTAAGCTTCATTTCCAATAGCAATATACTAATCCACACAACAATCACAATTAACTGAGACACAGCAAATCACCCTCAGAAAAACACAATCCTTATCCATAGGATCTAATTGGCAGAACAAACCAATCAGTAATCATCCTCAACTAAACTAAAGATTGGTCAAAACACTCGACAGGTTCTAGCCTGAGAGTCCTCTACACATTTTCCAGCACAACTTAACCTTCTAACCATTTACTAGCACACTAAGCTTCATTTCCAATAGCAATATTCCATCCTGCAGACATACTAATCCACATAACCATCACAGTTAACCAAAACACGGCATATCAAATAGCAAGAATTAACAATCCATTAATCAATCCAAGCAGCTTAACCAACAACATTTGGATACTTCAAGACATAGAATTCCAGCAAGTCTAATCCCGATCTGAAATCAACACACACACACACACACACAAGGTGCCAAAACTTAAAAATAACCACCATTGAAATAAGCCTAATCGCCGCCGGCTTTATTGTAAACGTAAGTCAAGCCACACTTGCCGCAGTAGTGCCGATCGAAGTGGTTGGCCATAAAGGTTCCGGCACCGCACTCAGCGTTCGGGCACTCCTTCCTGAGCCTCTGAACCTTGCCGGAATCATCCACCTTGTAGAACTGGAGCACAGCGAGCTTCACCTTCTTCTTCTTGTGCTTGATCTTCTTAGGCTTGGTGTAGGTCTTCTTCTTCCTCTTCTTGGCGCCGCCGCGGAGGCGGAGGACCAAGTGAAGGGTTGACTCCTTCTGGATATTGTAGTCAGCGAGGGTGCGTCCATCCTCCAGCTGCTTTCCGGCGAAGATTAGCCGCTGCTGGTCCGGCGGGATGCCTTCCTTGTCCTGGATCTTGGCCTTCACATTGTCGATGGTGTCGGACGCCTCAACCTCTAGGGTTATCGTCTTCCCCGTTAGGGTTTTCACGAAGATCTGCATCGTTGCAGAGAGCCCAAGAGTGGCGGCCCGAGGCAGAGATATTAGAAAGCGCGGTAACTAAATGGGATCAAAGCATCATCTCCTTTTATACGGATCCCACTGGCTTAGGGTTTTCAGAGTAGCGGTTCGGTGGTCTCATGTTCACTGTTGTTGATGGTCTTTCAGGCCTTCGATCTGGCTAGTTTTTTCATCGAGGGCCGAAATTGACCGCCTAGTCCATTTCAGGCCCATTGTCGGAGTGGATCCATCGACATTCAGTTCTAAATTTTTTATAAAAATTTTTTTAATGCAATATTATCACTTTTTATTTTATCAAATTAGTTATATATATATATTTTTTTTTTATTTTAATTCATGTACACAAAATAAATTTTATGGCGAAATACACTAAGTATCTTTCCCTATATAAATATAATAAATAAATCAAAAGTTAATTTATTAAAAAGGTATTTAAAAAAATATTTTTAAATTAATAAATAGAAAATTAAAGACTTAAACCTTCTATACGACGTCGTTTGGAAAATTCTATAAAATATCGGTTGGTTATCCGTTTTCATCAAAGAGAAAGGAGAAAAGGAAGACGAAGCTAGAGCTCCATCAATGGTGGCGATTGCGGCTTCAATACCAGGGCTCAACCCATTCTCATCACTCCCAGCCACTCCGCCAAGAAACGACGCAGCTTCCGCCTCCAAAACCGCTTCTCCACCGACTCCTATTCCTATTCCCAGATACCCACCTCCATTAAAGAAATCGAAACCTCCCCCGCCAAACCCGGCGCTCAAAATCCCACACCGCCGCACCAAGTACTACAAGCCCGTCAAAGATGGTGATGTCATTTCATCGGATGGTGACCGCTCCGTCATTGTGGGCGAGTCTGGCGTCTCCTACCGCCTCTCTGGCGCCCCCTTCGAGTTCCAGTACAGCTACTCAGAGACTCCCAATGTCAAGCCTTTGGCCATCCGGGAGCCAGCTTTCTTGCCGTTCGCTCCACCTACAATGCCTCGGCCGTGGACAGGGAAGGCCCCGTTGAAGAAGTCGAAGAAAAAGATTCCGCTCTTTGATTCATTCAATCCTCCTCCGCCGGGCAAGAAAGGAGTAAAGTACGTGGAAATGCCGGGCCCTTTTCCTATGGGGAAATTTCCAGTTGAAGCAATGACAAGAAAGGAAATACTGGGGGAGCCATTGAAAAAATCGGAGATTAAAGAGCTCGTTAAGCCCATGGTGTCCAATAATCGACAAGTTAATCTCGGTCAGTTGATGGCTTTTTTTTTTTTTTTTCTCTGTTCTAAGACCAATGTGACCCCTTTGTCTTAAAATTTAAGTCCAATGGGCAAAGGCTGATGAATGTGATGCTTTCTTGCGTGTATAGGAAGGGATGGTCTGACGCATAATATGTTGGAATTAATTCATACCCACTGGAAGCGGGGGCGTGTGGTTAAAGTTCGTTGCAAAGGTGTCCCCACAGTGGATATGGATAACGTTTGCCGCCATTTAGAGGTATTGATTTCCAAGGATTCTATGTTATTTGGGTGTTTTTGTGAATCTGTGATAGATGGCTCTGTCTAATTTTACTTCGTAGTTGTATTCATGAGCTGTTCATCAATTATGCTTGGGTGCCTTTGTGTGTAATCAATGTTGTAAGAGGGTTTCATGTTGATGGCCAGGAAAAAGCCGGGGGTAAAGTCATCCATCGAGTTGGTGGAGTTGTTTATCTTTTTCGTGGTAGAAACTACAATTATCGAACTCGTCCACAGTACCCGTTGATGCTTTGGAAACCAGCTGCTCCAGTGTACCCAAAACTTATCCAGGAAGCTCCTGAAGGATTGACAAAGGAAGAAGCTGATGAGTTTCGAAGAAAGGGCAAGAACCTGTTGCCAATATGTAAATTAGGTAAATAATCAATCCCTCATCCATCTAAGAATAAACAAGTTTCTGTTTTGCTTATTTCATGAGTAACTAGGCTTGCATTGTTGTGGACCTAACAGATGTTCATTCCAAAAGGACAGCTCAAATTGTACTCTCCTGTCAATGTTCTTGTTGATTTCCATGTCTTCTGGATGTGGAGTATGACATTTGGAAATTTAATTTCCCTGTTCCATTTTAGGGCCTATGTTGTTTGCCATTTGGTCATCTAGGATTAGCATCATGATCTGAGTAGCATACTAAAATTGAAAAAAGCTTTGGTTTCCATCTTTGAAAATGATGATCTTTTTACTTTATATATATTTTTAATATATGTATATTTTAATCTTTTTACTTTGATATATATATATAATTTTTTTGAGAAGTCAGATGAAGACCAGTTTATGTGTTGAACTTGCAGCAAAGAATGGTGTGTACATTACCTTAGTGATGGATGTTAGGAATGCCTTTGAAGGAAGTCCACTGGTGAAGATTGACTGCAAAGGGATGCATGCAACTGATTACAAGAAATTGGGCGCTAAGCTTAAGGTCTTTTATACTTCCCTGTTTTTCATGCCTTTGTGCAGATTAAATTTGCTTGCTTTTGTGTCCTATCACTTGAAACATTGTTGACTCTAAACATAAAAAATGGGATGTCATCAACAAATGGAGACAATCGGTAGATGATTTTTCCAAGTAAATACCATAATAGTAGCTAAACAGAAGCTTCATGAAACTGACTGAAAAAAAACTAAATGAAAAGTACATGTGTGAATACAGGACCTAAGATAAAGCTCAGACTACTTCCAAAATGCCAAAGCTTTAAATAATAATTTAAATTGTTGGTTGGGTTCTGTCATTTGTATCCCTGCATAACTGAACTGAGGTTTTAAGAATATAAAGATACATTAATGGTGTATGCAACAGAACATCATTGTGAAAGTCTATGTTCCCTCATATGGATGTTACTGGAAATAAATCCCCTTGTTAATGCAGTCATAGCTTTCTCCCAATATCCTTCATTTTTTTTTGTCAGGAATTGGTCCCTTGTGTGTTATTGTCATTTGATGATGAGCAAATATTGATGTGGAGGGGAGAGAATTGGAAATCAATGTATCCAGAAACTCCATCAGTTTCATTTCCTGCTGTAGTTAATTCTCCTATTGAGTTGGATGATTTAGGTAAGTGCCATAAATGATGGTAGCAACTTCAAATACTTGATGAGATCTTGACTGATATTGCTGTGCAAATCAAGATTTTGAATTGATTAAAACTCATGCACTAAAATTCAAAGACACTTGATTTTGTTCCTCACTGGTGGTCTTAACTGTCAATTTAACCAACAATTATCCTTGGCTGTCTAATTCCAATTAGGTTAACAAAGAGTTGCAATGGTCGCTTTCTATTACTGGTTCGGTGATTTACCATATGAGCTTTCTCATAATCGGAGACATGAAGGGCTGATTTCCATAAAAGACAATTGGATAATTTGGATGATTTAAGAACTTGAGACTAATCAAGAGCTTGTAGTACCCCAATGACTTGAAAATCATAGAGCATTAGATCAGATGCCATAAGAGAGTAAGAACTTCCTTAGGAATTACATTTTCAAGAGCCACATCGACTATGTGAGCTGAGGATGTTAACTTTATAAAAATAATAATAATAATAATAAATCTTTTCAAGAAAGATAAGATATTATTCTATTTATTACAGTCATACAATGGTGGTTTGTCTTTTCCCATCTGCATTTGCCAGGGTTATTTTGAATATGCTATGCCCTGTAAATGCATTGCTTTCTCTTCTTAACCACAAGAATTTAGTATTAATTCCTGATACTATTGCTGCTTGTCAATTTGTTTCATGCATTACTATTCAAAGGACAACTGACAGCTTATTCCATTATGTTACAGCTTTGGTCTTCATCGTTATTTTTGTGATGCTATACAGGGAACTCTGATGATGAACATGACAAGCCTGAACCTAAAGTAGTGAGCTCAAGTCCTAAAATGATGTCCCTGTGGCAGCATGCAATTGACTCAAGCAAGGCAATTTTACTGGATGATATTGATCTTGGTCCAGATGATCTTCTGAGAAAAGTGGAGGAATTTGAGAGTGTTTCTCAGTCCACGGAACACTCCTATCCAGCGTTAGTGTTGTCTAGTGAAGGTAGTTCCAACAATTCCACATCCCCATTTGATGATCATTCTCTCACTGAAAGTTTTGGTGAAGATGATGTAGATAGCAATTATAAGTATGAAATTGAAGATATTGAGGAAAATGATGAGGATGAATATGATGATTATGGCGATAGTGAAACCTTTGAAGAGGTGGATACGGCAGTTCCTCTGGGGCCATTACCAGTTGATCTAATAGCAGAGAAGCTCAATCGGGGATGAACAAAATGCAAGGGAAATAATCAGGACTCTGAACAATCACTTGCCTTTTCAAGATTGGATATCACGAATATTGGTGACGTCTGTGGTAAGATCTCCGAGAGGAATGGAGCTTAACATCTTGCTCATGTTTGCACAATGTATATGTAAAATTGTGAATGCCTTGTACATGCGTGTTATATAATTGGCCGAAAACTTGTCTGAGGTGTACATTTGTATGTAGTCAAGTTCTCTTGCATGATTTTCCCTTCCTCTTGCCCTCAGTTGAAAAAGAAAAAGAAGGACAACGGAAAGATTGCGAATTCCAGTAGCAGTCAAGACTCTGAATTCCGTCTCTGTTCTGGTCGAGTTCTGGGAAATTGTGTTACTGTTAAACTACAAGGGAGGGGGGGGGGAGGGGAGATGGGGTGGGTGTGTTTGGTTCTTTGGGGTAAATTTGCCTGTTGTATATGCTAATCCAACGGTTGCCATAAGTAAACTTGTTAAGACAAAAAAGACAGAGTCATCCTAAAATTTCTGAAACTGTCAACCTTTTGGGCTATCTTCCTGCATCCCACGCAATGCACAAAGTCACCAGTACGAACCATAGACAAACGATCCCTGCTACGCGGGAAGCCAGGGTGCAACTCAATTACGCGTAGAAAAAACTGATTGATATAAATGGGATGTGTCCAAACGGCATGGTTAACCATTTATGGGTACGAGTTCTAAACACAGACACTATTAGGAGAGTCCCATGTGAGCGCGTTGTGGATGGCTGGTAGTCTACAAATCCTACTCAAATTATTGGTGCGTGAACAACGTTCGGCCCTGCCAACAGATTGAACTATCCATCCCTGTCGTGGAAATTTCCACGAACCAACAAAGCTTCCGATTGTCCACTTGTGCATGTCAGGAATGTGTTCAGTTGGTTCACTGCTTCTCGCCTGAAAACGTGTCAAATCGGTACACCTTAAATTACGACTTAGATATATATATTTTTACAAAGTTTGTTCTTTTTTCTCTACGAAATTGTGGTATACCATCTATATTTTTTCCGTCTCATTTGGAAAAAAAAAAAAAACATAAGGATATCTGGAAAGCATCGTCTTAATTCTTACTTTTCATAATTCTTTGAATTTTTTTTTTACTTTTATGTCCTAAATTTCCTTGTACAAGATTATTTTTTATTTTTTTGGTATAATTTTTTTACATATATGCAATAGCTTCTAATTATTGGAATTAAAATTTCAACAATTATAAAAATAATAATAATAATAATAGTGAAAAGCTGATTCACTATTAAGAATGAGAAAATTTATATGTAAGTGTATATTGTCAAAATTTTTTTTTTAAAATGTAAGATATTTATGTAGTAGGGTTTGCATAATTTTAAAAATATTTAAATATATAATTTAAATTTAAAATTTTTTATAATTCTTATAATATTTAACCTAATTTATAATATTTTTAATATTTTAATAAAATAAAAAAATTAATATAAATATAATTTATTTAATTTACTCGATTATTATTTAACATATTTTATAATTTATTTAATTTATATTAATAATAAAAATTTATAAAATCTAAATATTTATGATTAAAAAAAATAAAATAAAAATAAATTTTTTAAAAAAATAATATTAAATTTTTATTTTTTAAAAAATATGTTTAAATTTATTTTTTATTAAAATAATATTTATAATTTATTTTTTATTTTTTATTTTTATTATTATTTTAAAATTACTCTTAAATTTATTTTAAAAAATATATTTATAATTTATTTTTTACTAAAATATAATAAAAAATATACGATAATAAATACCATAAACATAAACATGAATACAAAATAATGACACAACTTCTACTCGTTGCTTTCCTCCCGAAAAAAAAAAAAAAAAACGATGTCTGTCAACTAATCCATCGTGTCCAACAAATAATAATTATTAATTAACAATCATTCTCGAAATTAAATATTAAAAATGATAAAGAGACGACAGCAGGCAGAAGAAGCTCGGGCAAAGGTTGCGATCTGTCTTCTTCTCTTATTAATACCCTCGACCCAGAAATCTACTTATGATCCTAAAGGGTCAGCGATCCAGTTCTCCATTCAGAAAGCAGCTCACTCTCTTTCTCTTCCTGCTTCTCTTTCTCTTATAGAGGATTCATAAAAAGAAGCAAAGCATCTTCTTTTACGTGAAGCCCCCACAATTCTGTTTGTTTATCCACGTTTTGCTGTAAGAACTGTAAGTGCCACGCCCTTCTCTTTCGTAAATGGAAGATTGGGGTCTTGATTTTATGTGCGTTTAATGTAAAGATTGTAGCTTTACTGGTGAATCACATCTGAAGCAAGGAATCTGTGTGTTTATTTTGTTGCTGTCTGTGTCAATGTGCATGTGTGCATATAGTGTGCCCATAATTGCTCCGTACTTCTAGTATCGATTCCTTGAGTGTTTCGTGTGCATGTGAAATTAAAAAAGTTGTGAAATTTTAATTCATTAGTGAGACTGATGATCAAATTAAGTGATTTGAACTGGGATTTTTTTGTTTTGTCCTTTTTTTTTTATGCTAATTCTTCTTGGTTTCATGGATTCCTTTATGGTCAAATCATCTCTTTGTGGAAACTGTTCTAGGGATTTTAAATTTCTTTGTTTAGTTGCTTTCTTTTATTTTCTTTTATTTTTTTTCCTTATTCGTTTTTAGTAATTGCGTTCATCTCTTCTTCTTCTTCTTCTTTTTTCTGGTTTTCATTTTTCTTTTTGGCTTTGGGGTAGAGGGCAGGGATAAGCTAGGACATATGTTTGGTTTCTGTTGTACACTGCCCTTCTTTTGTTTCATAGAGTTATAATATTTCTCTGGGCAACTGAAAATTAGATGTTTACAATGAAAATCTCTTCTTCAGCTTTTTATGCATCCGGCATAAATTGCTTTTCCCAAATAAGTTTTTGAGCTTGTTCAAGTTGATTTAATTTGCATATCTATTGTAGACACTCAGTTCTTATTCCAAGTAGAGCATTGCAGAATAATTATGAAAGAGAAAATGGCAATCATTAGTGTGAGTTGGAGTAACTTGTGGAGTTTCTTAACAGGATCATCAAACTCAAAGCATACTTGGAAGCCCATCATGACAGCTGATACAACTGCTCCAAGTTATTGGTTGAACTGGAGGTTCCTCCTCTGTGCAGTGTTTATCATGGTCTCTATGATTTTTGCAGCAATTCTTATTTGGAAATATGAAGGATCCAAGAAATCGGTACCTGAGAGGAGGGAAAATCAGCAAGAAAAACCTGGAACTTTGTACAGGGATGAAGCATGGAAGACTTGTCTCAAAGGAATCCATCCTGTTTGGCTGCTTGTCTTTAGAATAATTGCTTTTGTCTTTCTTCTGTCACTGCTCACAGCAAATGCTGTTATTGACGGAGGAGGCATATTTTACTTTTACACTCAGTAAGCCATCAACCAATACAGAGTCCATTCATGCTCAGAAATTACTGAACGTTAAAGTTGATCTAAGATGGTTCTAGTCAATCAGTTTTGATGTTGATAAAATCTATTACCAAAAGAAAAAAAAAAAAATGCTAAATTGCTTGTTGCCTTTTTAAAGCTTCCCCCTTTCCTTGTGTTGTGCAGGTGGACATTTACTCTGGTCACATTCTATTTTGCAGTAAGTCTCTTGTGCAAGTCTTGTTATGGATTAAGCAAAAGTTGTTTAAGGTGTAATTTGTATGGAAACCTGACCATGAATATAAGAGCCTTCTATCCATGTCCCATTAATCTCATTGGGGTTTTGGAAGAAAATTGCAGCTTCTTATATTCTAGATTGATGTACTTTGATGCACAAGTTTCTCATGTTCTCAATTTTAATATGTAGCTTGGATCTTCAATGTCCATTTATGGATGTGTGAAGAATCACCAAAAATTGGATGCTGATTGGGATGGTAATGGGGACTTAGATGCAGAGCGCGGCACCTATATTGCTCCCACAAATGGGGAAAATGCAGATATCAACTTGCCCAAAGGTCCCAACACTCATCATCAAACCCATACTCGCCGAATTGCTGGTGCATGGGGTTACGTCTTTCAAATTGTTTTTCAGGTAAATGTGTATTTATAATATGTTACCTGAGTGCTTCTGCAAAATTGCAACTTTGATTTTCTATTGTTTGGTAGTTCAAATAAAAAAGTAAGCATTACCAAAAATTGCAGTAGTTGTTTAACAGAAAGATAAACGACAGATGATGTGCACAAGTACTTTTTGAGCATCTGTGAACAAAGCGTAAGGAAGTAAGTGCTCACTCTTTATACTTAAACCATTTCTTTCCTATTTCTGAACAGATGTGTGCAGGTGCTGTAGTGCTTACAGATAGTGTATTCTGGTTCGTTCTTTATCCATTTTTGACGGCTAATAGTTTTACTCTCAATTTTGTAAGTATAGCCCTAGCCTTCACTTGCTTGTATTTCTTCTTCTGCCACTACAGGTTCACATGTGCCAAACAGGCACTTGGACTAGCAATGGGGGGATGATAATAACAAGATTTTGGGTCACAAAAGAAAATGTTAACCTTTCATGTGATACTTGTACAATTAGATTGACTTTAGAAACCATCTATGAGCACTAATTGAATTGAACAAAAGTCTGGACTCAATTATTTCTGCGGTCAAAAATTCTGCATTAGATTTTGATTTGCTCTCACTTTCTGCTAGTCTTTTGACCTGAATTTGGATTTTCATTTTCGAAAATTGGAATTGAATGTTATCATGCTATGATCCATTCAAGAATTTTTTGTGGATATTTTTTCAAATATATGCCGCTGTTCTTATTTCTCTCTCACTCAAGTAACATTATGTGAACAATTCAATAATCTGGTATAAAAAGTAAAACCCTGGTCCTCAATTTAGCATATCTGGCCATGGCCAGGGTACTCACAGGAATAATGGGATAACAATATCCCTATGCCAAACCAATGGCCCTTTTCTGGAGTGCAAGTTTATTTTGCTAAGTTTTTCCGCTCCTTCTCCCATCTCTCATTTTCTTGGAGCTATGTTCTGTCAATTGCAGCTCAACACTTGCATGCATTCAGTCAATGCTGTTTTCATCCTTGGTGACACAACTTTGAATTGCTTGGTAACTCTTTTTCCTCGAGAGTACTGCTGACATTTCTTTTCCTTTTACATTTTCATTTCTTGGATTCCTTCATGGTAATAACAAACTTGAATTCTTCTCACCTGCAGCGGTTCCCTATGTTTAGGTTTGCATATTTTATTTTGTGGACAAGTGTATTCGTGATTTTTCAATGGATCATCCATGTCTGTGTATCCATGTGGTAAAAGTTTTACTCCCTTTCTTTTGTTTTCTCTTGTGATCTGTCTCTACACAAATTTATCCTTCATCCATAATGACCATCTTTTTTACAGGTGGCCATATCCATTTCTTGATTTATCATCCACATATGCTCCCTTATGGTATGTGAATTATCATTTTACAGCACATTTATCCGACTTCCAAACTCTGGAAACAAATTCAAGAAGCCATTTTGTAGTACTTAATCATGTTCATATTCATTAAGAATGTAGTGATCTAATTAGGGACATTGCAAATTCTTACTAGCGACTGGAACTTGAGGCTTTTGGTACTTGGAAAAGTCATCCATTTGCTGCTTAAAATTAGACAAAGGACTGTTAGGTTCTTTCTTGCTCACTTCTGGTTCTCAGAATGATTGCTATTAGCTTTCTGTGAGCAATCACATGCCTCAATTATATGTAACAAAGATATTACTGTATTTCATTCCCTCCATCAGTGCGTTTTCATTGTTGAGTTGCATATGACATCCAGCATGTCCACAGGAAACTTATAGCAATTAGAATAACTCGAGTTGTCCTGATTCCTATATAATCTTGGCATTTATGGGCTTCCATCTGTGTTGCTTCTTTGGACTTTACAGGTATTTAGGAGTGGGATTGATGCATATCCCATGCTATGGAATATTTGCCCTGATAATTAGGCTGAAGCACTCTTGGTTATCAAGATCATTTCCAGAATCCTATCAGGGTTTTAGGTGAGAAGGCAGAAAGCAGCCAAAGCTGCAGAAAATATTTAGTGCAGCCCGCACTCTGCAGAACCCACGTGTTTGTATTGGCTGGGAAATCAGGCTTCTTGACATACTATCATTATTGGCTGCTGTACATCATTCATTTTTCAGGAGAAGCAACTGCTTTGGATAGCAGTTAAAAGCAGCATCTTGGCCAAGTTGATGTATGGACTCTTGCTGATATAGAAAAATATAAGCTCCTTTCTTCTCTTTTTTGTGAGGAATGCAAGTTCCTTGTTAGTCCAAACGTGAAAAATCAGCAAGAAGCTAGCATTTAGTGTTTTTTTTGTGGTGTGAATTCTGCTGAATGGAATATTTCTTGGATGAACTCGTTTAAGAACCATAAGCGTTCAACATTTTGCATGATAACCAGTTTTGTACAAATTCCATCGCATTGGTATTATTCTTTGTAAAAAAATGATTGATTTTATTATTATAAAATTCATTTGCGTCGGTCGAGTACATTTGTGAGGAAGAGCTGCGCGACACATTTTAGATTTGAGCTTATATATTAATTAGCACAATTTTAGTTATTTATGCATGCATGTAATTAATGATAAAAATTATTAATATTCATCCAATTGCAATGATATGTAACGTGAGATTTTTATTTAAAATGTATTGTGTTGAATGTGTTTATATAATATGAGTATAATTTTAAATGCTGAAATAAACATCAATGATGTCAAGATTTTTTTTTTTTTATCAAATATTTTTGTGTTAACACAGAAAACAAGTGATGTGGAATAATAATTTAATTTGTAATATGGGTTTTTGCTTGAGTAGAATATACCATGATGGCAAAATGCATTCGCCTAGGGAAGAACTTTTATTAATAGTCTTGGTGTGCTAAGCATTATTTTTCCAACACATCCATGACATTGTCTACGCGGAAAAGGAAACCGGAATCTGAAAATGAAGCTTAATCAACCCTTTTAGTTCAGCTGTCACCTGCCTCAGAAGAGTGGGAAGATTGTTTTCTGTTTTATTAGGACAACTAACTAAAGTCGCTTTTGTTAGAATTTAGAAAAAAAAAAGCGCCACCTTTATTGATTTTTAATCGTTTTTTTAGTCAATACTTTAATTGATTTTTTAGTTTGAGGGAGAGCACAAAGCCAGGAATGGGATACCCTTTGTTCAACAAGAAGAAAATTGAATTGGATTATAATTATTTTCAAAATATTAAATTTAAGCAAAAGGCAAACCAAAACACCCCTCGTTTGTATTTAAAAAATATCCCTCATTTGAACAAATACCATTTACAAAATATTATTTTTGAACCTATTGATTATTTCATGTATGCATCTTTCCAAAGTAAGAAGCTTGAGACATTAGCTAATCAACAGAGGAGTTCATACATGATACATATATATTTTACTTTTGTTTCTTATGATTCTCGATTGTCAATTTTCATCAAAAAGAATTGCATAAACGAATTCTGTTTACAGTACATATATTAAATGCTTATTTTTGACTTTTTTACAAGTATGATATAAATTTTTTTACATAATTTAAGTGTAGATAATATATTTTTATATCTTTGTCTTTATTATATTGGTACATAAGGTGGAATGTTAATACTTCAAGAGTATTTATATCATTTGAAACAAGAAGTCAACATTAGATAATATATTTTTATATCTCTGTCTTAATTAATCTTGATACTTCAAGAGTATTATTTATGTCATTTGAAACAAGAAATCAACAGTTTACTATTTTTTTTTTTTCTAACAAATCTTGTTATTTTGTGTTTCCAAATACATTTAGGGACATCAAATAGTTAAAATTTTAAATTTTTCTTGGGTCTAAAATTTATAAAAGTCAATAAAATTATTTTTAGTATATAATTTTGCAATTCAATGATTTTTTTAATTTTACATATATATTCCAAATAATCTTACGTTTCCACTTCCACAATGCAATAATGTCTACTGTAATATCACTTTCAAGTCCAAAAACAAATTCTCAAACTCATAAAATATTTCTCTTTCTTGTTAGTCCTCAACACCACCCCCACCTCTCCCCCATCCTCCATCTAGGTCCTTAAAAAACAAAAAACAAAAAACAACAAAAAAAAAAAGAAGAAGAAGAAAAAATGATCTCATTTTCCATTAAACATGCAGACAACAAAGTTTGAGCCACCCTAACAAAATGACAAAGAAGTTGGGAAAAGCTCCTCCCCCCCCAACAATAAAATAGATGAATAAATCATCATCGGCCATATATCATTAAAAATTTTATGTTCAAAAAAGATTCCTTATATTTTTCTCTCTCTCTCTCTTGCTTTTTGTTCAATCCTTTTCTCCCTCTGATGGAACGGCAACCCACCCAACGCTATAAATCTTTAAAATGTGACTACTTACCTATTTCCTGTGATTTTGACGCGGTTTTTGGAGGGTTGCATAGATATTGTGTCAATTAACAAAAAAAAAAAAAAAAGAAAGTGGATGGTAACGTGATGTATAATTCATTTATCTTTTGCTCCTTTTTTATTATGCAATCATATCTGTAATATATTCGACTGCTTATTAAACAACCAGAGAGTTTTTTATACAACAATTAAATCTTATATTTTTTTTCTTTATACAACCTCTTTTACCTTTATCTATACAACAATCAAATCTTATCTATTTATCAAATTTTTAAAATTAGAGATATTTACTATATTTTTTTCTTTTATCTATCCAACAACTAATTCTTATCTGCACCTCCACAACCCACCAAAATTGATATTTAACTCTTATCAATATAATATTTATTAGAGTGCATTTTCAGCTGCTGGCATCGACAGACACAGTAGCAAGAGTCATAGAGGCACAGTAATAACATCTAAAAACCTGCACGGCGGAGAGTACAATGCATTAATAAGAATTGGTGGGGGTACAATGCATTAATAAGAATTGGTGGGGGGTACAATGCATTGGTGGGCAATCTAGCAGGTGCACTCGGTTACCATTTCTGTTCCTGTAACATTTTTTCCCAGTGGCTTATTGTCTTCAAAATCATTAGAAAATCCTTTACCCAATATTTTGTTATTTCGTTTTTGCCAGTTAAGTGATTTTCTACCTTAACGTTGGTATTTTTTTATCCAACTAATCAACGTCATGGCCATATGTGTTTTGCCTGACTTGAGGGGTCCGTGAGGATTTGACAGAAAGTAAGCGCGATAGGTGATTGATGTGAAAAATATACTTCTATTTTATTTTTTTAAAAATATATAATATACAATAATTTAAAAAAAAAAATTGTATAACAATCCGTTGGACACAATATTATATAATAATTATTATATATTTTGTATTATATAATAATTATTGCATATTTTATCTTATTTATCGGACACTTTTTTTTTTTTTCCAACAAGACATGAAACCCAAGCTACCTGGTACAATCTTATATTTTTTCATTAACTCGCCGTCGGTCTGTGTTCTGTACACCTTCCCAACCACCACTTAACTTCTTTGAATCGGGACAGCTAATAAATGCAACACCCCCAGCTGGCAAACAGAAAGTTTGATATGCCTTAGCAAAGCATCGGATTTGTTTATCAGACTGGGTTGGTACAGCTTTCTTTATGACTAGTGCGCAGAGCGTGACAATAATTTATATCTCCCTTGTGCCTCACGATGTGGGTTGAGAAAACAACATGACATACGAGGCAAAGAACTTCGGTCTCCTTTTACTAATTGTATTCTTTGGTGAAAATGGCAAAGTTCTTCCTTTTGTTCTAATTGCTTTCTTAGAGACACCCTCATATACTTATTAATTTCATTGCCAAGTTGACAATATCTAACAAATATTAATGATCCGCACAAGGCATGGACTAGAAACTAGTGTGTGCGTGTATGTGCGCGCGCGGGGCGACATGGTCAAGGAAAGGCTCCTTCGGCTGCAATAATAGACAGAAGAAGAAGAACTGAAAACCTTCGTCGGTCTTGTTCGGTTTCTTTCAGCTCCCAAGATTGACGGGATCCAAAATTTGACTTCTAATTGTTGATATCTGACTATGCTCTTGACTTCTATTTTAATCTTGCCAGAGTTTTTTGCTTTTTTCTTTTTTTTTTTTTTGATAAATCTCTTGTCAGAGATGCTTGCAAGAACTGTTCTTGACTGTTGGTTATAACTTTAGTGTCCAAAATTTAAGTCGAGAAAAACAAAAAAATATTAGTATTCAAGACTAATCACCTCGAGGGATACTATGCGTGACATAACTTTGGTGGAATTCGAATCATCGTGTGCACCTTGTCACTTTTTAAGTTATAAGATAAGAAAAATAATAAGATGTAATTATTAGAATAAGCTCATATCATTTTATATTCAATAAATTTCTTTTTTATTTTTTTTCAATATACATACATATATATACTTTTAAAATTTAATTAAATAGACACATCATAAATACAGATAAACATTGTCGGACTCGGCCTCCCGTATACACAACCACCAAAACCAACGCTCAATTTCATTCCACAAGAATAACTCGAGACTCCAACTTTCCAACAGAAGGATACGGAGGACATGTCCAAGCGAGATAAGGCGACTGGGGAAGAAAATGCAGAAGCTCCAATTTACGGCGACGTTTTGGAGTCCATACTCACTCACGTGCCCCTCATCGATCTAGTATCTGCTTGTCGCGTGTCCAAGTCCTGGAGACTCGCCGTTTCCGCTTCCCTCCGTCGCTGTAACAAAGTCAAGCCATGGCTCCTCCTCCACGCCCAGCGCACCGGCCACCCGTATTCCACTACCACGCACGCTTACGACCCGCGCTCCCGCCTGTGGGTCCAGATTAAAGTGGAGCCTTCCATCAGGTACATCTCCACCCTCCGATCATCCCACTCCACGCTTCTTTACATGCTGTCACCCTACAAGTTCTCGTTCTCGTTGGACCCTCTCCACCTGAAGTGGAGCCACGTGGAGCCTCCCCTCGTGTGGAGGGAGGACCCCATCGTGGCGGCAGTTGGGAAAAGAGTCATTGTCGCGGGCGGGGGGTGCGACTTCCCGGACGATCCGTTGTCCGTTGAGATGTATGATTTGGAGATGCGCAAGTGGGACCGGTGCGACTTCATGCCGTGGATCTTCAGGGACTCGGCGGCCTCCACTTGGCTCTCCGTCGCGGTGGATTCCAACAAATTGTACGTGGTGGAGAAGAGCGCAGGAGTAGCCTACACCTTCGATCCTTCCACCAAGGCCTGGCGAGGACCGTATGATATGCGGCCCGACGAAAGTGTTCGTTCCTCCAACATTGGATTTTCCAACGGTCGTTTGATCTTGATCGGTCTGACTGAGGACAACAGCAGCCACGACGAGGAAGTCAATGGCCTGAGACTGTGGGAGCTAAACTGCGAGTCGTTTGAGTTCATCAGAGAGATGGGAGCCATGCCAGAGCAGTTTTTGAAGATGCTTAAGGGAGTGAGGTGTAGCATGCGGTCCATACGTGCAAATTTTATGGGCAACTTTGTGCACATATACAATACTTCGGCTCCCGGAGAAGTCGTAATGTGCGAGCTCGGCTATGGTGGGTCTTGTAGTTGGAGCAATGTACACAACGTTGTGGCGTCCGATGATTCTCTGTCGGCGAATAGGTTGGTCTTTACTTGCGGGAATGTAGGGTTGGGCGATTTGCATGGAGCCATGACTTCTCAGGATTGGAAATTTACAGTCAAATCAATCACATTTTAAGATACTAGAAACTTTACCAAAAAAAAAGACCATTAATGTTGGTCAAGTATTCTTCCTTCAACATCTGTAATGAAGAAGGAAGCATCTTCCACTACATTATTCCCACCCACCCAGCCACCAACCTAGTATAATTAAGCGAAATAATTAATTAATGTTTGTTAAGTATATTTCTTGACCTTCTTAATTAATTTCCTGTTATGGCTTTGTACAGATGAAGATTGGTGATGGGTTTTAGTAGTGACCTTAAGTTTATCTTGTTAATAGTGGTTACCTTATGGCTAGTTATAGCCTCGTCATGTTATTTTTCTTGTTTTTGTTTGCTTTCACGTCAATTTCTTCTAATAAGTGACGTATTGCATGAGCTCTTGATTTGTTTTTTCATTTCATCAATAGGGTAATTAAGAAAAACATTTCCGGATTCAAAACCATCACTGTTCAATTTCTTTTATTTCTTTTTGTTGTGTGAAAATTGCCTGGTTTGAGATATGCAGCAAAATTGGAATTGCATGCAACCTAGGATTGGGTTATGGTGCAGATCCAGCATCATTTTTGGTCGTGGAGTTGGGTTGTTTTTCATATTTTCCGCGGAGTAGAATATGCAACCAGCAATGAGTGGTAGAAAGTTTAGTCATTATCCTATTCTTTTGTTTAAATGTACACACCAACCTACACGCATCCATCTTTGTGGTTTACCTAAAAGTTGGTTATCTACCTCAAAATTAATGAAGTCTAGAGAAATTAAGTCAATTAAACATGCAGACCATGGCTCAGGATTCGAATTCCAGAAATATATGACCAATCTAATAGGTCCTGCTTCTGGAATCTTTGAATTTTGGTGTAGGGAAGCTTTTTTCGGCCCTGTCCAATGGAAACATATGGTTTGTTAACAATTGCTTTAATCAATTGGCTCTTAGTTGGAACTTAGATATGTGCCTTCTTGGTGGGACGACTCCAGTATCATCAACTAAAGTTCACTGGTATTGTTTGTTAACGATTTGAATCGGGCCTGTGATTATGTTCTGTTTCCTCTTGAATTGCTAAGGATTTGTTATGCCTTTTCTCCTTTACCTTTTGAATATGGAAGCCCTGGGACTCTGACTTGGAAGAGGCATCAAGGCAGTCATTTTTATTGATTTAATATTATTATTATTATTATACTTAGGAAAAAAAATTGGAAGCGATAGGCCTCCTGGGCCATAGCCCCCTAGTTTAAAAGCAAAACTCATTAGGAAAAAAAAAAAAAGAAAAAGGCTTTGTGTCTTTCTATGGCTTCTTTATGGCCGAAAGCATTGGGCCACGTAATGAATCCTTTTGCCTGATACTTTTATTGGTGTACCGTGGGAGAAAGATGGCCAGGCATTGGACACTCCTGTCATACTAGTAGTGGCCTAAACACAAAATTGAGCCGACTGAATGGCTTGGACCTGGTTGCATCCAAGTACTTGTTAATCCAGTGACCCAACCCCCAATCGGGTTAATAACTAAGCTGGCCTAATAATTGCACGTGTGGTCAAAAGCATATTTCTATTTTCCAAAGTCCACTCCCTAGCTCTCAGGACACTTTTTATGTTTTAAATTGCATGATTCTATCCCATGAATACCAATGTTTTAAACCATGATAATCTCATCTTGGAGTTTCAGCCTGAAACCCATTGATTCTCCAGAAAAGAGATGCTATACCACCAAGAATTGAGCTTTCAATTATTTATTAAAGACCAAAAAAAAGAACAATTGCGCTTCGAGTTTGATATATAAATTAGCCGGTTGGGTGAACCACGTTAATTTTGAGCGTACTTGTTTCATGTAATATTCCTTTGTTGTTTTCGGTAAAGTGTTTTATGTAAAATTCCAATGGCCTACGTTATGGGAACCCAAGAGCAGGCCTGTAGGCCTTATCAAATACCAAGCCCAAGAGGCTCAAACCTAGGAACAACGAGGCAATCTGGGAGCTGTGATCTGTTAGCTGCAAAATGGGGGCCAGGCGAGGCTCCCCAAAAGATCTCTCATCGTGAGTCTTGGGTCATGCAACTGACCTGGCTCACATCTCAGGGTTATGATCATCCTTGAGCCTATAAACAAGCTCATTGGGTGCTAACAATGGGACCCCCCTTTCGGTTCTTAATCGTTTGTTCTCTTGCAGTTCCCAAATCCAAAACTCTGCCCAACATCCCCTTTAGTGACCCCTCATCAGTTTTCAAGAGGACACCTCTAGAAATGTATCGTAAAATTTTAAATTCAATCCTTGAAAAGAGGTAAGTGTCATATTTATGAAAAGGTAAAGGCCTCCTAATGAACAAAACAAAAGGCATATTAAGCTCAACTATACCCTTGACTTTTCTAGTCATTGATTACGTATAGTGATATATATCAATTACGTAACCATAGATGACAAAAAAGGTAATTCACCAATAATTATAAGGAATGAATTATTAGATGACCAAAGCATAAACTGGTTTTTAAGGATAGTGTTCGCTAATATGATATGCGCGTCGAAGCCTGATGCCACGCGCGGTTCTGCAGATTTTGTTGCAAATTTGGGTGGGCGACAAAGCAATTAGAAATTGCAGTTTACGCACTTATTTTGGATTTGCATCGATAAACATATATAATTTCAAAATTAAGAAACTCTGAAGTTTGACCGCTATCCAAACCTCAACCTACTTCCCAACTTAAAAAATTCTTTTTTCTTTTCTTTTTTTTTTTTCAGTTTTTCCATATGTATGTGCTGGCAGATCGGATAGATCAATTTTTGCGAGATTAAGCGGATTCTGAGCACGCCAATGCAAACTGACAAATTGCCAAAATTATCTTCATACTCAGTCAAAGAATTTGAATAAGTGTAATTATTCAAACAAATATTAGAAGAGAAACCAATAATAGTTGAATAGAAATTAAATGACCCAATTGATATCAATAAATTTTTTTTTTTTTAAAAAAAAGCATTTAGAGACCCAATTATAATTTTTGCCCCGTTCACTCAATTTAAATGTGGTGGTGTTCACGATGAGACCAAAGACAACTATGGGGAGACGTGGACTCACCTATCATTGACTCGCCCCGCCATTCCAAAGATTCCAAAGTTAAACAGTGGTAAACGAGCCTATAAACAACCAGCTGAAGCAACATCTCTTTCTTTCCACAACCCAACCTCAAAAAATAGAAATAAAAAACACCAAGAAGAAGGAAGTATATGTACTCGCAACCCCACCACCCTAACAAATCAAAAATGGCAGAACAAAAGAAAGAGAGAATGCAAGTGTCAGACCAAGCAGAAGGTCCAATCCACGGAGACATGTTGGAGTCGATGTTCAGTCACGTGCCCCTCATCGACCTCGTCCCTGCTTGTCACGTGTCCATGTCCTGGAACCGCGCCGTTGCCTCCTCCCTCCGTTGGTGCAACAAGCTCAAGCCATGGCTGCTGCTCCACTCCCAACGCACCCGCCACCCTTATTCCACCACCACCACCCGCGCTTACGACCCGCGGTCCCGCCTGTGGGTCCGGATCCGGATGGAGCCCCCCATCGAGTGCATCTCCGCCGTCCGATCATCCCACTCCACGCTCCTTTACATGCTGTCGCCGAACAAGTTCTCCTTCTCGTCTGACCCGCTCCACGTCACCTGGCACCACGTTGACCCCCCACTCGTGTGGAGGACCGATCCCATCGTGACCTTTTTCGGGAATCGTGTCGTCGTCGCTGGCGGTGGTTGCTATTTCGAGGATGATCCTCTGGCAGTCGAGATATATGACTTGGAGATGCACAGTTGGGAAACTTGTGACTCCATGCCAGGGACCTTCGAGGACTGCTCGGCGGCCTCCACGTGGCTGTCGGTAGCAGTCGACTCGAACAAAATGTACGTGGTGGAGAAGAGCACAGGTGTGGCCTACACTTTCGATCCCGCCACCAAGGCCTGGCGTGGACCGTACCATCTGCTGCCCGACGCAAGTGTTTGTTTCTCCCTTGTTGGATTTTCAGAAGGTCGTTTGATCCTGATTGGTCTGATCGGGGTCAATAATTACGGCGACGACGAAGTCAACGGCCTGAAACTATGGGAGCTAAACTGCGAGTCCTTCGAGCTTATCAGAGAGATGGGAGACATGCCAGAGCAACTCTTAGACAGACTGAAAGGGGAGAGATTTAGCATATCCTCCATATCTTTGAACTTTGTCGGCAACTTTGTGTACATAAACAACAGTTCCTCTTCGGGAGAGATTGTCATGTGCGAGCTCGGCGACAGGGACGGTCGGACGACTTGTAGTTGGAGCACTGTAAAAAATATTGTGGCCAGCGATGATTCTTTGTTGTCCGAAAGGTTTGTTTCTACTTGCGCCAACGTGAGCCTGGGCGATTTGCATCGGGCCACGGTGTCCCCAGATTGCAAGGTTTCTTTCAAACCCATATCATGTTAATTTTATGCTTTCAGTACGAATGAATAAAAAGAAAAATCGTGCTGGGCAGTAACATCGAGCATCAATTTGGCCTTTTCTCTTTTCTTTTTCTTTTGTTTTTTATGGATTTTTTTTTTTTGAATTATAAAGCAACATATGTAATACTGTTTATTATTATTATTATTATTATTGATCTGATTTATCAATGGACATGTTTGGATAATGCAATAATTTCTAGCACTTTTCTTTAGTGCGGGTTCAACGCTACCGGATGATTCAGAAAACGACTTGGGGCACCAACCTTTTGGCTATAAAAAAGTGAAATTTTTAATTTTATTTTTTTAATATAATTTATTTATAATTTTACTTACTTAATAAATAAAATTTATTTAAAATAAAATATAATTAAATAAAATATAATTAAATAAATTTATATAATATAAAATTATTAAAAAAATATACTAAATAAATATAATAAATATCAATAATAATATAAATACAAAATATAATATATAAAAATCGTTTAAAAATAGTATTAGTTCAGTTAAATTATTAAACATGACCCTTTTTTCCTCAAAAATTGTGTTAGTTACTTTCATTTAGCGTACCCTTCAATATTTAAGCCCAAGTGTCTTCTTCTTCTTTTAGTTCAAAAGGCCATACATTTATATTTATAAAAATTTTAATATCGAATTCTTTTATTATATTCTCAGAAAAAAAAAAATATATATATATATTTGCTGAAAAGTTATTATATGGTGTGAAACATACTCTAAGAGTTCGGTATAACAGAATCAATGATTCCCTGGTGTAACTTGCCCTCAAAAGAAGTAAAGATGAAGCTCATTTAATATGTCAAAGGACAAGGAAATAATTTTTTTTTTTTAATTTCTTGATGTTGATGATTTATTGGCCATCGGAAGTTGTTCAACAATTCAAAACTGAAACGAAGAATGTATTTGAAATGATTGATTTGGAAAAAATGACTTCCTTTCTTCTTCTTTTTTTCACTTTTTTTTGGGGGGAGGGGGGGGGGTTACGTCTTATCCATGTTGCAATTGCGTTTGATTCACGTTGGTCATTGCTCATGAAATTGGATATGTCCAGAGGACCCGCTTCATTGCGATAATTAGTAGGCACGTCTTTCACAATTTTTTAATAGTTTTCAAAAAAGCAGCGTTTGCAGCATCTGGGTACAGTTTGTTAGCCACCTAACTCGGCTGAAGCAAGAAACTTTTTCATCTTTCCTCTCACTGACATTGCATTTGGCCGGTGGCTGTTGTCGGTTGGGGTGGTTGAACAGTATTTTATCTAAAAGAAAGTGGTTCAAAAAGCCCCACTTTGAAGTGCCCCATTGATGTCGACTGCAGAACTTCCGAAGATAATCATCTAATGGGATGTAGTGCCTAAATCATCATGTGGGAATTTCTCTCCCTGCTTTTGGAACTGATTGACTGCTCTTAAATTTACAAGCTTCTATCTAATTTTTCTCCTTGTTCATTTCTTTAGATGGCAAAGCTCGTGAGAAAGAAAGTTAAAAGAAACAATAATTTTCACATAGAGAGAGTGGATGAAAGTACTAAGATTCTAAAGGTTTATCACATCTACACAAATTTTAAATAAAAGAGTTATGTAAATTTACAAATAATATAATTTGTAAAAAAAATAAAATTATAAATATATAATTTAATAATTATAATTTTTCGCATTTGTTAAAAAAAAAAAAAACCCCACTTCAGGATAGTTAACATCCCATACAGTTGTCCAACAAGGGCCAAACTTCATAATTGGCATTGTTTTGGTTTTGGATAAGTTCAAAGCAGTCCAGTCCCTACTTCATTGATTTGCTGGCAGATTTTTCTACACGCCACGTGAAGCACATCGAAACTGAGGTTTCTGCTGAATCAGCAATGATTCAAACGCTAAGAACACAATAATTTTAATATTATTATTAAAAAAAATATTTGTATATATTATAATTTTATTAATTTAATAAAATATTATATAATAAATAAAAATGCATATTATAATGTAAATAATATTTTTTTTTTAATATGTCGGATGAAAATCGGTGGCTATCTATTGTTGCCTAGGAACCACTTAGCTATGCTGGAAGATCAGCCTATTCATCAGCCGATGTAAACGGATGGCAAGGGAGCCCATTGGATTTGTTTACACAAAATTCCAGTTGAGAAAAAACAAAGAAAGTCCATTGTATGCCAACCTTAGAATGGTCCCTCAAAACAGTCCAAGCACTGTTGTCCTGAGAAAAAGACTGCACCCAACAGCCTGCGAAAGTAGATAGCATACTTGGAAAGTCAAACTTGTGTTTAGACCAATGAAACGTTGAAATTATTTTCAAAATTGAGAACCTCGAATCCAAATTTTAATTAAAGTCAACTAATAACGAAAAGAAAAAAACTCGGGTTTGGTAAGTAAAGTAAGGCAGCCCAACAGCCCGCGAAAGTAGGTAGCATACTCGGCATGTGTGTAAAGTCAAACTTGTGTTTAGGCCAATGAAACGTTGAAATTATTTTTAAAATTGACAATCTCGAATCCAAATTTTAATTAGAGTCAACCGCGTTCGGGACAGTTTATCATTTAATTGTGTCTGGATATGTACAAAAGTTACGGCTTCTTTTCGGGTATGGAAATCTATTTCATTGTGTGAAGTCATTGTCACTGAGAGTTGGAATTGGGAATGAGTCGGATGACTTCATTTACTAATTTAGTGTCACTATCTTTTAATAAAAATCAATGGGATTACTAATTAAATTTTAATTTTAATCATTTATTGGGCATAAATTTTTACAAATAAACATTGAATTGAATTATTTCATTTGCTACAAATATTTTTAGTAGTAGAATGAATTGAATTAATCTATACATTTCTTACTTATTTTGATGAAAATTATTATTTTTATCACATTAATGTGCTTTTTAAAGTGTAAGATTTCAATTAATTCATATACTTTCAAATTTCTAAAATCAAAGAAATGAAAAAAAAAAAATAATGAGCTTGAATTTTAGAACTTTTTATTGCTCCTAACAAGCCATTATATTTAGTAAGTTATTAATCGCAACTAGACAACTAATAAGGAGTAATTTTAAAACTAGTGGATTTTCTGTGGGATTGTCTTCCATGGTTTTGTAGGTAACTGAGTAACTAAAGTAAATATATATGCAATTAAACAAAAATGAAAAAGGGAAAGGACAGAGAGCATGAGAAACCATCCCAGTTGCTCTAGGATTAGTTAGAAGGACAAGATGACAGATTAACAAACCCATAGTTTGGGTCTGGCCTGAGCAGTTGGCCCATCAAGAGAATCATGACTCGGAAAAGGAGGACCCACTAGCCCAACAAAATAGCCCATGTTATCCATGGTGGGCCCAAAGGGGGAATTGATCTTGGTATTCTATGAGACCAAGACCCACCATCTAAAAAAAGGCTCTCTTCACTCCACCTAATATAGCAAACAAAACACTGCCGTTGAACTTCCCTCTTTTATTTTCTTTTTTTTTTTTTTTCTCTTTCCTTCTAGAAAAGAAAACAGACATACAGCCACAAAAAATTAAAATAGAAAAAGCGAATAATGTACGTGTAATAAAAACAAGGGAAAGAAAGAATAATGTGCAATCACAGTGGAAAATATTTGAGAAACCATGGTAGACTTTCTAATTTATGGAAGAACAACTCTTTTTCTTAATAGCAAGAGACACGATTCATCATACTACAAAATTGTAGTGAGTTTGTAATATGTGGGACAACCCTTGTATACCTCTGCCCATTTTGTGTTAGGTTGGTAAGTTATGGGGTTAGCCCAAGCCGCGCTCAAGAATAAGACCATTCTTTAAAAATTATTATTTACTTGTAGAAAAAAAAAAAAAGGTTTTTCATTTTCTCAAGGATGAGGATGAAGGGGAGAAAAAATAGAGAAATTCAATCTGTCTACTTATGTAGAGAGGAAATATGAGGTACCACTAAAATTCAAATTATGCTCGGATTCTATGGTTAAAAATACATTCAACACCAGAAAGAAAGTAAAACTACAAGAGCCAAGAAAGACTCATGATCCAGCCCATTGCTTCTCTGTGACTTGCCGGTTTTTCCAAGCATTAGCCAAAACACTGTCCTTTCTGCTTGCAGCGGTAACGCCCATGGCCAAGCCTAAGCAAAACTGTTGAATTTTGGAGGAGGGTGAGGAGGGATCCCTCCTTGACTCCAACCCCACAACATCTTTTTAAGACCCATGATTGGATTCTTTAAGAAAAGACTTCCATTTGCCTATCAGATTTTAGTTAACTGACAGTGAATGGTTGACAAATGATAGCCAATTGGGTTCTTATAAAAGCTAGTGGGGGAAGTTGAGTCTACTCCTAGAGTCCTTAGATAGTGGTGATTGAGAAGTTCACCTGTAGGGGACAGTGGATAAATCATTGATTTTGTTATTGTGCTAAGTAATCCTTGCTTTTCCTTCAAAAGTTCAGCACTAAGAAGTTGCTATTGGTAGGAAAAGTTCCTAATAACTTTGTACTGTCCCCCATTAGAGGCTTACCTTACATACTCTTTCTTAATTGTCTCTCATGCTTATACCATAAAGACTTTTTCAATTTGACTTCCCTTTGATATGAGTTAACTCAATAATAAATGCAATAAAGAAAATAAAAAATTAAGTGAAACCCAATTGAAAAAAAGAATATTGAACTACTTCTGTCAGATATAACACCAGCGTATATTACACTCGAACAGAAGTGAAGAAACATAGTAATTAGAAATCACTTATGCCATAAAGTCTATTGTTTTAGTTAATAATGTTTTTGGCAACTTGCAAAAGAGGGCGACTTTATGTCCTGTAGGCAACGACAAGATCAACAAGAAATTCTTAGCTAATAATATCTAGATCACTTATAATTTAAAAGATCTCTTGGGAGTAGAGAAATTAGAAAAGGATATTAAAGTCAGCACAGCCAAAAAGGACAAACACCCACCAAGACTGCTTTTTATTTGTTGCATTACTTTTGATTGGTGGAGGCTTCTGGCTTTTGTATTGCAACAGTATCCACTTAACCCATTCTCATGTACTCTTCTTTCCTTTTTAAATCCTCCCGATTGTTGGAGGCCTTTGGCTTTTGCGTAGTTGCCAAGCCATCACGGCTTTGGCTAACCATTGGCAGCTTCTTGACTCACAAACCCGACTAATTCCCATGCCACACTATATTGTTGCACACGTGGCACTATCCCGCTTCATTTAATCAAAAAAATTTAAGTTACACTGCAGGGAAATTCATTATTTACTATACAATTAGATACATGCTGTAATATTGTGTTAAAAAAATTATTTAACCAAATATATTATGTTAAGAGATGCGACTAAGAATGAAGCAAATATTAATTAGCCTCTGGTACATGTGTGGACAGAGTATCACTTTGGAATGTCCAGCGAAGTCCAGTGCCTAAGCCACAAAGAATTATTGAAGCTAACGGTCTCTCGCACTGTTTCTTTTACAGAATGTGAGAGAGATATCCACCGTGTTCCCATTATCAACAAGAAATGGATTGTTGAAAAGACACCATCTCGTTGAATGGTTCTATATGGCTACCCTTTTTTAACGCATTTACTTTGGAGAATGATTTATAGCCACTATTACGAAGATCCTATCGAACATAATAGATTATAATTATATGAGTTTTGATTATTTTTCTTAAACAAGTCATCTAATTATATCTCATTATATTTTATTATACTCAATCAATTATATTTTGAAGTTAAAATCATTTTGAAGGAATGACAAGAGATAAAGATTATAAAATATAATGAAAAAGTTTTAAAACAAGTTAAATAAAGAACTTGAATAAATTAGGTGTGAGCGTTGAATATAATTCAATGGCTACTACAGCACTAAAGAAAACAAAAAAAAATTTTTTTTTTTTAGTGAATAAAAAAGAGATAAATTTTTATCATTATACAAATTGGTGAGATAATGTCTTCTGTGAAAATTTTTTTTTAAAAAAAAAAAACATAAATTGACGTAATAGTAATTTGTCTTGAGGGACATACTTGAAAGTTGAGACAAATTTCACTTGGCGGAGATCCTTGTCGATGGAAATGGTATTTAAAGTTCAAGAATTTAATTACAACAAATTAAGATAAGAAATGAATAGTGGGCCTAAAATTCTGAGAGCATCGCGGACTGCCCCAACACTGAAACTACCAGACTCTCTCCACGCAGAACTGTGGCCTGCACTCAAGTATGTGCTAAGCCCACTCAGTGAACAAACATTCCCAAAAAGAAATGAATGAACCCTAATTCACTAGTATTAAAGTAGTTTTTCAAATTAAAGGTCTTGAATTTGAAATTCAGTTGAAATTAATTAACTATAAAAATCAATAACAAAAACAACTCTATTGCAAGAGGCCCCCACATGTTTCATTGTGCAAATTATATTGAACTGTGTTTCTAACACAATTGATTAGAATATCTTTAACAAAAACTCTGAGTTTCAAAAAAAAGGGGAAAAAAGACAAGTGTGCAAATTATACTGAGGCAAGCGACTCCACATACGAATCACAAAAACACTTTCTCTCTCTCTCTCTCTTCTTCTTTTGTATTTTTTCAAAATATATTTTCCGCTAAGATCAGGTTCTCAGTTTGAGTATATGATGGTAATCTTTGCAGATTATTCAATTGCATCATTGATAAGGCTCAAAGAAAAAGGGAATGTTTTTGTTCACCTCTATGATTAATTACTCAATTGCTTAAACATCTGATTCTAGCAAAAACCTCCAAGTTAATTGCACTTCCAATTTTGTGTCCCCAAGCTGCTATACAATAAAATATTACTTTTCTTCTAAAACGAGCTGGGAGAGCTAGTAGAATATTTTGTTCCTTTTGACCAGAATAGCAACTTTTCCTTCCCAAGTGTGGTGTATTTTGGGCTTCCAGGTGCATGTAAAATAATATCCTATCGGCCGGACTGGTCATGGTCGAGTCAACCCATGTGACCCAATGGATTACTGCCTTAAAACCAATTACCTATCTTTTTGACCATCTTTAGTAAAATGTAAATAACAATGAACATGCAGGAGATTATTGCCCTGTTAATATTGTTATAAAAAAAAAAAAAAAAGAAGAATGATTATTGCTTTGTTAATGTCGTTTATTTGGATCAGACACATTCCGGAGAGTCTGAAGTTCCACCTGATGATTGTCTTTACCTCCACACAAGCAAATTGTTTTGTCTGCAATTCTTTATTATTTCCAGCTAAAACGGCAATGATTATGTGCAGGCTGTCTGATTTTAATAATCTTTGGTTGGCCCAACAAGCCAATTACAGCACAACAATCCTAAATTATTGACCCAATTTTGTAGAAGCACCAACATTTTTGTGGGGTCAAATATCTCTTATCCTGATAAGATGTACTCCTTCAGGAATGTTATATAAATCCTTTATTTATTTATTTTTTATTTCCACTTAGACGTGGCTTAAGATTGATTGTGATATGTGCTTAAAACTAAAAGTCAATTAGTTTTTTTTTTTAAAAAAAAAAAAAAAACAGAAAGCCTATCTGAAGTTAAGAATTGTTGCCACGAATGTTGATATTGCAATTTTCCAAGATGATAATTAATTACTTTTATTAATAATGCGCCAATTTGAGGTTGAGGCTCTGGACTTTTTGTTTGACTTTGTTGGGATTCTAGCATGACTTTGTTTTTTCCCCTCCTAAATCCGTGTGAAAGAATGTTTTAGATTTTTAGTTCTTTGTTTCAATGATCATATTGGATCACGTGTCAACAGTTCATTTTCTATATATAATTTTTTTTCTGTTTAATTTTGGAAATGGACTTTTGGGTCTTGCCTGGCGTAGTTTCTTATGAGAACCCCCCCTGTAGTACAGAGGCTAATTTTGTGACTGGTAGCTATCAAGAAGATGTCATGTTGTTTTCTTTTTCTTCGGGGAACAAAGGGAAGGACATGTTTTTGATGGTTAGGAAAAGCCCGGATCCGGAGTCAGGACCACAATGGGTGTTGAGGCACACGCACACACAAAGACAACTTTTAAGTGTTTTTAAGTATTCATTACACGATCGTCACACAACATTAAAGCCATTGTCTAAATCATGGACCACAAGAACATCTTGTTTCAGGAGAAACCCCTGGCTGTGACAACAGAACTCCGGGAAAGGTACACTTGAGCAAAACACACGTGCATGCTCGATGGACGGGGAGCTTAGAAGATGAACAGTTGAGAAATGTGATTTCTGAACCTTACAACCTCCAATTTTACGAATATGCTACAGAGCAAAAGTGCCACGAGTATTAGGTTCTCTTTCTAAATACCAATCCTTGCAGTGATGGGAGGAACATTCTTCTGATTTTTCCAACATGAATATGGCTGTGTGTAACCAAATTGACTCGCACGTCTGAGATTTCATAAAATTAATTGTATCAACACTTAATTCACACTCATGACCCAAGAGATATTTGTTATAACATGACTTGAGGCATATTAAAATTCAAAAGTATATAATGCAAAAGGATCTTGTAGTAAATATCACAAAAATGTCAAAAAAAAAAAAAAAAACTGGGTGAAACAAGTCGACTGGAGGCATGGAAGCTTAAAAGAGATCGTTAGTCTTTATTACGGTACAGCAAACCCACTTTTTTGGTCTGGTCACCATAGGTTAAACGTTATTTTTAGGAAAATACTTGTTTGATACACTTCTTGTTAGATTAATTATCCACGATGAATTTTTTTTTTATTAATAAACAACATTGTGAAATATCACTTTTTAATTTTGTGTAATTTTTTTAACTAATTATATATAGTGTGCCTGACAAAAGTTTTTTTTTTTAATCTAATTATTCTTTTATTTTTAAGCCTGAAATTTATACTAAATATACTATACTCTTTTGGAGACCCAATTGTTGGTCTGATGTATTGTGACATTTTTTTTTTTAAAAAAAAATCTTATACCAATCAGTCACAAGTGGAGCTCTACATAGAAGATTAGGAGCACTACCTATAATTATAATTTAGTAATAAGATTATATTATTCGTATTAAATAATTATAAATTTAAATTTTTATTAAAATATTTAATAATATAAATTTAATATAATTATTTTTAATCAGACTATAAAACTTCACCCATATTTTTATAAATTTTTGTTATAAAAATAAAAAAGGACTAAGAGGTCAAAATCCCGGAGAACCCGATGCATGACATGGTCTCTAGGCTGCCTTGACAGACGCCACCTCTATTTACTTTTCATTATTGGAAAACCGAACTCTCTCATTTACTACCACACAAAGTGTCCCCTCGCATATAGAAGAAGAACCAAAAGATAACATCAAAACAACCCACTAGTCCAGTATACACAAAGTCTGTTTTTCATCCAATTACACGCAAAGCCTCACCAAGTCTACATTTCGTGCCTACCCAATTCATCAAAGATGGCAAGCAAACCCAGATTGCATCTTGTTGTCCAGCGATAAGGGCTGAGGTTCGGTTACAAACTCCATCGGCCGAAGTCTGAAAGCTGCAACTTGTCCAATCAGAAAAAAAAAGAGGAAAAGAAAACAGGCTGCAAAGTAAATAAACGTAAGGTGTGGCTCCAAGGAAACTCAAAAGCCATACCGAGAGGGTATGATTTGACAGTTTCAACATTATTTTGATTTCAATTACTATTGCGTTTATCTTAGCCTACTATTTAGGAGTCGTGTCTTTATTACATGTTGCCTACTGTATCATGTCTTTATTGCTTTGCCTACTGTACAACCAATACAATGTGATAGTAGTATAGGTGGCCGGCTAGGCATAGGCAACATGTAGAAGTCATAAAGTCCTGCAATCCCATGATCCTCAAAAGACAAATAATTCTATGGTCGGTTGCTATGCATATTTGTGTCCTGTACGTCGTTAAAGACATTAAAAAAAAGGGGGGGTTAAAATTGTGTCATATATCAAAGTAATTAAAATATACAAATTGGCAACAATTAATATAATATAATATAATATAATATAATATAATACTTTTTACAGATTTTCATATATTCTCCGTTAAAAAAGGCTACGTCCGTGTAATATTTTCTATAATTATTTGGCAAATATTAAGGAGGAAAATAAAAAATAAGAATGCATTAATCCGGAGTGAGGAGTGCGGTTTGGAGACACATTCAGACAGCGTTAGTCTTGAACGATGAGTTGATTGAATGAAAGATATTTTCGTTGTAAGAACAAATTCTTCGGGACCCGACCAGTTCTTTTGCTTGCTGCACTTCAAAAAAAATGAGGTCTGTTTTTACTTTTGAACCCGTGAACATAAAAACAGTAAATTTTAATAAATTAAAAATAAATTTTTAATATATAAAAATTATTTATATTTATTAAACTTTTTTGTGTTTACTGATTTTTTTTAGGAGAAACAATCGGACGGTGCCTGTCAAATCTCAGGCTCGATCAATGCCGAAGAAATTGGTGACTATATATCTGCAAGAAGCCAAGAGGGCACGTTCTACTTTTACTTGTCAATTCTTTGTCCACAAAAAAAAAGGACCCCAAAAAAATTGATAGGTCAATCAATCAATCAATCTGTCAGTTGACAAATACCAGATAAGTGCCTCTCCATGGCGCATTGCGTGTAGGAAAGAGACGCACAAGCTACCCATCGAAAAGAATCCAACCCATCCATAGGCCATTTGGCCTTCTGAAGTTGTGAATGGGGAAAGTTTCATTTTTGGTTACAATTTTCCCATTTGTGTAGCCCCTTTGTTCTGTTTGAAAAGGCTGTGGGAAGAAAAAGAACATGGAACGAAAGAAGAAAAAAAAAACAGGAGTGAAAGTGAAGAGAAATTTTGAATTTTCGACTAAAACTCTAACAGTTTTGCACAAGACATTTACAATAAACAGAGTGTTTTAAAGCTAAATGTAACGTTGAGGATGTTCAAAAAAATAATAATAAAATTATGCCTTAATTATATATATATATATATTATATATATATATATATATATATATATATATTTGTATAATAACAAACTTTTGATTTTAATAATTAATATTAGGGCAAAGTTATAAATTTGAGTATCTCAAGTAAAACTTAAAACAAGATTATTGGTTAAATTTTTAGCAAACTTTTCATACTCTAGTGCAACTCTTCCATAATAAATACGATTATATAAATATTTAAGAAAATAAAATTACACTTTAATTAACAATTTAAGGTTTTATTTTCATTTTTTTTCCCATAAATAACATTTGAGCCTAACTACTAATAATGTAAGTGAAAAAATATATTAGTTGTGTTGATTTGTAGCAAATGCTTTGTGCACTAGAAAGAGAAATATTGTTTTGGCAATTTGTAGCACTAACTTCTAAAAAAAAAAAAAAATACAAAGGGGAAAAATATAATTTAGAACAATAAGCACAAATAAACTGGATAAATATATATATAAAAAAAGTATGATTAATGTCAATAATTATACTGACAATTAATGATAAAAATTATAAATATATATTAAATGATTATAATTATAATAATCCATGTGACAAATTTTTATAGCCAACTTCAACAGTTGAATCAATAGTTATTATTATGCGACTCGATCCAGACAACAACTGCTTCCAATAACTCATCTTACAAAATGAGTTGTTGGGATTTTTCAAAATTGTTACAAGAAAGACGCATGACAAGGTAACATAATCTTACCAACTAGGTAAAGATTATAAAAATGTCCAGTTTCTAGTTTTGGCTCTCTCTCTCCAAGAACAAACGTACAGTTCCACATGTGGTAATGTTCACCAGTCTTGTCTCTCATCCTCCTCTCTCAGAATAATCCCATCAAAGTGGCTCCCACGCCAAGATCTACGGCCGTGGATGCACGTCTAGTAGCCTGACGTTGATCGGACCCTTCGATCCTGGGTTTGGAAGGTTGGCTTGACAAAGTAAATTTGTGGAGCTTTTGCGCACCTTATCAAAGTCATAGTCTCCAGATTAAGGAAAACAATTGAATCGATGAATAAAAGGAAAAGTTAAAAATATATGTGTTTTAATAATTGTAACAAATTGTGTCTATTATTTATGCATAGACTCTTGTTATATTTACTTATTTTTAATATAATTTATTTATAATTTTATATTATATAAATTCATTTTATTATTCTATATTTTAAATATATTTTATCTATGATATAATATAAGATTATAAATAAATTATATTCAAAAAAATCAAAATAAAATCCCCTTATTTATATATCCAACAAATTTTTTTCATTATTTTTTTGTTGTCAATAGATGGTTATTTAACTAATTAATGAGTCTATTTTTTTATTAATCAATTCCAATTGAATCTTAAATTCAAAATTTTTAATTTTAAAAATCAAATTGTGTCGTATACATTTAGTAAGGACCGGGCAATGAGCCCATAACTCTTTCAATCTCGCCAATTATTTATGTGGAAATACGACATACACCCAGCTCTTCCCATCACGTAGTGTCTGCAAAAGCTCGCGGCGTTTGAACAAAGTCAATATCATATCACCCCGTTGCCCCAGTTACATCTCTTTTTAAAGTACACAATAGCACCTCTCGTTGACACGAAGTCAGAAAATTTTCTCTTTATTTACTCTAAATAAATAAATAAATTATTTCGTTATTCTTTATTGAATTAATTAACGAAATCCTACCGTGAAATATGTAGTTTAATCCACGGGACACTATACTTGGTGGATATCAAGCTCGGCTCGTCAGTTTGCGGCCCCATTAGAACTTAACAACGATTCTGTCGGCCATCATTGGAAGTTCGTCATTATTTAATGAGATTTTATTACTGCATTGTTGTTGAAGTATTCGATTAAAACTACTAATACTATGATATGCAAGTGTACCCCAATAAGTCACTCGCGCACAGGATAAAGAGCTTTGAGAGCTCTAAGTGCCTGACGTGCTTTTAGCCCATTGGAGATGGAATGTCTGATTTTTTATTTTTTATTCCCAATAATTAAAAAGGAGCATTAAAGAATGGTATTCTCTCAAGTTTGATCACAATATATTAAATTTGAAAATTAACAATTTACTTCAATTCATGTTTATCTATTTTTATAGAAAGAAAATACAATGAAAAAGTTTTAATCTGACTCCAATGCATAGAGACATCTTGCATTATTGCTAAGTTCTCACATTTGATAAGTTGTGTCTGATATCAAATCTTAATTTCATACGCTTTAAATGCACAGAAGAATAAAGCATCACAAAGACAAAAGATGCAAATTGTAAATGCTCAAAGCAAATTTCAAAATTGGCCAAAGTCAAAAAATACTAGTTAAGACTAACTATCAATAATTTGCTTAATTATTTTCTAGATCGAGGCCATTAATTCATGCGGATTGAAAAATTGGAAGAAAACACAAAGGAAACGAACAGCTAAACCTGACGTTTATTTAAAGTAAAAACTGATTTTGACAGTTACTCGGGCTTAAACTGTCACGTACTAGAAAAGTGATGTATGTAAGTTTAAAGTTTCATTATATAAATGCAATTAATTTAATGCTTTTTAAATGCTTATCTTTATTATATTATTATAATCATTATAGGTTTATTTATTGTCGTTATTATTAATTGTAACTGTGCATAAAAAACAAAAAAAAAAATAAAAATAAAAAACGAATCATAACTTTATGTCTAAAATATATTAATTTAACAGCATTAATATATATAGCTTTTCTCATGAGTTTACAGCTATTAATTACCTCTCAAAAGGTATCCCATGGGTCATTTATACAAAAGAAAAGTATTCTCGATTTTGAAGAAGTTTAATAATTTGCGTAAAGAATCTTTGTCGGTAATAAATTACTTGCAGCTGTTATGCGTAATCCAGTTTAGTTATTAAAACTGATAAAAGTATGCTCAAAAGTGTCCGAACCTTTCCCATTTTGGGTAACTTTTGGCAAGTAGTGTTTCCGTCTTTCCAGAACAAAATGACGAGGACTACTCGTTCATTTATCGCAAAATGTTCTACCATAGCCATCACTGCGTTTTTAATACTGTGCTAAATCCGATCCACACCTCATTTCTTGCCCCCACCGATTTATATCGGAATTAGTGAACGTACACGAAATGACAACAGCGCCCTAACTCATGAATACATATAATATAATATTATCTAAAAATATTTCAAAAAAGAAAATTTTTAATCAAAACTTTTTTTTTTTTTTTTTTTACTAAATCTAAACAGTATAATATCTAAATTTTAACATAAAATTTATAATTTACTTTCATAAATGTAAATATTTAATTTTAGAAAAAAGTATACATATTTTAAAATACACAAAATCAAGAATAGAGATAAATATATATGTGTGTGCAACCATATATAATAAATAGGATAATACTTAAAAATTTTATGTGTAACTATATAAATAAATAATAAAAATAATATAAAAATAAAAATTGACCAAAAATATATATTTGATGCACGTCTAACACGGTACTAGCAACGTATCAATTAAATTATTTAAATTAAATAGTAAAATAGGATAAATATTCATATTTCTCTTATTAATTAGCAATGTATGGTAAGGATAAAAAAAATATCCTTATAATTACTAGAATGTGAGAATCTCACGTTACTATTTCCATCATCTTGTGAGACTCCCGAGATTGCAACATTATATATGTAATTTACTTTAGATACAAAACTGTGAAATTACGGATTCTATTGCAGTGAATATGGGCATGAATGTTCCGCTTTTAATGACCCTAGATATTGTAAACTAATAAATTTTGTTATTCTGTTTTAGTAATATATAATTTATTTGTTGGTAAATTTATTTGAACGATTCAGTTAGATTATCACTTAGTGTAGATGATTTCCAGTGAGAAAATTGGAGCAAAATTTCTTCCAAGAGGATTATTAAGTCGTTTGTTCCAGTCCTTGTAATTCTTCGTTGCACCCATTTGTGGGATCCCAAATTTCCTTGTTGTGACTATCATGGGTACTTAGTCGCATTATTTAATATCAAAATAAGTAGAAATTCAGTTTCCATTTCTTAATTCAGGTTGTTGCCCTAACCCCTTGAGCTCACTCTCAAACTTCATACCTAAGGGCTGTGATTATATTTGGTCAATGTTCATACCAAATAATCACATTGTGTAATCTATAGGCATTCTTCGTCACTAATGATAATGACACAAAAAAATATGACCTTTAAGTGACCAAAATTGAGAAATAAGTTACGGATTACAACAATTAGAAAAGTGGTTTACGGGTTATGGATTTAATACATTAGGTTGCCAAAATAACTGAGTTTCAAGGTTGTCAATTTCAGATATTGACTACCAAAATTAATCGATTTTATATTTTGGCTTACCAAAATTATATAATGGGTCGTGGATCACCCGAATTACCAATATAGATGTAATGAAATTAGAAGATTTATATTGCTAAATAGCTTTGTATGATGATTTTGACGGAAAAAAAAAAAAAGAGTTTTAATTAATCATTAAAAAAATTACATTACTCTTCCAAAAATTATAAGAATTTTCTTTAATGAAATTCACTTGATACATCAATAAAAAAAATTATTGTGGAAAGACAAGCTCGGTTAACAAGGAGCGGAAAATGTCACAATTTTGAAGAAAATAAAAGGCATTGTCCACGTGTACTGCTGCGGAGACGACACGAATAATAATTGATAAAAATAAAAAATAAAAAATAAAAATAAAAATAAACTGGGAGTACTGAGTCGCCAGCCCTCACCCACAGCGTCTAAAGCGAAAAAACATTGAGAGCTTCTTCTCTCTGTCTGCGTACTCCAATTCCTTCACCAAGCTAACAAACTCCAAAACTCCCAGCTGGAAACTCCAAATATTTTAAACGACGACGTAAAAGCAAACCGAGGAAAAGCCAAAAAGCCAAAAAAAAAAAAAAAGAGTTAATTATATTTATACGATACTCCTCTTTTCAATAGTAAAAGGGAAGGAGTCTCCTGTATTTCTGTAACTGACTTACTCAAATCATTTTGCAGCCATTTATGGATGGACTGTACGGCCTGCACTCGGCGGCGGCGGCCGAGTACTCGGACAAGCCGTTGATGTCACCGCAGAGCCTGATTCTGACGCCGGATTACCAGACCGCGTTCCTTTCTTCCGACGCGTTCCGTGATCGGATTCCGATTTACGGATCCGACGTCGAGCTGTTCTCGGAGGCAGAAGCAGCCTCGATCACTCCCGAAATTCAGCAGGAAGGCGACGACGCGTCTTCTTTGATTAAAGCTAAAATCGCTTCTCATCCTTGTTATCCTCGTTTGCTCGACGCTTATATTGATTGCCAGAAGGTGATGGAGCGCTCCTTAAAAGCCTCTCTTCTCCTCCTCCTCCTCCTCCTTCTTTAGCAATTTTTCTCCTCTTGTACAAACAAGCAAACAAGCTGAAGTTCAAGTTGAAGCAGAAGGTTTTTTCTACCTGAAAATTTGGAATTATTTTCATTAGAAAAAGAAATCTTTGTTTTTGTTTTTTTTTTTTAGCTGCTTTCGGCATGCTCATGGAAAAGTAGTAATGAAAAACTGCCTGTTTTCTTGGAGTCGGTTTCAGTCACTTTTACCTTTTTTTTTTTTTTTCCCATCTTCCTCTATATTTGCTAAGGCTACTAAAGAGGTTTTATATTTATTTTTTTGAACGAAAGACGGTTTGGCTTTGACTGATCGGTGGAAAGCCTCTATTTTATGTATTTTGAACATAAATAAAATCTCTCTCTCTCTCTCTCTCTCTTTTTAAATTTTATTTACTTCTGGAAAGGTCGGTGCGCCGCCGGAGATAGCGTGTTTTTTGGATGAAATCCGACGAGGAAATGACCTGTGCAGGCTAGACGCCGCCTCCACATGCTTCGGAGCCGATCCCGAGCTCGACGAGTTCATGGTCTCTCTCTCTCTCTCTCTCTCTCTCTCTTCCTTTCTACCTTTTCTTCTTTGAATTTTCTTCTTTGATTTGGTGTGTCTGATCTGTGGCGTGTGATCGTCGTCTTTTTTTTGGTTGCGCTTGAAGAAAACCTACTGTGATGTGTTGGTGAAGTATAAATCTGATCTCGAGAGGCCGTTCGATGAAGCGACCACCTTCTTGAATGAGACTGAAATGCAGCTACGCAATCTCTGCACAGGTGCCTCTATCGGGAGAAACCTCGCTGGTCAGCATCTCTCTCTCTCTCTCTCTCTCTCTCTCTCTCTCTCATGAGGGTGAGAATTTTTATTTTTTGTAATTAAAATAGTTATATCCATTGATTTTTGTGCCTTCACCTATTACTTTTTCTTCTTTGTTACCGCATTATATCATCCATGGCACCTGGGCAAAGTTGTTAGTAAACAAAGATACCCTATGATAATCCCCTTCAATATCAACTTTCCAGGCCTAAGACTGGCGGGCAATTTCCTTTATAGTTCTATTTGCAATCCTGCAAGTACCCATTTCTTGTTGAGGACATTGGCAACTATTGAAAGAACAATCAAAGGTTTTGGGGTAAGACAATGATGGTACAAACAAATAGCAAAAGCCCTAGAAATTAGGAATATTTTTTATTCTTTTTACAATTGTGGACTGTTTCTCAATTTATTGCGTGCTGCTGGAAAAGTATTCTTACGATGCTCTATTGTCTGTATATTTGGGTGTGATCTTGCATTATGTTTCTCTTCAGTGTTTTCTACATTAAGGGGATAGAACTAGCAAATGGGTCATAACCTCAGCAGTGATGGACATTTGAACAGTTGTGGATCTTTTTCCTTTTCAGAATAATGTTGCATGAGCTTAAATTTACTAGCATATTCTCTCTCCTCGTCTTGTTTTTTTTTTTTTTTTTGTTATTGTTATTATTATTATTATTTTAGATAATTCTCCCACTTTTCTTTTTGACTGTGAGAAGAAAATAAGACTTGAAGGCCCAAACTTTTGGTTTAAGTTGAGATTCTGAATTCTGATTTTCAGTTAACTGATGCAACTTGATAGTTTGTGTACAGTGGCTAGTGACAGACTTTTCAAAAGTTTTCCTGTTAAGAAAGACCCAAGTTATGTTTCTTACCATTTATTTTTATGCTTTTCCTAATTTAACTTGCCAATTTGCTGTGAGTTTTTCAGAAACATTCTCTGGCAGCTACTGGATGTAATCATTCTTCATAGCTGCTTTCTAAGTAATTGTAGATGGAAGCTGAATTTACTCATTGCTTGTAGTAACCAATTTTAGATCAAATATGGCTTTCGTCGGGCTTTAACAGTTGCTAGTTTAAAAGCTCTTTTAGTTCATTAGTCCACAATAGTATGTAGTCAACTGCTTGCTTTTTTGAAAAATTCTTGCAACTTAGAAGGATACATGATCATAGGTAAGAGGCCTTAGAACGAGTAATTAGGTGTCTTACCCATTGTGTTTGTGCTAAAAATGATACTCGTGTGTAATGGCATGGAAATTAGGGGATAATCTTATTTTTTACATGATGAAGTCCTTAAGCTGAATGTCACTAAATGTTATAGATGTAGCAAAATAACATATACATCAAGAGTCCGAAGACACTGCAGGAGTGCACAGCACCCCAACAGGGAAAGCCTCTAAATCCCACATTTGTGGGATTTTGGGAGGAGGTTGGGGTTGATCTCATTTCACCTAAAAGGCTGGTGACCAACTGCATTAGGCAAGTGGTTAAAGGAGAGGCATATCAGTGATGTACAAACTGAAATGCCTAGAGGCTAAAGTAAATGTAGTTAAGACAACTAGTTGGCCTACGAGTCCTTAAGTTGAATTTGTTCTTGTTAAACATCACAGATAACTATTTATTGTGAGAAAATATAGCAGTCTTAGTCTTTAAGTATAATATCACACAAACTGAAATCATTGGTAATTGTGAATATGTGCTACTCTCTCTCTCTTACACACACAGACACATTTTCAATTAGATATATCATTCGTCTTTACAAAAAGTTATGACAATTTTATCTTGAACTTTATTTTAAATGCAAATGATAAAATTGGTTCTTGTCAGGGAAACAAATGGTGTATGGCATTTAATGAGTAAATAGCTTGTGTTAGTCCGTCTAGATTCAATCTCTCATTATATGCTGCACCATGCACATATCGTCATTCATTTCCTATCTTGCAGCAAATTTAGATGTTCCGACTCTTGTTTTGGGGAAAGTGTAATTACACTGATTTACTTTTCATCTTTAACCTTTTCCATTCACTCTTCCGTGTGGAAGTATTGAGGTAATTAGGTATGGTAATTGATAAAGTGCTTTCTATCTTATACTATCCTGGCGCATGCTTTGAACTGCTTGTTTTAGAATAAATAAACTTGCCAAGTTTAATGAGTTAGCAATGACCTTTAATAATTGTGCGATCTTGTTTCTTTAAAGAATTTCAAGTTCCAATAGAGCATAAGCTTTGAAAATGGATGGTGGGTTGTGCAAAATGTACTTTGGAAATTGTTTAAGAGCTTTTGACTCACTTTCTTCCTCTTATGGTTTGTAACTGGTTGGAACTTATTTTTGAATAACAATATGAAGTTGTCCAAGAGTGCAAACAAATTTACAGTACACAAGCATACATACATTATACCCATCAGAAAGTGTTAGTACATGCGAATGGGCATAGATCACTCTTTAAGCCATCAGGAAACTTGCAACAAATGCATTTGATGATTGCTTTGGTACTTCTCATTTTCATTTTGAGTAGCATTACTGTTAAAGAAAGCTGCTGATGTTAATTTCAATTTATTGTGGAGTTGAAGTTGTGTAAATGACATGATATAGCAGCCTTATGCATACAACCTTTATTTATCAAACTAAGTTTGTTTAATAGCAACATTGTTAAAAGTTGAGTAACAAAACATGCCTCTTAAGTGTTGGTTAACAACTATACTTTTTAATATTTGTTTAAAAGTACAATTCACTTTTTGAGTGATAACTTCACGTTATTTTTAATTTTTAATCGGCCGTGTTTTTTTTTCGTCTTCTGCCTAGGTGGATAGTCCCAAGCTTTTCTTTTAAATAAAATTGAGTTTATTTAATAACGAAAAAGGAAAAGTTAAGATTCTTTAGACATGCGACCGACGTAAATGCCCACTTGGATATCATGCAGAGGCATATATTCACATGCTTTGATTGTGTTAACGTTTTATTTACTACTAGGAGGAGTACCTTGGTCTTTGCGTAAGCTTCAGGTCTTTTTTTTATATTGCTCACTTGAATGTTTTATTTTGACTTTTTTTTCTTTTTTAAGTCCATCTCATTTTGATGTTGCTGGGGTTTGGTCAATATGCATGCTTTTGTATCATTAGCCTACCAAGCAGAAAAGAGGGATATATGCCAAGCCAATGTCTTGATGCTTTTCAGGACAAAATCAGTTTCCACCTTCCATTTTGAAGTTCAGTAATTCCACTTTTTAAGTCTTTGCTAAATTAATTTCCTTTTAACTGGTTTGGCAATGATAGCATCCTAAAGTGCATGTATTACTATCATATAGATATTATCTAGGCCTGTCATACCGTAATAACCATGCATGTGTCCAAAGATATGATCTTTTCTCTGCAATTTGTGGTTGATGCATCTGTGCGTTGGTAGGTAATTTGCTAAATCTTTTTTGTGATAATTGACTGCATGGGGATGGCAACCTGCAAATTCGTGTGTCATCTGTAATTTTTTCGGTGGCTTGCTCTACCAGTTATGTCGCATGGACATTGGTGATTTTGTTTATCTAATTCTTATCATAAAATTAACTATTTTAATTACTGATAACAAATAAATAAGTACTCTTGTTGTCCGAAAGAAATAAAAGAGAAAAGGAGGAAAGGAAAATTGAATCTTTAGGTAGTTAATATTTTATAAAAGTTAGGGATTGCATTCTTATTGAAGTTGTTACGAGTCTCTATCTTTCGGTTGACTAAGAAGGGAGTCGACATGCACATATAGGGTACATGTGGGTAGTAAGTCGTAGACGGAGTTGACGATGAGTTCTCACCTAGAACCCTATTGTAAGCTTAGGGGCTATGGAATGAGGAGTTTATATATTTATTTATTTAAGCCAGATTTGCATTTACGTAAAGGACACGGGAATTAACGCCAGGCGTGCGATACATAGGGGAGAGAGAGAGAGGTCTGTGCGTAACCTGATCAGAAAGGGTTATTGGGTTGTGGGGTTCCTGATGATAAATGTGGGTGAGGTTAACGAAGACTTTAATGGTGCTTTTTGCCCGTGTAAAGCGGGTGATCGGAGTTCCCACATGGGACTCCCGGGGATTTCGCTGTGATCCAATCAGCTTTTTGCTTAGAGAGAGAGAGTGCATTGATGATTCAATGCCATCTCTCTTTGTCTAAGAGCTGCAGCTGCTATTGCCTGCTGCCTGCTGCCTGCTGCCTGCTGCCTGCTGCCTGCTGCCTGCTGCCTGCTGCGAAGTGGTTTTCATGTTGATGGGCATTTGTTTCTTTGTGGTCTTTGTGTGTGTGGGTCTTCGTGCTTCCTGATGTGTACCACAGGTGTCTGAGTCTTTAGTTCCGAACTAGGAGTTGTTGCGGGTCCCAACTGTGCCATTCTATCATTTTCCTCCCTTTGGATTAGGCCATTATTTTCTTTCTTCGGCCCACCCAGTGTAAAAAGTTAATGGCTTCTCTCCAGCGACTTCTCTCATCTTGGATGACCCTGTCCATTGTCCACCCATTCGGCGTCAAAATGACTTATTGAGGAGAGGAGTGCCGTTCTTTAGGAAAATTCTTCTTACATCGACTCTCTTGGGATGCTGGTGGTGGACCGGGCACAAAAAGTCATGCTAGCGAAGTTGGGTAAACCATTGGTGGCATTAAAACCTAATTGTTACAAATGTTTGATAAAAATCCATACCCCGAAGAAAATAAAATGATTGGCTTCAAATTTAATGGATTATCAGTCCCACTAGTATCATTGTGGGGACCTTCTAGCTATGTTCAGGGACAACAGTAGCTGCGAGGGCTATTTTCGTCATTTGAGTGAACGTAGACCACTAACGTAGTAGATTGGTCGAGAGCAGGCGTCCTGGGCCATACCCTGACGAGAGGGAATTGAATAAGTTATCTCGGAAAAAGAGATGAATTAGGGTGATAGATGGTAGTGGGTCTGGGACGGTGAAGCGCGGAGTGCGGGTAGGGACACGTAGGGCCTTGGCTCGCTAATGTTTCTAAAAAATCTAATCCCAAGACCAAATGGGAAGAAATAAATTAATATGAATAATGATTTGGAGTTTTTATCGTCTCTTCTCCTCGTCTCTCTCCTTTTGCATGCTTTGATTTGATGGCTTTGTACCATCTTTTCTATTGTGACTCTGGTCTCTGACAAAGGACATAACTAAACGCCACCAGATTGCGTGGTGTGTGGCGCTGCTCTGCCTTTGCTCCATTCTTTTCTGGCACTTGTACTGGGATTATGTCCGTTCACTTGTTCTGAGAGGTGTTTGTGGGTCCCCTATTCTGCAAACCCTAGTGGTAGCTTCTTCCTTCGTGTCCCCTTTTTTCTGCGTTGATAAGTGTCAGTCGAAATAATTAAACAGTCTCGTACAATTCTTTGGATGGGACTGGATGCATTGCCCGATTGATTCTCTTTATAACCACATTACAATGGTGGTTGAACCCTCTCCGTTTGAAGGACAGAAACAGAACTTGTAGCCTAGCTCTCTCCAGCTGAACTACAATTGATTCTTACTACAGTTCTGTAGATATACAAAGCCAAGCATTTCAAGCCCCCAAAAAAGAGATACAATGTTGTAATGCTTGCAATTATGTTCGATATTTTATTTTAATAAATTCTCACTTATATTAAAGAGAAAATAGATGGGGTCAATTTGCCAAAATTCTAAATGCTAGTGTACAAACTACTGCTGATCTGATAACCAAGGGAAAATGTTTGTCTGGGAAAATAAGGTCAGCGACATTGCGTAGCCATTTTAAGGTCTGAACTTGTTGCAGTTTTCTGTTTTTGTTAGAGTGAACCTGAATGATGGATTCCTAACCCTAATCTTTTTTTCTACTACTGCGCTCCCTAGGTTCAATTATCAAGCCCTTGTATATGACTGTCAGTTTTCTAAATGTTTGCATAGCTGTATTTTTAATTTTTTCCCCTACAAGACATAAATCAAAAACTTGAGACACACTGTATCATCATCTGGGCAGAAGAAGGTGTTTTGTCGTCGGATGAGGATTTGAGCGGAGGAGAAGTAGAGGTGCACGAAGGTCAATCGAATGGCGAGGACAGAGATCTGAAAGATAGGCTTTTGCGCAAATTTGGAAGTCACATTAGTTCTTTGAAGCTGGAGTTCTCCAAGAAGAAAAAGAAGGGCAAGTTACCCAAAGACGCCAGGCAAACCCTGTTTGACTGGTGGAAGGTTCATTATAAATGGCCATACCCTACTGTAAGTGCCTCTCTTCTTCGCTGCATATATTGGCCATGAATATAATTAGGCGAATGGTCTGTGATTCACTCTTCTCACCCAGTTGATTAGTAATAGGACAATAATTTACATGTGATTGATAAAAAATTATAAGAACAATTGGAATGTTGCAATTCTAATTTCATACCCAAATGCTAAAATATTAGTACAAAAGTTAAGCTGTTTACAAAAAATCGCGACGGATTAAATGTCAACTTGGAGTTGTGGTTGATAATGATGTTGATTTTTGTCAACCATCCAGGAGGCTGATAAGATAGCCTTAGCCGAATCAACGGGTCTGGATCAGAAGCAAATCAATAATTGGTTTATAAATCAGAGGAAGCGCCATTGGAAACCTTCTGAGAACATGCAATTTGCTGTTATGGATAATATTTCTGGCCAATTCTTCACAGATGATTAGGTCTAATGTGTACAGTCTCCCAACGTGTCTTAATGTTATTGTTATGTTGGATTGTAATCTGCAATGCAATGCAAACTTGAAAAGCTTATTCTCAGGAAAAGGGAAGAGGATAAATTGTACTTTGCAATCATGTATATTCCCAGTTGATCAATATCGATAATTTAATGAACTGCTTACAGTCTGAGCGAAATGCAAATTAACGTAGAAAAAATTAATATAGCTTCTTGCCGTGTTTTTGTCACGAGAGGATATTATTCTCCCATAAAGAACTCCCAAAATGGCTTGTTGAATGATGGATCGCACGAAGAACAACAGTAGGAGTTTATTTCTTTTCTATGGTTCGTTCGTGTCGGTGCCATTGCTTTTGGGTATGTTAAAAAGGCAATTACCTCAGACCATGGCCGGGAAAGCTTGAAACAAAGAAACATGGAAACCACTAACCTTTGTAGTTTGGTGATTAAAAGAGTTGTTTGTATAAGTAACGAGTTTGAATTTTTTCCCAAAGTACCTAGTAAATTTAAATGTACACTAAAACATATATAATTAGGATAATGATTGAATTTTATTGTTAGATATTTAGAGACTGACTTCCATTTTTTTCATTTATTTGGCTTTTTCCATTTATTTGACAAAAAGGGAAATTGTTTTTTCTCGCATTTCTAAGTTCAGCATATTTATTTGCTAAAGACAATTGTAGAAACATGAAATTCCCATTGTTTCTATATCTGTTCCAAAAAAAAAAAAAAAAACATCTTTCGTTTCTTAATTTCCCATTTCCCATAATACTGTCTTCCAAAGGGCCGAACGGATCAAAGTTTAAGCATGTCCTAAAACTAGCTTTAAACCTGTCATTTGGCTTTCGAAATTTTTTACCTTCATTTGAGCTTTAATTTTTTTTTCTTATGGTTGTAATTTGATCGTTAATTTTCATATATATATATATATATATAAGAAAAAAGCGAATATATTGTGCTAAGGGATTTTTTTTGTTTTTTTAAAGGACATAACGCTGATAATTTAATCTGCAATAGAGTGACTATCCAACTAATATTAGAAGCCCAAAAGCGTTGGAAGTTGCAATTGGGCTCGATGGCCTAACTGTATTTTCTTTTCCTTTTATTCATTAAATAATTGAAAATGTAAAATGGGCCATCGACGGTCTTTTCTATTAGGATCCTATAAAACTAGATTTAAAATGGGCATAGTGTTGGATTTTATTTGGATCCCGGAAAAGTGGCCCACGTTTACCAACTGTCGTCCTTCTCTTCAGCTCGGCTTTTCCTTTCCTAGGTCCAGACACCAGGCCGGCTCAGTGGAATGATTTTTTGAGCTTGGGTCAGCATCGGAAACGGAGACGCATAGCTAAAATCAATCAGATAGAGAAATTGGACCGTTAAATGAGGCCTTAAATGTTGTGTGTTAGTGTATTTTAAAAAGCTTTAACTTTGTTTTTCTATGGACAAGAATTAAAAATTTTTAATTTCTATTTAAGTGCTGGATTTTTATTTTAACAAAAGAGATGTGGGATTTTTGAGAACTTATTACAAGACTTAAAAAAAAAAAAAAGGCTTTAAATCTTGTGTTGAAAAGGATAGGGTAGATCAAACCAAAAACAAAAAAAAAAAAACGCAGAGATAGCCTAGTGATAGGAGTACGTAAAACAACGTATATCTTAAGCCTTCTAAAAGAAAAACTCTACGGGGGCCTGGTGCAATTATGATGGGCTTAACTCCGGGCTTGATGCGGCTTGGAAATGGACATAGCTTTTGCCTTCTTTCAGATTCAAACTAATCGTTTTACGAAGGATTCTCACTAACTGCATTATATTTAACCAGAGATAATACAAATGTGATCATTATTCTTCTCCCTAGATACAGAGATCATACTCTCTATCATACATACTGAAACCTGCAGGGTAAATCGAGTTTGTATAGTCTTTTGTTACCTTACTCTTGAATGTATGCTAATTGGAAAAGTCTATTGTCCTGTACCGTGCTATCTTTAGATTTGATATGCTTGGTCTCAATTTGCTTCCGTTGCATTCATATATTCTTCTTTATAATTTTTTAACACTAGATCCACTCCTGGAACACCCAAGTCGTTGATTTTAACTCAAAGTTCTGTATTAGTGAAAACTTCAACCATTCAGGGCCATGCAGTTTCCTTAATCATCATAATAAGCTGAGAAAAATAGAAAGTGACATTCCCATATCCACCCTCAGTTTTGTATCTACAGGTCCGCCGGGGTGCCAATTTGCTTTATGCTGACATCAGCTGCATTGTCATCATCATTTTCCTGCAAATATCTTCAGCCAGAATTTTACTAACCCGGAAAATTTTTGCTGTGCTGGCCTAGTCCTTGTTATGTCTCTAGATGTCATCTTGGGCGGAAAGAACTGTTGCTGACAGTGGCAATTGATGCTGAAAGACCAGCGTTGAGGGGGTAGCATGCATCCTCACAGAGTTCCAGGGTCGTCTCATCCATGAAAGGCGGACTTGTGGGTGCAGGCAGGCGCTCTTCAGTTGTAAGCATCTGCAGTGCCTTTGACATCGATGGCCTCAGTGATGGAATTTCCTGTGTGCATAGCAGCCCTACGTGTACTACTCTCAAAATATCATTCTTGACATTGATGTTATGATGTTGATGCAACATTAGATTCGGGTCATAGAGTTCATCCACGGTCCGTGTGCAAAACTTCTTCCATGTCTGTTTTTCAGAACAAGAATATGACAAAGTGATATTGATTAGCTAGTTGATCTTGAACTTCTGGGAGAGTAACTAAAATAAAGTCTCAGGAAAAATTAAGATCCTGAAATGTTTACCAGCGTGACTAGGCTCTCCGAGTAGTCTGAGGTTTTGCTTCTGTTGTTCTGTCTACCTGTTACAATCTCCAACAGAAGAACGCCAAAGCTGTAGACGTCTGCCTTTTCTGTTAATTGACCGTGGGCTAGGTACTCTGGAGCCATGTATCCTCTGCAGATATAACATTGCTTGTTGTTCATAGGTGTTTGAAGTGATAAATAGCTAAGAGCTAATTAATGGTAGGTTCCCACTCGGAAAATTTGCTGAAAAGCAAAAATCAGGAACTTACAATGTGCCTGCAATAGCTGTGCTGATGTGACTCTTGTCTTCTTGGAAAGACCTGGCTAAGCCAAAATCAGCAATTTTAGCCCGAAGCCTAGAATCCAACAAGATATTGCTGGCCTTTATATCTCTGTGAATGATCCTGATCTTGGAATTCTCATGAAGGTAGACTAAACCCTCCGCTGTCCCCGTAGTTATCTCATATCTCTTATCCCAAGTCAATGCTTTACCCTTGTTATGATCTGTTATGTTCATTGTCAGGAAAGTATCCATCAATTTCGATTTGACTTACAACAGAACATGGTTTGAGCATAGTAGCCAACTAACCATCCATGATGAACATAAGTATGCTAGCTGTAATTGTTGACGGGAAAACTGAAAACTAAGGATTTTTTGAGCATTAAAAAAAACCAAGGATTAAACCCTGGAAATTACCGAAGATGAAATGATCGAGACTCTTGTTGGGCAGAAATTCATAGACAAGAAGGCTTTCAGGCCCAGAACAACTGCATCCCAACAGCCTGACTAGATTTTTGTGTTCCACGCTGCTGATCATGTTAACTTCATTGTAGAAGTCTGCTGCTCTGTGCCTGTTGTTAAAGAAAAGCCTCTTCACAGCAATCTCTCGTCCATCAGGCAGTACTCCCTATAAATGTGAACACAACAAGGAACTAAGGTTTAAGTGATTTTGATGATTCTGTTTCAACATGACGTGTGACAGAGGATAGCAAAATGGACTACCTTATAAACTGACCCAAATCCTCCTTGTCCAAGTTTGTTGGTGCCAACAAAAGATCCTGTGGCTTTCTCAAGTGTAGAATACTTAAAGTTTAGGCTACTATCATTGAGAGTCTTGACCAACATTTCTGCATCATTTGAACCTGGAGCACAGGACACAATATTGCAAAGGATAAGCATAACTCTGATGGCAACTATTCTGCTACAACTCTACATTGCCTTCATTTTTCTTCCACCATGACATTAATTGGCTTGTCTGGTGATGCAGAGATCTACCTTTTGCTACGTTAGACATGTAATCAGCTCAGAATCTAATAACAGTTGTAGAAGAAGCTATCTCACCTTTTCTTTTCTTCTCTATATATCTGCGCTTCCGTATGTAAACTCCTATAGCCAATCCAACTCCCAAAACCACCAGAGAGCTAACCACTGAAACTACTATTACTATCACAGTCCCTGCATTTTGTTAATCAAATGTAACCATATGATAAGTTTAAACAGTTACTAGAGCATCTCCATAACCAATGATGAGGAAATCACTAATTCATTCAATCAAAGTTTGCAATACAAGAAAGAAAAATTCTTTCACCTCTTGAACTTCCATTTCCTGGTTCTGCATTGAGAAAATTTACGTCAGAGTACCGCAGGAAACAACCAGTATTGAGTGCTCTTCCTTCGGACCGAGGCAAACATCCGAGTATAGACTTGGATGCATTCTCTAAGCATGCACTGCAAGAGCTTGTGTTCAGTGCTCTCCAGCAATCAGCTAATACATAAGCTGACTCATTAGTCCCTGAAACAGCCACCTGAGCTCGAGAGTAGCCTTGATTATTTGGTGCATTTGCAAGTGCCTGTGACACGGCCTGTCTAGCTGAATCCTGAAATGCCGAACTATTCTTCGTTGTATTTCCACACACTGCACGATCGTCCGGTCCTTTATACTCCTCAAAGAAGCTATAATTTTCTGCCCTCATAAAGCAACCATCAAGGAAAATGCGACCGCCATTGACAGGGTAGCACTGTGGGAGAATCGTACGTGCCTCAGCATAGCACAATACACAGTCAAGCAAAGAGAGGTCTCCGTAGCATTGCGCAAGGCCGTAGTTAATATCAGGCCCTGAACCTGTAACTGCAAATCCATAACCTGAAGTACGCATCTGATCACTGATCTTCTCCATTGTGCTAACGAAATTAGGCACGTAGATCGAGGCATTGTACTCAAGTTGCCGTCCACACATGACTTGCACTGTTTGAGTTCTGGGATCTCCCACCACTCTTTCTTGTGACAAAAGATACACAGCAAGATGAAAAAAAATATATGCCAATTGGACTGATCGGAGTTCGTTTCTCATCTTGGGTGGATATGCACTTGCTCAATTATGAAGCACGCCTGCTCTGATCAAAATAAACTTTAGTTAAACAAAAAGTTGGTTTGCATCTCTCAACTGATTGCACCCAGATTAATTAAACAAAAAAAAAGACATAAGATGAAAGTCGTCAAATGGGAGACAGTGGGAATATAATAAATTAGCACTCGGCAATAAAAATGTTGTCACCGCCATATGAGGCTTTCAGGCAGATGGGGTGTCCACTATTTGCATCTAAATTCAAACTGGTGGGTACTTTGACGACTGGCATCCAGTAAGAATTTGTTGGCTTCACATTTTTACCCGCCACGCTTCTACAAGCCGCGTAGCCAATTTTATTTTGCCAGCAAACAACCATCCTCGGTAGGCCCCTTAACCCCTATTGTTTTGTCCTACTGTCACGTGTCTATGATTCCTGTTCTCATTTAAATATCTTGAAAAACAAGAAAAAGTCAAGCGTACGGGTTGGGGGACGGGGGCATGGGTCGGGGGCCCTTTTTGTTTTTCTTTTCTTTTTGAGAAATATATAATATACAAACCATTAAAGTATAACGTGTAAATAAGTAATATATATATATATATATATATATATATAATTATAAAAAAATTTTATGTACACAAAATTAATATATATATATATACTTTAATTCTCTCCACATGATATATTTTTCAAGTAAAAAAAAAAAATAAGTGAGATCTTCTCGAGATCGCACCTATCACATCACCGCGTTTATTTCCCGTTCATTTCACTCCTTCCTGTAGCGGGCAGAGTCAAAATGACGCGGAGTCTCTCTCTCTCTCTCTCTCTCTCTCTCTCTCTGTGCACTAAGGCCCCAGTCCCCACATAGTTGTGACATTTGTGATACAGGCCCAATCAGCCCAAGCCTGTTCTTGCCCTGGGCTTATTTATTTATTTCTGATTTACTAATAAATTAACGGCCAGAAGTCGATCTTTGATATTATTCAAATAATAATAATAAGAAGAGAAAAGAAAGAAGAAGAAGAAGAAGAGTTGAAATTTTTTCGGTGTCAAAACAAAAAAAGAAGCCATGGGATAAGCTGGGCTGGAGGAGTTCCTGTAATTATTTTACGAAAAGATGATTAATATCATAGATTAAGTAAATCCAAGAAATACCATAGATCGCTCAAGAGAATTCATTCACAGAAACCACCAAACATATGTTTGAATCTAAGAAGAACATAAACAGAGTTCGCATAGGATTGCCGTCGTGTTTGGTGTCTGAATTGTCTCACAAACTCCCAGACTTTGAAACAACATAACAGCCAGAATACCGATTACAAGAATATAAACCGCATCAAACATTCAAATAAATTCATTAACTCATCAAACTTTACAATAAAAAAATGAAAAAGAGAGAGAGAGAGAGAGAGGATCAGAGTTTGTTACCTTTCTCTGTATGTCAACAGCTGAAGAACTCCGTGAGCTCTCTGTTCTCTATGTCAACAGCTGAAGAACTCCGTGAGCTCTCTGTTCTGTATGTCTTAGAGAGAGAGAGACAGAGAGAGAGTTGCAATTCTTGAAAACTGAGAGTTCATTAAGGAGACATAGTAAAGATTTGGTGGCAGAGAATTAAAAGGTGACGAGATGGACTTGGATGTTTGTTTGATGTTTCTGTTTCATCTCTTTCTTCTTCTTCTTCTTCTTCTTGCCTTAAAATTGTCCAAAAAGGAGTCAAAGTCAAAATATTCATTTTATTTGTTTTTAATTCTTCAAAAAAAAAAAAAAAAAGGAAAAATCAACTAAATAATAATTAAAATAATAGTGACGGCAAAAACGCGGTTCCGCTACCATTTCCTTGGTCCTATTTCTGACCATTTTAGTTATATCCATATCGGGTTTTAACGGTTAAATTTAAACTTCAGGACAAAAAAAAAAAAACAGAGAGAGACGTGCTTAGATCTTAAATTTTAGTTTTAATGATTAAATTTACAAGTTTAGATAAAATTCATTAACGAATTACAAATTTAAATAAAATTTGTAATTCAAGTATAAGTTAAACAAAATATATGATTGGAATTATAATTTTTGGTATTTCAAACTAAAATGGGTCAATCACAAAGTCTTGGACCTTTTTGGAATTTTTTTTCTCTAATCTTTCCAGTTTTAACACCTAATTTGACTTTTTTATCAAAAATTTTCTAATTTTCATAGTTTAATCGATCTAGAAAGATTCTCCTATTCTTTCAATTCGATTCGCCTGCTTCTCACAACAATGTTTTTGCTTGAGCCTTAAAAATTAGTTCGTTGTAACTTTGTTGACAAAAATGAAGAATTCACCTAACTACATTTTTTCTAAGGAACTATTTGCTGGATATATTTTTTTATTAGATTCGTTACACATAATCGAAAAAAATAATTATTTTATTTAAAAAATATATATCAAAATATTTAATTTTGAAAAATCACTCTTTAACCTACAATCTTATTTTATGTCTTTTATTTTATTAAACGTGCAAAATGTCATCTAAGTGATTGTTTTTTTTTTTTTAAATATAACATTATAGTATTTTTTTGTTATTAATAAAATAATAAATTTATTAATTAAAGGTGTGTTTAACAAATTTTTTTAAAGGTAAATACAAATTTGGTAGATTCTAATAGATAAAAAAAAAGCTTTTATATTATTTATTTATTTTTTTAATCACAATAATAATTGAATAATTAGTCTATTACGTGTTAAGAAATAAAGAAAAGAAAAAAAAGGAGTCCACATATACAGTAAAAAATGGACAACATTCCACAAAAACAAATCCCAAAAATCTCACGTCTGTGAATTTTTTTTATTTAGAGGAGATTGAGAGGAAACCTCCGACCTCGTCTCATCCTTACAGATTGATAGTCAGTTGCGACAGGTAACTAGTTACATTTTTATATTAATATAATATAAAATATAAAAATATAGTATCAATTTATTTTTTTTTTTCTCTTAGAATTCATCAAATTTAAATTTACTTAAATTTGACCTTTAAATCAACGCGCATTTCCGTCAGATTTATCTGCCGACAAGATTGTCAGGTCGTTTGAATGTAGCATTCTCGTACACACTCTCCTTACGGGTTCTGTTCCGCTTCCTTGTCGGCCTCTTCCTCTGGTGCTATTACTATGAATTTTTATTGTATGGAAATATAAAATATGACTTGTCTTTTTAAATCCCGAAGTTTGGTGTGAATTGGGTAAGATTTGCTTGTTTGGCACTCCCTTGTAAATTTCGTCGAAGAAAAAAGATTGGTGGATAAAGAAAAATAGTTAATGTGAGCTTTTTTTTTTGAATTTTTATTTTTATTTTCAAAAAATACTTGATATACAATATAGATAGTGAAATTGTGTGTGTATGTATATAAAGTGAAGCATCGTAGCACATTTTGTAAGGTTTATACCTGGTGCACATATATTATTTTCTTTACAGAAAAAATAAATTTTCAAGAAGAAATATTGCTTTATTCTGTTGACCTCGTTTGCCGGCTCTCTCCAGATGCTCTCCGTCTGTTGCCCTTTGTCAAATGCAAAAGGTAGGAGCGGAGACAAAAGAGAGGCAGAAGGAGACAATACCACTTTGGGTTGGATGCTACAAAGTCACGTCAACGGTTGTTTCCTTAAGTTTATATATATATATATATATATATTTTCTTTTCCTTTTTTCCTTTTTTCTTTTCTGAGACTGCTTACATCTGGTGGCGAAAAAAACAAAATCAAGTCAATGGTTGTTTCCTTAGTTTATCTAAGAGATAAAGATTTAAGAAAAATTTTTGTAAATACACATTTTTGTGGATAAAAAAAATTATATTATGTACAAAATATTTTATATTTCATAGATTAAATTTTACTATGAAAGAAATTTATAATAATATAATTATATTCTTGTAAAATATTTTTATAATATATAAATTTTAATAATATAATATAATATATTATATATATAATATAAAATTTTTTATACATATAAGATTATGTATTCATGAAGTAACTCCCAAAATTTTATTCTATGCAAAGCTTAAACTTGTCAAAATACCCATCAAGAGATTAGTCATGACAATGACAATTTGATGGCAGGTCACCGTCTTCATTATTACTCGTTAAGATAAGAAATATTAATTTAATTTTTTAATTTCGTCTCTAAATTAATTCTACATAATTAAAGAAAAAATGATATTTTTTTAAAAAAATAATGATATTATTTTAAAATATAAAAAATAATTAAATAAAATTTTTATATAATATAATATAGTTAAATTAAAATAAAATTAATTTTTTATTTTATTATTTAAATATTATTAAATTTAAATAAATTTTTTATATTAAATATTACTATTAATAAATATAAAATTTATTGCAACACTTTCAATATAAATTCTTAATATTTAGATAAATACGAATAAAAAAGTTGAATTCAAATAAATTGAGAGAAAAGAGAAAAACCAAAATACTTCCTATCGACGACCTCGAGTGGTCTAAGCCATCATTCGCGTAGGACGATGCTTCAAGGATGACATGAAATGTTGACCCCGAAATGGACCCAAAGACGTTGACTTCTACTCACCCCAATGCATCACCCGTATTTCATTTTGGAAAGAGAAAAGGGGACGGGATCGGGAACTGAGGGACAGGAGCAATGGAAAGAGAGAAAAAATGTGGTTTCGCCCACTTTTTTTTTTTTTTTTTTTAAAAATATAATGTATATATAGTTAAAATAGAATGTGCAAGTGTATAAGGTAGAATGTGTACACAATAATCAAAAAATTATGTATGCAAAATATTGATAACTATTTACATACATGTCTTATTTATATGTACATTGTTTTTTTTTTTTTTCTTGAAAAAAGAAAAAGATGAGAGGCCTGTGCCTCGTCTACACCCTGGCCCTGTACCAAAGTCCTTTAATTTTTGACTCTTGGATGATTATCACTGATAATGCCTGTTTGGTTTTCATCAACGGCTGAAAACTCTTGACTGCTAATTAAAAATTAAAATTTGCAACTGATTACTGCTTGATTGGAGGACAATTTTTTTCTTTTTTAATCCTCCTGACAGCTAAACAAACGCTCAGTTATCTCTTCAACTGTTAGAATGAAACATCAACTGTTGCTATATAATATTTTTGAATATTATATAATATTATGCTAACTTTTATATACATTCATTTTTTGGCTTTATACATATATATCAAAACTGTTGCTTTAGGTCTTTTAAATATTTTCTTATCTACCCAAGCAAGGGTTTTGAGTGTATAGGGAACAAAATTTATATATATTATTATATATCTATGTAAGAATGTATTGAGGGGTATTACATATACTAAAATTAAACAACTCCACAGAGTCAAATACATGGAGTCATCATATACAAGGGAAAAAGAATATCTATCTGTGTGAAGCTCATGAAGTGAATTTCATCTGTACAATAAGGAATTTTACCAAATCAAATACATTCTAGAGGAATGCTAAGGTGCTTTACAGGATGGTATAACATGCAATACATCAACTCCAAACACATTTATAATAAATCATGAACTGCAAAAATGTCTCTGAGACTATCATCTTGGACTGTGTCATCTCTCCCAGTGAAAATGACTCTCTAGCTCACCATGAATGAGCAGGGAGAGAATCAGTTCAGTTCAAAATGAATTCAAGTGGATGTAATAGGTAGGTTTGAATTGAATTCTGCGCCAAAAAGTTCATCTGGGAATAATTAAGCTCTGTGTCATGCTATTCCCTGAAGATTGGGTGTAAGAATCAGGGTGGGAATGATAAGTAGTGTGTGGGGTATGCGGGCTTATTTCTGCACTACTGGGATTAAGGAATGGTGGTTGTGTTGGCTGAGGGACTTCACCATTTTCAGTAAGCATTTGAACGACTGCTGACATTTGTGGCCGCAGTTCTGCAGAAGCTTGCACACAAAGTAGGCCTATTTGAAGTAACCGGGATGCTTCTTCTGCAGGAAAATTGCCTTCCAATACTGGATCAACAGCTTCAGACAGTCTATCGGTTCCAAATAGGTTCCAAACCTTTTGAAAGAAACAAATAGACAAAAGAAATATGTTTAGTATAGAGCTTGAATGCATGCAATTGACAAGATCACATAATTTGTTTGATATAGCAAGTAGAAAGAATTACCATTTGAAGGATAGAACCTGAACCTTGAGTGAAGGAATTGTTTCTCTTTCCACTGATAATCTCAAAGACCAAGACCCCAAAACTATAGACATCCACCTTCTCACTCAGCTTGCCACGAATGATATATTCCGGGGCCATGTAACCTCTGACAAAATCAAATTCAGTCATTGTACTTTGAGTCATTATGTAAAAAGAATTAGCATGCCTATTATAGTTTGGAATTCTCAATCAAACCACAGTCTGAATTTTCACATTTTTACAGCACAGCCAAAGAAAATTGACTGAGCTAGAGAGATATGGCAACATAGCACGATTTAACCTCTAGCATCCTTGTTATGCAGATTATTAAATTTTTACTGAAACAACAATTGCAAGAAACATACTCGAATCTAAGATAAATAAGAATAATAAAAGGTGGAATTTACATACAATGTTCCTGCAATTGCAGTGCTGATATGCGTCTTGCCTTCAGGAAATAATCTAGCAAGTCCAAAATCGGCAATTTTTGGTTTGAAGTCCTCATCAAGAAGAATATTGCTTAGTTTTATGTCTCTGTGTATGATTCTCAATTCTGATTCCTCATGCAGATAGACCAAGCCCTCAGCTGTGCCTAGTATGATGTTATACCTCATCTCCCATGTTAGCGGGCTAACATCCTTCTTAACTGCACCGAATTGATTCAGACACATCAATAAGAACCCTTGTAGGTAAGAGCAGAATCTAGATTAAGAGTCCAGTTTTGAGGTAATGACCAAAGAGATAATCTTGTAGGCTTTGATTTGGGACATATTCATAAAGAAGAAGGCTTTCTGGTCCTGTAATGCTGCATCCCAACAACTTCACAAGATTCTTGTGTTCAATGCCACTAATCAAATTGACTTCATTGAAGAAATGGTCGACCCATTGCCTTGTATTGAATAAGAGCCTCTTTATAGCAACAGGTGTACCATCGGCCAATACTCCCTGCTTGACAAACAAGGAGAAAAGTGCTGAGTTAATTCCATAAATAATAAGTCGGTTCTCTGCCAAGTCAATCAAAGTGATATCAGAATGTACTTTGTAAACAGAACCAGATCCTCCTTGTCCCAACTTATTGGACTGGTGGAAGTAATTTGTAGCCCTTTCTAGAGATTCATAAGAGAAATTGAGCTTGGACCAATTCAAGATGGGCAATAGAGCACCAAGTTCCTTCCTTTCTGAGGCAAACAACAGATTGCAATAATGAATTAGCTTCACTATTCACATCAAATCTGGAAACAGAATGAAAACATAAAAGCATCTCTACTCACCTTTCCTCCTCTTGGCAATTCTCTTCTTCACAAAGAAAACAGCTGTTGCAACAATAAGTGAAACAGCCAAAGCTGAAGAGATCACAGCCAGAATTACAACCAAGTGGCTGCTTCCTGCCACCATGAATTCAATACGATCGTGTCAAATTGTGCTCAATGTGGAAGTCGATCAGTTGCTCTATGTTGTGATATGGTACACCAGTTAAAATTCCGTAGGATTCACAAAATTATTCAGAGTTTTAGTACAAGCTCTTCTCTTTTTCTCCAAATTCCCAGAAATTTGATTGCTTATATCAACTGATTAACTTACTCTGTATTCATAGACTAATCAACAGCTAGAAAATTAGCATCCAAGACCATCATAGCACATAAAATTGCTGATTGATTACGGTATGGTTGGACTAAGAATAGATTTTGGTTCTCTTTACACCGTCCCAATCAATTGAAATAGTAAACAAGATAAACAAGGATACAAACGCAAGCAGAAAATAGAGAATGTAGAACAGAAATCAGGAAGACCCAATTTACCTCCGTTCCCTCCACTTGCAGCTCTCGTTGAATTGTCATAAAACTTGTGCGGCGAGTATCTCAAGTAACAACCAGCATTCAGAACTCTCCCTTCTTCTTTTGGAACACACGATCCAATCTTAGACACAGCATTCTCTAAACAAGTCCCACAGGCACTTTCATTGACGAATTCCCAACACTGAGCCAATCCGTAAACCGTAACGTTCCTTTTTTTCACAAAATCCACAAAGAAACCATCATTCTTTGGGGCCATCACACTCAAATTCCTCACCAACTCTATAGCGTTATCACCAAAAACAGTCTTGCTTCCATTTCCAAAATCCCCACTTGCACAAACAGTCCTATCTTGTGACCCCAATGTCTCGTTAAAGAAACTATGATCGTCGTACCTCAAATAACACCCATCAAAGAAAAGAGTGCCCCCACGAGTGGCCCTTTGGAAAGGAAGGCACCTCAAAATCTGAGTCTTGCATTGAGCAAAGCAGAGATTGCAGTCTGTTCCATCAAGATCTTTCATGCACTCCCCAAAGGCATATACAGTAGAATTCCCTGTCCCGTTGATGGTACTTCCATAACCTTGCCTCGCAATCAATGGGGTCAACGTACCCAAAGCTGCCAAGAAGTTTGCTACGAACGGTTGCCTCTCTGGTGCCGTGGCTGTTCTGTTTGTGCATATCAAAGCTGCCTCTGTAGCTCTTGGGTCAGATAGACAAGAATTCACAAAGAAACATAATATATAAAGCAGATAGACTGCAAAACTTGCTCTTGCACTTGACAAGCAAAAACGATTCATTTTCCTTTTTTTTTTTTTTTTTTGTTCCTTGTGTATTATGATCAGCAGTCAAAAATGGCAAAGGCTTGGTTATTTTCAGGGGAAATGGATGAAAAAATCCAGGGAAAGAGAGATGGGCATGGACGTAATATTCAGAATGTTTACTTTCAAGGGCTAGGGGACGGTGAGAAGTTGACGCGGATTTCCATCTTGTACTTGGAAGTTGACAGATGCAAGTTGCGTGCGGATCTTAGAGACAAAGAAAAACTTGTCTTGCTTAATTATAATTGTGAATTATACATTTGTGATCTTAATTATATAATTGACGATTGATAATTATACAATGTGGGTCGTTTATTTAAGCTGCTAGGCTATTCGTTAGCGTCCCTTAATCTTTTCTCAAAGCGTTCATAGGAATCGTGCAGGGCACGGCGGCCCATGATTTGTTTGTTTGCACCTTCATTGTTCAAAGGAAAACTGAATTTGACTTCAATTTGGGATCCATTGACGGAATTGTTTTCCTGTAAACAGTGACCTAATAGCTGCTGCCATGACCCACGAGCGTGGAAGGCAGAAACTGAAACGCAGAAGGATCCCTGTGTCTGTGTCACCAAAATATATTATTTATATACATATTTTTAAATTTTATATGATATTTTTATTTTAATAAAATTATAATATTCATATAATTTTTTAATAATGTTATTAAAACTATTGTTCTATTTTTATCTAAATTGAGAGAAAACATACAAACTAGATTAAAAAAATTCACGCCGAAACTGTCTAAAAAATCTGCAAACCCCTAAAAAATTGCTGAAATTATAATAATCACATGAACGGTGACGCGTTTTAAATACAGTACATTTATTTTGCTTAATTTAAAGCTGATAATCTGGTGGAAACACAAACTGTGGGTGACGCGGGGAATGCGGTGAACTGCTGTCTATGAAAAGGACCGACTTTCCGGAGGAATAAGACTTTTAACACGCGGCCGTTGAAATTTGACAAGAAATCTGGTGTCCTAATCTAGATGGATAATGGGAGAATTCAATATTTCGACGACAATCGCCGGGGAAGAAAAAAAAAAAAAAGACTGGTAAACACGGGTTTCCTGCCCAGACATCTTTTTTTTTTTTTTAGCCGCCAACTCTGCAAAACCGACGGTGCAATGGTTGCGGGACAGCAAAGCATTGGCGGGCCGGCGCTGTAGTTTCCATTGTGTAGAATAAAATAAAAGGTTCAACGCGGAGAGACGTGACATGGTGCTCACCTCTGTCTGACGCCAAAATGGCAATAAAATTTGGAAAAGAGTGATTTTTGGATGTGAAGTCATGGTGTCTAAGTTTAAATTATATTTTAAAAAATAAGATTGCGTTTTAAAAAATATTTTAATAATTAAAATTTTAAAATTTAAGTTTAAAAAATTTAGATTTATAATATTGAGAATAAGGATATAAGATTTATAAAAAATAATTTAAGATAAAAATTTATGAAAATAAAAATTATTTTTATTATATAATTTATTGGTCAATTGATTATAATTAAAAAAATAGAGAATATATTAAATAGTGAAAAAACCTTTAAATCCAAATAAATTCCGAAGGTTCAAGCATATGGTTGACAAATTAATCAGCAGGTTTTTGTTAAGAATTTTTTATTTTTTATAAAAATTGTATATAATTATATTATTTTATTAAAATTATTTTTTTATATTTTATATATATATATATATATATATATATACTTATATTTTATTTTAATAATATTTTATTTTTTATATAATAAAAAAAAATATTAATTAAAAAAAATGAATTGACTCCAATCTAATCACTTGCAGGGGCGGATGACCGAGAAAACCGAACCCTTATTGGGCAAGGGACTTCGATTTAGATTCCTTCCAACCTAAGCTTCGACCAAACTACTGGTTACGTTTTTTCTTATTATATTATATTTTATAACAGAGTTGGGCAAGTGAGTTGCTTTTGGGGCCTTGAGCTGCCTCTCATCATATGAGGAGTATACGATGTTTTGGACCGACATGGCGGTGTCAAGGTTAGAACCTTGCTCGAATAAATGGGATTGCTTTAGAGGAATTTTTTATTTCTGATTGGTGGATTTTGACCCATCCCCTGAAACTAAAAGCACAGAAACCCTACTATTATAGCAAAATTTAGAATTGATACTTTATATTTATAATTAAAATCTCTATATCCACTCTATCTAGACTGAAAAAAAAAAGACACACTTAACTAACTGTTTCCAACCTAAGCTAAGGCACCTTTTCTCCATTCTTTCATCCCCACTATTAGTTTAAGCAACTCACCATGCCAGAGCTTAGAATGGTAGCAATGGCAGGTCCTCACCCATTGCTAAGAATCGGCACAAGCTTATCGCCACCATATGGGGGCTTTTTAGTCCATGTCCTGTGTTCTTTTGGACTTATTATATTTAGCCTTTTTTTTTTTTCCTTTTTTATTTTCTTGTTTTCACTTTCCCTTTAAGTTTGGTCATTTTTTGAGGATAACATATGCTCAAGCCACCACGTTGAGGTTTGTTCTTGCCATCTTGGACTTCCAATAAAATTATAAGAATGAGTAGGAACTCATGAAGTGGGGACTTCCTTGCCTTTGTTTAATTTAAAAATTGTGGGATTTAGAAAGGGAGTTGTAGTTCCAAGTAAAAGCTTTTGGAAAATGTCACATTTATATGGATTTTCTGTGAGGAGGAATATCAAGGCCACTGCCCTAGAGCTTTAGGAGGCCCATAATGGGATAAACAAAGTATGCAAAACCTGTTGCATTAGGGGTAAATTACCTTTCTTCTTCAACGTTCCCCCGAACTCAATAAAGCCTTCGCCTCGTTTAAAAAAATTGGGAAGTGAACCACCTAGCGGGGACTAATTGTTGAGATTTATTATTTTATTAAACTCGAATAAATTTTTTTCACACTCAACTTTAATGTTAATGAATTTAGAACTAAATTTCACATTTCGTATTTCAATATTAATCTCAGTTTAATAAGAGACAAACAAAAAAAAAAAAAAAAAGAAAACTTAAATCTAACCTAACGCTAAAAAATATATAATGAATCATTAATAAATATTAACAATAACGTAACATTGTAGAGCTATTTAAATTAGCTTAAACTTAGCGAAATTTGAGTTCTAAAGCAGGAGCCCTGGAGTCAGAAGTCAATTGAGTAATTAACTTAAAGAAAAAAGAAAGGCAAATAATTATGTGCAACTAGTTGAGAACTTTGCTTGGTGTCTTGCTCTCAGAAAGCTAGGCCATTCTCCAAAACCGAAGTTCTGAACTTTTCTTTTTCTTTTGCTTTCCTGCCAGGGTGACCGGTAAGCTGTTCCATGCCTCCCACAACCCTGATTAAAAAAAAAAAAAAAGAAGAAAAAATTATCAACAAACTTCCCATCTTATTTACCATAATCTTGAGTTGGTGATGTCCGAGGAAGTTTCTTGAATATATTCCATCTTGAGACGCTGCGAGGATCAATCATAACTTTCTGTGTTGGCGATTAACATAACATTCTCATATTACCATCTTAGAAATTGACTTATTTTCTTTTAACAAAGAACTTGATTTACTAGAGTATATTAAGCTTAAATTATAATGGAGTCTCTGAAACTTTTTGGTTTTATTTTTTTATTTTTCTTTTTGAGGGAACTCTGTGATTTTGATTAATATGGTTTTTTTTTTTTTTGACGGCCCTATGGTTCTCTGCTTGATGTTCATGGATGACCCACATATAGCCTGCCTGACCCATTTTATATCTCGAGGTCACCAACCAGAGGCGGCTTCGGCCCAATTCGAAAGGAAGAGAAGATCCATAAATGAATTCGTTAGAGATTAAAAATTAATGTTAAAAATTAAATAATTGAATATGTATAATTTTATATTATTAATAGACTAATATTTAATTTGCAATTAAATTATTTGAATTTAGTTAAGTACAACTTTATTGTTTGTATAAAATTAAATATATGTGATTATATAAAAATATAATAATTATATTATTTTATTTAGTATTATAATTATTGTGCTCTAATGGCACATACGTTGATTTTACTCTTTTAGTAAATAAAAGGACTTCCTTTTCTGCGTCGTTGTTTCTGTATTATTATTATTATTATTATTATTTTCCTCAATTTTAGTCTCCAGTCTTCCTTTATGGATGATGCTCATGGTTAACCGCATCTAACACATTGTTATAAAAGTCAGCAATGGTTGGCTTTGCATTTTTGGTACAAGGGTTCTTCACTTCTTTGGGTGGACATAGCAGTTGTATTTTTACTTGATGGGATGGCGACAATGACGAAGAGGATGTTGATGGTTTGAATTGCGTAGTGCAAGTGGTCATTTTTGCCGGCCGAGCAGCTCTGGCCTCTTTTTTTTTCTTTTTTTTTTTCTTGAAAATTGACCGTGATTTAATATTCTAGGCATGGAAGGTCGCTTTCATTTTATGGGACCCGTACTTCTCAACTGGGATATGTAGATCCCTCTGTGGGAATGTAGCATTTCATTCCATGTAATGGAAAGCCATTGTCTATTTATTGTTTGTTGGGCTGTTATGTAGAATTTATGCTTTTCGTTGAATTGTCTGCCGGGCAGCCATGAGTTTTTTTTTTTTCTTTGAAGAATCGACTATGATTCTTTGTTTTTGATGCGAAAGTGACGCAGCTCCATAAAGGTGCAATCAAAAATATCTGTTGCACAAAGATGGGACTATGTATGCGCAACATCATGATCATGATTGCACTCTTGGTGGTCCAACATTTCCCTTGTTACTCTATGTGAAAGTAGCTTTCCATTCCATGTAATGGAAAGGAAAATTCAAAGTTTTTGTCTGTTTGAGCCATCTTGAAGCTTTATTACGTAGAGTTAATGCATTTTGTAGAGTGGACATTCTTATGAAATAAGCTATGTTTTCATGATGGCAGAAGAAAGACACAATATTGTATGTAAAAGATCAAAAGTTCTAAGATTGATTTATGCCTAATTGTTCATGCATAAACATAAACATAAGTATGTCTTGCAAAGACTTTATTACTGTAGATACAAGTGCGCATTACATTCAAGCTGCCATAGAAATCATCTGGAATGAGCTAGACTTGTGTAGGTGATGTCTCATCGCCGGGCATGGTTTCAGATTGTGCTCTTCTTCCCCTTTCGCTTCTGCTATTCTCTGCAAATCTTGAACTTGCCTGATGTAATCCTTTCTGCATCTCTTCCGAACCCCACTCTGACAAGTAGTAATCTTCTTCCGTGCAAATTTTTGTGGATGATGGACCACAGAACATTCCACCCCATGGAGGGAAGTATATCAGACAAATCGGGAGGGTGCATAGTATTATCATGATGCCCATGAGAGTTATTCCTGTTTCCTTGGAATACCTGGATCCTCTGAAGAATATTAGCTGAGTCAGAACTGCACCCACATTTCCACCAGCTCCCGTCATCCCTGATATTAGCCCTAATGACCTGGGGGATGAAACATAAAAGATGGAATCAAAAAAACATTTTTAAGAATTAGATGCATTATAATGAAGTAACTTTAGTGAGGAACCTGCCCTTTTTCTTTTTTTTTTTTTAATGTCTGTTCACGTCAATTGCAACTTGTGATGGAATCTCATTACTCAGAATGCTGTATGCACTAGAAATGATCAATGGATATATGCAAGTTGGCAACCAAAGTCAGCACCAGAAGACCTATATGCAGCTGACCCTTGTTCTAGTAATAGGGCATACATTTGTCAAGTCCTAAATCAGATCATTCCAATAACTGTAGGTTGACTATGGTTTCTTGTCAGTTTTAAACTGCAAATAGATTAAGGACACAATACTGAATGTGCATCTCTGTGTAATCCCAGTATCACAAATCAATTTTCACCGTGATGCTTGGGAATTTTTCGAATATCAATCTTTTGGTGCCCAGGAAACAATCACAAATCAGCAAAAGATGCCTCTTTCCTATGACGTGGTCCTCGTTCTCCTGAAATTGGACTGCCTGGGGGAGAGAAACTCTACTGTAGCTCTTGGAAGGATTACTGTTTATTTCTTGATTCCTACTGACAATAAAACTCACCGCAAAAAATCTGTCTTTCCTTCTGATTTGGGCCTGGTGACTGATATTTTGTGTCCTATTATCAACTATTGCAATTTTTTTAATGTGGCTGTGCAGATATAACAATCGCAGATTTCTGTGATCATAGTAAAATTGATGTATGTAGAAACCTTACCTTCTTGAGACAAAAGGAACGACTCCAAATGTCAGTCCACATGCTGCTTGGCAGAACAAAGAGAAAACAATCATCACTGCAATGGAACCACTCAAAGTGTCCACTCGCCCGAGGATGACGCAGAACACACCTCCCAAAGTCTGCCCTATCCAAAAAGCCCAGAGCCTGCCCCTCATTCCAAACCTTCTTGATACTGCGTCTGAGATCAATCCTCCAGCTGGTCGTGAAACTATGTTTGCTAATCCGAAACTCGCTGCAATAATCCCTGCTGTGTGGAGTTTCAGATCGAACCTGTCATAAAAATACTCTGCAATAATGTTGTCTATTGTCAGCTCTACCCCAAAACAATAGCCATAAGTCAATGCCAGGATCCACCCTCTGTAATTTGTGAGGCCGTGATATAAGATACTGGAGAATTTATCTTTTGGTTTGTCTCCCAATTTCTGCAACCGCTTGAAGTTCCCATCAGGCAAGTCCTGGCCAAAGGCCAAGACTGCAATTGCTGACAATGTTTGGAACAGTGCAGGAATGAAAAATGCTATCCTCCAAGCCGTAAACTTGGCCGCTCCAATGTCACGGATCAAAACAAACACAAGAGGCATGACGAGCTGCGTTGCTCCACCACCAAGGTTGCCCCAACCACCGGCAACCGCATTAGCAGTGCCGACTACTGGTCCTGAAAACATAGTGCTCATCCAGTATTGATTGGAGACAAAAGTGGACAAAGAAAAGCCTGTAAAAAAGCGAACCAGGAGGAAAGAAGCAGGGGATGAGGCAATAGAGGTGAAGTAAACTGCAGGAGCTGTGATGAGGATCAGTGATGCTGATGCAAGACGAGGTCCAAAAAGGTCACAAGCAGTTCCCATGGCAATCCTAGCTAATACTGCCCCTGAGACTGATGCAATTCCAGCATTGCCAATGTCTGTGGCAGTGAGGTTGAGGTTGTCACGTATAACAGGAATCAGGGGTGGAGCTGCAAAAGTAGAGACAAAACATGCAAAAAACGATACCCAAGTCAGATGAAACGCTCGCATATGGGGTGCTGCCATGGAGAACAATCGGAACACTGTTGCCTTGTGTTCGGAGTCCACCGGAAGAGCAAATTTCCGGGGCTGAGATTCATTCATCTTGTCTTCTACTTCCATTTTCCTACCCTTGGCGGAAGTGAAAAAGCAGGAATTTCAAGAGAGTTTTTGAAAGATATTTCTCTTTCCCTTTTTTCTGTCTGTTCTGAAGCTAATTGTGTGGGTTGCTCTGCCGTCCCACGTCGTCAAGGAATAGGGGGATTTTAGGCTATATAAACGAGTGTGCTGCACACCTAACAGATTATCTCTTGGGGAGAAAGCGACCCCGTGACATAATGCTTGCTTTCTTATACTCGTATTCAGACGCCTCTAGCTTGTCAAATGTCATAATCACTTATTAGACCCCAACCCTATTCCTGACTCAACCAAAAATCGACCCGGCAAGTGGAATCTTAATTGTAACCAGCTCCCTAATCCTGACCCAACCAAAAATCGACCCGGCAAGTGGAATCTTAATTGTAACCAGCTAAGAGGGTAGACCCCAACCCTATTCCTGACTCAACCAAAAATCGACCCGGCAAGTGGAATCTTAATTGTAACCAGCTCCCTAATCCTGACCCAACCAAAAATCGACCCGGCAAGTGGAATCTTAATTGTAACCAGCTAAGAGGGTCGGTCCAGTTTTGGTTATTATTATTAGTGTTATTTTATAGTAATTTTCCCCTCTACAATAACTGAACCAAAACGGGATCGTGAATTGCCAATTATGAATTGTCGGTTCGAGCAAGTAGTTCACATAATTGGCAGAAAAAAAAAAAGGATACTAAATGAGTGTCAATTCTTTTTGTAGACGAACTCCTGCACTGTAACAAAGTTTCGATGCTTTTTAATGTTGAAATTCGGGTAGGAACGCGACTTTCACGGTCCGAGGGAACGGCTGGGCATAGAATAGGATCATTACTGCACTAACGGGACCATTAATGATATGTATTACGGTATATATATACACACAAATAATTCTCATGTTGACTATTCTTTAACAAAAATTCTTGCAATTTGTATAGCTGTTTTTTTTTTTAAAAAAAAAATTATAAATTGGGCCAAACTAGACCGAAGCAAACCAAATTGGAATTTTGCATCCATTACTGTAATTGGCTGGCCTGATCGTGGTTACAATTTAACATTTTCGTGTCCACAACCGGCGGTTCAAACCGGAAATCGTAGTCAGCATGGTCTCTGATTATTAGTCTGTTGAGAACCTAGCCTTTTAGGATTAAAAATTTGAAATAAAGATAGAGAATTGAATATTTAAAATAAAAATTTTACAAAATAAAAAAAATTAAAATTAATTATTTTGAAGAGATTAATTTTTTATGATCATTTTCAAGAATCAATTTTTAATAAATTAAAAATTTTAATAATATTATTAATTATTTAATTTATAATTATATAAATTTAATAAATTATTATTATTATAAATATAATTTTATTTATTAATTTAAAAATAATAAAAAATAAATATTAAATAAAATAATTAATAATAATAATTTTGTAACTCAGAAGATCTCGTTGCAATCTCAACTAATCGTCCGTTAGAGTTAGTTGATTTTGGAACACCCCGTGATTGATACAAAGAAATAGTAAGGACACAAGACTTTACTGGTCGACCAATGGCTTTTTCTAGGTAAGAAAGGCCAGATTTTGAGCTCAAAACAAATGCAAGTCTGCCGAGTCCCTCGTCTTCTACAGTTCCCACAGGTGAAGCAAAGTGAGAAAGCGTTGAATTTTGTTAACTTGTAAAGAGAGAGTAGTTGGCAGAAAGGGCCCCTGAGGATTGATTTTAATATTGGATACTGTGGACTCAGGGACCTCGCGCCAATGGAAAGACATGTTAATGCGATTGCAGCACTCGAGCATTGACCTTGGAGAGTTAAGCATGTAAACTACCGAAGGAGTTGCATTCACCGAAGTGACGAGGTATTCTTCTTTTGACTTTTCTTTTGCAGAGTAAAAGGACTAGTCTGTCCTGTTCATCTATTAATATTAAGTCGCTTCTGTATACATTTTGAGTCATTTCTCAACTTATAAAAAAAATTAAATATACATAATTTTATTTTTATTTTACAAAAAATACCTACTATTTATGTGACTATCAATATGGTCCAAAAGTTTCAATCTATGCGAACGTAGAAAATCATTGAGCTCTACAAATCAATTTGGCTGGTGGGGCAATTAGGAAATTTAATAGCTTCTTCGCTCGTCAAAGTATTCCGCCCGTGTGGATATTCGATGACGCCATTGAATATTCACTCTCCGTGGTGTCACAACTCTTTGAGCCCCGAGTGGTTGGGCTATTCTCTAAACTATTATTTATTGTTACTGTGCTGCCGGTTCGAGTAACTCGGGCGCCATTACAGGGACGCGACTTTTTGACGCGTCCCTGACGGAGTACCCTTTTTTTTTATTTTATTTATTTATTTTCCTGAATTAGGGGCAAAAGTAAAGGTGTATATTATTATTATTATTATTATTATTTTATTCCTAAGTCTTCATTCTTTATGTAAGACCTAGAGCGAACCCCGTGTCCATGCTTGTGACGCCTTTATGTACCGGGTACCATTTCCAACATGTGCCTATGTTAATGGTGGTTGTTATTTATAAACTATTGAAATGAATCTTTTGATTTGTCATCCTTAAAAGGTGTTTGGTTTGGCTTTTAAGTATTGTTGTTTGTAAGTTAACTATAATTTTTTAGTGTTGATATTAGATTTTATTTTTTTTATTATTTTTTTTAATAATTGTCTAATTGCAAGTAGTTGAGAGTTATTTATTTGTTATGTTTTGAATATATTTTAATTTTTAATATTAAAAATTATATATATAAACTAAATTACCCTTAAAAATTATTTATGTTAGTTTTTATTTTTCTTAGTTAGCATTGTATTTCTATTTCATAAATATTTATATAAACACTTTTTTTTTTTGACAACTCTTAAATAATATTTTTTTTACTTTAAATTTTTATTAACATTAACCCTTACAAAAAAAATCTCAAATATTGTATATTTTTACTGTTTAATGAACATTAATAATTTTTTAAAAATTTTAAATTAAGTAAACAAAATTTTGATATCATTTATAAAATATTTATTTTAAAAATATAAAATATAAAACATAAAAAATATTTTTTAAATATAATATATTGATATAAATTAAATGTTTAAATAGGTCATTATACCATTCAACGTCAACAATAAATATAAAATTAATCAAATGTTTCTTAAAATTTTTTAATAATTAATAATTAGTATCAGCAGTCACACCAAACAGATTGGCTATTGAATATTCACTCTTACCATATAATAACTCTTTGGTCCCCGAGGAGTTGGGGTACCCCCTAAATTATTATTTATTTGCTATTGTGCAGCCGTTCGGCAGCTCTATAATACATGTGCCTACGTTAGTGGCGGGCGTTATTCATAAACTATTGAATTGAATCTTTTGACTTGTCCTCCTCGGAGTGATTCCACGTTTTGTTACTTAATATGGTTTATTTGCTGTTGAAAGGGGAAGAATATTCTTTTAAAATGGTTTTTAAAAAAAAAAAAGAAAAAAAGCTAAAATATATCTGGGTGTATCTTTCTACTTGTAAAAACATGAATTATTATTACGTTGATTCAAAATAATAAAGATTAATTAGCCATTATAGAGCCGTAACATAAAATCAATTGAATTTTTCCTTAAAAATATGACGTTCTTCTGGCAATTGTTTGCCGTCTGATTTCTAAAACTAAAATTCATCAAGTGAACGTGTATATAATCCGACAAGCTGTAAAAGTCAGATCTGGCGGCCAGTGGGGTAGCGCATTTGAGTCAAATTAGAAGTGGAACAGAACTGATTTTTTCAGTTTTGGACCTTTCTTGCCAATCCATTGTGAAGTCGGGCCCAAAACTCTGGGAAATCTTCTTTTTCTGCACACGCTTTGTATGGAAAATCAAATTTTGTTAGGTAGATACACGATAAACACAAGAAATATAAACATTTTTTTTTTTTTTTTACTATTATGTATTCCAATAAGTATGATTATGTAATACTATTCACGAATAAATATTAATGTATGAAAAAAAAAAAAAATTGGCCGCGCCAGTTGATCCACACTCATGGGTATACGAGTGGAAGAAATCTCAAGTCTAGCGAGTGAACCCTGAACCTGGCGCACTCTTTCTGGGCAGCCAAAATTTGTATATGTTGGAAATTGGAATTGATCATCACAGCTTTGAAGGAGGGCAAGCATGAAGTGATTATTTGGAGTGAAGGCCACCATGAGATAACTATTTTTTAAAGGAAAAATTGTCATTTATGGTGAATTTTCTTTTCTTGGATTTGACATGAATTGAGCTAAGCCGGAGGAATCATTGGAAACCAAATTGATAAGTTGATTGGAGGAAAGCCGTATACTAACCATGAAATTAAAAATCAAGAGGACATGTTAGAAAAAAAGAACCCCACCTCCATCATCACGCACATGATCATAATCTCCATGAGATGAGAAAAAGGAACCTAAGTTAAACCACAATTTTTGTTTTTTCGCCCTTCCTCCTTTCACGAATCCTGCCTTCCTCCACGTGAAAGAAAAGCTGATCGACAAACAAGATCACATTGGACACAATATCACATGGGCCCATTACCGGATTGGCCCATTTTAGAGATCATGCCGACTCTCACTCGTGTACTGTTAGGCCTGTACGCTTAACAGGCGCGACACAAAAAGTTGCAATTTAAATTTAAATCAATTTTCCGTTCTGCAACCTGTTCAACTGAGTTGAGAGTGCCCTGCAATTAGCAGCTGGTTCAGCGTCGAGGCAACATAATAATTTTTAGATTAAAGATTTTTTTTCGTTGTTAATTCTAATTGTTCCCTAATCAACTGAAATGGGATCCTCCCTTGTGGACCCGGTGGATGGGATCTGTACCAATCAACGGTTTGTCTTTTACTTGAATAGCCAACGATTCAAAAGGTCCGATCAATCATCCATAGCAGATCTCTACAAAACTATATATTGTCACGTGTCATTGCATGGGAAAAGTATGCACGTCACGAGTTCCTATCCTCGAAAGATACATCGAATTGCTTGTGTGGTTGGCGAAGTCTGTTGTCTTTATCCAATTATAAAAAATAAAGAAATAATAAATTTTAATTTAATTAAAAAATAAAATAATTTACTTTAATATTAAAGAAAAAAATTTAAATAAAAATAATATTTTTGATTTAAATATAATAAATTTATTACATGTATATAAAAACTAAATACATATAACATATATTTATAGAAGATAAATATAAATAAATCATGATATTTTCATTTCCTGACATTCTTTTTGTTGTCCATTTGCAAGTATATAAAACGTGGTCTATATCTGAGATATTTGTATTTTTCTTGGGAACCGTTAAAGATCGGCTTTCCTACTCAGCGCCGTCGGTGTGCCGTACAGATAAACAGATTGCAAATAACAATAAATTAAGAATACACTTACAGAATTTATTTTTTTTTTTAATAAACACAAACATCTTTAATAAAATTATAGAATTAATCTAGTAAATCTAAATTTCATCACTTTATATCGAATATTATATAACTTGTTCATAATTATATTATTTTATTTATCTTATCAAAATAATTGGAACTAGAATTAAATAAAATAAATTTGTTATATTAGAAATATGATTCCTAAGAATGAATAATAAAAGAAGATAAAATAAATTATCTTCTACAAAGACATGGGAACCCATGCAAATATCAAGAGAAAAAAAGGCAGATTCTGGAATGTCTAGGATTTTAAATTGGACCAAACCAGTTAAACGGTGACACCTCATCCAATATATGTCATGTCAGCAGCCACTTTTTCAGGGAAATCTTCATTAAAATTGAGAGATAAGTGCATTACATCACCCCACCTCTCCCACAAGTTTTTTTTAATATCTCTCTTATCGAGTTATATTAATAAAATATTTAATTTTATTCACACATAATAAAATTTTTAAAATAAGAATCTACTAATTATCTAATTTTTTTATACTAAAGTAAATCCTAAACCAACAAAAATGATGATGATTTGAAAAAAAAAATTATTTTAAATTAAATTAGTCATTTTTTTTAGCTTTCAGGTTTTATAATGTCCAACTATATGTTTAGTGCTATTTTGAAAAATTTATAAAATCTATAGTGTTTACATCAATTTTTTTAAAATTTATAATGGATTAATTAAGGTTGAAATTGTTACCAAAAACTTAGAACAATGACAAGAGAATGAACGTCTGGGTCTGGGTCTGGGTCTATTGCTGTGAGATGTCACCATGTCACTGGTTAGGTCTATAGCTCACCAAATAGAGCTGCTCTACTTAATCGTTCCTCATTACACGTGACAAGCTCCGTTCCTCCAGATTTTACGTACCGTGGTCGTACCACATCAGGACACGTGTCCAAGGATCACGATAAAGCGCGATATGGCCTACAATGCTTTCGGTCTACACTAAATAAACTCTCGTTGAAATCATCTAAAATTAGCAAAAACTCGCTTTAACAATGCTCTCTGGCTCCTTGGGAAATCTTGATATTTAAGACAGCCAATTTCGCTGAAAAGAATCGAATCGGATCGGATACACTCTCTTGTTCCAATCAAGAAGAAGGTAAAGATCGCCGGCTCAAGTCTAAGTATACGAATGCTATGTTTGGATGCCGAGAAAATGGCTCGGAAATGATTGTTTTTGGGCATAGACTTTTGTTGTGAAGAAAGTTAATAGCCGTTAGTTCAGCCAATGATTATTTGAGTTCATTGAGTTGAATGCTTTTGTAATAGGAGAAAACGCAATGACCAGTTGCTTTTTAAGTTCTGCCTGCTGAATTTGAATCTTGTTAGGATAGCTTCGTGAGCTCTTGCTTTGCTTAATTTTCTGTTTTATTATTATTATTATTATTATTATTATTATGTCAGGTTATTTTATTTTCTTTTATTTTTTGATTTTTGATTACTGTTTTCTTGTGATTGCAGGATTTTTGTTGAGGGCTAAGAGGTGTAAAAGGGAATATGAGAAGTAGTATGGGCCATGGTTTGTTCCACCAGAGTTTGCTTTGTGCCACAGTTTTTGAACATCAAAGAAAAGTCAACCCTTCAGGAATTCCTGCAAACTCTTTCTTCCAATCTGCCTCTGTGAATCAACCCGCCGTGAGGAGACGAAGATCAACACTGTCCACGAATTTTTGTGGAAACAGGTTAAAAGGGCGGAAATCAAAATTTGCTATTGGCATGCGTCAACCTGTTACGATGACTCCGCTTGCTGTGTTAGCAACGGATCCAGCTTCCGAGGTAGCTATGTTTATGTAGTTCGGAATGTTGTAATTATGCGATGAATAAAGAAACTCCACTCAAGCATGGGTGGGTGCAGAAAGATTGATGATGAATGTCATTTTTTTCTCCAAGTAGAACAAGCAATTGAGATTTCAATTACAATCGAGGCATGTAAAAGATTTCATGAAACAAACTCGTGTTTGTAGAGCAAGTTTCAAAAAGATTGGTTCAGTTGGTATGATCCTGCAAATGACTAGGACTTGTTGTTTCAAAAACTTACTACCTGAGCATGAATTGGGATTAATTGTATAACAAGGACTTGTTGCTTTGTTTTGGTGGTGAATCATGATGTTTGTTCTGGTTTTTATCTTATGGTATTGTTCCCTCGCACTATTCTTTAATTGTTTATTTACCTCTAGAAAATATACTTGAGCTTTGTTAAAACTATTGCTAATATGCTTCCAAACGTTCAATCTTCAGTCAATGACAATGGTGTTAGACTTTGTGGCTTTATTGGACAAATATCCATGCAAAAGCTTCACTCAATAGATTTTGTTGTTGATACTGTTGTGTTTAATAGTACCATTGTTCTCATTTGAGTCCGAGCCTCCACACACATCAGCTACCCACAAAGATAGGCAGAAAAAAAAATTATGCATGATTGTGTCTGCTCTGAAGGTTAATGGTTTTAACAAGATCTCTCCTTGCAGCAGCTTGCAGGAAAATTCAACCTTGACGGAAATAGTGAATTGCAGGTAAATACTGTTGGTATGAAAACCCCTTTTGAGCTGACTCACTGTTAATATCCTTTTGTACTTATAAACTGATGCCCAAGAAAGTTCCTTTGATGCAAGTTTCTTCATTCTAAACGATCAGGTCTCTGTTAGCAATCCCTCCTCTGGTTCCATGATGTGTGTAAATATTCAGATCATGAATAGCAGTGACTCTTTACTTCTGCACTGGGGTGCACTACATGATAGAAAGGAGTAAGTCCTATTTGCAAGTGGTGATATTTTGTTTTGTCTATGTTAACAATTTTCAAGGAGGAGCTTTAATGATGGTAAAGTTACTTCATTGTGACTTGGAAATCACATGTTTGAGTCATGGAAATGACATTTATGTAAAAACTGGGGTAACCCCATAATGTGGGAGCATTGTGTACTGGGACACCCTTATATGCTGCTAACAATTTTGAATGTCTTTAATACTTGCCTGTTCTTCTCTTTTCCTGTCAGAAAGTGGGTACTTCCTTCTCGTTGGCCTGATGGAACAAAAAATTATAAGAACAGAGCCCTTAGGAGTCCTTTTGTCAGGGTAAGTGCCTGGAAGTGACCAATTCTTTGTCTGAAATCTGATGGAAATTCTTCGACTGATGTAAATGACCACCTGAATTATTTATCAACCAAATGTTTTTCTCTAGTCTGGTACTGATTCTTACCTCAGAATAGAGATTGATGATCCTGCAATACAAGCTATAGAGTTCCTCATAGTTGATGAATCCCAGAACAAATGGTAAGCTTCCACTGGTGATGCTTTACCTGCTGCAAACATCCAGTACATATTAGCTACCTGAGTCTGCTACTTCAATGTTTAGTTGATTATTTTATTTGCAGGTTTAAACATAATGGTGGAAATTTTCATGTTAAGTTATCCACGAGAGAAAAGTTGATAATCCCAAACATCTCTGTTCCTGCGGAGCTAGTACAGATTCAGGCATATCTTAGGTGGGAAAGAAAGGGTAAACCAATGTACACCCCTGCGCAAGAGAAGGCAAGTTTTAGATGTTCCTTTTATCTGAGATAAACTCCCACATTGCTTGGTGATATTCTTTTGTTCCTCAATATGTTTTTCTTTTATTTATTTCCCTTCCTTATTTTTTCTCTTGTTAGAAAGGATTCAGGCTGGCTGAGGCTTTTTATTTCTTTTATTTGCACAAGTGTGTATCTTCCCCATTGTCATCAACTTGCACTTGTAGTTTTTGCTTTCTTTTTCTGGGTAGTTCTGTAATATCTTTTTTGGACAGTACCCTGTACATTTTAATTCTGGGATAAGCTGGAGTAAAACATGCATATTAAAGACATTGTAATTTATCTTGGGTAATAAAGCCCCATGATTGTATAGGAATAGAGATAGAGATTGTATCCTTTCATATTGTAAAGGAAAGAAGAGGGCCCCTTCATTATTATATATATAATTTTTGGTTTGGTTGAATTAGGAGAGGGGATTTAACTATAAGTGAGGTTTGGAGTTGGTTACCATCAAAAGTTTAATAAGGGATCAAAAACTGAATTTTTTTATTTTTTTCTCTGTGTAATAGGATGAATATGATGCTGCACGTGTTGAGCTATTGGAAGAATTAGCAAGAGGTACTTCCATTGAGGACCTTAAAGGAAAATTAGGACTCAAAAACGATAGAAATGAGATGGAGGCATCAGTCTCTGAAACAAAAAGCAAAATACCAGATGACCTTGTGCAAATTCAAGCCTATATAAGATGGGAAAAAGCAGGGAAACCCAATTATTCTCGAGAGCAGCAACTGGTAAATTTTCCATTTTTCTTGGCCAATTAGTTTCTATTATGCATTTCTGCTGAATATACTTTTATCAGTTGTGTGTTGTCATTTTGCATGATTAATGGGAAGGCCAATGATGTCTTGGGTGTGACATTACTGATGTTATGTTTCCCTTTACAGAGGGAATTTGAGGAAGCAAGGGCAGAGTTGCAAACTGAACTGGAGAGGGGTGTTTCTCTTGATGATGTTCGGAAAAAGATTATGAAAGGAGAGATTAGGACTAAGGTTGCAAAGCAGCTGCAGAATAAAAACTATTTCAGTATTGAGAGGATCCAACGTAAAAAGAGGGACTTAGGGCAGCTTATAACTAAGTATGCAGCTGCACCTGTAGAGGAAAGATACTCGGTGGAACCAGAAGCCTTGACATCTGTGGAGCTTTTTGCTCAGAAAAAAGAAGGATTAGATGGCGGTGCTGTTCTTAACAAGCAAATATTCAAGCTTGCTGATAACAAGCTGCTGGTGAGATAGGAATCTCAAATGTGTTATTTGTCTCTCATCTTGTAATCCTGGTCTAAATTAGATATTTATCCCTTGGGAGTTGTTCTAACTCCTAAGTTCCTTATGCATATTTAAGGTACTTGTAACCAGGCCTGCTGGTAAGATAAAGGTTTATCTAGCCACTGATTACAAAGAGCCAGTCACTCTTCACTGGGGTTTATCTAAAAGGGCTAGAGAGTGGATGGTAAAGAACTGCTCCATGAAAAGTTATTCACAAGAAGTTTACATCTTTGAACCACAGTCCTATGGTCATATTTTCTGCTAATTGCCCAGAGAAACTATTGCATATTTTGCAGGCACCACCATCCAATATGTTGCCTCCTAATTCAGTTACTTTTAGTGAGGCTGCTGAAACACAGCTGACAAATGAATCATCTGCTGATCTACCTTACCAGGTGACAAAATTTGACTTTTGTTGCATTTTGTGTACCATAGGGATCTAAAATCCACATCACCATTCCCTACTATAGACATTTGAAAAAAGAGTTGCTGCTGGTTCAAGTGGAAAATGGCACATATTGCCTAAATGCTCAAGAATTCACCGAATGCCCAAACCCTTGGTCATTAAACTCTGATTGCTTGTTAAACTCTGATTGCTTGTTAAACTCTTGAGTTGCATCAAGGTTGGATACTCAATACACTCGGCATGCAACTAAACTGTCTTCATGTATCCCTTTGGTTCTCAGCTCCAAGCCATCAAATTTGAAGTTGAAGATGACATTTTTGTTGGGATGCCTTTTGTTCTTTTGTCCAATGGAAAATGGATAAAGAATAATGGCTCAGATTTCTACGTGGAATTTGGCAGTGGATCAAAGCAGGTCCAAAAGGTTGTTATCTGTTTGATAGTCCAAGCAGATATTTCTCAATTGCCCTATTGTTTGGTCAATTTTCTGAGCTAAATAACCAAAATTTTGTCAATGAAAGGATGCTGGCGATGGCAGAGGTACTGCCAAAGCCTTGTTGAATAAAATTGCAGAGATGGAGAGTGAGGCACAGAAGTCTTTTATGCACAGGTCAGTAATATACTATTTATTTAGAATTTTCAGTTTTTTCTTTTTATTCATGGAGTAGCTTTTTGCAGGATGAACCCTAGGATTTAAAGTTCTCATGATGTAACCACCGGGTATAGATATTGGGTTCGAACCCTAGACCTCACCGATAATTAAATCCCCCTCCCCCACTTCATTCGGACTGGGGGAAAAAAAAGGTTTCCCATGATGTCCTGTAAAGCAGAGGGCACCTTCCTAATGCAAATTATACATCTTTGGACAGCAAGCACGCTTTGTACAAATGAGACCATAAATGTTGAGTGATAAATGTGCAAGTGAGCTGGTAAAATAAGTTAAGCGCATTGTGTCATCCTGCTGCATGTGCTAATTAGATGTCATCCTTTGCCACTTGTCATCAGGGATTGGTCAGGAAATGCCAAGTATTGTGGCTCAGACTCTCACAAACTAAAGAGTTAATGAGAAATTTCCATGTATCAAAAAAAAAGGAAAAAGAGTTAATGAGAAGCATAGATTGCTGTGGCATGCAGTGTTCTGATTCTGCAGGATGGTTTGCTTTATGTCAAACCGCCATGTGAGACACAGTGGTCTTGAAAGTAATGACATAACATTTTGAGTTTTAGGTTTAAGTGTAGTGATTCATAATATTCCCTCAGAATGACACCTTTTAGTTTAAGAACTTGAAGCCTTTTTGTTTTCAAATGTTCACTGAATCCTTCATTGCCATGGGTTGTTCCCGTAGATTCCCACAGATGTCTTGAAGATTCAATGCACAGTCACTTTAAATTTTCCATTTTGGAGCTAAATATTTCTTGCTCATAATCAGCCTATCTAGCAATAGTTGAATTTATCGACTTGCTTATAGGGGTAGTGTTTTGTAACAATTGAACAGACTGTCAAAACCATTGATGGACTAATTTTAGGTGTAGATGCGGTTTGCAAAATGAGGAGTTATCATTAAGGAAAAGAATTTTGTAAAGCCCTATTACATCAGATTCCATGCTTTATTCGCTTAATTTTGGTAAGATGTGTTGGTACATTTCCAATGAAAGATGTAGCCAAAAATTTAACAAACATCTTGATTTTGTTGATTAATTTTGCTACATGAACCCTATTCTTGGTTGATTAATATGCTACTGATTTTTTGTTGTTTATACTTCTGGAGGTAACAGGGTATATTCTTCTCCATTTTTCTAGGTTTAATATTGCTGCAGACTTGATAGATCAAGCCAAGGATTCAGAGATATGGGGTTTTGCCGGAATCTTGGTGTGGATGAGGTTTATGGCAACGAGGCAGCTCATATGGAATAAAAACTACAATGTCAAACCACGGTAAAGTTGCTGGAATATTCTTAAGCGTTATGTTGCTCATCTCCTTTGGGCTTCAGGCCCTGACAAAATGATAAAAATTTCTCATCTTTCATAAGCCACACTAGTCCAATAGAATTAATTGTCCCAACCAGAGACTAATTTTTGTATTTGTCACAAGTATGTGACTCTCTCTCTCTCTCTCTCTCAGTTCAAAAGTCTGTAATCTAGTTGTGATTGTTATGTCTATCCACAGTTGATAGTCTCTGAATTCTAAGTCTCAAGATATTAATAGAATCATTAATTTCTTACTAGGGCAGTGAGATCAGTAAAGCCCAGGATAGGTTTACAGATTTGCTCCAGGATTTATACACAGACCATCCACAGTATCGGGAGCTTTTGAGAATGATTTTGTCTGTTGTTGGTCGAGGAGGTGAAGGGGATGTGGGACAACGTATCCGAGATGAGATTCTTGTTATCCAGGTCAACAGTTTACTTCTTAAGATTTCTGTCACATTCTTCTTCTTTTTCCATGTCAGTTCATTGTTTGATACAATCTGTTGTCTGTTGATTGTAGAGACAAAATGATTGCAAGGGAGGAATGATGGAGGAATGGCACCAGAAGTTACATAACAACACTAGTCCTGATGACATTGTAATCTGCCAGGTATTGGAACTAGTAATTTGCATATAGTTTATCTTTTCATGTTTTGAGATTTTCTGAAAAATAATTATGTGTGCAGGCATTAATTGATTACATAAAAAGTGACTTTGACATCAGTGTGTACTGGAAAATTTTGAATGATAATGGAATAACAAAAGAACGACTTTTGAGTTATGATCGCGCCATCCATTCTGAGCCACACTTCAGACGTGATCAGAAGGGTGGCCTCTTGCGAGATCTTGGAAACTATATGAGGACTTTGAAGGTTAGTTTTCAAACTCATTGGGTAAAACTTCATGTTCCATTCAATTCTTACATGAATTTTCTGTTTAGTATCAAAACTGTGATTCTTTTGTTCTTTTTGGTTATTTTGATAATTCTTGCATTTGCTTTTGATGGACTACTGAATTTCAAATCATGACTTGATTTATGTCCCCAGTTTGACAATCAAATTTAAAATAGGTGGAATAAGCTCTTCTAACTGGAAATCATGTTTTGTCAAAGCATGCTAACTTTGGGAGTTGCTAGTGATAGTCCTTTTTCAGTTTATTTATGATATGGCTGATTACTCCTATGTTTGAGAGGAAAAAAGTGCGGAAATTGGAAAACAGTAAGAAGCAAGGAAATTAATTTCCCTTTTGGAAGAAAATGGCATCACAAATGGGGGAAATGCATTTCTTTATCATCTATTTTCAAGAAAATAGGAAGAAAAATAGAGGATGTGTTGAGAACCTAGGGTTTTGTGAATTAGGAATTTGGAAATAGGGATTGAGATTTGGGGATTTGAAATAAGAAAAAGAGATAGAATTAATCTTTTTGAGGGGATCGGCCTCTAATGATCATTTCGAGGGGATCGGCTTCCAATGATCTTTTCGAGGAGATTAGCCTCGAATAAATTAAATGTTCTGATAATATTGTTGATTATTTATTTTCAAAAATCGCAGGGTATTACAAATATATAAACTTGAAAGACTACAGATATAGTTTCACCTTTTAACTTAGAAATAATAAAAAATAAATATTAAATAAAATAATTAATAATAATAAATTTTTAATTAGAAGGATCTTATCATTCTCCTACTCTTCAAATTAGAAGAGGCTTGTCTTGATTAATATTTTTTTTTGTGGTCGGGTAGGGGGAATAAATAATTTTTTTTTTTTTCTTTTTTTTCTAGGTAGGGAATGATGGAACAGATCCTAAGAATGTTGCTCTGATACTAGATGTTGAGAACTTAAATTTGGGAATTAAGAATTTGAAAGTAGAGATTGAGATTTGGGGATTTGAAATAAGAAAAAGGAATAAGATTGATCTCTTTGAGGGGATCAGCCTCCAATGATCGAAGAGATCAGTCTCTAAGAGATCAGCCTCCAATAAGCTGAATGCTCTGATAATATTATTGATTATTTAATTCCAAAAGTCGAAAGACATTACAAATATATAAACTTTACAGACTACGAATATAATCACACATATTAATTTGGAAATAATAAAAAATAAATATTAAATAAAATAATTAATAATAATAATTTTCTAATTAGAATGATCTCATTAGGATGAAACAGGAAGAAACCAAACTTCCTTAGTGAAGGAATTGAATGAGAAGGAAAAAAACTTTTCTTTCTGTTTAATTTCTTGTTTGTCAAGAAACCATTCAACTAAGAAGCTTAAACTGTTAGATGAGGTCTAAGATATGGATCACATAAACTCCAACATGCCATTTCACACATAAGCTCTCCTTGCTTGTGCCAAAATTTGCAATTTAATTAGAAGAATGTGGGTAGCATGATTTGAAATCACAAACTCCTGGTCATAAAGGCTCTAATACAAAAAAAAAAAAAAAACCATTTAACCCAAAAGCTTAAATGGTTGGGTGATGCCCAAGATATGGATATATGTTAACTCCAACACTTTTATGTCACTTTCAAAGTAAACTTTCTTCCATTACTTTTCTTAGCCTCATAAAATTGATTCAAATCTAATCTTATTGTAGGCAGTTCATTCAGGAGCAGATCTTGAATCTGCTATTGCTAATTGTATGGGCTACAAATCTGAGGTAGTACCTTGTGCTGACTGACATTACCCAACACAGTTTCTTTTGACTTATGCTTGCTAATAGTTCTTTCCTGTCTTTCAGGGTCAGGGCTTTATGGTTGGTGTGCAGATAAATCCCGTTCCAGGCTTGCCATCTGGATTTCCAGTAAATTTTTCACCTGCTAATTTTATCTCGCATTCAAGACTTTTATAGAACTGTGAGACAGAGTTATGTGTTTACTGTATCATGCAACAGGACTTGCTTCAATTTGTCCTTGAACATGTTGAAGATAAGAATGTAGAAGCACTTCTTGAGGTAGAAGGATCTACATATCTGAAACAGCAATTGCTGTTTGCATTTAGGTTTAATCTTTTCTTTTCATGTGTTTTTTAATTCAGGGATTGCTCGAGGCTCGTCAGGAGCTTAGGCCATTGCTGTTTAAATCTAGTGCTCGTCTGAAGGATCTTTTATTTTTGGATATTGCACTTGATTCTGCTGTTAGGACTGCTATTGAAAGAGGATACGATGAATTAAACAATGCTGGACCGGAGGTAGATATTGCTTTCAGCAATTTTACCTATAAAAGTTCTTTGCAGTTCCTGGTATATACTTGATCAACCTTTCAATGATATTGCAGAAAACTATGTATTTCATTGCTATGGTTCTTGAAAATCTTGCACTTTCGACTGATGACAATGAAGATCTTATCTACTGCATAAAGGTAAAACTGCATTTTACAATTCATGGGTGTCCATTTTAAAGGAACTGTCTTTGTATATCTGCTGTATATGGCTTTACAGTTGGGCAACTTTCATCATCATTTGGGTGATCTTTGATCATACAGGGATGGAACCACACACTAAGTATGTTAAAGACTCGAAGGGATCACTGGGCACTATATGCAAAATCAGTTCTTGACAGGACACGCCTTGCCCTTGCTAACAAGGCTGAATGGTACCAGCAAATTTTGCAACCATCAGCTGAGTATCTTGGAGCATTGCTTAGTGTGGACCAATGGGCAGTATGTGTTATATTTTACAAGTTACAAAATTTCTGTTCCTTCTACATTTAATTTAGCTACACTTGCATTGCCTGTAAAAACACTTGTTTCAGGTGAACATCTTCACTGAAGAAATTATTCGTGCTGGATCAGCTGCAGCTTTATCCTTACTTCTTAATCGACTTGATCCAGTTCTTCGGAAGACTGCTCATCTTGGAAGGTTAGTACCTTAGTTGTTGGGCAGTGGCGAGCCAACTGACAATGTTTGGAACATTGAGGATTTAAAATGTTAATGTTGAGGTTGATCGCAATGTAATAAATTCTAATCCTTTGTTGGATATGTTGTATGCCCGTGTTGGTAGCAATGAAATGTTAATTTTGAGGTTAATCTTGAGGATGGAACATAGATTAATGCCTGCTTTGCGTGGGCTGTGTTGGATATGTTGTATGCCTCTGTTGGCAGCAATGCAATGTTAATGTTGAGGTTAATCGTGATGGTGGAACATAGATAAATGCCACTTTGAATGGCCATTCTTAAAAATGCAGTATTGCTGCCTAGTTTGAATTGTAACCTGCACACCTGTGACAGCTGGCAGGTTATCAGCCCTGTTGAAGCTATTGGATATGTGGTTGTGGTGAATGAGTTGCTCACTGTACAGAATAAAATTTATGACCGCCCTACCATCTTAGTGGCAAAAAGAGTAAGGGGAGAAGAAGAAATTCCAGATGGTGCAGTTGCCGTGCTGACGCCTGACATGCCAGATGTCTTATCCCATGTTTCTGTTAGAGCAAGAAATGGCAAAGTAATGAGATACTATATTGTGATATTTAATACACATGCTTGATTCATGACCGCTGAAAGTGGTGAACGGTCAATGGCAGGTGTGCTTTGCTACATGCTTTGATAACAATATTTTGGTTGAGCTCCAAGCAAATGAGGGAAAATTGTTGTGTCTGAAGCCTACATCAGAAGATGTAGTCTATAGGTAAGTCATTCCTGTCAATTTGGAGATACTTGCACATAATTTTTCATGATAAGGATGACAATAAGCTTAGATTGCGTAGCTAAACTAAATTGTGTGGCTTGGAAGTTTATCCTTTTTCATGCTCCATTGCAGTGAAATAGAGGAGGGTGAGTTGGCAGATTCAAGTACTACTAGCAAGAAAGCAGTTGGCCCATTGCCTGTAAAGTTGGTCAAAAAGCGGTTTAGTGGGAGATATGTCATAACATCTGATGAATTTACCAACGAATTGGTAAGGCTTACAAGTGTGGATCCAATTCATGTTTTGATACCTTTTTTAAGTGACACCAAACTTGAATGAACTTGAAATTTTGTGTATTTGTTTCTATGGCCACTGTTTGATCTCAATTTGTTAGTTCATGCTATTTTCTTGGATTACTTTCTTAGGTTGGTGCCAAGTCACGCAATATCTCATATCTCAAAGGAAAAATTCCATCATGGATTGGAATTCCCACATCAGTTGCATTACCTTTTGGAGTGTTTGAGAAAGTTCTCTCTGATGATTTAAATAAGGTAATTTTTATATAGGAGTTTGATGTTCCTTTCCCACATTGTAAATAGCCTGATCACCTCACCCAAGCCATAAAAGTTTGAATTATATGAATGTCTGACTACATAATTGGGGTGGTTGTGCACCAAAGGAGAAATTCCTCCACAGAATTTTGTAAGGATAAAAATAAGTTGCCCTGGGACAGAATTAGACGTGGTATTGATGAGGACATTTGTTTAAGATGCACATTCACTAAATTTTTTTGCCATTTTCTGGATTTTGTTTTTGACTAGTGATGTTACAATATTGATCTTTTTGGTCTGAATGAAGAAACTAAGCTGCTCATAACCAAGGTCAACTGTGGACATATAAATTTAAGGTTTCTCTCAAAAAGAAATAAATTAAGGGTCTTGAATTGCATGTGTTTCAGTGATTTATCTTCCAACCTCATAGATGTAGTTCAGGATGCTCCATTTCTCTCCGTGATTGGCAGGAAGTATTTGAGAAGTTGCAAATATTGAAGAAAAATCTAGAAGAAGGAGAGCTCAGTGCCCTTACCAATATTCGTCAGACAGTTCTAAAGATGGCCGCACCACCACAGCTTGTAAGTTCTGCTGGTTCACCTTAGACATATCTTGGTTGATCCTGTCACTGAGGTGGGCTGACTGTTTCTTAATTTACAATTTCCTGTGAAACAGTTATAATGGTTTAATATGCTTCATAGATTTTATTAGTCCCAAAAGAAATTACTTCCTGGATGAGTTCTTGGATGCACAAGTAGCATTGACATACCTAACTCCCTACTTCTCATGCACCTCTCTGTCTTTTCTACGTTCAAAGCATTGGTGGACCAGAATTTCAGCCCACCATACAGGCATTTTCCTTTATTTTTCATATTATTCCTTAGTGATTTTTATATGGCCCTAGAGAGAGGCCATCTGCTGGCTGGATTTCCCAAAAAAGTGAATTCTTGCCTGAACTGTTCAATTTTCTTGGTTGGTTTAATACCACATTGGTTGAGTAATGAAAAGCTACTGGGGAATGCAACAAGTGTACTGATTAAAAGAGAACTCAAAGGCTAGGGTTAATTACAGGTACAAGAGTTGAAGACAAAGATGCAAAGGTCAGGGATGCCTTGGCCTGGTGATGAAGGTGAATTGCGATGGGAGCAAGCTTGGACAGCCATAAAGAAGGTAAACTCATTAACATCTCCAGCATACTCAGTGGCTTGTTACATATAATAAAAGGAGGTATTTTTTGTATGGTTAAAAGATTCGGCATGCCCACAGTTTTGGTTTAGTTGTTGAAGGATTGCTGTTGTTCAACAATGATTAGTTAGCAAGTATCAATTTTTAACTGTTAATTACCAGCTTTTAGTCTACAGCTGTTGGTCTTTAATCATCAACTAAACCAAACAGGCCCTTATTTGTTAAAATATTTGAAAATTAGTGGATTACCCATGTTTTTTCCTCCATAAAAGTGGTAATTTAACATTTAAGCAAGCATGGCACGTTAATTGTAGTTCTCAACAGAAGATGGCTTGCATACACGTGTATCTTCCATTATGCCATTCCACTGCTCTCATAAAATTTAGTTCACATGGAAGATATTTTCTTTGTGAATAGACATGATTTGTCATTTGGTCATGTCAGGTCTGGGCTTCAAAGTGGAATGAGAGAGCCTACTTCAGCACAAAGAAAGTGAAGTTAGACCATGACTATCTCTGCATGGCTGTCCTCGTCCAGGAGGTAATAAATGCTGATTATGCATTCGTTATCCACACAACCAATCCCTCTTCAGGAGACTCATCAGAAATATATGCAGAGGTAATATACATATTCTGTCGGCTAATTTTCTTCTTGCTGTAGCTTCAATCATTTTGTTACAAAGAAGCAGAAGACTCAAATTGACACTCTCTATTGGTAATAGGTGGTGCGGGGACTTGGAGAAACTCTAGTTGGAGCCTATCCTGGTCGTGCTTTGAGTTTTATCTGCAAGAAAAATGATTTGAACTCTCCTCAGGTTAAGCATATTTCTTTGATTTTTTGGAATCTCAATTAAAGTAGAAATTAGGCATGATTGCTGGCAATTAATTGCCTGTTCTTTTTCATCTCTAGTAGCTGATAGCCTTTGTAGGAAAACTTTCCTGACAGAAAAAGTTCTGAACCAACTATTTATTCATTTTCCTAGATATGGTAGGTTTCCATTTTTTACTGCTTGTGCTAATGATTCTGATATGCTTCAGATATTGGGTTACCCAAGCAAAGCAATTGGTCTCTTTATAAGACGTTCTATTATCTTCCGATCTGATTCCAATGGTGAAGATCTAGAAGGTTATGCTGGGGCAGGCCTTTATGATAGGTAAACTTACTTCCAAGGTTCTGTCATTTTGAAATATGATTCATTGTTATATGACAAATGGTATTTCTTTTATGGGAAATGGTGGATTGGGAGAGCATGGAGGAAGAACATAAGAAAGTTGATTAAAATTTTTAAGGTGCCACGAAAGTGTTTGTCTGTCTGATCCATCACAGAATGTGGATGGCTTTGGCGTGAAGTCCCGTGAAATTTAGCTGCAATTTTCCCTACTGCATGGCCGGCTTGATAAAAGTTATCCTACGAATTGCTTACCTCATAGAAAAAACTCAACTAAATGCTCAATTTGACTAGCATTTTGATGTGCCCAGTCAATAATCCTCAGTCACCGTTTCTGATGCAGAGGGTCTTCTTTGTTGTGCAGTGTGCCAATGGATGAAGAAGAGGAAGTTGCGCTTGATTATTCATCTGATAAATTGATTACAGATGAAAATTTTCAAAAATCAATTCTATCTAGCATTGCTCGCGCAGGGAACGCCATTGAAGAGTTGTACGGATCTCCACAGGACATTGAAGGCGTGGTACGGGATGGTAAAATCTTTGTTGTCCAAACAAGACCTCAGATGTAATCTTGTTTTCTCCTTCGTTCTGTTTTGGTCTTCAATTGGAATTTTCGAATAAAAATGTATAATTTACAAAATAAATAAAGCTGATTAAGCGAGAACACAACAAAAGAAATGAAATTCAGTGCTATATCATAAGCAAATTCTTGTATGATTATTGGCGCTGATCATTTTACCAGAACGATGCATAATTTAGAAAATAAATAAATAAATGAAGTTGATTAAGTGAGAACATAACAAAAGAAATTAACTTCTGCGCTACATCATGAGAACTTCTTGTATGATTATTGGCGCCGATCTTGTTACCAGAACGATGTATGTATTGTCATCTCCTGACCTGATCTTCCACATACCGGGTAGGCTTAAAACACTTCAGTTTAACATAAAATTTTGGTACGCATATCATTAAGATAAATGAAGTGCTAATAGACGAGATCAATCTATAGATCAAACTGCAAACCTTTGAATTCAGATGGGGTAGGAATGCCACTTAATATGTAAAGAAAGTCGGTAGCCTGTTAACCTCTTTACTTCCAGTTTAAGGAAACATGTAGGATTCTTGCACATCGATCAATGGTGAGACTAGACAGAGGAGAACGTAGGAAGCCAAATAAAATTTAAGACTTCTTTTTAATTCATGTCAAATTTGAAGGACGCGATCAAGAAACTACATGTGCACTGTGCTGCTGCCTTGCAGGTTAACGGACTAATCAGACTAACATATGACTACGATTGATCATCATAACAGGAAGGCAGACCATGGAATAAAGGTGCCTTAGTGCCCAATGTACCAAACAGGTCCCAGGGAGAGGGGTCATTAAGTTGAATCTTCAGTGCACAATGTCTCTATTAAATTGCAGGCTAATTACGTTTCCTTCACCGGAACAACAAAAGTGCCAGGCATATCTCATTATTGAAACAAAAAGCAGAGTCACAACCATTCAAAATTGCTTATGCTGATCACAAGCCCATGATTGAAGTTCACTCAACACAGATTGCTTCAAGCAACTTCTTGCTAGCGTCACTCACCTCTACATTTTCCATCTTTAATCGACGCTGCATTGCCTGGCTTGTCCTTCCAGCGGCTGCATAAGTTCTTATTAATGGCTCAAACACCTCCACCCCTACATCATGTACAGTCTTTTTCAAAATGTCAATAAAACCTTCCGCACCATCAACATCTTTTTGCTGCTCATAATGTTCCATAAAGGCACAGATTACTTCATGTGGTGGTGCCCAATCCTGTCGGTCTCCTTTACCAGTTGATATAGCATTTGTTAAACAATCAATTGCCAATTTGACATCCCCATTCCTTAAATAATGACCCATGAATATTTCCCATGTTTTAATATTAGGTTTGACCCCTCTCTTAAGGGCCCTCTCCTTGAGCTGTTCTGCCTTTTCTAACAATCCCTCCTTCACATAAGCTCCAATAAGAACATTTACAATCCTGATATCATAATTCAAGCACCCAGATTCCCATTCCCTGAAGCATTTTTCTGCACCAGGTAAATCTTTCAAGTTGACTAGAACTTGGGTCATGTTCAGGTAGCTGATGTTTGCGGTTTTATGAAAAGCCAGTCTCAGAGAACGCCATATCCTGTATACCTCAAGCAAGTTCCCTGTTCTGCCATACAAAGTTATCAGAAATTGGAAAGCAGACAAATTTTGATAGGCATCCTTCTTTTCCAGTTCTTTGAGTGCAATTTCTGCCTTCTCAAATAAACCAGCATCAACATAAATTGATGCTAAGTTGCTATATGTCGTCCAGTCAGCCGCAACTCGGCCATCCCTCTTCATCTCTTCAATGATTCTTTCAACACCCGAAATATCATTAACAGCTGCCAAAGCCCTCATCCATACATTATAAGTATAACAATCCGGCAAGACCCTGCTGGCCTTCATTTCTTGTATGATTGCAGGGATTCTTTCAGGCTGACCAATTTTTGTGTACATGGTCATAAGACTGTCGTAAGACATGGCGGTCAAACCAAGATTGAGCTCTTTCATCTTTCCCATGAGTGCTTCTGCTTCCTCTACCAATAGTTCATTGCAATAACAGTTAAGAAGAGCCCCATATGTTGGGAGATTCTTTGATGTTTCAGGGAGATCAATGAAGTAGTTTTCTGCTGCAGGAATGCCTTGAGTTTTGGCAACTAGATCAAGATGGATGGCTTGATCAGGGACTGTCTTGTTCATACCCCTCTTACACATAGTCTCTGACAGCTAAAAATGGGGACAGAGAAAAGCTTTGTAAACCATGGATACTAAAATACTTGCTAGAACTAGCAAACAATACAGGTGGCATAAAGGGAAAGAAGTCTGGTCCACAGTAGCACTGCAGTACACTATAGCAGCATCCAGATGCTGGAAATATCTGGTGCAAAGTGGTGCACAAGATTGGTCAGCCCAATGTTCCTACTAAATTGGTTGAAATTCATTCAAAGATACTGACATCGATTTGAAAACCAAATTCAGAGATTATTCTAACCCAGAAAGCAAACAATGCAGAAACTGGAAAATGATTTATATAAAGTCGATGGTTAACAATCACTTTCCCCACACACTTACTAATTCCAAATTTAATAAGGGTCATTTCTACAATCCAACAAATTGAAAACCAAACTGGCATGCAAAACAAATAAGCCAGAAGAGTTGGAGATAACCTAATCATTAATTGTTTGATGACAAAATATCACAATCTGTTGATCAGTTACACTGGTACCAGATGTTCTACACATAAATACAAAGTTGAATTCACTAACAGCCATACAACAAGTACTAACCCAAACAGCCTAGGAATCAATCAACTCCCATTTCCTTGGGCAATCGTACACTAAATGCAATTCCCATTTCCCAATGGACCACAAATAATTGGACCCAACTTTGTGACTAGAGGTCATACACTTGAGTCGCAGAAACAACCTTCTTGTGAAAACTAAGATAAAACTGCATCCGTTTAACTCTCCCCAAATCCACACTGCACCGAAAGAGCCTCGTGCATTGAGACATCTTTTTTTTAATAATCAGATCCCACTAATTATGACTTACAAAGTCATTTGGACTGACAAGATGTGGAAAATTAAGTGATCTAAGCTTGAAAAACAAAAAAGGTTCTCATTTTTTTAACTTCAATATCGAGTCGGATCAATAGACCAACTATCCATAACTGCTTCACAAACTACAAATCAACACTTGCTTAGAAACACCCAATTATTCACTAAATGACCAAGAAACAACCAATTATCGAGTCAATGAGCAATCTCCAACAACAAGAAGTAGCATAAAATATTTTGACAAAATCCAGAAAACCAGAAAATGGGTATTATTGAGAAAAGGAACCTTGAGAGCAGGGTAGTAAAGCTTGCGATCACGAAGTTTCTTGATGGTGAAGTCGACTTCCCATTTGTAGACATGCTTGGAGCTTTTGAGAAACTGATTCAATTGTCTCCTCACACTCAGCTCCGACCCACCTTCCTCGAAGAGCTTCTCAAACAGCGGCTGTTCGAGGTACTTCTTCTGCGACCTGCCTGCTATCGCCCTGGTCCGCCCAAACAATCTTGGCATCGCCATTTTTTTTTTTTAATTTTTGATATATTTGCTTGGATTTAGAATTTCTGAGTATTGGGTACGAACTGAGTTTAAACCCTAGTATTCGTTCATTTTGTTTGCAGGACCACATAGAGAGGGTTTTAGGAATGTGGACTGGACGAGAATGTTATAGGGTTTATTGGGCTTGTTGGGCGGCCCATTCCGAACTTTGCTGCTCCTTTCGAGGAACGTGGACTTCTTCTGGGCCGATTACTGAACATGGGTTTGTAACATCACTCGTTTCTTCTATTTTCTGTTTTATTGGTCGGTCGGGCGTCAAAGACTTGAGTTCAAGTCTTCAAGACAGAGTTGTCCGAGAGATTGAGAGTCAAGCGGGCAAAACACGTAGATCTGGACAAAAGAATGTTATGACTTGGGTATACATCAGGCCTTGAATCAAGGCTACGTTTTGACCCATTTTATTTTATGTGAGTTGGACCTTGAATTACCACGAAGGCCTAAATTTGAGTCAATTAAATCGTTCGACTATTGTTGGCTGTAAATAAAAACTGTAAAGACCAAAAAAAAAAAAAAAACAAAATTGAAGAATAATTCTTACTTCAGCCCTATTAAGCAACGAAATTGACTACTTTTGGCCAAAGCACAAGTTTTACATAGCATCTCAACTCAAGGAAATGTGTGGTGTATGTTGAAAATTGGACAGTCAGGTCATTTGCTTTTGTATGACCATTGCCTTTTTCTTTTTATTACAGCTTTACACCAATTGCCTGCGACCAAGACGAAGTCAAAATGGAATCACCCTCTCCTCTGGGGTTGGGGGGCGATGGGGAGTTTGGCGTGTTGATGTGGAGTCAATTTGTTTAGGATATTAATTTTTGGTCATAATTATTGTGCTCTTAGTGTTTTCAATTTAAATAAGATAAATCACGTCAAACCTTGTTCCATCACACGCGAACCAATCTGTAACTTGTGATGCTAAACAAATCCCATAATTATCATCTTTTTCCTAATTAACTAGCAAATTATTGTTTATGGCCAATTTAATTAATTGTTTTGTCTCTTCCACGTGATTTTTTCCCCGACAAGGGCTGTCTTCCGGTCAGAAAAGGGACAACCGTAATCGTGCTAATAAATTGCTTTTGTTGTCCCAAATGCTTGCACGTCCCTGCAAGCCAACCTACCCATTAACAATAGGAAAACACTTGAGACCAATTGTTTAATAGTAGTATACTGAGATCTATTTTGGCGTTGTGTAGGAGTATGTTTTAGCTTGTATTATAATGAGTAAAAATATTTTGGAATTGAAATATAATTAAAAAACTATGTAGTTATTTATATTAACGTTGACTTTTCTCATTCAAATTCTTTTTAAACTTAGATTTTTTTTTTAAAAAAATAAAAAAAAACATTGATGAGATATTTTTAGAGACCAAAAAAAAAAAAAAACACAACAAAGAACATAACAATTTTTTTATTAAACTAAAATATTTTTAATAATTCAAGAAAATTTTTATCAATGTTGTTATATAAGTCTTATCTATTTTCTCTATATTTATTCTTTGAATCAGATGTCATCGGAGAAAAATTTTGAAATCTTATTATTATTTGATTTTTTTTTTTTTGTGTATTTTTTCATATTTAATAATTATAATATTTATTATTATTATTTTATTTTAAAATAATTATTATTTTAATAAATTACTTTAATTGTTATTAATTAAAATAAAATTTTTTATTATTTATTCAAATTAATATAATGAAATAAAATGAATATTACAAATATCAATAATATATTTAATATTAAATAAATAATTTAATATATAAAAATAGTGATTTTATTTTTAAAAATAAGGTAATTTTCATCATATTTTTATAATTAATTTATAATTAAATAAATATTTTGAAAATATTTTTATTAAATATTTATAATTTTATTACATTTTGTTATGATATTTTTATTATTATTAACGAATATCATTTAATTTTTAGTAATAATATTTTTATTCAAAACATTTTATCTCACAATATTATTAAACCAATCTTAGTATGTATTACAAGATAAAATAAATCATCTTTTTTTTGACTTAATTACATATTTAAATACTTTAACATTCATATTTTTTTTAATAGAATAAGAAATTATTCTTCTTTTTTTTTTTTCAAAAATTACATGTAAAAATCTTTTAGATAAACATAAAGGATCGCAATAAAAGATATACTCGAGAAAGAAAAAGGAAAATTAAAGTTTCTAAACATATCTTACAAATGATATTCCAAGAACATAATGCATTTCAATGTGCAGAAGCGGCACGTGCACGCATATTATATTATTTATTACAATACGTGGCAGCATTATCCTTGTTCGTATTTGATGCCATCTCTCCCCAGATCACTTGTTTCATTGATGATCAAAACACAGGGGAGAATCCAAAATGGGAATTTGGGACGTTGAAATTATCGATAATTTATCTTGTTGTTCGATAACCAACGGCTAATTATCCACCTTTTTTAATCTAAAAAGAAAAGGCAAAGTTGGTGCTTCATAATTTATAATTCAGTCAGAAAAATTCAGTTAAAAAAAAAAAAAGATAGATAATAAATTGCTTTAAAAATTAAATTTATTGAAAAAAAATATGTTTTTTTTATAGGATTCAACAAGTGGATTTAACTATTTTCAAAAAGTCACACATATTTGAAACCGACGATAAACTTTAGAGAATACTTTAACCAAAAAATTTGAATTGGAGCGAGAGAGTTTCTCTTCCCGGTGCTTGACTAAAGCAAGCAACTAGCCACTCGCCCCGAAAGGTGGGGTTGAAAACGACCCTTAACGTCCGACAACGTTCATTTTGCGCATGCCAATAGAGAAGCTCCACGTGCACATCACCCGTCGGTGTTCCAACTTTCCAATATGACGTCGAGTCTCTTCTTTTTCTTTTTTCTTTTTTTAATCCAAACTCTCTCTCTCTCTTAATAAAAAAAGACTGTATCCCACCACGTCTTATTAATTAAAATCGGTAATCTTGTTTACACTTTTGTTAAATAAAAATTTTTGCTAAATTAAGAAATTAGAAGATGTGCAATTTGAGAAAATTTCTCTCTCTTGTCCCCTCCCATCTATATATAATTCAGAAATTAGGAAAACTCCACCCCGTTTAGCAATTGTTTGTTGTCGATGATTGCACGTTTCGTGTTAATCACCGCTGATGTTGTCTACGTCAAAATTAACAAGAAATAGAAAGGGGGGAGGGGGAGGGGGGGGGGGGGAGACCATTTTTCGACCTCCTCGTCACCAGGCAAGTGTTTCCAATTTTTCTATGTTTTTTCGGGCTCAGTGACAAATTTGTGGGTAGAATCCAAGGTGTTCTTGTCTGGATTTTTCGGAAAAACAGTTAAATGTTTAACGAGGGGAGTGACATTCTTGCGAAAGTAGCACGCGCAAGTCCAAGTCGTTGTTGGACGGTGATTGATGGGTCAACACACGGTTGCGTCGTCAACCAACCTTTTGGTCATCATTAGATTCCAGTTGGGCCCCGATGGTCATATGACAAAGTCTCGATTCGTCGACTTACCCCCAACCTTTTTTTTTTTAAGATTCACTTATTCTGAAAGCTAAAAGGTTACTTATTTTGTATTACAATGCACAAAAAAAAAAAAAAAAATTTACTTTTCTATCATTATCATTTTTTATTAAATAAAAATATGTCATCTGCTTGAAAATTAGTAAATGTACAAATAATTATTAATCAGATATAATAACTACATAATTTAATAACATAGTCATTTGCTTCTTAATCTGAGTATTAAAACATGATATGACAAAAAATATATATATATATATTAAACAATGCAAATGATAGAAATTCTTTGATAAAGGTATGAATCGGGCTCCAGAACAATAAGATCACCAAACTTTATAATTCATTATGGATAATTTTTTTAATGTTAACTATATTAAAAAATAAATATATTTTAAAAAATTTACATCTCACATTAAAGATAAAAAAAATTCTAAATTGCATGTTAACAAAAGATACAAATTAATATTTTATTATCATAATTATCAGCAATTAATGGCGATGGGCTTACTTATCCAAATTAGTACTAATTTTTTTAAATTAGAAATATGGTAAAAAGGATAAGACTGATACAGTTGGGGCTTTGCGGGGGTGGTTTTATTTTTGTGTCATGGGGAGCCTTCCATCCAGCTCTGATCTAGCATACCAAATCTTAAGACAAAAACGCAGAGACTGAATCCTAGAAAAACATGGTTCAAATAGTGCCAATGCGTGCACCGTATTGGCTCTTTCACCACCGTCAGATCAATTGATTGTATCACGAGTTGTTCAATCCAATGGTTTTTGATGGGTTTGGATGGTACAGGCGTCCGCAGCAAGTAGTTTTTCTGTTTCGGAAATTTATGATAAAATCCAAATATCCCCCTTTTTGAAATTCCCATTATCGCTAATAACAGGAATTTTATCACTACTAAAGAGGCCAAAATTTTGGATTTTTTTTTTTTTTTTTCAAAATGCAGATTGGATTAGGCTCCTATATATTTGGTGGGTCCCACCATGTTGGCGGCGATTTTGGACAAAGTTGGTGAGAGCAAAATTACACGACACGTGGCACCAGACAAACCAAACCTTTTATTTTTATTTTTATTTTTTATTTTTTGGACAGAGGAAGTTGGAATGAAAGAACACAAAGGCCTTGTCAGAGTTTTGACTGGTTGGCTGGTTTATTAAAATATATATATATATATTTCTAACTTTTAAGGTGGGAAATGAGAGAATTGTTTTAAGTTCCCAAGCGAAACAAAGAGGCAAAATAGTTGCGCAACGTAAGACTTGTTTTTGCTGTTGTCTTGTCTCCCTTCCCCGGTTTGATAATCATAGAAGGGGTTTGCAATTTTACTGTTTAAAAAAAGATTGCAAGTCTTTCAAGAGTATACCTTTTGTTGGTTTTCTAACTGGGGTTTTGAGGACGGCTCCGTTTTGGGATACTTGATTTCCATTTCTTGTAATTGGTGGAGATTTTGATGAAAATGATAAGATGGTGGATATCTGCACTGAAATTAACAGAGTTGTTTGTGAGCACTTTGGTGCATTTGCTTTATGGGCTTTACATTTACAGCACGGCTGTGGCTGGGGATCTCTCTCAAGCTTTGAATGAATCCTTTTTCAAGCCTAATGTGAATACAGTGGTGAAAGAGGAAGAGCAATCATCATCATCATCAACAACAAAAACAACTACTAGTGTTGTTGACCTGCCTCCCATCGTGTTGGTTCATGGTATCTTTGGATTTGGCAAAGGGGTATGGCTTTTCTTTGCTCTCTAAATCTAAATGGGACTTGATTTTTCTCTTGTTTAATGCTCTTTGCGCCTGAGAATAAGTCAATCTCATCATTTTGTTGATTCTTTTCATCTTGTTCCAGAGGTTGGGAGGCTTGTCATACTTTGCTGGGGCAGAGAAGAAAGATGATAGGGTTCTGGTGCCTGATTTGGGGTCTCTGACAAGCGTATATGACAGGTGGGTTCTTAACGCATAAAAAGTTAGCAACTTTTTTTGGTCCATTCATGGGTTGGCTGGATGGCTTCATTTCTGTATTGGTTGGTTGCCCTTATCCATATTTGGCTTTTATGTTGAGTTTTAGATGGTTTTGGGTTTCAGGGCACGCGAATTATTCTATTATTTGAAAGGAGGTCAGGTTGATTATGGTGAAGAACACAGCATGGCCTGCGGGCACTCACAATTTGGAAGGATTTATGAACAAGGCTAAAAGATCTACCTTGTTTCCTTTAGGCTTTGTCTTCATGTTGTCTCTTTTGGGCATAACTGTCTCTAATTTTAGCATGTTAAATTTGAATTGCCTTTGTCTGTTGTGATTGCAATGCAGGGCACTACCCAGAATGGGACGAGGATCATCCAATTCATTTTGTTGGGCATTCGGCTGGAGCACAGGTTGCTCGTGTGTTGCAGCAAATGCTTGCCGACAAGGTTGGTCTAATTTACCTGTGTTTCGAGCAAAGATAATCAATAGTCTCTTTAAAAATCTGTTTGAGCTGATTGTATATTTGAAATGATTTCCTAGGCATTTAAGGGGCATGAAAACACTTCTGCGGACTGGGTATTAAGTATAACATCTTTATCTGGAGCATTCAATGGGACCACAAGAACCTATTTAGATGGGATGCAGTGAGTACTTTCTTAAACTTGGCCTTATATCTGGAAATTCTATCTAGATGTTATATCTTTCAATTACTAGAACTATATTGTCTTTGCTGCAAAATGTGAAAAAAACAGAAAAGCAGAATGGGAACCTAAAAAAAGGGGCATCTGAATAAAAATCCCATGTGGGTTCTAGGGAAGAGTCAGACATATGCTACTTTATCCTTATTTTCACGAAGATGTTGCTTCTGCCACTTTTACTGTTTGCATGGTAAGATAGATAAACAGTGCTTGTTTATGGATGCGACTAAATTATGTTGTGGTTTATATTGATGAATCTCTTATGTCCCCCTTAGTATATAAATATAAATTTTCATTTGCATCTAATTTGCAACTGAATTTTTCAATATTCCAGGCCAGAGGATGGTAGGACCATGAAGCCTATATGTCTTCTTCAGGTCTGCCGGTTAGGAGTGATAGTTTATGATTGGCTTGATATCCCTTGGCTGAAGGCTTATTACAATTTTGGATTCGATCACTTCAACATGTCATGGAAGAACATGGGAGTTTGGGGTCTCATTGATTGCCTCTTGAGGAATGCACGCCCATTTGCTTCAGGAGATTGGATACTTCCTGACCTTACCATTCAAGGATCTATACAGCTAAACTGCCATCTACAAACTTTTCCTAACACATACTATTTCAGCTATGCTACCAAGCGTACAAGAAGAATCATGGGTGTCACCATTCCTTCAGGCATCCTTGGAATTCACCCGATGCTTTTCATAAGAGTGTTGCAGATGAGCCAGTGGTGCCATCCTCCAGACATACCAACCCCATACAAAGGATACAGGTCTGCTTCTAAACACCATTAAGTGTCTTATCAAATCATTTATGCATATGTGATAAAGTTATTTTTCTTCTCACCTGACAATCTATATAATGTGTATTGGATAAGGGCTTTGTGTGCACGTTCATATCATTACCAACAATATTGCACAATCATCTGTCCCACTGTGGGTTTGTGCATTTGTATGTTCATATGTGCTCACCACATGGGCACCCATTTTGATTTTCCTTTCTTGTATGCTTAAACCACAGCTAGATTTCTACAGTTGGATTATCACAATCATTGGCTTAGTAGCAAAGACAACAAAAAATTGTATCTTTACTTGTTCTTTGAATGCACATGCATGCAGGGATGAGGATTGGCAAGACAATGACGGAGCACTCAACACCATATCCATGACTCACCCACGTCTACCTATAGAACATCCAAGTCAGTTGGTTGTGAGTGACAATGAATGTCAACCCTTGAGACCAGGAATCTGGTAAACAATGGCACTGTTATCCTCCCCACCACCAATGCAATTTAATTTCATCTGCAAATCAATCTCTTATTTTTCTTTATGCATTTGTCAACCTGCTCAACATGGTGTTGCAATATGATTCAATGCAGGTACTACAAGATTGTGGAAGCAGATCACATCCTTTTTATTGTGAACCGGGAAAGAGCAGGAATCCAATTTGATCTGGTATACGATAGCATTTTTGAACGTTGCAGAAAACATGTGTTTAGGAGGACGCCACAAACAATACCAAATGAAACCCATCATTAGATTAGTGTCCCTTACCCTATTGTACCAACTACAATTGAGAAAAAAGACAGTAGGCAAAACATTGTATTGGTACGATCCTTGTTCACCCTTGTGCCTTTTTCTTTATAAATGTAGATTTAGATTTGGCCTAAATGTAAAGAGTGGTGTGGCGTTTACTACTCTTGGAAACACTCAATTTCCTCCCTTTCAGCCATCTCTTTCTCGAGACAAACTCGTCTAGTTTTGCGGCTTTCTTGGAAGAGATGCAATTAACCATTAGGGCCACCGAGTAAATGGTTATGCCCTTTTGTCTATGGTTGATACTCCTTTTGTTTTTGCGCCATTATTATCTTAAGCTTCGGTCCACAAAAGGAAAAAAAAAAAAAAAGAGAGAGATTTATTTCTTCCCAATAAAGTAAAAAATCTAATAATTCCATGAGTTTTATCTTCTCATGTTGATAAGTGAAGTATACCAGAGAGAGAGAGGGTTTCTTCATTTTATCCGAGGCTTTAGTAAGCCCAGCATGCCTCCATCAAGCCCTTGTCATTTGGTTATCTTGGAGGAAGTGTCGTGCCATGGACCTGGATTCAGGGATCCCTAAAACTCGAACCCTACACCATTTGCATAAATTCATGGCCCGGCTTGTTGTCATTCCCTATTTGCAATAGCATAATAGCATCTGCCAATGACATCCTAATTCTCTACTAATTAGAGAGAAATCAATGAAATGACATTGATTTAGATGTTACCAGTGGACTAAATTTACTCAAATCAAAATATCTAATGGATACCAATTAATTTCTCAACCCTTCGAAATGAAGCCGATGGTTGATCCCCTCCAATTGTTCCTGTACTTCTCACATTTGCTGGACTGGACCCTTGGATCAAACTTAGACAATTTGAGGAGGGCCCCTCTTCTCGTCCAATCTTAAGAAGAAAGTTTTTTGGCGACCTCTACAGAAATTTGTCTCATGAAAAGATAACTAAAAAAAAAAAAAAGATGTTAATCTCTCGAGAAACATTTTAATAATTAAAAATTGATAGCTTTATCTATGAGGTGAAAGGGTGAAAATGAGATTTATAAACTCTCATTATCTAGCTTACAGCTAATGAATGAAAACAAAAATTGCTACTTTCAAGAATTAGTTATCATTCTTATTCTTCCTCTTTTTGTTCCATCTTCTTCCTCTTAAAATGTTAAATTTAAAGAAAAGAAAGTTTCTTAAGCCCTTGTTATTGGGTTTAATTAATTTCTCACTTTAACCTAATTAGTCACATGGCTATAAAGTAATAAAATCTCTCATTGTTATTACTTGAAGATAGGATTTTTTTTAATATATATATATAGTATGATTAAAGTAATATCTTGTCTTACTAATTTTTTGTAATTTTCAATTGATTGCAAAGGATTTGAATGTGATGGCAACTACTCAATTACTTCCCAATAAAATGTTATTGTAGAGCATGATAAAAATTACAAATTTGTTTGATAATGTTATTAATGAAAATTAATGTTTATTTATTAAAGTAAAAATACGAATGATAATTCATAATAAAAATTAAAAAGTAAACATTGAAGGTGGTTTCTTCCCCCAATAATAGCAAGCAAAAGGGGGAATGAATCCTTTAAACTAATAGATTAGTTTTCAAAGTAAAAATTAGGAAAATAAAATGATAGGAGCTTCATAAATCTTCAAGCCAAACATGTCGCGTGTGCTGCATGATTAAAAGCACGTGAGCCGTCATTCGAGGCATGCGAGATCCAACCGACAAAGCGTCGACCACATGGGTTCATCCATGCGTCAAGGTAGCCATGCATTAACAATCTAATTTACGACTTAAGATAATTTAATTTCATTCTAGCAAGTATTAAAACATAAAATATTATCCAATTAGACTGAAATATTAATCAATGTACTAGCGAAAAAAGGCACCCCAGTTCGTGTTAGGAAATGAGACTTGCTTTGGAAAACCAGGACACGAGCTAGAAACTAAACTAAGTTAAGCTACCTTGTCTAAATGAACTAGTAATGTATTTTAATGTAAATAAAATGATATTTGATTTTTGTAGAGTTTTGACTATTTTAATTACTTAGAATATTTCTTTGAGAGATATTATTTCTTAAAAACTTGTATCATTGATAATTGACATATGGGACTTGTGCGACGACTTGTCCCAAGTTGCAAATCTTAAAATGTACCATTAAAAAAAAATTACAAATCTTAAAATAAGATTGTGATGCAACTTAACATTTTTATTCTCATTCTCTCGTTGATACTTTTTGCTTATATTTTTTTTATCATTAATAATTTTTAGTATAAAAAAGGTACAGTCAAGTATTTAAAATGTAATTTTATTTTATATATTTTTTAATTTTTAATTTTTATCTAAAATTATTAAATATATAATTAAGTCAATAAAATATAAAAAATAAAATAAAATAATATATAACTAGATGCATTTTAATGTTTTCATAACTTGTTGTAAAAAATCTCTTATCTCTTATATATTTTGGTATTTTGATTGCAAATCTCTTGTTTTTGATAGGAAATTATTATTATTTTTTTAAAAATCCAATAAAACTCAGATTCTGAATGCTTTCTGGCTAGACCCTTTAGCTACAAAATCAAAGCCTTTTTGATATTAGGTTGACTGAGCCCATAAGCTAATTCTGAGAACCTTCTCACTCCGAGAAGATTCTTAGCGGTGAAGCGTTCTACGACCAATTTTGGGTGGCAACAAAAGTGTATTGCGGAAATTGAGCCCTTGTCATTCATAGTATAAACATACAAACGGATGCAAACCTGTCAGGGGGCCCAGGGAGTACCGTGAGTTGATGTGTAGAGATAGGACCGGTCGAGCTATTCTATCCTTCTCGGGGTGAGTTGCGAAGCTAGTTCCCGAGTTCTTCTAAATATAAGAAAAGCAGATTAGTGTAGAACTGCCCAGAAAAGGAGTATGAAAGCTACGCAAGAGTTTTCTTTTCCGCGGCTGACTACGTCCTCACATCAAGTTGACAGGATTCGAACCTACGGCTCTCTGTACCCAAAACAGATGCGCTGACCAGACTGCGCTACACCTCCCCTCCGCATATAGATCCACCCGATCGATGAACACTCGAACCGAAGTCGCCCATCCTTTTTTTCAAAGGGACGCGAGAACCAATCCGAGTAATCAACCGCTTTTTTTAAAAAATCTGCCTCCAGCGAGGCAGGGCGACGCCAAAAAGCCGTATAAAATAATAACAAAAAATAATAAAAAAATAAAAAATAACATAAAAAAATAATAATACGATATTATTATAAATTTTAAATAATTTAATTATAATTTATATTTATTAAAATAAAAAATATAAAAAAATTTAAAAATTTAATTAATAAAATATAAATACTGAAATTATAAACTCATAAAAATAAAATTTTAATTTTTTCAATTTTTTTATATTATAACCTATTATTTATAAAAAATAAAAATAACTAATTATATTCTATTTTTTGACGTGAGATTTTGGTTTTTGCCTTCAAAAATCTTGATTTGAAATTTGAGTTAAAAACTAATAATATATGATAGAATTTATTTTTCTTATTTTTATGAATGTAATTTTATTTTATTTTTAAAATTATAATTTATAATTTTAAAATAAAAGTTAAAAATTTTAATTATTAAAATATTTTTAAAAAATTTATGTTGGTGTCTTTAAAAATAAAAAAAAAATATTAAATGAATTTTTATTTGTTTAGAGTGAAAATAAGAGGAATCTCCATGGATTTTTTTTTTATCCAAAAAGATTGAAGATTAAAAATGCACCTTATATAGTCCAAAAACAATAAAGTGGAGATAAATTCACTTGAAACTCTACAATTTCCACGTGCTAATAAAAAAATTGAAAATTAAATGCACTTGGTTTGCGTTTTCAAGAATCCAAAGACAAAGGAGGGGAAATAAAATCACGTCTCTATCATAACATCCAAAAGAGGCAGTTAAAATCCTGGCATTGGATAATCTAATAAATGGTGCTAAGCCGCAGGCCCGTGGCCATCCATTTTATTTTCCCTATAAATAGACTGAATTGCCCGGGGCTGTTATCAGTCAAAGTGACAAAAAGACATTAGTGGAGTCAGCGGAGAGAAGAAACAGACAAACGCACCGTTTCACCCGAGAGAAAGATGCACATAGACGACAGTCAATACCTAGCCAACGGTGGCAAAGCTAGCAATCCTCGAGAGGCAAATGGGTCGCCGGATTCCGTCATCAATCTTGATCAGTAAATTCCCATGCATGCATTATTAATTAGTACATTAAATCATCAAAAAAATTTGTGTGGGTTCCGACCGTTTGCATGCCACTTAATTAGCAGTGCAAAGGCCAGCGTCACTCTCAACGTTCAGTGTGTTTAGTGAGGAGCACAGCACTTCAGGATTTCACATTCCTACTGTTTCAGTTCACATCCATGTTTTTATTTCGGTCTATTGATTTCAACTAAAACTCGAATTTGCAGACTGAAAATCTAAAATAGTTACGAGGTGATTGTTTTAATTTTGCCAGTGGTGATCCTACGCTGTTCGAGACGTACTGGAGGAAGATGGGGGAGAGGTGTACGCTGGTGATGTCAGCCAGCGAATCGATGAGCTACTTCGCTGATATTGGTAACGTGTGCTGGTTCCTGGAGCCACTGCTGGCCGACGCCATCAAGCGGCTGCACCGTGTAGTTGGAAATGCGGAGATCGAGGATCGCCACATCTTGGTGGGGACAGGCTCATCGCAGCTCTTTCAGGCTGCGTTGTACGCTCTCACTTTCCCTGCTGGCCCCGAGCCCGTCGATGTTGTTTCTGCTGCACCTTACTACTCGGTGAGCTGTTTGATTTTTGTTTTACTTTAACGTTGAGAGAGATCCGATGGTTTTATTTGATTTTAATTTGAATTTTTAGTGAACACATATTTCAACATAAACATTAATTAAAATTGATTTATTGATTGTAATTAATGATATTGATGAGTGAATATTTACTTTATGTTTATCCTTTTGATATGTAACGCAACTCTTATTTAAGAAGGTGATTTTTTTTTTTTTTTTCGAATTAGAAAAAGTAACCCAGTCATGATTTTTAGGTCTTACATATATTCGAATGTTAATTAATGAAGGAAGGTACTTTAAGAAAGTAAAATGTAAAGAACAATTTTTTAATAATTTATTATTACCCATTTACTCTGCATTGCCCCGTGGGGTTCAGTCTGATTTGTCTGAATACAAAACTGAACTCGATCAAAATTAGAATTGGTTTCGTGTTTTTGATTAGAATTGGAACACTAAAAAGAGAAGGTTCAATTTTCGAATCAATATTAGAAGACACAAAATTAAAGGATGAGAGTCATTATTCCTTTTGTTCTTCCATCGATCAAACTAAATAGAATTCCCCCAATTTGTGGAGCCAACCAGTAGTCGCTTGAAATGTTGGAAATTGCAGTGGACAAAGAAACCAACATGTTTCTTAACAACGCACGAATATTTTGGGAAAAACAAACACCCAAGTGCACACATGTTGTAGATCTCAGGCAACATGTTAACATGGCCACGACTTTAGTGGAGCCACGTTCGAACGGATATTTTTATTATTTTAATATTTGAATAATGACTGATGATTGACTAGGTAAAAAGTACAAATGTTAATGTAATTAGAAGAGTTTTTTTTTTTTTTTAATCCTGGAATGTGTTCATTGCTTTGCAGGCATACGAAGAGGAAACGGAATTCCTGTGCTCAAGACTTTATAGATGGGCAGGTGATGCATACAACTACGACAAGAATGGACCGTACATTGAGGCTGTGACAACCCCAAGTAACCCTGATGGTAATGTCCGAGAAGCTGTGGTGAACAGCGGGAAAGGGAAGCTTATCCATGACCTTGCCTACTACTGGCCTCAATACACACCCATCACCCGTCCTGCAGATTATGATATCATGCTGTTTACATTTTCCAAGTGCACTGGACATGCCGGTTCCCGTATTGGGTGAGCAAACACATGCCAGTTTATATTAAAAGTTTTAAGTTATTAGTGAAGAATTTTTTTTCGAACTTCTATCCAATTTGATGACTTTAATTGTTAAGACTACTTAAAAGTTTGTATTTTGTAGTAATGACAATCAATTTGGCCATGGTAATGTCAAATTCTACAAGTTTTGGAGTTCATCGTATTGATTGTTCGTTTCTTCTATTCTTAAAAGCTGGGCTATTGTAAAGGATATAGAGGTGGCAAGAAAGATGGTCAAGTTCATGGAGGTCAGCTCAATTGGCGTATCTAAAGAATCCCAGCTTCGAGCTGCAAGCATCCTGGGAGCCATATCCAAAGATTGCCTTAGTGTTGATGATGACTCAGAGAACTTCTTCGGGTATGGCCAGCGCCTGATGGCTGAAAGATGGGCCAAGTTGCGAGACGTTGTTGAGAAAAATAAAATTTTCCTCCTGCCCAAGTACCCTCAAGAGTTCTGCAATTTCACCGAAAAATACACCACCAATTATCCTGGTAATGAAAATTACAAGATTATTCTACCATAATTTTCGGGGAAAAAAACTATATTCCTCTAACAGGTTTTATTTTTTATTTTTTCTTGGGGTCCAAACGCAGCCTTTGCATGGTTGAAGTGCAAGGAGAATATAGAGCTGCAGGGCCTTTTAAAAGCGCACAAGATATTAACAAGAGGAGGGACCCGTTTTGGAGCTGACCCAAATTACGCGAGGATTAGCATGCTTTCTCGAGATGCGGTTTTCAATCTTTTCCTGGAGAGGCTTTCTTCAATTGAAGGGATCGAACGTTGAAAATGCTCGTTATGGCTTATAAAACGTGTGTTTGTGTTTAGTTGTTGCACAATGAGAGTGAAGTTTGCTCTTGAACCCCGACGATTACATGTACTTTAGGTTCATCCTCCTCCCGGTGGTTCTGGTGGCGTTGTTTTCAGTTTTATGTCTCTCAATGCAAAAACCCGCATTTCCCGGCGGTACAGTGTTGTATTTTTAGCTTGTTTGCAAATTAAGATAAATTTCAGCTAAATTAAATTTATTTTATATTCTAAATTAATATTTTGATAAATTATAGATAATTAAATTTTATTTATTATAATTTTAATATTATATAAAAATATAAATATTATAATTATTTAATATATGAAAATTTAAATATCTTAATTTATTGTATAATTAATGAGTAGGATGATACACAAAAATACTAAACTGATTATTTAAGGAAAATTTTAGGTGACAAGAAAAAAATGGAAATATTGATTTAAAATGAAAATCATTTACATCATCTTAATACCCATTATCTCTGTTATTTAATTCACCAATGCATCTCATAAATGAATGAGAGCGGGGATAAGATATAGATTGTATAACTAATTTATAATCTGTAAGAAGAAAAATATATATAGATGAGAGCCTGATCTGGCTCATTGTTATCCAAAACGCTGACTTCTTTCCTTTTCTAAGAATCGATCTTTAATAAATAGAGTGAATTCCCCTGAATTTCAACGTGGGACAAGCAGTCAAGCACATAATTGGAGTCTGTGCAGAGGGGAACCGTTTCCCTGAAAGGGAAAGAGAGAGAGAGAGAGAGAGATATGGAGGGTTTAAATGCCGGCGGTGGCAACGTTTGCAATCCTCAAGAGGCAAGTCTTTCCCCGGATACCGTCGTCAATCTTGATCGGTAAGTTCAATCAATAGGTTTTTCACGCAAATCTCTTTCTCGAGAAAATTTATCACCGAATATTATTATACTTTTTTTACCATTATAAATTTAAAATTTAATATAACACATTAAAAATAAATTTTTATTTATTATACAGTGAGAGCATAATGAGGCAACTTAAACTCATATTAATACAAAAAGATGTACAGGCTGGTGGTTCGAGTGATTTTTTTTTTTTTTATTTGACCGATATTTTAATCAACCTTCGTGTATATATATATATATTTTTTTTTTTTTATTTTTCTTTTCTTTTCTTTTCTTTTTTTTTTTCCTCCAAGATTGTTTATTATTCGTGCAGCTCATTTTTGAAATTTTTGTTTTTTATCTTTTTTTGGGGGGTGGGGCCAGGGGTGATCCTACTATGTTCGAGCCGTACTGGAGGAGTGTAGGGGACAGGTGTACGTTAGTGATCTCAGCCAATCAGTCCATGAGCTACTTAGCTGATGCTGGGAACCTGTGCTGGTTCTTGGAGCCACTGCTCGTCGAAGCCATCAAAAGCGGCTGCATCGCGTGGTTGGAAATGCGGTGATCGAAGATCGCCACATCTTGGTGGGGACAGGCTCATCGCAGCTCCTTCAGGCTGCGTTGTACGCTCTCACTTCCCCTGGGGGCGGCCAGCCCGTCGATGTTGTTTCTGCTGCGCCTTACTACTCGGTGAATTGTTTGGTTTTGGTTTGGCTTTTTACGTTTTGGCTTTAATAAATCACGATTTTAATTTTTTTTTTTTATTTTTTAAAAGTTGTTACCTGACTCAGTGCTTGAACTAATAACCTGTACCGAGCATTGATTGGGTAGGTATGTCCAACCCCTTTAGTCAATGAAAGTACTTGGAAAGTAAAATGATTTGAATAATGATTAACAAAAATGTAAATGTTAATCACCTCATTAGGCAAATTTTAATCTAATTTAAAGATTTTTGTTGCTTTGCAGGTGTACGCAGAGGAAACAGAATTTCTGCGCTCAGGACTTTACAAATGGGCAGGTGATGCATACACTTACGACAAGAATGGGCCGTACATTGAAGTTGTGAATTCCCCAAATAACCCTGATGGCAATATCCGAGAAGCTGTTGTGAACAGAGGGAATGGGAAGCTTATCCATGACCTTGCCTACTACTGGCCTCAATACACACCCATCACCAGTCCAGCAGACCATGACATCATGCTGTTTACATTCTCCAAATGCTCAGGACATGCAGGTTCTCGGATTGGGTGAGCAACGACGTGCCAATCTTTTTTGGTTCACAGTATAGAGCCGGAGGAAGGGTCAGACCGTTTTGACTAATTGAAAAGCGCAAGTTGTTAGTGAAAAGATTAAGAGAATTACACATTACTAGACCCTGCTGTCCAATTTGATGATTTCAATTGGTAGATTTAGTTAAGAGTTTGTGTTTTGTGGCAATTAGGATCGAGTGTGGCGTTTATTAGTATACATATATATCTATGTTAAATTTTTCTGAAGCGCATCCTATTGCTTGTTCCGATCGTTCGTTTCTTCTAATCTTAAGAGCTGGGCTTTTGTCAAGGATATAGAGGTGGCAAGAAAAATGGTCAAGTTCATGCTCGATCGGCGTATCTAAAGAATCCCAGCTTCGAGCTGCAAGAATCCTGGGAGCCATAACCGAAGATTGCCTCAGTGCTGATGACACCGAGAGCTTGTTCGGGTACGGTCGACGCCTGTTAGCCGAAAGACGGGCGAAGTTGCGAGATGTTGTTAAGAATAAAAAAATTTTCGGCCTGGCCGTGTACCCTCAAGAGTTCTGCAATTTCACTGGGAAATACACTGAAATGCATCCTGGTAATGGAAATTACAAGATTATTGTCATACTTAATTCTGCCATGATTTGTAGGGAATGAACTATTAATCTTCTGATATGTTTTTGTTTCTGTCCAAACACAGCCTTTGCATGGTTGACGTGCAACCAGAACATAGAACTGCAGAGTCTTTTAAGAGCGCACGGGCTATCAACAAGAAGAGGGACCCCTTTAGGAGCTGGCCCAAATCATGCAAGGATTAGCATGGTTTGTCCAGATGATGTGTTCGACATTTTCTTGGAGAGGCTTGCTTCAATCGAATAGATATGTTGAAGATGATCTTTATTGCTTCTAATAAATGTGTTTGTGCTAGTGTTAGTACTTGGAAACGTGTTGGACAATAACAGGTAGATGAAAGTGAAATTAGCTTGATCCATCTGGGAGTTTAGGTGATCTTGTTTTCAGCTAGCGTTGTAGAATTCTATTTTGGGTAGCCACCAAATTGAACAAACAAAGCAGATAATTCAACGTGGGAATAACTGAACATAACTGGCGCAAAAACAATAGAAAGGCATTATCAAAAACAATAGATGTTTTTCAGCTGCGTGATCTCGACAGCTCTTCCTTCATCCATCACTCTACTTCCTCGGTGACATGATCTCATCAGATAGATGTTCGGAGATTGGCAACTTATGAGCAAAGTAAAAATGGGCCAATTTGTAGACGGTTTAGATGAGTCTAAGTTCATATTCGCCAGCCATTGTTATGTATCTGACCCATGGAAGTGCGTGGTAGCCACTTTTCTCAATAATCTTGAGGTATCGAACCTACAAAAGCCAAATGGTCAAGTCGCGCAGCTATCATCCAGATGCAATCAAGGGGTCCCATTCATACAGTGGGGTCCAATCATCCAAATACAGTCTCATAAACCAAACTGGAACCCTGGGAAGGGGCGGTCCAGTTAAGGCTCAGCCCCTCTAGGAACAATGAACCGCTAGTTAAACACTGATAAAACTGGAACCACTGATAAAACAGATGATTCCTTAAAAGAAAAACTAAAATAAAAAGTTGAATCAATGATCAAGATTACCTTTGATATAATGGTTTACATGAATTTTGTCTGTTAAAAAGTTAAGATATTTCAAATTTTCAGAAAAAAAGTAACTGCACTAGGCCAAATTGGCTCAAACCATAACCAAACCAAACAAAAACCAAAACCTTAACTGAAACAGAACCTAGAACTGAACCAAGACCATACCGCCAACCACTGCAGGTTATGGTTCCGCTTAACCTTCGAACCCAAACCCATGGTTCAGAGCTGAACCAAACTGGAGTCATGCCTACTTGTAGCTTATCTATTCCAACATTATAAATTAAAAGATAAAACATGAATTCATTGTCTCATAATTTCTTTTCCAACCACACAAAATGCTAAGTAGTTCATCAACTTCAAACTAAACTTGCTCTAATTCAGAGAGACTTGAAGATTATGGAATAACAAGGTTTCAAAAAACAGAGCAACCAATTGAGCATCTAAAGCATATACCTGTATTCCTGAAACAGTAAAGTATGGTATCTCAAACTTTACACGTATAGGAGCTTTCCTCTCAGGAACTGCTTCGTCAGCTGTTATGCTGGGAAGACTGAACTCAGCCCTTGACATGTATTCCTGAATCATAGGAAATAACAATAAGTATCAAGCCAAGGCCAAAATTGCAATCACTGACAAGGAAAAATGTACTGCTTAAAAGTCCAATGCTATTAACAGCAAACCCAAATCAAAAGTAACTCCATAAATTTGAAAAAGAATGAGAAAAATAATCCACACCTTTCCACCAGGAAAAGATTTAATTTTCCACAACAATGCATCTTTTTCAGGAGCATAGGATGCAGATCCCATTGAGGTCCGAATATTAGGATTAGAAGCATCAGCTGGCAAAGGCAATTCAATCTCCACATTTGTAGCAGTGCTGCACAAAAAGGCTGAATGAGTAATCATATTATTGAAACATTAGCCCCACTCAGTATTCTGAAAAGTGAAATCAAACTAGAGAAAAGGTAACACCATCAAAGAAAATATCCATACCTTCGCTCCTTGAACTGACTTCTAGCCTTCACCATGATCTCAACACGAGTTTTTGAATGCCTTTCAACTTGAGCTTCCACCCAAATAAGAGGCTTAACCTGATAGGAATGATAAGACTTACCAAATGCTGAAACAAATTGTACCTTATTTACCCTAAAAAGCATTTAGAAGGATGTAATATAAAACTGTTTATTCAACCTGTGTACTGAGTCTGTATGTCATCAGATCAAAAGCTCCATCAGGTGGCATGAAGGAAATTGTTCGATCATTTTCAAATCGAGCCAAACGTACACACCTGAGTCAAAACAGCTATTTAATTGGAGTACTTGAGAATAGAAACTTTAAGAAGAAACAATTGGTCCATTAAGTATCATAATTTCAACCAACATCCACAAATAACTCAGAAAATGTGTGAAATTCAAGTACATTAAGAATTAAGCTACATACTGATGAAATTTTATATCCTCCAGATCAATGGCCTTTCCCTTTGTTGCCCGACCTTGGGCCTCCAATAATACTCTATCATTTAGGCCAAGCTTACACTCAGGCATACCACTGCAAAGATAAGTTAACATTTTAACAGGTACATAGTTCATCTTGGTCAAGCATTAGAATCTACCACACAAAGACCATATGCCACTGAAATAGAAGCAAAAAGCTTGCAAATGTAGGCACATTTAGGTGAGTCTCCTTGCACTAACTCAAGACAATTCACCTTATACTTATAGGATAGAGCCACCACTTCATAGAACATTGTTAAAGACAATGATCTTGTGTAAACTTCCCATCTCAAGAAATCACTTCATTGCAAAGTGAGGAAATTCTAGCGCGAATATGTTGCACCTAAAGTGGTCTTCAAATACACTGAACTGCCAGGTTATTGTTATATTCTTTTATGTAATATGCAAAACCTTGGGTGTGCTAACAAATGGAAAATTTAGTCAATAGATTATAAATAAGAGATGAAAAATTGACAGGCATAATCCCTTCAACACAATTGATTAACTTAAGTCTCAGTATACAGCACACACCTCAAATAAGTTCTCATCTTTAATGCTCCAACAACATCTGACCGAACAACTTGACCATTGCTATTGACAATTATATTCACACTCTCCACCACATCCAAAAAAACCTGAACAGAAAAAAATGCAGCAAAGCTTTATTGTCCAGCAAGCAATTTAAAATCCCAACAAATAGCACAAAAAAAGGAGGAAAAAACAGAAATTAATATACTTCATTCTTCTTGTAAAATATCCCTTCACTGCGCCAAGAGACCGCATTAGTCACAGCCATGGGAGGCCGTTGAGTGATCTCCATCCTGTATGCATCAGTCTTGATAAACTCACTAAGAATTCTTGCTTCCGTATACTGAGGGTAACCGAAGTCCATCATTTCATCAAGTAACTCATACTGCCAAATCCACACAACACGGCATCATCACAAAATAAGTAACAAGAAGCTCTACAAACATCATTTCAAAACCAGGACAAGAACAAAAAATACGAAACATTACCACAACCACAAAGTTATCCCGTAGCGATTCCTCTTCTAATTCTTCAAAATAATGCTTAAACACCTATCCAAAAAATTTTTCAAAAAATCACAAATAGCCATGAAAGAAACTTTATTTAATTATATCTCATTTTTTACAGATTAAGAGGCTGGCTTACATCAACTACGCGGTGAAGAAAGGAGAAAAGACTGGCAGCATTACAATTCTGCCTTGCCGCCATCATGAGATAAACATTGGTGTGCTGTATAAACATGTATGTGACTCCATTATCATACACCACCGGATCCTGAGACTGCGGATCTCCCTGAAGAATCACCACAACAATAATGTTAATCATCATCATCATCAAAGTCTAGACGATCTAGGTCTACCTCTTTCTCGATGAGCTTGGTGAAGAAGCGCTCGGCCTGGATGGCGGAGACGTCGCCACGGTAGTCGCGCCACACCAGAACACGACCCTTTATGTCCAATAGAAACAGTGCCGAGACTGCTCCAGCCATTCGATTATTATTATTATTTTCTGTCTGTCTGGTGCATCAGATCTGATGCATATCAGTGATCAGAGTCGATCGTAGGGGATGATCAGGAGGATTAACGAACTGTCACTCGGTTGCAAGAATCGTAGCAATCTAGCGTCACATGCATTTCACCACCTGTTGGATCTCAGAGAAATGCATTTTTCAGAGCATGGAAGAGAACAATTTGAGAAAATAACAGGATAAAAATCGAAGGAAAAATGGAGATGGGAGACATGGAGCAAATCCTGTCGTTGCATTAACAGTGACAGCTGGTTTTTAGCTATAAACGATGTCGTCTGGATGTTTCAGCCGATATTATCACTAAAATAGACTTAAGTTTGATAAAATTTAATGCTGCTCAAGAACCATTAAATCTGTTAATTTGTTTTTTATCATTAAGCAGTTTTTTCAAAAGAGTAGAATGAGTTTTTGTGTAATTGATTGAAGTGATTTAAATTTTTTTTTTTTGGTCCCAATTCCAACTTGAAGGGGGCAGGACAATTCATAAACACCCGACTTTTTCACTATTTAATAAATAAATAAATTTGAAACAAAGTTTAAAATGTAAATAGTTACAAATAAATGAAATAGGTAGAAATAAATAAAAATAAATGATATGAAAAGATTATAGTTTATTTTTCTTAATTTATGATAAAATTTATTTATTTATTTATTTATTTATAATATAATAAATTTATTATTTTAACTTTTATATTTTTATTTTAATTAAATTTTATTTAAATTATTATTATTATTATTATTATATATAATTAAATTAATTTGATGAAATTAATTGTTTTAAATTTTTTTATTATTAAAATATCTTTTAGTGTATTTTTCAGTGAAATTGCAGAACTCTTGAGTAGACCGGCTAAGAGGCTTCGACTGTGTTACTTGCTGGACTGGGCTGGATCCCCGTGAAGCCTGGATCCTGACAGAGGATTGCGAACTTCGCCGCCGCTGGCACGGTGCGTTTTGGTTTTCCACTCCACATACCCTACTTTATCTGTTTTGACGGTTTGTCTTATATTGAAACGCTGAGAAATCCCTAGGGAATTCAGTCTAATTATAGAGTAAAGAAATCTGTGGCGACTGGGCAGTGGTCTTGGAGCAAGGCTTAACATCATTTATTAATTTATCTATTGCATGGATATTAATGGAACTTTATTTTTTAAAAATTCTTATAATAGGAAAGTAAATCAATTTCCTCTGCGTTTTGGATTCTACACGAAGGAAGTGCATTTGATTTTCCATCTTTTTGGATTAAAACATTGAGCTAGGTCATTATTCTCTCATCTTTTTTTTGGTACATGATTATCTTTAAAGACAAATTGTGAACTAATTATACAATATATTCCTTGTCCTCAGTCTCATTCATTTATGGGATGTGTTGTTGGAACAAATGAAATTCTCTTCTTTCTTTTGTTTTGTTTTGTTTTTTTTTTTTTTTTTAGGAGCCAACACTTTCCATTATTTTTTACCACCTAAAACCTTTCCCAAAAATTCACTTTGGCAATTTTGTATGACATCTTATAGAAAGGAAGTAGAGTGGACGTGAAAGTATTTTCTTTTTTTGAGGTCAAATCTTCCACTTTTTTTTTTTTTCTTAACTACCTAAAATCACTCCCAAAAATTCACTTAGGCGATTTTGTATAACATCCTACTTTCTTGTATGGAAAGCATGTAGGGTGTACATCCTTTTGTATGTTTATACTTTTAGTTGAGTTACATTTGGTCTAATTTTAGCAATACACCTTGGAAGCTTGAAGCCATTCAAATATCGACAAGAGAAGCAAATTGGCAGTTGACCAACAAGCGTTGAACTAATTCAATTCGTAATTTTTATTATCCCGAGCCCTTTGTCCCATAAAGTAATTGTATCGGATTTTGTAGATAGTCAATTGTCATAAGATCAATCTCATGAAGTTATTAGATTTTTTGGAGAATAGTCCATCTAGTCAAAATACTTATTTTAATGGAATGACTAATTCTGCTTATTAAAAAAAAAGGATGCATATGGATTACGGAACAAATCAAAAAATTCTAGAATTTAAACGAGAAAGTAAAAAATAACAAGTCTATATTGAAAAAATTCATAAAAATTGATTTTAGACTTATCCCAAGCAAAATCTTTTGTTTTATTTGTTTTTAATTTTTTATTGTTTACATTGCCCCCAGGGTGTTTGCCTTATCCATCTTTCCATAATATATTTTTACACAATAAATTGTCTTGTTCAACGAAATTGGAAGAGACCAAAATTGTGGACAAGAATAATGTGCATCAATTAGAAAAAGTCGACAGTCCACGGTTCTCTTAATATTTGGCTATGCATTCAGCATTGGATTTCATACAAAGCAATTTGAGTCGACGAGGTCAACGGTCAACGTGAGTTTCTTGAGAAATCGGCGTGGTCTGCTTCATAAATTCACAAATTGAATCAGTCGGGCTGAATTGAGTTCAATAGCAATGGTTCCAGGCATCATAAAATCTAAAATAAAATTATTTTAAATATAACGTTGTTAATTAAAAAAAACAAGTTTTTTTTTTTGGTAATTATAATTACATTTCCACCTATAATAAGCTACTTGTCATAAATGAATAAGGTTATTTCATCTATTTATCATTAATTGAACAAAATATAAAAAAATAATTATATATCATATAATTTGATCAAAAATCATTTTAATCATTAAATTTAACAATAATTGACGGAAAGAAGATGTGAAAGGACTTGTTTGTCGATAAAATTTTTGTTTTAATATCTAAATTAGAAGTCTAAACAAAATGTATGAGTCAACTGTAAGATCAAAAGAAATTTGGGACTACATTATACTTTGGAAACGTTTAGGTGTCAAATTATAAATTTTTGACATTTTAAATCAAAGCCGGCCCAACAACCCATTAAAAAAAATGGTCAACAGCCATGGTGTGCAAGGAGAAGGCCCCACCCACGCATCATCAATCCCCATCGTGATGGGTGATCTTGTCACGATGCACCAACCGTCAGGCATCCGCGCATTCGGAAATGTTAATTCGCGTGCAGGGCGTCGCAGCGGACCAAACCATAACGTCATAATCTCACTAAAAATTTTGATTATATTAAATTAAAATTGTTATTCAACTAAAAATTCAAAATATTAATTTAATTTTAATTAATTAAATTTAATAAAAATTAAAAATTTTAATTTAAATATAATAAAATATTTTTATGTATTTAATTTTTTTTATAATTATTATTATATTTAAAATAATTAATTAATTATTTAAAAATAATAATATTTTATTAATATTTATTTTATAATTTTTTTATTAATAAAATAAAAAAATACTCAAAATAATATTATATTTTAATTTTTAATATCAAAAATAAAAATTAAATTTAAAATTTTAATATTTTAATCAATTTTCTTTCACTAATTTAAAATTCGATCGGATTAATCAAAAATTTTAATCACCTTAGGAGCGGGTCATTTGCTAAAAAGCCACCTGTTTAGCAGTCGCCGGCTGGCTCTCTCGGCAGGACCGAAGTAAACTCGATCGCCATGAGAGCTCTGCTCAATCCGAGACCCAGTCTTTCACTTAACTTCACTAAAGCTTGCGATTTCGACCGTCCAAGAGTCCATACCGTTCTACGGTTTCATCAGCTAGATCGTTGGATTGGACGGAAGAGATGTTGTTTGACCACGAAAGCTATACTGGACTCGGCAATAATGGATCAGATAGGAATTCCGGAATCCGATATTAGAAACCCGTCGATTTCCTCTTCGTACCGGAGCTCCAAGTTACCTAAGCCCAACCAGACGGTGCTTGAAGCTCAAGCTAGGGTTTGCACGGGTCCCACCCAGACCAGGCCGCTCAGCGAAGCTCAGGCCGTTAAAGTTCTGGACACCATCTTAAAATCTGGTAAGCTTGTTGCTCACTCTGTGATTATCTCCGATTTTTGAATTATTTCTGAATTTTAATTAGGAGAATCGAGAAAAACTAGGCGGCAACACTTAACGCGAAGATTGGTTCCAGAATGCTGTTAGAAAGAAATAAATGAAATTGAAAAGTGGAGAAATTACTTTTCTGTCCTTGCGTGTTGCTGTGTAGTGGTGCTGTATGAAGAATTTGAAATTTGTGTGTAATTGTTAAGCTAGAGGGGAGCTGAAAGATGAAGAGGAAGTTTCACAAGCACAGCTCGGGGCATTCTTCGCGGCAATGACCATTCGGACAAATGCATTTCCGGAGCCTACTCAATGGAGCGAAGGTGAAAAGCGTGCAATGGATCGATTTTGGCCGGTGCTGGCTCGAGTACTACCTGCTGATGTCATCTTCGTTGCTGACCCTGAAGGTTCTATAATGGGAACCGGAAGTTCAATTGGTCCTCAATTCGTTGGCAACAATGTGAGAGAAATGCGATTGGTTGGTGCCCTTAGAGAGATTTTGGCTGGAGGTCACCTTGGGTTTGAGGAAGTCCAAGGTGTTTTGAGAGATGTTCTTCCATTGAAAGTTGAAGTTGGTGAAGGATCGGTTAGTGAGTCTTTACTTTCTGCATTTTTGATTGGACAGCGGATGAACAGGGAGACTGATCGCGAGCTGAAAGCCTACTGCCTTGTGTTTGATGATGAACTTGGTATAGTCTTGAGCTTTTATTTTTCTTTTTTCTTTTTTCTTTTTTTAATTTGTTTCATTCTGGTTATATTTGATTGGATAGTTAAACTAGGAGGTGTAATTTAGTGATCAGTTTGCCATTAGGTCCTCGACCTGTTGCTGATGTTAAATCGTTGACTTATTATGGGGAACCTTATGATGGGAACACACGTTACTTCAAGAGCACATTGTTTGTTGCTGCAGTTAGATCCTGCTATGGTGAATCTTGCTTGCTTCATGGTCTGGAATGGATGCCACCTAAGGTCTGTTTGTGTTTTATTATGACCTGTGAAATTGCTGGTTAAGGAGTGGACTTCTTGGTGCTGCCAATTATGAATCTTTTACTTCAAATTGGAGATATTTTTCAAATTGACATCATCAAGTTGAAAGCATGCTAGGACTCTCTTGATTTTTGTGTTTCCATGTCCTACATTGGAGGATTACCTCCCAAGGTTTTTCTTTGATTTTGGAATGCAAACAGTCGTAATATTCTGCCTTTATGTACTTCATGAATTAAAATTCATTGTGGCTTTATTATCTCCTGGTTATGTATTTGTGACAGGGAGGTGTAACTGAAGAACAAATGCTAAAGTTTGTGGGAGCAAATACAAGCCTGACTCCTTTACAGGCCAAAGAACTTCTTGAGGTCTGTTTTAACACTATTCAGACCGCCACCTCTACTCTTTTTTCTTGACCATGCCATTTTTCTGCTCTCACTCTTTGACTTTGTTCAAATTGTCTTGGTTGTTGTTTCAGGACAAGGAGGTTGGTTTTGCCTATATTAGTCAGCGTGAAGCTTGCCCATCCATGTAAGGAATCTAACAACATGAATCTAATTCAATCTATTCTCTCTGCTTTCCTTGCAGATAGGCATCTCCATTTAACATTTTTTTGTACTATGTAGAACATTTTTTCTTCTTCAAAATTGAGAAGATAACATAATTTTTATTGAAGTACTTAAATTGTAGCCCAAGTATTAGAGCGAGGCCTAAACTTTGTGAGGATAGGAGATTTCTAGTTTGTATGGCTCTCAACTAATTGGTGCAAAAATCTTGTCTGTCAATTCAATGAGTATGTGTTATGACAAATCCAACTTACTTTTATCATTCAATGCTTTGGTTGCCTCATTTTTCTTTTTTCCATGTTGCTCAAGAAGGACCTTAAGATGGTTTTGCATTCTTTTGATGTTGGTTGGCACCATAGAATAAAAAGGAGATTTTTTTGTGTTGTTTCTACTTGTCTTAATTAAAATTTTGGCCAGCATTCGGTTTCTATAAGTGAATGTCTTATTGGTATGAAGCATTTTTGTCTTGTGTTAACATCAAGAGCTGGAAAAGGTCCACTTGCCATCTGGATTAGAGGTATTAAGTCGGGTAGCATCCAATTTATAATTAATTTTCATTATTTCACTTGCAGGAATTCATTAATTGGGTTGAGGGAGCATATAAAGAAGCGTCCACCAATAGCAACAACTGAAAAGGTTCAGCAGTTTGTCAGGGTAAGTCATGTAATTTTCATTGCTGTTTCTTGAAAGCACATATGTTGTGATTCTTTGTCAAGTGAAAAACTACAGCAGCAGTTATTACAAAGCAAATTGAAGAGTTTTTCTTCTTTTTTTTTATTGGATGAATTCCTTGTGTTCTGTTCTGCCATTGTTGTATCTGAAGAAATTGAGGCATAAAATGTGGCTTCCATTATATCTATGTTTGCCTACCTGATTCTATTTTGGATAACAGATAATTCCTATTGTATTGCTGAATTGATGGTAAAGTCTTCATGAAGTAACAGTGTTGTCTCTCTAACAGGGCAGGGGAAAGGAAGCAATGGTTGCTGGATTTTATCATGAAGGCTATGAGGAGTCTCTCTTAATGCTTATGAAAAGAAGAGGCATTCATTCTGGTTTGGTGGTGAAGGTTGGAACTTCTGCATTTTAAAATTCCATTGAGCTCATATTTTACTACAAAACAGCTTCTATTGAGAATATAAAGTTGAAAACGTAGAATTCATGTTTCAACATGATTTGCATTATCTTAGTGACTTGGAGTATCAAAATCCTCCTGTTCACTGTCTGTTGTTAATTTAGGGTGAGGAAGGGGCCCTCTCGATGACAACAAGATTGCGTTCTCCAAATGCATCAAAAGGACTACCAGTGAACTACTGTTCAGGATTTCGTTCATTGAGCATGGCATCTGCTTTTGAGCTAGATGGTTTGCATCTTTTCGACATAATTTGTTCAGTTTTTCATCGAGCTGTTTATGGTCATATTAGAAATCAACAAGATTATTGAGAATATTTTATTCTACAAGTTTGTTGCATCATCTTCTAGTTTCAAGATTTCAAATTTGAAGTTTTGGTATTCCAGGGGTATCGCGTCAGAGTTTCAGTATAGAAGTCAATGCCCGGGACTTTGGCTTTGAGCCCACTGATACTCCAAGAACTGATAGATCAGTATGCAAAAAACCTGACCCTCCGCATTTATCAAGCATGAAATCCTAATTTCAGCAAACACAGACATTCATTATTATTTCTTTGACAGGCAATGATATTTTGTTGCATATATTTCTATTATCAGGTCTCCAAGAATATTGAGTTGGGTTTAGCAGCTCTTCGTGGCCAGAAAGGACCAGCATATGATAGAATTGTCTTAAATGCTGGAGTGGTGGATCACTTGCTGGGATGCGATGGTGCAGAAGATATATCACGAGCCATAGATAGAGCTAGGGAAGCCATTGACAGTGGTGAGGCCCTCAAAAGGCTAGTGAATTACATAAAGGCCTCTAACACGATGAGGTGAACGCACTGTTGGGTTGTTTCATGCTTGCATCTGATTCTCAAAGATGGTTGTTGTAAATTTTATTTATTTTTTCTTCGCGGGAAACAGCAAAAGGACTAACATCGCTGGAAAAAGCAAGGATAATGAATAATTACTCTTTTTTTTTCTTCTTTTATGTTACACCAATCATTATATTTGTTACACATGTAGTGTGTACGTATTCCATGCTAATTCTGTAACACAAGTCCCTTGACTTGGACTATGCAATACTCTGGTCTTCAAACTTGGAGAAGTTATGTAATGGGTTGTTAAAATTATTGATATTAATTTAGGTTAAAAATTAATTTAAATTAAAAATTTATTATAATAATAAAAATTTGAATATAATTTAATTTAGAGTTTAATTATTAAAATAAATTTATATATTTATTTTTATATAAAAATATATAATTTATATTGTATATATATATTTTTAAATTATTAATATGTATTTTTTAATTATTATTAAAATATTTTAATTATATATTTATTTTATTATATTAATAAAATTATAATATTTTCATATTAATATCGTTAGAATTATATATCTTACCATTCTGACAAAAGTATGATTATTAGGAGAGAAGTTATGTTACGGCAAGTTTTTACCTTTTGGAGGAAATATTTTTGTGGGTGATGACTCATGAGCCAGGCAAAGGCAAAGGCTTAAGGCATGTGGTTTGCAGAGCAAAAACTGTGGGGTTATGTTATATGTGTATTGTTTCGCTCTTTTTTAGTAGAACTTACGTAATGCCATGAAACTAGTGTGTGCAATTGCATTGGCACAACGGGAAGGTAATACATACTGGCACGCGGGACTACCCGCCGACGTAAATAATAATAATAATAATAATTGAGATGTAATTTCTTTTCTATTTTATATTTTATATGCCTCTTAGTCTTGATTAAATTCAGATAATCTATGCTAGAAGTCAGCAGATTTGCACAAAAAAAAAAAAAAAAGAAAATAAAAAAGTTTTGGCCAATAAGGAAGTTGGCTTAGTTAATAAAACATAATGACTTTGCAATTACATGTAAAAAATATTTATTAGTTATGAGCAAATCCAAAGATTATTCTTGTTTTATGTCAAACTGATTGATTTTCTTTTTCTTCACTTCTCAGCAGCAACTCAGCTGATTGCTCGCGTTGACTTCCAGGAATGCCATACTTTTGGGTTTTTTTTTTTTTTTATTTCTTTTGGGTTAATTGAGACAGGAGGAGTCTTTTTTTTTTTTTTTTTAAGTAAGTTTTGGAAATATTCATCCCAAGACTAATGTCGGGACATTTATGCTTTTTAGGATTTGGAGCATGGGATGTTTGGAATTGTGTTGCGAATAAAAGCACGAGTCCAGTGTCTAGGGTTTACGCTTCTAATTATCTTTTGCTAATTGTAATGAGTGAGTCAAGTACCTTAAGAATGTTATGGAAGTTGAACATGGCTTCAATCAAATAAAAGAAAAAATAAATAAATAATTTGCGATCTATTTATTAATGCATATTATCATCTCTAGATTACCGGCAACTCGATTAGCCCATTAGCCTAGCTATACAAAGAATTATACATTTTGACCATTTAGTCATTATTCTATTAGTCTTAAATTAAAATTATTTTTTCATGATTTAATTTTTTCATAAAAAAAAATTAATCACTTAAAAAAATGATAACTCTAATCAATTTCTCTTACACTAAAGTACAAATGATACTAAATTTGAGTTTCACTCAATACTTCACTATGTTTTTTCTTACTGAAAAGGAGACATAAGCTGTACAAAAAGTTTGAACTATGGCTAAATGTGTAGCTACAAGCAGATTTACCATCAAACTCACATCTGGGTCGATTCTTGCTCTCTTGTTTTAGCTAGATGCAGGAATTATCATATACCCTAACCAGCTGATTAACACCCCTTTGGGTCTGAATGCTCAAGTGAGTCCATGGTTCACGAGTTCAAAAACGGAGTTTACCTGTCTGCACTGGTCAACATAGCATTACGATTTTTCAAAGACACAAATGCTTTTTCACGAAAAATCACTTCAAAGCACTTTTTCTGCGAGACTGTAACCAATTCTTTTCCGTATTTTTATCCAGAAGCTCACACCTTTGCGTAGTACTTTTGTTCACAAGAGTATATCAAAATGGTTCTAATATTAAATAGAATAGCCTTAATTGAGTTACAGTCATAATCTTGATGGTCCAACGGTTACGTAGGTGTAAGTGAGATAAAGACACATATTTTGAATCGTATTTTATTTTTTAAAAATATATTTATAAATAACGATAAAAAAATGTAAATTTATAATTTTAACTAATAGTATGATCGCATAATATGGGATGCATTTGTTCCATATTTAATTTTTTAGGCATGCATAATGAAGTTGCTGTATCACGATTCATTATAAAAAAAAAAAGAAGGGAAAATCCAAGAGAGAAGAAGGCCAAATACCAACCAAGAACTCACAATTTGAACATTGAAGCTAGGCCACACTTGCTGTATCACGAACATTATCCCCTTGTGACCAAACAAATAAATAGACCCAATTCACATATATTCCATCGGATCTAAAATTCAATTCAGTGGCTTTCGCGGTGCCATTGTGTGTGACAAAATATTCCCACCCCAGATACCGCAACTGACACAGCTTAGTCACGTGAGTCCTTAGGGGAACCCCAAGCTGAGCAGCTGACTTCACAGGTACCCATTTTGAGTTATGTCTGAACTGCCCATGGTCTTACGCTTAGAGTTGGAAGTGTTTTTCGTTTACGTCAGCAATTGAATTCCAGTTTAGATTCGACTATCCAAAAGGGTATCGTGGATTTTGTTTACCTTTTTTTGTTTTTTCCTTTCTGTGTTGAACTCTGCGGAATTGGTTGTGGGGTTTTCCTGAAATTAACCTTTGATTATTGATCTCAAGAGCAGGTTCCATTTTCCATTAGCCCATTTCGTTTTCAGATTGTGTTTTTTTTTTTTTTTTTGTTCTGATGCTGTTTCGTATGCCAAAGTAAGGGCTTTGGCTGTCATTTACTGGGTATTTACCGAATGGTTGATGTAATCTCGGCCATCATTTGCTGGCCTGTTTTTGCTTTCAGGATTGAAACTGGCTAATTAGCTATTTTAATTGGTTTTCCTGACTGGTAACTGTTAGTTAGAAGGTTAAATTGACCATCCATGGCACCTAAAGCTTTGGACCATGAAACGTTGAATGAAAATGTGAAGAAGGTTCAGTATGCTGTTAGAGGAGAGTTGTATCTTCGAGCTTCTGAGCTTCAGAAGGAAGGGAAGAAGGTATGCATGGTTGCATATTTGGCTGCCTTGAATTGTCCAGCAATATGGCTTTTACCCTGCCTGCCTTGTCTGTTTTGTATGTTTCCTTGAAGAATTGGTCCGCCTCGTTATTCAGAAGTCTTTTATTATGTTATTCATGGGTATTCGAGTGACTGTACGGGAGGGTTAGAGCTTCTGATAAGATACTTCTGCTGCTTTTTCCGTGCGCTGTAGGATTGATGATTTGCATGCCCTTTTTCCTGCACTCTTGCATGCTTGTTTGCAATTTGTGTTACTGGATCAATGGCTTCTAAATAATCTCACTTGGCATGCCTTTGTTGGATGTTGGCCAAACACGTGCTTGATGTAAAAGAAATATTGATAGTGCTCAATTGCCTTGCATTGATAATCCAGATAAGTCTTGAATTTTACCCTAACTTCTGCTATTAACTCAGTTCCATGATATGTTACTCTGTATCCCACTTAGTTCCTTGTAAAAATTGTGAGAAGACAACACTGAGTTTCAAGTTTTATTATGTGATCATGCTTTTACAACACCTCAATATGTACAACACTGCATCACCATTATTTTACCTTTTTGTCTGACCGGTTCAACTCTACATCCATAGATCATTTTCACCAATGTTGGGAATCCTCATGCTCTAGGACAGAAGCCATTGACCTTTCCTCGCCAGGTAAAGTTGCAGCAACTCCAAACTTCCACTCATTTTGGATGATCTAGTTATCCTAAATGAGGCTTTAATTTTACTTGTGAACTTTTGTTTAGGTAGTCTAGGACTAAGACATGTTGTATTGCAGGTCATTGCTCTCTGCCAAGCTCCATTCCTACTGAACGATCCTAATGTAGGACTTCTATTCCCTGCAGATGCAATTGCCAGGGCTAAACATTATCTTTCACTGACTTCTGGTGGCCTAGGTACCCTTTTGACTCATCTTTTCTACACACATGTTAGGAAACATATCAAATTGTCTGTATGCACAACTGTCAAGGATTATGTGGTGTTGCATGCTTGTATCTATTTGTTTCTTGTGACAGGTATTCTGGTTTGTTCCATCATTCTTAGTTCACTAAGATCCACATTAAATAATGATGAGGAGTGATTTCTTAGTTTGTTTATTTCCAGTTTTTGATCAGCATTATGTGTAACTTTCCTAGGCTTGTTTTTTATTCTAGCCTTCTTGTCTCAAATTTACTTACATTACACGTAAATGTGGTTTTCCTATAGAGTATTTTACAAAGGAAAGCACTTTAGTGCCACCAACCACATGGTCTGGTGGTAGAACTGTTGGATTCTTGGTTCCAGCAACCAGGGCTGATGAACCGAAAAAATGTCAAGCACTCTAATTATCATTGAAATCATGTGTTCAATGCCACCTACAAGAAGTTCCAATGGAAACTTACAATGACTTTGTGCTACATTTAGGTGCTTACAGTGATTCCCGAGGTATTCCAGGAATCAGGAAGGAGGTGGCAGAGTTCATTGGAAGGCGTGATGGATATCCAAGGTAATTATGTTAGATGTCCAGCTATTATTATGAGACATGATTCCAGGTTACAAGCTGAAGTTAGTATTACTTTTTTTGATAATGGAAGTGATCCAGAACTCATATTTCTCACTGATGGTGCAAGCAAAGGTGTGATGCAGATCTTAAATACAATTATCCGGGGTGCAGGTGATGGGGTAATACATTTATCTACAATGCAAGATTGCTGCCCTTGTCAATAGAACATAGGTCTTCAAAGGTCATCAGACCATAATTTTTTTCAACATTTTTCAGGGCCATTCTATTCATTTTGGTTCCAGCAGGGATTTTCTTTTATCACGGTACAATTTGCAGATTATTCTTTGACTAAACTTGCACCCTTGGCAGGTTCTGGTGCCTGTCCCACAATATCCACTTTACTCTGCTGCAATAGCTCTCTATGGTGGTTCCCTTGTGCCATATTACCTGGAAGAGACAGCTAATTGGGGCCTGGATATCAATGACCTGCAGCATGCAGTTGTAGAAGCTTGCTCTAAAGGAATTACTGTTAGTGTGCCTTGAGTTTTTAATTGCATATGTACGAGTATTTTCAGAGGGAGAAAAAAAATGGGATTTTTTTTTACAATGAGAAGCCTGTTTGGAATCTGATCTTGGACTTGAAAACCAGATGAATGGATCAAATAAAGAGGGTGCTGATTTGTACGTTTCCATCTATTGAGATTTACATTGGAGTTGCATTGAGTAGCTCTTTTGAACAATTACCCTCTGAAATTCATTTTATATCTCACAAAGATCATACTTCTATTGTTTTCTTCCATCTGACTAGGATATTATATCCTCCAAGCTCCTTTTGTTATGAACTTTGGTTTACTGAATGGCTGACCTGACTTTTCTGGCTACTAAATATCTCAGGTAAGAGCAATGGTGATTATTAACCCGGGCAACCCCACTGGACAATGCCTTAGTGAAGCTAATTTGAGAGAAATACTGCATTTCTGCTACCAAGAGAACTTGGTCATTCTTGGTGATGAGGTTTATCAGCAGAATATCTACCAGAATGAGCGTCCCTTTGTTAGTGCTAGAAAGGTAAATATGCCTTTGAATATAATTACATTTTGGCTGGACTTTCGGCCGGTGTTAACTCTCCTCTCAATCTGTGAAGGTTTTGATGGATATGGGACCACCCTTAAGCAGAGAAATTCAGCTTGTTTCTTTCCACACAGTGTCCAAAGGATACTGGGGTGAATGCGGGCAGCGTGGTGGCTACTTTGAGATGACCAACATCTCTCCACAGGTTTGGTTGTTTATATGCTGTCAAGTACTTACACGTCCTTGCATACAAAACACAATGTAGCTGATAAAATTTGCACTGACTGATCTAATAATGAACTGTAGTGGTCTCATGACATTTAATAAGGGTCCTTTGATTCAAACAGTGATTAATCTGTAGAGACTGATTCTTTTATTGTTTTCCATGACCAACGATGCAGACAGTTGACGAGATTTATAAAGTGGCATCTATATCACTCAGCCCAAATGTCCCTGCACAGATATTTGTAAGTTGGGTCTGAATAATTTGTGTTGTGGTCCTTACATGTAATGGAGTGCTCCATGCATGTTCTCTGTTACAGCTAATTTATAGGAATGTGTCCTTTCTGATTACAGATGGGATTGATGGTTAACCCACCAAGACCTGGAGATATTTCGTATGATCAATTTGTTAGGGAAAGGTAAACATGCTGCAATTTTATTCCTTTGGAGTCAGTGGTTCCTCTTGACTCCATTGATTAAGTAAAAATAACAGTATATTGTCAATATTGTAAAATGCAGCCAAGCTATCCTTGAATCACTGAGGAGAAGAGCAAGGATAATGACTGATGGATTCAACAGCTGCAGAAACGTGGTCTGCAATTTCACAGAGGGTGAATATGTTCACTGTTGGATGCTTCAGTTTCTTGCTTTTATGTGATTACTCCAGTTTATCATTGTTGTTTGTTACATGAACATCGTAAACGTGGTTTCAGGTGCCATGTATTCGTTTCCCCAAATACGCTTGCCACGTAGAGCGATAGAGGCTGCCAAGAAGGCTGGAAAAATTCCTGATGTTTTCTATTGCCTCAAGCTTTTGGAGGCAACTGGCATTTCCACAGTCCCTGGTTCAGGATTTGGACAAAAAGAAGGGTAAAATGCTTTCGAATTTATTCCATCTCTGGGTTGTTCTCAACTAAATTGCCACTTTCTGATGGATGCCTTTGCTTGTAGGGTCTTCCACTTGAGGACAACTATTTTACCGGCTGAGGAAGACATGCCAGCAATTATGGCTAGTTTCAAGAAGTACAATGACGAGTTCATGGAGCAATATGAAGACTATAGGGGTTACTCGAGGATGTAATCAATGCTTGAAAATCAGCAGGTTGTACCATATTTTTCCAACAATTATAGTGCATTTGACACCTACTCCTTGAATTTCCCTTTCCTCTATTTGACCATATAAACCTCTCTGTTGAAGAATTCAATAAATTGGTGCTGGTATCATCCCTTCTTAGCTGAATTTCAAAAGATACAGTGTCTTCGGGAAAACTATGCCCCCCATTGCATCTTATGTAGATATAGACTTCTGTAACTCCCCAGCCTCATTTTTGGGGTCTATAATGACTTGGGAATTGTTATTTCCACGAAGAAAAGCTTCATCCACGTACAAATCAAAAGAAGAAATACGACTCACATGACTTTTTGTGCATTTATGGAGCTTTCTTGGTTCGTGTAAATAGAGCCTGCCTAAAAGAGATTCATTAGGAGAAACAATTCATGGGATTTTGGGTTTTGACTCCCAGTCATTTCTGCTAAAAAGCCACTGTCAGCTGGTTGATTTACCTCATCTCAGCTGCATCTCAAGATCCTAGTCCCATCTACAGCAGGGTAGCAACATTTGTTGCCCCAGAAAAGGAGAATTTGCGGCCTGCTACAAAAGATAGAAAAGTGTTAACAAGCTCAACTCAAAAGGTTATCCAAATCAGAATAAGCACCAAAAGCCTTTTACAGTGATGTCACATCCACAGACGTGCCTTTTGATTTTTTGGTTTGGCCATGTATGGGGAGGGGACTAGTCAGTTTTGTTTTCCCGAGACACCAGGAAATGGTAGCCTTAATACTTTTTGACGGATATAGATCTAAGTACTGGCTTTTTTAACGAGACCTGCAAATTCGCAGGATTTTTCAAGGGATGAGGATTGGAAACCCCCACCTACTCCCCTACTCTTTGCTTTATGCATGGCTTGGTGGCCAATTGCGCCGCAGCAACTAGTTATGCTTTTTGAAAATCTACCACCTGGAACTATAACTAGTGCAGCCGATGACTTTGTGGAATGTTAAATTGGTAGATATCGAGAATATATCACAGTGGCCAACAAAAATTGCCCAAGAACATGAAAAACATAAAAGGTAACTTTGGGGGGCTAAACCTTTATCCTGGCTCATCTCCGTTTACAGGAATCTTGAGAGAATTCTTTCATACAGTGGAATTATCTATCTATGAAAGACACAATAAATTTTTCATGAGTACTCCAATAATTAAAAGTTTATATTTTTATTTTTTTGTTTTAGATATTGAGTTCTAATCCTGAGATGCGTAACTTGCGACTGCTTTCCGAGCTTTCTAATGAAAATTAAAAAAGGAGAAAAAGAAAAGAGAAAAGAATAGTCATGCTGATGTGAAACGAGATACTTGGATTCTAGCCCCTTTTCAGCATATGCCGTTCACATCCCACCAAAGCAACATTGACGTATCATTCTCCAGTCACTGAAGATGTATGGCCGCGACCTTGGGGGTTTAGTATACAATTTTAATAAATAATAAGGAAATCCTCATAAATTCAATATCTATTTGCACCCCTAACAATATCTAAATTCATTTATACATGAATGAAGCCATTTGTTTTGCGTAAATACCATAATACTGAAATTGATATCCTTTGCAGAGTGTAGTAACTAACGAGCAAGGCGCCATGCACACATGCAGGTGTAACGAAAGGAGAGACAGGGCCAAAAACAACAAGATTCCAGAAAAGGACTGGACGTGTTAACAATCTTTATCCGACTTAGCCTACTAATACTACATTGTACAATTCACAACGCACCATCTCCATCGTAATAGTAAGTTAACATGGTCACATCACAGTCAAGCATACCATACATCGCAATTATGAATAGGGTCTCATCATTCATATGTTATAATTACGATCCACACACACCCAATGAATCATTTTAATCACAATGAATCAAAGTCCAGACCTCCGCGAGACTCTCGTTTACCTGGCCATGGGCATGGCCCCGCGAGTTTGACATGTACAAAACGTTTTTTTGCAAAATAATAACCACTATCCTAGCCCTGGGAGCCATTCGTTGGCATGTCATAAAATAAATGTACCAGGAGACTTTAGGTGGTGAGTAAAAATGGAAAAAAAAATCTCCCCCCTTGAATGATTTGTTGTTCTTTTCTGATTAAAAAAAGACAACGCAGACCAATAAAGGAGGGAATATTGAATACTGTTCATTCTTTCTTATAATAATAGGAAGATAATAATAATAAAAAAGAAAGAACTTTAGTGTAATAAATACGACAAGGGCTGTTGGTGATCCCTAAATTTTGGCGCCAAAATCCAGGTCAATTCCTTACGGCTGCCCGCGGTCAGCTATTTTTCCGGGGACTCTCTCTCCCCTTCCTTTGTTTATTTATTTCTTTTTCTTTTAATTAATTCTTATTATTCGCATTCATGATGTTTCGGCTCTTGAGATGGATGAGTCAACTAGAGCTTATTGGTTCTGTCTGTTTATTTATTTATTTTTAATGTGAAAATATTATTTTGATAATATGTCAAGTGTTTATCAATTAAAAATTTTTATTTTAACACGATTAAATGAGAATTATTTTTTTTATATTTAATTTTATTATTAATAAATTAAAATTTTAATATTACATATTTAATATAAATTCTTCTTTTATTAAGAAGAGAAGATGGTAAAAAGATTTAAATTTTAGTTAAAATGATCTTTCCCTATTTCTGCTTGTTTTAAAAAATTTTTGATGTTGAATGAGCTCATCTGTCAAGAGCTTCCTCGGGTTCTCTCTCTCTCTCTCTCTTTTTTTTTTTTCTCTTTATTTACTCGATATGTGGTTGGAATAAACAAAACATTGAACATTACTCTCCTACATTTATTATCTGCCTTTTAAAAAAAAAAAAAAAACTTTTAAACAAGAAGAGAAAAAGTTTGCACTTTCCTTTTTTCTCTCATGTCTCCTCGCCTCCAAGCTAGCTTCTTTAAAACACTCTCTCTCTCTTAAACAACATCTGCCCTTTTCATTTCCTTTACAGCCTTTACACTGAAAATTCAATCTTTTTGTTTATTTATTTATTTTCTTTTCTTTTCCTTGCTCACTTTCCTTCTGGTTTCATTTGATTCTCGATCAATCCTTATACGATCAATCCAAAGAATCCACCTTTATATTATTCTCTGTCGACCCTTTATTCCTTTATTCTTATTTATTATTATTATTATTATTATATATAACTTGAAAGAAGGGTTGTTTCAGTTTTAGATCCAAAAAATGGGGATTTCGGAGAAGCCTCAAGTGGATGGTGGCTTGGAATTTGACGGCAAGAAATGGGTTATTGCTGGAATTTCTTTGAGAGCTCCGCTGAAGCCCATATATACGAATCCTGTGGAGAAAGAAAGCGAAAGTGAAGAGTGTTCAACAACTCCGACCGGCGAAGAAGCGAGAATTCCGGCGATATCGACGTGCCCGCCTGCTCCGAGGAAGCGAAAAGCCACCTTGAAGTGTAATTATAGTGGTGTTAAGGAGTTTTTCACTCCTCCAGACCTGGAAACTGTTTTTATACGCCACGTTGAAAGGGCTAACTGACTGATATTGAAAATCAAGTTGATTTGCGTATTTCTCTCAGTACCTTTTTTATAGTTTTTTTTGTTTCTTTGTTTGATATTTTAGTAAGTTTTTAGGTGGAGGGGTTTATGTACAAGTTGTATAACTAAATAAAGGTTGAAATTTTAAGGTTGCTCTCTATAACTTTAACACTTGCCTCTTTGGTTCATCTTCTCACTCCTAAGGTATTTTCCCCCGTTTTTGTTGTCTGCTTTTACACGTTATTGCTTTGGAGCTTTGTTTTCTAATCTTCTGAATTGTTCTTGTTCTTAATAGCTTCTGTCTTGAATTTGGGTTTGCACTCGTGAACGCACGCCACAAATATTGGATCTTGGGTCATGGGTGTAGCCTCTCTAGACCCAGTTTTGCAAAGTTTAAGAAAATTACCTCATATTTCGACCAACACTTCAAGTTTTAGGGTGATGGTAAAAACTTGATGTTAACAACGAGAACATATGCCGTTGGAATTTAAGGTGGTAATGGTTTCGTGTATTTGCTGGCTCCTGACTACATGTATAATGTACTCAGAAAAGTCGGAGGATGCAGAAACAGAGGATAGGGTAGATACATCATAATTGGTGTCTTAATTATAGTTAATTATTATGTAAAAAATGATTAAAGTGTAATTAAGGATTTCGATGGTCCTCGCAACATAATTCTAATGTATTGTTTAATCAGTAACCACTTTCCCAATTCTTCTTTCACATCACACTGTTCATGTTCATGCGTAGATCAAGATGACACGTGCAAGTCAACATCTGGATAAGTGGCAAAAAGTTGTCAAAATGCCAGAGTAAATGTAAATCCTTTTCAAAGGGAAGAAGATGCTGCACGGATGCTTCGTAGGGGCGTTGATCGACCGTGTCATTATAAATCGGGCCACCAAAAGAGCCCCTTTATTGGTCACAAATCCACTGCCTTTCGTGGACTTTCTACACATCATCCTTCCCCCTGAGGCCTGAGTTGCTTAGTCTCCCTGTGTCCCTAACCTACGTGGCCCCCTCACCGTCGCCACCTCGGACTCTTATGATCGTGGGAAGGTTCTCCTGTGGTTCTTTTGCGATAACACCATTCAAAGGGACAAATGACATGTGGATTGGTAAAAGATTAGAATCCTATGCTAGTTGAATGGACCTCATTTAACGCTTTCCCAGGCCAATAATTGACAAAGCCACTTCTATATATATATATATTTAATATAATAAGCTAATCTTATCTACAATCTTTTTTTCTAAAATATAAAAATATTAGGATGTTTTGTGAAATTTTGCATCGCGTTGCTCAAGTTCGTGTTACATTATCCTTGTAAATTCATAATTATATATTACACATATTACAATTTTTATTATCAATTGTGCTTATGTACATTTCAAAAAATTGAGAATATACAACGAATAATAATAATATTTGTGTGACGTGTGAATCAATATTTGTGTCTCGTGTCCACTTAATTTTTTTTTACTTCATGGGATCTGCTCAATAAAGATGAACTATAAAAAGAAAAATGAAAAATGAAAGTGTATAAAACCATTTGTTTAATGATGAGAATGTGCACGATCAAGTCAGCATACGTGGTATGCATTAAAGAGCGGCAATGGGGAGTTCACCGAATCTGGGGGTCTTTTATCTTGTGCATTAAACAAAAGACTCCATGGTGTCGTTCCACTTCCAAGCAGGGCTGCGAATCTTGCTTGGCCTGTTGTATTCATTTTTTGGTTTGATTAGTAGCCCCAGTGCTGGTATTATTGGAGACCACATGAGAGGGCTCCAATTGCTTGGCAATATTGATTTTCTATATATATATATATATATATATAATACAAGAATATGCCCAGTATTGGATTTGGATTGGGTACTTGTTGCAGGACCACATATTAATTTAATCTTACATTTTCAGACTTCTGAGTGAGATAAGAGAAATGTTTGAACCAGTAAGCATTTCGTCATCTTTTTCTTGCTCTTCCATTTGTCCCATTTACGAATTGTTGCTCAAGTTTCCACCAAATATTTGGGCTCGGGGGGAGGTCATGGGCTCGAATCCTATCACCTTCTCCGGCCTTCAACGTTAAACAGGATTAGAATGCAAAACACCACATTTTTAAGGACTAAAGACGTGGAAAAACCTCTCTCCCACTAGCAACTAACAGCTGACCTTGATCTACAAGACTAAAGGTTTCTCCTAGTTAATAATAACAAATTGTTTACGTATTGTTGCTCCATACCGTTAGTTTTCAGGATTTGAATTCTACAGACACCTTTAGTCTTTGGTACATCGATTGGTCCAGTATTAGATCGAAGACTTGACTTCATGAAATGAGTCTTCAATTTGAATTTTATTTTAATAATTTTTCATTATGTATCATTGAGTAGGACAAACTAGGAGAACCAATCAGTAATGAAATTACTAGTGTGAAATTAGTAAGAAATCAACATATTTTCATAACTGGTATGCGGGGTTTATTTTATTTTATATTATTTTATTGAACAGCAAGGGTCTTATTATTATTCATAGCATCCTTGTAAGAAAAAAAGGATATCCGAAGAGTATGTGCAAGCAAAACCTGAGAAGCCCAAAAACTGGCCCTAAACATCAATACTGCCCCAGTGAATACCCTTCTGAAACCCCTGCCGTTCCTGAACAAGATAACATAAGTGATACCCAAGGAGATTATGTGTAGCACTGCAATCTGTCATCAGAATTCAATTTGCTTGTGCATAAAAATAATGGCAGAAAGCACCTCCATTTACAGCCATGTCGTACACTACTGCGCATTTAATACAGAACAGAAAGCTCAAGCTCTTCCCACCATGTGGTGGCAAATCTTGCAGCTGTCTCCGCAGGAAAGTGACAACGTTTTTGGTGTGGAATAGTACTGTTTTATTTGCACGGCTGTCAGGACACGATTTACTGGACACGGAAGCACTGTTTCTTGTCAGTTTCTTCTTCGGGGCAAACCCTGTTGAGTGGAGTGGTTTTGGGGCCATTAGGCTCATAAACCGTGCTAGAATTTGGACTAGGGAGTTGTGAGAATTGTAAAGTGTACTTTCTGCATTTTAAATATATTATGGTACATGAGCTTCGGTCTTTAAGCTTAGTGGGGACATTTCCTTAAAAATTTCAGATGAGATGCAGGGAAAACTTGGAGCTTAACATATAATCCATGAGATTCACCCAAAAAATTTAAGCTTATTTAATTACATATTGAGTTATGGTCAAGAAAAATTAAAAAGAGCATATCCTTTTTTTTTTTTTTTAACTAATACAAAAGATACAATATGTATTATTGGAAAAATTTATTATTTAAGCATTATTTTTCATCTTAATTTTAATAAATTTATAATTTAAAATTATATTTTTGAAATAAATTTTATTAGAAGTATGTATGACAATATAAAGATTCAAACATTATTAATATGTGAAAAAAGTGTATTAAATTATTAATTAGACTATTACTTTATATGATTGAAAAACACATTTCTTTAATTGGGAAACAACGGGATTTCATATAGATGAGATAACCAAAGACTCATCCAACGGTTTTCATTTTTTTCTTTTTTTTTTGAAACCTAAAATAGTTTCAATATCGTGTCAAATTTTTAGATTGATTAAGTTTTCGACCTAGTATTAAACTTTTATGAGAAAGGGGGGCGTGTGGTTTTAATTTCAAATTACGTTGCCCCCCATAACTTGACATTTTGATTGAATAGTTTCTGGACCCGAGGGAGTCGACGTTGACACAGACGAATGCAATTTGATGGCTTGAGGATTGGACCAGCCACCAAGTTTGACTGAGTCTTAGGAATTGGACCAAAGGAGCCAAATTCCAAAAGGGACTCTGACAGGGTGGGTCTAACTCCTTTAATGCACTCTCTTATTAAATCCTGTGAAAGATAATTTTAAACAGATAGATTTCTATCTTTTTAATTTTATAAATAAATATAAAAATTATAAAAATAATGTATACCCTATGATTTGATAAACCCTTTTAATGTGTAAAACGAAAAAAAAAAAAAGAAGAAGAAGAAGAAGAAGCTATTTGGAGTTTTTTTAAAGTGAAATTTTAAATTTTTATTTTTAAAAAATTTAAATTTTATATTTTAAAAAATATAATTTATGAAAAAAAATTAATAATTTACAATTAAATAAATTTTTGAATAAATAAAAAAATGAGATCGATTTGAAAGATAGAGTATACTAATCAATGATAGGCCTGCAGTTGTTTTGAGCCAGGTCCATTAGTCAATCTTTTCGGACCAACTGGCGTGGGCACTGCGATGTAGGCTTCGTCACCGGCTAGCCCTGATGCCTTTAAACGTCAATAGGCTCACCAGGCCCCACAATTTGGATTTTGCTATAATGTTATGATAGAACTTGTTTTAGCGGGCCCACTAAAAACATCACAAAGAGCTTTACTGGGCCCCCCAATCAAACTTTGAGAGCTACCAATAGTATACGAAAATAACTCAATACCCAGTCTACTGGAAAATGGCGAAATGCATAAAAGTCTTAGACGACACACGTAGAAGCAGTTTTTGTTACAATCATTCAACTTAGCTGAAAAATGGGTATTCTGCATACTGTTTCCGAATGACGCCCTGATTAAATTGTTGATGAAAACATTCAGTGGAGCAACTGGAAAGCTACAACACAACCAAGCAAACGTTGCATGTTCTGTTGTTCGCATGTTGTCGTCTCATCATAGAGAAGAAAAACGTCAGGAAAGCTCTGAAGAAGCGGAATACTTGAAGCATGTGCAAAGAGTGGATGCATGCACGCTACTCCTGGAAATAGCACTTTCAGGAACGTTTCCATTTCAAGAATTTAAGATGGCCAATGTAAACTATTGAGAAAGCAAAAGCAATTCCTGAAAGTTGAATCAAAATAATCCTATGACTTTGATAATGACTTACAGAAGAGTTCTTGCAAATTTCTATTAGCAGCTATTAAAAGATTGAATGGAACGTCTCATCCCAGTAAAAAACTGAAAGAGTTGAAGACATCACATGGTTGCATCTCAAAGAGTCAACGTTCCAAGAAGCCAAGTCTCTTTTGGACTACAGGCCATCCCCAGCAAGTTCTCTATAGCTAGCAAGAATCCACTGGGAATCAATCTCAGAAAAAATTAAAATTGATTTGTAAAACTTGATCTTTGCGAAAGAAGAACTGAGAATTTAAAGTTCTAACCAACTTCAGCCCCAATCATATATTCATCAAGTAACAACATTACAATAAAATCTACTTTGATGAACTATTGTTCTTATCCCGCTCTATGAAAATTTCCGGCTTTGTATTTATGTACAACTTGTGTAAACCAGTCTAATTAAACTAAGAACAACAGAATGATTACCATAGGTATTATGGAGTCCTGAGTCTCTGGGTTGTTATTTAACGCATAAATGTCAGCATTTGAGAATGGGAGGAACCAGTATGGTAGAGATTGATGTGGTATATTGCCTTGGAAACCAACTCTTTCAAATCAGGATGTTGTGCAAGCACTGTTTTGTCTGCCCCCTCAAGTGCTGTCAGCACCCTAGCTTGATCAAAAGCATCACTGCTGCCAGCATGCAATGCAAGGTAACAAAGAAGAATCAGCCCATGCAATTGTGCCCGTTCATTTCCCCTCAGCAATCTCATCAAAGTCGGTACACCATTGAACTCAATAATTGTTTTTGAATGGGACTCACGAAGAAAATTATCCGGACAAGCAAATTTCCCCAGTGCAATGGCAGCTTCTGCAGACACTTCTTGGTTCTGATTACTAAGCTGTATAACTATAGGACCAATAACTCGAGTTTCTCTAGCTGGAAATGTCCTAGCTAACGAACCAATAGATCTCAATGCAGGAATTTGCAATGTAGGACTGTCCCGCATTCCCATTATCCTTAATAGCTGATCTACGACTGCCTTGGCAGCAGGGGAATTGGTCTTGAAAGCTGCACGTCTAAGGTCAGCATTGGACTCAGCTGCAGCAGTTATCTCCTTTATGGTCATCAAACAATTATACTGCAATTCTCCCTCTTCCTTCTCAACCAACTTAGCCAAACAAAGCAACCCTTTCGTCTCTGTTATCCGCCTACTATTCAGGACACTACCTCTTGCCAACATCCACAAAGCCTCTGCACAACTAATCTTCAATTTATGCTTAACTTCAATACTCTCATTTTCCCTCTCTTTCCTATTCCCTCCCCTACTACTCCCTCCATCCGAATGAAAACTCGAAAATGAATTCACATAAGGCCTATAATTCTGCTTATTCTTCAATTCATTCACATTCGCAGGATTCAAACTTTTCTCCATCTCCTTATTAATCTGGATAATAGAATGAATACTCTGCTTACCCAACTGAATCATTTGGTCATCGGAGAATGTCTCGAAAGACAACAGAGTCACCAGAGGTCGAATTGCATTCTGCCTAGCAAAATCATCCTGTGCAACTGGATCGTGCTCCGCCATTCTTGCCACTAGACTTGCCACCCAAGTTTGAACCTTCATCGGAGAATCCGACAAGGCCTTGACTATAATTTGCACACCGCCTTCTTTCACAATGTACCTTACCCTTTCCTGAGTGTTGGCCAAATAAAAAAGGGCCATCGCCCCGGCGATTTGGGCCTCCGGCAAGCTACTTTCCTTTAGTAATTTCAAGAAAGGCGGCACGCCGCCTTCATCCGCGATGATTTGCTTGTTTCTATCATTATCATTGGCCAGCGAAGCAAGCTGATTGGCTGCTTCGATTTTATCCGGCCAAAAACCCATATGAATATAAGTTATTGAGGACCAAACCCAAGCGAGAATCGGGTCATTGCTGGCGATTGGCGGAAGGGTGAGATCAATCCCCCCGCCACCGCCGCCGCCGTCAGTGTTACCGGACTCCAAGGTACTCACGAGCCATTTCATATCCCCAACCGAAGCTTCGAGAAGGTTGAGGACCTTCCGGAAATCAGCCGCGCTGGTGATCGTCACCACTCGACGGAGAACGCTCCGCCGCTTGCATTTCTTGGCTAGGGCCAAGGCTCGCTCGAGATTCTTTCGCACCTCCGCGACTATGCGGCGGACGTGACGGTCGTACGGAAGCTGGGTGGCGGAGGTGAGGCGTACGAGGGCACGAAGCTTCTCGACGAGCATCTCAACGTGCTTCGCCACCGTGCCGCACTCCAACTTAAAGGAGTCGGCCTCGTCTACGGCGGCGCGTACCTTCTCGCCGAGGACTATCGGGATAGTGAGTTCCTCCTCGATCCGCTTCTCTTCCATCGGAGGCAAACGTCGACTCGAAGACTGTGACTCAGTTACCGACTCGTCAGACCGACAGAGACCGGCTGCGCTGTCTTCGTTTTAAGTTAATGTCTTGTCTGGTCTGGTCGCATGCTTGTGTTCGTGTTCTTTCTGCTAGCTCCGGCTTTCTTTCTTTCCTTTTTCTTTCTATTTTGCAATTTTTGCACTTTTCTGGGGAATTGTGTCGGATAAGCGCGTGGAATTTGGAAGCAATTGACTTGCGAAGCAACCCGTCGTTTGCGTTTGTTGAATGCTCGAAACTGTCCTTCGACGACTTTGTAACTTCCTTTTTTCTTTTTTTAAAAATCTTTCTTTTTGAGCAATTGCTTGGAAGAAGGGCCTGTTGGCTCCACAAAACGGAGAATGTATTTTTTCTACTCTCTAATACTCGAGAGAATTTCATTCAATCGTATAATCATAAATTTAAATTTTTATATAAAATTTATTTCTTCATATATTTAATGTAACAGTCTAATTCATTATACATATAATTCTTTTTTGTAAAATATTTTTATTTTTTTATTCATGCATTAAAGAAAAAAAAAATGTATTTTTTCTATTGTACTAAAAAAAAAAAAAAGTTTTTTCTTTTTCTACATGATGAGAAAAATAGAAAACAGTACAAGTTCTTGGGCAGATCATCTGATTTGTTAAAGTGAATTACAAAAAAAAAAAAAAAAAGAAAAAAAAAAAAGAAAAAAGGAGTTTTAGAAAGAAAATAAAAAGTAAAAAGTAAAAGTAATATTTCATATAATCCTTGCATAAAGCATTGCAAATTATTCGAGACATAAACTGTACGCCCATATTTAATTTATTAAATATTTTAATAAAAATTAAAATTATTATTTTTAATATGACAAGAGACATTTTTCTTACAACTATATTACGACTTCTTGTTAGGAAAATAAATGAGCCTATATTATAAGAGGTCAAACTCAGGCTCCAAGTTTAAAGGCATATTATTTTCTGTCGGATTTATTCATGGGACATATATTTTAAGAATTTTTAGGCAAGGTGACTGACGTAAGTTTTATTTCTTTACTAAAAAATCATTATGTAATAATATTTATTGAAATACATAAATACAAAATAAAGAATAATTTCATTTATTTATAACCAAAAAAAGTGATTGATTTATATTTTTCATATTTTCTTAGCAGGTCAAAAGAAAAAACATACACCTAATAACTCATTCACTAAGAACAATCTATTAATACCATAACTAATTAATTTGGATTTAGAACCAATTTGCATTGGGGAGACATTTTGGTAGATATGGGGCAAAGTCCCTTTTTCTTTTTTTATTGTGTTTTAAACAAGAAAAAATGAGACACACAACCCAATACTCAATTACTAAGAAATCCTGAGGAACACACCCTGAATAACAAAATTGATTAATTTTGTAGTATGTTGTGTAGCATTATAGAAGCGAACGTAACGCGCAGCCTGGCAATTTACTGAAGAAACAATAAGAAAAAGGGGAAAAAGATTTTTTGATAATGATGTTTATTAAGAGTTTCATGGCATGTTCCGCAAACTTGGGGGGGGGGGGGGGGCAAGGAAGAGTTGATGCATGAAACTGCAACTACTTGCCTTTTCCAACACCCAGACAAAGCATAATGCAGAGAACACGTAACAGGAGCACGACACGATTGAAAGTGTTTACACACACAATGCTTAGTGATAACAGAAAGAAAATTGCTAGAAGCCTTGCTAATGGCTCAATTATTCGGGGAAGAACATACAGACTTCCTCTGTTCAGAGCTTGGCAAGTAGACCGTTCTGGATCGGTTTCACAGGCAAACCGTTGTCCTTGAGCTCCAAATCACTCACACTTGGTGGGACGTCCACTGCTGGGGACCGGTTGAAGAACCCATATGGCTGCATTTCAAACAGAAGAACAATACAATCGTTGTTAGCATCATGTTCTATTGAAGTTTGATATTGTTCATAAGCACAAAAATTCAAATGAAATTTAATAATTCAAAGAATTCATGGCAATAAAGATAAGTAGGGTACCATAAGCATAAAACCAATTCGCTCCACTGGCATAACAGGCCAGTCTTCTAGTCGAGGAACGTGTATCACTCCAAATATATACCTTAAAAAAGTCAATACAAGTACCTTATGTCAGCACAATCAAACTTCCAATGAATCATATTGACTGATTGATTTTCATATGCTTAGTCTACTGTAAAGCAGGAAACTATTCTGATTGCTGTGATATCCCCACATTCAAATTGTGAATAAGGCAATATGATGCTCATGCATGGGTTATGCACACCTAGCAAATATCATATGGGAAGAAGATAAAAGAAGGTGTGGACCAACCAAAGCACTATATCAGTTTCTTCCAGGGATCGGTTTTGCTTAACCCAAGTTGCCAGTCCCTCTCCAATACGTGGATTTTGATTAGGAAACTCTCCTCCAGGATACATTTCATCATGTGCATAAGATGTGACCCAGAGGTTATGTTTCAAAAAAGCAGCTCTTCTCAAGAACTTTGCTTCAGCACCAGCTAATGGCAAACAGTTAGAACCAGGTACCAGCTTGAAACCTGTTAGTTGTCCAGTCCTGTTGACAGTCCTTGTGTTTCTGACCTAAATTATGAATTGAAAAGCAACAAAAATTAATTAGACAACAATACTACGGGAATATGTCCTCCCACAAAACACCCACGGTAACAATGATTATACAATACAATGTGTATCCCCTGCACATCTTGAAAATTAATTACACTGCATATACCTCATGATTGTATGCATGTCATTATTTCAAATTAGATATGCAATGAAAAGAATATTTACAACAATTTTGTAATGATACTCACAATCCAATGGCGAGCAGTCAATGGATTACAATCACGCATTGCTTGCAGTTCAGATTTGAGCAGTTCCTCTTCAGCATAAAATGCATTGTTATGGACATTATCTTTTCCTGGTTCTTCAACTTTCATGTTCACCTCAACAACCTACATAAGGCAGAAAATCTGTTATCACACATACACATATGTAAATAGGTACTGGGATAGAAAGTCAATAATCTGAAGAGCATATAATTTGTGAATCTAAGCTCAGTATTCAGGTCTAGCTGGAGAAAAGAATGAGTTAAGAATAACAAAAACCTGAACAACAACCAAATTCAGAGAGATCAATGTCTCTTATCCTTAAAATTATCATGACACTGAACTCCATCTATAGAATTAAAATGTGTGCATGCGCACGCGCACACACACACACACACACACATATATAGAGTATATATATATATAGAGAGAGAGAGAGAGAGAGAGAAATTGCTAAGCAGGATTAAATATATTGCCCACCCAGGTCACAATGAGGACATGTGACTGTATGTTAACTTACCTGATTTAATGCCTCACCAGGCCTGCAATCAACTGCCATATCCATACGCGCCACAAAAAAGTGTTGATGGACAGGAGCATATAATCCAGGAGCAATTGTTGTGCCATATTTTCGTATTTCCCCAGGTTGCAGTGATCCTAAGCTAAGAATTCCAGTGAGTTTAACCTCAGCTTCAATTTTTCCATCCTAAGACAATGAGTACAGTTACAATCGTATAAGATATTAAGAAGCAAATTTGTGGCAAATTTGCATTAGAAAAATCCAAAGAGACTACAAAGTAAAAGTCTCAAGAAGAACAACACAGAAATACTCGCCAAACCCAACAACCTCAATTTGCCATCAAGATGGCAGCTCAGCCTTGCTGCCAACTCAAAGGGCCTTGTACAAATTGAAGCAAAAATGTCAATTAACCAAGAAAGATTTAAGCAGAGAAACAAATGACACCAAGTGGAACAAATCCCAGGTGGATTCAAATTGCATGCTGACTTGCCTGATAAAAATGCCAAAAGAATCCATACTCATAATTAGCCACAGTGCATATAAAAGACACTGTTAACCTTCTAGAGCGACGGACTTCTGCTAAACCCGTTCTCCAATCCTGATGCTTCCATAAGATACCATGGTCCTCTTCATGCAAACAGACACAATTCTCCATTGTCTCAACACCTCCAGTGAAATTTGTGAAGTGTGCATCAAAATACTTTATAAAGCCCAAACAATCACAACCCTGCAGCAGAGGGGCTGTGTCAGTATTCTCTCACTTTATCTTTTCTTTTTTTTTTTTTTGGTGGTATCAAATGAATGATATTGAAATTAGAATGGAAGCTTTTTGCATTAGAAAGAACAATTTCAGAGCCACTTGCCCTCTTAAGAGAATGGGCATTTTTGCCCAACCCATCTTCCCCAGCGTCAAATGCATTTTTCCTATAATGAGGCTCATTTGGATCTCCATAAGGGACCACCATCTCAACAAAGCTTAACCTGTGGGCCACAGGTCTTCTGCCCCGACTACCATCGACATATGCGACAGAATAGATAACTAGACCCTCCCTGGGTGTGAAACCAATGCGAAAATTCCACTGCCAAGAAAAATTAAGTTAGTCATTAGCATGATGAATTGAATTTAGATAGTTAGTGATAACATGCCATGAGCAAGCATGCAAACAAGGACCTTTTGCCATTCAACAAAATAGCCACTTATACGAAAGCTTGGACCTTCAGACTGGATGATCTGTAAAGGTTTTACATCACTTCTATCAACACCTCCTCGAGTTTCACCAGCAGTGTAATTCCTCAAAGGATCAGCTGGTGGTAGGGGAACAAGTTTACGGTCTTCAAACTCTATTACAACCATATTCTGCATGTCAACAAGAATGTGAATTCCTTCAACTGGACGAGCATAACCATTTTCCATGGGGCAGTCACTCTCAGTTCTGCAGAAGATGAGGGGTTTAGCAAGCCTGCGGCTAGGAGCATCGGCCTCACTGTAATATCCAGCACACCTGCAAAGAATAACTGGGTTCACTGCAATTGTTGTGCACAATGCAACAAGTATACTGTACTGGGATCTTTTTTTTTTTTTTTAACATGGAACCATAACTAACCAAGCATCTACCATCACGAGATCCATATCCTCAACACCCCTCTTTTTCATTGCCTCACGGAAAGGAGGGAAGTCTTTCACCACAGCTTCACATTCAGCATATTCCATGGCATCCTGCAATTGCCAAGCCAATACAGACAACCATATGAAGAATGATGTCAAGCTCACACAAACAACATGAAAAGGTAGTGAAAGGCACAAACTTCTACATGTGCCTTGGCAACTGTTTTCCTATTATCATTTCTTCACTTAAGCTAGCAGCTTTTGATGAGTCACTGGATATTTGCTCCTGAGTGACAAAAGAAAAGGACATCCTAGTGCACGAGTTTTCCACATTTGTAGAGTCTGGAGAAGGGTCGATGTACGCAGCCTTCCCATGTTTTTGCAAAGAGGCTGTGTCCAAGATTTGAACCTGTGACCACCAAGTCACAATGGAGTAACCTTTACGTTACACCAAGGCTCACCCTTCTCCTGTGCAACAAAAGAATTGCAAAAAAATAGTGCCAGGACATGCAGATAGGTATTTGATAGCATTGTTAATCAGTCCACAACATCTGAAGTGAATGCAATTTTGTATACCATGGGAGGCTGAACATTTGGAACAACTTTGGAGGAAACAACCTTGCCCCGGTGGTGGCCACCTCGAGTTGCAGCGTGAACTTCTGACAATTCAACCATCCAGATGCTTGTCTCATTTGATTTTTTGTTGTAAACTACAAGTCTTGCCTGCCTAGGAGGCAGCTTAGTGGGAATCACAGGTCCTCCTTTGGTTCTGGGAAGTAATGAAGGCTGGAAAGGAGGAAAGAAATAGGCATCCGCCAAGGCAACAATATGTTTATCTGGCTCCACCAAAACAACTTCAACAAATCGCATACCATCCCTCACCTAAAAACAAAAAGTAAATCACTTCATATTTTTCGTAATCAAATCCTAAAATGGTCCTAATCAAAACACAACCAGAAAACTAAGAAACATTATCCAACTGTAAAGCCAACCTCAGGAGTTGTCCCGGCCGCCCTTACAGTTGCCACTGCAACAGAAATTTCAGCAGCAGTTAAAGGGTCTAATGGATGGCATGTTTGTGCTCTGGCCATGATTGGAATACCTATGGCAACAACAAGAACAAGTTTTTACCAGTCAACATGCAATCGAAAATCAAAATCAAGCCACTAGCCACGTCATTTATCAAACATAGACCCACTAAACAATTTGACAAATAAAAGATAGAAACCATGCTACCTTTGGTAGAAGTGGTGTTGGAGGGAGGTGAATCAGGGACGGATTCAACGGGTCGGATCAGGGTCGAGACAGTAGCTTCCTTGCGGATCGGACCCTCAGACGGGTCGGGCCCCGTACCGACAGTCCAATCCTGCAAAGCTGCCGCCTTTCTATTCGCATCGCCACCGCCAACAACCCCACCACGGGAGGAGGAATTGCTGGTCTTGGTGATGGTGTTAAAGCAACAAGAATCCGTCGCTTTTTCCTGAGCTGTGGCCATTGCAAAGGGTTAACAAGCTTACTGTATCCACCGTAGAAATTGTCGCTAAAGAATTTCACTGACATGCAGCAGATTCAATGTCACCTTTGCCTCTGCCCTTTCACCTTTAAACCCTTATTTTCTTCTTCTTACGCAACAATTTTTTCTCGGGAAGAGTGATTTGGGAGGAGGGGGGCGGTGTTTCTGGTATTGATAGCGCTTTCTAACAGAAAGTGATAAAGAAAGCCTGTACTTTGGTTTTGGTGCCTTTCGCGTTTAACGTCAGCGACTTAGCCACTTTTGGTTTTGTGCTTTTTTTTTTTTTTCTGAGACGTTCTAGGTTTTTTAGAGCCGACGCCCGGCGGAGGCTTATCGCTTATCAGCATCAGCTGGATGGGTTTGTTATACATATATATAGATAGGGAGATACGAGCACCCACTTGTCCAAAAAGGTCAGGCGACCGTATCATGGGACAATTGACTCTGCCCACGCTAACTTATACAACGACGGTTTGTAATATCATCCCACTCGAATCTATCCGCATCAAGATAATCCCAAAATAATAAGTATCCACTAATTCTTTGTCCTTAAAAAAAAAAAATCGTAGAATGAAATGTGATAATAAATTATATATATATATATATATTCATAAATTTTATGTTATGGTAGTTTTAAAGCAAGCAATTTCATAGGACATCAATCTTATTTTTAAGATTTGACTTTGAAAATCGACTCGACCATGACCCCTCAAGCTCGACCTTTCCCCCAAACCAACTTGGAATTTCTTCAAGGATTCTGATGCCAATCTGACCTCACACGCCACGGGTTGGTGGGTGTGTTGAATGGAAAACTATCATTCAGAGAGGTATGATGTCATTGACAGATTCATGAATGCATTTTAAAATGTTGTCGTTTGTATTGTTGGTTGGTTATTGTAGAAATGCTGTTTTAAAATTCCCTTTTGTGGGAATAAATTTATTTTCATGGTATCGAATCATTTCTTATCCGTTTCTTTAATAAAAATGATATAATGGATTTCAAATAATCAAGCCATGCTCAGTTGGGTTGGCATTAGGAGCAAAATCCGGAGTCTTGTAGGTTTCATATTGATAATGTTATTATCACTTGTCGCAAAAAGTCATTAAATTAATTTTTATTTTTCTATTTTGGCTGCCGTTTGGTATAGTTTTGCAAGTTCAGTCCCTTTAATATTTCTTTGTTCTAAAAGGAAAAAAAAAAAAAATTAAAACATTTCAAAACTTAATTGATTAGTTGACTGATGGCAATGACCTAAAATTGATTTCTTTCCTTTTTTAACATATAGAAACATCGATTAACAAAAATTAGTTAGTATAATAATTATAAATAAGGAATTCAAAAATGACTATTTTGATGGTCAATATTCACTTATTTCTTGATCAAATCTCCTCAATTTACTGAAACGCAATTAATTAGAATCAATAATAATAATAATAATAATAATAAAGTTTCCGATTTGGAAAGGTTTGTTTGTTTTATTTCTTAGAGCTGCGAGACAATAGTTATTAAGTCCGCCCACACATCAACCTGGATAAGAGGTTGAATCATTGGGTTAGCTTCACCGACGTCCAGCCAAAATTTTAAATTTATGGTCTATTTAAATTAAATAATAAAAGTGATAAAATTCTTTGAATTAGAGGTTTTAAACCACTATTTTGATTCATATTAATAAGACAAAATAAGAAAATCAAAAGATTCGAATGAAATACATGAATCTGTTTAGTATCAATTTAAGCCATATATTAATGTAATTAGAATGCTCAAAATTGATTAACCGATGTATTTAATTTGAATTTAATTATGGACTAATTATTGAATATTAGTTCAACAAATATGTAAATAAAATTAAATTTAAAATATTGTTTAATTTAATTAATGTCTAAATTTATCTCGTTTCGTGACATTAAATGTTATCTACTAATTAATATTAATAAATTATATGTACATTAAATCTCTCTTATTTTTTGTTACATTTGAGTGAGTAACGAAAAAATTCAGTCAAAATTTTAAATTTGTTTTTTTTTAATTAAATACTAAAAATAATATATTTAAAGATATTGAATTTCTTAATTTAGAGATTTTGAACCACTATTTTTATAAATATTAATGAAATAAAATAAAAAAATTAAAATAATTCAAATAAAATATATGAATATATTTAGTATAAATTTAAATTATATATTAATATAATTAACATGTTATAAATTCATTAGTTGATGTATTTAATGCACATTAAATCGTAAAATAATAGTTAAATATTAATTCAACAAATATGTAAATAAATTTATATTTAAAATATCACTTAAGGTATATTTAATACATCATAAAGTCAATTTTGAAAACATAATTTGCAATAATTAATTGAGAGAAGAGCAAAGGTCTCGTTGTAATTTTTTAAGCGACACAATTTGAATAAAAGGTGAATTTGTTCTGATTTGATTGGATAGACGACTCGTTCTGGTCAGAAAATATCTAAGCGGCTCAATCGGATTTTCCCAGTTAAAATGTCCAATTAGTGTTTTTTTTTTTTTTTCTTTTTCCGACAAAACCAGCCCGCCCGAGTGGTTGGTGCACGTCCATCCTTGTCAGTGCCAGCCATAACCCCTATAAAATCCAAGATGCTGTTTAATCGTATTTTAATGCGGACATTAGAATCCTTCACGTCAGAAGGTCATGCACTAGTAAAAGAATTTTGTTTCTGTGTCAATCGCCATCACCATCAAGCAAGAGACCCCATCAACATTGAATTATACGTCTGTTAGGTTGTCTCTCTGGCATTATATGCACGAGTAGAGTAATCTATTTAACGAGAAAATGGTATGTTAATTCCAAGTGGGTTGCTGATTCCATCTCCAACAAGTGGCAACGAGCCAAAATTTAGATTTTTTTTTCCTTATTGACCGTGCTCCGTACGTACAATTGCACATACTGGAGGATCGAGAGACTTCCCTGGATCATTTCATTGTGGTCATTTTCTTTAGTCTTTTTTGATGGGATGTTGATACAAATTGATTGACAGATTGAGCTTAGGCGACCTGGACCAAACATTTCTGTGCTTAATCATCGAATGGAATTCTGGTTAAATGATACCCATTAGACAGCAAGCCTTAATGGTTGGCACCAAAACTCAAAAAAGTTGATATTTTGACCTCTGGGCATTCACCCATTTCTCCTTGGATATATCCCGTTTGTTTTGGATTGGGTTGTGTTTATTGCTGACTTTCTTGAGCTCTCGTATTGCAATCGCACGAGTTAGGAGACACGTAGGCCCAATCCCTTGGAATATACATAAGAGTACCCGCTTTGTTGACCCTTTTTATTGCCCATTAGGAGGAGTGGGCTGAGATACCGTCAATGAATATTCTCATAGACCCCAACAGTCAAAAAGCCTGATTGTTCATGAACAATAACCGTAGCATACACATCAATGTCAAGAAACATCATTAAAAAGCCGGGAAAAGAATTGAGCAGGAAAAGGATAGTCGATAGTTAAAAACTCTAACATTTAAGTTTCTAATCCTGGAGTGGAAAGTATGAAATTTATGATATGATTGGGCTCTCCTAAAAGAACCCCCCCCCCCCCCCCAAAAAAAAAAAACTAAAAAACCAAAAATGAAACCACAGACAACGTTTCAGAAACAGGAATGAAAATGACACTAGAACTTGCAATAAGGTTACAGAATGTTACAAAATTCATGAAGACAGCAAAGGATTTATCCTTTTGAAAACTGACATGGCAAGCAACAGCAACAAATTCAAGGAAACATTCGACAAGAACAATGAGAAATGTTGATTGATAGATGTAAGACAGAACATAATTCCAAGAGAACAGGTGAAACACCAAAAGTAGTTTTTGAGTTAAATGAAATGGACTTTGCCTGTGAAAAATGATAGGGAGCCTTTCACTTCAACAATTGGCACTGAAGCCACCAGCCTGAACGATTACAACAATGCTACTCACCATAAATATCACAAATCACATACAAATAGATATGCATACAAAATATCTGCATCCCACACATTTGCAAATGCTCAGTCAAACAAATTGCATGCGTAGAACCCACATGAGAACCCCAAAGACTGAAATTAGCTTTCAAGAATGTAATATAGGCTTAGCCTACTGAATGATCTTCAAAGCTGCAATCTCCTTGCTCGAGCAACAGCATAGGATTCTCGATTTGCTATTCCACCTCTCAAATAAAACCCACCGTGCCTAAAGAAGCCAATGTCGAGTTAACCCATGAAAAGAAGCAATCGTGAAGGCTCATAAATGGCAGAGTATCAGATTCACTGCAAGACAAGCAACAATATCCAAATCCTATCTTCCACTTCTTCAAAGTTGACAAACAGTATAAGACATAACATTTGGAGCCATTTTTAAACAACAATGCCAAAGATACAGCACAAATAACAAAACAGAATTTCGGCATAACCAATTTATTAACAAAGATAAAGGGTCCGTTTGAATCTCCAATGATGCAGTAACCTCATACATGGATTGTGTTCCCGCGAGTTGAACCTAAGACCTTCATACCACAATAGACCAAGCATTCTGTTACAATAAAGCTTGTCCTACGCAAAATGATCATCTATACACGAAATGAGCATCACGACATTCAAAACGCATCAAAGTGCCGGTGAAGACAATTCGTACATGGATTGTATCATATCACAAGAATAATCTTTCTGTTACATTAAAGCTCACCCTACGCAAAATGATGATCTATAGGTGAAATGATCATCAAGACATTCGTAACGCATCAAACAGCCGGTGAATACAAGCGAGAATCAATAAACAGCGAACAAAACGTAATAATCTCTAGCTAAACCAGACAAGTATAACAAAAATTAACAACCTGAAACAATTCGAAAACATAATAAGGAAACAGCCGGGTCCAAAGACAAGGGACTAAAACAAAAATGAACCTAGGCAGTGAGCACGACAGCTCCGCCGGCTTCCTTAATTTTCTTCTCACCAATCTTAGAAACAAGCTTGGCTTTGACAACAAAAGGATGGTTCTCCGGCAAGGCGCCCTTTCCAAGAACCTTAAAGTAGCCGAACTGGGTGACGTCGATCAGCGGGGCCTTGTCTTTGGTGGCCTTGTCCCTGATGTCCTGTGGGACCAATGACCAGAGCTTGTCGATGTTGACGATCGGACAGTAGAACTTGTTGCGGAGCTTGTGGAAGAAACGCATGCCGACTTTACCGAAGAAACCCGGGTGGTACTTGTCAAAGAGTATCCTGTGGTGGTGCATTCCTCCGGCGTTTCCCCGGCCTCCCGGATGCTTCCTGTGCTTGCCGATCCGGCCATGCCCTGCGCTCACGTGACCGCGTTTCTTACGGTTCTTCTTGAAGCGGGTCGTCATTTTGGTAGCGCGCCGCGGCTACTGTTGGTGGCGCTTTGAGAGGAAAACTATTAGCGTCAGGGTTTCGCGGGTGATAGACTTAGGCTAGGGGGAAATGGGTGGGCCCTGGGCGTTTGAATTTAACGGTTTCGGCCTCTAAGCGTTTGTCATTTTTCTGACGTGTCATGCTTATTAAGTTTTGGGTTGGGCTTTCAATATCAAATTATTATGATGAATTGTCTTTCGGGTCTCCAGAATGCTTAGAAAATGGAAAGATTTTTTTTTTCAGACATATATAAAAAAAAAAAACATTTTACCGATGATGATTCACGAATGCAACATGATTTATATGTTCATCCCAATTCCATTTCACAAGCCATGGCTCCATTAATTTTTGCGGAAAAACGATGAAAAGGAAAGGGTCAAGGTAATAGATTTCTCTTAACTTGCAAGCACGAAACATTGCAGCGCCAATCACGGGAAATTGAAGCTTCAGGAACAGAGAGAGAGAGAGCACCAAAAGGGTAGGTAAGAAATAAATGTATTTTTGAATTTTACAGATACAATGGAAGTGGCAATGACTTGAGATACGTGAAGAACATACAATTAATGAAATGCGCATGTTACAACCAGCGATTACATTACTCTATACCTTATACATGATTCATTGTTGTAGAAAAAGTGCCGCACCAACCAAGCCCAGCCATAATGTTAAAGCTACCCAAAAACCTCGGCTCTTCTCCAGTCCAACAGGAGGTCGCCACACCAAGAAGTCTGCTAAATAGTCTCTTGATGATGGCAGCTGATTGGTTGTCGAACCACTTCGCTTTTGATCCTTGTCCTTGTATTTATCAGTCCATGTTGCTGCATAGCTGCATAAGCCACACAGTTACTTTTAACATCTCCCAATTTGCTCACTTGGTCCCATGCGTAAGTGTGGAATTATCTTAGGGAATTTTAATGGCTGTTCTTTTGTGGGTTTGGGGAACACTCCAAAGACTAGAATAATGCAAATGCCACGATATTAAACTTGGTAAAACATGTAGCAAAAAGACATATCTGGATCATGATAGTTCATAAACAGACAGCCAAGTATGTATACGGACATATGCCATCCAAGCACCTTCAAATAAGATGATGAGATCAAAGTATCTTTCTTCAAATTACAGCAGACACATTAAATTATGCATGTAAGAGATGATAAATCAATTGATGAAGCACATCTTTGGTAGGAATCAACAATTCATATTTTTGCCAGACATATAACCAAATTTCTTATATAGGATAAGTTCGCAATGCTCTGAGAAATGTACCAAGAGCCGCACAAATAAAAGCCTGACACATAAATGGACAATCCACAATAGTTCATATGGCAGATACCAATAAAGCAGGCCAAAACATGGTGAGTACACAGCAGATGATAAAAGGAAAGCCAAGTATAATCACAGGATCAGCACACGTAAAAAGTAATTATCAAGAAAATAATTACACAAATTACAAGGTCACCATTGGCCTATTGGTACTAAAGTTAGCCAGAAATGATGGTTTGGGCCAGGACAAAAAGATTTTAAGAATCACTCAATCCTCAGACCAAATTCTAAGGATTTCATCAAGTTTAGAACCCTTTAAAGTTTTAATAAAATGGATGCTCAGTATTAGTTGTCCAGCAAACAGCTGCATCTCTAGAGAACACACACTTGATTGAGCTTGAGCATGAACATGAGAATGTGCAACTGACAAATTCATATCAGATCATTACATATAGAGTGTCCACAAGGAAATCAAGTTGCCAATGGACCAATGCAAAGGTAATCATGATATAAAAAATTGAATTAACAGAGCAGGATTTACCAAGTGATCAAAGTTACCGAGGTCCATATCTGCACGTGATTTGACAAGAGAAAGGGAAAGGGCAATATCATTAAGCCTTCTGAACTACAAAGGATAAAAAGTTTACCTGTCATAACTTGAACCGATTAATGGAATGGTAACCATCTCTTCCTGGGTTATCTTAAGCTTAGGTGCTTGCAAGATGTATCGAAGTTCGGCAGCTTGGCGTCGAATGCTGACACTGGGGTGATTCTTTTCCAACTGCTGGTAAAGGGCAATGCAATCTTTATGCCGATTGTTAGCCTCATAAGCCATAGCCAGCCATATTTGAATCTGAAACAGCCACAAAACCCAGAATTTTCTCTTTAACACATGATCAAATCAACCTTTCTCTTTTTTAGCAACTAAACAAAAGATCAATTAAAATTGTAAAAAAAAAAACAAAAAGTACCAACCTCACCACCAAACAATGTAGGCCTTGGGATAATAGTGAGGGCACCTTCAAGAAACTCAATTGCCCTCCCATACATGCCCTTACCATAAGCCTTTTGCCCCAATTCAAACATCAATTCAGCTGTTGCTCTCCTTTCTGCCTGCTCTTTGGCCACCTATTCTCACATTACCAACATAAATCACACCAAATCAAACTAAATAATAATAATAATAATAATATGAAAAAAGGAAAAAATATGTTAACAAAATAGTCGACCTTTTCAAGCTCTTTTCTAACTCTCTTCCTCTTCTCTTCCTCACTCTCCTCACTTTCTTCACCTTCGCTCTCCTCCTCCGCTCTGCTCTGCAACTCCTCAGCTTTCCTCTCCAATTCTCTCATCTCTTCACTCTCCTTCACTCTCTTCCTCATCGCCTTCTCCCAATCAAACGCCGCCGCCTCCTCCTCTTCTCCGTTCCCGTTCTCTTCGTCGCTGTCGAAATCCACTCCGTTAACTTTCGATTTCGCCTTTCCCCGGGCCACAAGCCTCTCGTGCCTCGACTCGCCGTCCCATTCGATGCCCTTGGCGGCCACAAGAGCGGAAGCGTTGGCGCCAATACTGGCGTGCAGGTAAGCGTCTCTCTTGGCAAGACTCAAAACCACGTCTAGAAGAACCGGACGGGGATACTTCCGGTCCGGTATTACAGTCCTAGTGGAAGAGGAGGAGGCGGCGGCGGCGGCGGCGTCTAGTGAGAGAGCTAAGTTTCCAAGAACCACGGCCATGGCAACGAAGGAGAGAGAGCGAGTGAGAGAGATGGGACTTGCTTCGGTGACAGCGGTATACTCTTCGTCTCTAGATATTTTTAGACGGGGGCTTTCGATTGAAAAGACACAATTATCCCTCTTTTTAGTTTCGAGGGGGTCATTACGTGGACACGTGGCTTTACCAATGCGAGACTCGTGTGTGTAAACCGTCACGAATGGAGGGTTGGCTCGCGAAAAAACGGAAAGTTTTGACTTGTGTGTATCTATGTCGTACACGAAACCGTAGAATTCATCATCCGAAACGATGTCGTTACCATTCAGAAACAGGAAACTAGCTCAAAAAAGAGGAAAAATAAAATAAGGAAAGAAGTCAATCGCTGATGTGGGTCCAAAGGCCCAATTGGACGTCGCTTCTCTTGAATCGTCCTTTAGAGTCCCATTGACAGTCATTGACCGTCACTTTGATTTAAGTTTTGAGATTTTATACCAACCCTATTACTCCAATAAGGATAATTGTTAATAAAACTAATTATAATTATTATTAAATTTAAAATTTAATATCACACTACAATCGTTCATCTTATATTTTTAGAGAATAATATGTCAAAAAAATTTAAACCTAAATTAAGTGCATAAAAGTTATACATAATAATTATTATATTTTTAATAATAAATTTATAATTCTTAAAATATAGTAAAAAAAATAAAAATATAATTGTTGATATAAAAGTAAATTTTATAATTTTATTTAATGTGAAATTTTGATAACTAGTATACTAATTTTTTATAAATATAATATATATATTATTTTAAATTATATATATATATATATATATATATATATATATATATATATATATATATATATATATTATATTTGATATTAAGTTAATGTAATTTTAAATAATTTTTATTAGATAATTTTTACCTCGTCCTTTCTCATAGGAAAAAATTTGTGAAGGCTAAGATGGGCATAGGATAGAAATGGAAGGTGGCCGCATGAGACCTTGAAGCCCCTCCTAGATGTGATCCAGATCGAAAATGTAATTGATTAAGTGAGAACCTATGTAAATGCTTCGGTTTATGTTGGATAACATCCAGCCAAAAAACAAAAAAAAAAAAAAAGGTCAAAATTGTTGGTTGGTGCTCATACTTATTCTTCGTTATTTCTTGAAGTGCAAGTCTAGAGTTAGAATCCACGATAATTTTACCAAAATCCCTCTCCCATATCGGCCAAAGTGTTTTACAATACCTTCCTCAATGGTCACGACAATGGCCAAGACATAATTTCTTTGCTCTAACATAAAAGTAGATTAGATAATTACACCACTCTGGTGGGAGAAATGAGAATACTTAAAATATATGTATATATATATATATATATATATGTTTATTTTTTTAATTTTTTTTTAATTATATTGTTATTAAAATTATTTAATAATTTAATTTTTAAAATATTATTATTTATTATCTAATAAATTTTTTAATAAATAAAAATAAAATTATTATGTGATTATTTTTAATATTTTTTTAATAAATAACTTAATAATAAAAAAATTAGATACTATAAATGGAGAAAATAACTCTTATATGCGTTGCACAAGGGGAACAATAAATATCGAAAACCCACGAAGCCTACGGCCGCCACCGGCTGCACAGTCGTCCGCGGCGGAAAATCATGGACGCTTACCAACAGCACCACGGTTACATGAGACCCCCACAACCGCCACCCCCGCCACAGTCTGCGGCGGAACCTTACCACTACCATCAGCAGCAGCAACCAAGACCGCCACTTCCTCCCCAAGGCAATTGGTTCCCCCACCAATTCCACTACCACCCTCCTCCGTCTTCATCTTCGCACTCTCCTTCTCCTCCGCCGCCTCAGCAATGGGCCACCGCGCCTCCTCATTCCGACCACCTCGTTCCTCCGCCGCCTCCTCCTCATGCATATGCTACGCATCTCCCGGATCCGTACCACCAGTTCCCTCCGCCTCATCCCCACGCGCCTCCCCTTCCTCCTCCTCATTCCCAGGTTCCCCAGCCTTATCATCAGGCTACTCTGGTGATTTCAATTTTCTACATCTCCACCTGTTATTTTTTGTTTATCGGTTCCAGTTATCGATTTAGATATCCAATTTGTTCTTTATACGTATTGATCTTGATTAATTGATGTAATTTATGGTGTTCGGGTCCATCTTTTTAGGTTTAATTTATGCTTAATTGCTTTTTCCGCCTCTAATTTCAGGAATGGAGGGATCCCAATTGGGGGCAGCAGCAGAGTTGGAATTACACAGGTTATTTCACTTTAATTGATGGTTCTGTACTAAGTTCTACTGCCTCACCGTGCTGATTCTTTAGTAATTTTATGGATTTGCAAACCGTTGTGTTGATTATGCAACTTTCCCCCCTGACCAAAAGAGGAAGGTGTTGGCTGAATAACTTGGCACACTGTTTCATGTTGTAAAGTTGTCTAAAGGATATAGAAAAGCATTTCATGTTATAAAGTTGTCTAAAGGATATAGAAAAGCATTTCATGTTATAAAGTTGTCTAAATGATATAGAAAAGCGTTCTCTAAGCATGGGTTGTTAGTTGCTGCCCTCTTGTTAGCCATATGATGGGGAAGGCCTCTAAAAGACTTGACATGGTATTTTACTGGTGAATTGATTGGTAGATTGCCTGCGGTAATGTAATATTGGCATTGTCTTTAATCCATTATGCTAATAATTCTTACTTCAGAGCATTCTTGAAGGTTAATCTGATTTCCTTTTCTGGGTACTAATGGCAATCGGTTATAACTATGTGATAATGGCAGCCCATAACAATGGGGAAGATTGGGCTGCTCGGGCTAGAGCATGGGCTGCTTCCAAGCAAGTGGCAATGGATAATCAACAGTCTCAATCTCAATTTATACCAGGTAGCAGGCCGGAAGAACAAAGTCAGTTTCATGATCAGTTTTCACAAGGTGCTGATTCTCATTACATAGACACTCAGCAACAGCCATTTTCTGCTCCAGGCTATCAACAGTTTCCAGCTCCAGTTGGTTCTGTTCACCCGACTCCATCAGCTTATCCACCAGAGACTGCTCCTTTCAAGTCAGAAAGATCATCCTATGTTCCTGATGGGCACATGGCTTACAATGTTGTCGGGGGAACTTCAGCTGGAGGTCCAACTACAAGTCCATCTGTTCATCAGCAGGAGGTACCTTCTAGTTATTCTTCTGTTACAGGTAATAACTTATTTGTTACATTGTAGTTGCACGTGAAACTTGTATTTAACAATTGTTCCACGTGAACACAACACAACCTCATTTTTCAGAATCTTCTTTTCTTTTCTTTTTCTTTTTTTGGTGGGGGGGGGTAAGTTGATTGATAATTGTTAATGGAACTTCCCTTGGGCATCATTCAGCTTGAACCTATGAGATGTAGTGTTTTAGAGCTAAGGAATCTTTCTACCAGTTAGTCATATATCAAAATCATACTTTTTAAACCTCATATCAAGTGGATGTGCCACTGAGTGGCTCAACAGTCAAATTGAAAAGTTCATGTTGAATGAAAATTTTTGCAGTGACACTCTATTGAGATTTCATTTTATCACCAATTTTTATTAGTCACTCTGATCTTGAACTTCAATCAGTTCCTCCATATTTCAACCATGTAAGAAGATGGTTGATGTTAATATTTGAGAATGCTATCTCACTGTGAGAAATATGCTCAGATGACATTTCAATTGAGGATATCTTCCTATCTGTGTTTCATATAGATTAAAGAGAGGTTTTATTTAGTTGGGATGGTGTTTTTATTGAGGATGAAACAGATAAAAATTGGTGGTTGCAAGTGTATATCAAAGGACTATTTGACACTTAGTGGTATTGAGCTCAAAACTAGATACTATATGCTTGAGTTTTCAGAGTTTTTTTGTAAGCTTATTGGCCAAGTACATCATGTTTGAGGTCTTATGACTGCATGACATGCATTTGACTGAAAGGAACAGTTGGGACAATCTGACCTTAAGGTGTGCATAATCCCATCCACTATATTGCACAATCCATATGATGTTTAAGTTGGTTAATTGCAGAAGAAAGTTAGATGCATTTGTACTTGATGCCTGCTTCCTACAACCAAGACAAGGACAACAGAGAGTTTGAGTTTTTTGTTTTAACATCTTTACAACTTCTCTTGATTTGCTTTAAGAACAACTGGTTGCCACATGCCTCATAAAGTGGAGTTCACTAGTTTGAGTTCACTCTTCCCCTCCCTTGTGGCCTCTAAGGCTATTCATTTGAGAACAAGGGGGCTTGCGGTGGCAGATACACATGCAAACGAGTGAGCTAGTTCTTGTGGTTGCAAAATAGATGAAATTGTCATAAGTTCATGATGTCTTTTGATGGCATCTGTTATGAGAATTGCTTTCTATTAAGGGCATACAAGAAGATATGGCTTTGACATGCTTTCATCAGTTTTGGTGGATTTGAAGTGGCGAGCATTTTTTTTTTCTTTTTGGTTGGGGTCATTTAATTGATGCAACTGCATATTAAGAAATGTGTTTTGAGTGATCAAGTCAACTTTGTATTAACTGTTAGAAGTTTGCATAATTTCTAGTATCCATGCACAAAATGAGTTTTTTCCCATGTGAAAACTATGCTCAAGATAATTGGTAGCAAAGTTGAACAACTTCTCCTAAGGTTTAGTGTTCCGATCAAGGACACAGTTTAACTGCTTACCTAAATTGGCAGGTAAAGAAGAGACTGCAGACCGTAAGGAGGACATGTACAATTCTTTATCTTTTCCCATGCCCTCTGCTCAAGGAGGACAGTATACTGGCCAACCTGCACTGCCTGCTATTGGTAGATCAGTTTCATCTGAACAGACTGTTGCATACAGTGATCAGACAGCTGATATGACAGCTGACCTTGGTGGTCAGCCTTTAGATTTTGGACCTAGCTTTAACCGTGATCATGATGGTCATGTGCAACCTAGTTATTCTGCTCATGATTCGACGGGAACCATAAAGGGAATTGGCCCTGTAGACTCTTGGACTCCAGCTGTTGCAACAGGTGCAGTTTACCCTCCAATTCCTCCAGTTCTTCCATCAGTACCTCAGGTATTGATTCTGGCTTTCCGAATCTTGCTCAATCTTGAAGGGCCTTGCATTGATGTACTGATGTATGCTACATATTATAGCCTGACCCTTCCATGGGCATACCTTCTGTTTCTGGACATGTTGCACCACCATTTGGAAGCTTCCCTGGGTCAAGTTTTCAGCCAACAATTCCATCTGTTGGTGCACCATATGTTCTTAGTACAGGAGCTGCACTTCATCCCACAACATTTCAAGGTGATGCTTATGGAATTTCTAGTGCTTCTGAACGCCCTAAAAAGGTGGGTACCCTAATTAAGATGATTTTTGTTAATTAGAGTGAACATTATTGAGTTGTCAAATGGAAAATTTCCAGGCATCTGTTCCTAATTGGCTTAAAGAAGAAATAATTAAGAATGCATCCGTCATCACAAGGTCTTCTTTGGAGCATCCTAAAGAGGAAACAGAGTCCATTGAGGATGGTGGGGTTGAGAAGTCTTTTGGGAAGGGTGATCAGGTGGATGGAAAAAGCCTTGATTCTTCCAGGTCAACTGAAGAAGAAGAAGATGATGAGGTTCTATTGTTTTATCATCCCATCACTCATCTATTTGGTTTTCAGGCTATAGATCTGGTCTATGGCAAACTTTTCTTCCTTGTTGGTTTTAATATGTGCTCTCCATGTGAGTTTGGATCCCTTTTTTCCTTGTCTGGCTCTTTACAGGATTTCACAGAAGCAGCGAGAACAGCAGCCATTAACCAGGAGATAAAACGTGTTTTAACTGAAGTTCTTTTAAAGGTTATAGCTGCTGAAAATCAAATGTTCCTCTGATTGACTTGCTGTTTGATTGTTATATGGTAGTTTTGACTTTGACGTTGTTAACCAGGTTACTGATGAATTATTTGATGAAATTGCCACCAAAGTTCTTGATGAAGATGATCTAACAGCTGAAGGTAAAGTGCCATAACCTCCAAATCTTTATTTCAATCCTACATATTTGTTGCAATGACAAGAGTTCTCTGTCTTCAATATGTCTTTTGAAACTTTTCTCATTATGATGCTTACTGCTTTTGCAGAGAATCTTGATACTTTTCCCTCAAATAACAAAGCATCTCCATCTCCCCCAGCAGTCCTGATTCCCAAGGCCTCTGTAATGATTAAGGTTCCAATTAAAGCCAATGAGCCTCATATTGAAGATTTCAACGAGAAATCCAGTTCTAGTGCCCCTGGAAATGTATTAGGTCTTGCTAATTATGGCTCTGACGAAGATGATGATGAAGTTCAGAGTTCCAGCAGAACAACTTCTGTGAAAAATGCCATGGTCAAGCAGTCAACCTTTCCAAAGGATATGTGCAATGAAGCTGAAAATGGCAGTTTACGAGGAGAACCTGAAGAACAAAGTGGTGGAAACAAAAATTTAGGGGGTGATCTGAGTAAACCCAGTCCTGTTGGGTCCAAGCATAAGATCAATTTTCCTATGAATGAGTTGGGTGAGGAAGCATATCCTTCCAAGGTACCCTCTGGAATTGATAATGCTGAAACTGACATTGCTGATGGAACAACAATAAACAAGGGTAACGTGGTTGGATCAAAAGTTGCTCTTAGGGATAATGTCATGACTAAATCTGAACAACCCAGGGAGCATGTCAGCCTAAAAAAGTCAATAGCAGATGATTATCAAGCTAGGGAATCCAGAACAAATCGAAATAATGTTAATCAACAAGAAAATAGGAGTCATTTAGGAAAAGACTCTGTTAAGGAGGCAGAGCACAGAGTTAGGCCAGATGAGAGTGATGATGATATTCATAGGAGACAGGATGAAAAGCATCCAAGGAAGGAAAAAGAAAATTGGAATGGCTCAAAGGAAAGAAGTAAAGAGCGAGGTGACAAGTATGGGGAAAAGGCAAATGAACTTGAATCAAGAAAGAGATCCTCCCATCTGAATGTCAAGGAGGCCAAGAGAGAGGCAGATAAACCTCATAGAACTAGCACCAAAGAAGATGCCCGTGGAAAAAGGGAATGGTCCAAGGATAAGGAGGAAGAGAGAGCAAGACATAAAATTACAAGTGACTCAAGCAGAGATAAGAGAAGACGCTCTTCTTCATTTGGGAGTGGGGCTAGAGACAGCAGGGACAAGGATTCAAGTGATGAACTATCAGATGATTCTAAGTGGTTGATCTCTGAATTTCTGTCAATTCCTGATTTCCCCTTGACTGGTTATGCATATTCATTTATTCCTCGCTGCTCTGCAGGAAGCTACATTCAAGAAGACGGGAGTTGTCACCATCACCAGTTAGGTCAAGGAGAAGGTACCTTTATGTTAGCATTGATCAGTCTTACTTGTGTTTCTTCTGAATGAATATTTTGGACAGGTGCAAAATTTAGAATTGCACTGCAGCATCAGCATCACTTATGGAAATGGAATCCATTCTCTATGTTCCACCTTTAAATTATTACTTAATTTTGTGATCTGGTGATATTAGCCATTTGTTGGAAGCAGTATGAGACAACTATGCTTTTGGGATCAAATGATTCATTGTGAATTCCATCAAATTTTTTAAAAGATTAAACGACACCGACCCAAATTTTTTCACTTTTAATTCAGAAGACTGAGAAGTTTATGCTATAGTGATATACCACTTGGTAATGCCTTCTATACTGCTATAAAATTTTGTGGTGTCTGCCCATTCACCAGAAAGAAAAGAATAATTGGTGGTGTCTGCTGTTGTATATATCTTTATTATGTTGGTAATGTTAGCAGAGAAGTTTTTGCCTGTCAGAGCAATTCTCGTCAAGCTTGACTGTGTACAAAGGCTGAGCTTTTTTGTCTTGAGTTGTGTATGTTAAGCTCACAAATCAAGTATGAATGTGTTTTTCATTTCTAGACAAGTTTCGCGGTCACCTCATAGCAAGCATTCTCACCGCAGGCATTCTCCCTACTCTTCTCTTGAGACCAAGAGGTATGTTTCCCTACTGTCTCTCTGGATAAGATTGTGTTAATGTTTTTGAGAAATAGAAAAACACTTGGTACACAGGTGAAAGCATAAGGCTTATGAATTAATTTCTTGTGAGATTTTCTTGTTTGCTGACTGTAATAATTTCTTGCAGGGGAAAGAGGTCAAGATCCAGATCACCAGTGAGGCGGCTCAGATAAGTTTAGAGGACCACTTTTATTGAACATGATTTTGCTGGAAGATTGGAAGATTAAATGTATCCTGACAATACTTGATATGCCCTCAAAATTGGGGATTTTGCCCAAGTCTTCAAGGAAAACTGTAGCCAATGAGGAATGTAGGGATTACTTGGATGATGAGCCAGCTGGGAAAAATCCTACAGAATCAACATTTGCAAGGCGTGGTGTGTTGGTGTCTTTTGGATATTGACTTTTGACAGGAAGCATATATGATGCATTTATAACTTGTGTGTTTCTAACCAGTACATCAATAGCAGGCAAGCAGTGTAAACATGTGTTGATGAATACGCCCATTATGATTTTCATATTGGTAGTTTCACCTTGTATACTTGCTCTAGATGTAAATAATCAAGGAAGCTTAAATGTGATTATTGTTAGTTGCTAAAGTTGTACAAGAAAATTTGGGGTATGTGCTGAATGCCTGCAACTAAACTCTGATGTCCTTGGTGGCAAGGACGTTGCCTGGCTGTGGACCTCCGGTCTCTGGTACAAATGCAGTTTCTTCATAGCTGGCAGTTGTAGCGTGGCTGCCTGCGGTCAAGGTTCTAACCGCCAACAGCTTGTGAAGATATTGGGACATTTAGTCTGAGTCATCCCACATTTGGACTTGTCTCAGTTATTGCTCCAATATGTTTTGGGGGGGGGGGGGGAGAGAATGTGATTTGACATGCAACCGTTGACTGTAGGCCTCGTCCCTGTATTTTCTGTGGGAGTTCCTCACTATGATCTCTTGCAATGTGATGGAACGAAAAGGGATATGTAACCTACTGTCTTTTTGTTCATCTGCTATGTGCTTTTAACAATTGAATAAGCCGACCTTGGAAATAGCTTTTCATTGATGAAATCTGGTAAAGATTGTATTTGGCTATTTTGCGTGGTTGACCGGCCAACGATGCTGCTCCCACGGCCGCTGGAATCAAACCGCATCATTGCCGGTATTGGACTTGTAGTCGATGCCATTTATTTTCCACTGGGCATTTGTTGCATCTGCCAATCAAAATAGAGAAGCTTAGTTTGGTGGTTCTTACTTTGCCATGCGTAAGGTTTAATGGTGGAGACGTATAAACTTTTTACTTCAGGTTTAAAGCCCAACTTTTAATTTTGGAGACGTATAAACTTTTGACTTCAAGTTTAAAGCCCAACTTTTAATTTTTACAAACTGAAAAATAAATGAGAGATACATTTTTGTTTTTTATGACTAATATAGAATATATTTTTTTAACTGATATTGGTTAAGATTTAAATCTGTTTTAATTTTATAAAACATTCTTAACATCATTAAATTATAACTCGTAAATATAAAAATTTAGTGTTTGTTATGTTTTAATTTTTTAAAATATAATTTATTTATAATTTCATATTATATAAACTTATTTTATTATTTTTTATTTTAAATAAATTTATATAATAACGGCGCTAAAAAAAATTAAAATAGAAATCGCCTGAAAACATGCATTGTGGGACTGCTTATGGAAGGCGTTTTCCAAGGGACAAAACTTTTGACTTTCTGATTTTTGACTCATTAGTTTCGATTAAGTCCTAAAGCCCTCCGTTCCGGAGACACATCATAGCAGTAGTGCAAAACTTTGACTTCTGAACCTGCTTGCTGGTTCAACTTTCTCGTGTTCGTGGAGTTTCACCATAAAACAAAGCAAAAAATGGAAGATGACGTTTCTGTGACGCCTAACTTCACATGCATCATGGCCTACCTCCTCGTCTTGTTAGCAATGGAACCTAGAGTGCTGTGCTGCTGACATTGCGGGTTTGGTGCTGTTCCATTCGGTTCTTTTTTTTTTTTTTTCCCCACTGTTTTTGCTTCTTTTTCAGTTAAAGTTTCAATCTTTCTCAACAACAATGAATGTCCCTCTTCTTTTTTACTCTTGTTTCATATCACTAACTTTTCTGAAGCAAATTTTTACTTTTCGTTTTTTGTGGGCTTGTTGGTCTCTTTGAAGAGAACTCGGAGGCTGTGCAAATGGGATTGTGGTCGGTTTGGCTATCTGGGTTTGTGCTCATTTGTCTCTCCTTGTATGCCACCCAGAGGTTGCTGCCTTCCTTTGAGGATGAAATGGGTGCACCTGATTTCAATCCCAAAGGTTTTAGTCCAGAAATCACAATTTTTACAACGGCTGGACCTTTTACTGGTTCTGTTGGGACCAAGCAGAGTCTTGCTATTCGGTCATGGGTTAGTTTGTCTCCTCAAATCAAAGTTCTCCTATTTAGTCAAGACCCTTCTGTTGCTTCTTTTGCTGAAGCTTTTGGATCGCGAGTTTTGGTCGATTCCAGTATAGATTTTACGTAAGCATTATTGGTTTTTTCTTATTACAGCTAATTCTTGAGAATCTCATGCGACTTTCCTGTTGTAGTAATCCTCACACTAATGTTCATTCTCGCTTAATGGAAAAAAGGTTGAGTCTTTGAGTCTCTTTAGTTGCAGAAGTCTGTCAAGTCAATTCCTTGCTTAATTTGTTTTGTTGATCTATGGATCCATCCATTATACTTACACTCTCTAATATGGCTGTTTCTAGGTTCCTTGGTACCCCATTTTTTCATTCCATGTTAGAAAGGTCACGGGTGTTGGCATCGGATATAACTGTTTTTGTCAATCCCCAAGTTATTCTTTTGCCTGATTTTGTTTCCACCTTAAATTTTGCTTACAAACTTGATCATGATTGGCTTCTTGTGGCTTGGTTGCGGAATGTTTCATACCTACCATTCCACTTGGATGAGGTAGAGAAATATTGGCTAAAAGAGGATGACAAATGGAAGAGACTTCATGAGGTATGGATGAATGAAAGTTGACTGCCTATTGGGAAGTACATTAACATCATTCTTGATCCTGTCACATTGCAGGAGATCATTAATCATAACGGGCTGTTAAATCATTGCAACAACAGAATTCTTTTGGCATGGAATAGCAGTAATGCACCTTTACATAATGGGGTGGTCCCTCCTTTCTTGTATGGCAAGGGTATTCATAACAACTGGGTCATTCATGAGGCTGTGTCATCTGAACTGAGGTTTGTGTTTGATGCAAGTTGGGCTATCTCAAGTTTCTTCCTGCATGGACTTGAGTGGCCTGCCAAAGGCTCCATTGTCTCCGGTGTTGAGAATAGATTCTGGGAGGATGTTGGCAATTCCCATCTTGGCACACTATATGGATCATTGTTTTTCCATGAAATTAATTATACTAGCCTTTTAAAATTGTTGAAATGTGATGGGCGATACCTATTTGTTGACACAACAGAAGATATTCTTTATCCTTCTCTCCACAAGGGACTAAGTCTATGGAGTAGAAGGGTTTTGCATGCCAGGAAAGAAGAAAGAAATGTGGCTTGTCCGACTGATATCCAGTTACAAAACAGGATAATAGATTGTTCATTGAAAGACCAGTTGCAGTCATTGCCAGCATTAGATTTGCCATTTCCCTTAGAGTCTCTTCTTTCAAGGATTGCTGACAAGAATAGGACAATTGTCCTTGCTGTTGCCGGATACAGTTACAAGGACATGCTAATGAGTTGGGTTTGCAGGTTGCGTCATCTTCTGGTTACAAATTTCATAGTGTGTGCTCTTGACCTTGAAACTTATCAGTTCTCTATTTTACAGGTACCCCTGCTTCACTAACTTCTGCTTGATTTCAATTTTATTTTCCAGTCCAATGGTCAGGATGATGTTTATGGTAATCATTCACATGGATGTGACAAGAGATTGACATTGAAATAAAAGAACTACATATGACCATCTCAAAATGATGAAAGGTTCTGGTAGCCAACAATATGGTTTGGCACAATTTGAGAATTGGAGGAACAGCAACCAAATCAACTTTTTATTATAATCTTGAATGTAGTAGACATACTCTCATTTAGGTCTACAGTTTTGGTCGCCAGTTGAGTATGAGAGTCATTGGGAGTTGAACATAGTTTGTTTAAGTAGTACCAAATGCATTATTGATTTTGGGGCAACGTTAAACTTAAATTCCATTTGTTTAGGGACAACCTCCTGTTTTTGGAATTATTTTGCAATTATGCTGAACAGCCTTAAAGTCCATTTGTGTTGGGACTGCCTCCTCCATAGTGACTAGCTTGGATTCTGAGCTGACATTTTCCTGTTGTACAATAGGGTCTGCCAGTTTTCTATGATGCATCAGCCCCAAGTAATATTAGCTTTAATGATTGCCATTTTGGAACAAAATGCTTCCAGAGAGTGACAAAGATGAAATCCAGAATGGTTCTGAAGATCTTGAAGCTGGGTTACAATGTTCTTCTGAGTGATGTGGATGTGTTTTGGTTTGGAAATCCATTGCCACTGCTTTCTTCTTTTGGTCCTGCTGTTCTTGCAGCTCAGTCTGATGAATATAACATTACAGGTATTTCACTCCAATAATTATTCCTTACCAATGGCTTAAAAGCGTGGACCAGTTTTTCATTCAAAGGATTGGAAGGAAATTGCTTGATCACATTACAAAGACCCTTACATTGTACTTCTGTTCTCTCTGCAGGACCCATAAACCTACCGAGGCGCTTGAACTCTGGTTTTTACTTTGCTCGATCTGACAGTCCAACAATAGCGGCTATGGAGAAGGTGGTGAAGCATGCAGCAACTTCAGGCATGTCTGAGCAGCCAAGTTTTTATGAAACCTTATGTGGGGAAAATGGCTCCAATCGTGTCAGTGATGACATCTGTGTTGAACCTGAAACAAATTTGACCATTCACTTTTTGAATAGAAACCTCTTCCCTAATGGTGCATACTTAGACCTATGGCAGAAGAAAAATGTGAAAGCGGCCTGTATGAAGAAGGGATGTCTTATACTTCACAACAATTGGATTAGTGGAAGGATAAAGAAGCTGGAACGTCAGGTTTTGGCTGGTCTGTGGAGCTATGATAGTAGCAAAAGGATGTGCCTGCAGAGCTAGCCAATTTTATCATTGAGCTTATCTTATCTTCTGTCCTTGGCTCTCTTTGATTTTCATGTGGAAAAAATAAAAATTCAGTCCCTTATATTTTGTTTGGCTGTGTCCAAACTTCTAAGCATTGTTTTTATCTTTTATACATGTGTGGAAAAATATGAACTTTGGGATATTTGGCCATGGAAACAATGGCATTGTAAGTTGTATAACATTGCAATGCCTCTGGATAGGTAATGCTTACTTTATCAGCCAGTTCACCAATATGAAACAATTGAATCAGAAAGATATCGTTCAGAAGCTATGCTGAAGGCATGTGCTAATTTCTTAGGCCTAAAGGGGGGCTGTCAAGATGAGTGTAGAAAGAAACAGAAGTTGGATAATGCTACTGCACCAGTGAACTTATCCTTACATTCCAGGGACATTTCTGTGAGGGTCATTCATGCTGGTGGCTGGGTAGAGCTGTATCAGCATGCAGTTCCTGCATCCTGGCTTATGGACAAGTACCTGGGAATTTGTGTTGCCTGGCCAGAAGTTTTCAAAAATCCCCAGGAATCTGTGTTATGGCCAGAAGAAAATTTGTTGCCTGGAAACAAATATCTTGTGATTCCTTCTTCCACTGCCCAGAAACTAAAGCACTACCAAAAAGGCAGAAGTCAAAGGATGGACTAGTAGGTATCACAAATCATCTGATGCAAACATCACTTGGGGCAAGAGTGCACACATGTCAGGGGAACCTCTTTGTTTGGCAAAAGATTTCTATGCCTCCCATGGTAGGTGGTCAAGGTGTAGAGTGAAAAGAATAAAAATGAAGAAGCCTTTCGTACCCCAACTTCTAAAAGGAAGGTTTTACCAGGGACCAGGGTGGAAGCCCAGCTTGACTTCCATTCAAGAACTATGGCCATAAACATATTGGCCATCTGATGGATTACAGCAACGTGCATTCTGGGAGGTGGTCCTTGCAGGCAATTCTATTTCCTGTCTTCTCAATTAACAGTTCCTGATCAGTTGAATTACCAAGTCAAAAATCAATTTTTTGTCAGTTGTATGAGCAGTCTCATCAATGACAATAACTTGTTTTACTTGGTTTCATGTTATTACTTGGTTCCGTGTTTTTACTCAGGGTCCTGCCTCCTGGGTTGAATTTCTGTTCTTAGCTTAGATTTATGCTGAATTAACCATTGTTGCAACATAAATTTAAAAATGAGATGCACACACTTGGGGATGTGCACTCATACACACACACACACACACACACAAACATCTTTCCATGTACAACTTATGGTGATTCTGTAACCGATGGTGTAATAGGTCTCCAATAAAGGAAAATTTTAAGATGTTCAACTGATGCTTGATGCTATTGTGAGATGAATTCATTCTCAGATTGAGAATAACCAATTATGCCGATCAATCGCATTCGTATTAGGGGGATTTCCTTAAGAAGAAATCACGTAAGCTCAAAGGAGGGAATTATTCCACAAGTTCTATTCTGGAACTAGAAGAGTGGTTTCGATCAATTTCTTACATCAATTTGTTCGTATTTATCTTGTAAACGTACACTCACAATATGTAAGACAAAAGCTTGGTCAAGAACCATGTGTAGAGAACTGCCAAAAAGGCACCAGCTGGAATCGTTACAATCCATGAAGCTGCAATCTCTTTAACGGTTTCTGCCCTAACACTGTTTAGTCCCCTTGCAAAACCTACTCCCATGACTGCACCCACCAATGTATGCGTTGCTGAAATTGGCAATCCAAGCTTTGATGCAACAAGAACCACAGAGGCTGCAGCAAACTCTGCTGCAAATCCTCTAGTTGGTGTAAGTTCAGTTATTTTCTTTCCAATTGTTGCAATCACCCGATATCCCCACATCATTAGACCCGCAACTATACCAAATCCGCCCCATGCAAGAACATCGTTTGGAATAACAATCTCAGTTCCTGTGGCACCACCCTGAAGAATAGACAATGCAGCTGCCAGAGGACCTATTGCATTGGAGACATCATTCCCTCCGTGAGAAAATGACATGAAGCAGGCTGAGAGGACCTGCATGTATCCAAAAACCCCATAAACTATTTCCAACTGGGTGCCCTTTGGTCCAGCAAAATCAGAGAGGAATCCAATATGTTTGTTTTGGACAGTACTCTCTTTCAGCTCAGGTTGTGATGAAGTGACTTTTGTGAGGAGGTGACCAAGCTGTTTTCGGATAATTCTATAAACAAGGAATGCCCCAGCAGCACCACAAGCTAAAGCCTGTGCCAAAGCAAAAGCAAAGGTCTTGCTAAGTGGAAATGCTGCAAAAGAGATTCCCGTTACACCTGCAAACACAGCAATTGGTGCTGCCGCTGCTGCAGCTTGTCCTGGATTTTGAGCACTGTAAACAAACTGCACAAAGTAGAGATGGATAGTTAGAACTACAGAAAATGAGCTTTTGATAGAAGGTCGCTGGCTGTTATTCAACCACCATCAGTTACATTTATCCGCTATTGCAACTATCAGCTTTCTTTTATCAAAATATTACAACCAGCTGTTAATCATTAGCTATCAGCTGAACCTTAATAAACCCTTAATAACAACATTAGAGATGTTATTAGCAGACCATCCAATCACAAATTAGGCCACAGACAAGTCTACCATCCTTATGGCTCATACCTTTTCCATTCCTATTGCACAAAAAAAGGACAACCTAGTGCATGAGACTACTACACTATGGGGTTTGGGAAGGGTCAAATGTAACTCCCATCACACAAAAAATGCAAAAATAATTATGTCATGCAGGTGATAATATTAAGTGGTTCCAGTATGGAAGACAAAGAACATACATACCCTCCGGATGCATTTGTAGACAAGAAACGATACCACTGCACCCATTAGTGGTGAGATCACCCATGACAAAGTTACCCTAGCTAGTGTACTCCAGAAGACAGCCCCAGCTCCCCCATATACAAGGCCAAAACCAACCATCGATCCTACTATGCAATGCGTGGTGGAGACCGGCCAACCATAATAAGATGCCACCTGCATAAGAAAAATTCACTTTGGAATTATTCCCTTGCGAATTTTTAAGCAATATTGGATCTTTACCAGTGGCATATTAAGTGGCATTCCTAGTCAGATGGTTCAAAATTTTCTCCCAAACTACAAAGGATTGTTAAAGAAGAAAATTTTGATGAATATATTACAGTTATTACCTTTCCAAGCTCTATCAAGTTGACCAATAGGTATAGATACATGAATAACATCTGTGATTTGAATGAAAACCTTTATGAAAGACAGACAAAAATTGCGTGCAGCTACTAGACTTTAGGGTAGGAAACAAATTATATACCAAGAAGTTTTATAGATACGTGCCACTTGAAAGAGTTTGTCATATATCCTAAGTCGTTGCCTTTTGAGGTCCATTTTTTCCCCCAAAGTTTAATTTATTTGGTCGTTAACGTTGAAAACTAACGATAGAGTCCCATTTTCTTTATTTTTTCACAATGTCTCAATGCTGGAATGATGCTGGCGTGAACACATCAGTCCATAAACCAAATGACAAGAAACTGACCAATACTGATCCTCTTTAATTCAATCTCACACACCTCCATTAGATGACCCCAATTCAATTTCCAATTAAAATACTTGAAATGGGATATCATAACTGTTGAGAGTATAAAATTTAACATGGCTAAAGTATAAGGATCTAACATGACTTATAATATTTATGGGTTTCACCACCTATTAACTCTACTTTCAGGTAGATATGAGATTTTATTTGACACGCTATTATCAAAGCATGGTTCAGACAATTATATGCATTCGCTACTTGGTGGTTCGGACACCTATTATCTTGAGCTTTTAGGTAGATATGAGGCTCAAGTGCGTTACTTGACAATAACTAAGAAAATCATATAAAAGGCTCAAATTGTACCTGCAACCATGTTCCAGCAGCAGCCAAAGAAGAGAGCAGACCAGCAAAGAGCAGAGAATCCTTCCCCTGAAACACATTGGCCACAAGAATGCCCTTCTGCATTGTACTGGTGACATGGGTACCCATCAACAATGCTCCTGAGAACTCCAAAACAGCAGCAATCAACACAGCTTGCCGGAGACTCAATGCTCCGGAGCCCACAGAAGTTCCCATGGCATTGGCCACATCATTGGCCCCTATGTTCCAAGCCATATAGAAACCAAACAGAAGTGTTGCATATGATAACAACTTGATCTTCAATCCCAGACCCTGCCCCACAGACTTCATAAAGAGGGGAAGGGTGAGAGCAGCAAGTGCTATGAATATGGAGATTGCCGATGCCGTGCTTGAAGAGATGTGAAAGGCCTGAGCCATCCCAGGGGATTCATCTTCATTGGGTTTTACTCTTTCTTGATGTTTCTCAGTTCCTATTCCTTTTTGCTCTTCTTCACCTCCCGCTTCAGCAAAAGATGATATGCTGGCAAAAGGGTGTGTGAGTTGAAAGTTCTTGAATCTCAAAATGGGAAGAAAAGCCTTTGCTTGAAGCTGCTGTGGCTTGAAGATGAAAATCTCTTTCCTAGTTTCATGGGACAAAAATTTCGGGACATAGAAGTGAGAATTACGAAGAAGGATAGATTCTGGTTTGATGGCATTTCTTGCAGAAGATAGACAGTAAGTGGAAGTCATTTCTTTAGATAGGATTTAGAAACCAGCAGAAGAAAATGTAAACAGGTAGATTGTTGGCAAGGAAGAATGTGATGAAATAAGAGCCAAAGAGAGTAGGTGGTGGAGGTAGAAGAACAATGGAGTGTGCATATCAGAAATTTGAAGAAATTTTCATCTTTTCTCTTTTTTCTGTCAATTTTGGGTTGGAAAGGGAGGTGAGGGTTGATTTTGCAGCTTGCTTTGGTGGACTAAAATGAGTGGTTCTTGTGCTTTCTTGAGAGTCTATGAAGTTGGAAGCATCTAAGGCAGAAACCTTAGCAGAAATAAAAATCGTCATCGTTGGATACTTTATCCAAAAGCTAGCATTGGTGGTTGTAAACTTGTAATAGTGACCACCAAATCAGGTTTCTGCTTCCATTCAGTACACTTACAGCCAAAATAGATTCTATAGCTTTTTCAGCATTTTGAGTGTCACAAAATAAGAACTGTTGATGCTCCTAACCAAAAGACTTTCCAAGAAATCTTTGCTTTATTTAATGGAAATAAATTGGGCAAGGCATAGAATTGAGTATCCACTGTGGCCCATGTTAGGAGGGTTTTTCCCACTGGACTACTGCATTCTTTTTCCTACTTCTTTTTTCGGAGTCCACCACTGGACTCCTGCATTACAGGAAGCAACATCTCAGATCCAACATCAGGTCGAAAAGACTGGATTGTTGCCCACTATTATTGCCAGGCATCCATATTAAATCACTCTAGAGGAAGCTGTGTAGCCCATATTTTGGGTCCAACATTTGACATGAGGCCCAACATCCTCCCTGCAAGTAACTCAGGAAACCTATTTTAGCTAAATCCCCAAGCTCCCAGGTTGGACAAGGTAGTTTATGACATGGGATGAGACTGCCCTAACCCATTCCCCTGTTAATTGGTAGTCCTCAGGTGAGATAGTAAAATAAACCAAGAAACAAGTAATACAATTGAAAGTCTTGAGATTAAGTTTCAGTTGAAGTCAATTAAATACATAAATAAATAATAACAATTTTTTTACTTCAATATAGTCTGATATAGGTGGTTCTTACCCTTTTTTTTCTTTTCAAAAGCAAAAATATCATCCCTTATTGTGAGATTGTGCGATCCAATAGTAATGGACAATTTTTATTTTTTTTTTCTGAGAAAATAACAATTATATTTTTTATGACGAGCAACCATAAACCTTGGATCATTGGCATTGTTCATACTATTGCAACTTTCATTTGAAACATAGAACAATTGGATTATTACTATAGCATTAAGCTATGACAGTCCTCAGTCTTCCCTTCCACTATTCAACGGCCTCTATCAATAAGAAACTGAGTATGGAATGATGGACTTTTGTTCCTTATATTTTTCAGGTTCCAAGCATCTCAATCACAACAAGCCAACAACCCCAGAAGACTTCCAAACAAAAAGCCGTATAAAAGACTCAAGTATTTCAAGTTTCAACTCTAAACATTCCTTTCTCCATTTATTTAAGGTTGCAACTTCTGATTAATCGCATGATACATTTCTGTCCATTCAAGGTTATGATCAGTTCTGCAGCTCTAGCACAAATTTAGTCAAAATTTGACTTTCAAATCATCGAAAAATCTCAACTGAAGCTAATTGTTTTTGGCATTGTAGAAGAACCATCGATTCTCACTACCCCATTTGGCCCTCAACAAGGGGCAGACTTTGGAGGTTGGTCCCCCCAGTCCTCATAAACGTTTTAGCATCTGAACGAATGTTAATACGTTGAGTCCATCAAGAACCGAGGGTCAAAGTCCTCGCTTCCCATCTTTCTACCATCCTTTACCGATTCCACAGAAATGGGAATGTGCCAAGCCCACAGGAACCAGGGTCCCATCCCACCACTCGTTTTTTTTTTTGACCGTCAGCCCCATTCGGCCATCCCCCACTTGGGTTTTTCACCATATTCACAGTGTAGTTTTGGGCACAGGTGAGTCGACAATAAAAGGCGATGAATGAACGGAGCTTAGTTTGACGTTTAAAATTGTTGATTGTTAAAATTTTGATAGTATGTTAAAAATATATATTAAATTTTAAATTTTAAATTATTAAGTAAAATAAAAGAATGCATTATTCGTAAAATTCTTATTAGAACAACTTATTTTTACCTATGAAATACTATACTACTCATTAGCTACCAATCCCCGTATGCTACAACAACAAAGTTTCTTTTCTGTGTTTTTTTCTTTTTTTTCTTATTCTAATGGAAAACTATTAGTTGAATACATGATTTGTGAAAGTTATACGAATTTTTTTTTTCTTTTTATTTTGATTTTTTTCCGATGATGCTAAAGATATTAAGAATCGAACTTGTTCTCATGTATCTTAAAAGACAACCCTCAGTACCACCCAATTAAACACCAATTTGTCATGAATAGCTTCTCTTGACACCAATTTGTCATGCATCAATGAGTAGGGAGAATCTCCCAAATTCCCTAACCATCACTACCATATTTCCTTCTCGGCAATGCTAGAAAGCATTCATTCAAGGTGTCTATGCTACACGCAAGTTAGCTACAGCCTGACTAGTCTTTCTTTGGCTTTTACACCATATTTCAACCAAGTAACAAAATTTCTGAGTGCAATTGTCCTTATCTCAAGGTCGTCATTCTAGCAATTTTGTCAAATTAGATTATAAATTGAATATTTGTTAAAAATCAAACCGATTCATTCTCGATTTTAAAGGATTTTATAATATTCATCGTGTAGTTATATATGACAATATATATATATTTATATATAAGGTACTCAGTAATTAAAAATTTAAATTTCTATCTCTGACTTCTTAATAAAAAAATAAAGTAAAAATAAGATCATAAATGTAAATTTAAGCACGGTGAAATTTCATGAGCTTATGTTCTTTTTTTTTTTTTCCCAAAACAATTGCTATTTACACGCTTATTTTAAACCAAGGGATGTTATATTATAATGTATAAAATTACACTTATGACCCGTTAAATTTAGGTTTCATGTAACGCCGGTCTAGGAACGAACCTGTCTGGAGACATGGCCCTGTCCACGTAGCGGGGGTCCATTCCCTAAATGTTCGAAGATATGGCTTGATCTTCAAGTTGACACGTGTTGCCACATATGCTTTCCCCAAAACGACAACCGACCCTTCCGTCGTTTTTCTCTCTACAGCATCGCCGGCTGGGGGTCCTGTGGGTGGCTTCGTCGTGGAGACAAAGGAGGCCTCCTCATCCCATTGACAAGTGGCTAACTGGGTCCCTGCCGGGAGCGGAAGAGATTGAATGGTCTGGGGTTTCAATTGCGTGGAGTCCAATAAACAACAAGGCAAAGATCAATGTTCCTTTTACCTCTGTCAAAAGAAAGTGAAAATAATAATAATAATAATTCCGTTTATATTGAAGCAGTCCAGGAGAAAATCAAAAGAGCATCACAAAAAGCAATGTAGATCATAACTTCTGCAGTATTGCTACCTTCACCAGATACAACGAGCATGAGCATTAGAAACCCTTTTAACCCAAAAATTTAATTGTTTTGAGTTGTAAAGGTAGATAATATATAAAATTACCTTAATAAAAAAAATTCACATTTAAATATAAGAATAACATAATTTAGATACAAAATTTTTTAATTATAAAAATTTTGATACTACATTAAAATTTTATGAAACTAAAAAGTTTTAAAATAGATCACATGTTAAATTTTAATAATGAAAAAAAAAAAAGAAAATAAAAGGATAATAATTAAACTCCTCACCGCCGCTGTATCATATTTGCGATTTTTCTGTTCGTTTCAGGAACATTGTTGTTGCCGATGAAATTTCTGGTTTACTAATCGGCATTTGGGACCCACTAAAAATACTGTACAGTAAAGTTCCACAAGTACAGCCAATGAACGAAGCAAAGTGCATGATTCTCGCACGAAAGAGGCTAAGCACCTTCGGAAAATAACGCAAAAACAACAAGAATTTAAGGATATGCAGCAAGCTTACGAGCCAAAAAGTAGGACCCCGTGGCACGTCCGCGGGGGCTCCCTTGGAATTTTGCATGACATAAGCCCATGAAGGTGACTAAAGATACCAAAATCTTAGCTTTAGCTTTAAACCTCCACACTTCTCCTTGCAAGGCGGCCAACCATCAAGAATGGTGGTGTTGTAACGATTTCCATGAAGGCTTTTTCTTTTTCTTTTTTTCTTTTTTCTTTGATTGAAATGGATTCAACCAATTGGAGATTAACATCCGATTAGCGACAAAAATGACATTACTATTACTTGAAAACAAAACAGCAAACATGACTCAATGAGTTGATCTAACAATCTATTGCGGCTAAAAGAAGACAAAATTGTTGTAAAAAAATAAAAATAAAAAAAACGCAACTAGTTAGTAGCGGACAAATGCGGAAGGCCGTGTTTGGGATATTCCTGCAATTCTTGGTAATCTCAAAGTTTGAATAACATTGCACTTCTCCATGCGATGCAGTGGACAGAGGGGGACCCATTAGAAAGGCTGCTACAATGATCAGCGGAAGAAGCGTTTTATTTACAATTTTAAATTATTAAGTAAAATATAAAATAATAAATTATATATTATATTTTAATATACCTTATAAATGTAGGTTTTTGTACAGTGAAGGCACCAACACACTTATCCAATCAGCCTTGGCTTTTGCTAACAGCCACTCCTTTATCTTACAAGTCCTGATTTAGTTGTGAATTTTTATACATGATAAATCTATTTTTTATTTATGTCTTCAACTTAACAAGATTTTGTGTGAGGTAATATGTTAAATATAATATATAATTTATAAACTTTTCATGTGTAATGATTTATTGATATAATTTAAAATTTTATAATTATATAATTTTTATATTTAATTATAAATTTTTACATTAATTCAAGTTCAACTTCATCATTTGTCTTCGAATAAAAAATAATAATTTATGTCGAGTAACGGACCTCTTAGCAGCTATCTATCTATAGATACTAAGTCATAACCTTTTACTTAAATTTAATAATATTCAAATAATAATTTTTTTATAAAAAATTAAATAAAAATATTTACTTATAATCTTAATTATTTAAATAAAAAATCATCATAAGCAATTATTTTATTAAATCGTATCCTGACACCTGTTATAGATTTGGGTGGGACTCCACAGGCTTGGATTGAATCATTCCACTTGCAAGCAAACTGGATGTGGAACCCATCTCCATGCCAATTGCTACACCCCAAGTTGAGAACCACGGCAGAGATCATAACTGGAAGTGTTGGATATTAAAAATTTGCAAAACATTGTGTAGAAATGATAATAATAAATACTGTTTAGATTTTTTTTTTTTCCCCTTAAATTTCAACTTTAGTCTGTCAAACTGCTGAATTTAACAAACACATGAAATGTAAACTACTTATGGCGCGAAGACTGTGGACATCCAACCGTTTTAGCACCAAGATTTTGTAATGATTATCAACTTACTGTAACGCAAGAGCTCAGAATAATTATAATAATTATTGCCTGAATTCGTAGCTCTCTCTCTCTTTTTTTAAGAATTATTTTACGTATTAGTTTAATAATTTATGGTTATAATTTTTATTTTTTTTAAAAATTAAAATATAAAAAAATGTTTTAAAATTTTTTTATAAATTTTTAAATTAATTAAATTTAAAAAATTATAATTGATTCATTAATTTATAATTTAATTAATTAATTTAACAATTTAATTAGTAGGTTAAAATTGACGAGGAATATCAAAACTATTATAATACAAGACTTTGTAACAATTAACAGTCAATAACACATACCAAACCAATGTAAGACAGGAATTTGTAACGAAGGCGTCTAAATTACTGAACAACAGACATTATCGCTACATAGAATCTCGTAGTCTTGTTTGAACTTTTCACAACTTAAATTTACATAAATATGCAAGAAGAAAACCTAATATGCATAATATAAAGTATTTAAATACACAATAATTAAGTTTTAAATTTATTAATATTAAAATTATATATATATATATATAAATTATTCGAGTCTAACAATATATGGTCAGTAAATTTTGTTTATTAAGAAAAAAATTAAATTGGGACAATAATAAATAACTTTAATCTTATTCATAAATACGATGATAAATATATTTATCATGTATTTTTAGAAAAGTTAATATGGGACATTAAGAATGTGTAAAATTAATATTTTAGCTTTAAATTTTTACCTTTTATAACTTACTGGCCGTTATTAACGAGGGCATTGACCCCTTTGATTTTTACCGAAGTATTGTCCCGAGGAACGTGCCTCATTTGACCATTCCGAAGGAGCCCCACCCTATTTCTTTTCGTCTGTAAAACGGAAAAGGAAAATAAATAAATAAATAAGAAACAAAAATTCTATAAATGTGGACGGAGAGGGGTCATGTTCTCCGCTTGAAGTAACTCCAAAGTGTCTACGGAGCTTCTGAACTTTCTTTGTAAAAGTATGGTCGGAGCTTCGCTTGACGCCACCACGGCCACGGCCACGGCCAAGCTCTTCCACCACCACCACCGCTTCAAGCCCTCCTCCTCCGCCATCAAGTTCCTCTGCAGCTACGGTGGCATGATCATTCCCCGTTACTCGGATGGCAAGCTCCGTTACCACGGCGGCGAAACTCGTGTCCTTTCCGTTGATCGCGCAACCTCCTTCTCCGGTAAGCCTTTTATCCCTTTTATTTCCTTAATTTTTTCTTGTTCTTTTTAAAACTATTATTTGATGGTGAAGTGGAATTATAATATTTTCAGAAATATTGTTGAAGATGGGAGAGTTGTGTGGCGCCCCCGTGAATCTACGCTGTCAGCTGCCGGCGGATGATCTTGACGCTCTGGTATCGATCACTTCCCATGAGGATCTTGCCAATCTCATCGAAGAGTACGATCGGGCTGCCACGGCAACTGGGTCTTTAAAGATCAGAGCTTTTCTGTCGCCGCCTAAAAAAACCTCTATTTTTTCTTCTCCTCAACCTCAGCTTCCGTTGTCTGCCTCCTCCTCCTCCTCCACCAGATCATCATCATCATCTTCGTCCTCCTCGTCGCCATCCACCATGGCAGTTCCCGGTTCCATCCCAAGGTGCTACCGCCAGATATCAAAGCCGGTGGCCTATCCGGTGAAGAGGATTCCTGGTTATGGTTACCATGCTCATGGAAACCCAACACATATCTGCCTTGTTCACAATGGGAATCACTGGCAATAGCAGCCCGGGGGGCGTCGCTAGAAACAAATTATTATAAACAGGAAAAGAAATTTTAAGTCACTCTATGTATGTGCTAGTGGATGTTGGATGTAACTGAAGGACTGTAAAAGGAAATTTTCTTTTTTTTCTTATTCTTTTTTCCGTTGGAAAATTAATGAATTTTCAGTCCAAGACTTATGTGATATGGTGAGTTTGTGTTAATTTTGTTGTTTGGGACATTTTAGTACAATTCTCCATTGATATGCCGTTCACAGCTTTTAGTACAATTCTCCATTGACCATTGCCCGATTCCCATTTTGTTGCGTTCCACGTTTGTCTTCGTTTTCGTCTAGGTTCTGTGTCTGCTTTGCTTGGTGTCGTGTCTGAATGATGTTTCTGCCTTCCCTGGCACTGTCCTTATTCCCAGTTCTTCATCTTCATGCGTTGTCCTCATCCGTCTGCTGTGTTTTCTTTCTCTTTCGTTTTCGTTTTCGTTTTTGGTTTTCTTCGTTTTCTTTTTTCTTTTTTATTTTTTGATTTTGCGGTCGGTTCTTATCTGTTTCTTATTAGATTTGTCATTGTTCGTGTGGATGTGGTTTTTTGATAAATTGTTTTTCCGATGTTTTCTAACTCTTTTTTTTATAGATATTTGCAGGTTTACGGGTGATTAGAGTATTAATCAACGTCAAAGATGATGGGGGCGAGAATGTCCTTCAAGACATGAAGAAGCATTTGTCACACTTGCCAACTGCAAATTGTCGTCCATTTTTGGTCCTCTTGAGGGGGCATTAAGGTGAAAAATCAACCTGTTATACCATCCTTTAATCTTAATTTTATTAGTACGTTATATGTAGAATTCTGAGAATCACTCTGGCCGTAGCCTTGGCTGAGCATTGAGACTTATATTTAAAGTTTCTTTACCTTCAGTTTAAATTTAACTTGTAGCTGCAGCCTCCTGCAGCCCCTACTTCCTGCAAGTCTGTCTTGTTTGCTTGAGTTCCTATTGTCCTTGAGCCAGCCAATTCACCTGTGATGTGACCCTGTACCCGCTTTTTCGGATGTAGGAGTTGTCTGTGTTGGCCTTATGCATTGTGATATCTTCGAGTTTTAGCAGAATAATATCAGTTTTCCTTGTATCTCAGGCCAATAGTCCTTTGCCCTGCGCGCTCATGGCTTTGTTATCTTGTAAGGTTCTCTCCTCACTCTCTTAGACTTGGGGTCGTGCAAGGTCTTACTCTTCATTTAAGTTCTACCATCAGGGCTCAAAGCCTTTGTTGCCCAAGTTATGTATCCATGAAGATGGACGAATCTGGAATTTATGTATGCACATTGATAGCTATTTTTTCGCACCTTTGCAATCTTGAGATATGGATCATAACTAACTGTGATTTTGTGTTCTCTTCACCAGATATTACTAATCACTGCTTCAAAGGCACTCATTCAAGGCATACAGTTGGTGTCCTAGTCCAGAAGCAATGGCAAACATTATTGGAAACACCAAGTGGGACCATGGAATATCAAGAACAATAGGGACCTTGCATACCAGAACCAATTGATCATGGGATAGGGATACATAATTTGACTCATGAACCAGACAGCTTTACATATCAGCAGCGCCGAAATACTTAAATGCAGGAGATTACAACGCTGGAGATCAATGTTATGGATACATTGCAAAGCAGTAAGAGGCCCTTTTGCTCCAAAGCCAACATGAAGGAATAAGGAAGGAGAAGAGCTATGATTTTTGACTGAAAAGAAAGCTCTCCACTCACTTAGCATTCAAAAGGAAGATTCCCTTTGCTGTCTCGGTTGAAGAGAGATTTGAGAACGAGTTGGAACATTGATTATTAACAGTGCCAAAAAAAAAAAAAACAACAAAACAAAAACAAAAGCAAAATAATAATAATAATAATAACCGGAAGGTAGTTGATGAATTGCTATCTTCTGAAAATAACGATAAAACTGGTTTCAAGGTTATCCCATCCCACCGCCAAGTGCCATATATATAAATATTTCTTTTTCCTCTTTCTAAGATTTCCCCTTCTCATTTTGACAAATTATGCCGTAAGTATCACAAGCATTGCCTCTTTTTGACAAAAGGAAAATAGATAAGATAATGTGAGTGTAGAAATTGTAAGAGCATGGATCGCACGGGGTTTGCTTCTTGTTTAATCCTGTTGATGTTGCAAGAGTCGTTGGAATAGAGGCATGAAGCAGTGATAATATAAAAGGCAATGTGTGTAGGGTGAAAATGATAAAAGTTGGCCGAGTCTCATTAGTCATGTGATAGTGATAGAGATGTCTCTGGACTCGTAGTTCTAGTGATAAGCAATGTGCAAGTGTCATGGTTCTTAATGTGTATATACTTGGGAGATCTAGGTTTATATAAGCTCAGTCGAATGACCCTGAGATTGGTTAATTGGATTAGTAAAATTAAGAATTTAATCATAATTCAAACTAATTTATTTTAAAAATTATTAGTTTTAAAATTTAATAATATAAAATAGTTAATATGATTTTAAATTATTATTTTTTTTTATTTAGTAATAGTAGAATCTAGAAGAATTATAAATATGTAAAATAATAAATATAAATATTGCAAATAAAGGCATAGCATTGACAATTCATCTTTGAAGTGTTGGAATCTTCTTCGACTACTATATTTTCAAGAGACAAAAATGGTGGTGGGGCAGCCATAACTACGTCCCATTTAGTCCATCTGATAAAATATGCTCAAGCCTAGCCCATCATCTCTTGTGCCCCAGAAAAACAGGGTATGACTATAGCAAGCTTCATCTCAGTGGCACGGATTGATGACGGCTATACTATGTCACATGTTGCTCTCTTTCGTGGAAACCAATTAAGATTCTCTGTCGTTTAATAGACGAGATATATATGTCGAGGCCTTGGTGGCTCTTGTGTTGGGCATTGCTCGCTTCTTGAACGCTTCTTTTTGGCTACACGTTTTGCAACAAAGTTGAAAAATTCAACACTTCTTTGGCTTCCCTGTAGGGCATTGCTGGCTTCTTCAACACTTCTTTAGCCAGACGTTTAGCCAAAAAAAGAATAGATATTAAATTTTGTTATTGAACACTTCACGACTTCCTTAGCTTCTCTGTCCTTTTATTGTACCCTTCAACGTTAAACATCTTACACGAGGCTGAATATTTTAGCAACAAAATAATTGATATTAAATTCAAGAAGAGGAAGATAAAAAAAAAAAAAAAAAAAAACATATTCAGCTGATCCGTAACTTGTTCACACGCCATTATTTTAAGGTTGGACTTAAGATTTTCAGTACTGAAAACAGTTTTAATATTAGTGAACTACCTGTTCAATTTTTTAGTTTAATGGGGACTGCTGACACTCGAACTTCAAGCCTATCTTTTCTTTCATTTATTAGTATTATTATTATTTTTTGGGTGCAACAAAAATATACAGGTTGGTGCCCAAAAAATTCTTGGATTATCTTAAACTGGACCTAAAAAGAAAATTGGGCCAATCTTGTCAAAATCTTAACATGGGCTAACATCCAAATGGTCAATTTTCTTGGCATTTAGCAATCAACCCCTTAACAGCTGCTACACATAACATAATATGATCATGATCATTAACAGATCCTTGAAGGTTATTATTATTATTATTATTATAGGGAACAAATAAAATATTTGAATAATCACAAAATGTTTTTATTATCAATTTCATTAATATTTAGTTTTTATTGTCAGTTGGAACAACAGTTATCCAAAACCAAACACCGTTCTTCAATTTCTCCATTACTTTCCACTTTTCTCCCCGTAATTCTAGGTAATTTCTGTTTTTTTTTTTTAACGGGTGATGCCAACGAATGCTTCCATTATTAATTATTTATCTGTTGTAGTTTAACGACAATAAAGAGCGGTAGAGTCATGCTGAGTTTTAATCAAAACTATTACCTTACTCTTGATTATAAGAGCGCATTGGGGCAGCAGCAGTACGTAAAGTTCCAAGCTACTTCCCAACACGGATAATTGCTGGACAAAGTAGATCCAAGGTAAATCTGAGTCTTATATTAAATAATGCTCCGTGATTTATAACAAATACACAAAAAAGTTTTCAATGTTTGATTTGATTAGCTAACAGCAGTTTGATTTGGTGGTAAAACTGTTAAATTTTTATTAGTTCTAATAACTAATAAAGTTAAATCAACAAAAAAAAAAAAGAGTGACTGCAGATTTTAGTGTCGGCTTTCTCATAAAAAAATTTTTATTTTTTATACTAATGAGCACGATAATAAAAGTATAATTTAAATATTATTTTATATACGATTAATAAAATTATAATTAATTTATTATTAAATTTTATTTAAAAAAATAAAAAAAATAAAATTTATTTTTAAAAAAAATTATTTTAATGTATTAAATATGTAAATATTTTTATATATAAAATTTGTTTATTTATAAAAAGTATGTAATTTTTGATATTTAAAATTAAATTATTAAAATATATATATATATTAAATTATTATAAATTGAGTAATAATTAAATTTTTATAATTAAAAAATTTTTATTATATGTCAATTAATTTAATTTATTTTTTAAATTTTAATCATCAGAACTAGTAATTTTTTATTTCAGTTTTTATGGTATTTTTTAGTTTTGTCCAGAAACAGAGGTTTATACTTGTGTCACGAGCCTATAGATTTATTGTGTCTTATCTGTACAGTTTTAAAAATATTTTTCAAGTAGTTTTCTCACACTCAACTTATAAAAACTTTTTTAGAAATTAATTTTAAAAGTATATTTCACTTAAAAATTGAGTATGTACAAATGAGGGATAGCAAATCCCCTTTTATACAAGTTTTGGATAAGTTATAATTATTAAATTTCTCCTTAATCTAATGGTAGATATTACATCCCTTCAACTTCATATGTACATACATTTACCAGCATTTATTACATGGCTAGTCTAATGTATTTCCCTTCTTTAGGAGGGGTCTAAATTCAACGTATTGTCCATCTCTAGGTACAAAGGACGGTGACATTCTCCCTCACTTAATCAGGCGACACCCTCATCGTTTCTTCAGCATGATAGGTGTCAATTTGCCACTATGGATTCGACTTCTTGGTCATATGAAGCTTTTACTCCAAGTGGTGCTTGCTATGACTCCCCTCGATTTGGATCTCCCTTGTCTTCACGATAAGGTTTAAGTATACTTATATGGAAAACTGGATGTACCTTTAATTTTGGTGGCAGCTCTATCTTATATGCGACCTTCCCAACTCATTGTATCACACAAAATGACCCTTCGTAGAGACGAATTAGACCCTTGTACACATCTTTGTACCGAAAAATGGCGTGTAGTTTGGCTAACACCAAATCCTCGACTTGGAACTTCACATGTCGTCGCTTTTTGTCAGCCCACTTCTTCATGTGTTTGGAAGCTTTACATAAACATGCCCTTGCCAAGTCTGCTTGTTCTTGCCAATTCTTAGCAAACTTATATGTAGGTGGGCTATTCCCCTGATGGCCCGATGCAACCACACTTGGAGTTTGTAGTTGTTGGCTATTCACGATCTCGAATGGACTCTGGTCAGTTGACTCACTTCGCTGCAAGTTGTAGGAGAATTAAGCTACATTAATCAACTTTGCCTAATTTGTTTGCGTTGTGCTCACGTAGTGCCGAAGATAAATCTCCAAGAGTGCATTGACTTGCTCGGTTTGACCGTCAGTTTAGGGGTGTAAGCTTGTAGAGAGATTCAACTCCAACCCTAATAGCTTAAACACTTCATACCAGAAACACCTTGTGAATCGAGGGTCACGATCGCTCACAATTGTTTGTGGGACTTCCCAATACTTTACCACGTGCTTTATGAATAATTTGGTTGCCTCCTTAGTTGGGTAATCCTTTGTTGCTAGTATAAATGTTGCATACTTGGAGAATCTATCCACCACGACCATAAGAGTCTAATATCCTTCGAACTTAAGCAGGTTTACTATGAAGTCCATGGAAACACTCTCCCATGGACGAGTTGGGATGGGAAGTGGCTCTAGTAGTCCTGGCGTTGAACATTATTCAAGTTTGTCTTGTTGGCAAATAAGACAGGTCTTTACATAGATTTCAACGTCATCCTGCATTTGAGGCCAATAGTATTGATCTTTGACAACGGTTAAGGTGCAGTGGATCCTTGGATGACCCGCCTACTTCAAATCATGGCACTCGCGCAACACTTCTTTCCTTAACTTTCTGTGGAGTGGCACATATAGTCGTTGCACTTTTGTGTATAAAAGACCGTCCTCGCACCAAAACTGTTGGGTCTTGCCCTTTTATGCATATCCAATGAGGGCTTGAGCCTTCTGATCATGGTTAAGCCCCTCCTTGATGTGGTCGATCCATAGACAGCTAGGTTGACTCACTATGTTTGCTAGCCTCATCTTCCAGCTAAGAGTATCAGTTACGGAGTTAGCCTTCCCTAGCTTGTACTCCATCACATAGTCAAACTCTATTAGGAAATCTTATCATCGAGCTTGCTTCAAACTCAGTTTCCTTTGGGTTTGAAAATAACTCATGGTCATATTGTCCATCCGTACAATGAACTTAGACCCTAGGAGATAATGCCTCCATATCCATAGGCAATGGACCACTATAGTCATCTCTTTCTCTTAAACGGTATACCGTCGCTCAGTATCGTTCAACTTCCGCGACTCATATGCCACTAAATGTCCTTCCTGCATAAGAACACCACCAATAGCAAAATTTGATACATCAATCTTTAATTCAAAAGGCTTGGTGTGATCAGGCAACACCAACACTGGCTCCCGGTCATGGCTTATTTCAACCAATTAAACACCTTTTGGCATTGATCCATCCATTCCCACGGTTTCTCCTTCTTCAGCATGTCTGTGAGTGGCACGGTGATGTTTGAGTAGTTCTGAACGAAACGCCAGTAGTAGTTAGTGAGACCAAGAAATGATCTCAACTCCGTCACTTTCTTCGGTGGCTCTCATTCAACAATGGCTCGAATCTTTGTTGCCTCCATATGTACTTGTCCTCCCCTGACAATATGCCTTAAAAATGGCACTTTCTTTTGGGCAAAGGCACATTTCTCGTACTTGATGTATAAGTCATTCTCCCATAAGACTTGGAAAACTTGTCTAAGGTGCTTGATGTACTCTTTGAGCGTCCGGCTGTACACCATAATATTGTCAAAGTAAACCACTACAAACCGATCTAGGAATGGATGTAATACCTTGTTCATAAGAGTGCAGAATGTGACCGGAGCATTGGTTAAGCCGAATGGCATGACGAGGAACTCGTACGAACCATAATGAGTCATACAAGCTGTCTTTGGCTCGTCCCCTTTGGCAATCCAAACTTGATAGTAACCTAAGCAGAGATCAAGCTTGGTAAACCATTATACACCTCTAAGCTGATCGAAGAGATCCACAATCAGATACTTGTTCTTAATGGTTAATTTGTTTAACGTCTGGTAATCTATGCACATCCGGAGTGACCGATTATGCTTCTTCTGGAATAGGATAGTTACACCGAACGGAACCTTAAATGGCCGAATGTACCCCGCATTGAGCAGCTCCTTCAGTTGTTTCTCAATTCTTTCAATTTAGGGGTACCATGTGATATGGCGCCATGGCAGGTAGTCGAGCGTCAGGCACTAGCTCGATCTAATGATCCACTTCTTTACGAGGTGGAAGCTTTTTGGACAACTTAGGAGGCATCACGTCTTTGAACAAATCGAGGACTTAACTCACTTCTGTTGGGACTTCGCTCCCTTTGCTCTTGCTGTCCTCGATTTTTAAGGTTGCTAGGATGGTCACCTCAACCTTCTTCACTCCCTTGTTGAGTTGTATTGCTAAAATCATCTTCTGATCATGGTCCGACTTACAATGAACCAGAATCACACACTGGCACCATTTGTTCAGCACACAAAAACACTCGGTAAAGGGCAATATAACTGCATGGATCCTATCCAGAAATTTCAATCCAATGACAAAGTCATAATCATCAAAAGGAATTACCTCAAGGGTCTCTTGGCTTCTCCATTACCCAATCTGCAACTCCAAGTCCCTAGCAACCCCAATGGCAGGGACTTCTTAGGAGTTGACAGTCTTAAACCACCCAACTCCTTTCTCAACTTGAAGGTTAAGTTTCTTGGCAACTTCTTCTGATATGAAGAGATCGGATGCCCTAGTATCCACGAGCACACTCATGGTGGTTTCTTTGATCTTCACATCTGCAAACTTAAGTCCTTTTGGCTCTTTCATTTTCTTAGACTTGATTGAACCAAGTATCCGTAACGAACCTAATCGTGTCTCCTCTTTTGGCTCATTTTCTTTGCAAAGAGCAGCCAGCTTGGTCTTGTTTGGGCAATCTTACATCATATATGGACTATCACAGAAGTAACACTCATAAGTACATACCTTTTTGTGACCTCCACTACTGGATTCTGCATGAGCCTTTGAAGGGCTAACCAGTGGTCTACCTCCATTCGAGCGATTGAATCTGCCCCGGTCTCCCCCACCATTAGCCTTATCCTTTGGACGGGAGTCTAACTGAGAGGTGGAAGGTGTCCTGTACTCTATAAGAGATTTATCCACTGTAATGGTTGTTGTAAGGTCTGCCACTTTGAACTGCTTCAGCTCCTGTTTGGTCTACGGTTTGAGACCACTCATGCACAAGTGGTATGCCTTTATCTCATTCATTGAAGGGATTTGGAGTAGCAACTTCGAAAATTGCTTCACATAATCACGTACTGCACCCCTTTGCCCAAGGCGCTTTAGCTCGTCGCGAACTTCTTCCCTTGCATATGCGGGATAGTAGTTCTGTTAGAACTCCTCGACGAATCTATCCCAAGTCGTGATAGGATTTCTACATCTATCGTTTGACCGACGATACCACCACAACAAAGCATTATCAGCTAAGTACATAAATGCAGTATTTACCTGTAATTGGTTGTTGTTGATCTTCATAACTTGGAAGTATCGTTCCACATACCATAGGAAGTTGTCTACGTCCTTGGCCACCCGAGAACCTTTGAACTCCTTTGGCTTGGGTTCGTCTATACGTGGTCCTTACACAGTGATCACCTCGTTCACCCGTGCTGCCTTTGATTCGGCGAGCTTTCCCTTGAGCTCTGCAATCTCCGCACGCATAGCTGCCATCATGGTCTTCAAGGACTCATCCCGCTGATAGAGTTCTGCCCTTAAGGTCCCCAACAACTCTCCTCAAAGTTCTCTCATGCAGACTTTGAGCTCCTGCATCTCGACCACGAGCTCCTCCCTTTCGGCATCTATACTTTTGATGGACTGAGTCAGGTCATCAACCGAACCCTGGACATCAGTGACGAACAATTCAATTTTCGTCATACGATGTGTTAGGTCCCTAACTAGATTCCTCGAACTCGAAACAGTATGATTCTTTTTTCCTTTGGCACCTCTATCAACCTTCCTCTCATAATCATCACGGTTATCCCCATGATGAGCACTTCATCAAAACATGGGTCTGCCATAACGCCTCTTCTTGCTCCTAACTGTCTGTTACGAGTCTAGTAAGCCTGGAATCCTAAAGGATCCCTCAAAATAGAGGACAAGTAGGGCTTCCACAAGGGCCTCCCCCTCTTCTCGGCCAAGATAGATGGGCAAGAACCTTATCAAGTCAAGGTCATAACCAACCCCTTTTTTTATGTATGTACACCTTTGTTTCAGGGTGGGGCCGCCCATAACTGGCTTTGGAACCAAATTTCAATACCATTCAGAACAAGAGCAAACTATCAGAAAGATATCACGCTGGGTCAACAACGATGTGTGCTTCTCACTTGAGAAAGCAAAGGCAACCTGACTAGACGGCTACAGGTGTCAGCCATTCGCGAAAGTGGAAGATATCAACTATCACGGGCCTATAAATTTATTACTCTTACCCACACAGCCTTAGGAATGTTTGTCAAGCAACATTCTCACATTTAATTTATTAAAATTTTTTTTAAAATTAATTTTAAAAATATATTTTATTTAAAAATTAAGTGTATAAAAAATTTTATTTTATATAAATTTAAATAAATTATAGTTATTAAAAATTTTTTAATTTAATGATAAATATTATATTTTTTTACTTTTATACGTGTATATATATATATATATATCAATATTATGTAACTAATTTTAATGTATTTTTCTTTCTTAAAAGTGTTTAGGCACGAAGTATTGTGCACACTAAGTACAAACGACCTGGACACTTGAGTCTTGTATTAAAAGTATCTTCTTTCAAGTCGGTTCAGTTTCAGACACATCTTGAGAGCAATGGATCCAAAAGAATTACCAATTCTCTCTAATCTCCTTCCCCAAATCGATCAAAGCTCGCATCCACCAAACCCAGAAGTCAACCAAAGTTCATTGACCCGATTTCGCCACTTAAACAACCCAAAAGTTGCATCTTTACTAACCCAAGCCGTTCCCACCAGCCTCACCCAGACTCATGCGCTCCTTAGAGCCATGGGACCCCGACCCGACCCCGATGTGGTATCCACAGCCCGATCCAGGATGGCCCAAGTCCAAGAACTGGGCGGTGGCGGAAAGGAGGTGGAGATATACAGGGCGGCGGTAAGATTGGAGGAGATTTATGAGGAACATGAGAGGGAGTTGAGGGATGTTGAAGAGAGGCTTGCTGGGGTATACAGGGAGGTTGTTGAGAGAGAGATAGAGGATTTTCAATGGAATGAGGAGGTTGTTGCTGTACTGAAAGAGACACAGAGTGGTGGGGTTGTGGAAAGATTGGATCTTTCTGATCGTCAGTTGACTTTGATCCCTGAGGCCTTTGGTACTCTTCATGGGTTACTTCTGCTTAATCTCTCTCACAATCAATTGCAGGTCTGTATGTATATGTGCTATCAATAAGTGTACCCAATGATAGCTTGTGATCAGGGTTCCTTTTGTTATAAATTATGAATAATGTTATTTAGGACAACTAAACTTATCTGCTTGTGATAAAATCATAAGATTGTTATCTGCGTAAGTGCCTTGGAGCAATCGGGCTAGTTTCGGGAAATTTAGTCGGACTAAATAGCATTGCTCATAAATATTTGAGTACGTTTGTTTCGTTGATTGAGTTCTGGCACCTTTGGATTAATGGTTTTTGACGAGTTCATGTCAAATAAAGGGGCCATAGTGAATTAGAGTGTTGCTCTCTTACTGGCTTAATTATAATGAATTAGATATGTTAATAGCTTTATGCTCCCTTTTGCTGTCATAGAGTTTATTGGAATTGCTTTGGTTAATCTGAGACGAACTTGAGGGACCTTGCAGTTTGGATTGCATTCCTTGCAGAACAATATCTCATTGAAGGAAGTTGTCACGTTAAGCTGTGTTTTGCAGGCATTCTGTGGAATGTGAATAAGTTTGCTTCCAACTAAAATCCTAAAACTCTATAGAGCAAGACCTCTGAAGCTGTTGATTCCATCATTTCTCTATTGCTTTTTATTTTATGCAGTCTTTTACACGGGTGTGCCTCATAAATGCTTTCTTACCATCTTTGGGAACATAAGAGTTTTTAAGTTGGCAGATTATGTTTATATGATCTAAAATTTATACCTGCTTTTTTTTTTTTTTTGCAATTAAATATGGACATTGACTAAACTTTAAATTTATAGCTATTTGATTGACATAGTTGTATCTTCACTCATTTGCAACCTATGGAGCAAAATCATAAGACTAGCTTGGGAAAGTGCGGAATCTCAGTTTATGGTTGATGTGACTTTTGGATACTATTTAGTGAATTGAGAGATAGCTTAGCTAGGATTTTTTCTTTTATTTTATTTGATTAATATCTCATCCAATTGTTTGGGGACAACAGGTCCTTCCTGAATCAATAGCTGGACTTGAAAAGCTTGAGCAGCTTGACATTTCTTCTAATATACTAAAGTCACTGCCGGAATCAATTGGATTGTTGCGTAAGCTTAAGGTCCTGAATGTCTCCGGAAACAAGTTGAAAGCCCTTCCAGAAAGCATTGCCCTTTGCAGGTCTGATATTCATTAGTTGATTGCTTTTCTTAACTGATCTGCTTCTATACTCTAAAGTAAAAAGTTTCTTTGGCTTCTGCTTTCTTCATGCAGTTCACTGGTTGAGTTAGATGCAAGCTTCAACAACTTGATGTCTTTGCCAACAAATATTGGGTATGGATTGATGAATCTTGAAAGGCTTTCTATCCAGTTGAATAAGATCCGTTTCCTCCCACAATCTATCTGTGAAATGAAATCTTTGAGATATTTGGATGTTCACTTCAATGAGCTTCGTGGCCTGCCACATGCAATCGGGAGATTGTTAACTCTGGAAGTCCTGAATGCAAGCAGCAACTTCAGTGACTTCACTGAGCTTCCTGAAACAATTGGTGATCTAACCAACCTCAGGGAGCTTGACCTGAGTAACAACCAAATACGAGTTCTTCCCTACTCAGTTTGTAGGCTTCAAAATCTAAGTAAGCTCAACCTGGATGAAAATCCACTCATCATTCCTCCGAAGGACGTAGTGAATAAGGGGGTTAAAGCTATCAGGGAGATTATGGAAAAAATATGGCAAGATATGATTGCTGAACAACAGCAGAGGAGCATGCAAGAGGCAAATCACCAAGAAGCGCAACCTGGATGGCTGGCATGGGGCACCTCCTGGTTTAATAACTTGGTAACGGGGGTTTCTCAAGGTGTTTCAGGATATCTAGGTGGAGAAAAAGCTCCAAGAGATCCATATCTGGACCAACTGCTGTGATATTTTGTTGATCTTATAGCTTCTCTGAGTTCTCCGTGTATAATTTTTGGTTTGTGCAAAAGTTGATGCTGAGAATTCTTCTGGATATTCTTTCTATAAATTGTCTGTATACATCTTGTGTGACCCGGACGATCGATAAGATGGCTTTTGATGCTTTTTGTACCATAGGGAGCTTAAAACTCACTCGCCAGAAGGCATTGCCAAAGCTAGCTCTGCTCCAAGCCTTTATGGTTGTCTCTCACGCATCATTGCTTATAACACGAGCATTCTTTTATAAATACAATGCCATAATCTATTCTCTTAAATTCCGAATATTCTCTCTATAATTAAAATATGAAATCTTGAAAATAGGAATATAAAATTTTAGCCATTAAAAGAGTTTTAGAAGAGAGAGAATAATCACTGACTATTGTAAAGACAGAGATTCGAGCTTTTAAGGTTAGATGTTCACGGTGAGCCCAGACATCAACCTTAACTCAGTCACTTCATTATTCTTCTTCTTTTGGGTCGACTCAGTCACATTATCGGTCTATCCAAGATCGTTTATCAGCTACATGATACAGTCCAATACTTTACAACCCAACTAGAGCTGGGTGGTACCGCAAGTTACTAGTGGTACTGTTTTTGTGGGTTTTAGTTGGGGATGGAGATTCGATGCACTTGTTGGGAATCCTAGACGGATTAAAACTCAAAAGAGAGACACTTTGGGCCAAACATGTGTGCTGGACCATTTTCAGTTAGTGGTAATAGGTTTTAATTGTAGACCGACTCCTGTGTTGGGTAGGACTAGTAGCACTACACCCTTGGAATAAGTGGCCCCCCCCCCCCCTTTTCTTTTTTTTTTTTTTGTTTTTTTGGGAAACTCAACCATTTGTAATTATTTAGATATTTCTTCAAATCCAGTTTTCATGTGTGTTTTCCTTCTCGGTGGGAATTAGCTTCCATTGACCTATATGTACTGTGTACTCTTAAAAAGTCATTATGCAGGGCAGCATTGAAGCTTGAGGATCAATGGCGATAGGCTATATCAAGGTTGGAGTTTTTCTTTTAACACCAAAAGAAATTTCAAATAACGGGTAGTTCTCTTTACTAAACATGGCAGAGTTGATTTCAAATCAATTTTTTATGCATTAATTTTTTAATATTTCATCCATGATCTATTTTAGGAATGAAATTTTGTTACAGAATTTTGGGGATAAAATTGCCAATAAAATAATCTGAAAGGATAAGTAATGTTTTTCCAAAAATATTAAAATAAACTCGAGGAGGGAGAAAAAGAGATTTTACAAGGATTTAATGCACATTGGGTGAACCGTGCAGCCGTGATATTAAGAGCATGAGTGCCCTATTGCTTGCTATATGCCTAAAAAGATATACCTATCGATTTGAGTGACCTTGACTTTTTAAAGCTTTTTGTAAAATATTTTTGGAAATGTAAAAAGCTTTTTAAAAAAAAAAAAAAAACTCGATTGATTGCATGGAAGAAACAGAATACACGTGGCATATAAATGGAGGCTGATTATTGGAGGCAAAATGATGGCAATGAATCTATTTGAAAGCAACTTTTCTTGACCTTCCATTGCCTCATATCCGACATGTCATAAATTGGGCTATGAGGAGTTACAAGAATTAAGCTATATTGTCGTTGACACTCGACGCTGTTCATGTCGACAACTTTCCACTTCCAGTTCCATATTCATGTGTAAGGCATAAAATCCCAACCATCTCATGTCAGACCAAGTTAATTTCAAGTTGTACCCGACCCTTCTTAGTTTTTTTTTTACATATTTAGCCTCTATTTTGTATATTTTTTACCTGTATTCCACCAAAATGTTAAGAGTTGATGGGCTCTCAAAATCCCATTTTTCTTTTAGTTCATAAGGATTAGAATTTAAATTCTAAACTTCAAACTCTATTTACTAAGATTTTATAACTATAGTTACAATGTATCCAGTGCATAATTGCGATAATGGGGGGCAATTTAGACTCTTTGTCGAGGGTCGTGAAGACCTCATATGGGGTGATGCCTATTGGCGACTACATTCACTTTAGCCATACATAAAGGAATGGTCTGCTGCTTTTTATTTTCATTTATGTTTTAAACGACAAAAATTTTTGGGTCATTAAACTAAGCCAGAGCATGTGTACATGCGCTAGCATGGAGGTGACAGGACTGTGGAAGCGTACAAGTGTCAGGTGTGGAATGATGGGTCATGCATGGAATTGGCATGCATATGTATCCATTTTTTCAGGTTTGGCCGGATGCTGAAGCATAGGACCAGTTTTTTTTAGCAGAAAAAAGCCACCCCAATTGAGCAGGCTTTTTCTAGCTGAGGTTTAAGCCGAAGAAATAAACAAAAAAGTTAAAAAAGTGTTTGTGCATGTGGGGGCATAGGATTTTTGTTTAGGGAACAAAAAGGTCAGGAATGGTCTGTCGCAACTGACTCGCTCAGTGGGCCAAAGTTGCCAATTGCTTGTTTTTGAGGTATAAATCTCTGTCCTGCTCTTCCTCAATAAATTCCTATTCCTGTGCATTCTGTTTCACCGTGGTTCTATCAGATGAGTTTTTGAAACAAGACGCGAGATTCATGAACATAAACATCATGGGAGACGAGTGTAATTTCAACTATTAATTATAGTTAATTATTGTGATTATTTGATTTTTATATTTACACTAGACAACTTAAATTACGCCACATTCACTTTATTCATGAATTACACGCTTCCTCGTATATTTTTTCGTTATTAGTTATGCTGTTGCTATAATATTTACTACTAATATTTGAGTAATTTTACATGAGGCCGATGCGGTAGACAAAAGGTTCCACCGTGGGCTTCCAAAATCTTCCGTGGCCCAACCACGTACGAATTGTTAAGTACGGCACACATGCTATCTCTTGACTCCGACAGTTAGCCAGAAGAAATGATTCAAGTATAGAAATGAAGTTGGCGTTTCGCCATTGGGAACATGGTTAGTGGACGGAGGCAGGGGACGGGGAAGTGACGGGGTGAGGTAGTGGGATGGGGACCCTTCTCTTTTGTCCTTTTTTTCTTTTTTTTTTTTTTTTTTTTTTTAATATGACGTGCACAACCAATCAAAATATTTATATAATTAACAAAATTGTGTTGTTTATACGTTGTTATTGTTGTTGTTTGTATACATATTTACCTTATCTGTTTACATATTATATTTATATATATATATATATAAAATATTGATATGAATTGAAATTCGATTATAACAACGACCGTATTCGTTGAAAGCATGTGGCCTCCCAGCGATATGAACATGATGCATAAATAACAATCCGACCCAAAATTTTCAAACGACCATTTAATTAAGTTTTTAGAATAGGTTAGTATAATTATCTGACGAATAACAATTATTAATGCTTGTTTGCTCTTAAGCTTTGTTGTAAACAACCGTCTCGCGCTCATTTACGTTACGTTTTTGTGTAATGAAAGGTATTTAGAGTGATTAATGTTTAAGGGGTTGTTGTGTAAGATTTGGAACGCCGATTGATTTTAGCTTCGAAGACAGCTGGCTTCAAATTTATTAATGTGCAGACAAAGTTCAAGTGGTTCCTTGAGAATAATGCGGCTCACAGTCACCTCATCGGCTAGCTAGCTATTATTACAAGACCTTCCCCGCCGCACTTCAGCTCTCTTGGAGTTGTTTGGTTTAATAATAGATTGAGAGTTATCAATTGAAATTATGGCCCGAAGAGAAATGCTGTAGAGAAAAGTTTTTTTTTTTTTTTTTTATAAACTTTTTAGTAAAGTTTGAATTTCAAATCTTATATTTCATCTCAAAATTTAAATTTAATGATCACTAAAATATACTAAATAATTAATGTGACCTCTTTAATTTAAGCTCAATTATGTCATGCATTAAATTGGGCCCGGGAGTGTGTGGATATTTTAAAGCACCAAAATCTCGTATTGATAAAGGACAAATGCTTGGTTTGACTTGTAGTATCCATGAGATCTACGGCCGGCTTGCGTGTGGACATGAGTGTACATCAATTTTTTTCTTTTATAAGGTCACTGCAATCCTTATATGAGAGGATCTAATTCACTCAATGCATAAGCATGACAGGGGTAGAGTCAAATGGTTGGTCCACAGCCTCGATCAAGCTGAGTAATTGGCCGATCTTATTAATTAAGCAAACCAAAGTAAATAATCTCAATTGATTATTTCTTTTAGGTGACGATTGGCTAGGTTTAGGCTCCCATCGTCATGCAAGAGAGTTTCTTCTTCTTTTTTTTTTTATTACATATCACCAGTTTCAGTGACAAGAATAATGCTCTGTAGGACTAGATGGTCTAAGCTAGTTGGATCCAAGTGACCGTGGAACAGTCTAATTCATTGAAAAGTTTGGTCACATTTTCATCGACTTTATCATGGTTCTGGTTAAAGCCCATAAAGAACCATCCCTGCAACTCGTGTAAAGTTGTTCTTTCAGAGCCCTTTTTAGAGGAACCTGTTGCATGCCCCTAAGCAGAAAAAAGGAACGACGCAACTTTTATTAGGCTTTTAGGCATTATAGCATACGTACAATCTCTATCCATGTGTCTACGAACGTACCCCTTTGCCTATAGCTCTTAACTAACCTTTCCATGCGTGTTCAAATGTTCACACGCTCAAACACAACAAACGCACACAAACAAGCAGCCAGAGAAGCACAGGCTGGCAGCATCTGTGCTCTGTGCTTTTCGAACATACTGAAAAGGTTTGGGATACCATGAGATGGGAGCTTCATTATCTTGGAGGTTCAATTTAATGTGAAACGAATCGCCCTTTTTCCACTGCCATTCCATGGGTTTTTTGAGGGAGAAATGGCCCAGGGGGGGATGGCAATGTGGCTGCTGTGATTTTGAAAAAGAAACTGACCACCCGACAGCCAATTGATAGTGGTCTCGTCCAAAGATCTTCCATATCAAAGCTCGTCAAATGGTGCAGGGGCCACGTGGGCGTGGAGATCAGCCTTAGACTAATTTTGAAAAATTTATCGTTGCAATTTTTGCGAAATATTTTAGTTACATCTGTCCAGCTGCAAAATTCAGTATATAAAAATGTTTGTTCCACCCCCATCTCATGAATCTCTTCCGTTCTCATTCACTTTGCTTAAAATCTGAAGCTCTGATGTATCAAAACTTCTTGTAAGTTTCAAGTGAATTTGATAGGTGATAGCCTGGTCGATTTACCATCGTGTTTTCACGTAAGTTGAAATATGCTTGGTGAACCTCGTCAAAATAAGTTGGGTATTTTGGTTAAAGCTGCGGACGTTGGATTCTAAATTTAATAATTATTTTGCTTAGTTGCATAAAAATTTGGTTTTATTCATTAAAACGCAATTCAAAATACAGCTGGGGTGAATTACTTAGTCAATAAATTGTTTTTTTATTTTTTTCATAAAAATGAGATGAGAATTATGTATTATATGTAGGAATTTATGATGGGGGCCGGCCTATCACAATAAACCTGCGAATTGTCAGACTTGGGAGTGTGAGAATTAAAAACCATGGCAGCGATAATGCCACGCGTTGTACGCTACAGCTGTGACCCGAGCAGGAGATTTTTCACGATGTTACATGTTTGAGCTTTTCTCGATCTAGGTTTTTGTTTTTTTTTTTTTTTTTGGGTCTATATGCATATATATATAGAAAAAGAGAGAGGCCACGGCTACTCTTTTATAGACTCGTAGGGCTGCCTGGGCATTTTTGGATCTCGAAAAGGTCGTTCCATTCGAAAGTAAGGTGGGTGTTTATTTATTTATTTATTTTGCATAAATAAACACCTGCATCGCGAGCGAGACACAGGCATTTCTGTTGGTTAACGGTTGTGACTCACTTTGTTAGGCTCTTCCATCTTGACTTTTGCATTCCCCATTTTATCTATTTGCACCGCCATCCCATAAAAAGCCCATCCATTTCTTTTTTTTTTTTTTTTTTTTTTATATTCACTCGAAGGCTCATCCAATTTTAGCTTTCTAATTGCGTGAGCGTCTTCCCCATTGAACGCAGAACCGACATCCACTAACAAAAATTGGTATGTTACGTTAGTTATTAATTTGTAATTTATATTACAATTAAGAAGAAAAGTAATAAGAATATAATAATTTATAGTTATAAAAATGTCATCTCAATTGGACATGTCTCGCACGAAGACACCCCTTCTTTTAACAAAATCTAAACGTAGATCTTGAAATCGAGTCTAAAAGTTTTAACAATTTTAACACACGTTGAATAAAGATTTCGAGCCTTTTTGTTTTGGATTTCGAGCCCCCCCCTTTTTTTTTTTTTTTACTACATGACTTTTGTAGTCATCCCTTTAATCACTAAAATGATTTTTTCTTTTTTTTGTCTTTATTGAACACAGTAACAATCAATAGTTTGTTTAACAAAATGATAAACTTTAAATCGAACGACATCGAATTTATTAGCACCAACGCTTCTTAATATCTAGATATTCTTGAAGGGGCTGAAACTCAACCTACGTATTAAAAAAAAAAAAAAAGGAAAACATTATATCACATCAGGAATTCAATATAGAGCGCCAGGGAAATTAAAAGTCCAACTTGAGGAAATGGGATTTCACAGATTTGGGTGTGTAAGCCGTAAGCGTATCTTCATCTTTCTGCAAAAAGGGAATTGCTTGGGATATGCTCTTGTACGAAACCCGCATTAATGGTTGCAGGGTGTGGATTTTCAAAAGAGAATTTGATTTTTTTTTTTTTTAAGAAGAAAAGGGGTCCTTGAGAGCTTTCCAGCGTCTGCTGGCGATTACCACGTCGAATCAACTATTTTTCTTGCGTAGTAGGAGGGTGATGCAACAGTAGGTAACCGTTAGAATATGAAGAACGTTTGTTACCAATCCAACCCTCCATACATGAGATTGGTTCTCTTAACAATTTATTTTTATTTTTATTTATGAACACAGTAACGCAGAGGTGCAAAGCACACTTAATTAAGCCCACATCTCTGTATGAATTTCGGAGAAGGTGGGGAGGCCATCCACCGACTTCTTTTCCAATGCAAGGGACTGGTAAGCATCCAGACTAGTCCGTGTGGTTGATTGGTTCTCATACTCATCTAAGCTACCACTTGTTTTCTTAAAATGCTGATCACCATTGTTAGTAGTGTTGTGCTTATGGCTTAGGTTATTCTCACCACAATTTCCCTGGTCTTTACTTTGAGTTCTGTGGAGAAGGCACTACTGGGTCAATTGCAAATTCTGTAGAGTCTATTGTATTGTTCTTCTTTTTTTTTTTTTTTGGGGGGGGATAAATACACTAATAAATAAATCGATCATTTCCACAACGTCCTATTAAAGTCAACAATTTTGATAAATTTGTCAAATTAAATTTTTGGCCGTTAATTTAATGACATGACACGTAGATCTCTATCATGATACATATCTACAATCTTATCTCCACTACTCATGAGGCCGTAATCTCATTCATTTTTCTCTTTTCTACCCTGCACAAGACAAAGAAAAACTGATGGTTTGTCCAATGTTGCCACCGAAAATATATTTGCTTAAGACAAATTCAATATGGTGCGGAGGGGCCAAAAAAATAAAAATAAAGATTGAGGAGTAATGCTGGAGAGCTATCCCATCCTTATTATTGTGGGGCTCGCGAGCATGCGCATGGCAGTTTGCTCAATGTTTGCGGCGTTGAATCTGTCTATTAATTGCTCAAATCTTACTAATGTAAATATGAAATCATCATGTTTCTCTGGGATGTAACGTTATGAACTTGTATTTAGGAAAAGGACGGTATTTCTAATAATTTCCAAATTTATAAATCAATGTCAACTCCAATTTAAATTGGTTTTTCCTTATTTAAATGGTTTTAAAATTTTTAATAATTACATTTCAAATTTTGAAATATACGATATCATCTGAATCTGAACTTCACCTTAACTCAACTGGCTCATATATTTGTTTATTATAAAAAAAATCTCTAGATAAATAAGCAAGCTGGGTGGATTGAATTCAGATATGCCGTTGGATTTTGTCGGCATCATATGGCAAATAATGTCAAAATTTTGTCATAATATGATCTATCAAAATTTCAAAAACTTATGCATTGGGAAGAGAAATTTTTATTTTATTCTTTTCCCCTCATCGAATCCACGCAAAAGGGTATGAGTTAGGGCACGTAGGTCATGAAAGGCATATTTGGACATTCCCTAATTAATAAAAGGCATTTTGTTTCTCCTCACCGGCATTGTAATTTAATGATAAATGTATTAAAAATTATAACGCAAATTTTTGCCGAAATATTTAATAAATTAAATATACATTCTTAAGGTTATTTTTTTTAATAAAGTACAGTTATTTTCAGCAATATTGTAGGTATTATTCATTTTTTATTTTATTTTTTTGTTTTAAAAGACATTCCTTAATTAATAAAATCCATTCGTTTTTTTTTTTTTTTTTTTTACATTCCCCATATGTAGAGGCCAGAAGAGCGCCTGCGGCTGGCCGGGGACCCGGAGTTTTAAATTTCCAAATAAGAAAAAGCTGGTCAACATTTAATTCTATTTTTTTCTGACAGGATCTCTTCTTTGTCGTTAAAATCTTGCAGCTCCTCTCATTCTTTGGGGTTTGCCGTCTCCCCCCCCCCCCCCCCGAACTCTTAAAACCCCATTACCGTCAATCCCCATCTCTCTCTCTCTCTCTCTCTCTCTCTCACTCATTATTTTCGCGTCAACTTTCTTTGAACATGACAATAACTATATAATAGTCTTATATCATGAAGTGACTGGATCAATTGCGGAGGCCACCGGTTCTATCGTCGGTCAATGTGCCGGCTGGAGATCATGTACATGTGTGTTAGGACTAGAGATGAAAAAGAAGAGAGATGATGTGATCGTGTGTGCTGGCTTTTAAAACGGCACGGACGCAAGTTTACCAGGAGTTTCATACGGGGTATATTATTATACATTTGCGGAGAGATTTCTTTTATAATTGCATATGTTAAGTTGATGAGTATAGGTTAAGGGCCTTAGTTCAGAAAAATTTTCTGTCCTTTTTTCTGTCTTTTTTGTGATTAGAGAGAGAGAGAGAGAGAGAGTCCATCTATCTAAAGAACTTTTAGTATAGTCCCACAAGTGATTAATTTGGTAACATATTGTAACGAAATTGCTTTGCAAGAACATATAAAACAACTTTCATGTTATGCTTTTCAAGAATCATAAGATCACAACTTGTTAAGATTTAAATATTAAGAATTGAGATTAAAACTTCAAATAACTCTAGAATTACATCGAATTACTCATAATTTTGAAAGGTTCCAAGCTTTAATTACTGTATTGGGAATTCGGGATTCTATAGTTTTCTCTGGGAAGGTTGAGCAAAGAGTGGAGGACTCATTGGTTGTGATCTAAAGATCAGTTGGATGAATGGGTGGTATTAGTGACAGTATAGACCATTAGGTTAGTCGACAAAGTTCCTAACCTTAGCTGAACCCCAGAGTACATCCCATCTCAAAACAACTTAATTTTAGTCGCCATCTACCAACAGAACCTACAAAACCCATTGATTAAAGACCCTATTAAACCACTCTATACCAGAGAGACAACTCCACGTGACCATGAAATCCTTGGTTTTCAAACCCTTTTAACCAACACTCAATAAAATTTTTGCAGAAAATGTTCAATTAGGAAATCAGTTCAGGAAGAGAAAAAGGAAGTAGCAGAAACCAATTTGGGAGGAACAATTTCTGAGCGCCGCCAGTGCAATCATTCAGAATGATATAATCACAAAACAGCTGTTGCTCTCTTCAACTTCCCAGAAAGAAAAATTAGGAGAAATCAAAAGAACCAACAAAAACAAAAAAAAGAAAAAAACTTAGCAACTTTATTTATCTTCTTGCCTGAGAACACTGACTTCCTTTATTTACATGCGTGATGTGAGACCCGTGGAAAACAGGACTGCTTTGTGGCCTTTTCTATGAATTCCAAGGAGAAAAAAAGGTGGGACATTGAAAAGAAGCCTATAATTACTCCTATATCATTAAAATCTTCCATCTACATCAATCAATATTTCCAAAGCCACAAGTCGACCCGCCATCATTTCCACACACCCCCAAGAACAACTCGATTGCCCCTGGAGGCAATTGCTTTGCACCAAGAGCTCCCTAGCTGTCACCAGCATTTGGTTCTCAAAATTTACAAATAATAGCAATACTCGGTAATTACCATTACTACCCAAAACGATGAGAAGAAAGAAATTATACTTATCAAATTCCTACTGGAGTGTAATTAAAGAAAATATTTCAAAAAAAAAAAAGAAGAAGCTAAGATTAGAGTAAAATGACCCCTTGATGTTGTTCAGGTACAGGATGGCAACATGTAAAGAGAGTCCATGCATAATTGTGGCATTGAAACTGTCCTTATCACTAGATAGTGGTCCATTGGAGCACAAAATTTAATGACCACATAATTTTTTTTTTTTAAATTAAAGCCTTTTATTAGAGATTTATATTAAAAAAGTGAAGATAATTAAGAACAGTTAATTCTTTGACTTAACATGGCCTGCATGCCTACACATCGCACAAAAGCCAAGAACTTAAAAAATAAAAAAAAAATTTGAAGATAAAATGAATTAAAAGAGTAACAATATCAGAATTGAAATGCCAAAATTGTGGTCTCAGTTTCATTATCAATTTTGGAATCCAAAAATTATACTTACATCAGATGTAAATAACATGTTTTTTTTTTTTTATCGGATTAGAGAAACTGACTTGTTAGAAAATCTCACTCTTCACTTGACGAAAGAGCATAAACCAACAGTTTTTAGGGTCTTGCGTTTGCTCCACCATTAGCTAAAATTCAAATCAATCGCTTTATCTCTATACTTACACATCCACCGTACATGCGCGAGAAAGAGTAGAGCCAACCCAACTATAAATACACTACGTCCAGGTACCAAACCGCGAAGGCTCTTCAAATCAAGAAAACCAATCCTCTCCTCCTTTCCTACTCTACTACCCCAATCTCTTTCCTACTGTCTTTAATCCACATTTTGTTCACTTTGCTGTCCAGTGGAAGTTGCCCTTCTCAAAAAGTCTCCAACAAATGGAAGAAGCACTTAGAAGACTCAACGGAATGTCCCCCAATGCCCCAGAAACTAACCCACACCACAAAAAATGCACGACAACAACAACAACAACCACAACAACAGCAACAAACAAGAGGACACTGAAAGAGAGTGGAAACGGTAGTAATACTGGCGGGACGATGAGGTACCGTGGGGTTCGTCGAAGGCCATGGGGACGTTTTGCAGCTGAGATAAGGGACCCACAGTCCAAGGAAAGGCGTTGGCTTGGCACCTTTGACACGGCCGAAGAGGCTGCTTGTGCCTATGACTGTGCGGCCCGAGCCATGCGTGGCCTCAAGGCTCGAACCAACTTCGTCTACCCAACTTCTTCTGATACTGATCGCCATTTCCTCCCTCCGTTCGTCTTTCCAAAGCAATCTCAGCCTTCCATCAGGGAACTGCCCTCCCGCCGCCACTTTGACATTTCTTCATCAAATTGGCCCACTATTGCTAACCCCCATGTCAGTGATTTCTCCACCGTTGGATCAACGCCACAGAGGAATAACAGTAACGTGCTTCTCCTTCATGATTTCCTTGGCTCCTCTTCAAGCACTTCCATGTATAGCCATTCACAAGCTATGTGCACTCAATTTACATACGTGAATGGCTCGTCTAGTTCTATGCCAAGCAATACTGATGCTTTTTCTGTCTCTTCTGCAACTACTGCTCTGCCACTGAGTGCAAATCATCAGAATTATGCTTCCAGGGGCTCTGGAAAGGCAAGTGGACAGGCGGATGATTACATGGAGTTTTTCCCACAAGAATCCTCTGATTCTGGCCTGTTACAAGAAATTATTCAAGGGTTTTTCCCAAAGCCTTCCTGTGACAAGATTCAGTCTTCAAAATGCTCCATTAGTTGTAGTACTACTGATGGGTCAATGGCAGTGCCCACTTCAGTATGTGAAATGTCTTACAAGGACGAGCAGTTTGTGAAGTATGAGCCTTCCTGTGGCCTGTATCTTGATCACCAGGGCAGGCCAGCACCAGGAGGCCCTGGACAGCTCGAGGGTTCCAATGGGGTTTGGTCGTACAAGGTACCGTACAATAATAACGAGCTGATGATGCCAGTAAATCATCATCATCATCATCATCATCATCATGTGGGTCCGGACTCTATTGTGGATGATGTTTTCCAATACCCAGATCTCGTGAATGCTTATACAGCAGGCAGGATCAACAATGCTTAGAAGAAAGAGTCATGTATGGATATGCTGCATGCAGCTTCATGTTATATAGATCTTGGATCTAACCGGAAAAAAAAAAAAAAAAATTGCTCCTGTTCTGGGGTTTATCTGTTTGGTAGAGTATTACAATGCATTAGGCCAGTGCTCATTTTTTAGTTTCCTAGAAGACTAATTTGCTGGCAAACTGTGATGATATCCAACAGTTCTAAAGTTAGTTGCTATGCTAGTGGGCTTACCGATCCAGTGATAATGTTGCAGAGTAAGTTTGTTTCGATTTGTCCCCTCTCTCTCTCTCTCTCTCTCTCTCTCTCTCTCTCTCTCTCTCGTGTGCATGTTTCTTTTTTGGATCCAAAGCACGTTTCTTTTTGATTGTCTGTTTGCTTTTCGTTGACCTTGCAAAAAGTTATTTCTTACTTTATACGATATTGGATTAAAAGATAAATAGTCAGTTATTAAGAAAAAAAAAAAAGAATATGTTAATAGAGTACATTCTTCTAGTACTGTTGTCAAACCCTAAGAAGTGGTGAAGTGAACGCTCTGGCTACCCGAGAGAGTGAATGTTTCTTTCTTGTTATTAGACAAATTTAATACCTTTCTGAAATCTGAACCCAGTTTGCACTCTCGATCGCTTGGGCCGGGGGCATCGGCATGGGTTTGATTCTTACGTAATAATGAACCCAAAAAAAATTGGTGATGCAGATGTATCGACTGGGTTGATATGCTATTTGAAATGTCCATTGTAAATAATAATTATAATAATTAATAATGATTAAGTGCAAATTACTACTGATAATTCGGATAATATTTTATTTATCCCATTTATGATCTTACCATAACGTTCTCTTAAGATTCTCCTAATAGAATTATTTAATAAATGAGTACACAATTACTTCATACTGCATACAAAGCAACAGGATATAGTAATTTTTTAATGTTTAATCCTATTTATTTATAAAATATAATATAATATAATTAGATCACATTTTTATTATTATTTTCGAGAAGTTAAATGGTGTTTTTGTTTTTTCTCTCAGAAAGTGCTACTAATATCCTCTGGCACCGGAAGCATTGTTCACGAGAATAGTACTACTTGCAAGGCTTGCATTTTATACACAAAGTACACACATGGAATTGGTGGGGGCCTGGACTAGAATTTATCACCAGAACTGTGTTCATGGTAGGCATACAGCAGCCAAGCCCAAAAAAGCTGTGGGGATTGAAGGTATTTATTAATCAACCATCTCTCTAACTTAAAAGCTTTACAACAATCATGTCCTTTGTTCAACCAAGGCCACACATACTGTATTGCAAAATACTATTTGTGATGGTGGAAGCTCTACTGGGGGAAAAGAAAAAGGTAATCCTGGACCAAAAAAATATTTTAAAAAAAAGGGTAATCCAGGATATACAGTAAAATTGTTTTGAACTTATCGCTGTGATTGCTTATACCCATATGTGCCCTTTGATCTTTCACATTAAATACGAAATAATTTGAGGGTTGTTGCCATATTTAAGGGTTTTGATCAAATATCTCTATAGTCCGTGAATTTCCCTGAAAAGCATTAAAATCTTGTCGGTGATGGTTTTTTTTTTTTTTATTGGCTTTTGGGATAGTTTTCTCCATTCCCATTAATTCCATTTCCCACATGATTAAAATTCAAAATTTTAATTCCACCCCAATAAATTTTTCCTGTATGGATGCATGGGTTAAATCTGGCCCAGTTCTTCTGGCCTTCAGCTTCTAAAGCTTAGCGTTTGTCCCATTACCCAACGTTTGAGTGGAGGTGGCTACTCCAGATTTGGTTTCTGAGGTTCGGCCCAAGAACTAGCAATTTAGGACATGGGTCAACCAGCAAAAAGCTCATTTCAAACCCTCCGCCCTGGGCTTCAACTTGGACTTTTTCATAAGCCTCTATTGCCCAAAGATGATTAAACAGCGTGGAAGCATATGAATCGATGTCCACAGAGTAGACCCAACGGCCTGGAACTTGATCAGAAAAAATGGGATGGTGAATCGGCATAGTTTTCACTGTTATGCTTTGAACCGTAACTAGGAGGGTTCCGGTCTGGTCACGGTTTGAGTTTTTTTTAATGGACTGCCTGGCCCTTCTACTGTTGTTTAACCGAACAGTCCATTCCTTCCCATCAAACGTGACCAGCTGTTCGACCCTGAAACTAGGATCGGCCCAGCCTGGAGTTAGGTCCATCATAAATTAAGGTGATTTATGGACAGGTTCTAACAAAATAAAAAAAGCCCTTTTCTATCATCAAGAAATTGTTTCTCAAATTCTCCCTTAAAAAAAATTAAAAAAATGTAAAACGATAAAAAAAAAATAATAATAATAAACAATCTCTTATCAATGAACTACTGTTTTTTCCTGGACTCCTTTCCCAAGTTTAATCTAATCAAATGTGCATTCTTTCCTTGTCATGATTACTAATGATGACTGCGGTGGAATGGGATTAGGGACAGAAATTTTGCACCATATACGAATTTACACTAATTAAATTTCCTTTCATTGCATCACATCAAGCCTTGATTAGAGGAAAAAAAAAAAATCTAAAAACTAAACCAAAAGTGGTCAAGAAGATTTATGAGATGGAGAAAGGCAACTACCTAAGGAAGGATGGCCTCAATCTTCAGCACTTCATCATAAACTCGTTGTGGAAGTAATGACACAGATAGGCAAATTGACACCCACGAGAATGTCTGCCATGATGGCAGGGGGACCTTTCAAATAAATAATAATTTTCAGGGTCATCTTTTCTCACAAATCATGATTCCAACAATCTACGTTGAATTAAAAAACCGAAAAAACAGGATTAACTCACTTGACAAGGCGATGATTTTAAAATGTGCGGTAGAAGAGGCTGTAGGATGAAATCTTAATATTGTAAGTAAAAAGCAACTTTATGCTCAAAATGTTACATGAACATAAGATTTTCACGCAAGTTTATTATAAGAAGTGGTATAATTCACTATTATAATTGTGGGTTATTTATTTATAATTATTTTACATAATAATATCCCACTTAGTATTTATCACAGGTTGTTCATATTTGGACTCACGGTTGATAAGATTCTCAAGTCGAAAAAAGGAAGTGTAGTTGTGGAAGAGATGAAAGAAGGTCCTATTGGGTGCTGTTGGTGATGAGATTTTCTTTTTGAAGTGGTTGAAGCATTAGCAAAAGTGATGAATTTAGGTGGCACGTTGTCACACCCGTGAAGGAAAAAGGAGATTTTGCACAATGCACATCAACCCTTGTTGGTATTAAATCACAATGCATATGCCATATCCAACACACTATTCTTATCTTTAGCCACTTCAAATTTCTTTCTGATCCGCTGTGCTTTCATTTGAAAAGTAGAAACTTTAGCCTTGCTGATCAAGTTCATTGTAGATTTTCCACAGGTCACAAGATTCATCGCATGTCGATTTGCTTTTTTTTTTTTGGTTGAACACTTTGACCTTAATAATTTATAATGAAAGTTTGCAGGAAATTTTGACAATAACGGACCGTGGCTGGATTATGAAAAAGAATATGAAGTTGGAGATTCCATCAGAGACTGATAACAACATTTCTAGTGGTGGCGCAAAGTTTCAAATGGCACCCCCTTCTGGGGCTGCTGCTGCTGCCATGCCAACTAGTATGCTTACTAGACAGCCAAGTGCAACAAAGAACAGCTGCCTCTGCTCTCCAACATCTCATGCTGGTTCCTTTCGATGCAGGCTTCACCGTTCCCCGGTCCTCCAACGAACCAAAAGCATTGACTCTGCATCTACGCAAGACTCGACTACTAAGGATGATTAGAGAATACCAATTTCAGGATGGTGGTACCACCACTAATAAAAACGCAGTTTAGGTCCAGTAATTCACTTATGTGCATTAGTTGTCAAGTGTGTGTGCTGTTGCTGCTATGCTTATATGGTTCAATGCAACTTCTAGTCCTACGTTTACCATTTTCTTTTGCATTTTTTTATTTTTCTTTTTGATGAGAGAATACCAATAATAAGGGAAAGACTGAAATGACTTCCAATTTGAGCAGTTATTTGGTCTGATGCCCGGATTATCAGAGTTGTAATGGTTGAATTGTTTGCAGATAGTTCTTGTTATATAGTATGAGATCTAATGTGCAAGTTTTTATCTATAGTGCCCATAACTGCAGAAAAGGCAAAGTTAATCCCTTATAAATTCACTCATTATAATGTCTTGTAAGTCAAGAATCTTTCCTGCCTAATGGTACAACCACATAAATTCAGCTAGTGATTTGAAGGTGTTGAATAAAGCACAAGACAGAAACAGAAGCATGCACACACAAAGGAAGACAGAAGCCAGAAGAGGAAGAAGACCAGAAAAATTGAAACTTGGTGTAGTTCAGAGATTGTCACTAAGTTGTATTTCATAAAGCTCTCTTTTAAAAGAGATTTGTCCAATATCAAGAGTACATTCAATGATCAATGAAGGACATGCTTCCCTTTCCTAATTGTTGACTTAACTAAGCAAGCTCATCTTTCCAGCTTTACATACCTAACCCCACTTACAAGTTGCTTAGTCTTACTCATTGCAGCCAAAGATGTGTCCAGCAATGATTATCTAACTAAACTAACATGACCAAGTACAAATGACAGACAAACTAAAGCATTACAATACAACTAAAGATTGACAGCAACAAAAGCAACTCGGTATCAAGGTGAACAGCCTGCTTTCCTTCTACCTCTGCAGCCCTTCTTTTTCATGCTGAACAGCTTGCTCTCCTTCCACGGTATCAAGGTGGAGCTTGAACAGGATGAAACTAGGTTCTCTGACAGAAGGACACAGGAAATGACGGAGGCCTGTTGAAAGTACTATCTATGGCTCATATTGATTACCCCACAAATGCAGCTTGGGGATGGGCTCAGCCATCCTGGCACAATCCCCTTTTGTTGGCAACATTGAAACTGAATTGACATGAACATATCCCTCATTAAAAGTGCGAATTGCAGAACACAACCCTGCTAGGATTTCAAGTCTGAGTTATGTGGTTAAAAAATCTCACATTGAAAGTAAGAAGGAGAAGTAAGTAGCTTATGAGTGAGAAGAACCCATAAATCCAATGGGTTGAGATGTAACATCAAGCTGTGTGTTCAACGAATACAATGAATCACATTTGCTCTCTAATTAAAGTTTTGCTTGCAGCACATAATTGAACATTAGGATTGATAAAATTCTTTATGTATCAGTTTCCTACAGTATGATCTCCCAACTTAAATTTTAGTCAACAATTTATACATTAAGCAACATGTTATGTCGAATTCAAGAGAACAAGATTCCAAGAATGATGCAATAAGATTTGGCTATTTCACCTAATAAACTAGAGAAGAGACTGTTATCATTAGGGAATACTTCTGCAACATGAAAAAAAAAAAAATGAAAGAAGTAGTGAAGCCAAAATGACTAGAATAAAAGCAGGAAGAGAGAAGAAGTAGAGCACCACAATGACACACAGCTGCTGCTTGGAAAACAGAATTTACGTCCATAATGACTATAACGTCGATGACACCAACAAATGAACTCGCGGAGAATGATAAGGCTAATGCTTGATAACAATTATACCTTGGAAATTTTCATTTTAGCCCTTCGCCAGGTAGTAAGCAATCTGTCCCAGGCACGCATGATTGATCTCAAGTATAAAGGTGGCCAGTCCGTACAATGTCTACCTTATTTATTTCTTTTGTATCAAACAATATTTTAGCAACCTAGAAAATTCCAATAATAAAAGAAAGATCATCCCCAATTTTTGACTGTACTAATCCAATCAAGCCCCTTGATATACTGATTAGTCTCCTGCAATGCCAAATAGAAAGCAGCGCTAGCCGCTGCATAGGAGATTCTTGTTTTCGTACTGTATCTGTTATATTAGGCAGTGCATTGCTGATAATTCACTTATAAGCAGTCTACTTTTCTTACGTCTAATTGCACAATTTTTTTTTTCACCTCGCCGAACATTTCTTCAAGCACCAAGAGCACTCTGAGTAGTGTAATCTCATGAAGAGGTAAGCTAATGGAAAACAATTGCATATTTTCATTTACATGAAGATGTTAAAGAGCAGACTAGCATACATGGCCTCAATATATACTGGATTCCAGACACAAATTTAGTGCAATCACATGGAATTGGAATGTCAACTGAAGTCTTTAACGAAAATGAATAAGAAACAAAAATTCATGGTAACAGCACTGCACTGCAATAAACAGGCGAGGATACAGTTGGCTGCAACAGAGAGACAAGGGCAGTTGTTGCAGATTTGTTAGACAGGAAAGTATCTGACTTTGGTTCCCACATTGAGATCTACCAAAACATCATGTTTCTATATTCTGGAAGTCTTGATTCTTATTACATTCAGTTACATTAAAAATGCACATCAGGAGTCTCTATTTTGAACTACAAATTACAAGGCATTTCAGAAGGACAAAAAGACCAGTGTGTAAGTTACGCTTAGCATTTGCCACCGTTCCTAATATTAAACAAAATTCACTCAATTCTTTTCACTGGGATTTCTATTCATGGATAACAACTTACTAAACATCCTTTTGGGTCGTGTTGGAAGAGCACAAATGGCCTTAAGCTTGGAAGATCTCCCAAGTCCATCTGATTGCAAGTCATTCTCATCCAAACCATCATCCTCAGCCAACTTCATTCGCAAAGTTGAAATCTTTGACTTTGGTGATTTAAGTCCAGAGACACTCCATTGGTCCTCTGCTCGGAGGCTGGCAGTAGTGCTTAATGGTGCTGTGGGCCTTGATGGGTCAATACCATGCGATGCTAGAAGCGCCTTGATGTCACTAGGCAGCTCGGTCACTTTCCCACCATTCATGGCTGCTCTAGCTTGCTCAAAGAAGAGAACTTGCACCACTACTCTTAGTGGGAGTAACTCATTTTGTGCAGCATGCATGCAGGCTTCAACAGATAGTCTCTTGCAGTCTAGAGTTCGACACAGTCGTTTTCTTTCACTCTTGTTCAGGTCCGGATGCGCCTGGGTGTGCATATATGATACTTAAGATTATTCCTCATTCTTGTACTCCAAAATCATCATTGGCTGATTCTAAAAAATGGTATTTCTACATCTCGAAAGCGGCTGAAAAGAAGTATAATATCTAACCATTTTTCTTACAGGTGATGACACATGGAGAAATTAAAAATAACCATAGAACTTAGGATTTTAATTGTCCAAACAAAATTTTTTTCAGGTCAGCCTACTCCTAACTTCCCATGAATTGTGAGCGTGAAACTAGAACTCAAGGTCAAAAGAGTTGGTTATTACCTTGAGATAAATGTCAATGGCTCTGTAGAGATCATCATGATCAAGCCTTGAGAAATCTGGTACGGACTCAGCAAGTGCAATAAACTTTGAGAGAGGTAAATTAACATCATGGGCAATCTCTTGAAGATAGCCATCCACAAGCTTGGCCACCTTCAACTTTGAGACATGTGATGCTGAAGAGGACCTCCTTCTTTCCTGAAACTCCAAATTGATATTCTCTGCAGACCGAGACCTTCTCCTCTGAAACCCAAGCTTTGATCTTGGAGGACTAGTGGGGGGACTCTGCCCTTGTGACATGAACTGCTCCAATATGGTCAGGACTAAATCCACATCGTAAAACATATCATTTGTCTCTGAGAAAGAGGGTATTAACAAATCACCGACTGTTGCTTCCTCTAATTGCAGTCCTACTCTTCTGGCCAATTCCACCTTTGAAGAAGAGGAAGCATTAAGTATATTGGCTGCTTTTAAGAGTTTAAGCAGGAAACTGCAAGATGCAGTGCCTTTATCAGCTGGGAGTAGGCTTACTATTGATTCCAAGATAAGCCGATGTTTTGATAATGTATCATTTGTTGAGTCTGAATCTGAGTCAGATGCTGCTTGTTTATTGCCGTTACCTTCCCTTGATATGTTAGGTAGCCATCTAGCTGCATAGATTTTCAACGACTCGCCAATCAGATTGGAGGGTATTTTCCCACCAGATTTAACTGCTATCATGGTTCTCCAGTATAGGTCTATGCTCAATTCTGCTATATCTTCAGCCCACCAGCCTTTGCTCGTTGGTTTATGCCTCTGGCTCTCAGTCCCATTACAAGAGACATCATCCCTAACTCTTCTAGAGTAACTATGTGACAAGCTCACCTTTGAGGGATGACTCAAAACTTTAGAGGCAATTGCTTCAATGCACCTGCTTGTAATTTCAAGGTCTTCGGACCACAAGGGAAATGCTTTTGTGCTTTGAAGTGTGATGATGGAATCCTTCCACCCATGAAGTATGCAAGAATTGAAGAAGACTTCAAGCTTGTATATCAGGTTCCCTTTTTCAACATCCTCTATCATCTGCAAGTATTCTGCAGCACATCTCGCAGCCACAATGTTGTAGGCACTGAGAGTGATTGTAATACCGTAACAGAACTTTGCACAGAGTTCAAATGCCTCAACCCCACCAGGAAAATCAGGAAGTTGCACAATCTGGTGCTGTGAAGATTCAGGTGATTCAGAACATAGTCTCTGCAGGCACAAACACTTGGACAGCAGAGGAAACTGCAAGTTAATGAAATTACACACGATTAAAATAGATTGAAGCCTCATACCATAGTGTAATTGAATTGTACAAAAATATTCACCAAGCTTTTACCTTGTGAAGCAAATATCTAGTCCCTTTCACTTGAATTATGAGGTCGCTAGAGACTTCAGAGGAGACTGACCTGCATTCAGAAATCAGAGTAAGTTCCTGTCAAGCTCTTCTCTTAAAACACATGTAATCCAATATTTTACCTGACAGCTTCAGAAGAGTAGAAGGTGTCTGGCCGGGACCCTAGTTTCATAAATTTCATGACTTATTCTTCTGAGACTATCCTCAATTATGTGTATATCAGTTGCCTTTCAACATAGCTGAACCAGAAAGACCCCAACTTGACAACCAACAAGGATTCCCATTCAGTTACTGAGAAGCTGCAAAAGGTTTATCCTCCAAAAGCAAGCAAGAGAAGGGATCCTTCTTTCTCCAAAGAAGAACATAATCAAGTGTAGCTGTTTCTGCATACCAATTCCAAAAACTTAGAAACTAACAAATTTTATTAATCCAACTGTAATTGTCTAATCTATAATGAAAAGGAGAAAAATCAAGGCAATTTTCATGGATGAGAGAGAGAGAGAGAGAGTATGTCAGAAGGAAGGAGTACCAAGAGATTTTCTTGTGGGTGTGATGCACTTCTGACTATCATATTGTGGAATTAATACCATAATTTATCAAAATGACAAAAACCCAGAAGATGAAACCCTCCAGGGCCAATCCCTTTTTAGTCAAATGCTATACCCCATATGATTTTGACATGCAAACGAAGATTCAAAACAAGTAAAACCCATGAAGATCATATATAATCAACTCCCACCAAGCCAATCCAAAAAGAAAGAAGAAAAAAAAAGAAAAAAGAAAGCAAGAAGACAACTACTAGCTGCATAACAATTATGCAAAGTTTCATACCAGCTTTCTATGTCCCAAGACACAGCCTTTACTTGAAACTAAATAATATAAGATCACAACCTCAAATCCAAGGTTCTTGATATTGTCAACATGCATGAAATTTCAATAATTGACCTGAGACATGGAAATCTGTGAATTCGTTTACTATTTTTTTAGTAACTTAGAAACAAGACTGAGGCTCAAGGCATATTTTGTGCCATGGACATGCCATCGTGCAATTCAAAAGACGACCCCCACGTGCTTATCCTGCGCCCACTTTTTCCCTTCCCTCTCATCATTGCCACAGCAATTTTATTGTTTTTCACAGTACAGCCCCTTTGATTATTTTAGTCAAACACTAATTTATGCACAACATCCCTAGGCATCGAAAACACTCTTATCAATATCCTGAAGGGGATAAAAAAGAATTCATTAACAAAAGGTGCTAATAAATTGGGTTTACACTTCTCTATCAAGAACCAAAGAATGCAAAAAAAACAAAAAAAAAAAAAAAAGGGCCTAAAAATATGCTAGAAGGAAGAATAGGTTCAATGTTTGCTTTTCTTAGCATCACAATCAAAACATAGGAAACTCAACTCAAAGTTATTGTTGGCAAGAATGTAACTTTATTTCCTTAAATATTACGGAAGCACATCTAGCATTTAACTGATGCACTCATTACAGGCAAATGACCTGGGTTGTTAGTTTCACCAAGTTCAGAGGGAAATGTTGCTTTACTTAGCTTAACCTCAGTTTGGAAACACACGTTGTCCACCATGACAGAGATTTTGACCCTTGGTCTTGAAACAAATCTTGGCTCCAACCATTCTCAACCATAGGTTCCAGACCATAACAAATGCCCTTATTTTCAACCAGAATATCTAAGAGGAATTCACAATGTTTGCTAGCATTAATTGCATAGGGTCCATGATCATGAAACATTGTACATTATTGGTGTGAAATGGAGAACTATGGTTTACCGTGCAGGAATTGACGTTGGTATATTGGATAAGGTAGCCCTCTTTGGGACGTCAAGTTTTCATTAACGAAATGCTAAAATTCCATTATTTTTGGCGGTTGAGGATCATTTTCAACCTTTTTTGGCATTGGATTCTTACTGGCTGCAGTCTTTTAAATTAAAAAGGCTGGTTAATCATATCAGCAAGCATAAAATTTATGGGGATATGGGCCTTTGTCGATTGATCCAACAAACCTAAGACTAATGAGCAAATGATGTTACATGAACCATGCGATGCTTTGACAATTGCATTTGCCTTGACGTGCAGAAGTACCATATTTGGTTGTTTCCTTAAAAGATTAAAATAATTTTTCATACATTTCTCCAATCTTATGGTATGATAATCTCGTAAATTAAAAAAATATATTTTTTAATAGAATTAACTATAATTGGGGATGTTTACAACCCTCTAATTTAATCCTCGATCCAAATGAACAGTGGACAATAGTAAGGACGAATTAAGTTTAATACAATAAGCTTGGTGTGGGATCCATTAATTGCTCTGGCCAAGCTGTTCAAACCCCAAAACGATTCTGAACCAAGATGGATTCCCAGTTAACCAAATCGTTGTGTTTTCATAATCTAAATGATGCAAATGAGAACCCATTTTTTTGGGCTCATGCATCTACTTTTTCACTTCTTGCTAGTGGCTTGTTCTTCAATTTTCTAATCATCAATGAAGGTAGCATAATATCAAGATCTGAACACTAAAGCACATTTAATCGTTATCCTTTTCAAAAAGACTTATCTAATGTGGTCCACCCACTAACATCTCCGGAACGAAAAATAAGAAAGTAAATGAGATTTTTTTTTTTTTTTTATGGCTTTAATACTCAATAATAGCTGCTTGCCGCTATTGTGTGTTTGTGTGTGTTTTGTTTTTGTTTTTTCCTTCTTCTTTTTTTTGTTTTTTTTTTTTTTTTGGTTTGACGAGGAACAGCTTTTCATTGTAACATGTTAAAAGGCAATTCTAGTAAATTGTACAAACAAAAGTATATGCTTTATTTATTATTGTTGTTGTTGTTGTACATTAGAAGGCTGGCAGGCCAATGTTAAGTTACAATTTCAGTACTATTCAGGACTAACTTGTCCCTACAACATCTGCTTGAAATTGAAGCATCATTTCTCGTGAGAAAAGTATGCATATGCTTTATGGAGACATTAAGTACAAATTACCAAGTACGAAAAAGAGTATGAAGATGTTAATTGTAGGGAAATCCTGGAAAAACAAAGTTGAATTTAATAAGTAGAAATCACTCCTTTATAATTTCCACCTGATTATAGTGGCAGACAGATTAAACAAGAAAGGAAAACCTGTAAACCCATTTCCATTAAACAACAATTTTTTTTTTCCCATGTTAGACGGAGTGTATGGAATGATGATTTCATGCTTCTTTGGGTCAAAATGGAGTGGAATTGAGAATATGAAATTGCAGCCTAACAAACATTAAGGAAATAAAGAAAAGAAGAAATAAAGAGCCAGATCCTTGGTTTTCTCTTTTTCTTTTTTTTTTTAACTGAAACTTATAATCCTGTAAACGACTACACTAGAATTGAGATAGAACCCTTTTCATTGCACGTCCTCGTTTTCCTTTGGCACTCATGTCTTGGCTGAATCAATGTCCCCGCCGGAGACCAAAGACCAAAGCTTTTGTCTAGGCTGGCTCGAACCGATCACCGCTGCCTAGTTGCCCCCATAGCCTCTGCCAATTGCAAAATTGGCAATCTTGATATTTTTGTAGGAAGTAAAGGATAAGTTTCGGAAATGAGCAATGAGTGGTTTTGGGTGCCAGTGGGCATGAATTTGATGTCAACCGCAACGTTGGAAAGAGAGCGATCCATCCACAAATGCTGTAGTGGTCCATGTTTGTGCCACCCGACCGGGTTGCCAACCGACAGTGGCTTCTTTTGTGGGACCATCTTGGGCCCCACGTATTTCTCTCTTGGTGGGCCCCCTTTGCCTCCCACACATCCCGGTTGGGTCTCTTTTGCAATTTGCATACGTAGACGAGAGACTCCGGCTCTTGGCTCCACCGAGTCTTCAGCTGGCTGATCCCTCAGATTAGTCCGAGTGGGTCACCGTCAGGAGGGAAGTAAAAGTCATCAGTAGAGTGGGAGACTAATGTACCTAAAAGGGAAAAAAAATGGGGTGGAAGATTAAAAGTTCAGATCGTACCTTCATCAAAAAATTTTATATAGTCGTGGCGCTGATGACTTGCTTTTGACCAAATACATATATAGTTCACCAGTTTGAGAGCATGCATTTCTATTTCACGGAAAGAGGGATGCTTAGTCACATAATTAAATGTGTCCAAAAAAAAATTATTTCATCTAAAATTTTAAATTCTTAGATAAAGTTTAAGATGATATATTATATTCTAATATTTTTTACCGTAAAAATTTATTAAATTGAAAATATAAAAAAATTAATTTTACAAAAATTCATAATAAAACGTAAATAATAATAATAATAAGATTTTACAATTAAATATAAGAGTAATTTAATTTAAATATAAGACCATTTTATAATATACTCATTATAAAATTGTTTTATTTTAAAATTTGAAATATTAAATGAGATTTAAATATAAATTATATATTATATTTTAATAAAATAATTTTTTATTATAATTACAACAAATTTTTAAATATCATTATAACTCATATTTTAAATTTTATATAATAATTTAAAATATTTAAATAAAATAATTTTTAAAATAATATTAAATTTTTCATGATCAAAATGATTATAAATTTAAATTTTATAATTATCATATTTAAATATAAATTAATTATAAAATTTTTATTTTTTTTCATTTTAAACTCAAATAAATCTAACTTATTCACTCTTTTAGTCCAAGTGAATGGGGCTTAAGAAATATCACCTTATAGTAAGTTGTATTCATTTATTACCTATGAGAAAGTAATCAAAATTTTAATTTTTTTTAAAAAAATATATTTATATAAGAGCTTTTCCCATTTTTCTTTCTTCCTTGCCTTCCGCTGAGGGCAAACTGCATGTTAGGTCGTTGACAAGCACGTCTATAGGACCTAATTGAGAATCTTGGAATTGGTACATGGTGACCAAAAGGGTCATGGTCCAGTAGGTTCCCTCTGTGCTTGACTCTTCCGTTTGGAAGTTTGCTTCTTTTTCGAGTATTCCATGTGCTGCCAGTATATACCAAAGGATCATCTTCTTAGATCAAAATTTCCACAAAAATATATAATTTGAGTTATTTAGAAAGAAAATACAAAAACAGAGAATGCTTTAACGATCTGCTTTATTTTCTCTGTTCACTGGCAAGCATGAAATCATCAGAGAAAACAATGCTTATAATTAGGAGACAGCATTCAAATACAATCCTGCGGGGCCAAGCTGCAATGATGGAAAACTATTTGGTTTGATATCCCGGTATGAGCTGCAATAAGTGGAGAAAATATCGGTTGAGATCAAATCGAAGGATGTCATGCCTTCATATGTATGAGCTGTGTGTGTGTGTCTTTGTGTGTTACACGTCAAAAGAGAATAAACCTCTTTTCAAAAGCATCAGCTTGGGAAGCTACTTCCCCTGAGTATTGCCTGGCTAGATTGAGGCTTTGAACGTTGGACATACTCAAGTTTATATTGTTCTATTATGATTACTAGTTACATATTTGCAATTTTTATTATTAATTACAATCACAAATTGAATGATAAAAAATACATAATTATGAGATATATGAATTTGTGTCTATTATTCGAATTCATGAGTCTTTTCCCACCAAAATGTCTCAAATAATATTGAGGGAATCACCGGGCTTGGAAGGACACGTCGATATGTAGTGGGATGGGGCCACGGTTCAGGCCGACACATTAACCCCATCAAAGCCGTTAATAAGAAGCATGGAGCAGGAAAATGTTGCCAACATAAAGGAAAATGGTTGTTGGATTATACAATCAAACGGACAGTATCACAACTTGGGTTGTGTCAGTCAGGGACGGATCCAAAACTTTTTGTCAGTGGAGACAAAGTTCACGTGCATGTAAATCAGTTTGTGAATCGAGCCCATGAATTCTGTTCAGCCCAAGGACAAAAGGCCAAATAATCATTGTGTGGAGGCCCAAAAAAACAAAAAAGACACAGAGAGGGGGCAGAATATAAATTTTAATGGGGGCAATAACGCAAAATTTGACTAAATTATAGATTTCTTTTATTTGCCTCCTCACTCCTAGAGCAACATCCGCCGCTGAAATTTTGTACCTGTCACAAAAATGCACATACATGCACACGTGTGCACGCCCACAAGGATGGAACCAGATTTGATATGGCATGGCCATGCCTTGCTGGATGTTTTGTTTGTGTTCCAAAAGTTTATATTGAATTGTGCTGTTCACATTCTACAGATACCTCCCCATCAGGCATCAGTCCATCCCTCCACAAGCTGCAGTGGGCACGGATGATTCAACAGCAGTCACTTTCTGCTTTTCCAATGTGATACCGATACCCTCCCTGTCATTTATTCGGACAAGAAGGTGGGGTCTTTGTGATTCCTGGCCTGGCGAGTGTAGTCACATAAAAGTTGCCAAAGCCCACCAGGGCCCTTGACGTTGAATGCTCGAAAGATGCACTTTTAGCAAGGATTGAATATTTTGTGCATTTAATCCCAATAACTAACTTAGTTGATGAAGTGGATCTGAGCTCATCCTTCTTTCATACGTAAATAATCAAAGTTTTTAAATGGATTCAGAGATATTCTTAATACAATACGCCTGAGTTAATTTAAAATATCACCCGGCATTTAAAAAAAAAAAAAAAAGAATTTTTATTGACATGAATTAGCATAAGCATTTTTTCCTTTTTTTTTTGTTGGTTATATTGCTGTATATAGTTTGCAATTCATAATTTACATTAATGATTATCTTATGTGACTTTAAAGCAAAACCAATCTCTATGGTTGTCACAAGAATACAAGGTCACAAACACAAAATCAGGAATTGCCATACAAAGTGTCCGTCCCCACCCTTCCCCCCACAATCCAATCAAGTTCCGTGGATTCTCTACTGAAAGCGTGCGTTGCAATGTCCAGGTTAATTAACAAGAAATGCTAGCCAGCCTGGTAGTCTTTTTACTGTTTACGCCTGGAAGAATGTAATTAAAAGGCTTTGCATTGCTGTCGATGTATTGCTCTGTTATTAAAAGCACGAAAATGATGATGGATTGACCTAAAACAGTAATTTGCTTGGTTAAACGAACAAATTACCATTTATTCTGTCCGTCAATTGTCTGAGATTTTGTGGGTGGAAGTTAAAGCAACGGAGAGAGATTCCAATGACAATTAGTCAAAGACTGAAAAAAGCTCGAAAATCACAATCGAAGTTGAGCAATGATTAGACTGTGGACAGATAAAAAGGCATTCACTACCAGCATGCGAGTTTTTCTTGACAGGTATCCCGACATGTAATATGACCTCGATGGTCAACAGTATACTTATATTATTATTAATTATAATTATGTATTAGATAAAAATTATAATTCTTTCTATTTTTCTTAAGGTAAAATAAAAGGGGTTGTGACCTTATTATGTTAGGGTCATGATTTCTAATTTTATTATTATAAATCGAATGATTATAAATTTGTAATAATTAATTATAATAGTAAATAATTATTATTTTTAAAAAGAAAATGTGCATAGACATTACTTACTAGATTTTTGTTTGTCAAAGATTCGCGTGCAGCGCATGGATCGTCACGATGAGTGTGACACGACAGATTTGCGTTGCAGCTTTAGCTTCTTCATATTGACTGTAATGATAACCAAAAAGAAGCCCCGCATATGGAAGAAAAAAAAATGAAGGAAAATGTTCAAAACGGACCCCCACTTTTCTATAGATCTTCTGTTTGACACGAAATATTTTCTCTTTAGTTTTTTTATTAATAATTTATTTAATTCCAAATTTTCCAAATTTAATTTAATAAAATATTTTTGATAAGTGAATTAATATAAATTTTAGTTAGTGTTAATTTAGGTCACTAATTTACAGATTTAATGTATTTTAACTTATAATCTTAAAATATTATATTTATAATTTCTTCTCATCTATATATTATTTATTTTTTACTTTTAACGTAAAATTTTTTAGTTACATAATTAATAGTTGAAATTTTAATGATTATAACATTTAAAATTGCAATATGGATTTAGAATGAAAACATAAATCAAATTACAAGATTTTGTATACTAATGTGCCGATGTGCTTTGATAGTTAAAATGACACAAATCAAATTTGAGTTAAATTTATTGAGAAAATTGTTGCTGAAAATAATTAAAGTAGAAGTGTTTTTATTCATTTATTTATTTATAAAAAAATATTTCTTATTTTTATAAAGGATTTTATAACTCTTGCCGCTTTTCACTTTATTATTATTATTATTATTATTATTTAAGTTGTTAATGTGAGTGTTTAAACCATGTTTACCTAGACTAAAAAATGTTAGTATTCAATCTCATTCTTCTTAAATCTCACACCTTCTTGGAAAATGCAAATCCAAGAATGTTAAAAGATACCAGTCCGAAGTTTTACCCACTTGGTGTGAAGAGGGTCCAAATATTTTTCGGCAGCCATTGTTTACGTCACTATTATTATTGATCAGATTCACACCGAACTTTAGCAAAGTATAGGAGGCGATAGGGATAAACATAGGCTAAGCTAAAAGCAATGCTTTTCTTTTTTTTTTTTTTTTGTATTTTTTTACCCTTTTATCGTGGGGTCTTTCGAGTTAAACTCTACCTCGATGATGAGCTAATGTATATGTGTCATTACTTTGCTTTTGTGGGATTGGAAGATTTTAATCATTACATGGGTAAGCCGCCTTGTCCATTGTGTTGTTTAATCGAGAAAGGAAGCAGTTTCCAAATCGTCACGGACTTTGTCTAGATGTTGCTCGAATTCTACATAGATCCATTTGGTCATTGTAATGATGAAAGTAATAATTAATTTCGACATGGTATGTCAAAAGCTGTTAGATTTAATATGGAAATAATTAAATTTTTGAGTTAAAATATTTTCTTAACATAACATCGAAATTCTTGTAAACGAACACTACATTGAGTTCCAACAATGCTGCTCTCGTTCTTACGTTGGTTTCTTGACAAACACAAACTCTTGGACAATGATGTTTGAATGCCACTGAATATGCTGGAAGGTTGCGTATCATCTACCCAGCTGTAATTAATTATATTGTCCCCAAAAAGAATCATATTCCAAGTTGATTTTCAGGAGTTTTGTCCTCTGTGACTTTCCCTTCAGTAAAGTTTCGATATTTGTTGGATCAAAAAGAAAAAATATATATATATATTGACATAAATATGTAATAATTAGTGTTGTATACCCTGGTATATTCCTCCACGCAACAAAGGGAGAGACAATCATGGTGAAACTGTCCGAAGATAATCATGGCGATGCCATCCACCAAGCAATCGATACCAAATAGCAAATTTGAGTCAACTTCTTTTTAAAAGAGGAGAGGTGGAGAAAGAACAAGCATGCATCGATAGGAATCGTTAATCCAACGGCCTGTGTTGAATTTTGATATGGGTATTCTTTCTGTCATATGAGAGGGATTTTCTTTTCTTTTTTCCTTGTGCATGAGTTATTTAACAACTATTCATACTCTCTCATGAGACCCCTGCTGCTCACGGTAAGGGCAGGCTGCTGGGAAGTTGCTTTTTGGGCTAATTGCTAAGACAATCTCTTTTGAGCCTAGCATAATGTGCTTCTAGAGAAGACTTGAAATTAAAAAAAGAAAAAGAAAAACATGAGATGGCTAAAGGGTAAATCGTCCAACAGAGGATGTGGAGATTGTATCACAAATTCTTCTAGTTTTAGACTTGTCTGCATTAGATAAGCCCAATGAGGAGTCGGGTGGCCGGTTGGTAATAGAACGTTGACAAATCCAATTATCCAACCCAGCCGAGAAGAGTTGGATTGCGCACGTGCGATCTTGTCGTTGTGACCATTTAGTTTAGGTTGTCTGGGAATGTCAGATAGCAACCATTGGAAGCACGTCGCGTGTAAAGAAACCCAAACCAATAGTCTGAACAAACTGGGATCCTAATTGCATCTGTGGATCAGCCCCATCAGCATCTCGCTCGCAGTACGTTATGGGCTGGGCTGGGCTTGGCTTGGCACCAGCCCACCGGTGTGCGCTTTTCCTCGAATGTCTTGTTTAACTAGCATGGGCCAACACACACTAATTGTATTGGGCTGGTCCAATTCTTAAATTCAGATCCTAAGAAAAGTATTTGAGATTTGGAAGACTGGATGATGGAGAAAACAAAGAGAGACTTTTTTTTTTTTGTTTTTTTTTTTTTTTGAGAATTAAAGGGCTTAGGTTATGGGTTATACAATGAAGATAGCTTTATTCATTTTTATAAACCTTACAGTCCTTCTCAAGATTAGAATTTGAAATTTTTAAAATAAAATTTTAATTTTTTTAATCACTGGTGTCTCCTGAAAAACTAAAGAAAGAAATTTTATAGGATATGGGAGAAGGAGAAAGTGTTGCATTTGCGTTTGGTTTCTAAAGTTCTCTATAGCAACGTATTTGGCAAACCAATAATCATCGAATTCAGATACACAAAAAGGGAGCCGTAGGACCTTGAATGGTTAAAGGGGGATCAAACGACAGCTGTTCAGCCATTTTTGTTATGTTGCTTTACAAGACTGGTGGAGGATGAGACATTTGAAATGCAAATAAAAGATTTAAGTATTCAAGAGGCTCCAAACATTCATTGATGGATTTTAACTTTTATTTTTACGAAAGATAAAAATTGTTTCTCTTCTTAATCTTTTATTTCTTATTTTTTTATATTGTATAATTTTTAAATATACATTTAAATGTTTCGCGTGTCATATATCCACACAAGCATCGACACATGAAGGAATTCATTTATCTAAATTAAGGGCATGCTAAAATTAGAAAATGTACTTAATTCTTTTCGGTAGTTTTATTTAACCCTCGTTTGTTATTGTCGAGAAAGACCCATGTTTGCTCCTACTACACTCTGCCAATTAAGTAGGTTGCTTCGAAGTTTACCTAACCTACCACCAAAGTGGGGGAACTTTTGTTCCATTCTGGTACAAGGATAAACCCATGGGTCATCTCTTTTATTCTCTTCTTTAAGATGAATGAAACAAGGGTTAATAGACGTGTCGGCTCCCTCTTAATCAAGCAACAAGACGACAACGACTGCTTTCCCATGGAGAGTAGTAGGGAATTTTAAGACCTTTAATGACGGTTTTCGCGTTTCGATTTGACTTTAGATGATGATATTTAGTTGGTAGCCAACAAAGTAATTTTCTTGGTAATACGGCTTACTGGCTTTTCGGCTTTTAAGATGAGATACTAAGGCAGTGCTCTACAATTTCATCCTAAAAAAAAAAAAAAAAAAAACTTAGTCATGTTGTAGTGTGAATTGAATTGTTACACTAAATTTACAAATAATTAAATTTTATGATATTTAATAAAAATTATTAATTACTTCAAAAATTGTATATCAATATATTTAACCATATCGAACACCCTAATAAGATTCGAATTAATGATTTTTATGGTACAAGTAATTTCCCTCACTACCAGACGACGGGGTCTAAGGGAGACTACTTCAACCAGGGGAATGACCTCAGTCTTATGGATTGCCGACCCAAACACAAAGGTCAATTCCACAATCGCCATTGACTCTTGAACGCGTCCATTGTCCTCCCACATTTTATTTTGTTAATAACACGGTGAGTTTGGACGATTTCAAACCTGAGATATTATTATATTTTTTACTGTCATTAAATATATATTTATAATTTTATTATTGAATGCAGTTTGAATTAAAAAATTAAAATATAATAATAATAATAATAATAATATAATTTATATTTAAAATGTATTTAATTTATCGCGTTTATATATTTTTATTTTTATTTCTTTTGAATACTGTGCGAAGTCTCTTGTAGGCGAAAGTCGACGCTATGGTAAAAATATATTCCATTTTGTCTTCTGACAATGCCTCTGAAGTTACGGAAATTACCTTAACAAGTGTGAATAGATCAGAACTGCAGGGTGTGCTTCAGCCACGGCTGGGACAGGATGACCAACCAGGCTAACTCTAGGGTCATTTTTGCCAAGCCAACGAGCCGGTTGGACAATGAAATTAACTTTGAAATATCACAAATCGTTGGGTACCCATCTTGACTTCTTATTTCCATCCCTGGTTTCAATCATTGACGTGTGAGAGGGTTAATGCACTATTACTTGATACTTGACTTGTTCAATTATAACCAGGAATAATTCCAACTACTTACCGAAGGAAAATTTCCAATAATCCCTGTTTTAAATTCCTTAGAAAATGCTCTGCATAATCAGAATGTGAAAATCTTGTATATTGAAATGTTTTTTTTTTTATATATATATATATATAATTATTGTAATATTTTTATTATAATGTTTGCCAATTCATCTTAGCCAAGTCCAAATTCTGGAGGAACTATCGTATAAAGTGCGTTGAACTCGATTTTGGTTCATGAGCCTGAAAATCTATTACCAAAATAATGTAATTTCCGTGTGGATGGACTCGACAATGTGGGAGCACACACTCAACTTAGTTTTTTTTTTTTTTTAATGTAATTTCGCATATTATTATAGTCTGGGAGTTGTAACTTCTGAGGTCGCTGTCCTGGACATGTGCTACAATCCCTGTACAGTCTATTTTTGTCTTTACATCGTAACATGTCACATGTCCGAAGAGAAGCCAATGTGCTGCCAAATTTATGTTTTTTTTTTTTATTTATTTCTTTTTTTCCCTTGCAATCGTTTTGATGAAACGTAGAATATATTCATGTTACGCTGTTAAACCACGGAGTGGGGAAAAAAAAAAGACTTAATTATATAGAGTCAAATTCTTTAAATCTCGTAAATTTGTTAATATTATAAAAAAGAGAATTCGTATAAAAAAAAAAGTAATTATATGACTCCATTAATTTTTTAATGTTATATAATACTAAACATTATAATTTTTTTAAAGTAAAAATAATATTATAAAAGATATTAAATATCTTAATAATTTATTAAGTATTTATTATATTATAATTGTAAAAAAATAAATTATTTTTTTTAAATTATTCTCAAATACGTGTTTTGACTTATGAGCCTATATTAATAAAAAATTTCCAGGTGGAATTAGTAATGATAAAATTCGTCAAAGCGAACAATATTAATAAGGTTGTGTTGAGTCCGTTAAGCAAACGCGTATAGGTCCGAGGCGTGTGCGGGGAAGGGGGAGGAGACGACCGGACACAACCCAAACCCGGAAACGTGCGTGAAATACCCAAATTGTCGACAGTCATTGCCCACTGAAGGTGGGCATTTTGGTCAAATGGGGATAAATGTTTGAATGGCTGTGAGATTATATAAGGACATCGAAACCTTGTACCTTCGTCATTGTCAAGCAAAACCAAACGGTTTAGCGTTTTTGCTTTACAAACTGCCACCCATTTTACAGAGAGGCCACGACCCCCCGTCTGTTTTTTTGACCTCTCAATTTCCCATATATATATATATATATATATTTAATTGGTTGATTAGTAATTGTTTTCTTGTTCTCGGTTTATTTATTTATTTTTGGAGATTTAGAGGCTGTCTTTGCTAAAAAAAAAAAGTAGTATTTTTTTTCCATAATAGAGAGAAAGAGGCTAGTTTTATTGGTTCTACCAGAGGCTCGGAATCATTGGAGATCGAGGGGCTTGAATTTGAAGGATATCGGTTGTTTCCTACTTTGCCATCAATTTTCTTGAGGAGGTTTTGTTAAGGAAGTGGAGTGGACATTTTGGTCATTGTGACAGTTGATATTTTTCTTGCCTTTTCTCCCTCTTTTTGGAGGAATTTGAAGTGGGGGTTTTTGAGATTGGTGGAAATTTGGGTTCTTTTTGGGGGGAAAAAATGTGGTGGATGATGGGTGAAAATGGGGGCCATTATTGCTCCAAGAAGACTGATGATATGTGTGGAGATGTTTCTGGCCAGGTACCTATTTTACTGTTAATTTTCTTTTTTCTTCTGTTTTGGGGTCTGTTTATTTGGTTTGAATGGGTGGAATGCATTTGATCTGTCTAATTAAGTAATCTAAGTGTGTTTTGAGGGTGTGAATGTTTGAGTAGAGTTGGAAAACATATGTAAAGTTTGGATCTTTGATATCTTTCTGCATGGCGATTAGAAAAGAAAAAAAATCTTCATGAACTTGTCTGTAGTGCGAGTTAATGGGTGTGATTATTTTAGCACTTTGGTTTTAAGAAGGTTTGGTACTATGGCCATTTGAATCCCCCAGATTTAACTTTTAAATTGAGTCCCTTTTACAATTTGCACAATTTTTCTTGCCGTTTGCGAATTTCTTGTTGGGGAGTCTAAAAATCATGGGGATTTTGATTTTAGATCTTTATTCTTCTGTTGGAATCTCGGGTTAGAAAGATAGCTTCATTTTTTTTTTTTTCTTTCCCATTTTGATAGTACTTTCTGGGTTTTGGGGCAACTTAAAAGGGTGAACAGAAAAATTGTTGGAAATATCTTTAAAAGGGACGACTTTTTTCTCAATCTACAATCCATGCATGGAATTAAAGAGAGTAATGCTGTTCACCTAAACACTGTAAATAACAATAAAACTATGAAATAGATGTGCTGGAATCATTATACACTTATCAAAACATCATGTTTAGTAAATTATGCATGATAAATCTGTTGAGCTTGATCTTTATGTCCCATTATTTTGACTTACAAATGTGGTTTCCCTTAATGTGCAGGATTCAGGTAAGCTTTTGAGCATGTCTAGAATCCGTTGTATCCTTCGTGGAGTGGACTTAAAGACCTATTTATTTCTTTTTATACTTGTGCCGCTATGTGTCTATGGCATCTATATGCACGGTCAGAAGATCTCATATTTTCTGCGGCCGCTATGGGAATCACCACCTAAGCGCTTCAATGAAATCCCACACTACTACCATGAGAATGTTTCAATGGAAAACCTGTGCAAGCTCCATGGTTGGACAATTCGAGAGTTCCCTAGGCGTGTCTATGATGCAGTGTTATTCAGTAATGAGGTGGACCTTCTTACCATTCGATGGAAAGAATTGTATCCTTACATAACACAGTTCATTCTCCTCGAGTCTAATTCCACATTTACTGGGACCCCAAAGCCTCTTCATTTTTCCAGTCATCGAGATCAGTTCAAATTTGTTGAGCCAAGATTGACTTATGGAACCATTGGAGGGAGGTTTAAGAAAGGAGAGAACCCATTTGTTGAGGAGGCATATCAACGACTTGCATTGGACCAGCTCATCAGAGTAGCAGGGATATCAGATGACGACTTGTTGATAATGTCAGATGTTGATGAGATACCAAGCAGACATACTATCAATTTGTTGAGGTGGTGTGAGGACATCCCTCCAGTCCTCCATCTTAGGCTGAAGAATTATCTCTATTCATTTGAGTTTCTTGTGGACAACAACAGCTGGAGAGCTTCAATCCAGAGGTATCAGACAGGGAAGACACGCTATGCACATTATCGCCAAGGAGATGACATTTTGGCAGATTCAGGGTGGCATTGCAGTTTTTGCTTTCGCCGTATTAGCGAATTTATATTCAAGATGAAGGCCTACAGCCATCATGATAGGGTGAGGTTCAAACGGTATTTGAATCCTGAAAGGATCCAGAGAATAATCTGCAAGGGTGCTGATTTGTTTGATATGCTTCCAGAGGAGCACACATTTAAAGAAATTATTGGAAAAATGGGACCAATTCCTCATTCCTATTCGGCAGTTCATCTTCCATCATATCTTTTAGAGAATTCTGATAAGTATAAGTTTCTATTGCCTGGAAATTGCTTGAGAGAAAGTGGTTGACAATTTCCGTGTAATTTTATTGCCCGTTTCAATCAAGGCTAGTTTGAACAGCAGTTTCAGTGGCTCTTTTACGTGATGGGTACAACCGAAAATCTATATGTGCTTTGGCATTGATACTGGTCTGCTATGTTTCCACCTAAAAGTTTGAGAAACGTTTGGAGAACAGGGCAAATTCTTTGATTCTGGTTACCAGATTGTGTATATACCTTTATTTGGTTTGTAATCAATATGGAGCATATCCATTTGACTGGACGGGGACTTGCCGGGATGGGAGCAGCCAAGACATTTCTATGAGGTTGTGTACCTTTTTAGCATCGGTGTTAGTTATAACATGTTTCTGCTGAAACTCATAGTCATTCTGAGGTTGAGTGATTTCCCATCACTGGGAATTTTTGTTCTGAGGCAGAAATTATTTCTACACGATTCATGGAAGTACCTGATTCTCTTCGCAGTTCTTACCTACCTTTCTTTTGTTCAAAGTTGCTAGGTTGACAGCTCTTTTGGGGTGCCTGTTCGTTCCACAGTTTAACTTTTAACTTTAGATTTCTTATGTTAAAACATCCAGGTTAGTCCTGAAAATGCAGACTAGTATGAAGCCTTCTTATGTGTTGTTTTGCAATGTTTTCTTAACAGAAGTACTGATGTCTGTCTAGATTTGATTGTCTGGCTGTCATTTACTTGAAAATCTTTATCAGACTACAAATCTCCGAGTCTTTTGGTTCTGTTTGCCCTATATCGTATTGTCAACTGTCTTAAGAATGGGAATTTGAAGTCATGTTTCGCTTAGAAGATATTTCATAGCCACTCTGCCAATGAAGCTGGCAATGGGTGCCAAGTCATTCCTCTCCACAAGCTTCTCGTTTGATTACTTGCCTGCGCTACTCAGGTATTTGTCATTGAACTTAGAACATAAACAGGAAGATTAAGAAAGCCTTAATTATACATTTTTCAAATTCAAGTGGACTCGACTAAATAAAATTTTTTTTTGCATTATTCTGTTCTATTAGAAATTAAGGTTGAAATGAGACTTAAATCATTTCAGAGATTCTTAACTCAATCTAAATCGTCTTGTCATTCTTTTCTAGTCAAATCATTTAGATTTTGTCGCCTATCTTGTTTAGTGCAGCACTCTAATTGCAAGTGTCGTTTTTTCAATTTGTTTCTAATCGGTGTTAAATAAATTTTTCTATGAAATATTTTCATTTCTCATTTGATTCCTTGTAGGTGAACCGCAGATCTAAGCAGTCTTACCTTTGTTACATTGCTTTTTCCTAACATAATAATAATAATATTATTATTATTATTCTGATAGTTACTGGCATACAGCATGATTGGCCTAGATTTAGAAATAAATAATCAAAAGCTTGGGGAATGGATACGGTTTGCAAATCAGGGTGTCCGTTTATCTTAATCAATAAACAAGTTGGATGGATTTGATGGGAAGGAATGGCATTATTGCTTTGCAACTTCAAGTAGTTGGGATTAAAAAATTGCCGTTGGTCCAATGACACCTACGTTAAGAAGCAAATTTATCGTGATAAGGGACAGAATACATGCCTTGGAACAACAATTCAAAAGAGTCACTTCAGAATGTGGCCCTGGAGGCGGAAGCCAGGAAGCTGCAATCAAAATGAAAGCTGTACATCCAAAAAGAGTGTTATGAAGGAGACCAGAAAAGCACGAAATTGTGCACCCAAGATTGGATTAAAGCATCCCAGTGCACGAGGTTTCCGACCCCGAGGTATGGGCGCAACGTTCTAGATTAGCTAAAAGTTTTGCTCTGTGCCTAACTTGCGTGCACTACCAGACAAGCCAAATGATCCGAGTATCAAATTTTGTAAATCCCATAAAAGTTCCCCAAATGACAGGTCCCTGACTTACGTCCATTCAACTATATTCTTCTGCATTATGTTTTCAGGGAACATGGGCACGATCACATGCAGATATTGGTTATTCGTTAAAGAAGGATATAAGCAGTTTCTCTGGATACTCTAGCTGCCAAATATTCTTATCTTGGTCTAAAAATATTGGCGTTTAGAGATTCTCTGGCACACCAAAGTTGCCTAAAATTCATGTTTGATATGTGTCAAAAGTTAAGAGGTATCAGATTCAAGCTCATCACATGGGAATAGAACACAACATTATAATTGGACTGGACCATACAAATTGCAGTTAATGACAAACTCAAGATACCATAAATATCAGTTTCAGGGGCAATCTCCAACCACTTGAAAACCAAATCCAAAAATGTCGTTCACAAGCTCTCCGCATCACGCCATGCATCATCATCATCGCCATCATCATCATCATCGCCATCCAAAGCACCGTGACAGTTGGGAGGCCATGAATGACCATCAGGGCTCAATGTTCAGCAATGCCCACCACTTCGCTAATGATCCTCCAAAGAGGCATGATGCTGCTGCACTGGTATGTGTTAAGGTTGGTGATCAGAGGATCTGCAAAGAAAGCATTGATGCAACAGCTGAAGAATTCATTAAGCTGGAGCATGAGAAGTTCCAATGCAAAAACTTGATGTCCTTCAAAGGCTGACCGATCTGAGAGGCCTGTTAAACATCTATAAATTATGATATTATAGAAAGATTGTTCTAGTCCTGGGCAATTCTTGCCCAACTGAGCAATCTCTGCCCTCAAAAATAATGCATTTACACATTGAATTGTGTATTGCTTGGAAGATCTCATATGTAATAAAATTACTTTTGTTAATTGTAGCCTTTGTGTTCTGGGTAACCCCCATTGCTTGTTAGCCCACTTCTTGCATGAGCATTGATCTTTGGTCAAATGTAATCTGCAATGCGGCAACAATTTCCATGATTTAGAAGAATTATGATGCCTGAAACGACCCGGTCCAACCTATCGGTCCAGTTTAGTTCGGTTCGCCATTTCTACTCATTCATAAAAAGGGGTCAGAATTCTTATTCTGATAAATGATCTGAAATTTATACCCAAAAAAAAAAAAAATATTTATATAATATAATTTATAGTTTAATCAACCTTTTCTTTGATTAAGTAACAAATCAATTATCATTAACATATTTTAGCTCTGGCTTTGCTTTAATGCAGGCAATTTTTTCCAATCTCATTTTGGACGAAAGACACTGGAGAAAAATTCTGAAAATTAGGTACACGAGGCATTTGGCCATATTTTATTAACATGCTCTCCAGAGGATCGAAAAGAATTTTAATTCTCAAGTTTAAGATTCGGTCGCTAGTTCTTTAGAAAAAAAAAAAAAAAATTCTTGGCTGGAAGCATAATCTAAACATAACAAGAGGATATAAGCCTGTCGGTGCCAGAGGAAACCTGTTCATTGTTATTTCTTCTCATTGAACACACAGAGGGCCCAAAAAAAGGCAAGTCAATACACAAAGTGAAGAACATAAACCGATGAACTAAAACAAGACTGTCAAATGGCCAATTGGCCACTTAATTTTGTTTCAAAATCAACAAAGAAGGCTAGGAAAAAAAAAATGCAAAAGGAAAGAAAAACAACTTGAAAAAATTAAACATAAAAGTGAAAAAAAAAAAAATGCCCTCATTTCAAAAACCTCAAAGGCCTACATAGGCCGACAAAACTTACCAATCTATAGAATAGATCGACAAAGAGGGCATGTACTATGTTTGTTATCAAACCACTTGTCTAAACAACTTTTGTGGAAGAAATGCTTGCAAGAAAGCTCACTCACCTCCTCACCAGCTTCAAACCCACATAGACACACACAACATTCATCAAGAGAAGAAGCAACCCAACAATTTCCACTACCATTACTGCAACTCCCGTGGCACAAAGACTTGACTTGGGTTACTGTCATTCTTCTTTCCCTTGGATTCTCTTGTGGGAATTCATCTGGGTCTAGATCATGATCTGATACAGCCCAATAATCAACACCAATAATCACTTTCAGCAATGCCTTCACTGTGTCTTTTATTAGAGCCAATGACAAAACTGTGTTCAGCACTAGCACAGGTAACATTCCTTCTGCCGCAGTGGGGAAGCTTGAAAGCCCCATCCTTTCTACCTCTAATTAAAACCCCAGAAAAGAAAATGCAGTTCTTTTGTAAATCTAGCATACAATTTTCCTCAATTGGGACTAAATAGAGGAGAAAAGAGAAGCCATTAAAAAACAAAAAAAGCAATTTTCTCCCCCCCCCCCCCCAACACACACACGCGCACACACACACCAAAGGGCCTTGACACATAGGCCCCATCTCACACCACCAAGGATTGCTAACCATGGTCCAATGACTTAACCGTGATTGTTTACATGTGGCGACACGTGTAGAGTTTCTGTTTAGACGATGATTGATATTGGTCAGAAAACTCTCTGTTTCTCCAGAATTGTAATGATGACACGTGACATGTGAGCTTTGTCTGGGTTGCCAACAGGTGGCGCCTGGTGGCAACAGTAAAGAGACCTTTTGCTTTAGAAAAAATCTAATTCAACGTAAAAATAATAAATTTAAATCAATGTAATTAAATTTTATATTTTATATTATATTAATATTTTTCATATAATATAAAAATTAATTATATCTATTTAAATATATCATTTCTGATTCCACTTAATCGGCCTAATGGGTTGGAAGTTTCTTGATCGCCATTGATTTTCTGGTGTCCTTTCGGTTTAAACGGTGGGGGAAAAAATGTTATAGGCATTTGGTGGGGCCCCGCTTTCCTGGCTGTCCTTTTCATTCTACCAGCTACTTTGCCCTAAGTATCAATTGAAAATTAAAATGTCACTTGCGAAAATTAGTGATTATCTTGTCTAATTTTTATACATTAAATCTATGTTTGAATTTTTTCAATGTATTCTTTCTCTTGGAAATGCAAACCAGAGTGAGTGATTAAGATATGCTATTAGCAAAGACGAATCCATAAAATTTCACTTAGTGGAGACAATAATATATATGACAGCAAATAAGTGGCTATTATGGTTTTGATATAATCATTTGTTAATTATTTTTTAAATTAGATTAACATTACATCCGGTATTAGCATTGCCAAATAACAAATAGAATTGAGTGAAACACAATTTATTTAAATTAAAATTAAACAAAATTTAATAAAGTAACATTTTATTGAATTTGACTTGCAAGACTTTTATAAAAGATAATTTGTTAAACTTATAATATAAAAAAAAAAAAAATTATAAAATACATTATCATAGGTAGATTTAAAATGACAAAATGTTTGTTAATTTTAATAAAACTAACTAACTAAAAGATAAAAATTTTAATTTGTGCATATACTTGTAAATATATAACTATATTTGAAAAAAAAAAAAAAGATAATTAGACCTACCTAAGACACTAAATGAGTTTTTCTAATAAATTTATAAATGACCTTTAAATCAGTGGTTTATGAATCTAAATAAGTTGGACTTGCCTTTATTCCCATTAAATTGGTAAATAAGTTTTAAAATTAGACTTGAATATCACTTGTTTATATAATTAGATAATTGTAATTTTATAAATACATATATATATATAATCAATAGTTATTTAATGTAATTTTTTATTTCATAAAATTTAATTTTTCTTTCTTATAATTAAAATTTGAAACTTAGATAATAAAAATTTAAATTATTAATTACTAAATATATTATGAGTAATAACAATATATGTATATTAATAAATAATAGATTTGAAAACTAACTTTATAAAATTATTGTACCTCCTAACTTTTATCTAGGAAAAAAATTCTTTACTATCTATAATTTTTAAATTAACTGAAGAAAAGAATTATGTTTTAATAGAGGCAAAAGTTATCTTTCAGTGGTGGCAAAAATGATTTTTAGCCTCATAACTCCAAAATTTTCATGTTAAATCTCAGTTCTTGAAAATTTTAGTGGAGACACCTATCCCCACTCATCAATATGTGGCTCTACTATTGGGTGTTGGGTTTTAAATATAGTAATTACTGTAGTTGAATGGTAAGTCTTTTTAATTAACTACTACTTAAAAGTTTACAAAGATAATGACTAATATTTTATAATTTTTTTTATTTTATAAAAAAATTTTAAAATTAAAATTATTTATTTAATATATTATAAAAATTTAATTATAATATTATTATATTTTATATAATCGATTCAGTTTACATTCTATTTTTTTATTCTTTTCTTTATTAAAATATGCTTCGATATTTTTGTCAAAATTGAATTTGAAGGATTTAGTTGGAGGGTACATATCAGGATTTTGATTTAGCAATTGTCGTGGTTGGTCGTGACATAGTTTTACTTAGACTAATTAGATGGTAATTTTTTTACAAGAGATATTGAATAAAAATGTTAACAATTTATTTTTAATTTCAATTTATAAATATAATGATTAATATTTTTATAATATATTTTTTTAGTAAAAAAATAATATCATTATGTTGATATATATATATATGGGTGTCTGTGTGTTTGGGGGGTTGTTATCGCAAATAAAGAAAAAAAAAAACTAAAACTATAAATAAAGTAACCGTCATAATAATAATACAACGTTCAAGTCAACGCAACGGTCCTCTCATAAAGATTGACGAAGCTCCACTTAGAATAAAATTTAACGGTGCCTTTGCAACGGATGCGATGCAACGCACGTTTTTTGGGTGTGGATTCTTCAGCTTGTGTAGGTGCATTTTTAAAATGAAACAAAGGAAACAAGGGAAAAAAAGGCTCAAAGTTCCGCAATAAAAAAAAAAAAAAAGTTTTTAAATGATTTATAAGTCGAAACAAATAATATATATGTAGTTAGTTTAAAATAAATAGTATAAAAAATATCGTGCTCGTGCAACGCATAAACGTTTTTATAAACTCACTTTACTAAAAAAAAAAAATAATAATTAAATATTAACAAAAAATATAAATAAAAATAATAGTTCAATAGAAAAGAAAAATCTCAAAGTGAAAAACCAAAGTTAGAGTGTGCTTCGTCTACGGTAAAAGAATATGCTTAACATGCTTTTTCAATATGCATAAGATTCTTTTCTCCTTGTCTCTTTGGTTTGATGCAGCATGGCTTGCGCTGGGTAATGATTATTGGCCCACGGGAAAGGGACAATTTGGGGCTGCCATTTGATGAAACTGACAGCCTTTTAACACCAAAACCCAGAAGTTACGGCAGTCAAGATTTGTCCCATTTGCAACGTGTGGACAATGTTGTTCCGATGTTACAGCTTCAATGGTGGCAGAAAATTTCTGACATTTCATTTCGTGGAGTCAGGCGTGACCAATGATTGTGGAGCTTGGTTGCCTGACCATATGTCATCACAAAATGACCCATATTCACATCCACCCCCCGTCTCTATCTTCCTACAGAAGGACAGATCCATGCCTTTGTTGTGGTTTCTGTACCTTCGCTGGATTCAGGTCAACTGTCTAAGCACTTGGGGTTTTAGTCCAAGTGACCACTTCTCGTTCTTTGAGGACTGCGAGGAAGTAGCTTCAAAGTATAGTTTAATAATCATTAAATTTAAAATTTAAAATAAAATATAAATTTTAAATCTCAACTCTCAAAGGGGATGAAGGATCGAATCTCACCGTCCACCTCTAAACTAATATTTGTTAATAATAATTCATGATGTTAGTCTAGATTTGGTAAATAGACTCATCATGTGTAACGGACGCATGAATTTATTGCATTTACAATCTTAAAAAATACTTTTTAAATAATTTTTTCACACTATATTTTATTTAATAGAATATAAAATTAAATGTATATAAATTATAAAATATTTATTTATATAAATTTTAAATAAGTTATAATTATTAAATTTTTTTAATTTAATAATAAATATTATATCTTTTTAATTATATATATATATTTATTAATATTTATCATATAGTTAATTCTAATATATTTTTTTCTTAAAAAATATATAAATTTAACATATTATTTATTTTTAAATACATGTAACATATTATTTTTTAAAAAAAATATTTAAATTTAACATATTATCCATCCTATGTACAAAACACCGTCACACACGACTCTCTTCTCTCCTCGCTCTTCTCTCCTCGTTGGCAATCTATGCATACCTCGTACAATATGAAAATGACGTTTATGAGAAGAGCCCAAATTTCCTAGTGGAAGTCTCTGCAAAGGTGACCCACTCGGGCTAACCCAGTTGTAAAAAGGGGCTTATGGCCCCTGGAAGTGGCTGGAGTTCAACTCTCCCTACCTCCAGCCACTTCCGATTTAGAAGATTTATCACAAAATGTGAATTAGGGGGATACCTCTACGGCGTCTTTGACTTGCCTCTTCCTACACCTCTGACGCCTGACCAAGCTTACACCTGACAATTATTATGTTAAGAAATATCAAAGAGTCTCTGCAAAAGTCAAACATTTCTCCTAGTCCAACCCCAAGGCTAAAGAACCGGCAGGAAAATAGAGACAAAATTCCAAAAAGACGTCTCAATGCACAAAATTCCCAGACCATCTTCGTTTTCATATAAAACTGTTTTCCATTTGTGCAGGGGGTTTGGTGATCCAGTTAGAAGGAAAGCAACGTACCGTAACAAAATGGGAAAGAAAAAAATACTTGGGATTTATTTTTCTCCTTTGTGCATTCTCTACAAGGATGTTAGCTGCCAATCTGGTTGATCACTAAAAATATAACTGTTACAATAAGAAATTACCCGAATCATACCAAAAAAATTCTATATTACGGAATCCTAATTTGCCTATAATGATGCTGAAGTATGCACTCCATTTCTACATGGTGGTCGTCCCGCAACTAAACCTTAGAATTGGAAGTATCGATTCCCATTGCCCTGAAATAGGCATTTTCTGCGTTGGCCATCCGGGTCTGGAACATGGTCCATTCCTTCCGACACCTCTCCCTCACCTAGCACCAGTAGAGAGAGTTGGCAGATTTCATTAAAATTGTCTGAATTAAAATTAATACAGCTAACACTAAGTAAGAAGCACGAGAAAGAACAGACAAGGGAGGAAGAACGTCCAGCATTTGTATTGCCCCAAGTAACTCAACAGTCCTTCATGTCCAAGATGCATGATACCAACAACAAAATATCTGTCACACATCATGCATTTGGACTGTTTTACATATGGAGTATTGAGACACTCAAACATTATACTTTCCCAATTTTTATTTTTCTTCCTTTTTTTTTTTCCCAATTTTGTTGTTTGGGGGGGCCAGGGGAGGTTAGGCATAGGGGGCTAGTGCAGCAGACACTTTGACTAATAAATGAAAGATCAATAGGCAAACAGATTTTCTTACCCCTTGCCACGGTGCCTTTCCATTATGGGTTTCGCCCTAAAAAGAAGTAAACAACGAGTCAGTACTTTATCACAGTAAAATACAATGGAGGAAATAAAAGCAGGTGAAAGTGAGGAAACCAATGATTTTACTTTACCTGGTTCCCAAGTGATGGAACACTTTGATGAACAATCCACTGAGAATCTACTACTCCTATCTTCTCATGTGCAGGCTACATTCAACAGAAATTAAAAAGATAAGCTTTGATGAAAAACACCACTAAGATGGAAAAGGAAAAAGGTAAGGAAAATAGAAAAAAAGTAAACCAAAGAGCAGGATGGGAACAAGTTTCTTACCTCTACACATTTCCTAAGAGCAAAGTCAAGACCCCATCCATGGACCAAATCATTCTGCAAATTCCAGAATGAGGCAATCAAAACTTACAATAACAGAGAAAGAAAGCCAGAGACAAGATATTACAACAAACATTCTGTACCTGAATCATATGCCACACACACCGCCATGCATCTCGGGAAAACACTGGAGCCATGATCTCAACAAACCTGCATCCACAAGCATGCAGATGCATAAGAAGGTAAGCATATCATTAAGCAATTCACATCCTGCTGCCGTCATCAAATGATAGACAGAAAAGCTAAATGCAACAAGAAGAACAGTCAAAACTATTCATACGCTGCACAAGGTGGTAGACGTGGATCTGTACACCAGCCTGGCTTCTCCTCTGTATCTCTGATAATAATAAGCAGAAAAAGAAAATTAACGTTGGAGCACAAAAATTCAAAAGAAGCTGACTTCATGTGTGTATGTGTGCAGATATCCAATCATTCTTACTTGTGAACTTCACGGTCACCTCTTCTCTTTGTCATCTGCCATGTCAGCCCCTTGTTAGGTTCCAACCCAGGCTGCGAAATCTCCAAGCCATGTTTCTTCACTAGTTTTATATATCTAAAAGTGCATACAGTGCAAAGTTTTCAGTATAATGCTCAAATAGAGCATTCCTAAAGAGCCATTTTTTATCAATTACTCACACTTCTGCATTGAAGTGCTCAACTCCCAAGTCTTCATCCCAGATAAAGATGTAGTCATATGGTGCCACAATATTGGGATGTAGAAAGCGCTTGGCATACCACCTTCAAGTTAAGAATGTCAAGTCTATAAGCAATCTTCAGAGCACATTCAAGCTGTGATAGCAAAAGGAAAAATCGTTCTAATACCTTTAAGCTAACTTTTGTCAATTGTTATACTGTTATTACTGACTACTGTTATTATATGCATGCACAGGCATACCTCTCTAAGGGGGTGGGGGGAAGAAAGAAGTTAATGACAGTCCTTTACCACTTAGTTTGCTTTCTAACACTCACATGAATAGCCCGTTTGGACCATTCAAATTCATCCCATTCAGTCACTTTTCCATCATAGTGGAATAGCACAATTGTGAAGTTCTCTGAAAACTGCAAGAGACAAATTCAATGACATGCTCAGCCACAAAAACATGTAGTCACACAAGTACAGAATGTGTGTGTGTGTGTGTGTGTGAGAGAGAGAGAGAGAGAGAGAGAAACCTTTTTAATGCATTTATCAATATTTGCTCTCTGACCATAACCAACAGTGAATGCTACAAGATATCTTGGTGTCCGGGTCAAGTCCTACAGAAGGAAATAACCAACATAACTATTTTCCATTCAATTGTTGGTCATAGTTGTAAATTAGCATGTGACTCCAAACAAGCAAACCATTATTCCATTTAAATCTGAAGACTAGGCTGCAAACTAACAAAAAAAATTATTTATTGAAGGGTTGAAAGAAATGGTGAACAAGTTGAAGTCTCAAGTTATATTAATGCCAATACAGTACAAACCTCATTAGGATTGCCCCACAATCTTCGCAAATGATAGTCTGACTCAGCCGCAATGATTCCTGGTGGCAGTATTTCTGCACCTTGGGGGTTTGAAGGGACCCAAATCTTCAGAGAGTTGCAAGAGAAACATAAGATGAGAACAGTAGAACTTAGATTACACACATCATATGGTTACAATTTACAAATTTCTAACACAAAAACCAGGTTTAGTAGGCATGCAGCATACAAAGGAAGTAGCCTTTCTGCCTTTATTTATTTTCCTTTAGTCAGACCATTTCCTAGGCTTAAATTTTCTCTAGCTGATTGCAACCTAAAACAATGAATATGCACACCACATTATTCAAATGAAAGTATGAGAATATCTACAAGATACCAAAAAAAAAAAGAGTAGCAATCTTTTGTGTAAAATGTAGAAAGCCTCTCTTCCACTAATGAAACATGATGTCAACATTAGAGATATCACTTAATCCATTGCAAATGATGGCTTTGGCATGTCCACTAGTTGAATATTCTCTAAATTATGCGGATCTGGAAAGGTATTTCTGCTATAAAGGCCAATTAGACTATCTAGAAGCAATGAAACTTCCAGTAAAAGAGATCTAATAATCATGGACAAGGCAAATTAATGAGCAGAGTAAGAAAAGGAGGCATACCTTTGATGTACCATTCAAATTTTGCCTCAAAGTGGAGTTGTGATCATTTTTAAAAGATAAAGAATCCAAAGCTGTTTGGGTTGAAAGGCCAAGCTTTTTATCCTCAATGTACGAGAGATCACTGGTAGGAAGAAAGCTGGATGCAATATTCAGCTGCAATAGGTAGACATAATGTTACTTCTCCACGAAAGACTAAGCAAGGATAATTATAGACAGAAACATAAAAGGGAAAAATATCAAAACTAAATAAATATAGAAAAAGAATAGATGGTCAAAACTGCGCATACCTTACTTAGTGATAAAGTTGGAAAAGATACACCAATCATGAAACCAAAAACTACTCCCATAAATGTTGTCACAATAAGCCTCATGGCATCATTTGGCTTTCGAGGAGGCATGCTGCATGAACAATATGCAGATCATAGTTGGAAAAGTAGTCAGCAATCTATTCCTAACCTCCATTTCTCCAACAGAATGAAAACATAAAAACACTAGAGAAAAAATTAACAAGAAAGTCTGGTCTTTATTATTATTATTATTTTGGAGGGGGCGGGAGGGGGGGTGGGGGTTGTTGGATTGACTGCTTTCTACAGGCAGTCACCAGGAGATATGAACCTGCGTGTAAATATTCCCATTATATTCAGAACCTTCTGACTGTATAGTTGTGAGGAATATAGGGGATAGTTCCACGAAAAATAGTTACACACAGCTCAATAGGTCCTGAGTTGCCTAGTCTCCATGCATGGAAAGAGACCCCAACAGAGGAACACAAGACCTGAAGTGAACAGCAGAGCAAACAGGCGATCAATCAAACAGAAGAACTTTGTCTCACTAACCCAGATCCTTATCAAAATGGGACAACACCATCATTGCCACAGCCAAACTTCAAATCCAAATTATGAAATGCAATAGATGAACAAAAACATAAATTCAAGATTATAAACACACCACCAGATGGCAATTTTCTTCTTGTTGAAAAGCAAAGACACCCTAGTATAATACCAAACTCGGCAGGAAGCTCAATGACAAGAATCACAAGGTAATAGAGCTAATGACCTCATTCTCCATCTTTCCATCCAACTATCCCAAAAGATATTGCTCTTAAGAAGCTTACTCATCCACAAAAATCCAATTCTCAATAACTTTAAAAAAATAAAAAAAATTATGGTCACATACATACGAAAGAATTAACTCACTCTACTCAATCCTATAAACTAATAATTCTCAAAATACAATACCCAAGCATGTGTCCTTTCCAGAGGATCCTCCACAAGCAAACTCTACTGAAAAAAAAAAAAAAAGCAATCTTGTGCACTCATTGACAAAGCAGAACCATTATGCTCTCTCAAAGAACCTTGAATTTAAATCCTCAACCGAGTGCCTCCATTATCAAGGAACCCCATTTGACTAATTTAAATCCTCAGGCCAATACCTCAATTGCCAAGTAACCCAGTGCCACTTTTTAACTAAACATTTAATTTATAATCAATAAGGGAAAAAGATAAATAATGAAAAAAAAAAAAAAAAAAAAGGAAGAAGAAGAAGTAAAGGTGCAATTGCTCAGATTAGAAGCTAGAGAAGGAAACAACCAAAAACACAAACCTTCAAATTAGCTTAGGAAATCAATTAAAACTCATGAAAGGAAATCTATTGATATAACATTCACAGAAAATAAGTGCAAAAGAAAATAAATTTACAAGAGCAAATAATAATAAATAATAACTCAAGAACTTACAAATCGAGTTGGATCAAATCATAACAGATAACAAACCTGGAAAACAGCTAAGAACTAAACGCCAGCACTTGGACAAAATCGCTAACTATGATCCTCAATCCGCTCAAACAAGCCTCAAACTCCCGGCTCAATAGAAGCCTTTCCAAATTCAAACTACGACAAGTAAATATAAATATGAAAACATAGAATAATAATAATAATAATACCCAAGAAAAAAAAAAAAAAAAAGGAAAAGCGAGATCAGGCAAAGATAAAGGTTGTTGAGGAACCTGTAATATCACGAACCGAACCGAAAAAACCGGACTGTCCGAAGGTGCAGAAACCTCGTGATCGGCTTTTAAGTCGAGCTTTCCGATGAAAAACAATAACTGAAAAAAAAAAAAAAAAACGAACGCTTGAAAAAGACTGAGGAGAATAAACAAGGAATTTCCCCGTAAATAAGGAGGAATAAAGAAGAATTCTCTTGCGCTATGTGACTTTTATTTCTCTCTCTCTGTTTTTTTTTTTTTTTTCTTTTTCTTTTCCTGATCCGGTATTTTTTAGGTAGCTGTTGGATTCAAGGGAGGGATTTAGAAAGACATGATAGATGTAGATTTTTGGACAAAAAAAAAATCTATTTGGATCTTGGATTTAATGTAGGTTAAGTAAAATTCGTTTTAAAGTTACCTCGGTTTTATAAATTTTATATTTTTTATAATTAAAATTTTAGACTTAAAAATAAAATTTTTAATTTTTAATTATTAAATTTTTTTAAAACAAAATTTTTTTAATTTAAACCCAGTAATTATACCTGAGTAATCATTACTGGGTTCTGGTAGGAGAGAATTTTTAATTGGGTAGATAGGAGAAATTTTTTAACTTGACTGGGTCTGATCATGCTCGGTGGGTTTCAACCAAAAAAGGAAACTTTTTTATTTTTTATGTTTTTGTGATTTGACCCACAATTTTAGGTTGAAAATAACCAAAAAAAAAAAACTTTGGTTAGAGTTCCCTTTGTGAATTAAATCGCCAAAGTGGGTTTTGTAATATTGTTGATCAATCTAATGCTAGTTTCAGATCCTGGGGGTGCCTTTTTCCTTCTTTTTTTTTTTTTTTTCATTTTTTTTGTTGTTGCAAATCTCATTCAACTGAAAAGCTTATTACAGACATGGAAGTTTCTCAGCATTTAATGTTGTTATTGATGAAAAAACATTAAAAAAAAAAAAAAAAGAAGAAGATGTTATCGCATCTCTATTTGCTATCTGTAAATAAGTTTCTATGGTAATTTGGATAATTTCAGGTTTAGAGGGGCCATTTGCAGAGATCCATTCCCTCAATAATTGAAGTTGGAGCTCGCGTAACGAAGTCCACAAGAGGAAAATTAAGGTAATCAATTTAGGATGTCTTTCAAGATTGTAGTTTGTAGTTTTCAAAAGCGGTGCTTTTTGAGTTAAATTCAATAGAAAGTTGGTGTTCGGTTAAAGTAGAAAAGTACACCACAAACCGAATACAAAAACGGCATAACTGCAGATATCATGGCCATTACCAGACAGCCATAATTTATAAACTACAACGACAAAATATAAAGCAATGTCAGCTAGAGGGTTAGCTTCTTAGATTGGTGCATTTAGATTTTTGGTTAGTAGTTATATATGTAAAAGTTTCACGAGTTTACAACTTTTCCTCTTAAGTCTGGAGTAGAAAGAAATAACAAATTCTTAGAAATAATAAACTTTTTTTATATTATTATTAAAAATGGTATGAAACTGTAAATTATGAGATAGTGGATTAATCGGTTGCCAATTCCAAGCTGGTGCGTTGGGTAAAGTTGACCTGGAATGTGGGATGAAAGCGGCGAGAAAGACGGAATTGTTGAACAATAAAGTACGAAGAAGTCTTCGCACGCGGCTTGGTAGGGTGTCTGGCCGGTGGCCAATACGCACTGACGTCGACGTTGGTGGGTTTGGCCGCGCCATGACCATCCTTTTTGGTCATATGTCGTACTGTTTCTTGACGGCTAAGGTTCCCGTCCATTCACGCAACTGGGAAGTGTGCTCTTGAGCCCATTTTCAGAAAGCGCAATGCTATTCTATCCGGAATATGTCACGTCCAGAACCATGCTGTTTTACGTGAACTGCATCACGTCCTTTCCGTGCTTTTTATTTTCGATTCAGGTAGAGTAAGAACGAAGATTTAACCACCGGTAAAATTTGAAGTTTGAATTATGCCAAGTGGTTTGCGTTATCTCTGCTGACAGAATGATCCCTCCCCCATGTATGCATCTGTTAATTAGCGTGGAAAAATACCTTATAAACCAATTACGATCTGTTTAAAAAGATTACGTGAATAAGGAGAATAGAGAGGGGGGGGGGGGGCTCTGCTCAACTCCCCTTGCATTTTTTCCCATCAAAATGGGGCTTCACTCTTGTGGTTGGGAAGTCCCTTAAATGTTATTTTGCAAGCGGCATCGCAATGTGATATCACCTTCCTTTGGTTTGACATTGTTAAGTTAGTGTGCTAAGTTGAATGAAAAGGCAACAGGATAACTCCTATGAAAAAATTATAAAAAAAAAAACCATAAAAGGAGAAGAAATAGCATCAGCCACATATAGCCGGTACCAATCCATTGGGGTCTGGAGGAGTGCAATTCCGGCTTTTGACCATTCCAAGTTTCCCTAAAATGCGCCTCGTAACTTTGCTAGCGGGGTCAAGATACAGAAGCAGATGCCCCCCACCACTTCGAATGCTATATTTAGCCCTGTTTAAGCTGATATTATTGAGTGGAGGGGCCTTCCAGTTCCAATAAACGTTGGATGCCTTGTAAAGCTTTTTACTTACAGACCTACAGTTCATGAAATGCAGACAATGAGCACACAGCGAATCTACACCAATGCCCTGAACAATTGGGCTATGAATGGGCGGGAGGTAGGAAGTTATGTGCATTTTATGACCAACTTTTTCTCCATGCGAGTATCTTCAAAGTTGTTGATTCAACTCAAATGCTCGCAAGGTCTTTAAGTGCCACTTGTTTGCTATGCCTCATGGGCAAGGCCAGTTAAATCAGACAAAGCAGCAAAAGAAGGGAGCCAGAGTTCTACCCGAGTTCCACCAGCACCCAGGGCAGCATCTTTAGTTCGAGGTGATATTACACGCACAACACAACCGTAACTCTCAAGAATCTCACGAGCGACAGTCAGTCCAGCAACAAAATTCCATGTCATGTTGTCCTCCACCATGTTTTCTGAGAAGAGCTCTGCCCCAAATGGTGTGAGTGAGTGCATCTGGGTCTGCGAGCATGTTGGTCATTAAAACATTTGATAACCAAGCCAAGAACATTCAACATGATTAAAGCAGTCCAGTTGTTTGTGTCATGTTTTTCAAATCATACCATCTAATATAAAAATGGGAAAATGGTGCTGCAATTTGACATTCAAGCATTAAAGATAACAAACCTATACTAAGAACAGAATAAGTCTGAAAGTCTTGTTCAGTGGATTGTTATCCTTACCATATAGTGCATATCGGGGCCATCATCATCAATGACAACAAGAGCACCCCCAGCTGGTGCCCCAGTAGACATAATTTCCACCTTGCCCCCAACATGTGTACGCAATAATGCACCCTCAATTAAATTGCCCAAAGCCTGGCGTAAGGCTGGCTCCTCTACAGCAACTTGCAGAGATTTAGAAAGTTCACTCAGCTCCACAATACGCTGCTGCTTGTGAGCAAGAGGTCTCACAGCTCCAACCATATCTGACAGCACATCAGAAACATTGCAGGGTCTTCCTGACACAATTGGAAGCATGAGCAACAGAAGTTTCCAACCCAGCAATATATAGACGAATTAAAACCAAATTGTCTGGCATGCAATTGAGCAGAAATGAATTGAGATATCCGGAGAGAATTAAGTTTGGAGTCATCCTTAAGTTGACTACCCCACCCGGTTATCTCAGAGAAAGAGAGAGAGAGAGAGAGAGAGAGAGCATGTATCAGCACCAACTTCCTGTGTTCTAGGCCCAAAGTAGCAGTTTTGAAATGCCATTGAGCAGAATGGAATTGAGATATCCAGAGAGAACTAAGTTTGGAGTCATCCTTAACTTGACCATCCCACCCAGTTATCTCAGAGAGAGAGAGAGAGAAAGAGAGAGAGATACCATGTATCAGCACCAACTTCCAGTGTTCTAGGCTCACTGTAGAAGTTTTGAAATCCTTGAACTGAAATCTACTGGCATATACAGTCACCCAACCGGAGGGATTTATGCAAGGTCAACACATACCTTATTCCGTGTTGCAGAGGAACAAGTGCCAGAGGTGGCATGGGCATCTCTAAATCCTTGCCTCTTCCATTGAGAGAAAGTGGATCCCAAGCGTTTTGCATCTTATGGCCATGGCTTCTTGAAGAATTATCTGATAGTTGAGATCTCACTACTCCATGATGGGCATGAGCTGAATTATGAATCTTCTTTAACATCTCTTCATTGTAGTGAACTATATTGGCCTACCAAAATCACAAAGGGAAATTTGTCAAGCATACAGCTACTATACCGCTTAAGATGGATTTCATTGCCTCGCCTTTGCCTTCCTCACCACCTTTTTGTTAAGCATGAGAGAGAGACAGTACCTTTGTCAAGTATACAGCATCCTGGAGTTCTTGAAGTGTATTGCTCATACAATCACCTTGTACCAGTATATCTTCAATAATATCATAAGATATCTGCAAGAAGGTAAACTTGATGCCTGAATATAACATTAAAATTAAATAAAGAAAAGGGCTTTGGGAAGAAACCACAGGTCTATAAAAGCACGTTAGCAAATACCTCGCTTTTCTTCAGGTGAGTGGATAGCATTTTACTTAAAGTTCGAATGCTAGAAAGAGGGCCACGGATCTGAAAAAGGTTTCGGAGGAAAGGAACTCATATCTCTGTACTAGTCTTTTTTTTTTTTTTTTCACAAAAAGGTATAATGACAAGTAAAACCAATTACCTGCTCAACCAGATTACTCATCCTGACATTATTTTGCCATGATGACTGCTGCAGTAACATTGCTTTCTGCAAAAGAAATAAATGCTTAATTCATATAGAGCAACAAATGCAGAAGCAGCTCAATCGTCTGGAATCAGAAACAAGTTTTCCATCTAAAAGAAGCAAACTACGATATGGCTACTGAGGATACATAATCACAAGATATTCACTAGAAAGACAAAAAAGTCATTCAGGGCCAAATTTATGTACCCAATAAATGAAGCCATAGAAATGAATATGCCAGGCATACAATATTGGCAAACAGTTTGTACCCCCTACATGTAAATCCAGATTTTACTCTTCCAACAGTAGAAAAGACAAATGTGAGCTACCTGATCCATAATATAGGCCATAGCCAAAGAGTGAGAGATATTAATAGCATTTGATCTCTGCTCAGTGGTAAAGCCATACATCCTCAATGGCCCATCATTTAGAGCCTGAATTGCCCATGACTGCCTATCTGAAGCAGGAGGCAAAGCATAGCCTTCATCTGGAGATGGAAAGTTAATCAAGCCTCGCCCATCAGACTGGACAACATTTCCAGATGACATTTCCAATTCCAATTTCATCTCTGGCAGCTCAGCAACCAAGAACCCAACAACAAACGGGTGTTTCACCATTGGAAACACAATAGCGCGATGATTGGCATCAATTTCTACCTACAAATTCATTCGAACCAACATTTTCTTCCAAACCCCACCAAATGATAAAACAAAAGATCAAAACTTTTCTAAAAACAAGAGAGATTGTCAATGGATTAACCAACCTGTTGACTGGAAAGTGCAGCTTCTGCAGCACGCAGACCAGTTGGAATGTTGAAACTACCAACCAATATAACAACCTCAGCTGCATTCACACCCGGATAAGATGTTACTCGCCGCAATTCTAATTGGTCCATAACATAACTACCCGCTGGCCTCACGTAAACCTGCACAAATAGGTATATTAAATTCTAACTCACATTTGCACATGGAAGTTGCAATCAAAACGTGAACAAAGCACATAGATACCTTACGTGTAAAAATTCACATTAAATGTGAGACAATGGGATTTAAACACAAGACATCTTGATCCTAAAATTCTGATATTATTTTAACAAATTATTCAGCTCCAAACTTTAAACTGTTGGACGAGGCTCAATGAATCATATGTTAAACTCTAAAGGTTCATAAGAAGAAAGAAATAAAGAAAGAAAGAAAAGGAAACCCAAAGAGAGATAGATGAAAAGAAAAAGGAAAAATGGAGAAATGGAAGGGACTGACGGAGAGGATAGCACGGGGATCGACGGTTCGGCGGAAGAGGTCCAATTGCTCAACGCAAAGCCTGAGAAAGTCGGGGCTGGGAAGCACTAACTTGCTTTTCTGATCCTTCTCGATCCTCTGCACAAACTCCACCGGAGAATTCGAACACCTCCGTACAGCAGAGGCAAGCGCGGCGGCCGACGCCACCAACCCTCCTTCTCCTCCTCCTCCATCACGGTCTTCAAAAGAAGCCGCGTTCGTCACATGATGAAGTTCATTCGCATTCTGAAGAGATGTTGCGGTGGTGGTGGTGGTGTTATTGTTGGAGGTTAGTGGAGAGGAAGAGGAAGCATTGGAGTAGGTGGTGGTGGTTGTGAGGAGCAGCGGCGGCTTGGTGGTGGCAGTGTGGAGTTTGCGGAACTTACTGGAGGAGGAGCAGAGGAGGTTAGCGGAGGTTTGAGCGGTGGCAGAACCGAGATTAGGGACAGGCGTGCGGTGGCCGATGGCTGTGGCGAACATTTTGCTTACTGTGCACCGCCACCATCGGACTGTTAGCTTCTCGCTTTTTCCGATCGAAATATTGTTATTTTGGATGATTTTTTTTTTTTTTTTTTTTAAGGCTCGTTTTAAAAGTTGAAGCCAAAATCATGACACGTGGCATGTCTTTCTCGACCAGGCCACGCCTGCGTTTGTCTTTTAGTTTTCCGAACATACAAATTGAATTGGAGTATTGTAACAAAAAACCTGAGCGGCGGAAGTGTTATAAGCTTAAAAATACACTTTTAATCATGTTATGTTAAACATTTTTAATTTTAATTAAAAGTTAAAATAAAAATACAATTAAATTATGATATTCAAAGCGACATCAAATTATGTAATTATAGTTAAATCTAAATATCCAATGGGTTTTCTTGAAACAAGCTCTTCTGGTTTTGAATGGATTTTCAGTTTCCTTGATCAAGTGAAAATTTTAAAATAAAATTTAAAAAAAAAAGAAAAAACATGGGTGCGTTGCAAAATTTAAAATACCAGAATGTTGAACAATTGTTTGATTTTATCACTGAACTTAGCTGCTTGATGCACTTTTTCAGCTAGTGGTCATCCCCATTTTCCCAAAGCTTACCGCCAATGACAAAAGGAACCAAAAATTTGCACCAAGCTTCTCAAAAATGTCAGTCAAAAGGGTATTTAATAATGTTGAATATTGAATGTATTCCGAAACTTCCAAAAGCCATTGATGTAATTGAATTGAATGGTTAAAAAAAGAAAAGAAAAGAAACGTTCCAACACACAGTTAAAAGGGGGTAAATGGTGAATTATTGACTGCTATAAAATAGACATGATAACTTTTAGAGTATTAAATATGGTGAATTATTAATTTAGACTATTTTTAAATTAATTTAAAAAATGGACACACCACATTCAATTAAGCATCGTTTAGGCCAGTGAATTCTTTCTCCACTTCTACCTAAATGTAGATGATCTGAAACTAAAAATTGTGAACCTAAGGTTGAAATCCCATTGTATACCTTGTAACACTGTCGGATTTTAGATTACAACTTATAAGGTAATAATAATAAGGCAATCCATTCTTCCAGCTTCACCAAATGCTGCCAAATTGTGAGGGGGAATTGGTAACGGTGAGAGCAGTTGTGGACCAGAAACTTATATTTGTTGCATCATCCTGGACTTGGCAGCCAAGTTTGATACTTTAAGCTAATCTCCTTGCTTTATTTTATTTTATTTTATTTTTTCGTCCAAAATCCAAAAAGCTTGGAGGCACACTCATATTTGAGTGTGAAAAATGGATATATAATTATAACTATTAATTGTTTTTTTTTTCTTTCTATATGGGGATAATTATAATTAATAAATAAATATTACAAATGTATAATTAATAATTATAAATTGATAATGTAAACTAGCTATCTAAACACTGGGCCACATGTATTCGGGCTCAGATGTACTGAAAATTTCCGCACCCGCTGCCATCTCTCTACCTCGCAAGTGTGCATTCAAAGCATTTGACCAGCCAACGGCTCGCAGCTTTGACGCTTCTCTGCCTATTAAAACACCCCATCTGCCACTGGCGTCTTTAGTTTTTTATAGCCGTTGCAACTCTCTCTTTTTCTCTTTCTCTCTCATAATGGAAAATAGCCCAAACAGCGGAGAAAAAATGGCTACTGCTACACCAGTTGTTTCATGTTCTTTGAAACGAAAGAGACCACCTCAGATTGAGATTCCAAATGTCTTGCAAGAAATCCAGACAGATAAACTCAAGTTCAGAGACCCCATTTCCAAAGATGACGCCTTTTCTTTCAGCGGTGTCGGTGTTGCGGTCTCCGCCGTCAAGGGAAAGAAAATGTTCATGGAGGACACTCACAAGATTGTTTCTTGCTTAAATGGCAACCCCAAGAAAGTGAAAAAGCAAAAAAGCTTTCTTCTTTCTTTGTTTTCAAGGATTTCTGATTCCTTGGTTAGTGTCTTTTTTTTTGGGTGTAATGATTTCTGTCTTGCTTGCTCATTTTGTAGGGTTTCTTCGGGGTTTATGATGGCCACGGAGGCAAGAAGGCAGCAAAGTTTGTTGCGGAGAACTTGCACAAGAATATTCTTCAATTGATGGAGAATTGTAAGGAAAATGCCTCTAAAGAAGCAGCTCTTAAAGCTGCCTATTTGATGACTGACCAGGACTTCTTGAAGCAGGTATGCTTCATTTTCATGGTAATTTATCTTCTTCAATATTGCTTTCTTTTTCACTAAATATGCCAAACACAAAAGGGAAGAAAAAAAAAAAGGAAGAGGAAAGGAAAATTCAATGATGACTCTATTCTTACGGTGACTGAGTAAAACTTGTTCTTTGGAACCTTATTGATTCCATTCCACTGCTTTTAATTTTATATCAGCTGTCATTGCTTGCTAGTTTAGTTAAATGACTTGTGTTTTCCAAACATATCCGTTTGGAAATTTCCTAAAAGGGAAGTCTTGGCGTGTGGTATTTTCTTGGTTTGCAACAGCTGCTGTCGGCTTTAAAAAGGAAATGCTAATTGCTTGAAACTTGACTTCAAATTTCTTCCATTCCTGCAACGAAGTTCTAATTCCAAGTTTGAACTGATGGGACAGATATGGCTGTTGTAGTGAAGAACTCTAGTCCAAGTCTCTATGTTTCATTATTATAGGGCTTTAAGCCATCTGGCTCAGTCACAACTCTCCTCATCTAAGATTAATTAGGACTGTTTCACCTGTGCAAATGCTGGTTCTGCATTATGATTTATACAGTATAACAAGCAATTGATCTACATCAATAACTACACTAAACATTACATCGATGGCATTCTCAGTGCACAAGACTCCCACAAGGTGTATCTAGGAAAGTGTCATATATCTGCAGTCTTGCCCTTGTTTTCTCGTAAAGCGGCTGTTTCCACACTAAACATTGCATAAATTCTGATTCATATATTGATCTCTAGCTTCCTTTTACATTTCCACATAATCAATGGAAATTTTGAATCTGTCAATTCGATGATGTATCTGACCTGCCATTCAAATGATTTGATGTGAAATTAATGTCACTTTGCCTCCCACTATGAATCAGCTTCTGTTCCAATTCAGTCACATAGTGACTAACAATTGACAGTGGAAGAGATAGAGCCAGATAATGGAAATTTCCCCACTAATTATTGCTTCCAACCCCTGCTTTCTTTCTTTTTTTGTCAATGATAAATGCTTGATAGTGTGAATAATGCAGGGTGTAGTCAGTGGTGCCTGCTGCATTACAGTCTTGGTTGAAGGACAAGAGTTAGCTGTCTCTAACGTGGGAGATTGCAGGGCTGTTCTTTGTAAAGGAGGAGTAGCTGAAGCCCTCACAAGAGATCATAGGGCAGAACAGGAGGATGAAAGAAAAAGGATAGAAAGTAAGGTATATGATAAACCATAGTTGGTCTTATAGCATGATATTGACAATTCAAGAGAGGAGCTCTGCATGGTGACTGCTGTATTGGTATCATTTTACAGGGAGGATATGTCGAGATCCATCGAGGTGCATGGAGAATTCATGGTGTACTTTCTGTTTCCAGAAGTATTGGAGATGCTCATCTGAAGGACTGGGTAGTGGCAGAGCCAGATTCAAAAATTTTCCAGCTTACTCCGGAGATGGAATTTCTTGTTTTAGCTTCTGATGGACTATGGGAAAAGGTGAGATTGGAATGCCTTTTGGAAAATCTTCGTCACAAACTTTGCAGTTAGTTCTTTAACTTATCCTATGTATGAACATACTTGGCAAATTCTCTCTCACAACTACAATGGATATGAAGAATTCTCATATAAAATTTTCTTATGCATGCTTTTATGTATTGAGGTGATGCTTAGAATAAAAATATGGAGTTTCCACCACGCAGATTGCTGTTAAATTGAAGTTGGCCATCACAATATGCAGAAATTCGGATACACACAATTATAAATAATTGCTCTCATCTTATACATTGAACCACTTTGACAGATGTTACTGAAGCATCTTTCTTTGTGGTCAAATATAGATTGCTTTGGTTCCTGCACCTATTTCACAAATCTTTAGCATGTTGTGGCAATTGGATTTCTTTCAAGAAATATATTGTTATGCGGTTAATGACTCAGAATTTATGATTTTATGGCCTAGGTTGGGAACCAAGAAGCTGTTGACACAGTGACTGCATTTTGTATGCCCGAAAAGAAAGTGGGACCTATGGGGGGTATCCCAAAAAATGATGATCTTGATTATGGCTGTGTCAATGTAAGTCCTTCATCAAAGTTGCGAAGGATTTCGCTGGTGAAGAGACCGAAAATACCAAGACAGTCACCAAAGTACAAGACAGTTGCCATCACCGAAGAGAAATTTGCATGTGAAAATGATAACTTTCCATCTGAAAATGAAAGTCCAGCCTCCAAGTCAAGAAGAATTTCACTAGTCAAGCGAATAAACACCAAGACTGACTCTCCCACTGAAGAAAACAGTAGTCTTAAAAAGAAAACTGCTCGTGTGGGAATTCTGGCTGCTTCTAAGGAGCTTGTAAATCTTGCCGTGAGTAGGGGAAGTTTGGATGACATAACCGTGATGGTAATTGATCTACGTCACTTCAGCAACAGTTAATCCTTTTGGTGAACGTAACTGTACTGCTTAGTCACTGAGACAAAAGCTGAGAAAACCTACCTCTTTGACAACTTGTATGTAAAAATTAATATAGAAGAACTGACACAGGCGGCGAATGATTCTTCGCAGGGGCATCACTTTATCTTCTGCTAATTCTTGTCCCTCTCCTTTTCCCCCCTGATGATTCCCACTTCACCGGTATAAGTCAATTGGGCTAAGCATTAAAGTTTTGGTTGGTTCGCTGTTGTTTACCTTCTGTAGTCATTTTTTTTTAAGCTATTGGTTTGAAGTGTGGTATTTTTGCTGCAGCAGCGAAAATTCCCCACCTACTTCATTTCAATGTAATCATAAAAAATCTTGTATGCTTCCCATGAAATTGAATCTTTACGGATCACTCTGATGTGAATCTACACTATCTAAACATATAAACAATGAATGACACTGAAATATCTCTGTGTCATGATACTAAAAAATTTGACCTTTCAAACGAGACATGTTGACATTTGCAACATAATCTTACAGGAATTCAGATTTGACAAAATCTCTGGACATGAGAATTCTTAATTTGACATAATCTGCTTCCTTTTCCACATATTTGCTTGATTGATACATTGGTCACATCCCACTATGTTGGTTTATATCTTACAAAGTATTGTTATCTTATCTGCTTGGTTGTTCTTTAAATCAAAATTGTTGCCTTGCTGCACTCAAAGCAGGTGAAAAAGGGGCTAAAATTTGGGCCACATCTGGTACATAAATTTTAGGTGGCTCAAAATTTCTGTATCTGTCATATATAGATTCCTTGCCCAATTTTATTGCTACAGAAGCTCCAATGGAAGAACCAAATACTGAAAAAAGAATGTGGGTCAATCCCAGTTTATTTCCATTTCCTATCACATGCTCGCATACCTAAATGTAACATTCCTCTTCCCCACACTAAGCTTTTTTGCCTTTTTTTAGGAGGACAATCCACATGAGCATTAAATACGATTTATTATCATTTGTTTGCATTTTACCATGCATTAGGACAATTTTTACGTCCAAAGGGAGAAAACAGAAAGCTTACACGGTTTGCCTGTAGTTGAGTATAGCTTACCTTTTTTTTCCCTTACAATCTCACTCGTCTGCCTTAAAATCTGCTAACCTGGCAAGCTGCCAGACAAGTAGGGTTCTCTTGACAACTTCCACCGGAAGATCTGAGGTGCGGTCTTGATCTATTTTTGCCATCCATCTTTCTTTTCATTCTGATATTGGCCAAGAGATTACACCGAGTGTTCTTTTACATTTGGTCCTATTTCTTGCTCTTTAGATTGTACTCATGACTGAATCATTAGGTATCCCTTCCTGCTTCTCATCTAGTGAAAGGCAAAGTGATATGCCGGCCACCATAACCAGGTCAGGCCAAAGTGTATTCATATCTGCATATCAAACCAAGTTAGCCGGTCAGTGCCTTTTGATCACCATCACTTGGTCCAAGAATCTGTTGTGGCATGGCCTTTCTGTTTCTGTTCAGGCAACAAATGGCTCTGTTGAGCATCATCACTGCAAAGTTGAAATGAAGCCGTGGCATTTTTGGAGAAAACAAGGCTGCAAGCAATTTATGGTACATGGTAGGAAAGTTGATCTGGTCTGGGACCTGAATGCTGCCAAGTTCGATGGTGAAACGGAGCCACAATCTGGCTACTATGTTGCTATTGTCTGTGAAGCAGAGGTTGTTTTACTTATTGGTGATTTAAAGAAAGATGCATACAGAAAGACACGTTGCAGGCCTTCTCTTATTGAACCAATATTTGTTTCAAGGAAGGAACATGTATTTGGCAAGAATAAATTCACTACAAGAGCTAGATTTCAAGAAGATAGAAAGTTGACAGAGATTTCAATTGAATGCAGCAATGGTGCAAAGAGAGCCGGCAATGATATTGATGGGTTTGATCCTCAACTAGTGATAAAGGCAGATGGGAAATTAGCCATTCTGGTGAAGCATCTTCATTGGAAGTTTAGAGGAAATGGTTCTATCCATTTGGGCAGAACAAGAGTTGATGTTTATTGGGATGTGCGTGACTGGCTCTTTGGTTCTGGTCCAAGGCATGGTCTTTTTATATTCAAGCCTACTGTATTATCATCTTCTTCCATTCTACCATCATCACCTCCATTCAATTCTCAAGAAGAGCATAATGCTGCCACATTAGAGGATGACAACATGAGTCGGTCATCCAGTTTTTGCCTGTTTCTGTATGCTTGGAATTGTGGACTAAATGGTGCATGAGTTGCTGTATGTTAGCATCTGCTCTGTGTCATAATTCTCGTCAATGGTGCATGCTACTGAACACTTGTTTTGGATGGTAATCAAATAGATAGAACTCATACATACAGAGAGGATGATGAGAGTGAAGGTTGGCTTGGTGACTAGCATATGGACCCAAATGCAGCTGGAATGTTGTCATGGAAGGACAAGAATGGACAAGCCAGGTTGGAACATGTACCCGTACCTAATAATTTCATAATCCACTAGCTACTCATCTGTTATCATGTTCCAACATTTTTTTTTTATTATTATTTTCTGTCTCTTTTTAAAGTTTTATACTCAATATGCTCCAAAAGATTATAAATTGATGTGTCGTGTCTAATGATGCTATTTAGAAGTCAAATGAAAAAATATGCTTCATTACAATAATACTCAATTACCAATCGGCCTTTAATTCGTACGTGAAGACATATGGCAATGATTGAAGCCTCAAACATGGAAAAAAAAAGGAAAGAATAATATCCAGTTTGATGCTGATTAAAGACAGAACAAACTAGCTCATACATATCTCTGTAATGTAACTGTACAAGTTATGTTGGGCCATTCCAATCTCAGTTGTAAAAAGTAAGATAACAATTAACAGTAATGGCAAATACAATAACCTGAAGAGAGATTCAGAATTAATACTGGCCCATGACAGCTAACATGTCACGTTCATGTGACCTAAAGGCAACTAAGGTACTAACATGTCTACGCATTAGATTATTACAATCCTTGACTTCATATTCTTAATCTTTCAATACATGTTTATGCGTATAGGATACATCAAGTTGATCAAGTTGAACGTATTCGTATAATGGTGGTCAGTTCAAAAATAGAAAGCAGAGATGGAAATTGACGGCGACTATGCCAATGCTGTGTTATAAAAAGCTCGAGGAAGGTTTTCACTCAGGCTTTTGAAAAGCTCTCTTTATTTTAAAAGTATAAGGCATAGGAGCAACATTGATCTATGCGTATCGGTGGTCCATCCCTTTCAAAGAGCCTTTTCAACAGAAATGCAACGAGCTTCCAATAGTAGTTTCTTTTAGGTTTATTTCCTAGTGAATCAACAAAAAAATGCAGACAAATTTGCTAAATTATGAGGTTGAAATGCTAGATGCAGTGGCAAAAAGATGTGGATTATTCAGAAATGGGCACTGTTTTATTGAAAAAATCAACCTCAAAAGATTCAAAGTAGCCCAGATTTGCTAATTCCTAGTGTGGCAGCAATGTGGGAAAACAATAAAATTCTGAAAAACTTAGATGCAAGTCAATGGGCTGGCTGCCTATGACAGGCCCTGTTCAGTGGAATGGGAGGGTCCGAAAACGCACCATTCACAATCTGGTCAAATATCCATTTATTAGCAGCTTGAGTGTAGTGTACTCCATCCCAAACAATGGCCTTTGATGGATCTTTGCATGGTTTACCCAACATCACTTCTTTGCCATCCACCGTCCTTTTTGCTCCACACCCAATGTTCCTGTTGTAGTTATACTTCCCACCATGTCCACAACATGCCCTTATAGATTCCTTGAACCCTGCTCATTTTTCATTTCATTTTGTTAACTTTAACTACTACATCAAACATTTATAAAATATACCTATTCGATCTCTTAATCTCAAGTCTAAAGTTCAAACTTTAGTTTTTACATTAAAACCATTTATGAAATATACATTTTCTTTTGGATGGAGTGCAAACCTACCTGCTCTCATTGTCCAGAGGTTGTTCCAGTAGGATCTCAGTTTTAGCATCTTGCAAAAAGATTATTTCAATAACTCAAACCTATGGTCTTCTGATCAAAAAGAAGTAACCCTTTCCCCACTACCATCATTAAGAGCCAAAAATAGAACAAAAATAAATAAATAAATAAATAAAAGAAATGTACATTTATAGAATAGGCCAATGCATACCATATTTTCTTGCGTGAGTGATGAGATGGTATTTCAGTGAGTAGACGTCAACGTATGTTAAGGCAGCCTCTGGTAATTCCTTCCTCAATTGGACAACAATATCCTTTAATTGGCGGTTGAAAAGCTCTGCAACTTCATTGAATGGTGTTGCACAACCGGCCCTGTCCACTTCCGCTGCCAAGACCGGGATGCGATCCAATACATAAGCCAGGCAACCCACTGGACCTGTGTTATGGATCCAAAAGCTTCTTCCTCCTTGGCCATATACCCACTGCCATTAATAATAAGCAGCTTAAAATCCCCATTAAATGAAAATTAACAATGACAATGACCGTAATTACAAAAATTGACGGGGAAATTGTACTAACCGTAACAATGTCTTTGAACTGACTGATGAGATCTGGGATGAACGCTTTAACTTGACTATCAGACATGTTTGAGAAATAGCCAGAAGTGATATCATTCTGACCGATATCAAACGTGTACAAAGCCTTCGAGAAATCTTCAGCTTTGGGCAACAATTTTTCATAGACCCCACCTGCATTGCAATTGAAGAATAAGTTGCAACTGGAATTCATAGGCCCCACCTTCTAGCGCTCAAAGTAATCAATCTCTCTCTCTCTCTCTCTCTTTCTCTGTATATATTCACTTCTACCTTCTTTGGCAACCTTTGCCACCAGTAATTAAGAATGGAACAAAGGTGAGTAGACAGATAATTAGTCTGAATATATATGCGAAATTATTACTAAATAACAATTACCTCTACAACGGACAACTTGGGATCTACGATGAAAATCATAGAACTCATTCCATTGAACGTCCAAGGAAATGGGACTAAAACCACTTTGACGGAGAGTGGTATTCTGGGGTCTAATGGTTGATCCGGCTGTCGCAAAGTTGGCTCCATGACTGAAGTTGCTCCCCACAGAATCTAGATATGCACTTAGGTGTGGTAGTCCAAAGCTTTCAGCTACATTATTCAAAATCCCATAAAAAAAAAAAAACATTAATAGTAACATTAACATCAGAAATATCCCCTTTTTATTATTTCTTTTTTAAATACACTAACGTTGTTGCTGCAAAACGTTCTTAATTTGTGAAGGTCACTAATAAAACTTTTGTGGGGTAAACAAAAGATGAGAGCAGCAACAACAGTCAATATCACGCGAGAAAATTTGCACGGTGGACCCTCGCACGGCCAATTTGCCAAGCTTTCGGTGGATGCAGGAGCCACCCCACATCAATCCCACCAACAGGGAAAATACAACAACAAATGTACACAAAGCCTGTCTGTGTGATTGCCTTTGGCTCACATGCCTCCCAAATAGGTTCAGTTGGACTATGCGCAATCATTTTCTCGAGTCCCACCCTCTCGGTGTCAGGCTATCTTCCCAAGATGTAGCCCGAGATTCGAGTTAGCCCAAAAAAAAAATTAATTAATACCATAATAAATAAATATATTTCATGAGATACGTAACTATCCAAAAATTAACAGACAATTATTTGCACTAATCCTTGGCAAACTTCCCTTACCCATGAAGTCGACGATGAGACGACCATCACAGTACCGTCCGGCGGGGCTATGGAAATAAGTCTCTCCGTCGGGCGGAGGGGCCTGGCCAAACACCGCCGACAACCCACCGGTATCTGAATTCGAGTCGCCGAAGTTAAAGATCGCTGGAAAATGGCACGGAGCACTGGCTAGCACCAGCAATGGTGGTGCCAAACCTTCTAAGATAACAAAAGTAGAGATTACAAAGACTAGAACATGTAACCCCATGAGGGATCACAGAGAAAACAAATGGAATTGCGATGCAATTTCTCTCTCTTTTTTTTTCAACTTTAATTTCTTTCATGAACAAGGTGCTGTATATATAGAGGTGAAGTGGGGCATGCCCAAGTTTGCACTGAGGTGTGTGTGGATAAAAAAATAACTTATTGTAATGTACAAAACATGTAAAAAATTGAATACTGACATGACTCTGGTCTGGTTGTCCGATCAAGCTGCACGAATATTTAAAAAAAAAAAAAAAAGACATGGAGAAATTCAATTTAACAATTCTTCAACCAAATGAAATTATTAAAAATAAATAAATTGAAGTATTCTAATTATACCTCTATTACCTCGTTTATGCTTTTTAGCATATTTGGATAACTTAATGGGACAAAATAAATGGGGGAAGGATAACGGGACTCTTCAAGGATTAATTTGATTGGTTTGTTTGATATCGAGATTAATCGTAAAAAGGGAAGTCATTAAATATCCAATTACATTCAATTATTGCTTATCCACCGTATAAACATTATCTACATATCCATATTTTATTGGTTTATCTTAACATAACGAGGTCACACAATAAATAGAAATTTTCTACATCTATTACATTAATTAAGCCATCGTGCCGGATAAACATCGTAATTTTCTTTTGTTTTGGTACGTCGTGAAGTAACGTAATATTTATAACGAATATTTGCCTAAAACTCTTCGGTATTAAATGGTAAAAACTTATATGCGGTGAAAATTCACTAAAATTTAATATTGTTATGTCAAAAATATAATATTTTAATATAATAAAAATATATATTTGAATAATTATTAAGATAATAATATTTATTATTAAATAAGATAATTGTAATTTAATTATATAAAAGAGTTTATTCTGTAATTATTTTTTTATTAAAATTCTTTTCTGAAAAAAGGAAAAACACCTCAAAAAATCACCCAACGATCAATTGTCTTTGTTGACAACAGAGTCTGTGATTGTCAGTTCTCAACGGTAAAACCTAATTGAAATTCTAAACAGTTTCTAAGTAAGAGTGGACAGTCATACTAGATTAAAAAAAAAAAGGCGTTATAAAAAGACATTAACTAAAAAAAAAAAAAGAAGCAGTTTCATAAGGCGTGAAGTCAACAGAATCGATTGGCTCGATTATATCACATGGGCGGGACCAGATTTTTTTTTTTTTTTTTGAGGGGGTATCGTAGGTAAATGAAAGTAAGTATACTTTATTTAGTGATCGTACCCATTATCCGTGTTGAATTGCGTTTCTTCCCTAGGGAACAACAATTAAACGGCAGGGACAGAGTCCAAGGGTGTGACGTCACTGTGTACGTGTGTAATGTACAAAAAATTATATATATATATATTACTTTAAAATTTTTTTATCTATTATTTTTGACGTATTGTAACTCGCGAACAGCCATTTACGGGAGAAAAAGATTTTTATTTACATTGACACAAAAAGGGGAACGATGACTCCATGGCCCAATGGATGAGGCGCTGGTCTACGGGACCAGGGGTTCTGGGTTCGTCTGTCACAGAATTTCTACCCAAAAGAGTTGGCTTTTTATTATGATTTTTCAGTTGCCGACCTTCCAGCTGACAATCGGCACTACAATTGCGCCATCGAGTGCACGTCGTCGTCTGTCACAGACAGAAGTTCTACCCAAAAGAGTTGGCTAACAATCATACGTAGTCAGCCAGGAGACAACCCATTAAATTGAAATCAAATGACTGAACTAAAATTTCGAGTCAATGCCATTCATACGTCGCTTAGATTATCAGCTCAAATCCAGAGGATCCATCTCTGAGATTGCGCACGCTCTCACAACTGTTTCATAACTGCATAGTGCCACCATGCCAAGTAGTTTGAAACTCAAATTTGGAGTGGGGTGCTTACATGCTACGATACTCACAGATGAAAGAAATATAACGTCCTAAAGAGAAAGCAAATTATGACAATTAGCGCATGCTTCCAAGCCAAAAAGAATCCCGAATGGGTTTTGCAACTCTTATTGTGTGATAACTTGGACCCGAGAGTGAGTGAGCCACCCACGACTGTTTTTGCTCTGGAGATTACAATAATGGCACAAAGCAGCACTCCTCATGCACCGGAGAAACCGTGCCAAAAATTAGACTAGTGATTTCCATTAATGTTCAACAAAATTCCAGTCCTACAAACAGTGCAGGCTTCCTGCCTCAAAAAGCGGAGGGGGTTAACTCAAAAAATGCAATTATACATGGTTTCAAGAAGTATCAATAGATCAACCCAATGCCTCCAATGTTACTGCTCATGAATCCTGTGTTTAATTTCCAGAGCGAAAAACTAGAGAATGAAAAGGAAAAAGGCACTATTGTTTTGTTCAGGTTGTTGAAAGCTGCTGTGAGAAATCCCAATGAATCCACATTCCCAGCTACTGGTTGGTTGGTCACCATCTCTCCCTTGCCCGTGGCCTGCAAGAACATTGAACACCGGGGTATTCAGGATACTATCTGGCTAAAATAGTAAAAAATAATTTTTTTGAAACATGGCCACCGAAGAGACCAGATTGAAAGGGCGAATGCACAAGAACTGCTTGTTGGAAGTTTGGAAAAAAGGGGTATGCCTAGTTAGAAGTCCATTTTAAGTCAAATTCAGACAATAAATAGATGATATGCACTCTTTCTAATAATCAACAACAACTAAGAGAGGTCCAAGTACAAATGAGATGGCAAAACAGCTGCCTTCTTGCTTGGAATGAAATAAGGAGCACAATCAACAACATAAAGCTATTGTTAAAACATGTATACCTGTCAAAATTTCTGCTACCCACATATCCTCTTTCCCTACCACCTTGAAATGCTCTTCTCTCATCCCCAGGCATTGTCCAATCATCTTGCATGCCGCGTGATCCAGGCCTCTCATCACCAGGCCTTGTCCAATTATCTTGCATGCCATGCGATCCTCTTTCCCTCCCACCTTGAAATGCTCTTCTCTCGTCCCCAGGCATTGTCCAATCATCTTGCATGCCGCGTGATCTAGGCCTCTCATCCCCAGGCCTTGTCCAATTATCTTGCATGCCGCGTGATCTAGGCCTCTGATCACCAGGACTTGTCCAAGTATCTTGGATGCCACGTGATCTAGGCCTGTCCATGAACTCCACACTTCTAGAATCATCAATTGACCCAGATTGAGAAGGTGGTCTCTCAGGGAAACTAGGAGTCCGGCTTCCCCCAGAACCAGGCCTTTCTACAGCTTTCTGCCCAAAGCGCACCTTGTCATCCAAATCTCGGGTCAACATTTCTAATTCCCTTTCTTTGAGAGATATTATATTTTGTACACTGTGTTGATCTTCGACAGAACCCTGCAGAGATTCACTGTTTGATTTTGTAAATTCCTTCTTTAAAGTTTCTATCTGTTCTTTCAGTAACTTTTCCTCCTCTGTTTCAGGCCTGAAACAATTTAATATTAGGTAGTTGGATCCAAGGTAGTACATGGAACACAAAAGAACTCTATGTCAAATATCAGCACAAGTTGACCACGGATAAGTTACGAATAAACGACGACATATCAACTTCACCCTGCACACGCACCCTCAGCTAGTTGTAAATTGCAAAGCAAAGTGGAGAAGGGACAATGCACTACAGAGATAATTGCAGAAATTCCAGATGCAATACATTGTAGCAGCCATCAAGCTTTAGCCTACGGCTGCCTTAAGCCCTTAAGGAGGCAAAGGGGAAAGAAGTTCTTGGGGGGAGAGTTGGGGCAAGGGGGGGAGTGGACGTCAAAACCCCCATCTCTCCCTTGAAAGAAGAATCACTAACCAAAATATGCATACTGGGATTAAACATGAAGACTTGAAACACTCTTGTTATATATGAACTTTAAGAATACCAATAAATTATTAGAGAACTAAATTGGCCAAACTAGAATTACTGAAAATCTGCCGGCTCAGTGGGTACTTCTAGATAAAAATATCTAAAGGTCATGCGCATCTGTAATGTGGGAAATATTAAAAATAATGCAACTAAAGTCTCAAATACCATAGAACTTCAATGGATTACTTTTTCTTCCAAAAGAAAATGGGAAGAAAATGGAAAGGAAATAAAGCCCCCGCCTTATGCCCAAATATCAACCTCACCACAGGCTCTTGATTTTTTTAGTACCAATCCAGAAAATAATGGGTGTGTGTATTACAACATAGCATGGCAATATACATATGAATGCAAGTTATCCAATACCGATAGGCAAATGCATGTACAACGGTATCACAAATTCAAGTGACAGACTATATCAATTTGCATTCATGTCAAGAAAGAAAATCAACAAAAAGAGCCAAGAAATAGGAATTATGTTTATTTTACTCTATACAAATCAAAACAACAAACAATAGCCAGCAATTTGTCACATATTTTCAAATGTAGGTTCATAACACTCAATTCAAAGCTGTTGTAAAGA